>BTHU01000011.1:68207010-69474510 GCA_036184795.1 Tokudaia tokunoshimensis
GTACCCCACAATACCCTCATATTTTAAATATATAATAATACCCTCCTTTTTTGGGTAAGGTGGCATTTGTTTACAGTCTTAGCTACTCAAAAGGCTGAGGCAAGAGGATCCTTTGTGCCCATAAGTTCAAGACCAACTCTCCTGGACAAGAGCTGGTCTCGAGACAAATAGGATGGAGCAGCCAATCCTTTGGGCTATCTAGAGCCTCTCAGACATGTCGAAGGGACACAAGCCATCCTACCTCAGGATCTTGCCAGTGGGGACCATGAAAAAGAGCAAGGCTACAGGTTTGTGTTTACTCTAATTGTTTTCTTGTGCTGCTTTCAAAATAGAACCATCTTTTTTTTTTTCAATGTTCACTCGACCTGGAACAATGTATTCAAGCCAACATATGCATTCAGTGTACTAAGCAGTAGCGTCAAGTTCATTTCTGACCCTATACGTCTCTGGGTTCTTCTTAGATCAGATCTATGACCACTCTTGCTTTCAATCCTTTCACTCTGATGATGCTACCCTTCTACCCATACCTTGAACCAGCCAAGGCATTCCTGTCCTGGAACCATCATCAATCTAGGACCAACCTCTCCTTAGGGCAGTCACAGCAGCCTCCCTTCCTCACCAGCTATGTCAACACCACGTCCTTGGAGACTTTTCATGATAGCCGCAGTCTTCTCCTTATACTTCATTTTTTTTTATTATTTATTTTATTTTATTTTTTTAATTTACATTCCAAATCACTTCCCCTTTCCCGTTTCCTCCCTCCCCGAAAGTCCCATAAGCCCCCTTCCCTCCCTCTTTTCTCCATTCAACCCCCTCTCGTTACTCTGTCCTGGCGTTCCCCTACATCCAGTCTTTCCAGGACCAGGGGTCTCTCCTTCCATCTTCTTAGAAATCTATTGATATGCGGATTGTGTCTAGGGTATTCCGAGATTCTGGGTCAATAAGAACCATCTTAATAATGAGACAAAATCCACAAGACTCCAAAGAAAACCTTCTCAACTCTAGGCAATGTTGCTTGAATAAAGATCATATTTATCTTAATAATTTCTAAGCCATGAAATACAGTAAGCTCACTACTGGCTCACTGTGGGTCAATAAGGAAGTCATTAGCCTAAGGAAGTAGCTTCATAGTTTTTATTCCATTTTAAAAAATGACAGCACAAATCCATCCTCAGAGAACAAAATATACTTATTTAAAGTTTCAGTGGTGTACAAAATTAAAGTTTGGACATTTGATCCAGGTTTAACATGAGCATTACCTTATAAGGTAATTTCTTTCCTTTGGTAAATGACTTATTTGGCCAGAGAGAGCACAATTGGAAAAGTGCTTGCCTTGCAAACTGGAGGACCTGAGATCAAGCCCTAGAGTCTGTTAAAGAAAGCTGGATGTGGTGGCAAGTGCTTACAAATCTCAGCAGCAAGGAAGCAGAGATAAGCAGATCCTCGGGGTTGCTAGCCCGTCAGTCTGTCTATATGGCAAGTTCCAGGACATAGTAACCCTGTTACAAATGTAAAAAATGATGGATGGTGCCTGAGGAACAGCCTGCCTACACAAACACACACACACACACGCACGCACGCACGCACGCACGCACGCACGCACGCGCACGCACACAGCATATTAGAGTTTATATTATTCTGGGAGCAAGTCATCTCCTAACTCTTCATCAGCAAAATCATCCTCGTCAATTCTTTTCTTGGCCGCAGTTTTTGGTCGTTCTATCTGAGGGCCCAGTGGATCCACATAGGAGGCATCTAGGTTTCAGAAGAGATCATACTGTTAGAGCAGCAGAGGAAACAAGAAACTTGAGAGTAATCTAGACAGTGCCAACCCAATGACTCAGAGTGAACAGAAATGCTCTTCCAAGGCTGTGACTTCAGCCCGCACATGTCACTTTCTCAGCAATTTCCCGGGAAACCTTGCCACCTCCCGGTCTTCCTTAGACCAGCTGCGCTGGAGGAGCTTTCTGGAGCTGGGCGGGGACCAGCACTTGCCTATTTCTTTGTTACCGCTACTTTCATAAGGTTCATCTGTCCCAGGCAAAGCTCTGAGCTTGGCACTCAGTCGTTCACTTTTACTACTGGCACTACTGTTCTGGCCACTATCTGAAAACAAAAATAAAAATGCATTTGTTTAATATGCCAAGGAACCATAACACCACATTTCTTACATATGCACTCTTCTTTTTCTTCTTGTGACAGTGATTCTTAAAAACATTTTTTAAGATTTATTTAATTTATGCATATGGATGTCTTGCTGTACAAAACTTTTGTATGTATGTGCACTGTATGAACGCCTGATGCCTGTGAAGGTCAGTAGAAAGTATACGATCCCCTGGAGCTGGAGTTACAGATGGTGGTCAACCACCACATGGGTGCTGGGAACTGAACTTGGGTCTTCTACAAGAGCAACAAGTGTTTTCCACCCTTGAACCATCTCTTCAGCCTCCATGACAGAGTGATCTTTTGAATATTAGGTCTATTCACTAAACTAAATAAGGTTAAGTATCTATATACACACTTCCATCATTAGATTTCTTTAAATAAAAATTCCCAAGAGAGGCAGGCAAAGAATATGCTTCCTGCAGAGGCAGGTGAGCACAGAGAATAACTTGGGCTGTGTTCACATCCATCTCTCTACAATGCACCTGCCTACCTGACAGCAACCTAGGACCCCAACCTGCATATATACATACATACATGCATACATACATATATCTATATCTATGTATCCTTGCCACTCTGCAATCTACATGGGCTTTTATTTATTCTTCAGAGGCCAAGAACCTGGAAACACAGCCTAGCCCCTAACCACTGATAACTATAAGTGTTAAGAATGAAAATTATTTACAGTGGTTAATAAACTCAAGGCAGAAAAAAAAACTGTAAAGAGAACATAGAAAATAATGTAATTCATTTTTGTTAATTTTCTAGATGGTTAGAAGAAGAGAGGGGTTTTAAAATCAGATCCAAAAGCAACAATCTGCTCAATTGAGTGTGTATCACATATGCATAAGTAATGGCAATAAGAACACCACATGCATGGACTCCTAGCGCTGTCCTGAGTGCTACACCCCAGTGTGCTCAGCACAAGAGGAAAGGACACAGCACCTACTCTGCACACCTGACAGCCTGAGGGCAGCTTTTCTCTTAAATATTTCCATGAAGTCACACCTATAAACCTTTTAAACATCCAATAACATTCTTTGCATTCCTCTCATTTTATGGATCTCTAGACACTTCCTAGTTTACATTATGACTGTACTCTGGCAGCACCTCTGCAAGTTGGAATGTTAGAGCGTCCAAATCTTAGGGCTCCTGAGGCATACTCCTCCATAAAAAGATAGCTAGGAAGCCTGATAGAAGATCCTGTCCCAGGCAGGTATCAGGGGCCTGCAGTAACTGCCACAGGGGACTCAAAATGCTAAAGAAGTGTGTAACTGTTTGAATCTGTATCGTCCCCTAACCCTGTGTGGGTGTGGGTGTGGATGTGGGTGTGGTGTGAGTGTAGATGTACATGGAGACGTGCACTTGTATAGAGGTCATTCTTCATCAGGTGCCTTGAACCTTGCTTTTTAGAAACAAAGTCTTTTATTGGCCTGGTAGTCACTGATTAAAATAGTCTGTCTTCCTGGCAAAGGTGCAGGGACCTTCTGTGTCTACCTCCCAGCACTGAGATCACAAGCAGGTTCTACTACACACAGCTCTTATATGGGTTCCGGGGATCAGATCGGGGTCCTCTTGTGTTTGCATGGTAGGTACTTTACAGATTGAGCTATTATCTCTCCAGCCCTGATTGTCTTTTAAAAAATAACTTCTATTAAGGACATGGACATTTGATTTTATTATTTTATGTGTATAGGTGTTTTGCCTGCACGTATATCTGTGCACCACCCGCATGCCTGGTGCCTATAGAGAGACCAGAAGAGTGAAGTGGATCTCCTGGAACTGGAGTTACAAATGGTTGTGCATTGCCATGTCAGTATTAGGAACTGAATCTAGGTCCTTCCTCTGCAAGAGCAGCCAGTGCTCTCAACTGCTGAGCCATCGCTCTGACCCAGAACACAGACATTTTTAAAGGTCTTGGTGAACATCAAGTGTCTCAGCAGGGTGGAGCACTGAGACCCCAGCGGGGGCATTTAGGTTATAAAGACTCCCATCTTGAGTGCACAGTGGTGTATGCCTAGAATCCCAGCACTGGTGAGGCAGAGGCTGGATGGTTGCTGAAAATCTGAACCTTGTTTGGACTACGAAGCAAGTTCCAGGATAGGCAGGGCATGTACACAGGGAGACACCATCTCAAGAAAACAAACAAAACAAACCCACTCAAATTCAGAAACAAAACAAAATAAAACTCTTGCCCATCTTACAGCAGCTTGCCAGCTTTGGGATTTTTTTTTAAGACAATGCTAATTTTATAAGTTAGCTGGCCCGTCTTTTGCGTCCAGTGAGCCTGCACATTTTACTTCCATGTACATGAGGACAGTGTGCATCTTCTCTTCCTGCGGTTACTGCCTCTGACTGGACTGAAATGGCTCTCATCAGGGGATACACTGGCCCTTCTAAGTTATCAGGGAGCAGTTGAACAACAGATAAAATGATTCTTCAGCCTTGCCTTTCTCTTAAGCTGAGAAGCCCTTCAAATGTCAAGTATCAGCTTCTTATTTTTGAAAAAAAATGTACTTCCTAAAACAAAGCTTTTCTAAGAAAATAAAAGTGCCCATTCCTCAGAATATGACATGAATATAGTGGCTATAATGCTTTCAAATTTGTTCTTCAAGGATTCCCTTTTATAAGCTATAACTCTGATTACCTAATTTGTTAGACATTTAAAAAGTTATTTTGGCCTTTCTTCTATCCCCAAGATGGTACTGATATAAACTTAACTGAGAAGATACAGTCTTGGAGTGTGGGGAAGTGTCTGCATCTGGAGTACCAATGCGAATGGACACTTACAGACACACTCGCTCCTTCCCTGTTGATCCTAAGCACAGTTGGTGGGGCTGACATGGGGGTGGGGGGGTGGGGCTTCAGGGAAGCTGACCCTGGCAGCTGCAGTCGCTTGCACCACTCAGAAGATTCACAGGGCAAGGGCGCCTGTGCAGGGACTCAATGAAGACATGAGCAGAAGAAACACTGGCTTAGTGGAGTTTTAATATCAGACTTGAATTTTAGAATAAACTATATTTTATTGACTTGCTAATTATTTATATAGGTGGGTTTTTTTTTTTGTCGGTTTTTTTTTCCCCTGAGACAGGGTTTATCTGTGTAGCCCTGGCTGTCCTGGAACTCACTCTGTAGACCAGGCTGGCCTCGAACTCAGAAATCCGCCTGCCTCTGCCTCCCAAGTGCTAGGATTAAAGGCATGCGCCACCACTGCCTCAGACTTGAATTTTAAATACCTGACGTAGGAATCAGATCTGGGAGGAGAGGCAGAAGGACAGTGGCATTTACTGAGTACCTGCCGTGGGTAGGAACTTGATACATTACATGCTCATTTGTTAGTAGAGAGGTTCACTGGGGCATGGGGTACACACCAGAAACCCCAGCACTTTGGAGGCTGAGGCAGGAGGAATGAGAGCTGAAGGCTAGCTTGGATTGCAGAGCAAGACTTCTGTCTCTGTCTCTCTCTCTATCTCTCTCTCTGTCTCTCTCTCTCTGTCTCTCCCCCCCCCCCCGAGACAAATTTGTCTGTGTAGCCCTGACTGACCTTGAACTTGCTTTGTAGACCGGGCTGGCTTCTAACTCAAGCCTGCCTCTGCCTCCCGAGTGCTGGGACTAAAGGCATTAGCCACCACACGTGGCTCAGTAAGACCTATTCCAAAACAAAAAGAAAAACAAAGATAGGAAGGAAAAACAAGGGAATAACTGATAAAATAAGTTTGTGTGTTTCGGGGCAGTGGTGGCACAGCCTTTAATCCTAGCACATAGGAAACAGAGGCAGGTGGTTCTCGATGAGTTCAAGGCCAGCCTGGTCTATGTAAGCTCACTTCTTCTCCTGGCAACCCCATGAAGGTGAATCCTATTTTCAGTTTCATGTTACTGACAGGGAACTTTGTGACTTGCTCAGGCTAACTTACCATATGGTTTGATAAGGGATTTTATAGACACCAAATGGGTTCAGGGACTAGGGAACTAACCATAGTGATCTTAAACTCAGGACAAGCTAAGGGCCAGAGGAAGGTCATATGTTTTACTGAAGACACAGAAGTGGAACACAAAACCACACAGTTGTTAAGGGAGTTAACAGTTGTAAGGCTACTGAAGTTTTAGGAGAGGGTCATGGACACAGACTTTCACAGCTCAGGATGTGTACTTGCTAAGGCCACTGGAAACCAGCACTTTGATAACAAGGAAAATTCCTAGGTACTACCTGTCACTACCATCATAGGAAGCCTAGCCTGAGCAGGGTTTGACATACTACAGGCCTGAGTCTCTTTGCACATGTAACAAGTTAAGAAAGAGTTACATAGTTTTCAGTGGTTGGGGAAAGGCAAAGAAGAATACTTTGGGACATTTCAATAACATGGCCTTCAAATCCTTATGTCTAATAATTTAGTCTGATGCCCATTCACTGGTACAATGTATATAGATGCTTTATGCTTTCAGCCTAGATTATCCATGGTCTGGCTTGGCTTACAGAATTACTAAACCAAATGGAATGCCCTGAAGAGCAGCTAACAGTGGGTACTAACACGTACAGTTCTTCTAGATTCTGACACTGAGGGACTTCAGCATGGTGGGTCCCTCTACCCTCTAGTGCTTATCACTAAGAAGGCCACATGCTGCAAAGTGGTCAGATACTAGGGTGTCCAGCAATACCAGCAACTCCATCTTTGGAGTGAAGGGCCCAAGGTGAGGTTGGCAGGAACAATGCCAGACAGGGCAGTCCCCAGGCTGGCCCTCAAGACTTGCTTCTCCACAAGAGTGGCCTCCTCCCTCCCTGCAGGTGACACAGGTGTCAGGTGTAACTCCCCTTTGGTAAGATTGCAGTGACCACTCTAGACACAGTCTGAGGCTTGCTCTACTCCTGTGGCACACGAGTATGGTCTTTTATACTCTGCAATGCCATAAAAACCCAGAAAAAAATATTGAGAGCTGTTCTAGTTCAAAAAATAAAACAGAATAACAAAAAATTGCCCACTTTTGCAACTATCATCTCCAAATCAAATGTCCCCCAAAAGGTTGACTGAGAAGTGAGTTTCTGTTCACTGAGCCATAGTGCTCTCTTTTCTCTTTAAAATCACTTGGAACATAAAAGACACATTTTTACTGGGGGAATTCACATCCAGGACATTGTCAAAAATCACACAAAAAACACAGCAAGCCACTAAAATTACACAGAACAAACAAAAAGGAGCAATTTAAAGCAAACCCTTAATAACACAGTACTCAATCCACAAAACCATGATAGGATAACGAATGTTGTACCAGGAGGACAGGTACACATGAGAAGCAGATGTGTGCAGGTGGTTTCTTGGCCTCTTCAATGGAACCAGCACACCAGGTGAGAACAGGGTTATCCTCTGCCTCAGTTTATCCATGGAGAACAAAAATATGGGACTATGAAGACTGTGAGATTGTACGGCATGTGGCTCTGACTTTAGATGCTGAAATTCATTGTGGTTTGGCTTAATCTTTTTCTTTTTTTGTATCTGTATCAATATGTTAATAAATGTTGACTCCTAGACTCAGCTTGTAAAAGAGCAATGCATTTTTACTTCAAGTAGTTAAAACTACTTTCATTTACTTCATTTTAGTTAATTCTGTAAACATGAAGCTCCTGCGGCCTCAGTCCATGGGAGGCTGAGGCAGTGTGGCCCGCCACAAGTTTGAAGGTCAACCTTGGCCACCACAGCAAGCGTCTCAAAACACCTATGGCAACAGATATCATGTATGTGAGGATGGATGAGGAACTCTTTCCACAGAGGCATCTCAAGGTGACACCCCTGTAGTGACAATGACAGGGTGAGACCTAAGGGGAAGACCATACTGGCACATACTGGGAACTGGCTATGGTAACAGCAGCAGTGACCTTTCCTCTAACTATATGACACTCAGTTTTGGCATCTACTCAAAGTGGAGCCGTGGTTCTTCCACATGGGCTGGGTTGCTGTAGCAGGAACAGCAGGGCTGGGAGCTCCTCAGACTTGGTAGTCAGACACTGGGGTGGGCTTTGACAATCTAAGAAGCCTTCTGGAGGATTCTGAGTCTGGAGCGACTATGGGGAGGAAAGGTGAGTCTACTCTGATTCTGAAACATAAACCTCAAAGAACAAACTCGGAGTTCTCATGAGGTGAACCCTGCAGAGACAGCTATGCTACATGAACCAGTAATCCTGACAGGTCCAAGTTCCTTGTATTCTCCTAGACAAGCCTTTCAAAAGCTAATTTGGGGCACTGCATTTTTTGTTTGTTTGTTTTTGAGACAGGGTCTCTCTACATGGCCCTGACTATCCCAGAACTCACAGAGATCCAGAGATCCACCTGCCTCTGTCTCCTGAGTGCTGGGACTACAGGCCTGTGCCACCATACCTGGTTCCTGCATTTGTTTTTAACACATCATACACATAAAGGCAGGCTTTACATGGATCCCTGTTGAAAGCCTTTCTTCCCCATATGATCTGTGCATGTGTGTGGGCTGAGTATTGCCATGTTGGAAAACTGTTAGGAATCACAGGCTAACCATGATGGTGTGGAGAAGGGGCTCTTTCTCTCCAGGAACCCCTAAAAGGGAATGGAAAGGTAGAGTGCCTGAAGATGGGAGTGATGGCATAGTGTCCTGGGACGGGGTGGGGAACTCTCAAGGCAGGACAGAAAAAGGCAGCCATAGCTTATGTATACTGATTTCAGGGTGGGTGCTGACAGAGGTGTTCACACCTGACAACAGGATGAAGTGAAGACGTCAGGATTGACACGCTTGAGGTATTAGAAAATAAGGAACAAAAAGGCCAAAGTTAGGAGAAACGGCAGCACCCAGGGAAGGTCCAGGCAGGCCTTTAAACTGGTGCCAAGCAAACCAAGTGGCACGAGGCCCTGCTTGGAAAGTGCCACCAGGGCTGAGTTTTTGTGAGCTGGAGCAGCTTTTTGTGAGCACAAGGCTCACTTGTGTGTTAGTATTTGTTTTGGCCTGGAATGGACTGGATGGGAGAAAGCAAACTTGATTCAAGTTGGCAGTGGAGCAGTGGGGAGGTGGGGCTGAGGCAGCGTCCCTGACAGAGGCTTCCTTCTCTCACTCGCTGTGGAGGGGTTAAGGAGAGGTGTGGGAGGGCCACCAGGTCGGGGTGAGGCTGAGCAACCTTCCTGTATACTGTTGAGAATCCTGGGCAGACTTTCCAGACTGCCTCCTGCTGCGCATCCTTCACAGGCCTGGGGTCTCCATGCCAGGCTTTCAGTGTGGAAAGCCAGGAGGCTCAGGCTTCCAGAGGGACTTCCTAGGTCTACAAATGAACAGGCAGCCCTGAAAACCAAGTGTGGGTGGTGAGCATTGGAAACAGGCTAGTCTTTATTCTGAAAACTCAAGCTTTACAGAGAAGTGTCCAAAGAGTTTGAGGAGGCTGCTGCTAGAATTGTTTGCTCTTCTTCTTTAGTTTAGTTTTTTGAGACAGGGTCTCACTCTGTAGACCAGGCTGACCTGGTACTCACTATTTAACATAGGCTGGCTTCAAACTTGTGGTAGTGATCCTTCTGCCTCAGCCTTCGAAGTGTAGGACTTACAGGTGGGAGCTCTCTCACCTAGTTTAGTCCCAGAATTTTAATGCAGTGACTACCCTAAAGATCAGCTATAAAGAACACTCTTTATGAAAGAGCACAGGTCACATGTCTTCCTGTTTCTATAACCATGCACTATCAGTTTGGTCGGGGAACATTCTAGTTTCTTTCTTTTGGAGCAGGGGAGGGATGGTAGGGTCTTGGAGTGTAGCCTATGTTGGCCCAGAACTCGAGATCTTCTTCCTGCCTTGATCGCCCAGGGCTGAGATCACAGGTGGGTGACACTTAGCCTAGGTCAGGAGTTTCTTTTAATGCATGTACAGACTCTTGCTGCACAATACTTGGCTAATTTGATTTTTAGACCCTTAGTCTCTCACTTACAGTTTAAAAGTCTGTATGCTATGAAGGCCAGGTTTTCAGGTAGCCATATGTGAACTTCTTAGATACTAAACATGATAGGAGCTATGTTCAGGCTTTATTTTTCTCAGTGGTGCTATTCATATGTGCTGGATTAAGAATACAGTGCCTTACTGTGAGGTGTTGTATGTGGCAATTCAGGAGATATAGCTAATACTCTACACTAACTTCTGGCTTTACAACATGCTTAGCTCAGAACCTCTGGACAGGGACCTGTGGGCTTTACAGCTGCTTCCAGCTAATGAAGGAGTGGTGGCCAAAATCTTTCAGACTTAAGATGCAGCTCAGTCTAACTGAAGGTCAAATGAATTCTATAGAGTAGGAGTTGGGAAGGTCTCTGGGAGCTAGGGTCAGTAAGAAGACAGCAGCATCTGGTAAGGCTCTGGGATCTGCCAAGGAGGACAACTGCTCCTGGACATGGCAAACTGATGCTCTTCTGACTTAGGCTCAGCACTGCTCTCCTCATTTCTCACACTGTGTGTCATGGCTTCTGTAGACTAAGGAGAAACAGGTCACAGGCTAGAGGTTTACGGGGAGAAGGTTGGCTCTCAAGGAACCAAGCTGTCTGGCTAGAACTATATGCCACTGATAACTACAAGTGTATGAACTTATTTAGCAAAGTAGAGCTCTGATTTCATGATAGAATCTTGGTCTCAACTGTATTTCTATCCACAGAAAAATCAGAAAACCCATGTGCATTCCCTACCCATGCAGCCCCAGCAGTGGTTTTGAACCTGTGTCCTTCTACCTAGATGTTAACTGTCTTGTCTTGAGTAGATGACCATATCCTACTCCTCTCCCTCTGTCACTGTCACACTTGTGGATAAGAAGAACTACAAGGTGACACAGCTTGTTAATCAGCCAGAGCAGGCGTGTGAGGGCGGTCCTGTGTGGGAATGAGAGGTGTAGGGAAAGATCAAAGATCTCAATTTCCTGTTAGCTTCTTTAGAACCGTGACATGTCCACTGTCACTACCACAACCTCACAGACGCTGAGAAAATGGAACAGAAAATTTACTATCATGCTTTACTAAAAAATGGTGTCACAAGGAGCCAACACCAAGGGATTTAAAAATGTGAAGAACTTGAAAAGCACATAAGTATTATGGCTGGCTCACAAGCACAGTGTGCTGTCAAGATCTAGAAAGGACCTGAGTGCATCTTCTTGTTAGGCTGCACTGCCACTGAGGTCAGACTGAAGATCCAGGCTGTCAGCATCCCTGAGACCACATGACTTCTCATGCTAAGTTCTTCACATGGGAATTTTAAAATTACGACACAGTAAAACCTCGTTCATATGCTCATCTATGCCATTCCCAACCTGAACCTGATAAACAATGAGCAGAGGCAGGCATGTAATTTAAGAACTAAAATATAGCAACATTTATAAACATAGACCCTTATCAGAACAATCACTTGCCACATTAGAAAAAGTGAGGTTTTACTGTGTATATAAACAAGCAGACAAAGAACATAAAACATAGAAAGGACATGGCTGGATGACTCCAGTGTTTCCAGAAACCTGTCAAAGCCAGTGCTCTGACACAAAGGACACTCACCACTGCCAGCGCTCCCCTCTCGTTTGCTTCGAGAACCCCCGCTGCTGTCTCTGCCCGACTTTATGCGCTACAGCAAGAAATAAGAAGATAAGTAGAGGAGAGTAAGTGACATCCCTTCAGAACACACAGCCAAAGACAGTAAACTTAAAACCAGCATTAACACATGACCCTCAGGACCACCTGATCACAAGCTGATTCAACATGAAAAGGGACAGAAGTGTGACCGCCCAGAACTTACAGACTACACAAACAGCATTCCACTCAACAGCAGCCACCATTGCACAGCCAAGCAATTAAAAATTCAAACAGCATTTTCCTGATGAGAAGGATCAGGACTCAAGCATAATAAGAGTTTGAGAAAAAAAAGTGGAAGAGGAAAAAACCATGTACATACCAAAGGGTATTTCCTTCTCTATCCCTAATGTGTAATGGTTTAACCCAGGCCACTGGAGGGTTCAAAAAAGGCATCCTGGCTTTTGACATTAAACTTCTAAAAAGCATCATCAAAATATCACATATACTTAAGGTTTGACCAACATCTCCAGGCTATGAGGGCATTATGTGCAAGTGAGTGTGTGTGTTTGTGTGTGTGTATGCCTACATGTATATGTGTCTGTCTGTCTGTGTGTGTGTGTCTGTGTGAGTCTGTATGTGTATATGTGCTCTAGTGCACACTAGCCCTCACATGTGCCTGGAGGCCAAAGGTCAATGCTAAATGTCTTTTTAGTTGCCCTATTCCTTGTTTTGTGAAACAGGGTCTTTAAACCTTGAAGTCGGGGATTTGGCTACACTGGATGGCTGGTAAGCTCTAGGACTCTCGTTTCTGCCCTTCTGTGTTTGTTGGGATTACAGATGTGCCTTTTACAAAGGTGCTGCTTCCTCAGGCTTGCATGGGAAGCTGTGATTTTCTTTAAATTTCTTTCCATAATATAAGGTTCTTTTGTGCTTTGCTTAAGTGTCAAATTTTTTAGAATTATTCTTTTAATTAAATACATTATTTAATATTCATATATGCATATAATGTATTTGTTTTCAATCCAATAATTTATTGACAAAATGTAATAACTGAAATATATAAGCACTGAATGTTGGTGCTCTCAATTTCATAAAAATAAACACCAAAAGGTCAGATAGGTCCTGATAGAATAATAATAACTGGCTTCAACCCATCATTCTTCTTTTAGATCATCCAAGCTAAAAAAAATCAATAAACTTCAGAGTTAAACTATAAATTAAATAGACAATATATCTACAGAATGTTCCATCCAGTGGATATGGGATATGCATTCTTCTCAGGGGCCTATGAGACATTCTAATAAACATTGTAGGCTACAAGGCAAGTCTTAATGGCAGCAAACAAGTAAAAATTAATGCTTTATATCTTTTCAGTTACCATCTGAATAGGACTAGAAGTCAATAGCAGGAGGAAAACAAAACCACATGAAGGGCCGGAGACTGCACAATGCCGTGAGGGACGAGCAGGTTGTTGAAGAAATCGAGAGAAATTTAAAACTTCTTAGAGTTGAATGAAGTCAGTACTCATCAGAACCTTTGAAATACAGCTAAGGCAGCTCTAGGAGGAAAGGTTATGGCTATGACTGTACACATTAACCATTAGAGGGCCAGTGGGCTAGCTCAATGGGTAAAGGGTAAAGGTACTTGCCCTGCAAGTCATGTGACCTGAACTGGATCCCCAGATCACACTTTAAAGGTAAGAGAAGAGAATCAATTTTACAAAGTTGTCCCCTGACTTCCACATGTGCACTATTACACACCCAGTCACACACTTACACACTCACAATAACACTGTTTTTAATTAGAGAGCTGAAATAAATGACCTAATGATGTGTCTTAAGGTCTTAAAGAAACAAAACTAAGTTGAATTCTAAAACAATAGATGGGAACAAATGATAAGATAAGAGCAGAATTAGTGAGATGGAGACTAAGAGAAGAACACAGAATTAAACCAAACAGAGACTGCATTGTTTGAAAAACACAAAACACAAAGAGATTGAAAACACCTAGCCAATTTATCCCAAATAAAGAAAAAAAGACTCACATTAATAACATTAAAGATAGCCGGGCGGTGGTGGCGCACGCCTTTAATCCCAGCACTTGGGAGGCAGAGGCAGGCGGATTTCTGAGTTCGAGGCCAGCCTGGTCTACAGAGTGAGATCCAGGACAGCCAGGGCTACACAGAGAAACCCTGCCTCGAAAAACCAAAAAAAAAACAAAAACAAAACAAAACAAAACAAAACACTAAAGATGAAAAAAGTGAAGTTACTACAGATTCCAGTGAAATCTAGAGGATTATTACAGAAAACATTGAAAACTTCCAAAAGACTGGAAAATTTAGAAGAAATAGATAAATTCCTAGACACATACAATTCACCAAAATTAAATCAAGAAGATAGAATAACTTAACGGTATCTATAAATATCAATGACACTGAAGTTGCAATAGAGTGTAACAACAGTGCCCAGGACTGGATGGATTCACTGCAAATTCTACCACACAATCAAAGAAAAGCTAACACCATTGTTCTTCAAATTGTTCTATAAAACAAAAGGAGAAAGAACACTATACCAAACCCATTCTACAAATCTAACGTTAGCATAATACAAAAACTGAGTAAGGACAGAACAAAAAATTGAGAACATTATGAAACAATTTTGCTGATGAACATAGGCATAAAGATTCTCAATAAAATACCTGAAAACTGAATTCAAGAATGCATTAAAAAGATGATACATCATAACCGAGGTGCATCCCTGCAAGGATGCAGAACAGGTCAGCAGAGGCAGACTAAGTATTTCTGAATCACGTGATTACCTTGATAGATGCAAAAAAGGCCTCTGGCATTATTTGACATCCCTCCATGATAAAAGCCTTGGGGAAACTAGGAACAGAACTAAAGACCCCGAGCGGCCAAAGCAATCCTGCACAGAACCAACAGTGATGTATCAGTGTCCAGTTTCAGAGCCACTCCATCAGATGTGAAGATGGCTCTTGCATCCTGCTCACGACATTTAGGAAGGAACAAGCTTCTACAAGCGTCAAACGATTTTACCCACCATGCTGTCCCTGCCCTCATCTCCAGCCTTTACTCCCTTGGTTGATCTCTATGTTCCTGACATCCATCAAGTCTCTTCTCTCCGTCCATTTAGACCCCTGGCCCACCTTGGTCGGCCCTTGTCTGACTCATCTTTCTGGCTCACTCACCAAAAGAAACCTAAGCCTCTGTTGCTTCTGTGACTTACCTCCTTCCCAGGACACTAGGAAACGGCCAACCACACAGATGGACACCGCAGGGCACCAACGGTGCAGCCAGAGTCTTGGCCGCAGCCTACAGATCTCTGTTCTCTGTCCTCACCCGCCTGCTGCGGGAATGAGAGTGGAGCCTCCCTTAGGCATGTCCTCGCCACCTGCTAGACTTGGAGTTTTCCTCCAGCTCTTCTATTCAGAGATGCATGTGTGTCCCTGGTGGCTTCCCCCTTGTCTCTGCCGGCTCAAGGTTTTCTCTAACATCCTTACTTTCAGATCAACATCCATGTGCACTCAAATCCAACAAACACTGGCCAGATGGCTCAGTGGATAAATGCACTTGCTGTGTAAACATGATAACAGGGTTTTACCCCTAAACACACAGTGGAAGCAAAGAGCCAACTCCTAAAAGATGTCCTCTGATCTTCACACCCACTGTGACACACACAAGCTCACATTCTGTCTCCTTGTAGCTCACTCTATTTTCCTACACACACACACACACACACACACACACACACACACCAATTTTAAAAATCAACAAATCCCACCCGAATGAATCTTATGGGCCATGTCAAAGATTTTGCATACAAATCACCTAGGTGATACTGAGGTCCAAAGAAAAGTAACTGTGAAGCCTTAGTCAGCTCTTCACATCTGACACCGCATACTAGATAGAGGTCTGACCAACAGTACTTCAGAAATGCGTTCTTCCTCAGCAAATGCAGAAGACAGTCCCCAGGGACATAGCCATGCCAACAGCAATCCCACCAGGCCATGGATCCAGGCCAGGGATCTGGTGTGTCCTCAGGGACTCCATGGCCTGCAGGGAGTGGAGGGAGAGGCAGA
Source organism: Tokudaia tokunoshimensis (assembly GCA_036184795.1). Lineage (NCBI taxonomy): Eukaryota > Metazoa > Chordata > Mammalia > Rodentia > Muridae > Tokudaia > Tokudaia tokunoshimensis. The sequence goes on from BTHU01000011.1 coordinate 68,222,809, forward strand.
GCAGAGAAGTAGGAAGAGCTCAGGAGGGACCTGGCTACAGAGCTACCTAACAGCTCCTGCAAGGCCGGGTGGAGGAAGACAGCCCCGCCCTCTCACAGCGAATACACTAAAGTGGGAGCCAGCAGGGTGAAGGGGAGGAGCCCAGGGACCCCTGAGACTAGAAAAGAGAGGTTGAGCGGGTAGTTTATTAATATGATGCTGGGGCAGAGCTAAAGTTTGTGCAGTTAGAGGCTTAAAGGAGGAGCCTTCTGGGGAAAGAGCACTACACTAGGAAAGTCAAATAGGCACAAAAGTGTAATTTATGTAAGAAGAGTTGAAGGGGAAACTTAAGGGATCTTTGGAAAGTCAGTTGTATCGGAGGGTGTTTTGCTGGGGCAAACACGTGGAGGAACATTTCCCTGACATAGGTGTGAAAGGAAGTTTCGCTAGAGCAAGCAGATGAAAGGATTTGTGATGAAGGATTCTTCGCCAATGACATGTATTGGTCCGCCTTACATGTGTTGTTGAGCTCCGTTTGTCTTGACTATATATAGAGAAATGCACAAAAACCTTCTGGGGGTGTGCTGGCGGCTTCTTGCTGCTTCCTCAGACTTGGAACAATTGGCAGAGTGATGTCAGCTGGTACAGACGCAGGGGCTGAGGCCAGACCGGGGAGGACACACAGTGTTTGGAGGGAGTATAAGTAGGCTCAACGGATTGTGAGAGGGGCTTGCTTGTAGACGTAGCTTTGCAACCTTCTTGGTCTTGAATCTTTGCTGACCTTCACTTTGTTGAGAGGCACAGCTGAGAACTGGCATCTTGATGGTCCTGGTCCCCCCTGCTGACTCACGCTGACTCAGCTGAGGCCTGGCTGTTCCTGCTATCCTGTGTCACTGCTGCTGCTGTCCCAACACTACAGAACTGGGCTGCTGGGATAACCATGAAGTGTTTGTGAATGGATCGAGCTACCTGTGAACTGAATTGCTGATTTCCTGACAACGCAGATTGGATTTGCTCCAACGAACCATTTCTAAACAGGTCCACTTCCCCAGTATCCTAAAACCTTTCTTTTCCACTACCTCTGGTGGGTGGTGGGCTAGAAGGGAGGTTAAAACATTTAAGAATCATTATTAGAAATAGGGTTGAGAAAAATTAAAGACTACAAAGATCGATGCAAATGAGAATCTATAGCTAAGCTCTAGGACTCCAACTGGCAGCCTGGTCACGTGGCCTGCCAGGTCCCCAGGCTCCAGGACCCACCTCAGACCCTGCTAAGGGCCAGTTCCATGTCATTAATACAACAGCGACTGATTAAGAAGCACTGTGATGTTCTTGCCACATGGGAGATACAGGTTTGCTAATAAAATCCACAGCAAGTTATACTGATTTCAGGAGGGGTGTGAGGGTAGGTGTGGAGGGAGTCACTGGTGCCATGACAGTGAGACTCTTGGTTCCTTGGTGTTTACGTGAGAAGCAGCCATACTGAGGGATAAAGAGTAACTAACAGCCCCGACCGACGGTTGCCTGGCACTGCAAGCCGCCTGTGTTATCTAGCTAAGTTATCTGGCTAACTTAAAAGCTGTAAGTTCGTATTTTTGTAAAGGCCACACCCTTTAAGAATATATGTACACCTCTAATCCCAGCACTGGGGAGGCAGAGGTAGGCAGATTTTGAGTTTGAAGCCAGCCTGGTCTACAGAGTGAGTTCCAGAAAAGCTAGGACTACAGAGAGAAACCTTGTCTTGAGAAACCAAAAAAGAAAAAAGGAAAAAAGACTATATGTATCACACATGTTTATATGTATCATACATGTTTATATGTGTCATGCATGTTTATGTGTCATGTGTGTTTATGTGCATTTGTGAAAATGCCTTGAAGCGTATCATATTACATGATCTCTGCAAGTGGTAGGAATACTTTTCACCCTTTTCTTTACACATTTTATTTGAATAAAAACATATTTAGAGTAGGTCACAGTGGCGCATGGCTGCAGTGTCAACACTTGGAAGGCAGAGGTGGGAGGACAGAGTTGGAGATCACCTTGGGAAACTTTGTGAGACCTTATCTCAGTAAATCAAAATTATTTATAAAAATAATCTGTCTGAATCGGCGCCCCTACAGATCTCTGAGTTCAAGGCCAGGATGATCTATAAAGTGAGTTCCAGGACAGCCAGGGTTACACAGAGAAACCTTGTCTCAAACAAAACAAAATAAAACAAACAAAAACAAAAAAAGGGAAAGAATTAACTTCAGATTAAAAAAAATCATTTATTGGTTGAAAAGATTTCTCTAATCTCTTAGAGTCCTGTACAAATAGTTTGTTCTTCTGATGTTTAAATAGTTTCCCTGAAATATAGTTTACATGATCACTTAAATCTTTCCAATGACGAGACTTGCTAAGTACTGGGTCTAATCCCCTCAGGATACCTTCTCAGAAGAAACCATTCTTTTTCACCATAAAAACAAAGCTTTATCTTTTCAAAGTACAGATGAATATGAAATAGGTCTACACAGGAAACAAGCAAAAGCTACTTAATAAATATTTAAGTATGTTAATGCAGAGGAACTTAAAAGCTGTGTAGTAACCGGAGGAGGGGAAAGTCGTCTCAATTCATTTACATTTAGTAAAGTTTTTTAGTCCTTGTGGATATTAGTCCAAAGATGTCAGCTAGATTTTAGAAACAGTCCTGCTACTATAGAGACTGTAATAAGGCAGAGGGCAAGAGACGAGACAAGCACCAAGGGAGATGGAGGAGCAAGGCAAAAGGACTCTTGTGGAAACCACTCGTGAACGGCAGCTACACTGACTCAACCCAGTTCCACGGGAAGATGGGATTAAATTAGTGGTGAATGCTCAGGAATCCTTTGTAATCAATGCTTCCTAAAGCTTATGCTTACATTAAAGCCACTGTGGCCTTGGAGTAGTGGTACACAACTGTAGCTCCAGCAGGCCAAGGAAAAGGATTGCCACCAGTTTGGAGCTAACAGGAGCTGCACAGAGTTCTACATAACCTATAAGGATAGGTTACACAGTGAGACCCTGTCTCAAAAATAAAAGCTGCTTATGAACTGCCTGCGAGGAAGTGCCAAGAAGCTAAGAGACGACTTCTGAGGGCTGGGGAGGAACTCTTCTTAGAAGTCTAGGAAACCAGGCACCAGGGTCAGAGGCTGCATTAGCCACTGTATCTGTGGAAGCTTGGGCTCACTGCAGACTGTAAGGTAAGGACTAGGAACTGAACACTTGTTCAGTACAAGAGACTCCATCTGCACATGCACCCATAATTCTATATGAGGGGTCTCATACAATGAATTCAATCCCAAAATGTGCTTTGTTTAAATACATATTTTTTGGATTCTTATTAAATACATAACTACAACATAATCATTGCAACTTGTTCTTACAATGGTTTATGTATCACAGTTGTGTAATTTCATTAGCATTTGGTACAGAGCAGAGATTGGCTAGTGTAGTAGGTTTTAATAGTGTAGCCTAGCTTAGCAAATAAATAATGAGTTTGATGTTTTAAAGAGTTTTAAAGCAAAGCTAGTTTGCTTATAACATTTTTAGAAGAGATCAGTTCACACCTTGGAAGCAAAGACGACCAGCCACATTCTGCAAGCTCGTGTGGAATCATCTTTCCTAAAGCTGGGATAATTGCATTTTTGAAACAAGTCGTTTGCCACTACATTATTCCTCACTTAGAAATATATTTCTAGCTGGGCATAGTGGCACGAGCTTTTAATCCCAGTACTAGAAAGGCAGAGGCAAGAGGATCTCCAAGTTCAAGGCCAGCCTACATAGTGAGTTCTAGGACAGCCAGGGCTACATAGTGAGACCCTGACTCAAAAAAACAAAGTTTTATTTTTAATATTCTAATGTTAGTTTTAAGAATGTAATGGAAGACAAATATTAAAAACTCACATACAAGCTAAATGTTCTAGGCTCCAATGTAGGAGAGAGGATTCTTTGGGAAGCAGAAACACTGCCGTTTCATCTGCTGCAGAAATGCACTAAAAAGATCTGCTGCCTGTGCTCCCTGCCCTGTGCCCACATGGTGCTCCCTGCACTGTGCTCCACCACACAGACCCCTAAGGAAGAAAAAGATCTGCTAAAAAGATACCATAGCAAGTGACAGGTTTTCATGGGACACAGTTCTCACTAATAAAAATCAAGTTTCCAAATTAGCCTCTAAGTTACTCCATCTTCTGGAAAATGGCAACTATTTATTTATGTATTAGTAGCTCTCCACTAAGGATCCGGCCCTTAGAACCTGCCCTGCAGAGACCAGATTTCAAACCTAGACTGTAATTTCCAGCAAATTTCATTGTTTGTTACAGTTGAATAAAATTCCAACTCTGCCTTCTGATGCAAGCTCCTAACCCCGTGCATTTCAGCTACAGCAGGCTAACATTTTGAAAATTAAGAGACAATAGTTTTCGGCCCATATGAGATACCTGTTCCCTCATTTCTTTCATTTTTTCCAACCTCTTGAGTTTTGTGGCATATTCTTGAACTTCTTTTAATCCAATATCTGTGCAGAGACGAACCAAGAAACGCAAACCTAAATTAAAAAAAAAATTAAGAAAGGAAAGCTACACAGAGCAGTTTCAATCCTACAAATCAGCAATCCTGGCCTTTTGGCAAGGCTTGACACAGAGCATTTCATTTTCTCTTAGAATTATAGCCAGGGGTGTTGGTAGATGCCTTTAATCCCAGCAGACGCTGGCAGATCTCTGTGAGTTCGAGGCTGCCTGGTCTATAGAGTGACTCCCAGAACAGCCAGGACTACATATCGAGAACTTCTCTTACCTCCTACCCCACCCCAACCTCCTAACTACATCTTGTACTCTCTAGACCTGGGAGAACTGACTTCTTTGTAGGCATCCTTCCCTGTCTTCATGCTGCCAGACCACAGGAAGAAAAAGGCACAAGGAAATTACTGGATGAGAACTCAGCTGTAACATCTGATAATGTGCCAATGAGAGATACATACATACATACATACATCATACATACATACATACATACATGCTTACAGGGGAAGGTTCATAAGGGAGACTTAGCTACAAAATGTAGGCTGTACAGGTAAAGATGAAGATGGTGATACTACCAATAAATGTTCTTTTTTACTGTTGCTAAGTTCATTCTTTTAGTCAATATTATTCACATTAAAGAAACATATACTTTATACTCAGACTTGAAGCCGACATCAAATACGTATAAAATAATTACAAGAGAGAGTGGATGTGCACACCTCTGAGCTGACAGCACGGTAAGGAATCAGAACACCCGCACACTTTGCCTCTGCCTGTGTGCTTTTCCCCTCCATCCCACACTTCCGTTCCTGGAACTCCTGTGTGTGTTCATCACATTGTTACACGGAACAGTAATCACTTACATACATTTCATGCAACATGAACTTACACAAATGACTTATTAATTTATTTAGAGATAAATGGTCTCATGTATCCCAGGCTGGCCTCAAACTTGCTAGGTAGCTGAGGATAACCTGACTCTGACCTGTGGCTTTACCCCCACAGAGCTGGGATTACAGGCCCAAGTTATCAAGCCTGCTTTATTGTGCTATTGTTATGTATATTAGAGTTTGCATCTGGATTTAAGATTGTATTGAAAAAATTAGCAAAATTAAATAAAGAGTGGAGGTTTACATCTGTAATCCCAGAATTGAGAGGCTGAGGCAGGAGGACTGCCAGTTTCAGGTCAGCCTGGACTAAGAGTAAGACCCTGTCTCAAAATAACAAAGCTTTAAGACTCAAAGAGTGAATTAAAACAAAACAACCAAAGTGATTTTCTTTCTAACTAATGAGAATGAAATTAAGACTTTTACCATTCATTGTCTCAATACTTTGAGATTTTTTGTGTCATTTCAAAATAATTTGTTTCTCCCAATATAACAGCAATGCAGATTATGGTAGAATATTTATAAAATATGTAAAGGCACAAAGAAAATGTTAGTTAATCATGTCTTCTCTATGCTCAGAAAACCTAAACACTTTGGGTATTTCTTTGAACTCTATTGTCAGCTATCAAGAGAATAAGCAAAAGCTAAGTTAAAAACTAGTTTTGTTTTTGAGACAGGGTCTCATGCACCCCAGAATGGCCTACACAATTCATTATGTAGCTGGGGCTAGCCCATGATTTCTAACTCTTCTATCTCCCCCCACCCCCCACCCCAGGCAAGCAACACCGTGGCCAGCTTCAGCAATGCTGGGGATCAAGCCTAGGGCTCCTAGGTCGCTGCGCACGTATTGACCAAGTTGTATTTCTCTTCTCTAAAAAATAGTTTCTGATACCCGAAAGATATCCAGTGATATGCTGAAATTGTGTTTATTTAATTGGAAAAAGTAGTCCGAAATATGCCTATTCCTTGGGATGAGTTACAAGGCAGAAGATTCTATGAATCCAAACTTCCAACCACTCAGGCTCCTGGTCGAACTCAACGCTAGCTTCCAATGGCATCTCTGTTTCTGAGTCACTGTGCCCCACCCCTGTCATAGCAGTGGAGTGCCCACCAGGCAGTGCTGACCCTGTCACGGTCCTGCCTACCAGAGCACATGCTTGTATTCTCTCTCCTGCTCTCACTGGGATGCCCAAGCCGTTTGTCTAGCTTCCTTCAGTACTGGGGGCTGCAGGCTCCTGCCATCCTGTTAGGCTTACACCATACTTCTTGACAGCCTTAGAATAAGGAGGTATGCAGCATATTTCTCCCCTTACCACAACCACCATTAAAATTATACTTTATAACTGTCAGTTAGATGCTAAACTAATCTCTACCCTCATTTGATTGAACACAGAGACAATCCTGTTTGAGCTCTAAAGCTTGAGCAGCTTTCTAGTGAACTCCCAAATTAAGTCTTAAGCCAGCCTTTTGCTTCTCCAAGAAGCGAGATGAGCATATTTGCTAGGCCCTAAGTTTCTAAGACTACGGCTCTGTTGCGTTCACATGCAGAGGTAGGCTGTCCCACTGCTGTTGGCATTTGGTGATCAGCACTGCTGACAGCTACCTGCATCTGGCTCTCTTTGCAGATGGGTTCTTTTCTGTTCTGGAATGTTTGCTTCTTCCGTATCTGTGATCTCTGCTCTCATTACCATTTTTCTGCTTACTCTTTGGCAACATCCTTCAATCATCCTTCTGAACTTTAAAATTATTATTATTTTTACTCCGTGTGTGTGTGTGTGTGTGTGTGTGTGTGTGTGTGTGTGTGTGTGTGTATTGGGAGTAGCGGTTGTTAAACTGAGGTCATCAGGCTCATGTCTTTACCTTTTGAGCTATCTCTTCAGTCCTCTTTATCATATTCTTATTGTCTTTATCTTTTGTTTTCTCTGTTAAAAACCTCCCAGTTTTCCATTACTTGACTTTAATTCTCCCACATCATTAGTTTCCAGATGAGCCTTTCTTGTGAGTATTCTTGCCAATCACACTTTTGTGTCATCCTACTGTCTTTCCACCTTGGTCTATAAATTATTGTTTCTGAGACAGGGGGCAACTACTTCTTCATATCCTCTTCTGGTTCCTAGAACAACTTTAACCCTTTCATTAAATTATTAGTCAATAGATTAACAACACCAGCTTATTATTAATGATTACTGCTATACTACATTAGCAATATACTTATCAACTTATGTTTGACTCCTATGCATTTGTTTACATTTCTTTGGTAAACTGTACTTTCCATTGCTCCATGCTGGCTATTTCTCCCCTTTCTGGTGCTCATGTGAGGAGAGATTTACCCAGACACATTTACCCTGCCAACAGAGAGGACTGTGGTCTTCCCTTGGTGTTCTGCCCTACAAGCAGGTCAGTGTCCCTCTTGTGTAAGTGTTCCAGCTCCTGTCAGAATTAGCATGTCCACCTCTATGGGCGACGGCACTCCCACAGACACTGGTTTTCACTGCTGTGCTTCTGTGGTGCATCTGCAGTTTCTCACCATTCCCTGCAGCCAACAAATGGCCACCTCTTCCATCCTTAAAGGAAAGCTTCCCTAGACCGCACATTCTGAAGCGAGTCACTGCCCACTCCCACCTCACATTTCACGCCTGCTGCTCGTCTGTTTCTGCCTCTACTTCCCCAGTGATTGTCTAAGGTCAGTGGTTTTTGGTTGGTGACTTCTACATTTTTCTTTTCTCAGTGCTGGGTCAAAATTATTACATAAGTCACCTGTGTAGACATTACCTTAGCACTTCACAATGCGAGGGTAGTTTATGCTTGTGAATGATATACCAATGTCTTTCTCTTTTGCCCTGCCTCAGAAGAACAGCTTAGAGGCAATTTACAGAAAATAAAAATGACTTGTTCCAAGGCCAGCTTGAGTTACATAGTAAGTTCTAGCCTAACGTGGGCTATAGGAGACTCAAACAAACCCCAAAACAGTGTTGGTAGCTGTCCTTTGAAATGCATGGCACCATCTGTAAGGCTGTAAAATAGGCCAATTTTTAAGTTTAAAAAGTTTTCTTTTTTGTTGCTTGCATGTATGTCTGTGCACCACATGTATGCAGTTCCCTTAGAAGCAGGCCATTGTATTGTGTTCACCAGAAAATGAGTCTGCTTCAGATAACATTCCACAAATTTCCTCACCTATGGCTTCAGTTATGATCGTCAATTGATCACACTTGTTTTAAACATTATATAGACAAAAGTCATCTTAGATATTTCTTATATGTACATAATAATTCATTTAATTTTTTAAGGCAACTCTTAAAACACTCTATAAAGAAAAAATAAGAGGGCTAGAGAGATGCTTCAGTGGTTAAGAGCACTGGCTGCTCTTCCAGAGGTCCTGAGTTCAATTCCCAGCAGTCACATGGTGGCTCACAACCATCTGTAATGAGATCTGATGCCATCTTTTGGTGTGTATGAAGACAGCTTCAGTGAACCCACATACATAAAATAAATCAATAATTCTTTAAGAAAATAAAAAATAAAATAAAATAAAATAAAATGTGACCTTTCTGGCCCTGAGCCAAAGCATTGTGGCTATTCTAGTGGGTTTCATCAGGAAGCAATTTTACCCTTTAAGGGACATTTCTTCAAGACTGGAGACTTCAGGTTTCCACAACCGGGGCAGGAGCACCACTAACATTTAGGTGCATATATGCTTATGCAACCTGCTGGATGGCCTGCACTCCAGGATCAACTGCTGGGCTCATAAAGGTCCTTTTGCCCACAGATTACTAGAGAAACCAGTAATATTAGAGAAACCAGGATCATTAAGCACACAGGGGCCTCTTGTAGGAGATAAAACACCCATTTTCCTGTGAAGAAGCCGGAGAGTGGGTTTTGTTAAGGATCTGGTGACCTTTTTGCTATCTGTGGAGAAAAAAGTGGGCATGGCAGACCTCACCCACCCTTTGCTATAGAGGCAGAACTTACCCCCATTCCCCAGAATGATTACCCCAGACTCCTCCTCCCTGAGCTTTACTATGAATCTGGAATTGGACTGATTGGGCTGATTGTTGCCTGGAAACATTTTCCCAAATTGCATTGAGTTTTAAATATGCTGACGATGACCCACCTGGCATTAGTGTCTCCTGTCTGATACCTGCAGGGACCCCTCAATCAACCAACTCTAGGTGCCAGGCAGATAGATTCGACTTTCATATACATCCCTGGACCTCTGGCTCCTGAAGGGTCTCTAATGTGACTGAGACTAAGAACCACGTTGAAAGGAGTTTAAACAGAAATGGAAAATAGATGGCAGGCTCCACTGCAAGCCTAAACAGCCTTTGAAGGAGGGGCTTGAAGTCTGCACTGTTTAAGAGCTCTGCGAGAGCCTGCCCGTAGGCCGCTGCCTCGCTGTGGCTGCCCACGAGGTTGTGAGATGAGAAGCCTAGTTCTTCTTCTTCTTTTTTTTTTTTTAAAGATTTATTTATTATTATATGTAAGTACACTGTCGCTATCTTCAGACACACCGGAAGAGGGCGTGGTTGTGAGCCACCATGTGGTTGTTGGGATTTGAACTCAGGACCTTCGGAAGAGCAGTCAGTGCTCTTAACTGCTGAGCCATCTCTCCAGCCCCAAGGAGCCTGCTTCTGACCAGCATTAGGCAGCTCCATTCTCTGCACTGCTGCCCTTACAAAAGCCAGGCTGAGACTCTGCCTAGTCCTTGGATCAGGCTGCACCCTCAGAAATCTGGGCTCAGAAGACAAGTGTTTTTACTGTAATGTGTTGCATGTGTTTATTATTTGTGAGGACAAAATGAAAAAGACTTTTCAAAGATGTTCTCTCTGCTACAGCGCTGTTCTCAACACCTCCCACACCTCTCAATGACTATCTTCACCATGAATGAAGAGATTTCTTCTCAAGGAATTGCTCTTCACCTTTTAACAAAAGTGGTAAAAATTCTAAGCTGACTATGACTTTCTTCTTTTCTTTGACTCCAAGGCAACCCAGGACGAAACTGACAGTTTGGTGGTGCTGTGCAGTGGATAAAGGTGGCTATTTTCTATGTTTTTAGACTAGCTTTTGTAGTTTCTGCTGTAATACTTTTCATTATCACTGTGAAAGGCTTCAAATCCACAGGACAACAAGAGGGGATACATGGATAGTCTGCACGTGCGCACTGTGGCATGAGTGTGCCTACCCACACATTATATACATATACTCCAATAACAATCCTGCAAATGCCTTCCCTATAAACATCCCTGAACTCAGGTAACTGAGGAGGACCTGGAACTCTGACCTTCTAACCCTGCTGCCGTCACCTGTCTGTACTAAGATGACAGGTGTGTAGCACATCTGGTTGGGCTTGCTGTGCTTGTTCATGCCAGGCAAGCCTTCTGCCAATGGAGCTATAGCTGCTTTCCCCCAAATCTGTTCTTAAACCTTATCATAGAAGCTTGAGATGCAGATTTGTTTAATAATAAATAGAATGAGTTGCTTCAAAGTTATAAAATGAAAGGTCACTTACATTCAACATTCTCTGGAAATTTCCTGTGAATCTCTTTGTAAGTATCTAATGCCTTTTGGTAGTTACCTGTAAATAAAGAAAGAGGAAAATATAGTAGATAGCTATATAGAGTTACAGAAATCTTACTAAATTTAATAAAGATTTTGGTTCTAATCCAAAGCATTGGAATACTTTAATAGGTTAGTAGTAGAAGGCATTCATTCATTCACGCTTGCCACAGCAAACACGTATCATTCTTGAATCACTTCTGGGAGAAAATAGACATATGACGTAAATATGATGTTTCGTGCCTGTGTCTCAGCACTAGGAAGCAGATGGAGGAGGACTGCTGTTGAGGGGAGGCCAGCCTGACTACACAGTGGGTGTCAGGCCAGCCAGGTACACAGTAAGAATGGGCTCAAAACAGCAGCAGCAACAACAAAACAAAAACAAAATTGAAAAGAGGTTAGAGTAGAAATGGTTGAAATTTAGTTTTTACTTCTCAACAGAAATAATTCAGTGGCTAACTTTAAGATCCACTGAGAGCTTGAGGTGTGGCTCAGTGGTCCTGTACAAACGAATGTGCACCTCACCCTCAAACTGTCCATCTGACAGGAGCCATGGTCATGTTAAAGAGCAAGCCCTCCAGGCGCCCACTTTAGGAACATACCCAGTTTGTAATGTATATCCGGGCCACCCTGAAGACATTGACAGATACCAGGAAACCTCCTACACGCAGGTGAACAGTGATGGCTGTGGGGTGACGGCTGTCTTTTCCAGGGCATTTTATGGTCTATGGAGGTATTTATAAACTTCTTCATACAGACCTCCTAGTAGAATCTCTGGTATTCTAAGCTATAGGCACCATTAGGGCAGAAAGATAAACCTCTGTACCTCGTGATCTTTGTTGTAATTATACATAGTTCCCACTGTCCAAGTTCAAAGTTAAGAATCACTCAGGCACAAAATGGAAACAGAAACTAATATAAAAAGATTATTTTGTGGTTAACTTTGAGAAACAACCTGTTTTTAGGGGAGTTACTGGAATACATTATTAGTCCCTCCTTGAAGGCTGGGTGTGCTCAGGCTTGCTTTTAAATTCAAATCCAGTGCCAACCCCCTGCCTTTGCTCCAAACAAAATCAAAACACGCCCACTTTGTAAGCATAACTTTTTCTGTATGTAGTAATTATTATGTTTTTCTTACATGATATGATTCAATTATGTGTAGTTATTTAGAAAGCTAATGTTTAATAGCAAACATTCAACTGGAACACGTTTATATTAATAATTATTCAAAAGAAAAGATACAAACTAAGTAAGAAATGAAAAAAGTCAAAACATTTACCACTTCTTCTAAAACAGCTAGCTACCATCAGCTGCCATTTCACTTGTGTGGGTCTATAAAAGCAAGAAATTAGTGGAAATTAGAGACAGAACAAAAATAATGAGATAGTGAAACATTCATTAAGCTTTCTACCTCTAATTCCTTCTGACCTTTTGTTTATTTAATCTGTATTAATAGCAAAGGCTCATATATTTAGAACCTAAAAACAAACAAAAAAACAAAAACAAACAAACAAACAAAAAACCCACCCTAAGATCTGAATGATCTAGGAACCTAGTTAATACTTCCCTGTCCTTCAAATCTCCCTTCTACTTACCCAGTGGCTTTCAGACAGCCTTCAAATGCCACCCTAGTTTGATGGCAAGCCTACCAGCTTTGGGATTGGACAGAGCTGGGCCTCAATCTCAGCGCTGCTATGTGACAAATTATTAATTTTAAACCCACTGCCCGCACACCTACCCTCTGCAATCTAAATAAAATATGTAGCAAACTATATCCCTTCTCCCTGCCAGGGCTCTAACCCAGTTTATATACCTTCCATCCCTCTCTGCCTCTCCAGTCCTCTTCCTCTAGGCATTGTTAAACCTTCAGCTTCTGCAAATTCAGGCAGGAGCTAGACCCCAGGTCACATGCACTCCCTTCGTCAGAAGGCCTGTCCCAGTCTTTGGCATCTTTTCACAACCTGCAGAGTTGACTGTTCTATGCCAGCTCCTAATACCCTACTCGGCACTGCTACCACACAGGGGATTATCTTTGTCTCTGAGCACTGGTGTCACCCTTCCTCTTCATACTGGAACTACCATCTGACTTCCACGGCTGTTAGCTCAAGTGAAGGAATATGCACCCACTTCTGCTTCCTTTAGATACCTATCTCGGAGCAACATGGCTGGGTCCTATGGTGATTACCACACTGCTAGGTCCTATGGTGAGTCTAATGTTTCTTTTTGAATATTTGTAAACTATTTACATGAAATAACATTTCACCTTTTCATTAGCAATCTGCAAAAACTAAGTTTTTCCACATCCTCCTCACACTTGTTACCCCTTCCCCAGAGCTTCACTCTGCCACTTTTAGTCCAGGGTGTGTGTGTATAAAATATATATGTGTTTTTTAATGTATTCTTTGAGCTAGGAATGTTGGCATACCTCTCCAATCCCAGCATTAGCAAGGCAGGGGCAGATCTCTGTGAGTTCGAGATCTACATATTGAGTCTCAAGGCAACCAGGGCTACATAGTGAGACCTTGTTACCCTCATTATTTTTTAATTCTTTGAGAATTTCAAGCATGTAAGCAATGAAACATGATAATCCTATCCCTACATTTCCCTCCAATTTTCCCAGGCCCCCTACCAACACATCCCACTCCCAACTCCTATCTTCTGTTTAAATACCTTGCTAAGTCCAATATGCTACCCACGTGTGCATGCTATGACTTGCACACTGCAGTGGAGATAAGCATCCTTGTATATGCTTATCAGCAGTTTGTAGACAACCTTTGAAGAAAAAAGTCCTCAAAAACTTTGCTGATTTTTGTTATTGTTGAGTTCCAGAAGCCCTTTCATATATTTTGGGTAAGGACCTTCTCTGTGGGTTGCTTTTGTTTCATTTGATAAGCAGAAGATTGAAATTTTGATGAAGTCTAATTGTCTATTTCTGTTTTTTAATGTAATTTCTAAGAGTTATGCCACATTCAATGGCATAAACAATTTTTACCAACAATTTTGCGTTTTATAATTTTTAACCTTACATTTATTTGGGTCTTTAATCCACTTTAAGTTAATTTTTGTTTATGGAGTAAACTAAAGGTTCAATGTTTTTTGTGTTTGTGGTTTTGGGATGAAGGACTGATTTTTAGCCCAATCTAGCTTCAAAAATATAAGCAATACAACCAGGAGAGAACTTCCTATTATAAATATTACAAAAAATTACATTGAATCAAACCACTTCCCAATTGTCTGTAATATATAAGGATCTATGTCTTTATGAATATTATGTGAAGAATGAATATTCACATTCCTTGAAAGTTTATATTCTTATGGTAGAGGCAGGTTTTATATAATAAATACTTAGCACATATAACTACAATTATTATGTATCAGTTGAAAATAAAAACATATTTTACACATGATTTAGCATGCCAGAAAGGTAATTACAGTGTATAGTACAGAAAGTACATGATCAAAATTATACAGGAAATGTAATTATTGTACACTGAATGCCTCTGTCACATAAAGAACATAAGAATAAAAGCAAATGAAAGTAAATACAGAGAAAGCTAGGGAGAGAAGCATAAAGGGGCTTTGCATGAAAGACACTCATCTTCAGGGAAACCAAAGCATTAAATACAGAGGAACTGCAGAGCTCTGAGAGGATGAGGAGACAGGGAGACGCTGAGGACGAGGGGCAGTGCTCACGTGACACAGATTTATAAGGCATCCATTTACCAGGCCACCAAAGATATCTGAATAGTTATTCCCAATGAAAAAAATGGATAGATTAACCCAAGAATAAAACTTGGGAGAACAGACAGGGCAGCAAAACAAGAGAGAAAATGGAACTGGAGAATACCATTAAGAAATGGAATAGACATGACCAATTAGACATTCCAGAAAGGCGGTGTTCAGGAGGCAGCCAAGATTGAAAGAGAAAAAACAAGGAAGGGTACTGAAGGCTTCAGTCTCCCCAGGGAGGCCCACTATAAAGTAGGGAGCATGGATCTCACAGAGAGAAGTTATGTTTGGACAGCTACCTCACGGAAGAGGGTTTACTGATGCCAATGTGGTGAGCATCGGGTGAGATCCACGTGGACTAACTGCAGAAGAGCTGAGGCTCGGTGGAGTTAGTGCAGTCAGCGTGGATGAGGCTAGAGTGCTGATGAGAAGGCTAGAAAGATGAGCTGGACGAAAGGGCTGACTTGCTACATTTTTTTCTTTTAACTTTGGAAAATTGTTTATAAAAAATAGAAAATTAGAAAAATAGAAAAATGGAAAAATTTGTTTTAATAAAGCAGACTCTTCATTTAATTAAACAAATTTAATCTAATGACACTAGGAAATTACTTAACCTCATTATTGTTTGCTTATTTATTACATTAATTTATTTCTTTGTCTATCTTTCTACCTATCTATCTATTGTGTGTGTGTGTGTGTGTGTGTGTGTGTGTGTGTGTGCGCGGGCATGTACATGCCTATGCGCATTCCATAGCACATGTGTGGAAGTTAGAGGACAACAACAGGAGTCAGTATTCTCCTCTACCGTGGGTCCTAGGGATTGCCTTCAAGTGTCAGGCTTGTTGGCAAATACTTTTTACCTGCTGAGCCATCATCTTGCTGGCCTCTTGGTTCTGGTTTTGAGATTGGATCTTACTCTTTAGCATAGGCTAGCCTCAAACTCATGGAAAATCCTCTTGCCTCAGTATCCTGAATGCTGGTATCCCAAGCCTGAGCCACTACACCCGTCTGGGCATGACTATGATACCATTTTATAGGATACATAAAATCAGAGTAAAGGATGGAATCACGTGGAGCGCGCCTTAATGAGGAATGGTCTAATGGCTAGGCTAGGGTACGATTAAGTATAATAAGTGTAACTTAAATCATAAAGATGTTGTTGAACTAAAATTATTATTCTAATATTGATAATTAGTTTTATAGTTATCAAAACATTTATATGAAACCAATGTAATAAAAAGTAATTGCCTAATATAAATTGTACACAAAGATTACTTAAATCTCTGGGCTTCCCGCTGTCCTTCCAATGATTCTAAGTTACAGTTCATCTCATACTTTAATATGGCTGAAGACAAAGCAGGATATCATACATGCATTGTTTGAACCAGATATGTGAAAACATCCAGTGTGAACTTAAAAAAAATTAAAAAAAACTTAAATTTTAATACAGTTTAATTTTTAATATTCAATGTACAACAATTGTAAACTGAAACCAACAAAACTTCCTTCTATTAAGGCTCTTTCAGCAATAAAATTGTCCTGACTGAGAAAGTTACTTTCTGATTTGGAAACAAATTCTATTTGCTCACTGAGGTATGAACAAGGAAAACAGATAAAGTGTATTATAAAAGGTATTTAAAATTCCTATGCAACAGAAAATATATTGTCACAATAGAGACAAAGAAAAATGAACAAAATACAAGAAAATGAAAATAATTTATTAAGATATTTTTGTGAATTTATTAGGCTTACCAGATACTAATTTTTTAGGGATAAAAATAGTCTTAAGTAAGATATTAGTTAAATATAAAATTCAGTCACTTACTGTATAAGGGAAGCTCTTTCAAAGTACTGAATGGCTTTCTCGCAGAACTGGGTATCAATGTAATAAGCTCCAAGCCATTCAATGACTTCAATGTTAGAAGGGAAATACCTGTATGACTAGAGAAAATACAGAAGGTGACAATTCAGCTTCAGTAGCAATATAGAATACACACCTAATTAATTTATCGGTTAGATGGACTTATTTATACTTGACAGTTTTCAGTTAGTTATATATGAGCTGAATCATAGCAAATATTTAAAAGAATCAGGTAATGCAAATCATGGTTTAAGAAAATGAGTTAGGGGCTGGAGAGATGGTTCAGCAGTTAAGAGCACCGGCTGCTCTTCCAGAGGAACCGAGTTCAATTCAAAGCCACTTGCTGGCTCACAACGGTCTGGAATAGGATCTGATGCCCTCTTCTGTTATGCAGGAATACATGCAAACAGAGCACTCATATACATAAATAATTAGCTCTTAAATGAGTTAGTAGTTTTCATTTTCACTAAAATGAATCAAAACTATAGTTTAAGAATGTTTTGTTTTAACTAAATCATTATTAGTTTTAGACTAATAAGCCTTTCTCAAATGTTAGGGCCTGTTCCTTTAAAACAATGTCAGAAACTTGAAGGAATTTGAGACAGCACACCTACCTCATAGTAATATTGGAATGCCTGGGACTTGTCTCCCTCACTGTCATATAACTCTCCCAATTTAGACAGAGCTTGGGAATCAGTTGGGACGACGCTGATCAACTGCATCAGCCATTCAATAGCTTGATTGGGATCTTCCATTAACTCATACCTTGGACAATGTCAGTTAAGAAATCAAAGTGCTTTTCCAATATAGTAAGAGGCATTAAAAACATTAACTCGTTCCTGCCTTTCTAGCAGTGAGTGGGAAAACCAAGAGAGCTAAGTGTTATAGCAGCTGATATGACAGCAGTTCTTCCTACAGCGCATGCGCAGAGACACCCCCCCACCCCCCACAGGCTCTCACCCTGCACACAGGCACACAGCACCATGAGTGCCGGTGAACAGGCTACCGCACAGAAGAAGTGTGAGGATAAGAGTTTTCAGAGAGCTATATTCACTATTTCTATATAGCCAAAGGCAACAATACTAATTATTTCTTAATATCCTACAGGAATCAGAATTAATATGATGCTAAAGTAGTTAGTTGACTTTCAGTCAGAGCTATGTGTTCTCAAAATGTCTTCAATTATTTTTTTTAAGTTAACAACTAATTTTTTAATTTTTAAAAGTTTTTAAGTTTTAATTTTTAACTAATTCCTCTTAGGATTCAAATGATCTTTTACCAACTGAACTACTTATAGCAGTTTAATCTGTTAAGTTATCCTCATCAATTATCTCCATGGCTAATATTATTTAATAATTATTATTAAATTTCCAATTGAGGGAATTAATAATGCCCTTAAGTTTTCAAGTGAGATACACATTTGCTATCTGGCAAAGAACTTGAGCGCTGTTCCGAAGGATTGCATGCAGTT
Source organism: Tokudaia tokunoshimensis (assembly GCA_036184795.1). Classification (NCBI taxonomy): domain Eukaryota; kingdom Metazoa; phylum Chordata; class Mammalia; order Rodentia; family Muridae; genus Tokudaia; species Tokudaia tokunoshimensis. The sequence goes on from BTHU01000011.1 coordinate 68,240,824, forward strand.
TCAGGAAGGAGTCCAAGGCTTCATCCAGACGGTTTAGCTTCTTATAGGTGAGGCCTTGAGAAGAAAGAGAGAAGCAGCATTACTGAGAATTGTAGTCAAAGCGACAGGATAAATATGCAAATATATGCAAATATTCATCCTGAAGAGAAATTGAAAGTAAACTGAGAATTTTTAAAAAAACAAGAGGAGGTAAGATTTCTCCAAGCAGATAGACCGCTACAGACAGCTCCAGTGAGTTTCCAAGTGTGTGTGGTGGGGGAGGGGAGCACATCAAGGATAGCAGACACGAACCAACAAGCGGCTGAAAAATGGAATAAATACTTCAGATATGACTCCAGCTATAAACATAACTAATAGACATTTAAAGTTAGTGGAGAGGAAAGGATAAATGTGATATTTGATTGTTCATGTTGGGAACAAATGTAGGTCCTCATTTCATTACAAAAAAAAAATTCAAAAGACATAATAGTAGAAGTGAGGGTAGTTAGGAAGAGGAAAGGGCTCACAGGAGTGGGGACATAGAGAGGGCAAGGGGACTGAGGAGGGAAATATGATAGAAATACATTATGTTCATGCAAATGGCGTAATAAAACCTATTATTATATATGATTAACACTTACTAATAAAATGTTTTAAAAATTCAAAATTTATTTTAAAATTACACAGGAAAAATAAAGCTGTAAGAATCTAAAAATATCTAAAATTTATAAAGTTAAAAACAAGCAGCATCTAAATAGGCAATCAAGCTCTTCTAGGAAGGCCTGTGCCCTTCTCTTTCCTATGCCAGTAAAACCCTTTCCCAATCTCAAATGTCACACGCTCATTCCTTCTTGCCATCTCTTAGCAAGGTGCCTCAACTAGCTACTTCCCTAGTCCCTCGCCTCATTTCCAGGGTTGGCAGTGGTCTTTCTCCCTTTCTGCCGTCTCTTGCCCATCAATCAAAGGGACTGTAGGCTTTGTAAGTAGGTGCTGGGGATCAGAACTAAAGTTCTCCTGCTTGTATGGCAGCAGCCATCTGCCCAGTGCCCTCCCCCCCTAGCTTTTACCTACAAACTGCTAAACACCAGGAAATAGTTTATAAGACCAGACAGCCAAAGAAAAGTAACAACATAAAAAAAAAAAAGCAAAAACCACCAACAAAATTCATAATCAAGCAATAACACATGCAGAGAGAAACATAATTTAAAAGAAACATCAGGCGGGCAGTGGTGGCTCACGCTTGTAATCCCAGCACTTGGGAGGTAGAGGCGGGCAAATTTCTGAGTTCGAGGCCAGTCTGGTCTACAGAATGAGTTACAGGACAGCCAGGGCTACATAGAGAAACTGTCTCAAACAAAACAAAAAAAGGAAAAGAAACATCAGTATCTAAAGAAACGAGTTCAGTATTAAATACATGTACTTGTTTGGAACACCTTGGAAGCAATAGTGCTCACATCTGGCAACCTCTGAAGGACAGGAAGGGGATGAGGTGGGGATGGGCCTTCATGACTTGTAATAGTATAAATAATACAGACAAAATCTGAGAGGCTGGAGAAGTGGCTTAGTAGTTAGGAGCACTGGCTGCTCTTCCAGAGGACTCAGGTTTCGTTCCTAGTACCCACGTGGTGGCTCACAAACATCTATAATTCCAGTTCCAGGGGATCTGACACCCTGCTCTGGCCTCCGTGTGTTCCAACCACACACGTGTTGCACAGACAGGCATGCAGGCAAAACACCCACATGCATAAAATAGAAAAAAATAATAAAAATTCTGAGGCATATTTGGCATTGTTAAAATGTGTCAAACTATGGCACTAAACACTTAGTGTATTTGACATTTTTTTTTTATAAGTAAAAAGAAAGATGGATTTTTTTCCTTCTACCTATTTGGAAAAAGTTTAAAAACATCATCCCCTATCATCAGAAACTTGGGGAACATAGTCTTCTAACTGTGATAGATACAGATATTAGAAAAGTCTTCTTGGAGAGCAACATGACACTGACCCAAATTTTACATAGCATGGCTTTTGCATTATCAACCCCATTTAGAGCAATCTGTTACTTTTAGAAGAAGGCGGACAGTTCCTTATGCAATTTGCCATATTGAACTTACCAATGTTATAAAGTGCTTCAGTACAAGAAGAATCGTTTCTTAGGGCCTCTTTATAGAACTCAGCTGCCTTCTCGTAATCACCATTTGCAAAAACTGTATTCCCTTTATTAGTGAGAGCTGATGGGTTATATCTATCCGAGTTCACAGCTAAATCTGCATAGCTGCTGGCTTGGGAAAATTCGTTTTCCTAAATGAAGTATAAAAGAGACTTCATTTCTTCAGATCTCTTCAGAATGTTCAGAGATTACTAAAATGATTTTCTGAGATTATAAATGATGGCTTTCTGAGATAAATAAACAATGATGAACAAAACAAATATTTTAAATATCTTGATTCTCCTAAGCTATGTGCAGTTGTCAAGTTCAAACAGCCAAGCCTCTCATGGCTGGCTTGCCTAGTCTCATGGTTTGATCACAACAGCATTTATATGTAGGTGGTTCCATGTTCAATGCCCAAACCCGTGTCCTCATTTGCTGTGCACTGCCTTCCCACCTGAAGCACTGAAATAGCTGGAAGGGCCTCAGCTGTCCCCTGCTTTGCACCTTGCTGCATCACCCACTAGGTGCCTGCACTTACGCCTATGTACTGCCTTCTCTCTCTCTCTCAGCCAGAAGCTTGATAAGGACCTTGTCATCATTCATGTGAGGCCTGTGGATCCCTTATTTCACTGTGGCATGGCCATCTGTGCCAGGTCAGCTCAGTGAAACTGGGAACCCCTTTAAAATGCCCAGCTCAGTGGCAGACGCTCCCCAGCGTTGGGTAGTTACCACCATTGCCTCCCCCCTGGATACTTTCTTCCTCTCCACAGAAAGCCTGTGTCCATTAGCAGCAATGCTCTCCTTTCTCTTCTCCCAGCTTCTGGAAATCTGTATTCTTTCTATTTCCCTTCCTATCCTGGACACTGGATGTGATGTGGGATCTTTGTGTACGGCCACTTCTACTTGGTGCGTTTGTAAGGTACCATGTACTAATGGTCTGTTGCTTTTAATGGCTGACTTCGTCCAGTGGATGGATACACCACATCTGGTTTACCCCTTTGTTGCTGGTGCATCCTCAGGCTGCTTCCTTTGGTTGTTATGAAATGCTGCTGTGAACATCCATGTGTGAGTCTCTGTGTGCACCCTACACTACAACTTACACAGGAATTGGTACCACGAAGTAGAATACAGATGAGAAAAAACTAAAATGTATTCCGGTGTCTTCTGGACCACAAACAGAACTCAGAAGAGGGCTGCTGTGAGGGCCGCAGGGGTAAGGAACTCATGAAACCTGCAGGTGGGAAGGAGCTGCGATCTGAGGCTGAGTAAAGGGGAAGTCAAGTCTGTCGTTGGAAGGCAACTGGCATACGTGGCGCCCACCTACTTTCAGGAGCACCAGTGATTGGCATCTAGTAGGCACTCAACGAATGCGTGTTACAGATGGTGCTCTGTGACTCTAAAGTCATCTCACCTGCAGCCCTTTCTTTGTCACTAACACGATGGGTCGAACGTCTCTAGCTCAGCTTGCAGCTGTTCTCCGTCATTCTCTGGTGTCTTCCTCACTACCACTCTCCCCTCATTTCTTTAGGGACAATCTTCTTCCTCACGTCTGAAAACTCAGCCCCCTCAGCACTATCAGTCAGGCCCTTGGTGCACCTCAGTTTACACCAGTCTTCTTTGGAGGCCTTTTCTTAGGCAGATTTAGTAATGCAAACCTATCAATATGAACAACCCTTAGTTGTAAAACCCAAAACCTACCAGATAATACAGGAACGAGAGGTTGGTCGCAGCCGCACTCTTCACTCTACTGTCCTTCTTCTCAAACATTTTCAACGTGTCTACAGCCTGGAAACAGAGTGTCTGAAGTTACGACTACTGCCATACAGCAGTATCCAAAGGTGTGGCTGCGGAGGGTCTGTGTGGAGTGGAAGACAGAGGGCCTAGGAGGGAGCAGCAGTAAATTCAAGAAGACAGTTGGCAAGATGAGAACTTCATTTAAGATAAGAACTCACTAAACAGAAAAGGTAGACATTCTATAACAAGAAATAAGAACTGCATTTCAGAGCATACAGATAGATTTAACAGAGCATTAGACACAGCTGAAGAAAGGACAGGTGACAGGAAAAGACCAGCTGTGGACAGTGAGCCTTGTGAGTCAGCTTTGTCCTGCACAATGGCTGGGATGAGGACCTCATACCTTTGACCTGGCACAATCCAATTTCCTCCTGACAGAATATGCTGGGGCTTCTGGTTGCAGCTATTATACACCAATCTATAAACCATTTTCCAATAGCGAACAACCAGAAAATTTATATAAAACACTATAAACAACTTTGAAGGCACTGGAGAATTTGAGGACCAAGATCCCACAAACATTCTGAATAAGGTACAGCTAAAGGATGACTATATTTTAAGAAAGATCTTCTTTAAAATAACACAAAAGAGAGGCAAACACAGGGATAGGGTCTTCTATAAATGTAACTGAGGTGCTAAGAGAGGAGAAAAATGGATGACTGAACAGTTTTCAAGATCAATAATAGACAATAATCCTGGCAACATTACCAAAATATTATCCAAAGTAGATAACTATAACTTCATCTTCAAGTCCTGAGAAATGAAAATACACGTTTAGCCACCTGCCAAATCTGATATAATGCTATTCAAATGGCATGCAGAACAGTCAGGCGCCTTACATGAACAGTGCATGAAGATCCAACTTAGAGAAGACTTTGATATGGGAAGGAGAAGGTGAAAAGGGATAGTGGGCTTTATTTTCATCCTTTAAAAAAACATACACTTATGCTTGGCATCTTGGTATCTCCTATTTGTGGCAAGCACTTGTGTCCAAGCAAACATCCTTCCTCATTTTACTGCTGCCGTCAGCTACACCTGCTGCAACTAACCAGAAGGACATGCCATGCAGCGCTTGATTCCAAGGAGCCAGCAAGCCTGCTGGTTCAGGTTTAGTTAAGAATAAGAGTTTTAGAACCAGATCACAAGGCTAGAGGTGTCGATCAGAGGTACAGCGCTTATCTAGAATGTATAAAGGTCTTAGTTTGATGTCTAGCATCACAAAATAAACAAAACAACTAAATTTCACAATTTTGGTTCCTATATGAGGAGGCTAGTACTCTTTTAAAGGGGTTTCATTCTCTTAAAAAGTTGTCAGACATTTCTAGACTAGTCTAACATGGCTAGGAAACATCTAAACATCATATCCTGCCTTTTCAAGCTAAGGAAGGAGGTAACAATGAGTTAGAGGCCAGCTTGAGCTTCAGAGCAAAATTCTGTCTCAAAGACAAAATAACCACAAAACAAAACCAACCAAACAAATCACCACCAACAATGAAGTTATTCTGAATGAGAGGAGCAAAGTGAGCAGGAGATAACAAGATCTGAGGTAATTTTAACTTAAGAGTGCTTATTTAAATTTTTTATTTATTATTTACATGTATTAGTGCTTTGCCTGCATGTGTGTCTGTGCATCACCTATGTACCTGGTGGGAGGTCAAAAGAAGGCATGAGATTCAATGGAGCTGGAGTTACATGTGCTTGTGAGCTGCCATGTGTGTAAAATAAAATAAAAATAAAATGCCAAGAGAAAATAGATAATTGACATTTTCTCCACTCTGTCATCTAGAACAGTATACTCCTTCACACTCATAAATTATTTTTCAGGTTCCAAGATCACTCCAGCAAGAAAACAGACACCAATCTGTCTGTCTGTCTCACATCACATAATTCTACTGCAACAGAACTTACAATGACTGTTTATTTGCTTGTTTGTTTGATAAAGGGTCTTATGGAGCTCAGGTTGACCTCAAACTCACCAGTAGCTGAGGAAACCTTGGATTTCTGATTCTTCTGCCTCTACCTCCCCAGTGGCGGGATTACAGGCATGAGTCACTGAGGCTGACTGTGGCATTTTAAAAAAGGATTTGCTTTTATTAGTTTTCCAAATGTGTGTATGTGTATGTCCTTGAGTGGCTATGTGCATGTGAATGCAAGTCACCAAGGAGTCCAGAGAAATGTCAGATTCCCTGGAGCAGGATTTATGGGCAGTTGTGAGCTACCAGATGTGAGTACAGGGAACCAAACTCAGAACCTCTACTAACGAAATACATGCTCCTAGCCTCGGAGCCATTTCTCTAGCCCTGACAGTGGTGTTTTAATGGGCGATGGAATGGTGGTAAAATGACAGGACAGATATAAAGAGTTTCTAGAAGGTTTTCGTACTCTGTAAACACTAAAAGACGTAAACTTAAGTATGGAGAATTAACACATGCAATCACCCACTTCTTGGTAGTGTAACACATCAATCATCTATTAGTACACAGACACAGGGTCGCTTCACTCTGTTCTCGTATTCTGAGTAAGGGATGTCCTCCCAGTCTTTGGAAAGCAGCTACTCCTTTCTGTTGTCTTCAGACAGAAAGAAGGTTCTTCGTTAGGAAGAAAAGAGAGAAAACACAGGCTTGGACATGTGTGGGTAAGATGCTGTGGCTTTCTCTGGGCCTTGCTATCTGAGTCAAATGAAGTTTTAAATTGCAGGTACATAGGACACTAACCATCAGGTTTATAAACTAGGAAACCAAGTGTATTCTGCTTGTTCTATTTTGGGATCCTCTCTTTTTTTTAAAACTCTTCGGACTTCTGCTTCGGTCTCAGCTCTGCTCTACTTGAGCGAGTACTGAAAGGTTAACAGTGCTCCACCCCATCCTCAAGACAGCAGGTAGCAGCTTGCCAGTGAGGGATCCCAGGGTTCTAAGCCAGTGCCTAGCATGGGGAACCCATGTGTCATAAGAAACATTTGAAACAGCCTCAAGAAAAGCTGTTCCACAGAGGACAAAATGGAAGCACGTCGGGCTGCTCTTCGGGATCTCTGCACACGCCGGCTTCCACAGGCCTCAGCCCTTTGCGGAGCCATCTGAAAGTTTAAGGCCTAGACCAGCATAAGGTTTTGTAATTTAACAATATGTTATATATGGAAAGTATTTACATTTTAATAAATGGAACCAACATGTAAAATCTTGTCAGAGTTATGGGTGGGGTGGAGCTCAGGGGTAGAGCACTTTACTAGCATTCTAGACAGGAGTTTCCCTGCATTCACTGTCTGGACCAACTGACATGCAGAGAGCTGTGGTACTTACTTGGTTAAAGTCCTTTTGTCTCAAGTATGTAATTGCTTTGTTAATCTCCAGATCGTTGGCCAGTTCCACGTACTGAGAGGCTTTCACTACTTCCACACACCTGTAAGAGGTGAGACACAAAGCGGCACTTGCTTTCATTTCAGTTATTTTACTTCAGTTCTTTCTCTGAGTGTGTGTGTGTGTGTGTGTACAGATGAGACCAGAGGTCAATGTCAGCTGCCATCCTCTATCATTTTCCACTGTGACCACGGCAACTCTTACACGAGAAAGCATTTAATTGGAGGTTTCATTACAGTTTCAGGGGCTTAGTCCATTATTGACACAGAAAGCATTTAATTGGGGGTTTCATTACAGTTTCAGGGGCTCAGACTGCTATCATCACTGGGGAGCATGGCAGCAGGCATGGCGGGCACGGTGCTGGAGAAGTAGCTCAGAGCTAACCCTGACCCATGGGCAGAGAGAGACTGGGCCTGGCATGGGCTTTTGGGACCTCAAAGTCCATGGCCAGTGACACACTTCCTCTAACAAGGCCACACATCCTACCCCTTCTAGCTTTTCAAACAGTGCCACTTCAGTGCTGACTGAACATTCAAATAGATGAGCCTATGAGGTCATTCTTATTCAAACCACCACACATATCAATCTTAGAAACAATGATAAAAACAAGAGGGCATTACACATGAGATCATGGATATATCATTAAACCTGCTTCAGTGAATAAAACAAAATCATATGTGGCACTGAGGATGTGGTTCACTCACCCAAACCACAACTGGAACACAGAATCCCTTTCTTCAATAGAACCTGTTCCTGAAAAGTCCTATATATAAAAGAGCGTCTCTGTTTGAATAGGGACAGAGGATTTGAGTCCTCCCCCCCCCCTTTTTGGGCTAAAAGAGGCTATGCGTGGGGCTGAAAAGTCAGAATTACATTACATATAGACCATGTAAGAGGACAGACTGAGCTGGCCTATAATACAATACTGAGTTTTAGAAAAAGCATTTGGAACTGAATAGATATAAGGGACAGTAAGAGGCACAAGTGTTATAGTTATAGAAGAGAGTGAAGATTCCCAACTTAAAGGGCCAGTAAATATCTTCAACAAAATTACAGAAGAAAACTTCCCTAACCTAAAGAAAGAGATGCCCATGAACATACAAGAAGCCTACAGAACTCCAAATAGACTGGACCAGAAAAGAAATTCCTCCTGTCACATAATAATCAAAACACCAAATGCACTAAACAAAGAAAGAATATTAAAAGCAGTAAGGGAAAAAAGTCAAGTAACATATAAAAGCAGGCCTATCAGAATTACACCAGACTTCTCACCAGAGACTATGAAAGCCAGAAGATCCTGGGCAGATCTCATACAGACCCTAAGAGAACACAAATGCCAGCCCAAACTACTATACCCAGCAAAACTCTCAGTTACCATAGATGGAGAAAAGATATTTCATGACAAAACCAAATTTACACAATATATTTCCACAAATCCATCCCTACAATGGATAATTGATGGAAAATACCAACACGAGGAGGGAAACTATACCCTAGAAAAAGCAAGAAAGTATTCTTTCAACAAACCCACACAAACATAATTCCACCTCTAACAACAAAAATAACAAGAAGTAACAATCACTTTTCCTTAATATCTCTTAATATGAAAATTAATATTACCAACATATCCGAATTGATTGAAATTCAAAAATATGAGGAATTAGAAATTTGTTTGCTGTCACCCAGTGGTCTCTCTAATTTGGTAATTGGAGAGATATGTCCAATATTGTACAATCCATATACACTTTCTGTTTGTTTGTATGTGACAGTGTCTTGCTGTGTACCATATAATGGTCTTGAAACCATGCTTCTCCTATCTCAGCCTCTCTATTAGTAGGATTGTTTATTTGATGTTTTTATACTATACTATAGTTTTCAGAACAGCTTACATATTTCAAAATTATTTATACAGCCAAAAGAAATGTAGACAATTAATTTGGGAGGTGGCTTATAAGAGAACAACAAAGAGTGAGACTTAATGTTTTGCTTGATATTTATAATTATTGTATCAGTTTTGAAGAGGATGACCTTATAAGTTACTCTTTTTCTGAGATGAATGCTTTTCAAAATCATCACAGCCAATGAACCAGAATCTTACCCTCACCTAATATCTGTGCTACCCTCCAAGCAGAACCATTGTTCATTGAAACAGTTGATGAATGACTTCATGGATAGACCATCTTAATACACACACCATTTCTTAAATGAATGTAACCTGTTCCCTGTGGACTGAGAATGATGACAATCACTCAAGTCAAATAGCTTTGACTACAGTAGGAAACCTGTATCCAAATAATTGTGCCTACAATTCATTCCTTGCCGCAGCAGAACTGTCAACTCTTAGCTTAGCTACTGTGGAGGTAAAATCCTTTGGTGATGTGAGGGACATTGAAGTACAGCCTTATTACAATGAGCTCCAATGTCTAAAAATTTTTCTTATTTTGGGTTTATACCACAGTAAGAGCCAAGATTTTAAGCTCCACTAAAAACAAAACAAACAAAAACTGTATTTTTTTTATGTTCATTTAATAACATGGCCATCATTTTTATGATTGGTATAAGATATATATTGTGTTGAATATAATAAAAAAATAGAAATTAAAAATTAAAAAAAAGAGGTACAAGTGTTGAGGTGAAAACTTTTCTATCCAAACTTCCAACACAGAAGTTGAAGCTGCTTCTACATAAAGCAAGTTTCTATTTCTCTCAGCACAAAACCTAGCTGTTGCATAATTTAACCCAATTCTGTCTCTGACTTGACAAGCACAGGACTGCCCTATACTTCAGATCCCTGTTGTGAGGGTGGGTTGAGGTTCACACTGCACCCTGATGCTGCTAGAGAAGAGGCTCCTGTGGGCTCCCCAGGTCCCATTCCTTGCTATCATGGCATACAGAATTACACAAGTTTATCAAAAAGAACATTATGAAGGACATAGATAAAGAATGTGATGATGGTTCAGTGGTTGAAGCATTTACTGCCAGACCCTTTTAGTTGGATCACCACACCCAACCTAAAGGAAGAAAAATAGAATGGACTTCAGAAAGCTGTCCTCTGACCTCTCTATGTACACCATGACATCCACAGAAACATTCACATATAAATAAATAAATAAATAAATAGAATGTGATTGTGATCTGGAAGGGTCCTTAGTAAAGGAGTGTATAACTGGAGGAATCTGGGGTCTTCAACCTTAAAGTCTAAGTATTTTGGTGTGTGTGTGTGTGTGTGTGTGTGTGTGTGTATGTGTGTAAGACTTCAGATATCTGGAGCATAGAGAATATTCTTCCTTCTACTTAGAATACTCTCTGCAACCAATTTTATCTTTACTAATTATTTACTTCTCAATCCAGATATCAATATAAGATTTCCATGGCCCCAGTTTATAAATTAGGCATTTCAATTAAATGAAGGAATAGTACCTTATTTAAAGTGTTACTTTATGTAAGGGTACTAATCACTTAGATTGTTTTGTTATTGTTAATATATGTATCAACTTAGTTCAACTGAAACTTATTGAATAAAAAAAAACTTCAAAAAATTTTGACCTATCATTGACCTTAATGAAAAAGTATTTGCTTTTGTTGTGGCTGCTGGCTTTCTAAGCATGACATTAAAATCACAAATGATAAAAAGACTCATTAATCTCATTTCTAAAAGCCCTACTCAAAAACAATTTATAGTAATTTCTCGTTGGATTAAAATTTTTCGGTATTAAGACATCTGACAAATTATACAAAATGAAAGAGGTTAGAGGGAATATAGTCATGGTTTCCCAAAGTAGTATACCAATGAAGCAGTCTGTGTACCAATTTGTATTGTACACCTAAGTGAGCACACTGTAGTTTGCCCTCTGAGACTAGAAACTAAACAAAAAATATCTACATCATCACTTCTGAGCATCGAAATAGATGCGCTAGTGTGTTGGTTTGCATATGCTTGGCCTATGGGAAGTGGCACTATTAGGAGGCATAGCCTTGTTGGAGTACATGTGGCCTTGTTGGAAGTGTGTCACTGTGGGGGTGGGCTTTGAAGGTCCACCAAGCACGGAAGAGTTAGTTTCTCCTGGCTGCAGTCAGATTAAGATGCCAAACTCTCAGCTCCTTCTCTAGCACCAAGTCTGCCTGGATACTGCCATGCTTCCTGCTGTGATGATAATGGACTAACCTCTGAAACTGTAAGTCAGCCCCAATTAAATATTTGCCTTTATAATAGTTGCCTTGCTCATGGTATCTCTTCACAGCAATGGAACCCTAACTAAGACATCTAGCAAGGCAAAGAAACTCATATGGGCATGGTAGGAGAGGCAGGAGGATTGCAGTTTGAAGCCAGCCTAGGATACACAGCAAAACTCTGTTTCAAAAATCAACAAGCAGGAAATGAAGATGGCTCAGTGAGGAAAGTGTTTGCACAAAAACACAGAATCCAGGTACAAGCCAGATTGACAGTGTAAGCATCTGTAATCACAGCATTCCTCTGAGACCAGAGAGGACGACACAAGAGAACCTGTTAGTGAACCAGCCTTCCTGACATCAACAGTAGAGAGGAAAAAAGACAGACCCCTGCCTCAAACAAGGTTCAGAAGGTAAGGTCCAACATCCAAGGTTGTTCCCTGACTCCTGCAGTCAGTCTCAGTCTCTTTCTTTCTCTCTCTCTCTCTCTCTCTCTCTCTCTCTCTCTCTCTCTCTCTCTCTCTCTCACACACACACACACACTTCTTAAAAATAATGAAAAAAGAAGCTAATTTGTTAAGTGTGGTGATTCCCCACAGGCTTAGAAGCAGGCAGGCAATAAAGATCCATGAAGAGACAAGAATAGAACTCAGCTCAGCCCAACTTTGTTGTAGCAGGCACTGGACCAGGACCATCACTTCCACGTTGGAACCAGAACTCAGGCAGGTCAGAAAGCAGGAGCTGATACAGAGGCCATGGAGGGATGTTTCTTACTGGCTTGCTTCCCCTGGCTTGCTCAGCTTGCTCTCTTATAGAACCCAAGACTACCAGCCCAGGAATGGCACCACCCACAATGGGCCCTCCCCCCTTGATCACTAATTGAGGAAATGCCTTACAGCTGGATCTCATGGAGATTATTTCCTCAAGTGAGGTTCCTTTCTCTGTGGTAACTCCAGCCTGTGTCAAGTTGACACAAAACCAGCCAGTACAAAAACCTATAGACTGGGAAAAGATAGTTGAGAAGCACTGATTCATTAAAGGACTTAAAAAAAAATATGTGAAGGACTCCTGAAACCAAATAAGAACAAAAGAAAGCTATAAAACTGGGCTGAGCAGGATGCTCAGGTTTCAGGATACTCCTGAAACCCCAGGATGCAGGCGAAGGCAGGAGGACTGAAAGTTCTAGAGTAGTCTGGGATACAAAGGGAGTTCAAGACTAACCTGAATTACATGGGGACTAAACAAAGAAAAAAGAAAAAAATCCAAGGGCTGAGCATTGACAGAATCTTGACTAATCCGCATAAGGTACTAGGCTCCATCCCCAGTACCAGCCAACAAATAAATATAAAACTGAAATTTAGCAAAGAACTGCTCATATAAAATAGCCACTTGGCAAATAAAAATACCCTTAGAAAAGATGTTTGATTCACTAGTAATTACAAACTACAACGCCCATGAGATACTTTCCCACATCAATTAGAAAAGACAAAACTAAAGATAAAACTGAAGACACAGACAATGATTCTGGCAAGGATGCAGAGCAACAGGAACTCTCCCTCACTGCTGGAAGGGACACAGATCAGTCCAGCTTATATTCAGACCCCAGGACAAGGGACCAAGCTACGTACCTTAAACACCAAAGCAGACCTGGCTTCCAGGCTCCCAGCATCCCTCAGTACCTACCCAGCATACCCTGCCCACAGCCATGAACTTTCCAACCCAGGGCTGGGCTACCCTTTCCCCATAAGACATTTTGGTCTTCCTGCTCATATTCATATTCATTCTCATTCTCATTCTCTCTCTCTCTCTCTCTCTCTCCTCCCTTCCTCCTCCTCTCCTCCCTCTCTTCTTCTTCTTTCTTCTTCCTCTCTCTCTCTCTCTCTCTCTTTCTCTCTCTCTCCACATTCTTTCTCTTCCCCTGATCTTCCCTCTCTCTCTTCCCATGGTGACTTCCCTGGCATCCTTACTTGGGGCCAGTGAACCTGTCCGAGAGCAGCTTTCTGACAAACCTGTGTTTAATATAATTGAATGGCTTGAATTGGCTCGTTTTACTGGTGGAGAAATAGCTTATCAGATACAGCCACTTTGGTAGACAGTGGGCAGTTTCTTATAAAATGTCCTTACTATATGACCTGGCTGTTGTATTCTTTGATATTTACTCAACAGTTTAAAACTTATGTTCAGATAGAAACCTATACATGGATGTTTTTAACAGTATTATTTACAATTGCCAAAACTTAGAAGCAACCAACATGTCCTTGAATGGTCAATGAGTAGACACTTGTAAAATGAAACATCACTAAGAATTAAAAAAGTAGTGAGCTATCAAACCACAAGACACATGGAGGAAACTTACAGACATTTTACTAAATGTCAGAGCTAACATGAAAAAAACTGCACAATATATGATTCCAACACTATGACAGTCAGGAAAAATAAAACTGTGGAAGCAGTATATAATCCATGGGAGCCAAGGCTGTGAGCTGATGGAGGAATGATCAAAGGAGTTTTATGGCAAAGATAACATTCTGTATGATACTATACTGGTGGATACATAAAATACACACTTGCGATGTTTCACAACACAAAGAGGGAATCTTAAACCACAGGCTTGGGTAATAATGGTGTGTCTATATGGGCTTATCAGTGGTGATAAATGTACGTACTAGATAGTGTAGACTGTTGATGGTGAGGGAATCTGGGTGGTAGGTGATGAGGGATATGTGGGAATACTCTGTTCATTCTGTTCAATTTTGTCATTCCATAAAATTTAAGTCTATTAATTTCTTTTTTTAAAGTTGTATTGATTATTTATGAATTTTATATCATGCACCCCAATCCCACTCATCATCCTATTTGTGTCTGCCCTCTGCCTTTGCAAACCCCTGCCCCCGAGAAAATAAGATAGAATAAAAACCATCTTGTCATGGAAGCTATTGTGTGTCACAGTGTGCCACACAGTATACCATTTTGCCCACACAACTTTACTTGCAAATCTTCATTTCAATGAGTCATTGGTCTGGTTCAAGGCCTCTGGCTTCTGCTATACCATCAATACTGGATCCTCGCCAGGACTCCTCTCTGATATCCTTTTGTCCTATGTCATGGAGATCCTGAAACTTTGAATCTGCATGACCTACCCTTTTATGTACTCCAGCGGAATATAAATGGAGTAGCTGTTGGGGTGGGCCAACTCAAAAGCCCTGGATCTGGGCTTGGGAGGTAGCTGAGTTGGTCAGCCTATCACCTCTCATGAGCCCACACCACCAGGGCGATCACATCCCATAAATCACATCTCCTAATATTACCATCTTGGTGGTTAAGATCTCAACACATGAGTTTTGTAGAAAAATGAACATTTACACTATAACATTATCAGATAGCAATGTTTGTTATGAATTATAAAAAGTTAAAAGTATGTGGTTTTAGGGAAGGAATAAAAGGATTAAAGACTCCAAAACCAAATCCATGCACAGGCACTTGATGTATGCCAAATATCACATTAGAGTACCATGGGAAAACCATAATTATTTTACAACAGAGTTGAGTGACAGCCCAAAAAAGGGAAGAAAAAAAAAGAAAAACTAAACTTGACTTTACAAGATACTTCCACATAAATCATCCATCTAAATGTGACAGGTAAAACTTGAAAAAAGCCGGGCACGGTGGCACATCCCTTTAATCTCAGGACTTGGGAAGTAGAAGCAGGTGGATCTGTGTGAGCCTGTGACCAGCCTGGTCTTTTGACAGAGCAAAGGTTCCTCCATCTTGTCTCAGCTAGAGCCATCGTTGGTTTTACTTCAAACTGACCTCCCCTTCCCAATCCCCCAAATTAAAAGTCTTGTGGGAAACTACCAAACCCTGTTCTAGAAACTTGGGGCCAAAATGTCCCTGCTAACTGCATGGTTTCTGTTAAACTGATTGCTTGCTTTACTTCCTCTTGTAGTCACCAAGCAGGATGCAGGTTTTCTATATCCTTTGCCTTTAAAAGCTCCCTGTAAAATGCTTTAGAGGCTTCTCTGTGAGAAGGCAGTCTCTGGCCAACTTAATACAGACCCTCACTCTGGAAGTTAGCTCAGAAATACGGGGCTTGGGAGAGACGAGTCAATAACCCTGTTTTTTAGAAAACCAAACCAAACCAAAACCAAAACAAAAAAATTTGTGGTTTTATAACTCTATAGTATCAGTAATTTTTGAAAGCTGAGCTAGCAGCATGTTGGGGGCACAAAGATTCTCATGCCCACTGAGCACTAAGGGAATCAGGAATTGTAATCACTCAAGGGCATCTCCTTAAGGGAAGAGATGCCTGTTTTCTGCTCAGAAAACTGAGAGTGGATGTTATTATTGACCTGGTGACCTGTGCTATCTGTAGAGCCAGACCTTCCCCAAATCCCCCAGAATGTTTATCCCACACTCTCCCTCCCTAGACTTTCATCTTTCGTTCTCAGTTAATAGAACCCATCCTTAGGGGAGATGTCACATGTACTTTACAGGCTGCTGACCTGTCTGCTCTCTTGGTCAGAGACCACACCAGATCTAGACCTTTAAGCTACAGAAGTCACATATCTTTTGCAAAGGAGTTTCTATGTAACCATTCTTCCAGCTTTATTGTGCACCTGGAATTGAAATGATTCTTGCCTGGAAACTTTTTTCTGAATTGTACTGTGTTTAAAGACCCTAACAATAAACTGTCTAGCATCTGACTCCTGAAGTTTGATCCAGCCTCACTAAGTTCAACTGAACCAAATTCTCCTTCTTACTTCATTGCATTGGCATAGTCCAAATTTCAATGGGCTGAAAGGTTACACAGCAAAACTAGTGACTTCAAAACAACCCATGGCTACCACTGAAAACCTTTTAAATGGAAATGAGCTTGAAAGAACTGGCTGGAATGAACAGAAAGTAGTCTTTGAATCCCAAAACTACTTCCCTTTAACTGAATAATTTTAAATATACAAACACAGAACTCCCTGAGAAGCTAAATTAAACAGACTTGATTGGCATCTTTCTTACAAATGTCAGTTTAAAATGATATAAACAGAACAGATATCAAATAGCTTAATTTTAAATGTTTTATTTAATTTCAAGTCTTAAAAGTTCTCCAAACACTGAACAGCTGTCATGTCTTGAAAAGACTGTGGCTTACTCACTGGCAGCTGATGACATGCGGGAAAAGAGCAAAGGTAGGAAGTACAGCCATGACTCCCATGGAATGCTGCTCTGCACACAAACTCCGGAGAGCCTTCTCCAGTCTCACCCACTCCTCAGCCCATGGTAAGTTCTGCTTGCCCTCTGCCTCTTGTTCCATTTCTTTTTTTTTTTTAAGATTTATTTATTTTATGTAAGTACACTGTAGCTGTCTTCAGACACCCCAGAAGAAGGCACCAGATCTCATTAGGTGGTTGGGAGCCACCATGTGGTTGCTGGGACTTGAACTCTGGACCTTCAGAAGAGCAGTCAGTGCTCTTAACCACTGAGCCATCTCTCCAACCCGTTCCATTTCTTTATTATATTAAGTAGCGGGAGGGAGGGTGGGATAGGGGCTACCCGGGAGGGGAGGAAACTGGGAAAAGGGATAGCATTTGAAATGTAAATAAAGAATATATCCAATTAAAAAAAAAAGAAAAAAGAAAAAAAAGTGTATAAAGAATGTTGCCAGACATCCCACCTCTCTCACATGCCAAGGAGGTGCCTTTCTCCCTCTAGGCACTTTCAGCATGCAGGCAGGGTCAAACACAAGAAAAGGGTTCCATTGCATGTGTTCAAATCTGGTTACTTTGTCCTGGGACACAGCAGCAGAACCCGCCTTTAGTATTCTTGTACAAACCATCTTCTTCTCAAACCAGCAGACAACTTCACCTAGATTCTTCCTTTAACTTCTTACGATTTATACATCTCACTCACATCCTGAACCTAGGTGCTTTTGAGAAGGTTGTGGACTGAGACTTCTGATACATCCCATGGCTCAAATTCACACTCCAACTTGGAGAGCAATTCAGGATTGGCATGCAGTGCCCCTCGGACACCAGGCTGTGGTGGACATCTAGCAGCACATCCCTCAGACGGTCCTCCGAGCAGCACCAGGTCTGCCACGCCTAGCAGGTGAAATCCACAGCTATGTCCCCAAAGGATAAGCAACTCCATTCTGGCTTCTCGACACCCACTGTCCTCTCTAAGGTTCTCTTCATAAAGCATAGTCACAGGGTGACAGAGGCTGCACCAGAGCCGCCTGGACCTCTTGAACAGGGACAGAACACAGCAATGGGTCCCCAAGATGGTGGGCAGATTGCAGATTCAGAAACATAGGCCTAAAACAGTCTTTAATCTCAATCATAAACTATAAGGTTGTCTCCAAAGAGTATTATACACTATGCTCTCTCTAAAGCAAGTATGTGTATGTATGTGTATAATGTATGTATATGTATGTATGTATGTATGCATGCATGCATGCATGCATATTATACCACGGATACAAAATATTCAACTATACACACATATTCATATATATATGAATGACAGAATGTCAACTGTCCCATAAGTCCAAGACCTTGGAGCCCTCGGTATGTGCCCACATGAATAATACATTTTCACTTAGGAATTCAGTTCTTCCTCTGATCCCTACACATTATAGATATATAATCTTTTAAGCCACTAAAATCAAATTTGTACTTGATTTTCTTGTTATCTGAAACCTAGTTAAAAAGAGGGGGAGAGGGGGAGGCTTTTTGAGATAGGCTCTTATGTAGCCCAGGCTGGCCACAAACTTGTTAAGCCAGTCATACAGCTAAGGATGGCCTTGCTCCTGATTTCCACCTTCCAAATTCTGGGATTACAGGCATGTAGCACTATGCCTGAGATAGCTTTTTTTCTCTCTCTCTCTTTTGTTTTAAATTGGCAGTTCCCATATAAAGGAATGGGTTCCTATCTGGATAACAAAAGGAAATAAGACATATTTTAGGTTGCAAATAAAATCTTAGAAGTTCTGTTATAAAAAAGTACATAAGGGACTGAAGAGATGGCCCTAGGTGAGAGTCCCGGCTGTTCTTGCAGAGGGCCTGTTTGATTCCTGACATTTACATGTTGGCTCACATCTGTACTCCAGCTTCAGGGGATCTGATGCCCTCTTCCGATTCTCCTCGGCACCAGGCACACACAGTGCAGTGCACAGACACACATGCTGGCAAAACACCCATACACATAAAATAAAATAATAATAAAAAACTAAGAAAGAAATATAATAGGACACTACACTATTTGGTTAAAACAAACTTTATATTTTATCTTTTAAAATGTTAGGTCAAGATAAAGTATATGAGTGTACATCTGGAACTCAAGGGACAGAACCTGATGACTAAGTGTTCTGCCTAGATCCCTCCTTCATTAGGTTGGTCTACACTGCAAATGGACTGACGTGTATCTTTTTAGATAGATTCCAATATTAATATGCTCATTTCCCTATGTGTAGCTGTTTATCAACATTTCTTAAGCAAACCTATCTTTCTGTTAAATAGGTAGCTATCATTTCACAACCAAAATATATTCAAGCAAAAGTATTCACCTTGGCTTGAAGCAAGGGTCCTTGGTTGGATGTCTGGCTTGAATGATCTGAAAAGTTAAGAGTAAGGTGACACATGGGAGCTGGGCACACTGTCCCCTACACCCGTGATCCCGGCCCTTGGGAGGCTGAGGTAGAGAGAGGAGCAAGTGAGTTCCAGACTGGGCCACTGTAATGGCTGATCGTGGTTGTCAATTTGACTAACCTGAAATGAACTAAAGCCCAAGCTGCTAGGCACTCCTGTGAGAGATTTTCCTGACAAGATTATTTGAGAACACCATTTTTAGTGGCAGCCCTCATTGATCAAAATGGGAGAAGGGACCTTTTGCTTTTTGTCTGATTAATCTCACTCTCTCTTGCATATTCATTTATCTTGCTTCTCCTGTATTAAAATTAATTTTGAGATGCCAATGCATACTGAAGATCATCAGCTCTGCTGAAATCCTCAGGACTCTAGTGCCAGATTGGGACTGTAAGACATCCAGCCATTGTTGTCTACACGGACCACAGCCTAGGTCCCTCTAATCATTTATATATATTAGTAATATATATTATGTATTATATCTATTAAAGATTTATTTAAATACATATTTTTTATATATGGTATTTTATCTTCATGTATATTTGCATACCAGAAGAAGGTCCAGGATCCGAAGGCACTAATAATAGACTTAAGTTTTATACAGTTGTGAGCTACCAAATGGTTGCTGGGAATTGAACTTAAGACCTCTGGAAGAACAGTCAGTGCTCTTAACTACTGAGCCATCTCTCCAGCTCTCTATATTCTTTTTTCATTCTATCACTTCTATTCCTTTAGAGAACCCTACTAATATAACCACAGAATGAGAACCTATCTTAAAAGGAAGAGGGAAGAAGGCAGGCAAGCTAGCTGGCTGCCTTAGTGGTACACACCTGTGATCTGAGTATGAGGAGATGGAGGAAGGAAGATCATTTAAGGTCATTCCCAGCTACTCAGAGAATTCAAAGGCAGCCAAGGTACAACAGACCTTGTCTAAAACACACAAAGAAGGAAGAGAACCTCCTAGCCTGGAATGACCTAAGTCTAACATAGCAAAAGCAGTTATGAAGGAACATTTGAAACTTATTTAGAGAAAAATTGCAGTCGCACCAGTTGTGAGCTAGATAAATCCTCAGTACATCACTTTGTGAGCTAGCAGCGAGAAGGCTAAGACAACTACTATAATAATCTTTAAAAAATAAAATACTAAAAGCTGCCCCATCCTCCATAATCCCAAAAGAAACAACCAGAGAAAAACTGTGCTCTTGGAAAAATAAACACACATACACACACACACACACACACACACGGTTTGCATAAGAAGTCTTAGAAATCAAAGAAACACCTGAGAGAAAATATCAAATCAGAGAAGGAAAGTGACATGGAAGTCTAAAGTCTAATGGAAATTAATAAGCAAGTGAAGGGAGCAAATTACCAGGAATTTTGTATGATGCTCCCCAAGCTGAAGAGAAACAAGACTATGGAGGTATCTGTGGAGCTCTTGAATCAAAGACAGGGGAAGAAGACAAACTCAAACACATGGTTCAAGAATTTCAGAGAAAGAAAGCTAGTGGGAAAATTATTAAAACCTTTAGAAAAAAAAATACAGGTCATGTGCAATAGGCTCCTAGTCACCAGCAAACCTACCTAGCAAGGGACACAAGTGCCCAGAGCTCAGAGCAGAGGTAAAGCCTGAACTCCTAAACCTGAATTTCACTCTTACCAGTTATAACCCACAGCAAAAGATGCTTCGATCACAGGAGCAATGAGTTTTGCAGCTGTCATGATGTATTTTTCTGCCATGGCTTTCCTGTATTATAAAAACAAAGGAGTTATATTTAGATGTGATATAAAAGTAATTTTTATAATCTATCAAAACTAACACACCAGGGCTAGAGAGATTGCTCAGTGGTTAAGAACATTGTCTGCTCTTCCAGAGGTCCTGAATTCAATTCCCAGCAACCACATGGTGGCTCACAACCATCTGTAATGGGATACGATGCCCTCTTCTGGTGTGTCTGAAAAGAGAAATAGTGTACTCATATGCATAAAATAAATAAATCTTTTAAAAAAAACTAACACACCACAGAAGCTTAGTAGAGGACAGACAGCCACATAAGAAATGTGTTCATAAAGGCTAGGAGTGAGCAGGGCCTGCCTCCTTGCACTGAGAAGGAAAAGGCAGGTGGATCTGAGTTCAGGACAGACTGGACTATATTGATAAACCCTGTCTCAAAAAACAAAAACAAACAAACAAGTGAGCAAAAAACTCCCCAAACTAAAACTAAAGTGAAACCAAACCAAAAAAGGGCCAGGAGTGATGGTGTATATAATCTTAGCACAAGGGTAGTAGAGGCAGGAGGATCATGAATTTGAGGTCAGCCAGTCACAGGCCACTCTGGATTACACAGTAAATCCTGTCCCCCCTCCCCCCAACAAGGGTTAGGGATGCAGCTCACTATGAGAGCTCTCACCCACCATGACTAAACATGGTTCAATCCCAGCACTACCTACCACTCACACAGCCTGAGAGACATGTTTGCAAGTCAGACTAAAACAACTAGCAAACCCAGCTAACTAGGTGAGTGCCACCTGTGTGCCTTTCTTCTCCTGCTTGATGATGCCTCTGCCAAGGTAAAGGAATAATGAAATACAGACAAAGCCCCATAGCCTACCTATGGGCACGAAAGTGAGCTGCAAACCCTATGGAGGAAACAGTGTGTGGGCCTGGGCAGAAGGCTCAGAGGGTCACTGTCTGCTCAGCAAGCACAGGGCCGCCTGAGTCGGGCTCCGGAGCGCCTACATAAAAAGCCTGTAATTCAGCACTGGGAGGCAGAGATGAAGGTCATCAATGGTCACTCCAGACACTGGTTGAGCTCTAGATTCAGTCAGCAAAAGGTAGAGTGATAAGGGGGCAAGCAACATTGACTTCTGACCTCTACGTTTGCACATCCAGACACGTATGTGTACATGCACACACATAAGGCACACATGTACAGAACCCCCAAGAGAAACTGTTATTTTTATTGTTGTTGTTATTTTGTTTTGTTGAGAAAAAGTTTCTCTGTGTACTCCTGGCTGTCTTGGAACTCACTATGTAGACTAGGCTGGTCTCAAACTCATAGAGATCCACCTGCCTTTATCTCCTAAATGATGGGGTTAAAGTCATGGAGTAGGTCACCACACCCAGCTGCATGTTACTTTTGAAAGTATATATGCATATGTGTGTGTATGCAACATATTTGCATATTATAAAATGCACATTGTCGCCATCACTGGAAAATGCCAAGCTGTATTCCAAAGGGGATATACCAGTTTACAATGATAGCTGATATTTATCTTAGTCTACTTTTCTTAGATTTATAGGCATGGCAGTTTTTAAAATGAACTCAAGGGGTAGAGAAGTTCAGTGGTTAAAGGGCACTAGTTCTCTTCCAGAAGCCTTGGTTTCAGTTCCCGGCACCCACATGGTGGCTTTTAACTCCAGTTCTGGGGGATCTGATGCTCTTTTCTGGCCTCCACTGGCAATGGGCGTGTATGTGTTATATACATATGCATGCAGGTAAACACTGATCCACATAAAATAAAAAGAATCTTAAAAAAGAAAACCAGTCTATTATTCCATTTACATAAGGTACCTGCACTACTGAAAATCACAGAGAAAGACTGTAGGAAGGTGGTTTCTAGAGAGCAGGTTTTGAGTACACACTGGGAGCTACTGTTTAATGAATATGATGGGTATCAATTTTTAGTTTTTGAAAATGAGTAGAGTGCTGGAGATTAGTTATACTATAACGTAAATGTACTTAATTCTACTGATCTGTATAGTTGAAAAATGACTTAATGAGCCAAGTAAGGTGGCTCATGCCTTTAATCCCAGCCCTTAAAGGCAGAGGCAGGTAAGTTCCAGAACAGCCAGGGCTACACAGGGTCCAGTTTTGAATGGGAAAAAAAAGTAAATGTTTCAGTGTCAGGCACAGTGACTCACATCTGAACCCCAGAAGGCAGGAAGACCATAAACTCCAGCCCAGCCTGGGTTCCAAGGTAAGACCTGTCTAAGTAAATACATTTCAGGGTAATTTATCTTACATTGTATCTATTTTGCCACAATTAAGAAAACAAAAGCTCAGTCTTAGAGCCATCTTCCTTGAAACTCCTGCTCCATAAGGTCAAAGTGGCGGAAGAAGAGGATGCGCAGGCTGAAGTGCAAGAGAAGAAAACTGAGGCAGAGGTCCAAGTAAACCAGCGTGTGCACCCACAAAGCCCGCAGGGGCAGAAGTAAGGGATGCTGAAAGCCGGGACACCGGAACAAATTGTTGGACTGTAATGCTGCTGTCGGTAATAAGTCTCAGTAGACCTGGAACGTCACCTCGCCGAGATCACCTGGGGAAATGACTGTCTTTCTTACAACCAAAACAGTCCCACTGGCTGGCCCTCTGCCCTGGACCTATGGCATTCTGGACTAGTTCTGTTCTCTCTTGTAGCCAAGTGTAACTCATGCACAATAAACCCTCTTGCTGTCAGCTGAAGAATCAAATAAATAAATAAATAAATAGAAAAGAAAACAAAAGGTTGCCCTCTACCATGTTACATATCACATGCTCAATAACTTTTAGACCTTCCAGTCACACTTGATGGAGGATGGCTGTATGAGGAAATGCATTAGAATAAGAGACAAAGTCAGAGTGCTAGGCAGGAGACAGTAAGACCCTCAAAAGAAGAAAAAGAAACAGAGAGAAAGAGAGAGAGACAGAGAGAAGAGAGAAGAGAGAGATGACAAAGAGCTCCCAAAACTTTTAGAATTTCCTCCATGCTACAAGTATGCTTTTTTTCTGACCATGAGTTATGCTAACGAGATGATGTCTCATGGTCCCTAAAAAGGTTCAAAGATGAACATGATAACTTAGCAGGTGGGTTCAGAAGGACCAGGGTTCAAGGCCATCCTTACTAAAAGAACAAGTTGAAAACAGCATAGATTACAAGAGACCCTGTCTCAATGGGGAGCTAGATTGGAATCTAAAATGGAGCTATACTGATGGAATCAACACGTGATCAAATGTCTAGAAGTTTCAGTCTCTCATCCTGTGGTGGTTTGAATAAGAATGCTCCTAGGAGGCACATATATTTGGATGCTTAGTCAATAGGGAGTGGAACTCTTTGAAAGGATTAAGGATGAGGAGGCGTGGCCTTGTTGGAGGAAGTCACTTGTTGGAGGAAGCATTGAGGTTTCAAAGCCCATGCCAGGCCCAGGCTCTCTCTGCCCCTGGGTCAAGATCTAGCTCTGAGTTACTTCTCCAGGACCATGCCCACCAAGCCTGCTGCCATGCTCCCCTCATGATGATAATGGTCTAAATCCCTGAAACTGTTAGCAAGTCCTAATTAAACACTCCTTTTATAAGAGTTGCCATGGTCATGCAATAGCACAGTGACTAAGACACATTCCAGTGCCTAGAAAGGAGCTGAAGGCAGAGAGCCATTAACAATGGCCAGTGACAGAATCAGTCATGTCTCCAGTGCAGAGCCTTTCTTAGGGAGGATCAGGCTGGTAAGCAGAGGTGGTAAGGAGGCACAAATGGAAAGGACATGGAACCTTACAGATCTCCCAAGGACCACATGCTGCGTACCTTGTCTCTTGTTTCTGCTGCATCCTTTACGACAAACTAGCACATACAAACAAGTTCTGTGCGCTTCTAGCAAATTAAAGATCCTAAGAAGGGTTGGCTAAAAAACAAAACAAAACAAAAAACAAAAACAAAAAAACCCCTGTCTCTCCTCTCCTAGGAAGTCAGTCAGAACAGAAGGCCTTGCTTAATGCTGCTGACTATATTAGGGGATGAAGAGGCTTGTGGGACTGAGCCCTTAACTTGTGGGGTCTGCATGAACTTAGATGGGAGGGAAAGTAAATTTTTGGCCACCCACTTAATGTCCAGAGACTTGGATAATCTTGATGTGGAAAAGGCTTATATTTGGTGTTAGAACCAGAAACAGCACATACTCACAAATATGCACATACATGTGCACACATGCACTTACATGGACACACATGACATGACAGGAAGAGGAGGATTTATTGAGAAGAAGATAAAAGTGTGAATATAATCAAAATTCATTATGCACATGTGTGGAAAAATAAAAATAAAGAACAGCAAACAATAAAATAAATACATGTTTTTCCTTAAATTTGATATTTAATGGGCAGGGAAAGACAAAGATGCATAAGACAAGTTTTTAACAAAATAAAGGAAACTAAATTGTAACACAATACCAAATGGATAAGGAAAGAGAATTACAGAGAAATGGTTAAGAATAGCTAAATAAGACCAGGCCTGGTAAAGTAGACTTTTAATCCCAGTTTGAGGCAAGAAGATCACAAGTTCAAAGCCAGCCTGGGTTACTGAATAAACCCAAGGGTATGTCAGAGAACTTAGTGAGCCCACCTCAAAATAAAAAGCAAAGAAAAGGCTAGAGATGGAGTCAGTAGTAGAGCAGGGGACCTGGGTTTAACCCTCCTACTGCTAAACACACAACTTAATAAGGAGAACTGGGCTGCAGGGGACCGGGATTAAAGGAGAAACGAGAACCCGTAAGGAAGAAGAGTAGTGGGTAACAGCTCAGCTCAGGGAACTGATGCAACTGACCTTTGATTTGGTTTGGTTTTTTTGAAACAGGGTTTCTCTATGTAGCCTGGCTGTCCTGGATTTGCTTTGTAGACCAGGTTAGAACTAAGAGATGCTCCTGCCTCTGCATCCCGAGTATAGAGATTAAAGGTGCTTAACATCACTCCTGGCAACTGACAAGTTTTATAAGAATAAATAAGAAGGGCTGGAGAGATGGCTCAGTGGTTAAGAGCACCGACTGCTCTTCCAAAGGTCCTGAGTTCAAATCCCAGCAACCACATGGTGGCTCACAACCATCTGTAATGAGATCTGACACCCTCTTCTGGTGTGTCTGAAGACAGCTACAGCGTACTTACATATAATAAATAAATAAATCTTAAAAAAAATTAAAAAAAAAAGAATAAATAAGAAGGCAGTCATTTTCTAAAATCTAAAGTCATATTAGTTAGTGGCCAAAATGTTACCTTTCACGTTCCATTTGCCTAAGATGGTCATTTTTTATAGCTTCAATCAATAAGTTAGTATGGGGATCTTCCTAGGAAAAGAAAATTGAAAAATAAGTCAGAAATAAAATTAAAAACTTAAGATTTCTAATCAAAACCCAACAACTAGATTATAAAACAGTGCACACATCAATCTATTTTCCTTATACAGGGCAGAACTTGGTTTTGTGGCTTTGATAATTGCCTATCACACTCTCCATGGAACTAATATATATTCTGAGCAGCAGATAAAAGATCCAGGCCAAAGAGAATAGTGCCAAATAGACAAACACTGTGGTTGCGTGTATAAATATGTGATGCTATAAATTCTAAATTCAAATCCAAGTCTGTTCATGGTTATTCACTGCTCAGTGTAAGCCACATAACCCCCTGCTGAGAATAAGGGTGAGGCTGGGGACAGCACAGCCCACTGACACAGTACCAACTTGAGCACGGAAGGCGTGGGGTTGACAGCACCACCTAGACAAATACCGATGGCTCTTAAATAACACACACCATTTTTCTCAGCATGAAAATAATGCATAATAATCCATATTTATCCAGCATTATGCTCCACGCATACTTTCAACACTTTACATTTATTGATCATTCAACCCTCACAATTCTATATGGCATGCCATTATAACTGCCCCGTTATAAAGGAACTGAGCAGCAAGGAGAGTAAGTTCTGAGTGGCAGGCCAGGCATCAGGCTTCATAGCCTACTCTCGCTCTTTTCTAGGGACAATAGTATCCCTGTATTATATCAGGAAAAATCTACTTCTGGGAGAGAGAGGGAAAGAAGCAGGAGAGAGAGAGAGAGAGAGAGAGAGAGAGAGAGAGAGAGAGAGAGAGAGAGAGAGAGAGAGAGAAAGAAAGAGAGAGAGAGAGAGAATGAACGAGAACTCGGTTCAGTTAAGTATTTGCTGTGCAAGTTTGAGGTCCAGGCCAGGTTCCCAGGACCCATGTAAGAATCACAGTGTTGGGGATGTAGACCCAGGAATGAACCTTGGGGCTTGCTGGTCAGCCACTCTTGCTGTATCAGTAAGTTCTAGGTTTTGAGACTGTCTCAAAAAATATGGTGGCGAGCTACTGGGGAAGATACCCATTACTATCATCTGGCTTTCATATTATAGGTACACACATGTATACATACATACATACATATATACATACACACACACACATATGGGGCGGAGAGGCAGAGAAAAAGAGAGAGAATATCTACTGTTGGGCATGGTGAGCCTACAATCCCAGCACTGTAGAGGTTGAGATAAGACAGGAGGATTTAGACTTTGGAAGCTAGCCTGGGCTACATGATGAGTTCCAGGCCACCCAAATTTAGGAGACCCTCAAAGAATAAACAATGGAGTTCAACTCTATTAAGTTGAAAAAATACCTATAAATACATGAAATTCCATGTGGTTTGACTTAATGTAATAGAATGCTAACAACTTATGCATAAATATTTGGGAAATTTCTTCAAAGTTTTAAGAAAAAAAGAAGAGGAAGAGGAGAAAGAGAAGAAGCAACAACTTTCAACTGCCAGAAACTATTGTTTTTATCTTGGTGTATTTTCTACCAGTTTCTCATATGTAAACTATGGACCTATACCTCTTAATATTATATAATATTCTCTCTTTAAAGATTTATTTATTGTATTTATTTATATAAGTGCACTGGAGCTGTCTTCAGACACACCAGAAGAGGGCATCAGATCCTATTACTGATGGTTGTGAGACACCATGTGGTTGCTGGGAATGGAACTCAGGTCCTCTGGAAGAGCAGTCAGTGCTCTTAACCACTGAGCCATCTCTCCAGCCCAATATTAAATTCTTTTAAAATAAGACTTCAGAGGCTGAGGGTGTAGAGGATGTAGTTCAGTTGGTAGAATGTTTGCCTGTGATCCATGAAGCCCTGAGTTTAATCTCCAAGACTATATAAGACTGGGCATAGAGGCATATGCTTTAATCATAGCATTCAGAAAGTGAAGACGATATCAGAAATTCAAAATCTACATTGCAAGTTTGAAGCTAGTCTGGGCCAATAAGATCCTATGTCAAACAAAACAAAACAAAACAAAACAAGAGTCTGCGGGTCCATGGTGATGGGCAGGGTATATGGCTCAGTGGTAGAGCATGTGAAGGCCTTAGTGTCAACCCTCAGTACTACTGTTCTAGTTTGTTCTTACTGTTCTGATAAGAACACTGACCAATCCAACTTAGGTATGGAAAGTTCTATTTAGCTTGAAGGTTTCAGTCCATCATGGAATCCAGGGCATTACCCTCAGGCAGGAGTCTGGCAACGAAGAACAAAAGCAGAGACCATGAAAGTGCTCTTCATGCCTTGCTCAGCCTCTTTTCTCATACAACCAGGGCCACCTGCCCAGGGGTGGCACTGCCCACAGCAATCTGGGCCATCCCACATCAAACCTGAATCAAGACAATGCCCCACAGACCCACCTACAGGCCAACCTGATGGATGGAAGCAGTTCCTCGGTTGAGGCTCCCTCTTCCCAGGTGCCTCTAGTTCCTGTCAAGGTGGCAAAAACTAACCAGGAAAACAGTTCCATGGTCACATGGTCTAGGTATAGTCCAATCTTATTTTTAATGATTTCTTTTTTAAAGTTTTGACTAAAATTGCATGGTCTGTTTTAACCATACTTCTAGCCCTATTTCAAGAGTTCCATTCTCAACTCAATTTAAATAGCAAATGGAAGTATAGCAACTGCCCCTTGAGAAATTCCAATTAGCTCATTTACACAAACAGAAAGACAGATAACCAGGAGGTAAGCAGGAGATGCCGTTAGCTCTCATTTTCATACTCACACTTGGGGAGATATATTTATCATCTTCATCAATTTCTAATGGAACAGCAATTAATTTTTGGAATGCCTTCTTCATTTTCTCTCGATCTCCAATGGCAAAACAACTGAGAATGAGGTTGAAGCCGGCCTTCAGGCTCGGGGCCATACTCATGATGTGCTCAAATGAGTTGATGGCATCTGAGTACTGACCAGTTTTTATAAATGTGATTCCAATGTTCTGCATTATTTTAATCCTAAACAAAGAGGGACACCAATCAGTCTAAACAGTGTAAATCTTGCTATGACACTCAGGTGCTGCACTGCCCTGCCTCTTTTTCATTTTACTCTCTAACTTATAAAAGCTTTTTAATAGTGTAATAGGAGATCACAAGCTCTAGTGATTACCACTCTATTTACATATGTGAGACAATAACCACACATTATCCTGAAAGGAAAACCTTTTTTCCCTGTCCTCACAGTGAGCACTAGGCAGCCACTCGTCGGTTTTCTGTCTCTCTGCCTTTCCCAGTTATTGCCTATAAGCAGAATCCTATGAAGTGTCAGGTTTCATTCCCTGACACAATCCTGAGGTTCCTCTATACTGTAGTGTTGGTGATTCACCACTTTTTAAAATCACAAAATAGTATTCTATAGCATAGATATACTATATTTTACTTTATTTTTTGAGACAGGGTCCCAACTGTGTATCCCTGACTGGCTTGGTGGCTTGGGACTCTATGTGGACCAGGCTGGCCTTGAACTCACAGAGATCTGCCTGCCTCTGCTTCCAGAGTACTGCAATGATGTGTGTCACCATACCTGGCCTTATGATATTTTCTTATTCACTGCCTACCTGGTAGAATTTTAGATTACTTTCACATTTTGCTACTATGATTAATGCTACTATGAATACTCACATATAAACCTTTGAAATAGTGTAAATTTCCATTTAATTGTTGGCCATATGGTAAATGTTTACCTTTTAAGATTAGCCTGTCTTCCAAAGTAACTGTACCATTTCACATATCCAATGCATGAAATTTCTAACTTATCAGCGTCTCCACCAATACCTGTCCTTTTGGGTCATTCTAGCAGGTGTGATCCCACCTCTTTTCCAAGCATATCTGAACATAATCTCATTGTTTATTCAAAATTAGCAGATTGGATCAGGACCACTCATTCCATGAATGTCACCCATCTCAGTTCCCTCCCTTAAAGGACTCTCTTGAGTAGTCCTCAGCAGTTACTGCCTTGGTAAATGCTACTGCACCCACTGCCTCAGTTATTATTGAGCATTTAATGTATGCCCCCAAATTACATTTCCCTGATATGCTCAAATTCTTGGTCTTACCTGAGTTAAGGGCACTTCTAGAGTACCATGTAAGTTAGGTGACACTTGCCGAAAAGTAGCATTTTAAAGGGACTATCACAAATGAAATGTCCCAGGGAACATTAAACCAATAAATACAGTTTTTGCCCTTGAATTTTGCAGGAGTAGAGAACATCCCAACTTCTCCACCTTTCATATTCCACAGAGATCATTAGGTCCCTTGTCTCAAACAGCAGGAGGAGTCTGCCCGTGGGTCTGGGGCCAGCTCTGCACTGGAGTCTGCCCGTGGGTCTGGGGCCAGCTCTGCACTGGAGTCTGCCCGTGGGTCTGGGCCAGCTCTGCACTGGAGTCTGCCCGTGGTCTGGGCCAGCTCTGCACTGGAGTCTGCCCGTGGGTCTGGGGCCAGCTCTGCACTGGAGTCTGCCCGTGGGTCTGGGCCAGCTCTGCACTGGAGTCTGCCCGTGGGTCTGGGCCAGCTCTGCACTGGAGTCTGCCCGTGGGTCTGGGGCCAGCTCTGCACTGGAGTCTGCCCGTGGGTCTGGGGCCAGCTCTGCACTGGAGTCTGCCCGTGGGTCTGGGGCCAGCTCTGCACTGGAGTCTGCCCGTGGGTCTGGGGCCAGCTCTGCACTGGAGTCTGCCCGTGGGTCTGGGGCCAGCTCTGCACTGGAGTCTGCCCGTGGGTCTGGGCCAGCTCTGCACTGGAGTCTGCCCGTGGGTCTGGGCCAGCTCTGCACTGGAGTCTGCCCGTGGGTCTGGGCCAGCTCTGCACTGGAGTCTGCCCGTGGGTCTGGGCCAGCTCTGCACTGGAGTCTGCCCGTGGGTCTGGGCCAGCTCTGCACTGGAGTCTGCCCGTGGTCTGGGGCCAGCTCTGCACTGGAGTCTGCCCGTGGTCTGGGGCCAGCTCTGCACTGGAGTCGGCCCGTGGATCTGGGGCCAGCTCTGCACTGGAGTCTGCCCGTGGGTCTGGGGCCAGCTCTGCACTGGAGTCTGCCCGTGGGTCTGGGGCCAGCTCTGCACTGGAGTCTGCCCGTGGGTCTGGGGCCAGCTCTGCACTGGAGTCTGCCCGTGGTCTGGGGCCAGCTCTGCACTGGAGTCTGCCCGTGGGTCTGGGCCAGCTCTGCACTGGAGTCTGCCCGTGGGTCTGGGCCAGCTCTGCACTGGAGTCTGCCCGTGGGTCTGGGGCCAGCTCTGCACTGGAGTCTGCCCGTGGGTCTGGGCCAGCTCTGCACTGGAGTCTGCCCGTGGGTCTGGGCCAGCTCTGCACTGGAGTCTGCCCGTGGGTCTGGGCCAGCTCTGCACTGGAGTCTGCCCGTGGGTCTGGGGCCAGCTCTGCACTGGAGTCTGCCCGTGGGTCTGGGGCCAGCTCTGCACTGGAGTCTGCCCGTGGTCTGGGGCCAGCTCTGCACTGGAGTCTGCCCGTGGGTCTGGGGCCAGCTCTGCACTGGAGTCTGCCCGTGGGTCTGGGCCAGCTCTGCACTGGAGTCTGCCCGTGGGTCTGGGCCAGCTCTGCACTGGAGTCTGCCCGTGGGTCAGCACTGTTGTTGTGGCTGTGCTGGTGTGAAGCTGCATGATGTTACTAATGGCTGCACGGTTAGCTTGGTTTTATTTTACTTGATCATATGCTATTCCTTTAACCTTGAATTTGCCATTATGTAGATGTGTGCAAAAAGTCACAAGTGAAGAGAGAAAAATACCACATCTGAAACATGAACCTAACACCTCCCATCTACAAACACTTCAAAATGCTCAGCCCAATGACATCAAATCACAAGTCATCTTATTTATGAAGAGACACTTAAAATTTAGACAGTATATTTCACACTTACCTCATTTCTTTATGGACACTTGGGATCTGATCTAAGGCCATTCGGTAGAACTTAATGGCTTTGGAATAATTCCTCTGCTTTAAATAAATATTTCCCATATTCACTTTCAGTCTTCCTAATTAAAAAATGAGTATAAAACATTTTCATGTTTGTACTTTTCCTATGATATTATAGACAGTCTTAGCCTATATTCTCTAAAGCTTTTTTTCACGTTAGGAAGCTTTAAATGCTTTTAAACGTATTGTGTGCATGTGTGCAGGTATGAAGGCTATGGCACACATGTGGAGGTCAGAGGAAAATTCATGGGGGTTGGTTCTCTCCTGCCACTTTTTAGGATCTGGGGACTAAACTTAGGTCATAAGCCATATGTGCAAGAGTGTTTACCCACTGAGCCATCGCACGGGCCCAGTTATGAAGTTTTATACATAAAATTCTAACATCAAAACAGTACACCGCCGGGCAGTGGTGGCGCACGCCTTTAATCCCAGCACTTGGGAGGCAGAGGCAGGCGGATTTCTGAGTTCGAGGCCAGCCAAAGCTATACAGAGAAACCCTGTCTCGAAAAACCAAAAAAAAAAAAAAAACCAGTACACCACTGTCATATGTTCATGCATGAGGCTTAAAATGGCTAGACAACCATTTCTATTACAGACTCCAGTGCACTATGCTAAGGAAACCATGAGACAGGAGAGACAATGCTAAAAGCACTTGCTGCACAAGCCTGAGGGGCTGATTCCAACTTGGAATGTATAGAGGAAAAAAAGAAGAGATTCTACAAGCTGTCCTCTGTCTCCACAAGTACAGCATCACATGCATGCATATGTATTTACACACACATACACCATACACATTTTAAAAAGGGATATGAGACATTAGTAAATTATTCTATGATGCTACATAATTTTAATGTTATTAAAGGAAACTCTAATAAACTTTAATATTACAACAAAAATTATACAAAATAAAAATACACTCATCTCTTGAGAACAGTCACATGAGGAAAGAAACATTATGGTTACCATGCTTCTTTTTTCCTATGATGATGGAATAAAAATTTTTTGAGACTTTAAGACAGGGTCTCACTCTGTAGCCCTGGCTGCTCTGGAGCTCCCTATGTAGAGCAGGTGAACTCAGAGATCCGCCGGTCTCTGCCTCCAGTGCTGGGATTAAAGGCGTGCACCACCTCGCCCAGCTTGGAATATGTTCTTTGTTTAACATTAGGCAGGTTATCTCATGTCAACAGCATTTCTTCCTGTATTCATATGGATTTTCACACATAGTATCTTCAAGCAGGACACCACATCATAAATATACATTTACTTAATAAATAGATCACTTTATTATAAAAAAAGCACAAAATGAGAAAATGTAATTAACACTATAAAAGAGTTACATATCTATTTATTACCACCTACCTGCATTGCTAAACATCTTATTTTTCACTATAACTTGGTATGTGTTTAGTGCTTCTGCATACATTTCATTAGCAGAATACTGACTGGCCAAGTTGAAAAGAACCTAGGAAAGAAACATTATAAAAAGCCACATAATGACCGTTCTCGGCCCCATTCACTTGCAGTCATTCTAGAGGTTGAAACACTTGCCGGACAGTAGTGTCACATGCCTTTAACCCCAGCACTTGGAAGGCAGAGGCAGGCAGATTTATTTATTTATTTATTTATTTGGTTTTTCGAGGCAGGGTTTCTCTGTGTAGCCCTGGCTATCCTGGAATTCACTCTGTAGACCAGGCTAGCCTTGAACTCAGAAATCCGCCTGCCTCTGCCTCCCAAGCGCTGGGATTAAAGGCGTGCGCCACCACCGCCCGGCAGATTTCTGAGTTCAAGGCCAGCCTGGTCCACAGAGTGAGTTCCAGGACATCCAGGACTATACAGAGAAACCCTGTCTCAAAGACAAAAAACAAAAATCAAAACAAAAAAAAAAAGCAACAACAACAATAAAATTCTTATTTGAACAGAGCTATTATCTCGAGCTACTCAGCCAATCATGTATGATGTGTACCTTGCCACACTTACACTGCAGATGATGGAGAGCTGTTCTCCAAACCTCATTCAATGTTCTATGTATTTTATACTTGTCATTCAATAATCTTGGGAAGGCCCACAAAGAATAAATGAGCATTGCTAGTGTTACTGGTAGAAAAAGAATAATCAAGAAAAGGACTATTTAGTTCTCCTTATAAATAGAAATGAAATGTCATTTAAAATAGCCTAAACAGTAAAATGAATCAGAGACTTCGTACAACATGATCTTTTTCTGAGACAGGGTCTCACTATGTAGCCCAGGCTGGCCTAGAACTTGATATGTAGACTAGAGTAGCCTCCAGCTCCCAGAGATTCATCTGCTTTGGCCTCCTGAGTGCTGGGATTAACAGCGTGCGCCTATATGGGGCATTTTATTTTATTTTATATAAGTACACAGTAGCTGTCTTCAGACACTCCAGAAGAGGGCGTCAGATCTCATTATGGATGATGGTTGTGAGCCACCATGTGGTTGCTGGGATTTGAACTCAGGACCTTTGGAAGAGCAGTCGGTGCTCTTAACCACTGAGCCATCTCACCAGCCCTATATGGGGCATTTTAACATTTCACATTTCCTTTTCCATTTATTTAGCATATGGGACTCTTTAACAGCAATGTAAATATCAAACAAGCATCTTTTCAGCATTAAGCACATTTTGTAGAAATCAAAGGCTTTGGTTTTCCCACTGTCTTCACATAGTCACTGACTCAAAATCTACATTTGCATCTCATTAAGACAACCCTAGGTAGTACAAACATTAACAATGCTTGCA
Organism: Tokudaia tokunoshimensis; assembly: GCA_036184795.1. Classification (NCBI taxonomy): domain Eukaryota; kingdom Metazoa; phylum Chordata; class Mammalia; order Rodentia; family Muridae; genus Tokudaia; species Tokudaia tokunoshimensis. Next base: position 68,275,717 of record BTHU01000011.1, read on the forward strand.
AGTAGAGGCATAGGACCACGAGCTCGAAATTATTTACTAAGACAACTGATGGCTGCGAATGCAGGCCATGATGAGGGCCTTACCTGGCATGCATGAAGCCCTAGGCGCAATTCACGTCACAGAAATAAGAACAATTAACTGAATGGCTAAACAAAAGAGATCTTATGAAAGCCACAAACAAAAATGTCTCACAAACCAAATGTGTTAGCCTAATTCTGAATGCAGAAAAAACCATCAAATTTTAAAAAATAAAACTGGGCAAAACCAAAAAGACCAAGAGAAGCAAAGGAAGGAAGGGCTGGCCAATGGGTACAACATTACAGTTATAGGGAGAAGTTATGGTGTAGCTGGGCATCATGGCACATGCTATAATCCTACCATGTAGGAGGCTGAGGCAGGAGGATTAAATTTGAGGTCAGTCCAGCTGTGTATTAAGAAAGTATCTCAACAAAACAAAGATGCAGTGTGTTATTTTGCATCAAGAGAACCAAAAATAATGATAAAATATTATGTATTTTTAAATGCTACAAGAAAGGAATCTGAATGCTTTTATAATAAAGAAATGATCAATGTTTGAGAACAGAGATATACTTAATCTGACATAAGCACTCAACAATGCATACATTTGTCAAACTATCACAGGGTACCTGTGGTAGTTTACACAAGAATGGCTCTTATACATTGGTATGCTTGGTCAGCAATTGGTGGAACAGTTTAGGAAGGATTAGAAGATGTGGCTTTGTTGGAAGAGGTATGTCACTGGGGGTAGGTTTTAAGGTTAAACTCTCTCTCTCTTTCTCTTTCTATCTTTTCCCTCCCTCCCTCCCTCCCTCCCTTACCCCCTCCCCACTTTGTGGTTGCTGTCTCAACAAGTAAACCCTCAGCTCCTTCTCCACCTCTATTGCTGCCTTCCTGCTGCTATGCTCCCCACCATGATGGTCAGGGACTCATCCTCTAAACTAGCCTAGATTAAACGCTTTCTTTTATATGTTGCCTTGGTCATGGTGTGTTGCCACAGCAATAGAAAAGTAACTAAGACAGTACGCCATAAGTTTGTATCAATTTTATGATTTGGTGAAAAAAAATATTTTCCCAAATGCTACAAGAGGGCTAGAGATATAAGTGACAGAGCACTTGACTAGCATGCATAATACCTGGGTCTGATCCTTAACACCAGAGACAGAAACAATAACACAACAAGAGGAACAAGGAGACCCCGGTAAGCACACAGGCCTCAGCAGGCATGCCAACACTTACGGAGTAGGTTAAGTCCAAGTTGATATTTTCTGGACTTGTGACTTGCTCTCGTTGTCTCACCAGGACTCTCTCTTTCCTTCCTGCATCTTTTGCCTTCTCTAAGGCCTGAAACCAGATTTATACTTGGTAAGATAGGTCTTTTCATTCACCAGCATTTATGTGTCTATATGATGCACAACCCAATGCATACCCCACATCAGATTACACTGAAAGCCCTGTGGCCTCACACAAAATCCCCCAGAATGCTGATTCAACTGGAGCTTTGCATCATAGAACTGTCTATGTGGTCTTGCTGAGAAAGGATCTATTTACTGCAAGTTAGTACTGTACCACACACTGCCTACCACTCTTTGGACTTCATTATGCCTGCATAACTCATTTCCTTAACAGTTCCTGAATGTTTGAATACTTTTATCCAATCTTAAAATGTAAGAATTTGGATAGATTTTGTTTGGCTTTGGGGATGCTTAAAATTAACAAGCTGAAAGGTAACTGTGTCCTAATATTACAAGAAATGTTTAGCCTGGACCCCAGCATACTCACAGTGCTGTGGATCTTTTGTTGATTTCCACAAAGAAATACAGTAAGAGACTTATCTTGTAAGTCATGGAACATTGTACTTTCATGGTCTGAGATCCAAAGTATGTAACAAACCAAACTAAAAGAGAAGATTTAGCAGCTGGGAGTGGTGGTATGACCTTTAATCCCAGCACTATGGAGGCAGAGGCAGGAAGATTTCTGTGAGTTTGAGGCCAGTCTAGTCTATATAGTGAGTTCCAGAAAAATCAGGACCATGTAGAGAGATCTGTTTCAAAAAAATAAAAACAAGAAGAAGAAGAAGACGATGACGACGACAACGACGAACAAGTTCAAGGCAACTAAGACTGTCTCAAAATAAAAAAGTAAAGACTACTGTGGATACAGCTCCAGGGCAGATGACTTAGGTAGCATGCACAAGGCCAAGGAAGGAGGGAGGGAGGGATGAAAGAAGGGAGGAAAAGATGGAAGGAGATGTTTATGTTAAAATGTGGTGATATTTTATATTCTGAAAATATCTCTTACAGCCTAAGAGACTAGAATTTTTGCTGGACCTCACAGCCAGAGTTAATGAGAGACTTTAAAGTCATTTAACACTTATGACTGAAATCCTACAGTGTACTCAAACTATTTGTTGAAGAACTTGTCTTTAAAACTGGTCTTAACCAGTGGGCCCAGAAACTTTTGGAGGACAGATGACCCTTTCACAGGGGTTACCTAAGACCATCAGAAAATACAGATATCTACACCATGATTCCTAATAGTAGCCAATTTACAGTTCTAAAGTAGCAATGAAAATAATTTTATGCTTGGGGGTTGGTCATTACAACACTAGGAACTATATTAGAGGTTTGCAGCATTAGGAAGGTTGAGGTCCACTGCTTTAGAAGAACAATGTAATGACCTTATTTGCCTCAGATTTCCCTTTTGCAACCTAAGCTAACACATATCTACAATCTTAAATTATGGACCTTCCATGTCCCTATCCAGATAATGCATGTGTATCATTTGCTGAAAGCAGCAAACACAGAAGTTGAAAGCAACTTCCTAAAATCTACCACAAAGGTTGATAGCAACCATTTACGGACTGGATGATAAACAGTGATGTTTGTAGTATGGTCTATTGTCTGGGTCAGTTTGGATCAGCTGTAGTTAGTGATTTAATCCCTGTAAAATTCCTTACAGATTTCTGTAATGTATCACATTCCTTCCCCATGTGGTGCTTTCTGTGCTATTCATTGAATACAGAGCAAAGCCCTTTGGGAAGGACAGACACACAGGGACAGACATGAATTCAGATGAAGGCACAGACTCATGCAGCAGAGAGAAGGAGGCGGACAGAAGACACAGGAAATATGAAGCACAGAACTCAAATCTAGACTCGCTCTTGGTTAAATGACTAACGCAGTGGCTCTCAACCTTTCTAATGCTTCCTAACCCTTTAATACAATTCTTTATGCTATGATGACCCCCCAACCATAAAGTATTTTTTGCTGCTACTTCATAATTGCAAATTTGCTACTGTCATGAATTATAATATAAATATCTGCGTTTTCCAATAGTCTTAGGCGACCCTTGTTTAAGGGGTCACAACCCCAGGTTGAGAACCACTACTCTAAGGAGCATGCTTTTGTTTCTTCCTTTAATGTTTAGGCAGGAGGATTCATGAGCTCCAAGGCCACTCTTGGCTATAGTGAGACCCTGTCTCATTAAAAAGGGAAACTAGTCCTCTATAGGACACAATGAGATTCATGAGTCATGGTAGCTGAGTTTTGGAAATACTACATAGAATTGTTTCCACATTAAAAAAAAACCAGTGCTGGAGCTGGGTAGTGGTGGAACACATCCTTAATCCCAGCACTTGGGAGGCAGAGGCAGGTAGATCTTTCTGAGTTCAAGGTCAGCCTGGTCTACAAAGTGGGTTCCAAGACAGCCAAGGCTAAACAGAGGAATCCTGTCTCAAGGGAAAACAAGAGAAGTTGTGGCTGGCACAATGGCGGAGGACTAGGGTTTGGTTCCCAGCAACAACACACAGTAGCTCAAACAGTCTGTAACTCCTGTTTCAAGGGATCCAACATGCTTTTCTGGCCTTCACAGATACTGCACACATGTGATAAACATACACACAAGCAAAACATTCATACACATAAAATATAAATAAACCTTAAAAAGGTAATGTAAAAAATTGTACAATCATCCAATTGTGATATAAGAGTTTATAAGGCAAACTTCTCAAAATAATTGCCTTATTCAAACACTAAGGCCAGTCAGAAAAAAAAAATATATATGCATATTTAAAAGTAGATACAGACAGGCTGGAGAGATGGCTCAGCAGTTAAGAACACTGACTGCTCTTCCAGAGGTCCTGAGTTCAATTCCCAGCAACCACATGGTGGCTTGCAACCATTTTTAATGGGGTCTGATGCCATCTTCTGGTGTGTCTGAAGACAACAACTGCAGTGTACTCATATACATAAAATAAATAAATCTTTTTTTAAAAAAAAGTAGATACAGACATCTGCACATATCTTATAATATGAGTTCTCCTATTTTAACAACTTACCAGTTTTAAGTCTCCACAACTGTTGGCAATACAGCTTTCTTCCACCAACTCATTTACTTTCTTCTCCAACTGTCTAATCTTTTCTTCTGGACTGTTGAAAAAAAACCAGTATTATTTAAATCATCCAACCACTAAAATCTATATCACAAATTACTTTTTTAACATTGTCTATTAAATGCTATTACAATTTAAAAATAGATTTCAAATAAAGATATATGTGGAATTGTTTTTAAAAATGCACTATTGTGCTTAATAATTACATTAGAGAATTATTCATAATAAATAAACATTAAAATAAAATGAACATTTATTGTCAAGTGTAATAATCCCACACAGAACTAAATGTGCTGCCCTAACAACTCCACTTACTTCCCATAAAATACTTGATGTGAGAACTGTAATTATATTTTACCGAAAAAATAAGTTAGATTAGAAAGTCCTGCCAAGATCACGAAACTAGTAAGTAATGGGGGCAGATGCAGAGCAGCCAGGCTCACTGGACACCGAGGCTGCCTCACTGCTCCAGAGAGAAGCGGGTACTGTGAGATCCTGTGAAAAATGAAAACTTCCCCTATGGCTAGGAAAACTAAAGCTCATAAAAGAGATTTAAAATTATTTATGAACATAAAAATGTTGTAAAGAAAATTTCTAAACAAGAGCCAAGTTTTTTAAACTCCAGGGCCCCACATAGTAGCATAGGAAGGCCTTACTGCCAGAGCTAGGGCGGCAGAGGAGGCAGGTGTCTGACTTAGAAGCCAGCCTGGTGTACATAAAGCATTCCCGGCCAGACGGGCCTCCACACACAGGCACACACACAAACAACTGCCAAAGCAGCCACATTAAAAATAATGTTAATGATGCTTTGCTACTATTTTCTTCCAGGGGAATAGTGTAACTCTTTTTTTTTTTAAATGATTAATTTTATGTATATAAGCACACCATTGCTCTCCTCAGATGCACCAGAAGAGGGCATCAGATCTCATTACAGATGGTTGTGAGCTACCATGTTGTTGCTGGGGATTGAACTCAGGACTTTTGGAAGAGCAGTCAGTGCTCTTAACCGCTGAGCCATCTCTTCAGCCCAATAGTGTAACTCTTAGTGCACACTGATAACTAAATAAAATACCACTGAAGTTACACTACTAGATTTTTCTTTGAAAACATACCCTCTCAAAATAACATAACATTGATAATCCTGTTTGGCCTTCAAGAGAATCACTACTCATGAAAATTCGACCACAACTTCAATCAACCAACAGTTAAGAACTTGCATGACTTCACATGACTATTCTTAGATTTGTATTCCTTTACTAAGTCCACGAATTGGGAATGAAGATTCATCAGTGTACTGCTCACACAAGCTAATATTATATATCTAGAAAAAAGAAAGAAACAAAACCATGCAGCAGCAGAAGAAGGCCTTGCATACCTGTCTTCGGTTTTGGCTTCTAAAGGAGGAGCAGGGCCCCTGGACTGACCAAGGGGGTCAAATGCAGAGCCTAAGACACAATTCAAGACTTTCAGTCTATGATCCAGCGAAGTTGAAGAGAATCTTGTACATATTAAGTTACCATTGATTAAACAGTGTAAGTTCAACAGGTAAGATAGCTATCACACCTGTACTTATACACTTACACAAATATTTCATGGGAATTATTACAATTTTTAACAAACATGAAACTATAAACAAAACTTACAGATTAACAAACAAAAATAAACTCCTCACTCAGTATTTACTTCCTTTCTTCAGAGATCTGTATTCTGTGAACTCTACAGTTATCAACCATGTAAGGGGTAATCTGGGATTACCTTTATCATTTTTATTTGTATAAAAACATTAATTTTTGTTGGTTTTATTTTTAATTATTTAGCTTACATATTCAACTAACATTTTCACCTCTCATTTTTAGGATCAAGTTCTAACTTACACAAACCATATTTTAGATACATGGTTCAGCACATTCCAACACATTACACACTGGTGTAACCACCACCCAAGAGAGCTGCAGCACACCTGCCCCAGCCATTTCCTCTTAGCCATCCATTAGAGCAGTTCTCCATATGTAGCCCAGGCTAGAGAACAGGTGGCACACCTGTCTTAGCTTCGCAAGTGCTGGGGTTACAGGTGTGAACCACCATAGCCAGCTTTACCCTTTTCTTTCTTAGTGGAGTTCTCTAAAATCATGGTGTGCCCTGTGATCAATGGCATGCCTGATTATATTTGAAATGGAGGTGATCTGCATAGACAAGAATGGGGTGAGTGCCGAGGGATGCACCAACCTCGCAGCGCCGCCTTGGAAAAGCCGGCTGCTCTCACCGCTGTCATCGGCCGGGCAACTCCATCCTTCAAAGAGCAAGAGGCAGTTCAGACTTGTTCTTGAATAAGAGCTATACCTACTGCCAACGCTGCACACAGCACATGACCTGCTTTAGCCCTGAGTTTAATAACCATCTCCTCCTCATGCATTCTGTCTGTGTCATCATGAACAACCCCACTCTTCCTCTTTCCCCTGTAAATGCTGGAACTAACAGTTATTCTCTTTGTTTGAAAAGACCAAACTAATGAGCTTATTTGTCAGCAACTCCTGCGCTTCTGGCTGGTCTCCCATATGCCACCAGAGAATCCATAGAGACTGCAAATGGGAGCACGGGAGAGCGAGCAAAGCATCAGTCTACGTCAACTTCAACAGCCTCTCACTTGAGACTGGAGCATACAAATCCAAGAAAGCATACTTCTGAAAAATCAAAACAACCCAAATGTTAACCCATAATGAAAAGGAGTTACTACATAAGTAACAGCTTTGTTAGAATTGTTAAAATACAAGAAGAGGAAAAATCTTTGGTAATAAACTCTATGTTACAAGACAGGCACAAATAAACCACAGGAGCAGACAGACCTGAATAGTCCCTGTCATCGGCCTTCCCATTGATGACGTCAGGGATGTCTTGGACTAAAAAGCAGGAAAACAAGTTAAATACATTCCTAAAATAGCTGCCTACAACTTTACAGATAAAACTATAGGCATCTCTTAATTTTTTCTTCTATCTACCCATAAGCACAAACAAAAATTTTCCATTTGTCACCTAACAGTGTGGTATCAATTTACAAAAACTCTTATCAGGGGTAGGCAAATAACAATCCACCTTTGTAAATAAAGTTTTACTGGACTACAACATCGATTTATACATGGCCTGTGACTATATTACAAACAGAATTCCATGGATAGCTGTGACAAAGGCAATTTGATCTGCAAAACTGAAAATATCTGTCCCTTCACTGCTTCTTACCATGGAGCAAGACCAAATGCAAACATGCCCTCAGACTAATCTCCTTACTCAGGTAAAGCCGTGAGGCAAACGCTTAGGGCTCCGGGCTCCGAAGCCATTTTGCTGACCATAGTAGAGTGCATGATCATAAAGATTCTAAAAGTCACTCCACTTCAGTCTTTCATTCTTCTACTATTTCTTTCTTATTTTATGTGAGCCAAAACATATTTAGGAACATTAAATAAGGTTAAAAGGACTATTACTCTAGGGAGTTTAGAGACTATTTTCCCCAAAGGGTCTAGAAAACTCAGATAAACATCTCTGAAACATTTTCTTAAATTTCATACCTTCATTTATTAAATGGTTAAGTTGTTATAAACACTATTATGCTTATATAACATCTAATTCATGTAGAGCTCAAGAATAGAATACACATCAGAGTTGGTTATATTATGTAGAAAACAGAAATCAGTCAGCAAATAAGAAGGTCTACAAACAGAAAAGGATAAGATATAGTTATGCATAAATCAAACTTACTGAAATATCCAAAGCTATAGCTCAAATTAGATTTTTAATATATATAGGTATACATCTGGATTATGAATTGACAAAGCACAAATTATTTAGAACTGTCTTGTTTGAACTTATATATATTTAAGAAGCATCTTAAAATTTTAGGATTAAAAGAACCTACCCCATATCCAGTAGCTATGGGTCTGCTGACTGCTGTGCTTGGTATTTTAGCAGTTACCTTGGGGAGGAAAAAGAGCATCCTTAGCAGGACTCAGATCATGCTGCACACTAGAAAATGCAATGAGACTCATCAATAAAGAAGCATGTTGTATTCTGTGATCCTCCCCAGAGAAGAGCACACTAATTGGTTGTCTGGTGCCAAATGGCCACACACACAAAGAGCATTATATAGACTGAGCAGGTTATATGTAGAAATACATATGTATATACATATATATGCATGCAATAACAATTAATGAAAGAAGAGCCCATGAATTTGAGGAGAGTGGGGAAGAGCACGTGGGAAGGTTTGGAGGGAAGGGAACAGAGAAATGTTGTGATTATAATCTCAAAGACAGAAAGAATTACATCATACTTAGAATGATTGCTTAAATACTAGGGAGTTCAGCCTAGTAACTAATCCTCCAGGCTTTAGTGGACCATCTCAAAAGGCTATAAAGTAAAGCCAGAAGGTAGACAGAAAGGGGAAAAAAATCTGGAAAGAAAGCTAGAAAGCATCCATATAGTGGAAATATCAGACAAGCACAGCCATGCTTAGGACATTCAGTAAGCCAAACAGAAGACCAGCAGTTTTAGCAGAAAACTGGGAACAATGAAAAAGGAATGAGCCAACGTGGTGTTGTGTCCCTGTGATCCTACCTGATACAACAGGTTCAAAGCCAGGCTGGCCTACATAGTGAGACCCTATCTTTAAAACAAAACCAAAACCCAAAAACCAAACAAACAAACAAAACTCCTACAGGAATAGGTGGCAATTCCAGGTCTGAAAACAACACAAAATTCTGGTATTGTTAGGAAGGAGTAAAACTGATTTATATGAGCATTCGTAAATTAAAATATACCATTCAGGAAGAAGAGACCAGCCTTTCAACATTCAGAGGAAAGAAGTTGATTCTTAATCTTATACCACACACATAAAATTAACTCAAAATATACTGAAGACAAAAACTACAACTCTCCTGGGAGAAAATAACAGAAGAAAAGCTGACAGCCTTAGCCTTCACAGTGATTTCTAGGACAGGACACTAAAGCCTGACAACAGGACTGCACTGAGCCAGACGCTTTTGAGCACCAGAGAACACAGCCATCTTGTTAGATGAAGTCAGCCCAAAGAGCAGGAGGAAAGTCCTTGCAGATCACGGATCTGAGTGAGGACAACGCCAAGAATACGATGAACCTCAAGAACGTTTATGAAGGACGATGTGCCAGCGCCCATGGTCTCACCATGTGAGGCCTAGCAGTCAGTCAGAGCAGCAGAAGCCGGAGAGGCAGCTACTAGAGTGTCAGGGAAGGAAAAGCCCAGGAGTCATTTAACCGACAAGAGGTTTTCTGTTTGATTGGTTTGGGATTGCTTTGGTTTTCAAGACAGGTCTCTTTGTGTAGCCTTGGCTGTCCTGGAACTCTGTAGATTCAGAGATCCCCCTGCCTCTGCCTTCCAAGTGCTGTGATTAAAGGCCTGCGTCACCACCTTCTGGCTTAACAGACAAGAGTTTTACATTGGCAAGAGGAGACGACTCTGAAGCTCTGCTTTACAGCAGCATAAATGTTTTCAGCATTACTGGGCCGTACACCTAATCACAACACAATGGTAAATTACATGACGCGATTTCTACAAGCTTATTTATAGTTTGCTTACTGGAGGTCTTCTGCCGTGACTGGTTCTCACTGCTTGCTGAAAACCCGTGTCATTCTCCAACTCCTAAAGTAAAAAGGCAAATTTAACATTCCAAATAAGTATGACAAAAGTTAAACTCTTCTGGCTCATATTGAAGACCCTCTATAATTCAACTTACCCCAAATACAGACTCCTGTCTTCAAATTCTATACCTCTAACCCCCAATAGCAAGGCTCCTTCTACTCCTCTGGAATCTTTGGAATTTTTCTTTTTCTTTTTTTTCTGCACAAAGACCTTCCAAAGTAGAAGGATAATTAATTATGCTGGTGTGAACCTTTGACTTCACACGTCACAGAAAAGTCCTAGGTTTTTATGACTGAGAACTGTGTACTTACTTAACATCATTTAAAATAACCAAAACCCCTAAAAGAGGGTGGTGCCATCGCCTGGTTAAATGCCAAATATTCAAGAACATGACCTTTCCCCCTTTCTCCCTAGTAGTTGGTGGAGTGAGATTCAAATCTTTCCCTTCCTCTCTTTGCTTACCTTTCTCTCTCCCCTCCCTTCCTCTAATATTCCAGGATCACACTACTGTCTCTACCTAAGGAAGCTGCAAGATAGAAAGGGCCATATTCTCTACAAGCAAGAAGGTAATTATCTTCTCTGTTCCTTTTCTGTTTGACCAAGTGAAACACCAGAAACCTTCACTGCAGGCGGGAACTGACATCTCCACTGAAATAAACTTTTCTGACCCTTGACCTGCACTTAATCTCCCCTGAGAGGTCTGAGGGAAAGGCTGCTAGTCAAGGCAGGATGTGCATGTTCCTGAGCTACCTGGCAGCCTGTCTTACCAACTGACCATCTTCTAAGTGGCTCTCACTTTCTGCTTCCGGACTAACTTCAGATACACTGAACACAACCCTCACACTTGCCTTTGATCTATTTCAGTCTGCTTCCTGAAAACCATACTTGCTGCTATGGTGTGGGTGTGGCTTCTACCTCGGCAGAGCAGTTTAAGGATAGAAGCTCACTCCTCAGTGTGGTGGCACAGACAATGTGGAGGTTGCTGTGCTTAGACATGACTATGCTGGTCCTGAGAGAATAGGATGTTTGAAGAGTAAGACTGGCCCTCCTCTACTATGGCTGTCTATCTCACTGTGGGGTCTGTCTCTCTTGTAGACACTTCCGCATTATGATGAATTACAAATGGCAATATAGCCAAGAAATATTTATTTTATTTATATGAGTACACTGTAGCTGTCTTCAGACACTCCAGAAGAGGGCACCAGATTTCATTACAGATGGTTGTGAGCCACCATGTGGTTGCTGGGATTAGAACTCAGGACCTCTGGAAGAGCAGTCAGTGCTCTTAGCTGCTGAGCCATCTCTCCAGCCCCCAAGAAATATTTATGTTACTAAGAAATGGTAATTAAATGTGATATTGACAAGGATGAGTTAATAAAATTGTTCACTGGATATTCAGCCTCAAAAACTTTTTGCTAGCCGGGCGGTGGTGGCGCACGCCTTTAATCCCAGCACTTGGGAGGCAGAGGCAGGCGGATTTCTGAGTTCGAGGCCAGCCTGGTCTATAGAGTGAGTTCCAGGACAGCCAGGGCTATACAGAGAAACCCTGTCTTGAAAAACCAAAAAACAAAAAAAAAAAAAAAAAAAACTTTTTGCTAAGTATTTCTTTTTTCTACATGGTTCCCAGACTCAGGTATTTTGTTATAAAACACTTTAAATAAACAAACAAACAAATAAATAAACAAATAAAGCAATGCATATAAAATAATCACTGTCAATTAACAAACAAACGAAAACCTATGGATAATCAAAACTAAATATTTAAATAACCAGAATTACATACAATAATCTCTCATACTTATAACTTCATATCAAATATACAAAATTAAATATATACATAACTCTTAGCCATAAAAACCAGGAACTTTTATATGAAGAATAAAGTCAAAGGTAACCACCACCATAATTGATGCTTCTACTTTGATAGATCTTTTGATAAAAAGATGTCTCTTGAGATTCCTAAACCAGTAGTAAAAATTAGCTAATCAAGAAATCTAACTAAACCACAAGATAAAAAACAAGCCCAATCAATACTCCAATTGCAAACAACAGATAATACTCTTAACTTTCTCTTTCTGTCTTAATTACTAACTTGCATATGAATATCTTATGCAAATTTCAAATGAGTGAGTTATAGACTGAAATATTTCTTTGACAGCTTTAGCTAGGATGGAAGAAATCCACATCTAAGTCAAATGTCATTTTACTCTGTAATTTGTTTAGGAGTCTCATATTCTCATTTCAAATTGAGTCATGAAGATACACTATGACAACTTGTGAGGGTAGACAATTTCTGGTTCTTTAAAACTGACAATTTTATGATTCACTAATTTCACTCTGTACCTCTATCCTAAAAGAGTTTAATCAAAATACAGAAATTATTCACAAATAAAATTTTGCATTGTAATGTTTACAATAGCAGAAACCTTAGGGGTAGAAATCTACAACAGAAAATATGTCTAAACAAATGAGCATTTTAGTTATGCAGCCATAGAATTCTATTTACACATGTAGCATCATGACATGATGTTGTTAAGTGGAAAAAAACAAAATTGTCAATCCCAAATATGATAAAAAAAATTGTATACATATGCAGAAATAAAAGACAATAAAATATTAATAGTAATTATATCTTTTATGTTGGGGGATGGGATTTTTTGAGTCAGGGTTTCAATATGAAACCCCAATTGGCCTCCAAACCATGATCTTCCTGCCTCAGCCTCCTAGGTGCAAAGATTACAGGCAGACACTACTCTATCTGTCTCACATGTGGTTGTTTCTGAATGACAGAGGCATCCACAAATTTGTTTTCAACAATAGGCATGTACTATTTGATTTTGGTGGTTTCTGGAGCTTGAGCTCCGGGTAGATAAGCATGTTGTTGCTTTTATACTGGGAGAGAAGGGAGGTTTCAATGTTTTTGGTTGCTTGCTTGCTTTAATACTAACTTCAGAAACTGCTTGCAAATATTTTAGCTAAAACTGAATAATTCTATCTGCATACAAATGTGTTTGTATACCAGAGGGAAATAACTGCATATATTAAAGGACAAGAGAATACACCAAAATACTAGGTTGTAATACAGTGCAGATAATCTTCAGGTGACTGCATCTGCTATTTCATTATTATAAATATTCACTGTTAGAATTTGTTAGTTTATTCTTTATCTTCTCCAGTTTCCTATATTTTCCTACTTTTCTGTTGAGTGCTAAGGTTACAGGATATGGACATAGACTACTGTCCTTATAACGGTCTGATTTAGAGATTTACACAAATAAGCCATTCCTATTTGCCTTCTTGTTTCTTTCTACACGTCAAATTCTCAGACACCTACATTACACCAAAGTAAAAATTCCAGAAAGCCAAATGAAAAACTCTACAACAGAATGTGAATTTCTGAAGTCCTACAAACACTAGTATTTTAATCTTATATGCCTGCAACTAAATTAACCTCTTCTCTTCTCTTCTCTTCTTTTCTTTTGAGACAGGTTCTCACTATGTAGCCCTCACTGTTTTGGAACTCCCGATACAGACCAGGATGACCTCACACTCACAGAGATTTGCTTGCTTCTGCCTCTCAAGTGTTGGCATTAAAGGTGTACACCACTGTGCCATGCATTTTTTTTTTTTTAGAACAGGCTGACCTCAAACTCACAGAGACCAGCTGGCTCTGCCTCCCGAGTGCTGGATTAAAGGTGTGCACATCACTGCTCAACTGCACTTTCATTCTTTTACTTATATTAGGTTAAGATAACTTTTATAAAGTTTTCTGTTTTGTTTTGACAAAATTCAGAAACTGAAACTCCCATAACAGATGTGGATGGGTGAAAATATCTAAATTTGTCTTGGTAATAATTTCATCTTTGTAATTATTATAACAGTAAATATTAAACAGATTGACTTACATAAGTGGGAATTCATGAAAAAAAAACTAATACACAGTATGATCTTGTATTATCCAAAAGAGAGAGAGAGAGAGAGAAAGAGAGAGAGAGAGAGAGAGAGAGAGACAGAGAGTGTGTGTGTGTATGTATGTATACACACACACACACACACACGTTAGACTAAGGGAACAATATTTGGTAAGACCAGCACTTAAGTTAGTCCTCAAGGTAACAGTTTCTATGACTGTAATTTTTCCTCTATGCTCATTTCTATTTCCCAATTTCTCTATAAAATACATGCCTAACAAGAGAAAAGTAACTCCAAGGCAGGTAAAAATTAGAGTACTACAAAGGTGGTCTCTCCTCTAAGATCCTTGAAGATCATGCTGGAGACTGAAGCTAAGGCCTTGTGCATGCTAGGAAAACACTCCAACAACTGAGCAGCGTTAACAGCCTACGGTCCAGATCAGATGTATGTCGGCATCTCCCCAGTAAGAAGACAGTAGAGACTGGAAAAGGAAAAACAAACTGAGGCTGGAGAGGAGGCTCAGTGGTTAAGAGTACTTGCTGCTCTTGTGGAGGACCTGAGTTTGGTTCCTAGCACCTAGGCTCACAACTGTCGATAGCTCCAGTTCCAGAGGATCTCAGATCCTCTTCTGACCTTTGCAGGCACCAGGTATGCTTGTGGTACACATAAATACACACAGGCAAAACACTCATATACATAAAACAAAATTTTAAAATATTTTAAAAACGCTTTAAATAAAGAAAACCAAATCTGATCTTTGGTATCTCCAGGTTATCTAAGTCAGAAGAGAGCAGGGACATGGCTGCCCTATCCTGTTACTCTCTCTGAGCTCCCTTCTGCTGCAGCCACTGTCACTGGCAGGAATTATGAGGTTCTTCAATAACTAGTTTTCTAGTTTTTAAGACTTTACTTAGTCTGAAGAACATAAAAAGCAAAAACCACTTAAACCCCAAGTCCTCATGAGTCTGCTGAACTGGTTAACAAAAGACCAATGTGGACAATGTTTTTACCTCAGTATCATAGGCTGGATTGTAGTCATTGAAACCAGAGTAAAGATCGTCCTCATCTGTTTCTGGTGCCAGGTGAACATTTTCCATCATTTGTACCTGTTAAAAAAACAATTTATTTTTCTGACACTAGGATTGAATCCAGAACCTCAAGCACACTACAAGTCACATCCAGGCCTAAGAAATAATTCTTAGTTCAAAGAATTCTTCAAATTCATTCATATTTTTCTAGAATCCCTTTTCCAAATTCTCCAAACTGCCAAAACAAATATCTACCACCTTCATTCACATTTGTTCCACATCTTTCATGTTAGTTATAGGCAATGAGAGGGGGACAATTGATTACCCTGATTTTCAGAGGTTAATATTGAGTACAGAAAAAATGCAATAATCAATTAAAATGTAAGGCAAAACCCATTATATCCCACCCCCCAGCAATTATAAAGACCAACAACACACAGGATCAGCAAAGGAGGAGGACAGCCCAAATACCTCCAATAAAAAACACCATTAGTGGGAGTATAAAATGTTACAACTTTGGGAAAAGGGCTGCTGTTTCATCCTATTAACCTTTTATGACCTAGAAATTCTATTCTACTTTTTTTGTGACAAAAATGAAAACATATGTGTAGCAAAATATTAACGTAAGAATGTTTATAGCAGTGTTAGTCCTAGACTCCACGAACGGTCAGAGCGCGTGCCCTGGAGTACAGTCACCAGAACATGCACAGTAACAAGGAGCATGGGACAGACACTGTGCTGACAGAAGCCTACAGCAGACAGCACACTGGGCGTCGCTTTACCTCTGTGAAGCTGCAGAAGAGGCAAAGCCAAGCTATACAAGAAAAGACAACAATGGCTGCTTCTTGGGGCTGATGAGAAAGTGGAAGAAAATGGGCATGAGAGAACTTTGTGGAATGATGACAACTGATCTGGGTCATGCTGGTCTACAAGGAGAAAGCCTAGCAACAAGTGTGACTCCCTGTAAAACACTTGCAGAGGAAACCCAGCAAATGTGTGCTTAGTTCTGCTCATCTATGAAAAAAACGTTAAAAACTAAACAAATGTCCAAATATAAGCCACAGTCAGTGCACTTAGGGGAAAGTTTAACATCTGTAATTTACTTAGAAAAGCACAGAAAGAAGACCTATTAAGAGAGAGAGAGAGAGAGAGAGAGAGAGAGAGAGAGAGAGAGAGAGAGAGAGAGAGAGAGAGAGAAGTGAACATGTAATGATAAGTGGTGTAGAGAAGGACAGGAGGCACCAGGTAGCAAGCAGTCGCTGTAAAAGTCTACACTTTGCTGAACAGTTGGAAGTCTTTTCTTATTTGTTTTGTTCTGTTTTTCGAGACAGGGTTTCTCTGTGTAGCTCTGGCTGTCCTAGAACTCTCTCTGTAGACCAGGCTGGCCTCAATCCACCTGCCTCTGCCTCTGTTGGGATTAAAGGCGTGTACCACCACCACCCAGTGGAAGTCTTTATAAGTGCTGAGAAAAATGAAACGTGGGGGGAAAAAGAAAAAAGTCAATACAAAGTGGATTTGAAGGAGAGACGTGTAATTACCACAAACATACACTCATACACTATAACTGTACTAACTACGTGAGTATCTAGAAAAGGGTCCCAAAGTGTTGCTAAAATCAAGTCAGTATTTTAGAAAAACTGGGAGTGGTGGTGAGGAAGGTCAAGAAATGTAGCACTGTCGATGCCCTAGTATGGGGGATGCCCGGACAGTGAGGTGGGAGTGGGTGGGTGGGCGGGGAAGCACCCTCATAGAAGCAGGGTGAAGGGGATAGGATAGGGGGTTTGCAGAGGGGCAGCCAGGAAAGGGGATAACATTCGAAATGTAAATAAATAAAATATCCAATAAAAAAAGCAATGTCTATCTAACTTGTATCTTAGGTATGCTAGTAAATTCCAAAGAAAATTCTATTTATTCTTGTTGTTTGGTATAATGCCAAGTTTATGTGCTTTCTCAGAATCTTTTGAATAGTAAAATAGTTCTCTGAGGATTCAAATACTATAAACCTCCCCCCCACCCCTCGCCCATCCCCCACCCCTGCCATTTTTAAATTGTATTTGCTCTCATTTTCTGCAGATTTCTTTTGTACATTTCTGCTTCACCAGTTTCTCCTGTGATCTTTTTCCTGTGCAGCCTCTTCTGCTAGCTTAGGAATAGTTGTTTTGGGGGTTTTTTGGTTTGTTGTTTTTTTTCCGGTGACGATCACCTGAATGTGGCAGGGAGCTCAGGCATGGGTTAACCCAACTCTAAAAGTCCAGCTGTGCACCTTGAGGGCTTCGTTCACCTGTATCCGACCAATAACCACAGACTCTACATTTATACCTCAGTTCAGGGGTCAGTAAAATGGCTCAGCAGATAAAGGTGCTTGCCACATATGCCATCCCAGAACCATGACACGGTGATTGGAGGGAACAGACTTCTCAAAGCTGTCCTTTGACCACCACAGGTGCTCTTGGCATGCACTCACCCCTTACCCTCAGCATGCATACACAGTAACAAACACACCCTTTGGTTCAACATTATTTTGCATTCTTTAATGTGAAAGAAAAGTTCAGCACTCTCTTTGAGCCCCCGGTCTGGTGTCAAGCCACTGTTCAACCTAGGCGCCTTTACTAGATCTACCATCATGTCCCCAGAGTGCTGCAAAGTGCTTCTTTAAACTGACATCTTTCAAATAGTTGGTGGCTTTTTTTTTTTGATATGCCTACCTTTGATGACCTCATCAGTTTCACAAGTGATTTGTAGTTTTGTTTGTCTGCTTTGTTGGGGGGGGGGTTGCTTTTTGTTTGCTTATTTTTTTGAGACAAGGTCTTACTATGTAACCCTAGCTAGCCTGGAACTATGTGTATATAGCAGGCTGGCAACCAACTTGCCAAGATCTGCCTGCTCTGTCTCCCTAGCACTCAAATTAAGGACATATGCTACCACGCCCAATAGAACACTGAGATTTGAACCTCTTGATTTGCATAGTTATGTAGCATTTTCTGGGTCAAGAGTGAACCATGTTCACTGTTTACTTCAGTTCTTTAAACAGTGGTTCTCAATATTTCCAATGCTGCGACTCTTTAATACAGTTGTTCATGTTGTGATGAACCCTAACCACAACATTATTTTTGTTGCTACTTCATAACTGTAATTTTGCTATGTTATAAACTGTAATGTAAATATCTGATACTTCTGATGGTCTTGGATGACCCCTGTGAAAGGGTCATTCGATGGCAAAGAGGTCAAGACCCACAGCTTGAGGACCACTGTTGTAAAAAGGTCAAGACTCTCCTTCCCAACCGTCGTTCAGAGCGTGGTGCCACTCTAAGGAAGTGGATGGAAAAGACTCAGAAATCCAAAGTTAGCCTCAGCTGCACAGCAGCAAGTTAGCAGCCAGCTCAGGTCTCAATAAACAATATGTATTATTCACTGGGTTTCAGTATATTCAAGTGGTGGTGTACAACCACCACATCTTCTTCATCCTATAAAAACAAAAACCTGAGGCTCTCTAGCAGTTACTCTGCATCCCTCCTTTTCCCCAAGCCCCCAGAAGCCACTAAATGACTTCCTGCCTCTATAGATGAGCCAAGATTTCATGTGTCAGAAACCGTACAATATGTGGCATTTATGTCTGGCCTCTTTCATTTAGCATGTTTTCAGGGTTCATGATACAGTTTCATTATACTGCATTCTTTTTCATGGCTGAATAATAAGATTACAACATTTGGCTTCCTTGTTCTTTAGGAGATGAATATTGGGTTGGCTCTACTCTTGGGCTTTTATGAATAACCATCTTATGAATGTTTATATGCAAGTTTTTACCTGAATGCTTTCTTTTTAAAATGTATGTGTCTGTGTTGGGAGCTGGCCAAAATGGGTACTGGGAACTTAAGACCTTTGGACAAGCAGCAAGTTAACTGCTGGGCCATGCCTATAGCCATAGGTGAGCATACGCTCAATTCTACTGGGTATATATCTTGGTATGAAATGTCTGGGTCAAACAGGAACTCTGGGTTAGCTTCTGGAACAGCTGTTTTTTAAGCAGAGTGATAAATATCACACCATCCTAATCAGTGCCCCTTGAGATGTTGGTCATTCCCTTTTCCAGTGTATACACACTGTATAGGCTACCTGCCCATTATCTCCATTACCAAGTTAACTGCTCTGGTGTCATCATCCTTGTTATCTTGTTCATCACTGGATAATAACAGAGATGTTGGCAATCAAGAACGTCAAAGAGAAGCCATAAAGTATTTCCTCACTTTATTACATCCCAAGCACTGGGAAAACAGGACAGCTAAAAAAATGTTAGAGCAACATATCATATTTATATTACTTCTATCTCAATATAGTATTATAAGTACGTTTCTTTACTATTGCTGTTAATCTCTTACAGTGCCTTGTATAATTTAAATTTTATCATAGGTATGTATGTATGTATATGAAAAAAAAAGTGTAAGCCGGGCGGTGGTGGCGCACACCTTTAATCCCAGCATTTGGGAGGCAGAGGCAGGAGGATTTCTGAGTTCGAGACCAGCCTGGTCTACAAAGTGAGTTCCAGGACAGCCAGGGCTACACAGAGAAACCCTGTCTCGAAAAACCAAAAAAAAAAAGAAAAAAAGAAAAAAGAAAAGAAAAAAAAGTGTATGAAGGGTTGTGTGATATGAGGTTTCAAACTTCTACTAGGGGCCTTTGACTATATCCCTCACAGATAAGAGGGAAATCCCCTGCTGAAACAGTGGCTCTCAAACTTGAGCATGAGTCAGAAGCTTTAAGATCCTCAGCCATCAGTGCTTCTGACTCAGAAAATCTTAAGTGAAGGAGATCCCTTGATCCCTCAGAAAGTAAATTTATTGCAATTTCTTTGGGCAAGGGAGGGTTGTTTTGTTTCTGAGACAGGGTCTTGTGTGGCCTAAGTTGGCTTTGAACTCAACATGTAGACGAGGCTGGGCTTGAACTCCTGCTTCTACATCCCAAGCACTGGGATGACAGGTATGAGTTATTCTGCCCAGGCGAATTGCTTAATTCCTTTGTGTGGGTATGACAGTCTCTCTCTCTCTGTCTCTCTCTCTCTCTCTCTCTCTTTCTCTCTCTCTCTCTCTGTGTGTGTGTGTGTGTCCATGTGTATACAGGTGTAAATGTGTGCATGTGGAAACAGAGGTCATCCTCTTTAGGCACTGCCTGTCTTGTTTTTTGGGACAAGACCTCCCCCTAAGGCCTGGAGCCAGATTCAGCCAAGCTAGATGATCAGTGAGCAGCGCAGATCCTCTTGCCTTCAACCTGCCACCACACTAGGTTAAGGGGTGCTGGGATCAGTTCAGGCCCTCCTGCTTTGGCAGCAAGCCCTTTACCCACTGAGCATCTCCGCAACCCTTGAATGTTGACTGACAAGTTCCCACTCGATGCTGAAGCTGCTGCTCCGGGATCACACTTTCAAGTCATATGCTCAAGAACGTCCTACTTACAAACTCTTCTGATGTCACTTTAGTCTATTCATAAGGTATTGAAACAACCAACTTTTAGAATTAGACCTTTCTTCTGGCTTTTAACTAGATTTACACACACACACACACACACACACACACACTCGAGCTCGAGACATTAGATAGCTGAACAGACCAATAGTGGAATACACAAAATTTTCAAGATGTGGAAAGCAAGGCTAGGAAATATCAAATTAATTAACTGCTCTTTATCAACAGCTATGAGTGGCTGAGAAATAATACAACTCAGGAATTCTATATTCTCCAAGGTGTTTCAACAATAATTTGGGATGCTGTCACTTCAATATTGCCAGTAAAACTATTTTACATGGGAAAGTCCTTTCTTTTTATATACTTCTACCTTGATACAGTTCACACTCAAAATGCCTACTGTAGTTTTTCCAAAGTTCCCAACCAGAGTTGAAGATAAAAAAGGAAAAGTGGAATTTTAGGCTTGGGAAAACAGTAGAGTCAGCTAGATCTCTTTATCTGTGCAACCTCGGATTCAACAAACTAGAAACTGAAACATTTTGGGGAAATTTTTTATCTTTACTGAACATGCACAGGCTTCCCCCCCCCCTTCATTAGTCCCTGAACAATTTGGCATAACAATTAATTACATAGCAATACATATCTAAGATAACAAAATGGGAAAATGGCTTAGATACAATGCAAACATCATACCATCTTATGCATGTGAATCAGCACCTGGGAAGTTTGGTATTCAGGGAAGTGGCTGTCCTAGAACCAATCCCCAGGAGATATGTTTTTATCTTTGTAAGACTGTGCTCTAGCCATTCTTTTCCGTACTTTTGCCTTTACTCCAGATTACTAGACAATACCAAAGCTTCACCTGACTCAAGTATTAGAAACGCTCGCTGTAACCCACTGTGAAACTCTAAAAGTTTCATCGCTGCCTTGGCATCGCCAAGCCGTGTGACATTAGCCCGGGTCGCTATGCCCGGTGGAGCGGGGAAATCTACCCCATGAAGAGGAGCGCTACCAACAAAGTGTTGGCTACGGAAGCGCAGTCGCCAGAGCTGAGCTTGGGCGCCGCCAGCCCGCCTGCCCTCGCGACCCCGCCGCCGCTCACGCACCGAGCAGGTAGAGGGCAGCAGGGAGGGTAGCCGCGAGGGGCCGGGCCCTTCTCCTACCTCGCGCCGAGGGGGAGCGGGCTGACCACGAGTGGGCCGAGAAAAGAAGCAACACCTGAGCCTCTGCAGGCCAGAGCTGGACGCCCAGCCGTTGCCAGGCGCGACTCCAAGGAAGCCGCTCCCACAGGCCTCCGCGCCGCATGGGCGAGGCCGGAAGCTCGAGACCGGAAGTGCTGGGCTGCTGGGACCTGCGAGCTGCCAACCGAGGAGTGATTCTCGACCGAGGAGTGATTCTCGAGACTGGCCAGATGTTTATGGTGGTCGAGGAGGTGCGTAGTAGTGATCCCAAGAAGGAAACCAAGGTCTAATGAACCCTGAAGCAGCCATCCACAGAGCGGGCGACCAGAGCGTGATAGCCCGGTGTATGAAATGTGTCCTGGAGCCACTTCGTGGCTTGGGAACCTTGGGAGACTGTTTTTTTGTTCTTTTGGTTTTTTTTTTTGTTTTTCGAGACAGGGTTTCTCTGTGTAGCCCTGGCTGTCCTGGAACTCACTTTGTAGACCAGGCTGGCCTCGAACTCAGAAATCCACCTGCCTCTGCCTCCCAAGTGCTGGGATTAAAGGCGTGCGCCACCACCGCCCGGCTGGGAGACTGTTTTCTGTGGAATATTGCGTAGAATTGTACGCGTCACCCCAAAAATTTGCCATGTTATCCTGTCTGGGTTCTCTCTAAATAAATTTAATCTGAAAAATTAAAAAGTAAAGGTAATATAATGTCAGATATGATGATGAACATCCCTAATTCCATCACTTATGAGGTAGAAACGACGCTCAGGAGTACAAGACCAGCAGGGCCAGCAAGACGAGACCTTGTCTTAAAGACAAAATAATATTTCCCCCCCGGAGCAAAAGCTGGGCATGTTGACTTGAAGCCCATTATAAAAAAACTGAAATTTACTAACCTTATTGTTCATTTGTGTCAGAAAGTCATTGCATATGTAACATCCACCTTAGCTTCCCACGGGGGTGGGGGGGGTCATGGAAATAGGTGTAGGAGACAAACTATTAGGTTAATCCGGTTTGGGCCACTTGGTGTATTTTGAAGACTAAACTATTTATCTCTGATCCAGGTGCGTTGTACCAGCATTCAGAAGGCAATATGTTAGACTAATATGTTGTTACCTTGCAAGTGGGGTATATCCTAGTTACTTACAGTATCTGGCTACTGTGCATCACTCGGAGCAAATAGTCAATAAGTAGTTGTTAAGTTAATTAGTGAACATCATAGGGAACTTTCAAGTTACTGTACTTCAATACAGAAAGATTAAATACTAGAGTCAATCTCTTCTTCCTTTCTCTCTCTCTCTCTCTCTCTCTCTCTCTCTCTCTCTCTCTCTATCTTTTCTTTCTTTCCTTTTTGTTGTTTGTTTGGTTTTCTTTCATGACAGCGTTTCTCTGTGTAGCCCTGGTTGTCCTGTAACTCTCTGCAGACCAGCCTAGCCTCAAACTGTACATCACGGTGTCCAGTCCTTGTCTGAGAAGAAGACATTTTTATGTTTTGTTAAAATAAAGGCTCATAAGGCAACAGATTTTTTTTTGTATTTGTTCCCACAATAATTATTGCATAAACTGTCAATGTTTGTAATTAGTTACATATAAAGTGGGATGGGAAGGAAACAAGCATGAATCCTATGATGGGTGATGGGGTGAAAGTGAGTTCCATGTATGAATATGAAGAACACGAGAAGAAAATCAGGTTTGAGGGAGAAATGAGTTTAGTTTTGAACACATCAAGTGTAGACACCTATAGAATACGCAAGAAGAGATACTGAGTAAACAATTGTGGATAACTATATAAAGCTTAGAGGAGAGGTGGGAATGTAGCTCAGTGCTAGAACACTTGCCTGGCATGTTCAGGGCCCTACTTTGGATTCCCAGCATCATCATAATCCTCAAAGCTCAGAAAAGATACGCATCTAGAGATACATATGCAGAATTCAGTAATTCCTAAAAAAAAAAAAAAAAGATAGTTTAGAAGATTGTGAATGAGTGAGCAAGATATATTTTTGCGATAAGGGAAGTGTAGAAAGACAAAAGAAGAAGAAGAAAAGGTAATGAGGGTGGGTAAATACAATCAAAACAAATTATATGCCGGGCAGTGGTAGCACACGCCTTTAATCCTAGCACTAAGGAGGCCGAGGCAGGTGGATTTCTGAGTTCAAGGCCAGCCTGGTCTACAGAGTAACTTCCAGGACAGTCAGGGTTAAACAGAGAAACCCTGTCTCGGAGAAAAAAACAAAACGAAACAAAAAAAACCAAAACAAATTATATGCATGTGATGACTATTCCCAGTTGTCAACTTGACTATTTCTGGAATGAAGTACAATCCAGAGATGGAGGTTGCATCTTGAGGCTGGAAGACATAGGCTTTTGATCTGAATCTTGTCCTGGGATGACACGGTATTCTGGTCTGGATCTTGAGGAACAGTGGCCATAAAAAAATTAGGCCTAGACACACCTTTAATCCCAGGAGACAGAGGCAAGGAGATCTGTGAGTTCAAGGCCAGCCTGGTACAAAATTTCAATTAAAGAAAAGCTTAGGCCCAGGCAAGGTAGTACATGCCTTTAATTCTAGGAGTCAGAGGAAAGCAGATCACTGAGTTCAAGGCCAGCCTTGCAGGATAAACATTAAACACATGACTCTAATTAAAGATCTTTAGTAGGCACTAGAGGACCTGTCACCTATGTTATCCAAAAAATACCGTTAAGTCCAGTTAAATATTTTAAATGATCATAAAAGCTTATTTTAGACTTTGTCTCCAATTTAAGATCTCACTAAATAAG
The DNA here is from genome assembly GCA_036184795.1 of Tokudaia tokunoshimensis. NCBI lineage: Eukaryota > Metazoa > Chordata > Mammalia > Rodentia > Muridae > Tokudaia > Tokudaia tokunoshimensis. The sequence continues at coordinate 68,300,135 of BTHU01000011.1, forward strand.
GATAATAATTCTTTAAAAAGATAAACACTATTTTTGCAACTGACACCAATAAAGTTCAAAGAAATCATCTGACCTTTGGGCAAAATATTTAGATCCTATATTGGAAATAAAGAGTGCACTCATATTTTAACCCAAAGTCCAGATTTGCAGAATTTCTTACTTCTAGGCTACAGATTAAATTAATCTTGCCATTAATTTCAATCTGTTCTAAAATAAATGGACACCAGACTGAAAATTACTTTAGTAAAAGGATCTAGTCACATCATTAAAACCATAGGCACTTGGTAAAACCACTCTGGAAATCAGTTTGGCGGTTTGTCAGAAAAGTGGGCATAGTACTACCTGAGGATCCAGCTATACCACTCCTGGGCATATATCCAGAAGATTCTCAAACTTGTAATAAGGACACATGTTCCACTGTGTTCATAACAGCCTTATTTATAATAGTCAGAAGCTGGAAAGAACCCAGATGTCCTTCAACAGAGGAATAGATACAGAAATTGTGGTATATATACACAATGGAGTACTATTCAGCTATTAAAAACAATGAATTCATGAAATTCTTAGGCAAATGGATGGAACTAGAAAGTGTCGTCCAGAGTGAGGTAATCCAATCACAAAAGAACACACATTGTATGTACTCACTGATAAGTGGATATTAGCCCAAAAGCTCAAAATAAACATGTTACAATTCACAGACCACAGGAAGGTCAAGAAGAAGGAAGACCAAAGTGGGGGTGATTTGGTTCCTCGGAGAAAGGGAACAAAATACTCACAGGAACAACTATGGAGACAAAGTGTGGAGCAGAGACTGAAGGAAAGGTCACCCAGAGACTGTCCTACCTGAGGATTCATCCTATGAACAACCACCAAACCATGACACTATTATGGATGACAAGAAGTGCATACCAAAAGGAGCCTGTTATGGTTGTCTTTTGGAGGGGCCCTGCCAGAGCCTTACAGATACTAGCAGCCAATCATTGGACTGAGTGTAGGGTTCAATAGAAGAGATGGAGAGCAGACTGGAGGAGCTGGGGGTGAAGGGGTTGTAGCCCCACAGGAAGAACGATGATGTCGGCCAACCAGAAGCCCCAGGGCTCCCAGGGACTAAGCCATCAACCAAGGGGTACACATGGTTCCAGCCAAAAGAGTGGCAGAGGAATGCCTTGTTGGGCATCAGTGGGAGGAGAGGTCCTTGGTCCTGTGAAGGCTCAATAGAGGCCCCAGTGTGGGGAAATCGAGTGGGGGTCATGGGAGTGGGTTGGGTGGAAGAGCATATTCTTGGAGGCAGGGGCTGGGAGGATGGGTTGGGGGTTTTGGGGGAGGGGGAACTGGGAAGGGGATAACATTTGAAATGTAAATGAATAATATATTCAATAAAAAAAAAACACAGTCACTAACTTGCTGAAATTAACATGAGTTATACAAGGAGCCATGATGTGCTACAAGCTGTACCCACAATTCATGGCCCAAAGGTAGTGGATAAAGATAACAGTTGTGTTCAAAGAATTTATATCAAAGGGGTGCAGTGTTCATTTTATAGCATACTGCTGACTAACCAGAAGGTATCAGGATGGGTAACTAAAGGTCACTCTTGACTTCCTGACTTTTTTGAATGCAGGTCATCAAACCCAGTGCTTTATACATCCTGGGTATGTGCTCTGCCTCTGAGCTACATCCTCAGCCCACTATTGATGATTTTTCAAAGGATGAAAAAGGCACCATCTTAGCCTTCTGATTATGAGGTAATCCAATTCAAAGGTATGTGAAAAGACAAGCTATCTGTGGTAGCTCACTTCTCTAATCCTAGTACTCTGGAAATTGAGGCAGGAGAATTGCTATGACTTTCAGGCTAGCTTGAGATGAAGAGTGAGACCATGTCTCATTGCCGCCACCACCACCAACTTCTCCCCCCCCCCAAAGAAAAGGGAATAAAAGAGAGAAAAGTAATCCCGAATACAAAGTTACCACTCCATAGACTAGCCAGCAAAGCAGTGCATTATATTTGTCTCTCTTTTCTTTTCCCCCTTATCTTCCTTTGTTTCTCACTTTTTAAAGAAAAATTAGTTTATTGTATATGTATGGATGTTTTGCCTGCATGTATGTTTGTGCATCGTGTGTGCCTGGTACCTGAGAAGGACCAAAGAGAGAGTCAGATCCTCTGAAAACTGGAGTTGCAGATGGTTGTGCTGCCACGTGGGGCTGGAAATATAGCAGTATTCCCCTGGTCAAACATTCAGTGCTCCTAACCACTGAACTATCTCTCCAGCCCCTCTCTGTTTTCAATCTAGAGTTTTGTTCTGAGTCACTCTTTCCATTTAAATCTTCTTCCAAAATCTATACTTGTGCTCTCAGTATTATTACCACTGAGAAATTTTAATGTTTACCATAAAAATCAAGTAGTTGAATTGGTTTGCATAAATATCTACAATTATCCACATACTTATAACTGTTGGAGTTTTGTTTGTTTTTGTTTTGTTTTGTTTCAATACTGGAAATCAAACCCAGGGCCTCCTGCATGCTAAGCGAGCATCAACCACCAAGCTGCATCCCAAGCAGTTCACTGACTTTTTCAGGAAAAAGCCTCATGTCTCTGAGAGTTTCAAAGGTACTTCTAACATTATTTTGAGCTTACTACCTGTGATGGCTATTCTCGTATTCTTGTATTCTCTCTCTCTCTCTCTCTCTCTCTCTCTCTCTCTCTCTCTCTCTCTCTCTCTCTCTCTCTCTCTCTCTCTCTTTCTCTCTTTCGAGACAGGGTTTCTCTGTGTAGCCCTGGTTGTCCTGGAACTCACTCTGTAGACCAGGTTGGCCTCGAACTCAGAAATCCACCTGCCTCTGTCTCCCAAGTGCTAGGATTAATTCTCAATTTTTAATTTGACTATATCCGGAATGGACTACAATCCAGAAATGGAGGGCACACCAGTGGTCCAGATCTTGAGGAGGGAAGACACAAGGCTTTCATCTGGATCTTGAGGCAAGATGACACACGCCTATAATCCAGACCTTGAGGCACACCTTTAATCTGGGCCACACCATCTGCAGGAAGCCTATATAAAGACAGTGGGAGAAGGAAGGGTTCATTTCCTCTCCTGCTTGTACTCACTTTGCCAGCACTACCATTGGAACCTACTTCTTCAGGCAGGATTCTGCTTATCCAGAAGACCAGCTAAGACATCCAGCCTCGTTGAGCTAAGACACCCAGCCTCGTTGGGACTGAGCAACTGCTAGATTTTTGGACTTCCCGTTCACAGTTGTCCATTGTCGGACTAGTTGGACTGCAGCCTGTAAGTTATTACAATAAATTCCATATACATACATAGAGAGGGATGGAGGAGGGAGGAGGGAGGGAGGGGAGGAGAAAAGAAGGGAGAGAGAGAGAGAGAGAGACAGAGACAGAGAATGAGAGATTCATTCTATAAACTCTTTGACTCTAGATAACCCTGACGGATACAGATTTTGGCACCAAAAGTGGTTCCAGAGGAACAGAAGTATAAGGATGAATCTTTTAAGTATCTGGAATAGGCTTTATAATTAGCTAGCACCTTCAAATTCACCAATACCTTCAGCTATTGAAACATCTCCAGTTACTCTCTCTCCTGGGAGCTCAGAGAGTATGAAAGCCCATGGCGGAAACTGTATTTCAAACTTAAAAAGAGGAAAATGCCTTTGATTATCTTCATTCATCAGTTGTGAGTGGCAATGGAGTCAGTGGCCTTGTATATGAAACTTTTGACAGTTTGAGGAAAGATAAGGAAAATGATGGTGCTGCTTGGTTGCTTTTAATATCCCTGGATAAATTGACGAAGGAAAGGAATGAGCTACGTGATAAAATTTGCCGGTTCCAGATGCGAATAAACAACCTAAAGGCTTCTAAGTGTGCCCTTGAAGAGAATCTTCTCTCCAGTATCCAAAGAACTCAAGTTGCAGAAAATCAATCTGAAGCCCTCATTTTAAGGTTGAATGAATTACAGCAAAAAATCAAGTCTCAGCCTCAGACAGTGTCAGCAGTTAAAGGAAGGGCATTGATTGGCAAAGAATGGGATCCTATAACTTGGGATGCGGATGTGTGGGAGTACCCTATTGAAGCTGAGAACTTTGAACCCTCATATTCTCAAGGGTTTATCCCACCTGAGGAAGTAGTATCCTCAGCCCCACCCCTTGAAATATCGCCCTTTTCAGCTGAGGAAATTAATCCTTCATTGTTTGCTAAACCAGCAGTGACTTTCTTTGAAGAAAATGCCAGGAGAGACAAGACTGATGCTCCTCAAGACCCACCAATTACATTTATAACCAGACACAAGGCAGAGCAGGCCCCTAGAGGGGAGGCAGAAAGTGTAGTCAATGAGGAAGTGCACTATACTACTAAGGAGCTTAAAAAGTTTGCTAATTCATTCAAGCAGAAGTCTGGGGAATATGAGTGGGAATGGATCTTAAGGGTGTGGGATAACGGTGGAGGGAACATAAAACTAGAGCAGGCTGAGTTTATTGGCATGGGCCCTCTGAGTGGAGATTCTAGGTTTAATATGGAAGCTCTCGCAGTTAAAAAAGGTGTCAGAAGTTTATTTGAATGGTTGGTTGAAGTATTTATCAAAAGATGGCCTACTGAAAAGGAGTTGGAGATGCCTGATATCCCTTGACTTAGTGTTGATGAAGGGATTTTAAGGCTCAGGGAAATTGCAGTGCTAGAGTGGATACGCTGTGTAAAGCCTAATCCTCCACAATGGGAAGGCCCAGAAGATATGTCCTTCATGAATCCTATAAGGCGCAAACTGGTGAGAGGGGCACCAGCACATTTAAAGAGTTTTGTTCTTGCCCTTTTCCTTGTGCCAGACCTTAGGGTTGGAGATGCTGCTGCTCAATTAGATGAATTAAACTCAATGGGTTTAATTGGGCCTCGAGGTAGCAAGGGCCAAGTGACAGTACTGAATCGCCAGAGACAAGGTGATCATAGTTATTTTAATGTGTAACGTAGATAAAACAATGTTTATAATGACCTAGTCCATAATGGTCGGCACAGGAGAGGTGAAATTTATAATGGCATGACTCCTATGGACCTTTGGTACTGGTTAATCAGTCATGATGTTTCCAGGCACGAAATAGATAGGAAGCCTACTGCTTATCTGTTTGATCTGTATAAGCAGAAAAGTTCTCAAAAAAAAAAAAAAAAAGAATAAGTTTGTATTGGATCATGGCAAAAGGCAATCTCAGTCAGTGAATCAATTCCCAGACTTGAGTCAATCTGGGCCAAACCTTCTGCAGGAACAATAGAAAAAGAAGGGGAAGTTCATTTGTTCTTTGCCTGCTCTGCTGACATCACTAGTACTGAAACTTCTGGAGAGAGGGGCCGTGCTCTATATTTCTCAGCATGTTCCATGGAGTAGGATACATTTTTCTCATCATTCTAGGTGTTGTTGTTTTTGTAAAGAACCTGGTATGGTGGCTAATACCTATCATCTCAGCATTTGGGAGGCAAAATCAGGAAGATTGTGAATTTGAAGCCTGTCTAAATAAATAAATAAAACATAAAAATATGAACCACATTCAGTTGTGTATGCTCGTTGTCTCAGCACTTGAAAGGTATAGGTAGCAGAATAAGAAATTCAAGGTTATAATGTGTTGGAGGATGGGCATCTGTTGTGGATGGGCCTGATGCTGTTCTTGTGAACCAATCCCCTAATGAATAAAGGAGCCAATCACTGGGCAAATAGGCAGGACTTCCGGATTGGATGGAAGGAGAGAGGAAGCAGGAGAGAGTTACTTTTTGGAGCTGCAACAGCAGAGGGGTAAGATGCAGCTGCTAGAGTTTCCTAGTATCATAGTGGATCTGCAAGGATCTGCCACCAGAGGGATCAGATTTTAATAAGGCTTACAAGATTAGGTTTTAGTTGTTGAGCCCAGAGATTGAGTTACCATTGTTTTTGTGTTGCATTTTCCATCACACAGCGGCTCCTCTGGTTTCAAGAGAGAGAGGTATGGCAGCAAAGCGTGTGTTTGCCAGATGTGCACCACAAAAGCCATGGGGGATTTGAAGCACAGGGTTGGCGTGGTAGTGACCTGCCACTGGGAATCTAGGGAGCTGGATGGAGACATTTTTGGAGCTCTTCGTTAGTGAATCTCCACAAATCTCCAATGCAGGAAGAAATCTCCACCAGGGTAGAGAGTTAGAGGCACAAACATGGGAATGTGCCCGTTATACCTTTTTAAGTCTTTCACTCAACAGGTATCTTAGTTTAGTTTTCATTGTTGTGACAGAGACCAATAGCAACTTGAGGTTTATTTGGCTTATTCTGAGTTACAATCTGCTTGGGAAAGAAAGCAAGAACTCAAGGCAGACCTAGAGGCAGGTCATAGAAGAATGCTGCATACTGGCTTGTTCTCAATGACTAGCTCAGCCTGCTTTTACATGCACCCAACACCACCTGTTGAGAGATGGCACCACATACATGAGCCCTCAGTAGACTTGCCTGTAGGCCAGTCAGATGGCAGCATTTTCTCAGTTGATGTTCCCTCTTTCCAAGTGACTATAGCTTGTTCAAGTTCACAAAAAACTAACCAGCATTGGGATACATAAGATTTTGGCTCAAAAACAACCAATGGAGCTCATGAGGATTCATGCATTCTTGAACTATTGACACTTAATGGGTACTGGAGAAGAGGGAGACATTTTCTTCAGTGGTGTTGTCACTGGTAGAGTGTCCAGAATCTCATAAATAACCCCTCACCCATGGTTATATAAGCAGATCCAATTAAACTCTGCAGGCCACCAGAACAAAGATGTGAAGGCCAAAGAAAAATGGTTGGGAAGAGCGGATCAGCAGGAATGGGAGAACAAGGACATGTAACAGATATTATTAAAAATCATCATAAAAATCACTAAGATGTCACAATAAAACCCATTATTGGGGCTGGAGCACTTGTTGCTCTTATAGGACCCAGATTCAGTTCCCAGATCTTGAATAGTTATTATAGTTATCATGCACAAAAAGATCATCAGGAAAATGCAAATCAAAATGACCCTGAGATTCCATCTCATACCAATCAGAATAGCTAAGATCAAAAACACAAGTGACAGCAGATGCTGGCGATGATGTGGAGAAAGAGGAACACTCCTCCACTGTTGATGGGACTTTGAACTGGTAAAACCACTTTGGAAATCAATCTTGTGGTTCCTCAGAAAATTGGAAATAGTTCTACCTGAAGACCACTACTGGGCATATACCCAAAAGATGCTCCAACTTATAACAAGGACACATGCTCTGCTATGTTTATAGCAGCTTTATTTATAATAGCCAGAAGCTGGAAACAACCCAGATGTCCCTCAACAGAAGAATTGTTACAGAAAATGTGGTTGGTACATTTACACAACGGAGTACTACTCAGCTATTAAAAACAATGACCAAATGAAATTCACAGGCAAATGGATGGAACTAGAAAATATCATCTTGAGTGAGGCAACCAAGACACAAAAGAACACACATGGTATGTACTCATGATAAGTAGATACTAGACCAAAAACTCTGAATACCCATGATACAACCTACAGACCATATGGAGCATAGAAGGAAGGAAGACCAGGTATAGATGCTTCAGTCCTGCATTGAGGGGGAAACAGGATGATCAAGGAAGATGGAATAAGGGGGGACCTGGGAGGGAGAGGAAATAAGGTGGGGCAGTATCAGATATTGGAGGGAATGGGAGAGAAGTACAGAGGGTCAGGAAATCGAATAAAAATATGTAGCAGTGGGGCATGGGGAACTGGGGGTAGCCACTAGAAAGTCCCAGATGCCAGGGAAGGGAGAGGCTCCCAGGACCTAACAGGCATGACTTTAGCTGAAATATGCAACAAAGGGGAGATAGATCCTGTAGAGACCATCTCCAGTAGATAGGCATGGCCCCCAGTTGAGGAATGGGACCACCTATCCATCTCAAAAATTTTAACCCAGAAATATTCCTGTCTAAAAGAAAGACGGGGACAAAAAAATGGAACAGAGCCTGAAGGAAAGGGCACTCAGAGACTGCCCCACATAGGGATACATCCCATCCGCAGACACCAAACCCCAATACTATTGCTAATACCAAGAAGTACTTGCTGACAGGAGCCTGGTATGGCTGTTTCCCGAGAGGTTCTACCAGTACCTGACCAATGCAGATGCAGATATTCACAGCCAACCATTGACTGAGCCTGGAGACCCCAGTGGAAGAGCTAGGGGAAGGACTGAAGGAGCTGAAGGAGATTACAACCCTATAAGAAGAACAATATCAACCAACTGGACCATCCAGAGCTCCCAGAGTAAACCACCAACCAAAGAGTACACATGGAGGGATTCATGGCTCCAGGTACATAAGTAACAGAGGATGGCCTTATCTGACATCAAAGGGAGGGGAGGCCCTTGGTCCTGTGGAGGCTTGATGCCCCAGTGCAGGAGAATGGTAGAGCAGTGAAGTGGGAGTGTGTGAGTGGGCAAAGGAGCACCCTCATAGAGGCAAAGGGGACAGGGTGGGGGGAAAGAGGGGAGATGGTATGGGAGGGGTGTGGAGGGGTAACTGGAAAGGGGGGCTATCATTTGAAATGTAAACAAAATGATTAATAATAAAGAATAGTTCATCCTGGAAAAAAATTACAAAAGAAAGTTTGAAAAAATACCAAACAAACAAAACCCAAAACCTAGATAGAAAAAGCTGACGGTGGTAACCTAAGTTTCCCACAGAGGTGCAAAGTGAAGGAAAAAAGTGGACTGGTGTGAGACTCATGAATGCAGTCTGCTGTAGAGCCATGAATGGAGGTCACTGTTGTATCAGAGCTAGGGGAGCTTCTGCTTTGCATCATTTAGCTGAGCTGTGGACATCTGTGCCTTCCAGATTCATCACTGTGGTGTTGAGGAAGAAAGAAATTGACACTAGAAGTTTGCAATAGAAGAACTTTTATGTTGTATAATAACATTTTTGGTATGTCTTTCAGTGGATTTTTTAAAAGAAAATATTTGTTGCTTTTGGTACTGCCCAACCTGGCATATGTCAGGCACGGCCTCTACCATGTATCTATATCCTCAGCCCAAAAATGTATTTAAGCCATCACGGACTATAGCCTAGGTTACTAGACACCCTGAATTCCCACCTTCAGCATAAGTATAGTGATGTTTTAAATACACACTTTGTTGATGGTTACATTAAAAAAAAGTAGCTAATGAGATAAAAATTTCAATTTAGTTGAGAAAAGTTTTTCTACCAAGAGATATTGAGAGATCACAAAGAGGCCAGTAGCGGCTATTCCTGGTTGTCAACTTGACTATATCTGGAATGAACTACAATCCGGAATTGGAAGGTTCACCTATGATCCTAATCTGGAGGCTGAGAGATACAAGTTTCTGACCTGGATCTTGGCATGGAGATCTTGAAGCAAAGTGACTATGAATTCCAGAAGATTAAGACAAGGAAATCTCTGAGTTCAAGGTCATCAGGGATTAAAGGCGCGGTGGCACACACCTTTAATCTGGGCCACACCCTCTGCTGGAGACCTATATAAGGACACTGGAAGAAGACTCACTCTTCTTTGCCTGCTTGCCTCGTGGGACTGAGCAACTGCTAGATCCTTGGACTTCCATCCACAGCTGCTGCTGACCATTGTTGGGAGTTGGACTACAGACTGTAAGTCATCAACAAATTCCCTAACTATATAGAGACTACCCATACGTTCTGTGACTCTGGAGAACCTCACTCCTAGTACCTGTCCATAAGGACCACCAGAAGCAATTTGCTTTCAGTTGGCAAAGCCAGCAGTATACCTTTACAGTTTTGCCTCAAGGATATATTAACTCTCCTACCCTGTGTCATAACTTAGTTAGAAGGGATCTTGATTGTTTGTCTCTTCCACAAAATATCACATTGGTGCACTATATTGATGACATTATGCTGATTGGATCAAGTGAGCAGGAAGTAGCAAGTCAGTAAGGAACATCCCTCCATGGCCTCCACATCAGCTCCTGCTTCCTGACCTGCTTGAGTTCCAGTTCTGACTTCCTTTGGTGATGAACAACAATGTGGAAAGTGTAGACTCAATAAACCCTTTCCTCCCCAACTTGCTTCTTGGTTATGATGTTTGTACAGGAATAGAAACCCTGACTAAAACAGAGTCCTTTAGAACTCAGACTGGCCTCAAACTTATGATCTTCCTGCCTCAGCCTCTCAGGATATGTGCTTCCACCTCCAACTGAGGAAGGTATTTTACAAAGACCTCAACACCGTGTTAGGCTTAGAGGAGGGCTGGTTCTCGACACAGAGAAGAAAGTGTGTTGGGAAGTGTGATGGGTATTCCTGCTTGTCAACTTGACCACATCTGGAATGGACTACAATCCAGAAAGGGAGAACACACTTGTGATTCAGAGCTTGAGCCTGGAAGACACAGTCTTTGGTTCTGGATCGTGAGGCATAGTGGCCATGAAAAGCTTAGGCCCAGGCAAAGTGGTACATGCCTTTAATTCCAGGAGACAGAAGCAAACAGATCTGAGTTCAAGGCCAGCCTGGGACAGCAAATTCCAAGTAAAGAACAGCTTAGGTCCAGGTATGGTGGTGTACCCCTTTAATCTGAGCCATACCTTCTGCTGGGGGCCTACATAAGGACAATGAAGGAAGGATTCTTTCTTCACCTGCTTGCCCTTACTTGACAGCACATCTGTTGGAACGTACTTCTTCAGAATTCCAGCTTATAGGGAAGACCGAGCAACTACTAGACTCTTGGACTTCTCATTCACAGCTGCCCATTGTTGGGTTAGGTGGACTGCAGACTGTAAGTCATTCCAATAATTTCCCTGAATATAGAGAGACACTCCATAAGTTCTGTGACTCTAGAGAACACTGGTTGATACCGAAAGTGTGTTTAAGGCAGGGTCCTGGTTCTCTCTTCAGCACTACCATTTCAGCACTGTGCTTCTTTGGCCAAGTTCTTTCTTGTTCTAGAATCATCTTTTCACCCTTGACAGGGAGGGGTCAGACATGACCCCCTGGCACCCTAATAGCTTTTGATTCTTTGATCTCATTTGCCTTTTACTGACTTGTTGGGAAAGCAGTTTGACTCTGGCCCTTTACTGACTCATTGTTCACAATGAGGCAGTAAAAACTCAAAAATTTCCAAAGGGAGCTTAGGTCGGGTCCAACACCGATTTCTCACTGTTAAGAACCAGCAGAATGTTCTAGGGTTAAGGCAAGCACTCTGCATTCAGTGTAAAGGAGATTGCTGATTAAATTGGAGGGGAATGTTGCAGATGGGGGTGGGTGGGCGGGGGAGACATATAGAAAAATATTAAATGTTCAAATTGATTTTATAGATGGAAAATGTGTACAAGGCGGGGGGTGGGGGATCTTTGGTGCCCTCTCGTTGCTGCCCAGGAGACCCTGAGTATGCTTGGAGCAAAGTGGAGCCTGCCGAAGAGCCCACACTAGGTCCCTTTCACGGCTTGACACACTGCTTGCTTGTTGCCCGAGCTTCCAGGCTTCCTGAAGCCAGTTTCTGAAAGGACAGTCTGTGTATCTTATGTGCAAAATAAATTTCCACCCTGTGGGCGGTCCCCTTTTCTATTTCAAATGTGCTTGCTTATAAAAAGCCTTATTTCCTAGTATAACACGTTCCCCCCTCCCCCATCTGCTTGCCTGCATCAGTAAAGGAGCTGAGTTCATCGTAATAGGGTAAATTCAGCTTTCACCTTAAAGTGGCATCAGTGAAGGTTGGAATGTGGTTTGGAAAGAAGCAGGGATGTCCTTTTCAACCCAACGTAAACTCTCCCTCGTCCGACCTTCAAAATCACCAACAAACAAGAACGCTAGACTCTCCAAAGGACTATTATACAAAGATATTTGATGATAAGAAACAGTGGAACACTGAGGCCCTAGCTCAGTGGTTGAGCACTTGCCTAGCATGCCCAAAGCCCAGAGTCCTAGCTTCCATTTTGCTCCACAAAACAAACAAAGAATGAAAGCAACCAAATACACAGAAAAGTTACCACATGCGGCTTTCAGCATCCATGATCTGTTCCTGAGGGCCTCACAGAGCATGCTCGCTCTTCAATCGTCCTTTCGTTTATGGGGAGTCCACAAACGTGTAAGTCAGAAAGGAGGCAATCCTGGCAATTAGAAGAACACACACGCACGAGACGTGCTGTGCTGTCTGATCCTGAGCCACGTGCTGCTGGTGACTGCTTCAAACTCAATTTAATGTGGTTCAAAGGAAATCACTTCATGTAGGAACCGGGATCGGGGGCAGGGATGGAGTCACAAACCCAGGAAACAGACTCTGGAGACCAGCATCAAAGAGCAGAGCAGCAGCAAGCATTTGTTCGTTCGTTCATTTGTTTGTTTTTTGTTTTAATACAGCGTGTGGATCAATGAGGGAATCAATATGAGGTCTGGAGTAGCCAACCATCCTATTGGCACTATGGTGAAATACCAGAGGGGACTTCCATAACGACCTCTATTTTCAAATTCAAGGTAGATATATGTGTGTACAGGTGTAGAACTGTGAGAAATAAACAAGGAAATCTTTGTCATTACAAGTACGTCTTCACCCATTAACAGCTCCAAAGGAGCACCTAAGTGCGTCCTCTGAAACCCCAGGATACAAAGTCAAAGGAAGTGTTGGGCAGCCCAACAGAAGGCTGCTTGTTAGAATTCTCTAAGCCTGGCTTCCATTTCTAGCACAGATAACCCTCAAAAGTCACCGTGGGTCATGATGTAATCGGTCTATCGCCTTGACTGTGTGCTTGTTGAATTAGCTTCTTGCTTTGGATAGATTTCACATTCGGGGTCTCCAACACTTGTTGACAATTCACCCGCCACTCAGAGCATCCCTTTCTCACACACATTTAAAATATATGTGATGTCATTGCTTAGTGAATCCAGAGATTACTTGGAAAGAAGTCACAATACTTACACATGGTTATAACTAACAGGGCTCTCGGACGAAGAGCCAACATCTGTCTAAATGTAGTTACAGTCAAGCTTACTAAGTTCCCTAAACAATATTACAATTATCACAGCTTTTGTTACACATGTTTGGATAGGCTGTGCATTTCCTTATGACATTTTATTTTCTTTTTCTTTTTTTTTTTTTTTTTTTTTTTTTTGGTTTTTCGAGACAGGGTTTCTCTGTATAGCCCTGGCTGTCCTGGAACTCGCTCTGTAGACCAGGCTGGCCTCGAACTCAGAAATCCGCCTGCCTCTGCCTCCCAAGTGCTGGGATTAAAGGCGTGCGCCACCACCGCCCGGCAGGCTGTGCATTTCCTGAAGGGGACATAACTACCTTAGGTGGTCCTATTTATATCACGGGCATCATAGATTTGATACTTATAATAATAATAATAGTTAAAAAAAATTGTCCAGAAGATGGCAGTAAAGTATCTTGGTTTTGTTTGGGGAAAAACAACAACAACAACAACAACAACAACAAAATTTGAATCTGAGGAGATGAGGATTTGAGTCTGGGTTCCCAAGACATGTATAAATGGCCAGTTCAAGGATGTGTATAGATTCCTGGTGCTGGGCGGGGGGAGTGGGGTGGAAACTAAAAAAAATAAGATAGAGAGCAATTGGGGAAGATACCTCTCTGACCTCCACACTCAGGTGCACAGCTATACACCCACATTCGCACACACACAAATTTTTGCTAATTAGGATTTGTGTCTTTTAAAAAAACTAAACATTATTACAATGAAAACATATCATAAATTGAAGTCAGCCAGACTCAAAGTTTATCCATCTTTTGTTTTTTTAAAGATTTATTTATCTATTTTATGTATATGAGTACACTTTTTTAGTAATTTTTTAAAGATTTATTAATTTATTATATGTAAGTACACTGTAGCTGTCTTCAGACACTCCAGAAGAGGGCGTCAGATCTCAACAGAAGGTTGTGAGTCACCATGTAGTTGTGGGATTTGAACTCAGGACCTTCAGAAGAGCAGCCAGTACTCTTAACCGCTGAGCCATCTCTCCAGCCCAAACTCATCTATCTTAATGAACTAAACCAGCAGTTCTCAACCTTCCTAACACTGCAACCCTTCAATTCAGTTCTTCATGTTGTGGTGACCACCAACTATAAAATCATTCATTGCTACTTCATAACTGTAGTTTTTCCTGCTGTGAGTTGTACTGGAAATATCTGACATGCAGGATATCTGATATTTGATGCCTGTGAAAAGGTCATTTAACACCAAAGGGTCACAACCTACAGGTTGAGAACCACTGTTCTATACATTTAAAACAGCCATTCTGAAGGCATGGAGATTACACTGGAGTTTACATTGGGTCCAGGATAACACATAGAAGGGAGAATATAAAAGGGTAAATATTAGATTGATAAGGAAGGTCAGAATGCAGGTTAAGGCTACGTGGGCCATGGAAGAGGATGTAAAGCTAGCTGTTTTTCTAGTTAGGATTCTGACATGGATTTGGAAGTGGTGGTGGATCAGTGTGCAAATGCCTAAATCCATAGATGCACAAGGCTCTTAAATAAAACGAAGTAGTAGCTCCATAAAACCTATCCATATCCACACGTGGGTGTTTACAGTACCCACAGCGATGCCAACACTGTGGGAATAGTCGTTACACTGATTGTTGAGGGGACAGTTACAAGAGAAAAGTCTGTATGTGTTCCTTATAAATGTAGGACTTCTTCAAAAATATACTCGCCCTGTGGTTGGTTGGATCTGAAAGTGTGAAGTGTTGACTGTATAGGGAAATATGAGCTTCAGGCCACTCAGAACTGTGGTTTGGGACACAGAGTGATTTGACTCTGACACAGAGTATTTGATTTTGGAAAAATCTAAAAAGCAGAAAAACTAAAGGGGGAAAAAAAGTAGTGTGTGTATGTGTGTGGGGGAGGATGAGCGAGTTCTTGCTCAGTAAAGACAGCAAAGGCAGGAGATATTGCTATGTTGAGATCAGCAAAACTCTTGAGTTTTTAAAATGAACCCAGATGAGGAACACATGGGGGATCACTGGGATCATGTGACTCCAGGGCAAGAGGACAGGTTCACCTGGGTCAGCAAGATTCCACAGGAGAGCGCAGTAAAGCAGGCTCCACCAGACGTTAGGCGGGGATGGGGGGGTGGGGGGATGGGGGTGGGTGTGGGGGGGGGAGGCGGGGGGAGGACAAAGGGCTGCTCTCAGTCGCAGGAGTCAGTTTAAATGACCCGGAGAGTCCTTCCGGAGGTTCGGTCCTAGTGGCCAAGAGAGACCTGAATGTCCTTGGGATCCGGAAATCACAAAGCATCCAAAGCCCCTCCCTGCCCTCCAGCCGGACCCAGAGTGCTGTGACAGAGGTGATTGAGAAATGGCCTGATGCCACCCGACCCTCTCTTTCCCTCCCTGCAACTGCAGCCAGGGGGCGCAGGATACTTAACTTCCCAGCTGAAGCTGTATTTACAACTAAATTCCCTCTAGGCTTCATTTTTACCCCCAAGTGTAGCAGGGTGCTCAGAAGCCCACCCAGGCTCTCCATAATTAAACAGGCTCTCCATAATTAAATTCAGGGGGAATAGGTTCCTGAATTCACGTTTGAAAATAGGCAGACAAAATTAGAATTGAATCTTGACAGCCTGTCTTTCAAAGTATGACAAACATGTATGTTGTACAAAGTTCTTTACACCATAGCAGATGTTGACAAGTGAGATCTATTAGATTATTTTCTCTCTCCCTCTCCTCCCAACTCCCCCCTCTCTTTGCAGTGTTTCTCTGTATAGCTCTGGCTGTCCTGGAACTCTCTCTATAGAGCAGACTGGCCTTGAACTCACAAATCTGCTTGGATTAAAGGAGTGTGCTACCACCAGAAGAGGGCCTCTGATCTCATCACAGATGGTTGTGAGCTAACATGTGGTTCCTGGGATTTGAACTCAGGACCTCCAGAATAGCAGTCAGTGCTCTTAACCGCCAAACCATCTCTCCAGCCCTGTAGTTTACTCTCTTAAGTACATTTTTTATTGTTATGAAACAGACATTTACAAGGCTTCAGAAAAAAAAAAACTTTTGAGATTTATTTATTTGATTTATTTTTACTGTATGTGTGTGTGGGTGTTTTGTCTATGTGTATGTCTGTGTACTCTGAACGTGCTGGTGTCCGTGGAGGACAGAAGAGAGCACTGGATCCCTTAGTTCTAAGCTAATCTTAGTTGTAATCTGGAGTTACAGATAGTTTGAGCTGACAAGTGGGTGTTGGAAACCAAACCTGTGTGTTCTGGGAGAGCAGTCAGTGCTCTTCTGGGAGAACAGTCAGTGCTCTTAACTGACGAGCCAGCTATCCAGTCCCTTAAAGAAGCCTTATCCACACATCCTACCGCTAACTTCTATCTGATTTTTTTCTGATCATTTTAATAATACCCTGATACACTAAAATGATGGATTATTTTGCTAATATAGTCTATATTTTTAGGGTTCCTGTCATCAACAAAATCATATTCTGTTCCCTCCCTTCCTTCTTTCCTGCTTCCCACCCTGGCTTGTCCAGGGTCTTAATTTATAGCCTAGGCTGGCCTAGAACTAAAGTGCTGTGATAAACTAAAGTGTTTATCTTAAAGCCACTAAACATATATATATATATATATGCTCATTTTGTTTTGAGCTTGAGTCCCCTTGTTTGGCTCAGGCTGTTCTGGAACTCCTGGTGACTCTCCTGCCTCAGCCTCCTGAGGTAGCCCTCACAGGCACCTGCTGATGCTCCTGGCCGGCTTATTATTTTGAATTTTGTTTCACCTCAACTTGTTTGGACAGTAATCTTGGTTGTCTGCTCTGGGGTTCACGGCTTTGATTTTTGTATTCTGTAGGGCGTGAGTAGAACAGACCACTTTGGAGCCTTGCAGATTCCACTGGGACGGGTGTCCCCACCTGCACAGTGTCACTGTCAAACTGAAAAAGGAAACAAAGCAGGAGAATGCTGTGTTCCTTCCCTTGGTTTTGGAAATAAGTGAGAGAAAGCTTTCAGGAGCATCGCTGAAGATTAAGCCTAGTATGTGCTTCGCAAGGACAAAAATAAAACGTTTATTCCAAACATTAAGCATTTGTTAACAAACTGCCTTGCATGTAAGGAACAAAAAGGTGGAGAGAATGAATAACCCAAACCTGAGGTTTTGGTTATACACGGTGTAGTGCCGGTGACCAGCATCCTAGGAGATCAGAGAAAAGAGGAGCCATCGTGGATGGTGTAGTCATAGCTGCAAGGGGGAAATGGAGTGGGCGACTTAAAAGGAGAGAGAGTTTCAGATAAGTTCTGGCAGAAACAGTCTGAGATCTGCAGAGGCTGTGGATAAGCTATTTCAGTATCCAGATCTCGGGGTGAGGATATAGCTCAGTGGTAGAATGCTTGCCTACCATGAGCTAGGCCCAAGGGTCAACCCCCATCTCCTCCTCTGGCCAAAATAAATGGGGGAAAAAACCGCAGAAACAAAACCCTTAAGAACTGCCTAGACATTTTTCAGTCTTAAAATCTCATCTTCCCAAAGAGGCTTTTGCCAATCTTTGATTCCCAAACCGTATTTATTGTGCTGATTATTTATAGTTGTTTAATTTCTGTGTCTCTAATTTAAAAAAACTTGGTGAAACTAAAGGTCTTTCTTTATTGGCCTTGGTTACCACTGTTCTCAAGGCCTAGAACTGAGATATCCAATGCTGGATACACACGGTTATTTGACTGAAAATAGAATTAACCAAAGTAAAATGGATTTCCTCAGCTACTTCAGTCATATTTAAAGTTGCCAGTCAATACATGAGGCTGATGAGTACCATATTGAAAAAAAAATAGTCAATTTTCAGTCACTTAAAGTACCCAAGATGATCAACTTTACAAAATACCTGATGATCAGCATTATTCGAGTTTATGATTTCACTGATCATCACTTGGCCCCATTGCTTTGGGCCTGTGGCAATAAAGTACATCATGGAGGCAGTGATGATTAAGGAGATGGGTATACTTCGTGGTGGCCAAGAAAAGGAAAGAGAATGAGGGTTGGGGTCCCAATTTGCCACACAAGATTGTTATTTTTCATTTATTCAATGACATAGTTTCCTCCAAGTCTCATCTCCTAAAGATTCATCACTCTCAAAATTGCCGAAGATTAGGGAATTGGAGTCCAACACATGGGCACGTGAGAAACTCTTACAGTCCAAACTCAGTGCCAGAGGACTTGCTGTGTGTGTACAAATACACTGATTTAACATTTAATTCCTTAGTACCATGAAAATAAGAATAAAGAAGAGGAAAGGTTAGATTAGAGTTAACTCTGTAGACATCGAACTTCAACATCACTGTGGAAAGTTCTGGACAACACTGAGTTACAGTAGTGACTGTACACATAACATACTTAACACATATTGAATGAGTGAACATTCAAAGAATGTTGTTGAGGCTTGTGTTGTGTTCTGTAAAATGAGGAGAATGAGTTAGACAACTGTAGGGATTTAATGAGGTATGAAATTACTTCATATGCTAAAAACCTGACACGAGTGTGAATTATTATTGTTCTAAGTCAAGCTTCACTGGGCCTCATGAAACTACAGTTCAGATTTCACCAGCTCTTGCTCTGGCCCATATTACACACATAGACCCACTCTTTGACATCTAATCTTGGGAGTCCTATAGGGCCCCTGTTGCCAGAGAGTAGCTTGAGAATGTTGATGATTGGATCTATTAGATCCAAAGTTATTCAATTTCATAATTTGTATAAAAACCTTCAGGTTAAAAAAAATCTAACCACCATCAAAGTATTTATGTTTTTAGAAGCCCTGAGCCCTTGGGAACTCAGAACAATGCTTGATAATTTTGTCTTCACGAAGTCAGCACACTTCTGTCTTCCCAGGTCCTCTTTCTTACCTTAGTCACATGGGCACCGAGGCTCAAGTGCAACACACACACAACACACACACACACACACACTTTGAGGATTTCCTTGAGAGCACTCATTCATCAACTTGTACATATGACAACTCTCACTAAGACTTAGGCCACACAAGAGGTCAGGGAAGGAAAATGATCACCAAGTTGAATTTGAGGGGTCCAGGAAGTAATGGTTTTCATTGTTGTTGTTGTTTTCGAGACAGGGTTTCTCTCTATAGCTCTGGCTATCCTGGAACTCACTCTATAGACCAGACTAGTCTCAAAATCACCTAACTCTTCAATCCCAATTGCTAGGATTAAAGGTACCCACCACCAACACCCTGCTCAGGATGAATTCTTGATGTCCCCACCTCTGTAACTCAAGAGGCCGCATTCAAACATCCTTCATGTTCCCTTTGGGTGAATACATTATTGACAGACATTGGTATTTATAGGGAATAGCCCCAGTCAGTTTATCAGGCAGTCCATTGGTGGCCTTAGTAACAGCTTGTGTCACCAGGAGGATGCAGAGCTGCTTCCATGCGCTCTGACTGCTGAAGGTTGGGAGGTAGCCTGGCTCTGCAGAATTCACAGTCTCTACTGTGCTACAAGAACCTGACTCTGATCTTATCTTTTCTAGCTTCAGGACACACATATGGTTTGGACACAGCACTTCTTTTATTCTGTAAGCAGTTGATGACCCAGAAGCTTCCAGCTTCTTTACCTCAAAGGTAACCCCAAATCTGATGGTTGTTCTTGGTTGTTGACTATATTTGGAAGTAAGTGGCTGGGTACATCTGTGAGGGATTTTTAAAAAACCTTTTATTGATTCTTTGTGAATTTTGCATCAGTCCATTCATCTTCCAGTCCCTCCATATCCATCCTCCACCCTTGCAACCTCCCGCCAAAAGAAAAAAAACAAACAAAAACAACCAGCAAGCAAACAAGCAAGCAAGCTTGCAAATCTCCCAGTGGAAGCTGTGCCACATCACTTTGTCCAAACAACTTTTCTTGCAAATGTTCGTTGCAGTGAGTTACTGGTCAGATCTGAGGCCTCTGGCTTCTGCTACACTCTCAATTCTGGATCCTCACTGGGACTCCTCTCAGATACCCTGTTGTTGCCTTGTGCCATGGAGATCCTGCAGCTTTGGTTATGCAGGATCTGCCCCTTCACATGCTCCAGTTTACAGATGGAGTAGATGCTGGGGGTGGGCCAACTCAAAGCCCTGGATCTGAGCCTGGGTGGTAGCTGAGTTGGTCAGCCTGATAGCTCTCCTACGCTCACACCACCTGAGCCTGCTCTCCAGCTCTGCCCAGGCAGGCAACAAGTCCACCTGCTCTCAGGACACCAGTCCTGCTCTACTGTGCTATCCAGGCTACACACGGGCTTGCTTTGTACAGCCTTGAGATATCAATATGCCCTCCAGGTGTCCCAGACCAAGACATTGACACAGACCCTTGCTGCTGCAGTGCCACAGACCCATATATGGCCCTTGGTGGCACCATGGGGCTGGAACCATCATTATTTACCATGGTCTCAGGTGGCATAGCAAGCATCAGGCTGTTCATCACCACCCTCCAGTCTCCAGTTCCACTTCTCTTCATTGTACACACACCATTCTGCTTCTCCTTCTCTTCCATCTCTCCATCACTTACTTGCTCATCTTAGTGGTACCCAGGGCCTCTGGGTGTCTTCCCCATGGTGCTTGGTGGGGGTTGTCTTGATGCCCACTCACCAGAATGCTTTTTTATTAATTATATCACTTGAGATGGGAAGATCCACTTTTAATCTGGATCTTTTGGGGTAGGAAGATAGACCTTTAATCCGTATCTTTGAAGGTGGGAAGGTCCAACTTTAATCTGTACCACATTTTCTGCTGGTAGCCTAGATAAAGGTCATGGAAGAAGGAAGCTTGCTCTCACTTTGCCTGCTTACTCTAGCCCTCACTAGTGAGTCCATTCCTTCCCTGGCAGTAGAGCCAACTTCTCTGGGATTCTGGTGGACTGAACAACTACTGGATTCTTGGATATTACACTGGGTGACAGACATTGTTGGACTAGCTGGACCACAGCTTGTAAGCCATTCTAAATAAGCGCGCGCGCGCACACACACACACACACACACACACACACACACACACACGTAGTTGTGGTAGTTTGAATAGGTTTGGTCCCAATAAATTCATGTGTTTGAATGCTTGGCTATAGAAAGTGGCAGTACTAGGAGATGTGGCCTTATTTGAGGAGGTGTGGCCTTGATGGAGGAAGTCTGTCACTGTGTAGGCAGGCTTTGAGGTCTCCTATACTCAAGCTCTGCCCAGTATGGAATCAGATCCTCTTCCGGTCTCCTGCGGAAGACAGTCTCTTCCTGACTACCTTCTGATCAAGATGTAGAACTCTTGGCTCCTCTAGCCCCAGGTCTGCCTGGACACTGCTATGCTTCCCCTCATGATAATGGACTGAATCTCTGAAACTGTAAGCCAGTCTCAATCAAATGCTTTCCTTTATAAGACTTGTCTTGGTCATGGTGTCTCTTTACAGCAATAAAACCCTAACTAGTGTAGTACTATATATGTGGTATATATTATATGTATTTATTCTATAACATCTGTTCCTCTAAGGAGCCCTGGCTAATACACCAGGGCTTGAGGTTTTATCTTCTGGACTGGTTTTGCACCCTTGATTGGAGGAGGGGTTTGTTTGAGTATATATAGAAAAGGCAGTTTGACTACCTGTCCATTTGCAAAAATATCATTAGCAAATTTGCCCTCCAGGGTCTGGGACCTCTCCAGCCATAGGCTCCTGACCCTTCTATGGGGCCTCGTATCTAATTAGGAAGAGTTGCTTGCTCCCCAAACAGTCATTCCACGATTGCCTCAGTGGGCACATCGTCTTTGCCAGTCAGTAGTGTAAAAGGGCGGAGTTCACATCTTTGTAAGGTCACTGGTGAATTTTTCTCCCCAGAAACCTACATAACACTTTCTATGTTAGCCAGCAGGGAGGAGGTTGTGAAGTAGGTCCTGGCTTGGTTTCTCTGTGTCCTAGTGTGTGAGGTCTTCAGCTATAGGATCTTGTCATCTAGTTCTGGTGGGAAACCAAGAGCATTGGCCAGCCACAGCCTCTATTTTTTGAGCCTATGGGAGTATCCTGACTAAGAACTCATCAGGAGTTCCCCACACCTAGCACTGGGGTTTTAGTTTAAAAACTTCTAGGAGGAGTGTTGCCTGCCCGTGCAGGGTACTTCTGTTTTTAATTGTATTGTTCAGTTAGCTTGCAAGGTAGTAGGTTTCTATGTGGCCTTTCCAGACACCCTGAGTTCTGGATAACTCTTTTTCTAACTTCTGCATTTCTGTATCCCATCACCCCCATGTCCACTTAACCCATCTCTATTATTCACTCATCTACTCTGATGTCACTTATGCTTTCTTTCACAAATTTCTGGCCTGCCACTTCCTAGGATCTTTTCTTGTTCCCCTTTTCTTGGCCCCTAGAGACACTTGCTTCCTACTTCAGGACATAAATATAAAAATTCAAAGCTAAGATCCACACCCGAGAGAGAACATAGAATATTTGTCTTTCTGGGCCTGGGTTGTCTCACTTAGTGTGTACATTATTGTTCACTACTAGGAAGCTGACTGAGCCCCCTCATTTTGGGTTTTATGGCAGCGTCATTGTGCAGGTATAACTCATTGAGTCACTGGCTATTGATGGGTAAGGTGATCTTCACACACACACCCCATTCCCAAGAAACCCGAGAGTGAGGTTAGAAGTTCTTACTCTCTGCTTTGTGGTTCATTCTACTGATTCTTCTGATAGTGGTCAGGGAGGAGGGTTTGAAGAGGCTTTCCCAAGTCACTCACTAACTAAACTCATGTGTAGACAAAAAGGCCATGTTCTGAATAAGGTAAGATGTTCCTTTCGCCCAGAGTGCCTGAGCTCAGGTTACATTGAGGTTTTTAGGAGTTTGGCAGCAGATCCTCTGAGTTAGTCAGTTTCCTGTTGCTATAACACACATTGGAAGCTAGGCTTTTCTACAGAGGTGTGTGTTACCTCACAGTACAGGAGGCTACCAGTTCAAGATTAGTGACCTCCATTTTGGCCACTGCTATATGCTCCTTGGCTTTATCACAACACAACGAAGAAGGAATTAAAAATAGCTGCATGGAGACGTGTGTGGTGAATTAGCCTTATTTATATCAATTCTCTCGGAGACAACTAACTAGGGTCTCCCAGAACTACATTAAGTTGAGGAATATGTGCCCAATGACCTAATCAGCTCTCTCCATCTCCCCTGGGACCCTTTCCCCTGCCTCTTTCTCTCTTGTCTCCAGCTCAGTGTTTGAGCTGGAAAATGAGATCTTGAGTTGGTACTTTTGATCCTGATGCCTCTACCTCTTAAAGTGCTGGGATTCCAGATATAAGCCACTGCTTCCATTTTATGTGGTGTTAAGGATGAAACCTAGAGCTTTGTGCACTCCAGGAAAAAACTCTACCAACTGAGCTACTCTTGTGTCTAAGACAGCTACCTTCTCTGTTTGGCGTGGCCTTCCCGTTGTGCTTAAAGGTACTTAGATGCTTGAAATCCATCCTTGTTTCTCTAACTTCACCATGAAAGGAAAAGTTATCCGCTCAGGACCTCCAAGACCAAGTTCTCAGCACAAAGGGGATTTATTTACCCCAGAGAGACAGAAGACAGGGAATAAGAGGCAAAGACAGGAGACAGAGGATGAGGGAGAAGGGGAAAGGAAGAAGGGAGGAGGAGGGGGGGATATTTGCCTCAGAGAGACAAAGGACTGCCTTTGGATAGAGAGGAGACAGACATGGCCCATAGGCAAATGATGGTTTTTTGAGGTAAAATGGGAAACACTACAGGATGTGGAGTTTAATTTCAATTGGGCATGTTAATCAGGTGAGCCAAAGGGGGCTTTTGATTGTTTGATAGCTGGGCCTTGGTGGTCAGCCCCAGGAGGAGGTATTGGTTAAATAAGGGACTAGAGTCTGGCTTAGGAAAGTAATCTAACATTTTTTAGCATCGTGGAGGAAATGAGGGAGAAAGGCAAGGCCTTTCAGAGCCATGTTTGCCATGCTTAGGATGTCTAGAGTCCCTTCACTCCACATACAGACATTCTCTGAGACTCACATTGTCCTTAAAGCAGTTTTAAACCAGTGAATATTCATTAAAAGCCATGCTGAAATAATATTCTCTCTCTCTCTCTCTCTCTCTCTCTCTCTCTCTCTCTCTCTCCATGGTACAGCTCTGGCCTAGGAGACATGAGGCCCTCGGACTGACCTCCAGCATGGTAAAAACAAACAAGCAGCGACACCTTGTATTTTAAATTCTGTAATGTATTAACATAACCAAGGATCTAAGATTTTCACCCAGTTGCTAGCCAACAAATGAACTTGGTATTATTTTGTTGATGAAGACCTACAAATTAAGAGGTAAAGCCTCTTAGAATGATAATAAATACACTCCAGTGTTAGGGTATATGCAAAGGGCTCTTTTAACTTTTTTTTTTTAGTTTTAATTAATTAATTAGAAAGAGGGTCTTACCTAGTTGTCTAGGTTGGCTATGAACTTCTGTGATCATGTGATCCTCCTGCCCCAGCATCCTGCCTCTCTGAGGTTAGCAATGAGCACCACCAGGCACAGATTTTTAGAGAGCTCCTTGAAGCCCCAAATCCCATGCACAAGAAGGGGACTTGCTGTCTGAAGTAGGGAAAGGCCTGGAACTTACATTTGCACAAACAGAAAACTTTGTAGTGGGTCCCCTCCCCTGTAGTGAGGAGTACACAGTCCTCACTCTGGTGCCCAGACCCATTTAATCTTTTGTTTCTGTTTCAGAAACTGTTAGCATCAGGGGATGGAAGCTTTGGAGTCTCTGCTGTGGCAGATGCTGTCCCAAATGACTTACTGTGACCTTGAAGTGATCCATAAGAGGTAGCTACTGGCAACCATTCTAATTAAACCTATTATCAGCACATGAGTCCTTTATTAACAGCTGGACCAACGTGGGCTCTTGATGTTCAAGCTCAGGGGCACAGAGTATTTTAAAACAAAAAACACAATTGCATTAGTGCTAGAGGTGGGGTTCATATCAGTGAGGAATTTGGGGTGTCCTAGTAACATCTACGTTTTCTTGTAAAACTCAGCAGTATTTTTCAGACACTGCTTCTATTTATACATCCTCTTAGTTGTTTTAGCTTTAGCTTGTGCAAACATTGATTATTTTGATTAATATGCCTGGACCATGGTCAGGATCAGGGACCTTGCCAAGGCAGATATGGCTTTTGCGGGACTGAAGACTGAGGAGTGTCTAGGTAGACACAAAATAGGATAAGATGGCATTCATAACCTTAGTCATATGACCCTCTTCTTCAGAAAGGAAGAGGCAGTTTAAAGCTGCCTTAGGTTTTATAAGAATATGTGTCTTCGTTAGGGTTTCTATTACTTCAACAAAACACCATGACCAAAAAGCAAGTTGGAGAGTAAAAGGTTTAGTCAGTTTGCACTTCCACATTGCAGTTTATCACCTAAGGAAGTCAGGACAGGAACTTAAGCAGGGCAGGAACCTGAAGGCAGGAAGTGACGCAGGAGCTATATAGGGGGCGTTTACTGGCTTGCTCAGCCAGCTTTCTTATAGAACCCAGGACCACCAGCCAGGGATAGCACCACCCACAATGGGCTGGGCACTCCCCTATTGATCACTAATTGAGAAAATGCCTTACAGCTGGATCTCATGGAGGCACTTCCTCAACTGAGCTGCCTTTCTCTCTGATGGCTCCAGTTTGTGTCAAGATGGCACAAAACGGTCTGGTCATCAGTATAATTTGGCCAATCTGATGGGTAAAAGGTGTTTTTCTTGTGTCACTTTTTGTGTCATTTAAATGAGGCTTCATCTTCAAATGTTTATTGATAATTTGTGGAATTGTTTAAAAACCCGACCTCCTCAGAGGTTTCTCTGTCCATCTCCCCAACGAGGCGATGGGAATAAGGTGTCTTTTCTCACGAATCTGTCAGTGTCAGCGTGTTCTGGCTTCAGCTTTTCCCAAACTGCTGGCCTCAAAGTGTTTCCACTTCCGATTGTGGGCACAAAACTTGTGTCATGCAGTGTGATCCCTCTCGTTCTCCTTCTCTGGTGTCAGACCCCGGTGTCAGGGGACTAGGTTTTGTTTTTGGGTTTTTTTTTTGTTTTGTTTTGTTTTGTTTTTGCAACAGAGTCTTGCTGTCTGTAAATGTAGCCGGGGTTCGGAACTCCCGGATCTGGGAGAGCAGGTGCGTTCCATCACGCCCTGCTTGGCTTTTCTTTCTTTTTCTTAACACACTTGGCACTGCACGCCTCTGGAAGGAGGAAGTAAGGCACACAGAAGCTGTGGTATGCTACAAGGAATTCGAACGCGTCCTTCCGTTTCTCAGAGTAACATATCCGGAGTTTCCCTCTGTAGCTCTCCCTTAAGTATCCGGGCCTCCGTTCACATCAGTGAAGCCAGGCTGCAAGTATCTCACCAAACCTGGATTTCCAGTGTATAGAATATACACATTGAAACAAAAGTCCTTAAAGTGCCAAACTGGTGCTAACGTCTTTAAAGGAACATTTTCTTGAAAGGGTCTCTGGGGTGAAGCTTTGGACCACCTGGCAGTATCCGCTCCTGGTTTAATGGTATCCTGTTAGAAACTGAAAAGTAAAAATTGCTCAGCTCAGAAGTGTCTGATCGTCCCTGTTTTCATCCACATGCAAGTTCCCACGTTCCCTGTGGCCCTCCTGGCGCCTGGCTCCTCTCCCCGAGGGCTCCGCCCCTCCTGCGTCTTGGCCCCGCCCCGAAGTTTTGCAGCCAATGGGCTAGACCTCATGAGGCTTGGGCACGCCCACCCAGGCGCCCAGCCTTAGCCTGGCGCGCGACCCGCTCAGCTTTGCTTGCTCGCTCCCTCTGCTAGCGCAGCTGTACAGCCAGGCCCGGATCTGCCATGGCGTCCCCAGAAGCGGGCGGGGTGGTGATCGTAGGCAGGTAAAGGTCTCAGTGGCGCCGTGCTGCAATGACTGGCGCCCTGGCAGCGTCCGGAAGGCGGGACCTCCCGCGGGAGGCCGTGGGTGCCTCGGGTGGGCATCAGGCTGTACCTCGCTCCTCCAGGGGCTTCGCACTTGGGCTCCGGAGCTAGCCTGGCAGGAGGTGGTGCCTTGGCCGAGCAGTGAGGAGAACCTTAAGTCGGTGCGGGGTCACTTTTGTCAGCGCAGGCTGGATAGCTCAGAGGTGCAGGGCTGCTAGAGGTGCCTGGCATCGAGTAGTAAACGAATACTAGCGATGAACGGCGAAAATTGTGTTCTTATGCTTTTGAGACGGAGGTCTCATGTAGCTCATCCTGGCCACAAAGTTTCTAGGTAGCTGAGGCTATCCTTGAACTCCTGATCCTTCTGCCAAATACTCCCTGATTACTGGGATTGCTGGTGTGTGCTACCACGCCCAGCTTGAAAACAGCTTATTATTAAGAACGCTGACAAGAGATTTAACCAAGATGATAGTAACTGATGGGTATTGGCCTGGGTTGGCAAGGAAGTTTGTTCATATGCACCACTGGGCTAGGCTAAGTCTCTGGAGGCAGAATCCTTGTCAGTCAAAGCACCCGCCTTTCCTGTGTGTATGTGTCCCAAGGCGGGAGACTGAGTCACTTTAACAGCTCAAGTTCATCTGACACACCAATTTCTGTTCTCATGCCTCCCCTTCCCCCTTACTTTTTGAATAAGGACGTTTAGAATACCTTTCATTGGCTAACTGCCTAAAATTCTATCAGCACATAGCCACACATAGTAACTAGTATTGGTTGGTAGCTATTAAAGGAATGGCTTCGTGTCCCTGCGTATACTTTTGGCTACCTGTTGTTCTGCCTGCAGACCGGTTCCAAGTTCAGGCTTTTTCCCTGAGAGCCCTTTGGAAGGAGGTGTCGGAATGCTGTTGCTATTCTCTCTTACAGAACTGTGGAATTAACTGTACCTTTGTCCTTTCCCGTGGATGCCTGTGGTTGAATGGTCAAGAAATATCAAAAAGTGCCCTTTGCCCCTGTGGTGAATTGTGCTGCCTCGCCTTCTGTGAGAGCCACTGTGTGTCAAGGGCTAGGATTTTGTAGAACTCCGTTGGGAATTAGTTCTCTGCCTGCACCTGACAGGTGTCAAGTGGGATTTTGACTGGATTTTGCATTCGTCTGGCTGTGGGTGGTTCATAGACTCCCAAGGAAAGAGACTCAACAGTCAGTTATTTCTGAGCTCATGGTCAGGGAACTAGAAGGGGGATGGGACATCTGAAGGACCACAGGACAACCCGGGACCATTGTCTTCTAATGTGAAAGTTCTGTCTTCGGCTTAATCCCCTTCCCCGTCCTTCTTTCTCATTTGCTTATCCAGCTGTCAATCAATCATCTACCCATCTATATTATATGTATTTCCTATCTTCTACCGACCATCTCAACTCTATCAACTTTATTTCTGTCCTCTCTATCACTCACCATCTCTAGCTTTAAGGGCCCCATGGGTGACTAGGGGGAACATCCATTTAACAGATGGTGCCCAGAAAGTAAATCAATTCCGTAGCACCTGGAAGAGCCTGGCCAGGCTGCACACCTGCGCGCCTGTGAGCCTAGGGAGGTGGAGATGTGAGGATCTCAGGTTCCAGGCCACCCAGGCAAGAGTCTCAACCAAAACCAAAAGCAACATAGACCTGGCAGTGATTCACTGTTTTCTTTTGAAAGAAGTTAGACAAGTTTTAAAAAGATATTTGTGTGTATGTTTGTGTGTTTGTGTATGTGTGTATGTATGAATGTATGTAGTGTGAGTAGAGATCAAAAAACAACATTGTGAAGTTGGTTTTCTCCATACACTTATGTGGGATCTGGGGATCAAACTCAGATTAGGTCCCTAGGTTTGCATGGCAAGTACTTTTACACCCCAGACCTCTCCCTGGGCTTTCTTTCCTCTTCCCTCCCTCCCTCCCTTCCCCTTTTTCTTGAAGTGTGGACATTAAACTCAGGGCCCTGCAAGTGTGGGTAAGTTCCTTATTGATCTCATCTGATCTAGGCCCTTACTATGTAGCCTAGGCTGGCCTTGATCTCATGGTTCTCCTGCCTCAGCCCTCTAAGTGCCAGAACTAAGAACATATGCCAGGTTACTGACTCATTTTGAGTGTATGTTGGGGGGAGGGGCAGGGTTTGTGTAGCCCAGGCTTGACTCTGATGCAGGATAGTTAATCTTACTGTGCACTCCTAGATTGTGTTATTTACTGGAAAAAAAAAAGGCCGTTTCTAGTTGTGTGGCTGAGCCTTAGCACACACCTGTAATCCCTCTGGCTGGAATATAGTCACACTTTTACTACATACTTTAACCTCAAACAATGAAGGTAAAGTGGTTTGTAAAGGAGGCACCCATGTTTGAAAGTGATGTCAAATGAGTGGCAGACAGAATGAGGAATCAGAGAAAGATCTGACAGACTAGGATCTGCCCAACTCTCATGAGAAGAGAAAGGAAAGGGAAGCCACTGGAGGGGCAGTGCAGAGAGAGGAGGCAGTTTTGTGAGGAGAGTTTTACAGAAAAAAGTTAGAGAACAAGCTAGACACAGGTGAAGAGACAATGGCCAGCCAGAAGATTAGAACAGATTGCCTGAGTTTGTTGAAGGCCAAACAGAGTAATTAAGGAGAAACCAGGCAGCCTGGAGAGGAGTTTGAGCCAGAACAGCTGAGTTGAACCAGCCAATCAGAGCTCAGAAAGGACTAGGAAGGCGTGAGCTTATTTAGCTGTAAGCTGCAGAGGCTGAAAACATTCTAAGCCTAGAGTGGCTAGAAGCTTCCAGGGCTAGGCCTAGGTTAGCAGATGGAGACAGTAACAGCAGGAGAATAAAAGTTACTGTTATAGACTCAAACTCCCACGTCACTGTGGGTGTCCTTCTGCCTCAGTCTCTCCCCAAAGCCCCATCCGTGTTGAGATTACAGAACAGACCCATCTAGAAATTTGGCGTTTATTTATTTTCTATTGCTCTTTCCACCAAGGCTACTTTTCCTTAGGACTGTTTAACCCCGTGAGCTTCTGGACAGGCTGTTTTAAAATGGCAGGGAAGAATAGACTTATGGGAATTAAGGATGGAGGAAAAAACCAAAAAACCATAACCAACACCCATGGTCTGAGGTTGTAGGAGCGAAAGATAGAAAACCAGGAAGTGACAGCTCTAGTAACTGGGAAGAGATGAGGACAGACGGGCATTTGAGTGGTGTTCCCAGGCTGTCGCCATCATGTCACCTTTACACAACTGTTTCCCTGTCACTGGAATTGCAGTGCTGCAGTCATTTACAGGCTGTTCTGTGGTGGTAAACCTGTTCTAGACTTGAGCTTGCTTAGGTCAGCTGTTTGGGGAGGGTGGGGGTTGGCATGGTGGGGTGGGTGTGTACATGGAGGGCAGGGCTTAAAGCTACGCACTGCATATCCTGGTGCTGGACCTGCCTTTTCTCATACCTTCTTTTCATCAGACATAGGATTTAGTCCTCAGCTCAGGGTTGGTCTTCTCCATGATAAAACTGGCTTCTGGAGACTTCTCCATGCTGATACTGTGTTGCCCACATTTGCACTTTAATCCATATCTACTCCCCTAGTCCCAGTTGACAGGTGTTTGGATGTTTCCTATAGAGGTCACCCCACATATGTGAAGGCCTTGGAGGGTATTGTTTGCTATTTGTCTTCATTAGGGTTGCTATTGCTGTGATGAAACACCATGACTAAGGCAACTTGGGGAGGAAAGGGTTTATTTCTGTTTACACTTCCAGGTGACAGTCCATCCCTGAGGGAAGTCAAGGCAGGAGTCTGGAAGCAGGAGCTGATGCAGAGGCCACTGAGGGGGGTTTCTTACTGGCTTGCTCAATCTGCTTTCTTATAGAACCCAGGACCACCAGCCCAGGGACCACACCACCCATAATGGGTTGGGCCCTTCCGTCAATCACTAATTAAGAAAATGCCCCACAAGCTGGCCTACAGCCTGATCTTCTCCAGAAGACATATCTTGTTGAGACTCCCTCTCTGATGACTCCAGCTTGTGTCAAGTTGTCATAAAACTAGCCAGTACAATATTAAACAGGAGATTTATGCTCTAGAATCTTCCTCTTTAATAAGATTCCAGAATTTTGCTTTGGGGAAATTGTAATTTTAATATAACATTTTATGGTTTGTTTGAGGATTTTATAAAATGTATTTTGATCATATTTACTCTCTACTCCACACCCACCTCTCCACACCTCCCAATATTGTGACTTTTTGTGCTACCCATATATACTCATGGGTGTGGTGGAACCATCCATGAGTGGTTGATTAAAATCCCAGGGGCCGCCGGGCAGTGGTGGCGCACGCCTTTAATCCCAGCACTTGGGAGGCAGAGGCAGGTGGATTTCTGAGTTCGAGGCCAGCCTGGTCTACAAAGTGAGTTCCAGGACAGCCAGGCTACACAGAGAAACCCTGTCTCGAAAAACCAAAAAAAAAAAAAAAAAATCCCAGGGGCCACACTTCTAAAGAAAACTGGTTCTCCCTCCCTCAGAAGCCACCAACTGTCAATAGGTCCTCAGTTAGGAGTAGGGGCTCTTTTTTAAATATTTTTTATTGGTTATTTTATTTTATTTTTTACATTTCAAATGTTGTCCCCCTTCCTGGTTTTCCCTGTGCACTCTCCCTATACTCTCCCCCCCGCCTCTATGAGGGTGTTCCCCCAACCCACCCACCCACTCCTGTCTCACCACCCTAGCATCCCCCTATGCTAGAGCATCAAGCCTTCACAGGACCAAGGGTGTCCCCTCCCATTGATGCCACATAAGGCAATCCTCTGCTACATATGCAGCTGGAACTATGGGTCCCTCCATGTGTACTCTTTGGTTGGTGGTTTAGTCCCGTTAGTCCCTGGGAGCTCTGGGGTGGGGGTGGGGGTCTGGTTGGTTGATATTGTTGTTCTTCCTATGGGGTTGCAAACCCCTTCAGCTCCTTCAGTCTTTCCCCTAACTTTTCCATTGGGATTCCTGTGCTCAGTCTGATAGTTGGCAGTGAGCATCTGCATCTGTATTGGTCAGGTGCTGGCAGAGCCTCTCAGGGGACATTTATACCAGGCTCCTGTCAGCAATCGCTTCTTGACATCAGCAGTAGTGTCAGGGTTTGGTGTCTGCAGATGGGATGGATCCCTAGGTGGGGCAGGCTCTGGATGGCCTTTTCTTCAGTCTCTGTTCCACTCTTTGCCCCTGCATTTCTGTGATTATTTTGTTCCCCCTTCTAAGTAGGACCAAAGCATCCATACTTTGGTCTTCCTTCTTCTTGAGCTTCATATGGTCTGTGAGTTGTATCGTGGGTATTCCAAGCTTTTGGGCTAATATGAAGTGGGGGCTCTTAAGTTGCATTTTTTTTGAAAATATAAACTCTTCGAGACATATTTTTTTTCAAAGTATTGCCCCTGAGTACTTCCTGAAAAATCTCTCTGTTAGTTCTTCCACACACAGAGAATCAGCTATAGGTATACATACTTTCTGCCTCTGAGTCCGTGACAGCACTAATGTGCCCTTTCTAGGAAACATTTAATAATGTCCTACTTTATGCAGCTCACTTAAATCAGTAGCTGTAATCGAGGCAGCTTGTCCTCATGAAGAGATAGCTGTAGACAGACGATTTTAAAAGTAGCTAGAGTCAGGCTTGGTGGTGCCTGAAACCTTAGCACCCAGGAGTGGAGGCAGAACGATTGCTCTTAGGGTTAAGGCCACTCATGGCTGTATAACAAGACAAGCCTTTAAAAAGAAAGAAAGAGTGAAATCTGGCTGGCATTAGTGATAAAGCTATAACAGGACCAACTTTGCTACTGAAGTCTTCCCTAATGCTTTGCTGCTGTGTCCCAAGGTAGCTTTTGTGATATTTAGGAATTTTGAAACTTTAAGATGCATCAAAATGGGAAGGACCTTGCATTTCTTCTTCTCTGGGCTCTTGTCATATGGACTTCAGGTGTCCAGATGTTCAGATAAAGTTACAGCATGGTAGACCTCTTAAAGCAAAGTAGTTAATTACATAGCTCTCAGGACGACAGAGCAGAGGGATCAGGCAGGAACTTCCTAGCCATGGGGTGATGTTGAAGTGACCACGCTCTTTGTGGGCTCCAGATGCAAGCCACACTGAGAAACGGAATGCTGTAGTAGTTGCATTAAAGAAATGGAAAAGGACTGGAGAGATGTTCAGATGATTAAGGACACTGGTTGCTTTTCCAGAGGGCTTGGAGTTCAATTCCCAAGACATACATGGCGGCTCACAGACACCTGTAATTTCAGTTCCAGATGGTCCAGAGCCCTCCTGTGGTCTCCTCAGACAGTTCACATACGTTGGTACACACACACACACACACACACACACACACACACGCATGCACACATGCATACACATGCATATACAAAAGCCACCAAACACATTAAATATAATAAAAATAAATATGGGATGTTGTTAAGTGGGGCACTGTAGTACACCTCCTTAATCCCACCCTGAAGGCTTCAGCAGAAAATGAGACTGTGGCTTAAACAAAATAAACACAAGCAACAAAAGCGGTTCTTGTTATGCCGGAGATGTGGTTCAGTAGCCGGTACAGCAGTTGCCCGCATACATACAGGCAGCCCTGGTTTGCTCCTCAGCGCTCTCTAGCAGAGATAATAAGAAACAAGATCAAACAGGGCCAGCCCCTCCCAACTGCTTTGGACGCAGTCCAGGCTGAGGGAGGTTGGCTGATGTGCTTGGCCTCATCTCTTACAGTCTTTGACCTTTACTTTCATAGACCCGGGGAGAGAACACACCCTTCTATATGTGTGCTGCTTGTCGGCACTTCCTGCTCCTTCACCTGTGTCTGTAGCCCACCATTCCTCTGTCCATCCTTCTCATTGTCACAGTGTATCAGTACACAGGAGTCTGAGGCCGCACTGCTCTATGGTTATAGTTTGATCAGCATGGGGCAAGGTACCGATCAGATGGCACTTGACAGGATCTTCCTAAATTGAAATGTAAAAGAGAATTTTTTTTCTTTTTCTTTCCTTCCTTTTTTGCCCTCTTTCATATTTTTTTTTCTTTTTGAAACTGTATCTTAAAGGCTAGGCTGTCCTTGAACTTCTAAGCCTCCTGACTCTATCTGCTACTTCCCAAGGACTAGAATTTCAGGCATGCAATACCATATCTAGCTCTGCTAAGTTCTTGGCTTCTGTTGGTTTGGTGTTTGTTTTTTAAACCCACCAGGTATAGTGGGTTACACCTGAAATATTAGCACTCAGGAAGCAGAGGCAGGAGGATCGAGAGTTGAAACATGACTTGGACCACATAGAGAGTTCCAGGCCAGCCTGGGATATGAGTTATCACAGAGTGATTTTATTCCTGGAATCCCCACAGTGGCAATGCAGCCTGGAGGTAACCACATCTGAGGCTTCTTTTGTGTTTAAATAAATCACCATTCCGATAAACATAACATGGAAGAAAAGTATCTAAAGGTAGTGGCTGGCCAGTTGAGGTCTGTTTTGAACCTGTTGTTCACTGACCTATAAACAGAAAGACTTAAACTGTTAAACAGTGCTAAAGGCCTTTTAGAGGACTGGATTGCAGGTAGGAGGCCTGTTTGAAGAAGAGAAATAAATCTTCAGCCTAGGACCCTTCTCTTCAAAGCCTAGCTTGTCATCGAATGGGTTTCCCCTTTCTTCATGTTTTAGAACAACTCAGTCTAATAGAACTTTGCACAAAGATGAAATGTTCTCTATATAGTTGATCCCAGTTACCCTGCCTCACAAGATAACAAACATCTGATGCTCAAATTTCTTACATGCTATGGTGGAGTATTTGCGTAGAACCAATACACATCAAACCTCAGTCATTGCTATACAACTGATGGGCTAGAGACATACATAGCAGGGGAAAGTTTTCTAGAAACTTCTATTTATGTAAAGCTAGGATTCCTGACTTTGCTGCAGAAAAGAATTTTGGGACCAATCAGTATGAAACAGAGTTGGAGTTTATCAAGTGAGATTTTAATATAGAGTTAAGGCCTAATATAGAGTTTAATATAGAGTTAAGTACACAATGTGGGCTTCTTAAAAGAAAGGGGTGCTTAAGTGTCTTTATAATGACCACATGTGAGATTTTGGTGGTTTTGGGCTTCCTCCTGCAGCAGATGAGAACAAATATAGAGACTACAGCCAGACATACAGAGAGTGAGAGACCTTGGGACACTAGGCCCTAAACAAGATGTCTCCATCAAATCTCTCCCCTCAAGACTAAGGGAACCCTGCAGAAGAGGAGACAGAAAGAGTGTAAGAGCCAGAGGGGGTGGAGGACCCCAAGAACAAGGCCTCCTAAATTGGCCTGATCAAGACTCATATGAACTCACAGAGACTGAGGCCACATGCACAGGGCCTGCACGGGTCTGTACCAGGCCCTCTGCAGGTATAGTATGGCTTCTAGTTTAGTGGTTTTGTAGGCTTCCTGAGTGTGTGAACACATGGGTCTCTGTTTCTTGTGCCTTGTCTGTGGCTCTTTTCCTTTGTCCAATTCTGATGTGCTTTATCTTTTTATATTTTATTATATATAATAAGAGATTTTGGTGGCTTCTGAAGATATATCTCAAAGGGTTGCTAATGAACTTCAGTGAGATCATAGGGCAGTTTCTGAGGTACATTAGATAGAATTACAGCTAGTCAGCTAAAACTATAGGCCACAAGGGTTGAGAGCTAATGCATGCTTTATACTGGCTTTTGACATTCCCAGAAATTTATATTTTACATATGGGAGTAAGGCTGCATACTCTTAGTCCTTAAATATGGCTTTTTGCTGTTTAAACATTCTTCTTAAGAAACCTTTGTATAAAAGGAATATTGTGGGGGCTGGAGAGATGGCTCTGTGATTAAGAGCACTGGCTGTTCTTCCAGTGGTCCTGAGTTCCATTCCCAGCAACCACATGGTGGTTCACAACTATCTAAAATGGAATCTGATGCCCTCTTCTGGTGCATCTGAAGACAATGACAGTGTACTTGTATTGAATAAATAAATCTTTAAAAAGGAAAGGAAAAGGAATATTGTCTCTACGCAAAGAAGCTTCACAGCAGATGTTGTTATTGTGACTCATCGCTGGTGAAAGACTTAAGCCAGATTCTGGTCAAGGAGTCCATTCCCTTCCCATGTCCCCCCAATTTTCCCCATCTTTATGCCTCACTTAATATGGTGAAAATGGCATTCGAATGCTTGTTTATTGTTTAGGGAGTAATGACCAAGAAAAGTCAGTATGTTCAGAACAGATGCAAGTTCTCCCAGTGTCTGACCTGTGGAGAGGCGTCTGTCCAGCCGTGCTGTCCAACCTGGTAGCCAACTGAGACATGTGGACATTGAGGACTTGAACTGTGTTCCGTTCTGCTCACCAACAGAAATTTAACATTTACTTGACTGTAATCTAATTTTTAATAGCTACACATGGCTAAAGTCTAACATAGACTAGATGTGATCAGTACACATCTAGAACTCTGAGTTTGATTAAAATTTGTATATATATAATATAACACATCTTATATTAATTATAGGTGGTTCTGATAATGTAGAACATGGAGTCAGATCTTCCACAGCTGAGACACTGCCAAATATATGCCCACCTAATCCTTCAGTTCCTGAGAGACTGGTTGTTATATCCAGAGGCTTCTTTTGCCTTGCCCTTCCCTGGCAGACGTCTCTTGACACCAGACCCCTAAGACTGCCCTTACCTTGATCCAGTTATCCAACTAAACCCAATGACTTGAGTGTCATCCCAAATCTGAGCCTGATCAGAGGTTTGTGATCACAGATGGTGCTGTCGTCTTCTTTGGTTGTCATCTATCTATCTATCTATCTATCTATCTATCTATCTATCTATCTATCTATCTATCTATCAATCAATCTACCTACCTACCAACCTACCTACCACCTACCCTCCTCTCTTTCTATCTCTCTATCTACATCTATTACTATCTATCTATATATCTGTTATCTATCTACTCATCATCTATATATCTATTATCCATCCATCATTCATACATATATTTCTTTCATCTATATATCTATCCATCTACCCATCCACCATCTATCTATCTATCTATCTATCTATCTATCTATCTATCTATCTATCTATCTATCTATCTATCTATTATTTGTCTATTATCTATCATCTATCTACCTATCCATCCATCCAGCTATCTAGAGCACTTACCCATGCTACAAGGTATATGTGGGGGTCAGAGGACAATTCTCAGCAGTCAGTTCTCTTCTTCCACCTTACGAGATCTAGGATTGAACTCAGGTGGGCAGGCATGTGTACAACTTGTACTTGTTGTTATCTGGCCAACCCTGCACTTCCCCACTAGAGTTGGAACATTCTTCTGGTTCCATAACCAGGCCAGCAAGGGCTATATAATGAGATCCTATCACAACAAACAAACAAAACAGAAGTAAGTTGTACTGTCCCAAAGCCCAAACCTTTGGTTTCTGTGTCAACCTTCATTTTCTGGGGATCTCATTAGTCTTATTTTTAGAAATGTCCATAGAGCAATACCCACATTGACATCTTAGGCCAGGCCTTGGCTCTGAACCTAGTACCTATCCAGTTGCGTGCTAGCCTCATACCTCTTTAATGCCTGCTTCCTACTTAAAAGTATCCTGCACCAAACTCCTAATTGTTTCCTAATGTCTTTACCAACAGAATTGATGACATCTCACTCTTCCTTGGAACATAATTTGGCATTGGTTTTTTTTCCCACATTATATGGGCCACCAGCAATTGTTAAGATATAAATCAAGAACCCAGTTATCCACTTTTCATCCCTGCAACTTTTGTCCACTTACACCACCACGTCTTGTAACAGCCTCTGCATTCCTTACTCCCATGTTTGCCTAAGTAAGACATTTCATGACTTGTGATGGGGCCATGTTGAAAAACCCATCTTAAGGTGAACATATCAGGAGTGGAAAGTGCCCTGAATACAACCATCCATCGACACGTCCCAGTTAAGTGTCTTAGCACACAGTGGAACATCTAGTGTCCTTGGTGATCTCAGGACTGACTGGGAACTGCAGTTGCTGTTGCTGCCAGCATCTTTGTATGTGTGTGTGTGTGTGTGTGTGTGTGTGTGTGTGTGAGTGTGAGTGTGCACTTGCATGCTGTAGGATCTTCCTGTATAGCCAAGAATAGCTTTAAACTCAAAATTCTTTCGACGGCCTCCTGCATGCTGGTATGCATCACCATGCCCAGCTCCAGACTGCTCCTTTTAAACTTTTAAAAACCAGTCTGTTCATGTTTGTAATCTAAAACCTTTCATTAGCTACCCATCACACCCAGATTAAAAGCCTAAATCCTGCCGTGGCCTCTGAGACACTCTGTATGTAATGAGATCACCCCTCTGCCCTCCGCTCTCTGACCTCATCCTCTGCCTCTCTTTCCTAACACCACTGTGCTAGTGGTGTCAACCTGTCCACCTGGACCTGCAAACATACTGTAGCTCTGCTGGGGAACATTTCTTCCAGATACCTCCAGGTTTGGTCCCTCACCTCCTGCAACAAACTGATAATTGCTGATGGTGCTTTCAGATTTCCTTCCCTGTCCCGACTACCCAAGGTCCTACTTCTGGCTACTTCCTCTTTCTCAGCACTTCTGTTAGTTGGCCCTCTTCCGCCCACTGTAAGTTCAGGAGCTGCAGTGGTGCCTGGCACACATGCTGCCACTCTGTGTATCTCCAGCAAGCTGCTGTTGCTCTTGTGTTAACCCCAAAGGAAGTGCCACTGACCTTTATCTAGAGTTTGTCACTAGTGTATGTCAGCTTTTTCACCCGTTGTTGTCAACAACTAGTACTTATCAAGCTCTACTGTAGGATGTGCCAAGATTACAAAGGTTCCCAGAGCATGGAGTTCATCCTGTCAAACAAGCATAAAGTCTTTCCACTTTCGCTGCTTCCCTGCCCAAAGCTAACTGAAATGTTATCTGCATGCTGAGACAAGTACCAGAAAGATCCAGTTGCCATCTAGTGAACCTCCCAGTCCTCGGGATTAAGATGGAACAAGGTCCTGCTAGGGCGTGTCATTTTCTTCTAGGCATAGTCAGCCACTCTCATGCCTGGCTGCACATGGGAAGATCGTCCAACAATGGAGTTTGCCTAGAACCAGTCCCAGAGTGGAGACTGTCTTGACACTTCTGTGCCTTTGGGATCCATATCTGAAGATCTAACCAAACATGGACTGAAAACAATTGACAAAAAGTGCCTGACTTCATGTGTGCAGACTTTTTCCTGTGGTTACCTTCTAAACCAGTGGTGCTGAACTTATGGGTATCTACTCCTTTGGGGTGGAATGACTCTTTTACAGGGGTTGCCTAAGACCATGGGAAAACACAGATGTTTACATTATGATTTATACCAGTAGCAAAATTACACTTATGAAGTAGCAATGAAATAAGTTTATAGATGGGGGTCACCACAACATGAGGAGCTGTATTAAAGGGTTGCAGGTTAGGGATGTAAACAATGTAATATAAGAGTCCTGCACAGTAGTATTTTCATTGTTTTAGCTGTATAAGTTGTTTATAGATGATCAAGGTGGGATCTACAGATGTAGGAGGATGGGGGAAGGTTCTGAGCAAATGCTGTGCCATTTTAGGCTATGAACATGGCCACCCGCTAAGGACAGGGGCAGGAAGGCCTGGAGCTAATTCCTCACCTATACAGGGGGGTCACTTTATTTGTTGTTTCTGTATTGTGACAGTTTCTGAGACATTCCTTGTTCTTGACAATTTTGAACACCAGGCAAGAAGTTGAATTTTGTTTATCCTCCTAATACTTTGCTCCTGATTAGACTGAGGCCATGGGGAAGTACTCAGAGGTCAAGGGTCAATCACATCGCAGCCTATCAAGGGAGTGAACAGCCAGTGTGACTTTGCTGTGATTGATAGTGACCTTGAACACCTGCTGAGGTCATGTTTGCCAGGTTTCTCCAAGGCTGAGTTACTCCCTATTTCCTTCCTTTCTGTACTTTTGAGAGTGGCTCTGCTTAAACTACATTTTGGGGTGGATGGAGGGTGTTTTAGTCAGGGTTCAGATCTGATAGAATGGAATGTATATATAAGTGAATATACATTATATTGTATATAAATACATCTATATAGTTCTTTAGAGTGGCTTATGGGCTGTGGTCCAGTTAGGCCAACAATGGCTGTCTCCCAGTGGAACATCCAAGAGTGTAGTAGTTGTTTTGTCCACGAGGCAGATGTCCCAGCTGGTCTTCACTATGCACCAGGATCCCGAGGAAGTAGGCTTTAATGCCAGTGAAGAAATGGACTTATCAGTGAGTAGTAAGGACAGACAGGCAAAGAACAAGGGCCTCCTTTCCCCATATCCAGCCGAAGGAGTGGCCAAGATTAAAGGTGAATTTTCCCATTCGAAATGATTCAGTTAAGGAGAATTCCTCACAAGTGTACCCAGCCTCTTGGGTTTTAGTTATTTCAGATAAAGTCAAATTGACAATCAAGAACTGTCACCAAAGAGTGAGACTGCATGTCTCTAAGAATGGCATCGCTGCATAAAATTATTGGAATTCTTCTGCAGAGTAATTTTATTTATTAATTTCTATGTAATGAAAATTGGATTTATTAAATGTTGTAAGAGTGGGACCTTGTGGCAGGGCGGTGGCATGCACACCTTTAATCCCAGCATTCTGGAGGCAGAGGCAGGTAGATCTCTGAGCTCGAGGTCAGCCTGGTTTATAAGATGAATGAGTTACGGGACAGCCAGGGCTACGTAGAGAAACTCTGTCTTGAAACCGAACTCTTACAACCCCCCTCCCAAAAAAAGAGTGGGCTATTCTGTAATTTTTATAGTTGCTTTATGAACATGAAGAGGGATTGGAGGGATTAATGACCTGAATCCTTTCTGGCTTTCCTCCCTAGTGGACTCATTGGTCGAAGTTGGGCTATGCTGTTTGCCAGTGGAGGCTTCAAGGTGAAACTCTATGACATTGAGCAACAGCAGATAACAAACGCCCTGGAAAACATCAGGTAGGCCTGGCTCGCACATCTGGAGGTAATGATGGCCCTGTTCCTCTCTCTTCCTCTCACTTATCCAGTCCCTCCAGGCGGTGACTGTAGTTGCCCATTTTTTTTCCATGGGACAGCCTTTGCAGTAACTCTGAGACAATAAAGGCCAGGTTTAAGGTTCTCTGGCACAGAACATGAGTCCAGACCAGTGAAGGGACTCTTACTGTGAAGAGAGCCTTACACTGGCCAGTGAGGGAGGAGTGAAGGAGCCAAATGTGACTGTTAGCCTTCAATCCCATGTGGAGCCTTGGTAGTTATTTGTCTGTCAGGGTGGCGGTTATGCTGGCAACCCTAGCTTTTAGCTTTTAGAGAAGTTTTAGACTCACTGCAAAACTGTGCTGTTTCTTATATACCCCAAACATCAGTGCTTACCACCTCCAACTGGTAATTTATTACAATAGATCAAACTACCGTGATATATCAGTGTCCCCCAGAGCCATTGGCTGACATTAAGGTTCTGTCCTGGTAGTGTGTATTCTGCGAGTTGCTCTCATGTGTGCTGTGTCCACTGTTAGGGGACCAGACTGCCTGGCTCTACTGCCTGAAAACGCTCTGTGTTCTGCCTGTTCAGTATCCCTTCCCTGCAACCACTGACATTTTTATTATCTCCATAATGAGTCTCTTTTTGAGAATGTTGTATAGTTGGGCTCAGGCAGTTTGTAGCTTTTTCCAAGTGGCATCTTTCACTTAGCAATGTGCATTTAAGCTTCCTTCATGTCTTAATGGTCTTAACACCGAATAATAGTCCTGGACTATCCATTCACTTTCTGAAGAGTGAAGAATGAACTATTTATTCATGTTTGGAAGTGAGTTTTAGAAAATATAAATAAAGATGCTATAAAATATTTATGTGCAGATTAGTGTAGACACGATTTAACTCCTTTGAATAAATACTGAAGATCATGACTTCCTGGATCAAATGGCAAAAATATATCCAGCTTTATAAAGAGTCACTGTACTAACTTACAAAGTGGCTGTACTGTCTTGCACTCTTCCCAGGAATAAGTTGGAGTTCCTGGTGCTCTGTACCCCAGCCAGCATTAGGTACCACCAGTGTTCTGGGTCTTACTGAGTCACAGTATGTGTCTAATGGTACTATCTTGTTTTTGGTCTGCTGATGGCATGTGACGTCATGGGTCAACTTTCCCCATTGTTGGGCATCGGTGAGCTTGGCTCAACACCCCCCGGCTGAGCTGTTTGCCCAGGTTTCCTGAGAGCAGAGCATCCTGCGGCTTAGCTTGGTTTCTGTCTTCCCGCCCGGTGTGGTAGGGACTTGCCAGGTGCCTGACCTATGGCTATGATTGTTTTTTCCTGTTGTTCCCCCCCTCCCCCCATCCCCGGCCTCTAGTATATATTGCTGGTCCCTCAGTAAAGCTTTGGCATTCTCCTCACCAGAATGACCCGAGTCTGTGTTTTCTGTTAATCCCCCAGGCCTATGCCCGATACTCCGTACCGTGGAGGTGCTGCGTGCCGTTATCTATGAGTTTTTGCTGTCTGTATATTCCCGTCCTTCCTTTGGTGCTGAGGATCAAATCCAAGGCCCTGTATGTGTGAGCATGAGCAGCTCTACTCTTAAGTAGACCCGGTTGGTTTCTTTCCTTCTTTCTATTAAAAACATGTTTTTGGTTAACGGGCAAACCCTAAAGATTCTTATTTGTGGTGGCTCCCAGTCACATAATTATTCTTGCTCAAAATCCCATTTAAAGACTTTGTAAAGTGACTTTTCAGAAATTTGTTCCACCATAAATTTGGGAGTAGAAGTCTTCAGAGAATACTTAACTACATTAGTACATCCCTCACCAGAATCTACAGATGCCTGAGTCCCTTGTAGGAATGTAGCACAGTATCTGTATTGAATCCACCCACCTCTGTAGCCTTATTGTCATCTCGAGATGGGCTCATGATTCCCAATGCAAGAAAATGCTATGGCAGAAGTCATACTCATTGTTTAGGGACAATGACAAGAAAACAGAAAAAAAAAAACAAACAAACAAACCCAAAAAGCTGGGCGGTGGTGGCACACGCCTTTAATCCCAGCACTTGGGAGGCAGAGACAGGAGGATTTCTGAGTTCGAGGCCAGTCTGATCTACAGAGTGAGTTCCAGGACAGCCAGGGCTACACAGAGAAACCCTGTCTCAAAAACAAAAAAAAAAAAAAACAAAAAAACAGAAAACAGCCAGTGCATGTTCTATACAGATGAAAAATGATTTCCTGATTATTTTCCATCTGCAGTTGGGTGGGCCTGAGGATGTAGAACCTGCAGATGGGAGGAACAGCAATATTTTTCTATTCCCATACTAAGTAGTTTATATAAGAGCTTTGCAGACCTTGTTTTGGAAATGGTAGCTGGTAAAATAGTTACCAGAGGTCTTAGGGTTAAAGCCTGGGCTCGCTGCCCAGCAAGTTAGGCTCAGCAATGCACAAGTTAGAGTGAAGAGCAGAGAAAGGAGATTTTTCATTGTGACCACATGGGGAAGAGGAACAAATAAAAAGAATCCAGTGACTTGCATGTCTGTCTTTGGGGATCCTAACACAAAGCTAAGGTTTAAACAGAAGGAAAGTATTATGCCCAACTTAGCAGTCCTGGGCAAGGTGTGGTCCAATCCATCACTGAACCTTTATTGTCTAGCTCCTGGTCCTACAAGGTGGTCTGATGACCTAGCCAAATGATGATGTCACTTCTGGAAGCCAAGTTCCTCCCTGGGCTGGCATCAAGGCTCCAGCCCTTTCCTGGCCTCAGCATGAGGCTCCCAGGGGACTTTCATCTCTTAGACATCCATTGTATCAGTAGTCTGCTTGCTGAGAGTGGGAGCGCACGTGCCTGTCCAAAAATGTCTCCTCCCCTAGTGCAGTGGTTGTGTGCCTTGGCGTTGTATCCGTGGATGGTGATAGCTTTTCAGCAGGCCTAGGCTTGTCACTAGTTTTCTGGTGACTGTGTTCATGGTTGGTGGCCCTGGATCTGAGTGACAGTAACTTGAGAATTGTCCTGGTGTTGCTGTTGGCTGCAAGTCACCTGAAACTGCCAGAAGCTGAGGTCCAGGGAGCCATGTTGCAGTAAAATGATGGTCCAGAGTCATTTGTGGCCCCAGTATTTATGGTGTTTACCTGACAGTTTTGTGGTGTGTGTCCACTGCAGTAGGGAGGGACATTAGGTTCAATCTGTTTATTGAATCTATTTTGTTTACAGTGGTCCTCGTTTTTCAATGTCACACGAGCTCTGTTAACCACTGGGGATGACGTTTCTTGTCTCAGAACCTGGAATATAATAAGTTCTAGATGTTAGTAGGTTTTAGAAGGGCCTTATGCTAATCTCTAGTTGACCTAGAACCCGTGTAGCCCAGGCTTGCCTCAAAACAGTTCTCCAAGATCCCCCATCCCCACTATAAATGTAAGTAAAACCAGATGTCTAGCATCTTAGTTCCTCAGAAGAGAACTATCCTGGAGACACTTCTTTTCTTTCTTGCTTTTTTTGCTCTGATAATATTTTTCACAGACTCCTCCCCCAGCCATTCGTCCCACACTGAGATTTGGCTTACCCCCCACATTCTGAATCTTTGTTTTCTGAGACAAGATCTCATGTAACCCAGGCTGTCCTTGAATTCTTTATGTACCCATGAAGGTCTTGAGCTTCTGGTTTTCTGATCCCTAACCCCAATTCTGGGATCACAAGAGTGTCTCACTGGGCCTGGCTTTATTCTGATTTTTTCTGAAAATTTTACAGCAGGAGATTACAAACAGTTCCTGGCAAGCTGGCTCACTGGTTAAGAGCACTTGCTGCTCTTGAGGAAGACCTGTGTTCAGAGTGCCCATCTCAGACAGCTAACAA
This sequence comes from Tokudaia tokunoshimensis, assembly GCA_036184795.1. Lineage (NCBI taxonomy): Eukaryota > Metazoa > Chordata > Mammalia > Rodentia > Muridae > Tokudaia > Tokudaia tokunoshimensis. The sequence continues at coordinate 68,344,922 of BTHU01000011.1, forward strand.
CAGCATGTAACTCACACACACACACACACACACACACACAACACATGCAATCACATACTCACCACATACACACACACATACACACATCACACACACACAGACAGACACACCCCACATCATACACACATATACACAATCACATCACACACTTACCGCACGTGCACACACACACATACACATCACACACATGCAATCATATACTCACCACACACACACACATATATACACACATCACACATCACACATCACACACACACACACACACATACACATCACACACATACAATCATATACTCACCACACACACACATATATACACACATACACACATCACACACACACAGACACACACACATCACACACATACAATCATATACTCACCACACACACACATATATACACACATACACACATCACACACACACACACACATACACATCACACACATACAATCATATACTCACCACACACACATATATACACACATACACACATCACACACACACATCACAGACACACCCCATATCATACACATATACACACATCTACTTTTGACAGTCTTAGAAAATCCTGTGTGTGTTGATTGACGCTAGGGCAGTGCTGCCAAGCTTCGTGCTTCCTCCGTATTTTTGGAGACGGAATCTAATTATGTCTCTCAGACTGGCCTTAAACTTGCTGTGTAGCCCAGGCTATCCTGGAATTTACAACCTTTCCACCTCTTTCTACAAAATACTGGAATTACAGGTGTGTATGCTGCTCTAGGTAACTAATCTTAAATAGTAGGAATAGTGCACATTGATTTGGAAAGTGTGAAAACAAATGTAGAATAGGAAAATTTGACTTTAAAAAATTAAGAAATTAGAAGCCAGACATAGTGGCTAGAACTTGGAAGCTGAGGCAGGAGGATTGCTGTAAATTCCAGGTCAGGCTGGGCCACAGAATGAGATCCTGGCTCAAAAAAAAAAAAAAAGGAAACAACAAGTCATTGAAGAAATTATTATCATAACTCATACCATGTGACAGGAACTCTTAGTACATGGGAAAAAAGTCACCCAAGAGGAATCTTTTCCTAGCTGGGAGCACAGTGAGAAACTTGTTCCTGGCCCAGGTGGATGCAGCACGAGATGGGTGATGGGGGAGGCCTTGCCCATGCCGCCCTGCCTCTCCTTTGTGTGCCTGGAACTGGGCAGGTGTTGGGTCTCAAAGCCCTTCAGAGCGAAGGGAACACTTTAAGCAGATAAACTGAAACCCAGTAAGCAGAGAACCAACGCTGCCTGTAGATCTGAGTGTGTTGTTTCTTAGGATTTGTAGTTTGTTTGTTGCATTTCTGTAAGTCCCCGGAGTCCAGCACACTCTGGTGCAGGTTGTGGGGTCATCATTTGACTCCCCACCCCAACTCACATGTGAGCTGGCTGTCTTGTGTGGCTCAAGTCCTGGTCTGTGACCACTGCCTTTGGATGACATCTCTGTCACCTGCCTTTCTTGACTCTCTGGTCACTGGGACTCATATCCTCTGTAAAATCCTCAGATTTTTAGATGGTTCAGGAGTTAATAAACCACTGGAAGTGATCTCTGAAACAAGGCAGCTGCCCTGTCCTGGCTCCTAGACAGCTGATGTTTCCAAACTCATGCCCTGCAGGTGACCCCGGATCTCCTGTTTTTACCCTGCCAGCCTCCTTTCTGCCCCAGCCTAAACTTCATTTTAAACTCTGTTTTCACCTGGATTCTTCTGGATTTGTCTGTTTTCCTGCTTGGGAACTTAAGTTTTAGTTTTCTCGAACACCTTGGGCCATAACAGCTGGAATAGTGGGTGCGGTGGGGTGGTTCATGCCTGTGGAAGGCAGAGGCAGTAGGATCAGGAGTTTGAGGTCATGAGACACTGTCGCAAAATAAAGCAACAATATAAAAGCACTCTCTGGAATAGTGGACCGTAAGTTAGCTGGTCTGATGACGCCCCACCCCCTCTTCTTTGGAGATAGAACTTGTGGCTCATGTGTGTGAGGCAAGCACTCTTATGTTGGCCCCTTGAGCTATACTTTGTGTCTTGTTTTGAGGCAGAGTCTCACTGTGTAGTCCAGGTGGCATCAGCTTCCCAAGCCCTGGGAATTCATGTGTGCATCAACCCAGCACAAGGTGGCTTCCCACTTCGACCTTGGACTTGAACCTGGCCAGTTGGGCATTACTAACCATGACTCAGCAGAAGCCTGGAAGGCACTGTGTCTCAAGAGGCTGTCGCTGGGGTTGGGAAACCTTCCTCCACAGCTGCTCACAGTGACTCCGGGGCACTCCCCGGCACCAGCTGCTACGCAGAGGAGGGGTGTAGCTTAGACCAGCAGCTCCCAAATGGCATGGTCTGACTGATGCTGCTTTAGAAAGGAGAGCTGACCCTTCCTTCCCGTTGCCGGCTGTGTGGCCAGGGCAGTGCTGGAGAGCTCACCCTGATAGTCTGGGCTCGGGAGTGCTGCCAGGCTGACTGACTCAGCAACCACCCAGACCCAGAGGCAGGGCTTTGCGTTGGCCCACCCCAGCATCTCCCTCATCTGTGAACTGCTGGAGTGTGTGAAGGGGCAGGTCCTGCCGATCCAAAGCTGCAGATCTCCATGACAATCTGAGAGGAGTCCTGGGTTAGGATCCAGTATTGATGGTGTAGCAGAAGCCAGGGGCCTCGAACCAGACCAACGACTCATTGTAATGAACATTTGCAAGTGACGATGTGTGGGCAGAGGTGTGTACTGTGGGACACACTGTGACACACTGCAGCTTCCTGTGATGAGATGTTTCCTATGGTTTGTTGATTTTGTTTGTTTGGTTTTTATTTCCTTTTAGGGGGGGAGTGGGATTTGGGTGGGTGAAGTGAAACTCACAAAGAATAAGTGAAAAGTTCAAACCAAACCAAACCAAACCAAAAATCCCAGGCATGTTTTAAAAAAAGAAAAAAGAAAAAGATGGCTGACCCAGGGATTCCCATGATGGACAGGTAGAACTACTATGCCTGTCTTGGCTGGGTTTCTGTGGTCTGCAACCACCACGGACGGACGTCAGGGCTTGGGGACTGCTGGCCTTGTGCTCATGAGGGGACATTCTGTAAACAGATGGTGTTGACCGGCATGTAGCCCCGCCCACTTGTTTCAGAGGGTCATGGCTGCGTTCAGTCTGTAGCTCTTATATACCCTATGCTTGCAGAGCATAAGTGCTACTCCCCCACTAGGAGAAACAGACGGTGACAGAGGAGTACTGCAAAGCTGCTGGGGCCAGACTTCTAGCTTGTGAGTGTTTGGGAAGGAGAAATTTGAACACAGATTTTTGAAGGTGAAACCCTAAGGAAGTAGAGAGAATATCATCATATAACAGAGAAAAAAAAGGTACTATATTTCTATAGATTGTCTACACACAAAAACCATAAAATATATAGTGTAAAAAGTGTGTGTGTGTGCTCTTTTTTTGGGCAGGGGGTGGCTGTTTTGAGACAGAGTTTCTCTGTGTAGCCCTGACTGTCCTAGAACTTGCTCTGTAGACCAGGCTAGACTCAAACTCACAGAGATCTGCCTGCCTCTGCCTCCCAAGCACTGTGACTAAAGCCATGCGCCACCACTGCCCAAGTATGTATGTTTTTGAAAAAGCATAAATGTAAGACATCATAGGTGCATCTATGAAGGGATGATATATCTAATTTTATTGATGAATAGTAAATAAAGTTTTAAGTCGGTGGAGAGGCAGATGTAGTCTAACCACCCTAGAAGGACACACAGGGTGCAGGTCCAGGAACAGTCTAAGGCCTGGTGGTTTGCGGTTCACAGCCCTGGGCTGTGGCTTCAGCTGGGTCGTTTACCCCAGTTATCTGGGTGTTCACAGATTCTGCTGTTACTTGGCTGTCACCACGACAGTCCAAACAATTGCTTCATTTCCTTTATTTGTTTTCCTACCCAAACTGAAATAACTTTAGCTGGTCTGATTGGCATGTGAGGATTTGACATCGGAGAAGCTGGGAAGGAGTCAGAATACTGTGACTTGCTCCAGATGGTACGGTTATAGGCGACTGTCCCTGTACATCCTGAGGGGCAGGGCTTCTGTTCAACCCTGTGTGCTGGGTAGGGACATGAGAACAGATGGGCATGGCTGAGGGGGCTTAGATGGTGAGAAAGACGTGGATTCTGGTGGTGTGACTGGGGCTGGGATGCTGGTGCACACCTTTAATCCCAGTGCTTGGGAGGTGGAGGAAGGTGCATCTCTGAGTTTGAGGTTAGCCTGGTCTACATAGCAAGTCCAGGACAGCAGGGCTACACAGAAAGATGTCATGTTTAAGAAAATGTGACTTTTAGCACTTGGTGTGTGTGTTTGTTCAGCTGTTGGACAAAGGCCGGTTGGACAGGTGCAAAAAATAAATTCTTTTTTGCAACCCAGAACTTACTGTTCAGTATGCGTTTTGATACATACAAGAAGGAATATAAGAGCACGAGGTGTTATTGATGAGGCTGATTCTAGCAATATAGTATATAGTTTATTCTATAAAGGTAATGTGATAGATAAATATTCCTTTCTTTAAAAAAAAAAAAAGAAAAGAAAATGTGACTTGGCTGGATGGCTGAGAGAGCTTGCTGCACCATTCTAGCACCCGTACAACAAGTACCACAAACATGTCTGCTGCCTTCATGCCATGGTGGTATAGAGGCAGGACTGCAGGGGCTTGTTAGTGTAGACGGAAAACTGAGCTCTAAATCCTGCCCCGAAGAAATAAGTCAGAGTGGGAGAAGGATACCGTCACCCTCTCTGGCCTTAACACCCTGCATGGCTGTACAGGCAAGAATCAGAAAATCGGGGCTGGAGAGATGACTCAGTGGTTAGGAGCACTGACTGCTCTTCCAGAGGTCCTGAGTTCAAATCCCAGCAACCACATGATGGCTCACAACCATCTGTAATGGGATCTGATGCCCTCTTCTGGCATGTACTTGCAGATAGAACACTCATACATAAATAAATAAACCTTTAAAAATTAGAGAATCAAAAAAATTAGAGAATCAGTTTTTAAAAATAAAATTTAAAAGGAATGTTGTGACCCTTGCCTCACCATTTTGATACACATGGCTGTAACGAAGCATCAGAGACTGTCTATGTTATAAAGAGAAGAGGCTCACCTTCTCACACTCTTCATGCTGAGGATCCTGTGCTGGGTAGCTCTGTTCATTCAGGCTCTGACAAGGGCCTTTTGCTACACCACAAATGGCATCCCACAGAAGGAAGACTTGGGAAGAGGAGGGGTGGAGAGTGACATTTGGAAAGACAGGAACCAGGGAGAGGTGGGCTTGTTCTTTCTATAACTTGCTCTCACCCCAACTAGCCCACTCCTGTGGGACCTGCACTCACCACTTCATATCCGTGGGACCTCACCTCCCAGGAGGCCAGGCCTACGAAAGGGCCTGCCACCTTTCGTTACTATGAAAGTTTGCAGCCTGTGAACCTTGTGGGACATATCCTAACTGTAGCAATCTCCCCGTGTGTCTGACTGACTAGCAAGTGCCACTTTCATGAGCGCACTGACACCAGACACTACATTGTACATTTTCGTGAAATCGATTATTCTAGGACTTAAGCAAAGCTCTCCTAGATTTTGGCTTCTGAGTGCCAAAGGTGACACCAGCCTCTAAAGAGGACCTTTTCAGAGCCCGAGAGAGAAGAGTGGGCGTGAGAAGGCCCCTTCCTGCTTGTCGGTCGGACTGTGGACTTCCTGTGGGCAGCTGAGGCTCTCCTGTCTTTTGGCAGCACATGCAAGCTTTGATGCCTCGCAGAGAGGGTTCCGGATTCCCAGAGCTGTGTGGGTGGGTGGGTAGCAGGTGTGACTACTTGGTGGCAGGCCCTTGGCAAACTGCAGATAGTCTTTGATGGCGGGCCCTCGAGGTTTTAGAAAGCGGTGTGCTGGCAAAGAAGTCAGGTGTGCCTCTTGGGTTTAATTCTCAAGGGATTACATGCTCATAGCAGCCTCATCTCTTCCTGTCGGTCAGTGGGCAAGGGCTCCAGCTTCCCATTGTCCTCACCTATTTAGGCAGGTGCTTCCTGTTTGAGAAAAGCATCACTGTGTAGACCAGGCTGTCCTAAACTCTCCACATAGGCCAGGCTGTCTTGGAACTCACAGAGATCTGCCTGCTTCTGCCTTCTAAGTGCTAAGATTAAAGACAAGAGTCCATAGTTGATGGTTTGTTTGTTTGTCAAGACAGGGTCTCTCTGTGTAGCCCTGGCTGTCATGGAACTTGCTCTGTAAGACCAGGCTGCCCTTGAATTCAGAGAGATCTGCCTGCCTCTGCCTCCTCAGTGCTGGAACTAAAGGTGTGTGCAACCACCGCCTGGCCCTAGTTGATGATTTTCATTACAGCATCTAAAATAGAAATAAGGGGCCAGTGAGATGGCTCAGTGGGTGAAGGTGCTGCCAAGCCTGACCATCTGAGCGATTCCCATGACTCTCATAGTGGAAGGAGAGAACAGATTTCAGCAAGCCGTCTTCTGACCTCTGTATGCCCCGATGCGGCATACATGCCCTATGGCATGTATGTATATGCCCACACGTGTACATACAAATGTGCACACACACCAGATGAATGAATAAATAATAAGTAAATAAATGTAAACTAAAAAGATTTTTATTTTAAGTTTTAAAAACCACCCTTATTTCACCTTATAGTGATAATTGTTTACATACCTTTTTCCCTTCTAAGTTTTCAGGTTTTAAGACAGTTTCCTGTGTCCCAGGCAGGCCTCCAACTTGCTGTGTACCTGAGGACGATTCTGAACTAATCCTACCTCTGTTTTCCAAGTGCTGGGCCCTCACTACAGGGTTGGCGGACAAATATTTTTATTCTGCATCATAGTGTTAGCCTGACATCTAGTGGTCGATTCAGTACATTGCAATCTTTATGAACACTTTAGCCCTGTGGGAGGTGTGTGGGTTTAATCCCAGTTAGAGTACTGTTACAAACAAACAAGCTAGCAGTAACAGAGGCTGGGGCATAAGGGGAAAGGGGCTCATACGCTGTCAGAGGGAATGTAAATTAATACAGTTTTTGAAAACCACTTTGGAGGTCTACCATATATGATCCAGGTATCCGGATCCTCAGAATCTATCCAAAGAAAGTGAGGTCAGCACACTGAAGAGATACCTGCTTGCCATGTTTCCTGTGGCATCATGCTCAGTAACTCAGTTATGGAATCCATGGAGGTGCACATAAAATGATGAATGTCTAAGGAAGATTTATGTGCATATTCAATAGAGTATTATACAGTTATAAAGAGGAAGAAGGTAATGTCATTGAATTAAGTGAAATAAACCTGTCATAGAAAGGCAAATAGATATCACACGTTCTCTCATACATGGAAGCTGAAACTATGTCAATCTGAGTGTAGATTAGTGATTACTACAGGTGGTGAAGTGGGAACTTGGTGGAAAAGGCTGGACTTAGCCTTTGAACACAGCGTGTATTTGGAAGTATTACACTGAACCTCATATGTACAGTTAATATGCATTAATAAAAATATGTATAGAATCTCCGTCATGGTCACATTTTTTTCAGACAATTATATACATTCTCTACAAAGCATACAACAAACGTATTTCAAGATAGTCAACAAAAAACAAGAACTAATTCGAATGAAGGGAAACGCTAGCAAACATCAAGGTTTGGGGCATGACATAGAGTCATGAGCTTAGAGAGGACTTGGGGACAGCATGACATTCTGAAAGCCCCTCCAAACTTCTCACTGTACTCTCCCAGCAAGGGATGAGGTGGCCATCTGTCTCCCTGGTGCTGGGATTTGTCTCTGTCTGTTCAGTGCCCTCCCAAGGAGGAAGGGCCTTGCCGAGGAAACATTTCTGTAGATTCATCGTCCCGGGTCTGATCTGCAGGGGCTATGGCCCCTTCTTGCTGTTTTTCTGCTCCATAGAGGAGACATCTCCCAGAGGAGTGCAGAAGAGAGCTCGCTCTCTCTCTCTCTCTTTCTCTCTTTCACACACACACATACACACACACAAACACACACACAGAGATACTTTTAACTGAGCAGAGTGAGTTTCTGCTTGGCAGCTTTGCACAGCTCTTCAGATGTGTGACTATCATTCTGGTTGTATCTCTGGGTTAGGTGCTGGCTTCATCTAGCTTCGAGGAACCCTTAGGTATTGCTACAGATCAAATTTGCACAAATCATATTGCTAACTAGAAACTATTTCAGATGTGCCATACATCCCCTCAGCCAGGAGGCCTGCCTAATCTTCAGGCAGGGCTCTTCGAGGTGACAGAGAACTGAGGTGCCCTGATTCCTCCACCTGGAAGGACTGAATGTAAGACTGTGAGGGGCAGGGGGACAGGAAGCGATCTCTGCAGACGCATCACTGTGGCAGCAATGGGACATTGCTCAGGGGACACCCGAGCTGCACTGCCCAGCGGCCACTCTGGTGACACAGCACAGCTCTTAGGCTGCTTGATCACTGAGCAGGTCTTTTTCTGGAGTTCACCATCATGTGACTCCTGCTGCCTGGCTCTCTGGGCTGCCCCTGTCCTGTGTCCCGTGGGTGGGTTTCAATGCAGACTGCTTAGTTGCCACTTGGCATGGGTTCCCTTGAGATGAGCAGCTTGTAAGATCTGTTTGGGCCAGTTCACAACTTATCCATGACCACAGATGTAGTTCCAGTTTTCGTTTCTTCCCTTGGGGTGCCGGGACCCTGGTGCACACTGGGTGGGAAAGGGTGAAGGGAAGGCCTGAACGGGTCAGCAGTGAGTGCTGGGGGAGGGGGGGCGCCGGAGGGAGGAAGTCTCCTCTGAAGGTTCCAGCGGTCCAGCTCTTCAGTGTTACAGCTCTTTTAGAAAACATCTCTCTTAGATGATAGTCAATGAAACAGCTTGCGCACATACATTTTATCCTGGGTGATATATGGGCTGCATCTATGAAGTGTGGAGAGTGGGAAGGTGTTCTTAGGGTGAAGTATCATTGGCTGAGGTTTAAGGGTTCTGGGGACACTTCATTTGCATGCAGAGGTATTCCAGGAAACTGAATCAATAATTTCGCCAAGGATTATGTGACATTTCTTGGGTAGAAGACTTGGGGGTCTGGTTTCTCAGATCAGTCAGGAAAGAGAAAGCCCTGTTAAGGAAAGGTAGTCCTTTATTTTACACAGAGCTCAGGAAAGCTGTCCAGACATTGTAGACTGCAACCTTATAGCAAGGTGTAACCCATGGGTGCTCATGGGATGCAGCATGGCATGTCTGTTGGTGACTGTTAATGCTTTGACTATGAAATGTTCTCCACAGAGTTGTGTTTTGAATATTTGGTTCCCATTTGGTGGCATCATTTTGAGAAGTTTAGGAAACTCTAGGAAGCAAGGCTTAGCTGAAGTTTCTCTGGCATACATACATTGACATTGACACGACCATGGACATAGACATATGCAAACACATACACAAGCATATGCATGTACTGTCTAAGTTAGGGTTTCTGTTGTTGTGAAGAAACACTGTGACCATGGCAACTCTTTTTTTTCTTTTTCTTTTTTTTTAAGATTTATTTATTTATTATATGTAAGTACTCGGTAGCTGTCTTCAGACACACTAGAAGAGGGTGTCAGATCTTATTATGGATGGTTGTGAGCCACCATGTGGTTGCTGGGAATTGAACTCAGGACTTCTGGAAGAGCAGTCAGTGCTCTTAACCACTGAGCCATCTCTCCAGCCTCCCCCCCCCCTTTTTTTAATTTGGTTTTTCGAGATGGGGTTTGTCCCTGAAGCCCTGGCTGTCCTGGAACTCACTCTGTAGACCAGGCTGACCTCGAACTCAGAAATCTGCCTCCCAAGTGCTGGGATTAAAGGCGTGCGCCACCACTGCCTGGCATCCATGGCAACTCTTTTTTTTTTTGGTTTTTCGAGACAGGGTTTCTCTGTATAGCCCTGGCTGTCCTGGAACTCACTCTGTAGACCAGGCTGGCCTCGAACTCAGAAATCCGCCTGCCTCTGCCTCCCAAGTGCTGGGATTAAAGGCGTGCGCCACCACTGCCCGGCCATGGCAACTCTTATAAAGGAAAGCATTTAATTGGGGCTGGCTTACAGTTCAGAGGTTCAGTCTGTTATCATCATGGTGGCATGCAGGTGCTGAGAAGGAGCTGAGAGTTCTACGTCTTGATCCAAAGACAGCAAAAGGAGACTGTGAGCCACACTAGGCCTAGCTTGGGCACAGGGGAGCTTATACCTGCTCCCATAGTGACACACTTCCTAATTGTGCCACTTCCAGTGACCAAGTATTCAAACACCTGAGTCTGAGGGGGCCATTTCTATCTAAACCACCACCACACACAAACACATACAGAAACTCAGGGGTCTTTGCCATCACCACAGCCAGCGGAGTAACAAGTATTCAGTTGTGTTGTTTCAAACTTTGGGAGTCTGACCCCGAGTAGTTTATTTTAGGCATATTTAGGCACAGCACAGTTTGGTGAAAAGTTTCTTTGTGATAATTAGTTCAATCCCATGTGCACAATAAAGCACAAAATAAGCTAAATAAATATCAGATGTGACTACATAGAAACTTTGTAAAGTACATGAGACACCTTTCATAAAGATGGATTCTATAGACTGACTGGGAAAAACAAGTTTATGAGAATGGGTGTGGGGAAGGATCCAGTGTGGTCTCTATCCTACACACACACACATACATGCACACACACACACACACACACACACACACACACACACACACACACGAGACAGGGTTTCGTTGTGTAGCCTTGTCTGTCTTCCAACTGACAGAAGTCGGCCTGCTTCTGCCTCCTGAGCACTTGGGATTAAAGGTGTGCACCTTACACATGGCGACTGGGGATGTCTTGTATCTAGTTCCTTCTCCTCCTCTTCTGCTTCTTGGCAGCATGGTGCGAACTCTGTTGTCCCGTCCATGCATCTCTTCTATGATGCTCTGACACATTTAACACTGAGCCAAAGGAAGCTTTTCCTTTTTGAAATTGTTCTGTCAGGTGTCGTATCCACGTTGAGAAAGTCACTATCACGCTAATGACATCCTGAAAGAAACAGTGGGTCAGCCAGGTAGAGTGGGGAACCTGGAGGGAAAATGGGAGCCCTGTATTCAAAGTACAAGCCTGGTACCCCAGGTGTGGAGACAGCAGCATTTGTAAGGGAGAGCGCGTGTGCACAGTGAGGGAGGGTGTCTGAAGTGGAAACTTAAAGTGTTCTTTGGAAAGTCAGTTGGATGGTGTTTTGCGGGGGCAAACATGTGAAGGAGTGTTTTCCTGAAGTGGACACAGGCCTGAAAGGCTAAGGCAGACTTGTGAGGAAACGTTTTTTTCTGAAGCAGACACAGGTTAAAGATGTTCTGCTGAAGCAAGTACGTGAAAGGACACGTGACGAAGGACTTGTAAAGATGGCAAGTAGCATGGGAGGAAGGGTAGGGAAGCGTGTGTGTGCACTGCAGCTGAAGAGGGAGCAAGCCAGGTGTCAGCTGAGGGGTCCTGCACTGTAATCCCAGCCTGAGGAGGGAGACTTGCCCTGAGTTTGAGGCGGCCATTTTGTGTGCGAGGGTTTGAACTAAAGACTTCCCCACCAGTGCCAGGCAATTGTCCATCACTGACCTGGATACTCAGACTCCCTCATCCCCTGTGTTTCAGATGGCAAGGCCAGGCTTCAGAGGAACACAGGAGGCCTTGGCATGGCTAACACTTCAGTAAGCTCTCCTCCATGCACATGGGCAGGAGTCACGATGCAGTTCATGGCAGTATGATAAATATATATCGTATATATGCCCACTGCGTGCAGTATCTGGGAACTCCGGACTTTAAAGTGATACTTTACAGGTCTCTTTCTGGGAGTATTACAAAGCAAGCGTAGCACAAAACCCTAAGTCAGTGATGAACTTCCCTCCCGTATGCTCCCGAGCTACATGGACTTCTCCTCTCTCTTCAGGTCGCGGTGTTTGAGATGGAGCCCAAGACCTTGCAAGTGCTGTGTGCCCTGGCCCCACTTGACCATTTTAGAATTGGATTTCTAGTATGGTTAGGTTTTTAAGTTCCTTATGTATTCTAATTGATCCTTCCGATTTCACTCCTTTTTGAAGGTAGCCTCTTTCTTCTGTTGACTCTTTCCCATGAAGGGGCTTTTAGTTCGATAGAATCCTTTTTGCCTGTTTTTTTTTTTTTTAGATTTATTTATTTATTATATGTAAGTACACTGTAGCTGTCGGAAGAGCAGCAGGGCTCCTAACTGAGGAGCCATCTCTCCAGCCCCCTTTTTTGCCTGTTTTATTTATTTATTCTTTTTAACTTTTTAAAAAGATTTATTTACTTATTATATGTAAGTATGCTGTAGCTGTTTTCAGACACACCAGAAGAGGGCATCTGATCTTATTACAGATGGTTGTGAGCCACCATGTGCTTGCTGGGATTTGAACTCAGGACCTCCGGAAGAGCAGTCAGTGCTCTTAACTGCTGAGCCATCTCTCCAGCCCCTATTCTTTTTACTTTTGTTTTTCTGCTTTGGGCTCATAAAAATCATTGTACTGAATTCTTGAAGTTTTCTCTCTCTCTCTCTCTCTCTCTCTCAAATCCATGTAGTTTTAGAGTTTCAGATCTTAAACTTAGGGTATCCAAGGCTGGCCTTGAACTCCCCGAGCATCTGAAGATGATGCTGTACTTCCCTGACTTTGATTCAGTTTTCCCAGAATGGAGAGTTTCCTCTTGTGGATGCTTTCCCCAGCAGCGCCGACTGACGAAGCTGCCCTGTTTCTCATGTTTGTTCTGTTACTTTTGCCGAGTCTCTGTGCTGACGCTGTGTACTCACTGCAGGGATCTCTGGTGCCTGGGTTGCTCTACCATGCTGCCTTGGTCTTCATGGTGCATAGTATGTCTATACGCGGGCATTCGGATGCCTCCAGGGCTGTGTTCTGGCTGTGTCTCTTTAGGGTGTGTTGTATATCTTATGACTTTTAGTGCTTTGTGAAGAGCGGGGACAGAAGGCAGCTTGAATTCACCGTGTCAACTAGTATTACCATTATGCTGGGCAGGGTGGAGGGAGGGGTCTAAAACCAGCACAAGTCTGCCAAGAAAGCTCACAGGGCTGAGAGAATGACACCTAATAACCTGCCACCCCAGCATTCACCCATGGTGGAGGAACGTCTCAGACATGTTTGTCTCAATGGCCAATTAAGCTTAATAAAGATGGGCTCAGGGGCTAGTAAATGCTTAGCAGGTGAAAACACTTGCCACACAAGTCCGACAATCTGAGTTCAATCCCTGGAACCGCCACCGAGGAAGAAGGAGAGAGCCATTTCCACAGTGTTGACTTCTGACCTCCACATACATATCATGCACCTGCCAATAGTAATAAATAAATTTAAATCAAAAGACTAGTTAATGGTTAACAGTGTATCATAAACCCCTCAGAAGGAAAAGAGTTTTTTATTAACCACTGTGTGTGTTTTAAGCTATTAGATTTACAAACCAGTATTTTTTTTAGTGGAAACAACTTGACCAAAAAAAAAAAATCTGTCATAAGATTTTGAGACCATTAAAATAGAGAGGAAAATTAAGGCCAAAATTGGATGTGGTGGCACACCCTACCACTCAGGAGGTTGAGGCAAGGGAATCATGAGTTCAAGGCCAGTCTAAGCTACATAGAAAGACCCCTCATGAAAAAAGTCCAGTCGTGGTGACAATCTACTGGTGCCCTTTTCTGCCTGTACCAGGAGAGACTGCAGCGTCCGGCCCACGTTGGTCTTGGGCTTGTTTTCCACTAAGTATTAGCTCCTTGTTGTTATAATAAAATATTTGAAAGAACGTCAGCAGGGAAGGTTTATTTGCTTTACAGTTTAAGAAAAGATGCAGCACACATGATCAAAAGCGAGGTGAGAGGAGTTTGAAGCCCTTGGCCACACTGGGTCCCACTCAGGAAGAGAGAGATTAATCCTGTCGGCCATCTTGCTTTCCCCTTCTTCGGTCTGGGTCTCCAGCCCCATGGGATGGTACTGCTCACATTCAGGTCTTCCCTCCTCAGCTAAACCTTTCTGGGAACACCTTCACAGACCTGCCCAGAGGTGTGTCAACTGGGTGGTTCTAAATCTTTTCAAGTTAACAATGTAGATTTGTCATTACATGGAAATTCTTTTTGTTAAACATAGCATGAAAGTGTATTTATATTTTGGCACATCTTGTTTTTTTTTTTTTTTCTTTTCTCCCTAGCAACAGAAAGGTACTTTCTTTATACCTAAACCAAAATTAAAATGGGCCCCAAACTAAACCTGGCAACGGCCCCTGACGCTGTGTAACCTAACGGCCTAGCATTCAGAACTGTGCCGTGGTGCTCTACTCAAGAGCACCAGTCCACAGGAGAGAGCAAGGCTCCCTGTGGCTAACTACAGTCAAAGCAGGGTGTCCTGAAGATAACGAGGGTCTCACAGATGCCAAGTGCCCCTCTGTTGGTGGAAAAGAGTGCCTGTGGCTCCTTTGTCCACACAACTTTAACGTAGGTCTTGCCATCGGAGTGTGCAATGTTGTGCTGCTGTCTGACAGCATCTAACGTGGTGAGCCCACTTCCAGCTCCCTCCAGACGACCCAGTGATAACCTGAACCCTGTGTGAGCTCTGTCTGCCCCCCTCTTCCTGAGACACCCCTGGCTCTCACAGTGTGTATCCTCCTCACTTTCACAGGCCTGGCTGGATCCCCAGTGGTGCGCTCCTGCTGTCTATGGGCTGAAGAACTTTGTGGCTCAAAGCTAGAAACCGTGGCAGAAAGAGGTGCCCCACATGACCTTCCTTACATGTTGGAAGTGGTTACCAGAGACTGGAGAGGAGGATGAGGAAGGACAGGGGCAGGTTGAGCAATGGGGGCCGAGGGACAGTACAGCACACATATCTCATGTGCTACGTCAACTGTATTTTCCAAAAACCTAGAAGAGATTTTGAACGTTTACAAAGTATGAGATGGATGTGTGCCGTGCTTTGACCATTAGACAATGTATACCCGCATTAGAGTATCACACGGTACTCTATAAACATGTACCATTTTGATGTATTTGCCTATCAAAAGGTAAAAACTTTGATGTGTGAAATGAATTAAAAGGTGTTTGACTTGCTGTTAAAAGACTTGCAGTATCTTTTCGTGGGGCACAGATGTTGCCTGGCAGCCTGGCATGGCTAATGTCTGCTTTGTCTGCTCCGTGTTTCATGCGTTGTAAGCACTGTTGGCTACATAATTAGATAGACGAGGGTGTGGGCTCCCCCTTCAGGCCAGTGTGACTGCCCAGGCACGTGGCATGAAGCTGGCTCTCCCCCCAACCCTCTCTCCTTCTTTGGCAGTGTGTTACTATGTGGTCCAGTCTGGTTTCATACACCCATGATCCTCCTGCCTCAGCTTTCTAAGTGGTGCGATTATAGGTTCACTATACCTGGCTAAGACAACGCTTTCAGCTGACTCTTCCATGCTAGGGACTGAGCCAGGTCTGAGAATGGGCAGGTGGTTAAGTCCACACCCCGCCAGTGAGTTACTGCCACCCTTTATTTTCTTTAATTTAATTAAAAATTTCAAGACTTGACAAAATATATGTCACAAAATCCGTCGTCTCGCCATTTTAAGCACAGTTAACACACTAGGCTATGCTGTGAAGTCACCAGCACCATCCTCTTCATCCTCCAGAGCAGAAACCCTGCACTCATCCCCTGCACTCTCAGCCCTGGAGCCAGCACCCCGCTTTCTCTTCCTAGTTGACTGCCCTGGGCACCGTGTGTGAGCCAAGTGTGATCTGTCACATGATTTGCCTTCTTTCGAATGGCTATTCCACTTGGCATGATACCTTCCACTTGGTATGATACCTTTAAGATCAGCTACATCGTGTGTGCCAGGGTCTCTTCCCTTTTGAAGGTTGCATGGTATTCCTTTGGGCTAGATCACGTTACTTATCTATCCACCTCCCTAAGGATGGATAATACTTTATCGTATGTATATGTTCCGTCTTATTTTTCTGTGGGCCAACCAACAGACTCTTCTCTTGCTTCCACAGTGCTGCTATGAGCATGGGTATGTAGACCATCCTTAAGGTTGTATTTTGGGGCCTGAGGAGGTAGTTAAGGTTTGTTGTTGTTGTTGTTGTTTGTTTTTATTGAGAAAGAGTGTCTCTGTGCAATAGCCCTGGCTGTCCTGGAACTTGGATCTATAGACCAGGCTAACCTTGAACCTACAGAGATCCCCCTTCCTTTGCCTCCCAAGTGCAGGGATTAAGGTGTGTGCCACCACCTCCCAGCGATAGTTAGGTTTATGTAAAATTTTTGCTATGTAAAGCCTGAGGACCAGAGTTCAGTTCTCACACGAAAATCCTGACATGCTGGTGCACGCTTGGAATCCCTACAGCTTGATGCAGGGCAGCCTTGCTGTATCTGTGAGCCTCAAACCACAGTTAAACGACCCTGTCTCAAAAACAGCGAATGGTTCCTGAGGAATGGAATCCAAGGCCGACCTCTGGACTCCACACACTGTGTACTGTGCATGAATGCCTCTCCACGCACCCACATGTGCACAAATATGCACCTCACACACCCCAAAAAGGCTGTCTTCAGTTGTTTTGGTTGTTACTTAGAAACTCTGAATCATGTTGTGTGCTTCTGTTTGTAAGGGTTTGAGGAGTCGTCGTGCTGGTTCCCTTGAACTGTCTGCGTTCCTAGCAGAGAACACGGGCTTGATTTCTCCACAGTTTCACCAACATATATCTCCCTCTCCCTCCCTCCCTTCCCCCTCTCTCCTTCTTCTCTTCTCTTCCCCCCTCTCCCTCCACCCCCTCTCTTCTCCTTCCTTATTTCTTTCTCCTCCTCCTCCTTTTTTTGACAGTCACATCTAAAAGGTGTGAGGCTGTATCTCCTTGTGACTTTGCATTGGATCTCTCCAGCTCTGTCTTTAAATTTGTTTTCAGTTGCCATGGTGACTGTTCTCTCCTTTGCAGGAAGGAGATGAAATCCCTGGAGCAGTCTGGTTCGCTCAAAGGCTCCTTGAGCGCAGAGCAGCAGCTCTCTCTCATCAGCGGCTGCAGCAACCTAGCCGAAGCAGTAGAGGGCGCCATGCACATTCAGGTGAGTCAAAGCCCCAGGGTTGAAGAGCCGGGAGATTGCCTTCCAACGTCTCTGGAAGCAAGTGGCAAGACCATGGAAGATGTAGACTTTTTTTTACCTTCAAGGTCAGAATTTTGTTCTGTGTGACAGGAAACAGGGTCACCAAAACATCTCTCGTCCAACTCCTCAACTATGACGATGTGTCTTAAACTTGTTAAAAATATCTTGGAAAATAGGGTTTTTGGACTGATGACACTGATTTATTTTGTTCTGTTTCTTGGAGCTTGCTATGTAGACCAGGCTGGACTTGAACTCACAGAGTTCTGTCTCAGGAGTGTTGTGATTAAAGGTGAGCACCACCAGGTCTGGCTTTATCACTTTCTTAAATGGACACATTCTTGCTCTAATAAATAGAAAGTCAAAGGAAGTCACCTAAAACAAAGCCTTTCATAGTATTTAGGGTTTGGGACAACTTCACTGAAAGAGGGAAACAGGAATTCTCATAGACATGGTTTCCTCCGTTCTCGGCAGTGGCTGCTTGAGGCAAGAGCCGGGCGTCTAGGGGCTAGGAGGAAGCTTTCTCCACAGCTCACATGCCGACCCTGCTGGCTGACCCCACCCATCTTAAGTGTAACTGTTACTTTCTGCTATAAGCTTGGGATGAGTTTACCTAAAACTCAAAGGCTATTCCCAACACTCCCCAGTGTTTGTGTTTTAAGGGGACACTCTGAGGACGTGGAGAAGCCAGAGAGGCCAGTAGTGTTTCATGTGTGGACCCTGTTCCAAGAGGCTGGCTCCTTGTCTCTGTGGCTTCCTGTTCTCCACTTTACCAGATGTAGACAGCACAGTCACATAATACTTTTCAGTGTGTCGATGTGTGTTTCTTTATTGTTGGTTATTGCTGTTAGTCTCTGTAAGTCTCTCACAGGATAAACTGAGCTTTATCACATACATGCATGTTTAGGTAAGACAACATGAGTAGTGTTTGGAACCATCTGTGTGGTTTGGGTTCCCACAGAGTAGTTTGGGACTCAGGGATCTCTCCCTCTTCCTTTCTATCTCCTTCCCCACTTCTGCCCCCACATCTTCCTTTTTGAGACAAAATGTGGCTATGTAGCTCAGGCTGACCTGAAACTTACCGTGTAGCTCAGGGTGGCTTTGGACTTGCAGCAGTCCATTTGCCTCAGTGTCCCGAATGCTAGGATCATAGGCACGCACACCACAATCAACTGTCCGTCCCTCTCTGTCTCTGGTTTGGTATAGGTGGTGTGAAAGGCAGGGCCCTGTAAGGAGGCGGAGGATGTCTGGGTGAGCCTGCAGGTGTCCTCCTTCAGCATTGACTCCTCAGGCTTGCGTTTGGAGAGCACAGAAGCCACCTGGGTCTTGGTCTTGGCGGAGCAGCTTCTTCCTGTGGGCTTAGCTTTGAAGCATGTGTGTACTTCATATGCCGGGATTGCCAGGAGGAGGTAGAACAATTCAGACAGTGGCAAAGACAGGAAGGAGCCTCCTCCTCTGAAGCCTGTGGCTCAGAACAGACTCAAGGCGAACAGGCCTGGGACAGTCTTGATGTACAGTGGCTGGGACACTTTGGCTTTAACTTTGGAGCTCCACTTCCTTATTTGCATGAGGGTACTCACCTCTCTCTGGAGTGGTATGAGGATTTCTGTTTGGGCATCTATATAAAGAAACTCTCCTGGAAGACAAGGCTCTACTTATCCAATGATGGGATTAAAAATCACCTCATTTGGGGGTTGATTTGATGTAGTTACTGTCAGCATCCCCAGGGGACTGGTCTAGGCCCTCTGTGAGTACAAAATCCAAGTCTGCTCAGGTGCCTCATTAAAAAAAAAAGTGTTATCTTTGCATAGATCCTGTCTCCATCATCCTATGGATTTAAAATAATCTCTTTATGACCTTTCACACCCAACACAAAAAAATGTGCTGTGTGATTGATGACATGCTGTCCAGTTTAGGGGGTGATGTGAGAAAAGTCTGCAGATACCTAGTGTAGGCACATTTTTCTTTCCTTTGTATTTTCAACCTGAAGCTGGTTGAATCCCGGGAACCTGCTCGTGCAGGGGCATAGCCATATCTAGTCAAGTGGCAGAACTGCCATGTTGTAATAACATACATGTCTGATTTAGTTATAGACTGTGATCTGAAAAGTGGATGCTGACATGCCACTGTAATATTTCCAGCTTCTCATTTCACAGAGCGTTTCGGCCCCATGACCCGTCTGGCATCTCTCATTCTAGCATATTGTCAGGCCTTGGGTCTGCCCAGCCAGGTGCCTCTTCAGAGATGCTCATAAGTATATCTTTCTAATTCATCCATGAAGTTTTACCCCCAGCCAGGCATGGTGGTGCATAGTACTCTGTGCACTTGAGAAGAGGAGGCAGGAGGATTTCAAGGTCATTCTTGGGTAGTTCTTGAGCTCTAAGCCAGCCTGCACCTGTGAGACCATCTCAACCCTCCCCAACACCTCCCAGAAATAGAAAGAAAGAAATGCAATCCCATTTGAAGTTACTAATTCTCAAACATTGAACTTACTTTTCTCTTCTCTAATGGGACACTTATGATTTGCAATGAGATAACCTGTCAAGTTGTTCCCTTTGACAATAGCCTTTAGAAAGCTTATTTACATATATCCCAGTCCTAGTGGGCAGCCAGCTATGCCTCAGGGATAGTGAATATACCTGAGTTCAGGAACGTTCTTGCTACGGTTTTCAGGCTGGCTTTGAACTTACAGGTTCAAGTAGTACTCCTTGGCCTCAGCCTCCCGAGTGCAGGAACAGAGGCAGGCACAACCGTGCCTGGGGATTTCTTGACTTGTCTTCCCATTTTTGAAAACTGGTCTATCAGATAATTACCACAGCCACCTAAACCAGCATCTTGTGGAGGTGCAGAGACGGCATGGCAGTTAAGAGCGTGTGCTGGTCTTTCAGAGGACCCAGATTCAGTTCCCAGCATCGACATGGCGGCTCCCAACCATCGGCAACTCCAGTTGCAGGAAACCAGACACCCTCTATAGACCCATATACACACATGCAAGCAAAACCCTCATACACATAAAATAAAAAAAATTAAAATGGGAGTCTTCAATAATATGAAGACACTGTAGTGGCTAGGATATAAAGTCAATCTTTAAGGGAAAATCTTAATGGGACTTGTGCTATCATCTAAGATTCAATTCAGCAAATGCTTCATAAATGATAGTTATTTTACAAGTTATATACTGTATAATCTGTGCACATTTTTTGACAACAAATGAATGGCATGGAGCAAGAGGCGGCATTTTCTGTGCAGCTGAGGTCTGTCTCTGTTTTCCAAGTAATGAATGTGTTTATGTTGAGCTCTGTCTGTTATGCGGAACAACCAGAGCTGGGAGGGGGGTGGGGGGAGGAGAACGGAGAGGGGTGATTCAGACCCTGATAGGTTTAGTTCCTGCAAGGGATGACGTTGGGAAACTACCTCCAGGAATCCAGAAACTGGGAGAGAGAATGCACAGGACTGGGGAGGTGTGAGGCAGAGAGAGGACTTGCCAAGTGGAGTTGGGGAGAAGGAGGTCAGGGTGGGAACTGTATTCAGAAAGAGAGGAGTGGGGGAGATGAGTGTGTATGTCCTAGAAGGTTCGTGTGACTGGGACAGGTGCAGTATGGAGGAAAAAGCAGAAGGCAGGGGTGATTCTGGGTGACTTAAATGCCAGCTTGAGGTTACTTAGATGAAATGAGTTAACATTTCTAATATGCCAACAATAACACTGGGGCACTCGGTATTTTCCTTTAGACAGAGAACTTGGGTTATAATTTGTATTTTGAATAGAATCTTCCAAAAAGGATGTCCAGGAGAGTGAGACTAACTAGAAGGGAAGGTGGGAGAGAAAGCATGGAGATCCCACGTGCTACATGATTGGTTTTCTTGGGTATGTTTGTATACGTTTTATCTTGTCTTTTCCTCTCCTTTCTCTCCCTCCCTCCCTCCCCCTTCCCTTCCTCCCTCCCACCCTCCATCCTTCCCTCCCTACCCTGTCTCTCTCTCTCTCTCTCTCTCTCTCTCTCTCTCTCTCTCTCTCTCTCTCTCCAGGGTCTCATCCTGTTCAGTCCAGGGTATCCTGACTATGTAGCTCAGGAACCCAAGGATATCCTCCTGCCTCAGCCTCCTAAAGTGAGGATAATAGTCACGAGCTACTACACCTGGCTTGTAGTTTCTTTACACAATACTTTTTAAAATTCTTACTTCCTTGTTGTGTTGGGTGTCAGGCACCAGAGTGTTGCATGTGGTATACCAGTTGTCCACTGCTGAGCCACAGTACACATGTTCCCCATCGCTGAGCTACATCTCAAGTGCTTGTCTAGACCATCTTGCTATGTAGCAAAGGCTGTCCCTTAACTTGTGATCCTCCTGCCACCATGCCAGGCAAATGATAAACTTAATAATCCAATATTTATAATTAGTACCTATCAATGTTTCAACTTTGGTTTACCAGGCAAACCAATGAAAGAACCCTCCCTCCCCACCATAGAAAAACCATGTAAAGTCGTGCAACATGTACTAAAGACTATGCCAATGTTTTTAATATCCAGGAATGTTCAATAGACAGCTTGGAGACAGCTGGGTGTGGTGAGTCATTCCTATAATTGCACCATTTAAGAGGTAGAGGCAAAGGGATCTATGCAGACTAGATGCCAGCAAGATCCTATCTCACAAACAAACGTTTATGTATTATGTGTCTATGCATACACATAACACACACACACATATAAATTTAATTTCTTAAATATAGATAGAAGTGCAGTGTTTGGACTTAACTTTCTATCTATGAATGTCAAGAAAGCTGACGTTTCAAAAGCCCACTGGTGCCTGTCCACACAGCCACACTCACCCAGAGAGCATCTCTGTCACTGAGATGCATCTACAGACCTCCAGGTTGTTCAGGTCTTATTTTTGGTTTTGTTTCTGTTTGGAGACAGGATCTAATGTGGCCCAAACTGCTTGTTACTAAGCCTGACCCTCTAGTACTGCCTCAGGAGCTGTACCCAGTCCCAGTTCCCACAATCCGCTCTTCCTTGTAGAAAATAGGTTGTTCGCAGGCTCTTTCCTTTTCTCAAAATTGTTTTTCTAGGGAAATGTTCCAAAGCAAGGGACAGAGCTTGAGGATAAGCAGATCTATCCAGGGAGCTTGCTTGTCATAGCTCCTCAACCAAAACCAATCCCCATCATAGGATTTGCTTAGTTCCTGCTGCCAAATCTTAGTCCCCACCCCGTCCCCACACGGAATCTTTTACACAAATCCCAGAGGGCAGAGGTGCTGTTGAGAAGGTTTCCTAGCACTGTGAAATGTGGGAGCCTCCAAGAAGGAATCCTGAATTTCTAGAATGTAGTGCAATTTTGAAATCAAATCCTGCCTGGCAAGAAAGTCTACTATACTGGAAATCAAGCCGCATCTCAAAAGGCCGTCTGAGAAAGTCATTCATTAAAGAATATTAGGGCTTCTTAGCTGCTGGAGCACTCTCCCTGGGGATGGAGGTGTCGGGTGGGAGCCCGAGGGTAGCTTATTAACTCAGAAAGTTGAAATGGAGCTTGCCTCCAAAGGCAAGGCCAAGACTGAAATCTAGAATCCCTAATCACACAGTCCCTGGAGATGAAGGGGTGTCATCCCCTTTCTTCCAGGCTGGGAAGTGCTGGTCTCATTTGGAAAGGATTTTCAGACCCAGGCAGTCACCAGTTACAGGAAGCTGCACTCTTAAGTGGCAGCATTACTGACATGTCTGTGTTCAGTTAAAGAACAGCAGTTTATTAGACCTCTGGTCTTAGTCAGTGAAGCCCACAATGGCGGTTTAGTGAGGATGAGGTTGGTTCAGGGAGCACAGGCCGCTGAGAGGGCAGCACTGAGCTGGCAGAGGTATGCCCTGAAACTGGGTTCCCTGGCTCCTCTGTGGCAGTGCCTTTTTGCAACAGCCTCACTAGGCACGTGACACCTCTTTTCTATGTTAAAATTTTTTTAATACAGGTTTTTGTTGTTTGTTTCATTGCTGCCTGGGGATTGAATCCAGTGTCTTGTGTCTGACTAGGCAAGCGTTCTACCACTAAATGTTGTTCTCTTAAACTTTTACGAGATAAAATTGGGTTTACAGAGGTTGTATTTATTCATTTGTCTGTTTGTTTTGTGACAGCGTCTCTTGTAGCCCAAGCTGGCATAAAACTATCTATGTAGCTAGGGTCAGTCTTGAACTCCCAAGTACTGGGATGACAGATGTGCATTACTGCACAAAGACAAGGTATCCTTGAGTGTGCTTGTCTGTGTTCAATACTGAGTGCCAGTGACATAGCTGGCCTGTGAACCACACAGGCCCGAGGATTGGAACTCATGTTTAATCAGAGGAACTTGAGTCTGGGGAGGGGGAATAGTACACTTTTGTCAAATATGTGCATTCCACATCTGTGGATCCAGCCAATCATGAACAGGAACTATTTAGAAGAAAACAATACGGGGACTGGTGAGGTGGTTTAGCAGGTGAAGGTGCGTGCGGCTTGCCCCGGGGCCTGACGGCCTGAGTTTGATCCCTGGGACCCACATAGTAGAAGGAAAGAACTGGCTCCTGAGAGTTGCCATCTGATCTCCACGTTCCATGATGTGCACTCACATAGTCAGTAAATAAATGTAATAAAAGCATACACCAGGCTGGAGAGGTGGCTCAGGGGTTAAGAGGGCTCGCTGTGTGTGCTTCCAGAGGACCTGAGTTTGGTTCCCAGCACCTCTGTCCAGCAGCGCATGACTGCCTATCATTCCAGCTCCTCAGGTACCAAATCCTCTTCCGGTCTCCATGGCACTGGCACACATGTGGCATGCATGTAGACAAACACACATGTACATCATAAATATATAAATACATTAACACTACTCCAACCACCTGCCCCAACAAAGCCCCAAACAATGCAGTTGAGTGTGGTAGCACACACCTATGATCTTAGTATTTGTGAAGCTACAGCAGGGGGATTGCTGTTAGTTCCAGGGCAGCATGGGTTGGATCCCTGGAAGCACTAGGGCCAGCTTGCCTGGTCTGTGGTGAAGTTCCAAGCCAGTGAGAGATCCGGTGTCAAACAAAAGGCAGAAGGCACGTGGCGGTGACCCACACTTGTCCTCTGACCTTCATCAGAGAACTGTGTATGTGTATACTAGCGCCCACGTGTGTGCTCTACCCTGCCCAACTCCCATATTGAAAAAAAAGGAAAGAAACCCCTCCAAGATCTTGGCAGGCCTTTGGGGGACTATAGATTAGTATGGAGAACTGGCTTGTGACAAAGTGGCCCCTTGGGAGCCATGTATATGGTATCCCCCTTTACTTAGCCTTTAAAATTTTCTCTCTTGTGTTTTGTAGATTTTAATGTCAAATTTGCATGCATTCTCCCTTCCTGTTGCTCTTTTCATTAGCCTCATACCCTGGGGTCTTGCTAAAATCCTTCATTCTCTCGAAGTTTTTGGTTTTGTTTTGGGTTTTTTTTTTTTTTTGCTTTTTTTAAAGGATTTTCTGTTAAGACAGGCAGGTGTCTGAATAATTTTCTGATTGCTATGCTTTTTATTGATGGATATTTTTGGTGCCGACTAAGCTGTCTCATGTGGTATCGATCAGAAGTATAAGATCTGATACCCACGCCACTGTGTCATGATTTTTATTGGGGGGGGGGATTCTGTTTTTCATGACTAATTGTGTTAGAATTAAGTTTGTTTTTGGTGCCTTTTATCAGGTTGAGGAAATTCCCTTTATTTCCAGTTTGTTGAGTGTTGATAATGAATGATTGTTGAACTCTGAATTTTGTCAAATGCTGTTCTTTGTTCACTAAGAGAACTGTGTAGTTGTCTTTTAAATCTTTTGTTACTGTATCTCCCACCCCTTCCAGGAGAACAAACCCAGGGCCTTGTGCATATGGTAAATTTTATTGGATTATTTCAGAATTTTGAATCAACCTTGCATGCCTAGACTACTTGGTCATGATGCATTTCCCTTTTTATGTTTTCTGGGTTTATTTGGTTAATTAATTAATTAATTAATTATACCATTTGTGTGTGTGTGTGTGTGTGTGTGTGTGTGTGTACACATACATACACATGCAGTTTTCTCCTTCTACCATGTGGGGTCCAGGATTAAACTCAAGTAATCAGGCTCGGCAGGAAGTGCCTTTAGCAGCTGAGTTGTCTCTTGGGCCTCAATTGGTTGATATTTATTAAAGATTCTTACATATGTCTTTATGAGGGATATTAGCTTGAAATTTCATTTCTCCATCTGCCTTTTGTCTTAGTATAAAATCGGGTTCATAAACTAAACCAGGGACTGTTCCACTGTCCTCCTCTAACAGACTTATGTGGAAATGATTTCTTTTTAAATGTCATGTGCATGCATTTCATTGGTAAAACTTTCTAGTGATTTGGTTGTTTGTAAACTCTTAAACAATGGGCCCAGTTTTCTTCGGAGACGCAGGATGGGTTACCGACTTCTATTTGAATAACTTCAGCAGTTGTTGTCTCCTGAGGAATTTGTCTATTCATCCGAATGTTTGAATGTGTTAGTATTAGCAACATTCTTGTCGCCCGCTTTAGGGCCTGGAGTTGCTCCTCGTGCTTCCTCTCTATTGCAGATATCCACACTGAGTGGAGTCCTTTTTCTTTCCTTAAGCAGATTATCAGTGTTATGAATCTTTCAAAGAACTAGCTTTTGGTTTTATTTATTTTCTCTCTAGTGACTTTTTTTTTTAAGAGTGTACCAATTTCTGCTGTCAACTTTATTTCCCTCCTTTGCTTGTTTTGGATTTGATTTGTCTTCCTTTTGCTAAGTGCTTAAATTACAAATGTAGAAAATTGGTAAATTGGTTTGAGTACTATATTTTCTATTCCCCTCCTCCTCTTCTTCCTCCTCCACCTCTTCTTCTTCTTCCTTCTTCTTCTTCTTCTTCTTCTTCTTCCTCCTTCTTCTTCTTCTTCTTCTTCTTCTTCTTCTTCTTCTTCTTCTTCTTCTTCTTCTTCTTCTTCTTCTTCTTCTTCTTCTTCCTTCTTCTTCTTCTTCTTCTTCTTCTTCCTCCTTCTTCTTCTTCTTCTTCTTCTTCTTCTTCTTCTTTCTCTCTCTCTCTCTCTCTCTCTCTCTCTCTCTCTCTCTCTCTCTCTCTCTCTCTCTGCAATTTCTACCCATTTTCAGCTTTATTGGGTCCTCATTTCTGTAGTCTGGCGATGTTCCTGGCTGTGTTATTCATTGCTGTATGCCCCATTAGCGGGAAGGTGTGTGGTTTTAAAGCAATGGTAAACAGATTTTATATTAGAGATACTTTGCAAAATGGCTCTGGCTCTGTTCTCTCTTGACACTGATATTGGCCAGGGCTGCTGTCAGCCAAGCCTGGGGCACCATTCTCAAGTTAGACTTCTCACATCTGCCAAGTGAGACTCATAGATCTGACTGACTGCCTTCACAATAGAGTCGCACATGGCAAACACTAGGTCTCAGAAGTCGTGAGGCCCTGCCTTCCTCATTCTCTAGGTCACACAGGTCAGACCTGTTCACCACGAGCAGAGACTGTACAAAGGTGTGTGACACCAGGGTCCATCTTGAAGAGTAGCCACTATGCGTTAAAGGCTGTTTTCCCTGCCATTCTCACCCAACATTTTACCACAGCATCCACCTTTCTTCTGAAATCCTTTTTGTTGCCAGAACATTTAAGATACTGATCTTTACTTCGATTCCCTGTTTAATGGTCCCTGTCTCTAAATTTTCACCTGATCTAATTCCATCGACTATTTTTCTTTGTGTGTGTGTGTGTGTGTGTGTGTATTTTCCTGTAATTCCCCACTGAATTCTTCCCGTTAGATTGAGGGTTTGAGGAAGTCCCATCCAAGAAGTCACCTGCAGGTACATTTTGCTGTTTCGGTAGTTACTTGAGGTCTGCTGCCAGCTCCAAATGCCTCAGCATCCTTTATCCTCGCTTCATGAGTCTCCCACAGCAGTAGCTGCTTGACTCTTGTATACTGTGCCATCAAGGAAAGCCCCGCCTGCCCTCCAGCTGCACCCAGACTGGGGAGGTAGACATTGCTTGGGGTCTGGGTTCTCACACTAGCACTCTGGACTTTCTGTTGTCCCTTTCTTGCTCTGCATAGCTTTTTTTTTATTAAATTTTGTCATCAGTATGTATCAAGAAACCAAGTCAAATCACGAGAGCCTTCGTTTTAACTCATCATGGACGAAGGCACAGGAAAAACAAACACAGCAGCCTTCCCCTTTGCTCGTCATAGGTATTTGCAAGACTTTCAATGGATGCCTGAAGCTGTGGAGGCTAGCGAAGCCTGATATCCGTGTTTTCCATACACATACATACCAATGACAAAATTAACATACGAACTGCTGTCTACATCCCAGGCAGAAGTGGAATTCCAAGGTTTTTCTTTCTTTTATAAGCTGCATCAGAACACTACTACTTAATATAAGGAAGGTGCGCTGGACATGGAGTCACATATCTGTAATTCGCTAGCCACTGGGAGGGCCGAGGCAGGAAGACTGTCTTGAGTTTGGGATGCTTGGGCTATATGAAGTGAGCGTGAGGCCCCCCTTGGTTGCAGTGAGACCTTGTCTCAAGAACAAACAAACAGAGCCCCCATTTATTCAAATACTCTATGTTAACAGTGTTAGAAGTCGGGGTAAGAATCTACCTCAGTTGGTAGAACAGCTTAGATTCCCAGAGCCAGGTCGAATCCTGGGACCTGGGTGCCTGTCTGTAATCCCAGCACTTGGGAGGTAGATGCAGGATGAACGGGAGGTCAAGGTTGTCCTTGGTTACATATCAAGTTTGACGCCAGCCTGGGGACTAAACAGTTGTATTTAATAATATATCCATTTTTCCACGTCTTTATCATACTGACCTTCACAACTATGCATTTGTATGGGTTGGGAAATCATTTACATGTATACCATTCAATCATTAACTATATATTTTTTTACAATTGAGCATTAAGGCCCAGGAAACAATATAGTTTAACACATTGAGGTAATCTTTATGGATCGAAGACTGAAATAATTATGACTGTAAATGTGCACACTATTGATCGACTGCTAAAGGTTTGTGTCTAAAATAACTTAATGGGAGCTCACTGGGTTGCAATGGGCCCCTTGTCCTGGGCTTGTGTAAATGCAGGTTGGTCTTAGCCAATTATAAAGGGCCACTGGGTACTCCTGGGTAACAAGGGATTTTCCGCTGGGTTATCAAGCGAGACCACTGCTCAGATGTCAGCCAATCAGGTCATCCCATGCAAGCCTTCTCAGCACATCATGGTGACAGAACCCCAAGCCCTCCTTGGTTTGGCGATGCCTATTTCAGGAATCATGGTTTGCTCAAATAAGTGTTAAACGTTTAATGGGCCTCAGTTTGTCTTTTCAAGTGCTAGTAAAGCTTGATCTAGTGCAAGGCTCAGCAAACCTTCTCTTTAGATCTGGGCCATAAATAGTTTAGGGTTTGATGGCTGGGGAGAGTCTCTGTTGCCCATTTTTTTTAATTTGTGTTTGTTTGTGTTTTATAGTTTTTCATTGTTGGTTTGGAGCGTGGAGGGGCTTCACCAGCCCAGGGCCATGTTTGTTGACTTCTGCTGACTATGCAGAAGGTCCTTGCTGCTGCCTTTATGCCAGGCCCTCTGAGCCCCTGTCCAGTCTACCACTTCTAGTCTAGGTTGGTTTTTAAAATGATGCTAACTCTAGGATTCAGGGCTCAGCTTTGTCACTAAAGTGACCTTCAGCATTTGTGGGAAACTGGCTCTAAGACCCTCTTCTGCTACCAAACTCTGAGATCCTTGTATATGGCATGGTGTAGTATTTGCACAGACTTTATACATACCCTGCCATATGGTTTAAGTCATCCCTAAGTGATTTATAATAATTAGTATAATATATAGACTATGTAAATAGTGATTATATTGCCTAATTTAGGCTATACATTCTTAGTAAAGGCATTTAAAAATAGTTTTTGGAAGTTAGGGATAGAATTCAGGGCCTTGTACAGCATCCCACCACTGAGCTATATCTTCAGAACACAAGAATGATTTTTCAAATATTAAATATGCAATTTAGTTGACTTGTTACTACAAAGCAACAAAACGCCCTGTAGGTCTCTTTATGTAGAAGTTTGACTCTTATGGGATTGATTTCTAGGTAAAGTTTTCTAGCCGTTGTCCCTCAGATATCTTCTGTTAATAGAAGGAAAACTTGCTGCCTGTTTGACCTCTTCTGTTTTAATTCCTACAGGTAGGGACCTGGGTTTGAGCAACAAAGACTTAGTGGCACTGATGTCTGCAGGCTGAGTCCCAGGGCCTAGGGGTCCCCTGTCTGGCTTACAAGGGGTCGAGGCTGCCAAGAAACCACAGGAAAGTGCCTTCAAGCAGAAATAATTTGTTCAGGAGTGAGGAAAGGGTAATTATACTCCAGATGCAAGCTATAGCAGGTGCTCTACCCAAGGGAAGCTTCAGCAGTGACAGGGAGAAATTCAAGTAAGTCCCTTCCATACACCCAGGGACTTAGGCACTGACTGAGGCAAGGGTTGACATTAGCTGACTGGAGGCGAGGCCACTGGAAGAACACCTCCCCCAGTTTGTGCGATACCTTCCAGAAAGACCTTGACAGAGCAGTCTGTATGTACAGTGAGGGTGAGCAAGGCATGTGGCTGTGAAGATTTTCTGGTGGGGCTTTCTAGAAAGTCCTTGAGACAGTTCTTATCTTCTACAAGCAAGGCACCAACTCTTTCTCCCTTGTCTTCTTGGCTCTGGGTTTTGGCTGCACCCAACAAAGAATGACTTTATCTTGGTATCGGCCGTCTCCTCAAAGCTGCAAGGCAGGTGGCGATGCTCAGAGACTGTGTGTGGACTGAGGCCCTGGGCAAGGTTTCTGAGGTGTGTCACAATGAAAACCACCTTTGGGGGAAGAAGGTTGATTTGGCTTTGTCACGCATCATAGGTCTAGACAAAGGGGAGATGAAGGTGGTTTTTGGCTTGAGTCTTAATGGTATCACTGAGTGTGGAGGAGGAGGATGAAGAGGGGGGACTTCCTTGGTAATCAGAGAAGTCTGTCGTATCTTAGAGTGATCACGGCCTACGGAGTACAAGCTCCCCAGTGGTCCATGCACAAACCCCTCCATTCGATAGTCATTTGGAAGAACAGAGCTTCATTATTTGACTTGTGAAATGTGAAAAACATTCTGTCCATCTTTCCTCTCACCAGAACCTTTATTTTTCTGATTATTCCTCCCTTTCCTGTTCACAATGGCTTCCAGACCTAGGCAGGAGGTCTGGTTTCCTGTTTCTGTGTATTTGCATCCTCTCTCCATCCCTCCACCTCTCCCTCCCTCTCTCCCCCTCTCCTTCTCTTTCCATCCCTCCACCTCTACCTTCCTCTCTCCCACTCTCCCTTCCTCCCTTCTCTCTCCTTCTGCCTCTTTACTGGCGACATGTATAGCTCTCAAGGATAAAATGCAATCAAGGAATACAAATGTTAGCATATACATATGAGTCACAGGCAAGCTTTTCTTTGTGATTATGCCATCATATGCTGCATGAAAAACTGATGGGTCCCATAGACTATTGCCGTGGGACCAATAAGATTATATGAGAGCTGAAAGATCTTTATCACCCATGGGTGCCCTAACACCATACTGCAATGGGTCAATCATGCCTCTGGTGATGCTGTATGAACTGATCTATACTGCAAGTCTTATGCTAGCAGGACAGTTACCTTCAGTACACAATACTTAACCATCATAATAAGCAATAATGGTAGTAGTGTGTGTGTTTACTGTAGCATACTGTTTACTTATTATTACTTGATTGATTGATTGATTGATTGATTGAAGATGGGGTCTTACTGAGTCCAGGCTGGCTTGGAACTTACCAGGTAGCTTGGCCTCAAACTTGGAGTAGTAATTCTCCTGCTTCAGCCTCCATGGTGTGGGGGTTCCAGGAATGCCACACCATACTCAGCTTATACTATACTTTTAAAGTATCATTTCAGAGAGTAGATTTTTACGTATATTGTATGATATATAGCATATATTATATATCATATAATATATATTCACATATACATACACATATACACTTTATGTATATCTTGCTTTGGTGGTTAATCCTGTAATTCCAGCACTTGGGATGATGCTGAGGTAGAAGGACAAAGAATTTGAGATCAGCCTCAGTTTCATGTGTAGTTGGAGGGTGGTCTAGGCTACATGAGACCTTGTCGTACACAAAACACACACACACATACATACACATATACACTTTATGTATATCTTGCTTTGGTGGTTAATCCTGTAATTCCAGCACTTGGGATGATGCTGAGGTAGAAGGACAAAGAATTTGAGATCAGCCTCAGTTTCATGTGTAGTTGGAGGGTGGTCTAGGCTACATGAGACCTTGTCGTACACAAAACACACACACACACACACACACACAATCTTAGCACAAAATAGTGTGTGTGTGTGTGTGTATGTGTGTGTGTGTGTGTATGTGTGATGCCAGCAGCAATCTTATATCCCTCTGACTTACCATGTCTTGTTTTCACATGTGGTGCTAGGGATGGATGAAATCCAGGCATATCAGGCCTCTTCTCTCCGACCGAGTCACCACCTCAGCTGCCATCATGCCTCATGAGCGACCGTGTGTAGCCTCCGATCAGGACTAGCGAGCTTTGTGCAACTACATGCCAGCATGTTTGCACAACCACAAAATGACCCTCTCACACAGTTCTCAGAAGTATGCCTACCATCAAGTAACACATGACTGTCTTAGGTTCTGTGACCAAATCAGGACCTGATAAAGTGACTAGTCAAGGAGTGAACAAAGGGACATTAAAGTCACAGCTGGGAGGGTGCCTGCTTTGCAGTCCACCTGATTGCTGGGAAGGCCTGAAAATGGCCAGCATGGCTGCCCTCTGGCAACTGATTACCCTGTCAGCCCCTCAGTGACGAAGGAGCTGGAGCAATGACCTGTGTGTCTGAGACTGTGTGATCTGCAGGATCAGTAGGAGACTATTCCATGGCAGTTTTCTCTTGCGGGCCTTTGCCTTCTGAGACTGAGAATGAAGCCCACATCCTGGGCAGGATGGTGGAAGGCACTGCTCTGTCTTAGTCTGGAACCCAGGTGACTGGAAGGCAGTGATGGCCCGAGCTGCCTTGACACTGGGAGAGGAGGAAGCTAGGGATGGGCCATTGCCTCAGGCTTGGCCCAGGGACAGAACCCATACTCTGATTGACATTCCCCAGGCTGGACTAGCCAGTTTCTGGGAGGAATTTCAGGGTACCCTAGGATGCAGGCCACCCCTTTAAAAGGTATTAGAGGTTAGGTTTGCAACTGGGAGGCTGAGGCAGGGAGGTTACCGCGAGTACAAGTCGGCTTAGACTACACAGTGACTTCAGGGTCAGTGTATGCTACATGTAGAGGCCCCATCTCAGCAAGCAAGGGAAAGCAAAAATGTTGGGGATCCTAACAAAGTCCCAGTGCTAGAAAGAGGGAACACATCTAATTCAATCATCTCCTAATTCCTTAAACCCTTGCTACATTTTTATTTACTTGCCCCCAGTTTCATGTGTATTGTCTTTGTACTAGCCACCACACTGGGTCCTTATTGATACAGTTTTAGGTACTGTTTCTGTAGTCAGTAAACAGCACCATTCTTACAGACTTTATTTCTTCTAGGGCAGTGCTTCTCAACCTGTGGGTTGAGACTCCTTTGGGGGGTTGCATATCAGATATCCTGCATATCAGTTATCTATATTACTATTCATAATAGTAGCAAAATTACAGGTATGAAGTAGTCACGAAATAATTTTATGGTTGGGGGTGTCACCACATTAGGAACAATATTAAAGGGCCACAGCGTTAGGAAGGTTGAGAACCACTGGTCTAGGGTCATTGTAGCAGTCTACTTGTAAATACATCATCTCAATCAACTAAGGAATAGAAAGCAATGATTTTTTTTTCATTAAATTTTATTTTATGTGTATGGTTGTTTTGCTTTCATGTCTCTGTGTGTACCATGTAAATGTAGTATCCATAGAGGCCTGAAGAGGGCATTGGATCCCCTGGAACTGGAGTTAGCAACAGTTGTTAGCTACCATTTGGTTGTTGGAGCCTTAAACCCAGGTCCTCTGGAAGAACAGTCAGGGCTCTTAACCACTGAGCCATCTCTCCGGCCCTGAGAGTAATGTTCTTATGGCTGCATCAGTACCTGCTTTAGGGCTGCAGCTCGAGGGGAGTGTTTGCCTATTGTGGTGACACCCTGGGTCTGATCCCCAGTTCCCCTGATTCTTAACAACCAAACCAGACCAGACCAGACCAGTTCCGTGCTTTAAGCAATCACCCTTGCCTCGTTATCTCCCTACAGCATCCCTCCAAGCTGCCAGTTACTGTTTAAAAGGGAGTTTCATTAAAAATGGAATTTCCAGGTGAATGCTCTTGCCTGGCTGGCTCTTGATACATGTTGGGTAATACTTTATCTTCCTCTTCCCCTTTTAAAATTATTTATTTTTTAATTGTATGTGTATGTATGCTTTGCTTGCATGTATGTAGTCATACCATGTGTGTGCCTCCTGCTGAAGGAAGCCAGAAGAGGGTATCAGATCCTCTGGAGTTATAGATGGCTGTGAGCCACCATGTGGGTGCTGGGACCCCCAACTTGGACCCTCTGCAACAGCAGGTGCTCTTAACTACTGATCCATTTCTCCTGACGCCTCCCTTCTTTTTAGGAGCAGTCTGTTAGTGTGACTTGATTTCAAGTTTGCCAGTGTTGTACATATTGCTTTCTAAATGGATTAAATAAGACACTGTCCCAACGTTGCCCCTCCTCTCCTCCCCTCCCCTCCCCCCTCTCTCCTTTCCCTTCTCCCCTCTCCCCTCTCTTCTCCTGTAGGTCAGATAGGCCTCAAACTTGTTAAAACAAGCTGAGGCTGACCTTGAACTCCTGATCTTTGTGTTTGTACATTCCAAGTGCTGATATTGCAAGTGTGCCCGGCCACACTCAACCCAACATTGATATGTTTGCTTGCCAAATTTGCTTGCACACATCTGTAATCCCAGCACTTCAAGCACACACACACACACACACACACACACACACACACACACACACGCACACTCTTCAGTGCTGAAGACCAATCCCAGGGCCTCATGCATGCTAAGCGAGCACTGTCTGAAGGCACACATAGTTAAAGCTGCCTAAACGTGGAGGGGTTTAACAGCTACCACATTGGCTTCTATGTATTTTCCCTAAGTGTTTTCATTCATGGTTCTTGCTGTGTGGCTGCAGTTTGCCAAGTCCATTAGATCTTGTGTTCTGTGCTGACACACCAGGACTCTGCTTGTTTAAAAGGCAGACGAGGAACTCTTTCCAGCGGCTTGATATTGATAAGGGACCTGGGGCCGACCTCGGAGCTGGGCCGAGACCACAGGACTCTGGAGTTTGGGTGGCTGATGAGAAGTTGTCCACCCTCGTTTGTTTGGTCTTCCTGACTCTTGGGCTTCCTGCCGCTCACCCTGTTGCTTTAGCCCCCGGGGACTCCCATCTGCCGACTCTGCACTGCGCTGATATTTTCATTTGAAAGTTGATGTCCGCAGACTGAAGTGCTGTGGGTGGGTGGGACCAAAAAGACTTCTTTCAGTTGACAGCTTCCCTTTTTTGAGTGGAGATGTGCTGTGCGGATTCCCTGTCCCAAGCAGAGGCCTTCCTATCACTCAGAATCCATGACAGTTGGTATCAGTGAGTCGCTCACACCTGGGATGTGAGTCACAGAGACTGTCATGTTGGTCCTCTGAAGGACAGAGTGTGAGCCCTGCCTTCTCCTTGCCCATGGTGAGCAATGCCATGTGAACAGGGAACTTTAGAGAGATCTCCCTGCACTTGGTGGAAGGTTGGGATGAACCCTACTAGAGGCAGCTTTAAGTCCTCCTTCAATTCCTTTAGTTAATTTAATTCATTTAATTGAATGTACTCAGCATGCCAAGGCACTGTACTTTGGGTATCATTGTCTGAACTCAACAGTAGACTTATCTGGAGTCGCTGGGAACTGAAAAATAAAACTTCATCTGGGCTTGGGGGACAAGGGTGGTACTGGTGTAGGAAAAGGGCCAGGAGCACTTACTTCCTCCTAAGTTTTCCTGTTATTCCTTTTCCTTCCTCAAGCTAAACCTCGAGATACATGTTTTAGTTGTAAAACTAGTTATAGTCATTTATACAAATGCGGATTCCTTGCGTCAATGGTATGTGTTTGTTCCCAGGGCTGGTGGGTCAAACCATGGAGTATAGAACTTTGTCTTCTCCAACTTCTCTGCTTTAATTAATCAGTGATGGACTGTGAGCTCTCTTCATAACGAAGTCATCCTAGAGGAGTTCAAAGTTCAGGGACTGTGGGCACCGTGTGATGACTGCTGGACCCTCAGCTGAGCCCTGCGTGAAGACTTGAATAAATACAGTTATGGGAGAAGGTGGAATTATAAAACATATGCCATCAGTTCCTTACAATTCTGTTCTGCCAGGCATGGCTTTGTGTGCCTGTAAGCCTAGCACTTGGGAGGCTGAGGTAGGAGGATCACAAGTTCAGACTCATCCTGGACCATATGGTAAGCTAGTTAGGGCTACAGATTGAAACACTGTCTTAAAACAAAACAAAACAAAATACCAAATTAAAAAAAAACAAAACAACTCCCTAAACTCTATTGTCTGTCTCAGCCCTTAACTGGGACAGTTTCTGGTAGCAACTGTCACTTCAGACTGTTGTCAGGACCATCTATGGTGCTATTCTCTTTGTGCTAGATGCTTTTGTTGACATCTACTCTTTCCCCAGCCCACAGGCAGGGACTCCCTTCCCTAGAGATTAAGAACCAGGGAAACCGAGGCCTTTCATGAGTATCACCATGAGTGGCAAGAAGTATCTCTTTTTCTTACATACAGTGAACCTGGTTTTGGTACTTCCCTGATAAGACATTAGACTATGTGGGAGTCATTGTTTTGTTGAATAAAGTGAGAAATGAAATATCAGTTGCCTTGAGACTGCTACCTCAGATGCCGCCCTGGTCTGCCTTTCTTCTTCCAGTCTCTGTGTTATTTCATGGGAGCTTCTCCTAGTAGCCCTGTAACCAGGGTTTCTGGTGGCATGCTTGCTACTACTCTGTCACAGAGACCATGGTGCTATATTTGAGGCAGGCCTGGGCCACGGCCTTGAGATCCAGACATACCCTTTGCTTCATGGGAGACCATGGTACTATGTTTAGAGGTTAGGCCTGAACCCATGGCTTTGACATCCGGATACAATCTTTTCTTCCTGGTGGGCTTTGATTCCATCCTCCATGGCTCCAGGTGGCTCTGAGATACCCAGGACTCTATGAATGCTTCCAGCCTAAGGCTAGTTCAGAGGCTCAGGCAGCAGAGAGCAGGTGCCAACCGACCACTCTGAGGTTTGACCTGTGTTCCCTGTCAGCTGACTCTTCAGTCCATGGCCGCGTATCACCAGTTCTGCACGATCTTCCTTCACATGGTGAAGAAAATAGAATATTTGTTTCTGTACCTCAGGCAGTACGAGGAAGAGGAGAACTAGGCTAAAAATTGTAATTTTGACTCAAAGTTCTTTCTGTCCAAATCCCAGACATCCTTGTCTACCAGCACAGGAAGAGGCTCAGTTGTGAAAACAGACTATCCACCCTACCCCCAAATGCCAAGGGGCCAGCTGGTTCCCATTCCCTTTTGCAGCCCAGGTTCCCTTCCCCTGACCCCACCCCAGAGTCCTGAGATTCCCTAGGGCTTGTCATCCTTCCTGACAACCCAGAAGCCACACATTTCGCTGGCTGCTTGGGCCTAGGAGGCACAGACATCCTAGTAGGGTGTCCTTTCCCCATTACACTCCTCTGCAGGGGTTGCCTTAGTGAGCGAGGCAGGATTGTGCTTGAGGGAAGCTGCTATGGGACTTGAACTCCAAGTTTCCCCAGGTCTGACCTTTCCGTGATGTGAACCAACTCATTTCTTCATTGTTCGAGGCAGGTCGGATTAGGTGTTTGACTGCTTTTGTCTGAAAGCACTTGACTGGTACATACTGTAAATTACATGCTGACCCAGACTTGACCTTCTAGAAGGCTGCCTGGTCACTTTAAAAGCTTGATTGCAGGATTGGAGGTGTGAAATATTGCTTGCTTGTCTACAGGTGCATATGAGGAAGATTAAAGTTGTGTTTATAAATCACTGTTGGGCTTGGATTTGAATGGTGTGGATGGGGATATTGAAAAGAAAGCTCCTAAATTTCAGCTTGTTCTGAAACTGTGCTTCTTTTCCTGAAGGAAATGCCCTTTATGCATTAGGATTTCTGAGGCCTCTAAAAGCTCCAGAAAATAGGCTATTGTTGTATTTCCAGCAGATACTGTGGACTAGGGTGAGCAGTGGACATGGATTACGATACCAGTGTTGTCCACGGTGGAGCTCGATGTCAGCTCTCTCCGTGTTCTGCTTTCACCTACAAGTTTCTGGAAGCCTCATAGCTAGCCTCTCACCCAGCACACCAGAATCTGGGTGACGAGGTATAGGAAAGAAGGAGGCACTTCTAGAAAGAAGCCTTGCACAACAGCTTCTAGTATGTTCTGTGGATGGCTAAGCATGCGAATCCAACCAGGGGTCATGGGTTCATACCAAAGATGGCTGAATAGCTGAGGCGTGGTTTGAACATGAAAAAGAAGTTCTGAGTAGATGTGGGATCAGGAGAAGCCCACTGGTTGCAAAACTGGAAAACTTCAGCAATTTAGCTTCTTTTGTGAAATTCAAGTAGTTAGCATGTTTTAGTGTAGATAAAGGAGCATCCCTGCCAAGGCGGTAACGTCTGTTGCTCCAGGTGTTTTAAGATGAGGCTTTCATTTTAATGAAAGAATCTAGACATGCAAAACTGTATAGAATAACATAATGTGAACATCAGGTTTAAAAACTAATCAAAGCAAAACAAAACAAAACAACAACAACGCTGGCTGCCGAGAAGGCTCAGCGGGTAAGGGCACTTGTTTGCTGCCAGGCCTGACCACCCCACCGGTTGGATCCCCAGGATTCAAGGGAGAACTAACTGACTGCCACAAATTGTCCTCTAACTTCCACATGAGCATCATGGTATATTTGCATACAGGGTAACACACACGCACACACACACACACACACACACACACACACACACACACACACTGTAATTTAAAAATTAAAAACCCAACTTCACAACTATGTTTCCTCAAAGGATCACTACTTGATGTTGTTAAATAAAAATTAAAGAGATTTTTTTTTTTATAGGTTCAGTAGAAGGGCAGTGGAGACAAATTACCCTTCAGAAGAGCTTTGCTAGGTCAATTAACAGTATCAGTGCCTGCATGGGGGGAGGGTACACTTTCCAAAGAAAAGCTTTGTTAGACAGAACCAGCACAAATAGCAGATCAGAGTCCTGAGGAAGAAGGGCCTTCCTTTCTGGAGGAAAAAGGAGTTTGTTGTTCCTGTAGGTTTCAGGAATGGGACCTTCCTACCTGCTAGGTGTCACAAGGCATGAAGGCACTAGATACAAGTACAGTTTAATTTAAAACTATTTTGGGTCTGCGTATCAGGAGATGCTGGGCTAGCAGGAAGGGAGAGCGCAGAGCCACAGAAGGCCAGCTTTTCAACCAGCCAGAGAGCAGCAGCTCCGAGTGAGTGGCTTGATCTGTGAGCCAAGACCCGCAGCAGCTAGAGGGCCTTAGCCAAATGTGAAACCTGTCATTTTGGGCGTTTTGTTGTTGTTTTTGAGACAGGGTCTTTTTCTTAGGAAGGCCTGAAACTCACTATAAAACCCGTGTTGTCCTTGAACTTACATCAGTCCCATGGTTCAACCACTTAAGTGTTGGGATTGCTGACATGAGCCACAGAGGCTTCTTACAGTATGCGCGCGCGTGTGCACACACACACACACACACACACACACACACACACACACACACACACGGTTCATATCATGCCTTGCTCATGAGAGCTATACACTAATGTGTACTTCCAATCCCAGTGTTGATTTTCATTACAGGTAAGTGCAGCCATAGTTTTGTACTAGATGATTCTGAATTTTATGTGAATGTTCTCCTCCTGTGTTATTCTGCAACTTGTCTTCATTCATTGCCATG
This sequence comes from Tokudaia tokunoshimensis, assembly GCA_036184795.1. Classification (NCBI taxonomy): domain Eukaryota; kingdom Metazoa; phylum Chordata; class Mammalia; order Rodentia; family Muridae; genus Tokudaia; species Tokudaia tokunoshimensis. The sequence continues at coordinate 68,384,154 of BTHU01000011.1, forward strand.
CTTAAATATTACACATGTAGCTAATCCCTGTTGATAGGTCCCTAAGCATTATTAGCTTATTATAACTTGAATTATAAAGAATGCCAAAAGCCAGGCATGGTAGTACCTGACTGTAATCAAGAGGTAGGGCAGGCAGGAGGATCAGAAGTTCTGGCCATGAGACCCTGTCTTAAAAAAAAAAAACAAAAAAAACAAACCATTGTATACATTTATGAAATTCTCAAAAAAATTAATAAAATATCTTTAAATAATAAATAAGAATACTTTAGTGAGCATTCACACATTTATACACATATGTATAAATGTTTATATTTGTATGAATAATTAAGTACACCTGAGAACAACTTACACACACACACACACACACACCATACACACACACAATTTTCTGGAGCATACCAGTTCATTTTCTCACCAAAACTCCATGAGAGATGTAAATGTTTGCCACTCTGATGAGGGTGTGTAGTAACCTGTGCTTCCTTTATCTGAAAGCCTGATTATTTGAGCTGCTTTTTAAATTCTTCTCTGTCTATAACTCAGAACCTGTTTTGTTCTTTTAAGCAAAATCTCTTAACTCTTCTTTAATGATTCATACTAAAGGCATGTAAATCCTACATGCAAACTCCTTTGTCTTAAGGGTGTCCTGATGCGTTCTTGGTGTCTTTTTTCTTTCTTTCTTTTTTTTTTTTTAGCATATAAATCATCATTTCCAATATGGCTACATTTATCAACATTTTCCTTTATCTCTTGTGCCTTTCAATGCTCGTTTAAGAATTTCTTGTCACCTCTGCCAGTAGGACAGCTGGAAGCCTTTGAGGTCTTGACTTCAGGAAGCAGGTAGATTGTAGTTGCCAATATTCTGGTAAGTTCGGTATGGGCTCTCCTGAAAAGAGCTGCCCCAGAGCATGGGCGAGCAGGAGTGTATGAGCCGCCTGCTTGGGAACGAGCGGCGGAGCCACAGTGTGACCTACTCCTGTCCTTGTTTTCTCTCTTTCTCAAGGGCTGAACCGTCCTCTCCAAGGCCCCGCGGAGGTCTCCCAAGGCTTGCTCAGGGCTCTTTCCTTTCTTAAGGGAGAAAATGAAACCCAACCTCCCAGTTTGTCCACTCCAGAGGGGTTCATAGGAACTCTTTACCCCAGCCCAGCCCCAGGAAACCTTGCACTCTGGGGCGCTCGGGCTGAAGCTGCTGAGTCTTTTGTTTCTGAGGGTCGAGTGACTGACTGGAGTTCGGAGTTCGCACAGCGGGTCAGCAGGACGGGAGTGGTTGTGGAATTCTGGGACTCCTAGCTGAGTTCTCTGGCTCTGTTCAAACTGCCCCCTGCCGTGAAACTCATGTTTATTCGTCCTTTAGCCCGCTAAACTTAGCGAATAGTTGGAATGTTTAAAAGTCAGAATCCTTTAAATTGTGGCTATTATCCAACCTTAGAATGTTTGAGAAAGGCTGATAAGAAAGAAATTATTTTGTCTTTCTACATAAACTGTTGTTGGTACAGGTCAGCCATAACTAATCTGAAAATCTAAAATCCAGAATATTCTAAAACCCCAAACTTCTTGAGTATGGACATGATGGCACAAATGGAAAATTTTATAATACTTTCTCATAAAACATAATTCCATTCACACGCATGCCTAATAATCTCAGGTATGTGTAGAAGGCGCATGTGAGTGGGCTTCTGTCACAGGGACAGCATGCTTGAGACTGTCAGTGTAGGAGGAGGAGGGCTTCGTTTGGCTCACAATCTCAGAGGTTTTAGTTGGGCCTTTTCCCAGAAGGGAAGTGGGCATGAACTTGCCCAGTAGGTGAGCTTTCTTAGGGTGAGTTCATGGGCACAGGCAGTCAGGATCTGACCTTGAAGTGGAGAGCTTTAGGAGAAAGAAGCTGTGTGATAAAAGCTCTGAAAAGAAAGAGCTGCCAATTCCCAGAACATTAGGAGAGCTCTAGCCTTACACCACAGGTAGCACCGGGCGTCCTAAAGGAGAGAGAACCTTCAGTTTTACAGAATAGGACCGGTGTAATGTTAGGCCTTATAGGACACAGCAGGGTCCTGAGGAGATGAGGAATAGACCTTCAGTTCTAACAGTTCCCTCCAGATCCCAGGGAACAAGGTGGGGTTCTTGCTCTTATAGGATTTATTTTTTTTGGGGGGGGGGGAGGCAATGTCCTTAAACATGTCTTAGAAGTCACAAGGCATCAATAAGAGTAAAGTTATGGGAGTGGAGACATGGTTAGGAGGTTAAGAACACTTGCTGCTCTCGCAAAGGACCCCAGTTCAGGTTCCAGCACCCACACAAGGCCACTCACAACAAGCTCCAGGGGCTCTGATGCCCTCTTCTGGTCTCTGCAGGGCACCCCTCCCCCCAGATACAGACATAGACACATGCACAGAGAGACACACACTCCACAGAGACATACATAGATATCCAGAGACATCCCCACACAGAGACACCCCCCTCCAACATACACACTCCACATCACATCACATCACATCACACCACACCACACCACACCACACCACAGATAAATCAAGGTTGTATTGAGTCTGAGCAGTGGCGGAAGGGTGCTGTAGGGGGAGAGAGCTCTCCAGGAGCGGTAAGGTCACAGAATGCCCAGCTCTCCTTGGAGAGGGAGAGACTGATTTTTGACAGAGAGGAGGACAACTAGAAGATCTAATGATTTACAATGGCCCCTTGACCCTGTAGCTTCTCAGTCTGCCACTTCTGGAGTGTGTAGCAGAGATTTGCTCTCCTCTTGGCAGCCAGGAAACAGTATTGGAGCAGCAGAGTCCCCATACCCTTCCACTGACTAACTCCTTACAAACATCCCATCCCTTTAAGTGTTGTGTAGCCTTTTCTACGTGAAGCACAGCAGACATGTTTGTGTCTTTCCAGACTTTCAGAGTTTATTGAATAACAGTAAAGTCACAAGGTACCTCTTATTGACTGCGATTTGCCAAGTAGTCTTGATAGCCCTTTATAGCTGGCCAATGGCAAACATAGATTCTTTTATTATATTATCTGTCTACATACGTATGTAGATCAAAGAATGGGAACAAGGGGGTGAGAGAGTTTAGAACCATTCAAAGAAGGCTTACCGGGGGCAGAAGCCGAGCTGACACGAAATGCAGAGAGTCATTGTGGGTGCTTCAGTCAGACACAGGGTTGGAGTCTGCAGACCTGAGGCTTAAGCAGCAGGAGGCAAGGCTTAGGACTAGGGGGTGGGGAGGACTGTGCTGAGGTGAAGCCCTGGGAATACTTGGGAGCTCTCTGCCTATCCTTCTTTTGATGCACACATTTGGTGCTCAGATAGCAGGTTGGCTGGGGATATAGCCATCACCTTAGGTGACTCTCTCTTTGCAGGTTCAGGCAAAGGTATTTGGTATTATTGGGCCTTCTCTCCTGATAGGGTTTTCATGCATCCAATATGCCCATGTCTCTCCAATCTACTTGGGTAAGTTTACTTACAGGAATAAGCTGTTTATCAGCCAGTGCCTGAGAGGTGGAGTTAAGCACCTAATGAGATACAGAGTCATCCTGCCTCTGCTCTCAAAATGGAGCCAAATGCTGAGTGCAAAATGGAGTTCCCGAGGCAAGGCACAGCCTGAAAACTGGCGTGCCTCACAACCGGAAGAGCATCTCCACACATTCCCTTATGCAGGGGAAGGAGGTACACAAGGGTCATGCATCCCACAAGACTCACAAAGTCTTTAAGTGCGTGGTAAACAGCTTCAGTGGTAAACTGAGGCATCCCCTGTGTTGGGGTCTTTGCTCTGCCTGTAGATAATCGCTATAAATTCATTAGTCCAGCAAACTGGGCATGGATGCTACCCTTTCTTTGATCTGGGCTCTGTGGGTACCCTCTCTACCTGGGCGGAATAGGAAGGCATACAATGCAAAAGTTCTGTACTGTCTAATGGCTCCACAGTCGGGTGGCCAGTCTTTGAGGAGACATTCTAGATCTAGGCCACATCAGGGAATAAATGAAATAGTAACTGAATTTCTTGTTTAGACAGGACTCCCAGCACCGTGGTGTCTCAGTATGTGTTAGTAAATGGTTCAAAATCTAAAAAACAAACCCAAAACACTTCCAGTCCCAAGCATTTCAAATATGGGCTTTTCAACTTCTATGTCATCAAAAAATAAGAGTAAACTAAATATGAAATAAACATATGAAAAAATTTTAATTGACTAAAGGATTTATCTGTAGGGACTCGTGGGCAGAAAGCATCATTGCCATTTTGAAAAGAGCAATGAGTTTTTCTCTCAGTGAAGGTGGCCAACTGTGGGTGGCTTTTGTTCTTTTTGTTTTGTTTTGTTCTTTTTAATGTCCAGTGAAAAGTTTTATTATATTTTTGAAAGTTGTCTGGGATTACCTTGTGTGAAATAGTATTTAGAACAAATGTGCCCAATCTTCATCAGGTTAAACTTTCCAGACACAAGACAGTAAATGGGAATTTTGGGAGAACCTTTTTTTAAAAGATTTTATTTATTATGTGTAAGTACACTGTAACTGTCTTCAGACACTCAAGGAGAGTCAGATCTTGTTAAAGATGGTTGTGAGCCACCATGTGGTTGCTGGGATTTGAACTCAGGACCTCTGGAAGAGCAGTCAGTGCTCTTAACCACTGAGCCATCTCTCCAGCCCCTGGGAGAACTTTTATAAAAGATAGCAAAACACATTTCAAAAAAGGTTGTGCAGCCAGGCAATGTCGATGCATGCCTTTACTAGCACTTGAGAGGCAAAGGCAGGAGGATCTCTGTGAGCTCAAGGCTAGCCTAGTCTACATAGTAAGCTCTAGGATAGCCAGGGGTACACAGAGAGATCTTGTCTCAAAAACCAAACAAACAGAAAGCTAATGCATAAAGAACTGCAAAGAATCACAAAAGATATTAGGAGTGTGGTTGTTGAGAAGGCCAGATGCTATGGTAACTAATTCACACACATTATACAAGAAGTCAAGTCTGTGAAAGTCTGAAGCATTTCTCTCTATTGAATTGGTGAAATTCAAAGATTGTCAAAGCAGCCTTGGAGAGGGTATACGCCATGCTCTTGGTAGTGATGTACCAGGCTCGAGAGCTTTCGTGGATTCCCCTTCATCAGTGCCTTAGGGCCACCATAACAAATCACCACAGACTTGTGACTTAAAACATTGGAAATGTTTTTTTGGTTTTGTTTTTTAAGTCCTGAAAGGGTCCTGTTGGCACCAGCAGCTGCACTCTCTGCAGGCTGTAACCAGCATCACACCTAGCCCTTCCCAGTTTCTTCCCTGGAGACAGCCTTGGTGACCACAGGCAGACAGCTGCCCTGCTGCAATCTATGCCTCTGTCTTCACATGTCCCGTTCCTGGTACCCTGCATGTCTCTCCCCCTCCTTCCTCATATGAAGACATAAGACAGTAGATTAGAGTCCACGCTAACCCAGGGTCCCACAGGCCCACAGAAGACCCCATCTTAACTTGGTCCCATGCATAGAAGCCCTGTGTCTAAATAGGGTCACATTTATAGGTACCAAGGGTAAGACTTCATCATACTCTTTCTTTGGCATGCCATCTTGCTTGTTCTAAGTGGGTATACTCTGTAATCTCACGCCTAGGGTTGGGCCCTTTAGAAGCAGTCCCCGTTTGCATAAAAGTTTACATTCTAGTGTTTATCACTGTAGCTTTTGTAATGTTGAAAACTAAAACACGGCCTAAGTGTTTTTCAAAAGGAGATCACTCTGTGAGAATGGTCACTGTCACGAAGCCTGACAACCTGGGTTTCACTCCTGGGACCCGCGTGGAAGAAGGAGAGAACTGACTCCTGAATGTTGTCCTCTGGTTCTTCACCTGCACATTATGGTATATTCACATGTGTGCGCGCGCACACACACACAGGCTCATGGATACTCATACACATGTGTGTACACATGCACACACACATGCACGCACACATGCACACACATTGTAATTTTTAAGAGGTGAGTAGAGCTAGTGTGGTGGCTCGTGGCTATAACTGTAGCCTAAAGAGGAGAATTACTGCAGCTCAAGGGCAGCCTGAATTACACAGAGAGTTCCAGGCAAGCTTGTCTCTAAAAACCAACCAACCAACCAACAAACAAACAAATACCCCTCTCCCCCCAAAAAAGACCCCAAATGAACACAAAACAAAAAAACCAAGTTGGGTGGTGTGTGGGGGGAAGGGGATGGAGGTGGGAATGGGATGGAGGTGGGGATGGGATGGGGGTGGTGGGTGTTTCAGAGAATAGAAATCTGGGGATCTTAATGTAGCAGTGTGTTTTACAGTTCTTGAGAAGGAAGTAGCTTCATATGGACTGATTTAGAAAACTCAGAACCAAGTTCTGGGTCCCTTCTCTGTCTCTTTGTTACATTACTGTTTTGTTTTGTAAGACAAGGTCTTGCTGTACGGCCCAGGTAGGCCTTGAACTTGCTGTCCTCTTGCTTCAGCCTCCGTGGTGCTAGGGTTGGAATGTGAGCCCCATTGGTCAATGACGTACATGTTACTGGTTTTTTACTTGCAACACATGTGACAAATGATAAGACTTAGAAAAATGCACCTGGCAGTACTGGCAGTAGTGATCCTGAGGGCAGGGGAGGAACAGGGCTGTCTTGCTAGTGCTCTCAGCCCACCCTGGTAACAGACCTGTTCTGTAAAATATGTGAATGTGTTTTATATGTTTTGGTGTTTTGCTCCGACATACTGGTTTATGCCCTTTCTAGACTGACATAGTCCTGTAAGAGACTAGCACAGAAGGGTAGAGGAAATCTCTATAAACTCAGACAAGGCACTGCAAACCTCCTCTTGGATCCTTTCTGAAGCCACAGCTAAACCAGAAAAAAGAAATATCAATTTGATCTGAAAAGGATGTGGTTTTAGAAATTTGCTAATAGTTCCTAAAGTAATCCTTTCGTGAACCATGAGAAATTAAAAACAGTAAAGTATGGCGAGTGATGTCATTTCCATTCACCGTCACCTTGACATGACAGGCCAATGATATTCTTAGCTCGTGCATTTCCCTATTATTTCTTAATTCCATGTAGTCCTGGATGTCCTGGAACTCACGATGAAGACCAGGCTGGCCTCCAACTCAGAGATCCACCTGCCTCTGCCTCCTGAGTGCTAGGATTAAAGCCACGTGCACCACCATAGCCTGACCTTTTTATTCCTTAGCAGAAGAGCTCAGTGGACCCTCCTCAGTATCGTCCCCCCTCCCTCCTCCTTAAAGGCAGCCATCAGTACAAACTTGATGGGTGCCCCTGTCTATACTTTAATACTCATATGTATTAGGTTTGTTTTAAATGTGACATGTTGCATATAGTTTTTGAACTTTGCTTCTTTTACTTAGCCTTATGCTTTTTGTAGTCTGTTCTTACTGGCACATCAACCCCCTTTTGTTCATTCGAAAGTCACTTAACATGACAGTGTTATAGATTATGTAATCCCGGTTTGATGGGTATTAGGTTTTCTTACTTGCTTGCCTTTAGATACAATGGTGTCCCACACAGCTGTGTGTGGCCTCCTGGTGGTCACATGACTATGTTTGTTTCTGCTTACATGCTTCGAGTTAACGTATTTGGCTTGGAGGACTTCTGTGTATCCAGCTCATGTTGTCGTATGTCATCTCATGCTGTCATATTGTCCAAAATGTGTCATTCGACGTATTTTTCCCACCACAGTGAGGAAATCTACCCACATCCTCATCAGTGCTTGGTTTGATAGATTTTGTTTTGTTTTCCAGGTGTGACATGATAAGCATGGACTCAATCTGCATGTCTGTGTTTCTCACTAAAAGACAGGAGCCACCTGTCTCTGTTTAAGGAGCGGGTGGGAGGTTTAGCAGGGTCACCATGACCCTCGCCTCTGTAGCTCCTTTGGGAAACAATGGAGCATGAGGTCAGTGTAATACCTGACTCAGAGGAGGGATGGTAAAAATGTCTCCAGCCTGCTGAGGCTGAAAGAAAGTTCTTAGAGGACGGATTTACTAGCTGGATGTGGTTGTGCCCCCCTGCATGCACTCCAGCCCCAAGGAGGTAAGAGGATTAACGTGAGTTTAAGGCTTGCCTGGGTGACATAGCCGGGTTCCAGGTCATCCATACTCCATAGCAAGATCTGACTCAACAAACAAAATGGGGAGGGGGGGGAAGAGAAGGATGAAGAGAGAGAAAGAGGGAGGGAGACAGAAGAAGGGAGACAGAGACAGACACAGTCATACATAGAGAGACAGAGACGGAGGGAGAGAAGGAAGGAGAGGGAAAGGGGGAGAGAGAGAAGGAAAGGGAGAGAGAGATTAAGTTGATACTAATTGTCTCCCACCAGAAAGATACAAGGAGAGTCTCATTCATTCTTTTTCCTAAGTAAAACACTGTGAGCTCACACTAACTGCACATGGCATGAATGTTCAGGCAGCAGTGACAGGGAAGTCCTATCTCCTACACAGCACACTTGTGTGCACGCGCTGATCTGTCTTCTCCCCCTCCCCATCAAAATACCACTTTTTTTTGAAATTTTTTTCTTTGAGAGGATTTGAGTGACACTTGCCTAAATTTTTTGAAGTGATACAAACATATTTGGTTTTTAAAAAAGGCTTCACACACAGGTGTCTCTGGCAATCATGAGTGACGCATGAGTCACTAAGAGCTGGCTTCATGGAGGGGAACCCGAGTTTAGTTGTCCTGTTTGTTCAGAGCCTGTGGGCTGGACAGACCTGGCTTCAAGTCCTACTACTGTTTGTTACTTAGCTCCATGAGTTCACAGATGTTCTCATTTATAAAATGTGCAGAAACGAGACTGATTGTATTATCTCCGTCACTGGTCTCTTGGGCCGGTGATGAGGGAACACACAGTAGCCAGGAAGGAAAGAGGAAGAGGAATGAACATACAGTTCCCTTTAAAACAATGCCCCTCCCACTGTTGGGGGGGGCAGTGACCTTTCCCTAGGGTCTACCTCCAAAGACCATCTCCCAGTAGTGTCATAGGCTGGGGACTAAGGCACCGTCACATGGGCTGATGGCGGTCATTTCAAATCCAAACTGTAACGAGGTTACTCTGACATCTGCTTATTTATTTTTGTGTGTCTGTCCATGTCGTGCACATGTGCATATGTATGTTTATGCATATGTGGGTGTGCTTGCCTGCATGTGTGAGAGACAGAGTTGACACTGTGTCCATCTTAGTTGTTGAGACTGGGTCTCTCACTGGACGTGGGCTTCACTGGCTGGCTGCTGAGTTCCAGGATCCACCTGTCCCTGCTGCTCCACAGCCCTGGGCTGGGGTTACAGATGCATGTGACCACGCTTGGCTTTTATGTGGGTGCTGGGTATGCACTCTCAGGTCCCTTGCTAGTGCATCGGGCACTGTACCAACTAAGACATCTCCTCCGCTTTACTCTGAGGATTAATTGAGATGATATATAAAATGCTTGCCCTGTACTGGGTAGCCTTTGAAATGCTTGGAAATATTAGTGATAAAAACATATGCCAGCATTTCTCTGTGTTTTCACAATTGGGGTGCCATGACGTCACCTTTGACTGATTTCTGAGTATGAAGGCGGTGGGAAGACACATTCCTGTGGGTATTAGAAGACAAAACCCTTTAACCCACTGCTTTAGGAAGGAGTGAACCTGGTTACCTGCCCCATGGTTGACCAGAATGAAATGGACTGCTAGACTGGAGGCTCTCGTGTGATGTGAGCCTTGCATAGTAGCCACAGGTCCAGACAAGGCTGAGCAGATGAACCTGTAATGCCTTTGAGAATATGGTGAAGAGTGAGGTGACTGCTTGGTTGTTATCCTAAGTGTAGGCTGCTAAATGGTTTGTGCTGGTGTATAATGGCTTCCTTGGTGATGGAAGCTGTCAAGGAAATATTCACACTGGCAAGTCACTGAGAATCTTGCCTGCCCAAGAGGTTGGGAGGGTTCCAGAACTTCCCTTAGGACAGTGCTCAAACCTGTCCTAGTTTATCTTGTTGCCTGGCTCTCCTGCCGCAGACTCGATCATAGCATTTACTGTGTGAACACTGAAAGCATATCCCAAAGTCCACCCACTCCAAGGCCGTCATTTATAGCCTTAGCCTGGAGAGTTCTGCCAAGCCACTCTCTGCCAACCCACTGAGCCAGATGCCTGGTGCATGCTCTCAGTTCCAGACCCCGCACCGTCCACCCGACTTCCTGAGTTCATTTTAGATCCACCTCTTGATTATCTCTTCTGCCATTGATTTAGATTTCCAGATGGTTATTCTGATTGGTTCTCCATCATTTAAAATTCTCCCATCATCTTCTCCTATCGGTAGGACACAGGGCAGACTCCTTAATGTGGTGCTCTGTCTGGCTCTCTGTGAACTGTGTATCTCTTGTCTTCCACAGCCCTCGGTGCTGCGGAGGTGTGAGCGTGGCTGTGCTCAGGGGCCTGCCGGGTGCATCTTCTATGGGAGGGCTTCCTGGCAAATCGAAATGAAAAAAAAGGGAGGGAGAAAAGTAGGAAGGCAGGAGGTCCTGTAATTTGAAGTAGGAAGTCTGGGAAGATGGCTCAATGGTTAAGAGCACTGGATGCTCTTTCAGAGGACCTGGATTTGATCTCAGCATCTACATGGTAGCTTACAGCTGTCTGTAACTCCTGTTTCAGGGGATGTGATACCTCTTTTGGCTTCTGTGGGCACCAAGCATGTATGTGGTGCAGACATGCATGCAGGCAAAATATCCAGACACATAAAATAAGAATGAACACATGTTTTTGTTTTTTAAAATGAGCTATAGTTCTGGGAAGATGTCCCAGTCAGCAGATAGCTTGCTGCACTCATACACATAAGGTTCTCCATCTGATCACTAATCCACATAAAGAATTCTGGCCATGGCTGCGAGGTGGAGACAGGTGGATCCCTGGGACTCTACTGTAGTCAGTCCTGCCAGTCTACTTGGCAAGCTCTAGGCCAAACAGACCCTATCTGGAAACAAACAAACAAACAAACCAAAAAGGAAAGCCAAGATGGAATGACATCTGAGGTTGGCTTCTGGACCCCACAAGAGCCGACCCTGGTCTGTTCCTACATCTACACACACAAGTGAATTATAAAACTCTTAGGCTTTGGGACCAGAGAGATGGCGCAATGGTTAAAAGTACTCCCTGCTCTCACGGAGAATTGAGTTCAGCCCCCAGCCCCCATGTCAGGTAGCTTACAACCTCCTGTAAGTCCAGATCCTCCATCCTCTTCTGGCCTCACATGGTGTACAGTCACACACATAAAACACATAATTATGCATTAAAAACACCCTCACTGGCCTAAAAGAACATATTCTGGGGCAGGGATATAGCTTAGATAGTTGGTGAATTCTTGTCTAGCATTCAGGAAGCATTGGGTTTGAGTCCCAGCACCACATAAACCAGGCGTGGTGGTGCATTCCTGTAAACCTGGCATTTGAAAGATCAGAGTGTGCATCACTGAACTTTGTAATTTCTCAGAATGATTTTGGCTCCTTTGGTCCCTTTGACTTCTCTTTTTGTAAGCTACAATGTCTCCGTTTGCTTGTTTATTTATTTTGCAGTGTTGGGGTAAAGCCTGGAATGCTAGGGACATGGCCACTGAAGCGCAGGCCAGCCTTTGAGTTTTGGAGACTGGGTTTTGCTGTGTAGCTCAGGCTGGTCCCAAACTTGCAGTGTTCCTATCTGTGCCTCTCCAGCTCAATTTATTTTCTAATTAATATATAAAAACATAAGAATCAAGGCTGGGGAGATGGCTCAGTGGGTGAGAGAGCTTGCTATACAAACATGAGAACTTGGGTTTGAATCCCTAACACCCACATAAAGGGCTGTGTACCCTTTAACCCCTCCAGGGGCAGAGTCAGGTAGATCCTGGGAATGCCCTGGCTGACCAGGCTAGTTCCAGTTGGCAAGCTTCAGGTTCAGTGAGAGACTGTACCTGAGGGAACAAGGCTAAGAGCAATGGAGGAAGTACCTAATATCCTTTCTGGCCTCTGCATTTGCTTCTCTGCGCCTGTGGGTCTACACAGCCACAGGAGTGCAGCACCTCTCCCACACAAATGATACATATGTGTAGGGTGTTATGTAGTGTTGTGAGACATGTGTAGATTTTATAATGTTATGTACTGAAGTTCGACATAACTCCTTTGTTTATAGTTTTCGTATGATTGGTAAGACGTCTCGATGCCGGGGATTGAACTCAGGGATGTGAGCATGCTCTGTGAGACCTTCTGTACCTTGTTTATCACTTTCAGGCATTTGTTTGTTGGAATCTTGCCTTCTTGCTTGTTTTAGACAGGGAGTCATGCAGTCTAAGCTGGGCTTGAACTTTTGTTATATAGCCAAGGATGACCTTGAACTCCTGGTCCCCCTGCCTCTGCCTCCCAAGTGCAGGGGTCACAAGTGTGCAGCACATGCCCAGTTCTTTTTGGGTCTCTTAAGGGACAGTCTTGAATTTTAATAAAAATCTGATGTTTGCATGGCAAGCTCTCTCACTCACTGATCCATCTCCCCAGCCTTGATTTTTGTGTTTTTATATATCAATTAAAAAAATAAAATGAACTGGAGAGGCACAGATAGGAACACTGCAAGTTTGGGACCAGCCTGAGCTACACAGCAAAACCCAGTCTCCAAAACTCAAAGGCTGGCCTGCGCTTCAGTGGCTATGTCCCTAGCATTCCAGGCTCTACCCCAACACTGCAAAATAAATAAACAAGCAAACAGAGACACTTTAGCTTACAAAAAGAGAAGTTAAAGGGACCAAAGGAGCCAAAATAATTTAATAATTTTTCTTTTTTTCTCATCTGTGCACGTCTAAGACTATAAACTGCCCTTTCAACTATGATTTAGTTGAAACCAATTATTTTATGTGTTGTTTTCATTTTAGTCAAAAGTATTCTATCCAGTCTGGCTAGCCTAAGCTATATAAATAGCTATATAGTGAGTCCCAGGCTAGTTTGGGATAGAGTGAGACTTTATATCAACAAAAATAGTTGTAATTTTCCATGACAACTATAATTTTACTCAGGATTTTTAAGATCTATATCAGTTAATGTCTAGATATTTGGATATTTCCCAATTATTTTTCTGTTGTACATTTCTATCTTAATTTGGTTTTAATATTAGAGCATGCCTGGATGATGTCCTTAATTCATGGCCATATCTCGTCCATATGTACACTTGGGAAGAGTGTGCAGTCTTTCCTGATGAAGGAGTGGCCTATGAATGGTCAAGCAGAAGAAGTCGGCCAATACAACCAACCAACAGCTGCTGTAACAATATTGCTTTTTCTGTCTCCTTGTCTCCAATGGTAGCTATGAATTTGCCTACTTCTCTTCTTGGATCTTAATTCTTATTTCACATATATATATATTTTTAACTTGATAAAGAATTTAATATTTAATATCCAAAGTATGTTGTCTAATATCTTTATTTATTCTTACTGGAGAAAAGTGTTGGCTTGACAGTAAAATGAAGGAGGCACAGTGATCGCCCATGACCCTCCTGCCACACAGCTGCCTCCTCCTCCCACACCAGTGAACACAATTGGTAAACCACACTGAAACACATCATTCATCATCTGCAGTTCAAGGTGGGGTTCACTCTTGGTGGCTTCTATCCCGTGGGCTTGGACAAGAGCACATTGAGCTGTGTCTGTAACTATGGTTATTAGTTCCCACTGTCCTAACATCTTCTGTGCCCTCCCCTTGTTCCCACAGCCCATGCTCTGTTGAGAGAGGCATCACTGCTTAGGATTCCTGTATTTTCTCGGAACATTGCAGTCAACTTTCCATGGTGTTTGCTCTTCCTTGTCTGATACTATTCTTTGTCCTGGGATCTGCTTTTCAAATATTAACATAGTTCCTTTAACTTACTTTTCATGTTTACACCAGACAGTTTTGTACTTGGTTCCTTTGCTATAACAAAATACCTGAGGTTGGGGAATTTATAAAGAAAAGATATTTACCCTACCCATTAAACCCTCAGGGAGGTGAGAGAAGAGATTTGTTCAGCTCACAGTTTTGGAGGCTGAAAGTCTAAACACTGTTTTGCATTCTTGGATGAGGGCCCTTTGTTCACATCACTTGCAAGATGGGAGGTGAGGAGACGGAGATGGTGGGCTTGCTGTTTTGTAACTATTATCTCTCAAGAAGTAACCAGGACCCCATGAGAATTGCATCCTTTTGAAGGGAAGTACCCACATGACCTTGACCTAGTTCATAGCTCTCTTTAATTTCATCTCTCATATATTACATACATCCCAACTCATAGTTGTTACATTAATTATTACACTTCCATCCTTTCCATCCTGTCTCTCTCAGCTCCCACGTTTCCACGTGTGTTAGTTTACTTGACGTTGCTACTGGAGATCTCGGACGCTCTGTTCTCAGCCTTTCTGCTCATTTCTTTGGGTGATTTCGGTCAGCCAAACCCATCTTTAAGGATTCTGACTCCTTTCTCATCTGACCTGTGTTCTACCTGTGAGCTGTCCAGAGACATCCTTTACCTGTTATTTTGTTTCTTTCCTTAATAGCATTCTCTCAGTCACCTTCATGTGGCTTCTGATTCTCTGCTGAAACATTGCATTTTTCATGAATGGCTTTAGCATGTTAACTAATTATTTAAAACTACTGTCAAATCACCCTGATATCTGAGCCACATCTGAGTCTCCTGATGATCAACTTTGTTTTCTGTATATGCTGACTTTTAAAAAATCAGTAGATGCTGGTGACGACAGTTTTTAATGTCTGCATGGACACATCTTTCCTTCTGCTAGGCTTTCACTGTGGGGATGTGAGTTAATCCAGTTAGAAGTTGGGTAAATTTTAAGGTTTGGAGTCTCTATAGTTACCCTAGATGCTCTGAAGGTTTCCATTCCTGTCAGTAATACCATATGCTTAAGATGAGGACTAGTTGCCTAGAGGCTTCTATAAGATTTCCTCTCCATGTGTGCTCCACCCTCAGCTCTCCGTCCTCCATATGTCCTCCATGAAGGTCTGGGTTCATGCTCTCCTCCCCAAAGTTCTCTTCTCTAACTTATGGCCTAAGACCTTCAGGTCTGGGCAGGATTGTGGCTTAGCCATTGTGTCCCTGGGGCTTCTGAGGCTCTTCAGGGCTCCTGGCTCTCCCTGAGGAGGGCAGTATCCCTTCTCGCTCCTCCTCCTCCTCCTCCTCCTCCTTCTCCTCCTCCAGAAATCAAGGCTTTTATTCCTGTTCCCCTTCATTTAGCTCACTAATGGGAATCTCAGGGCTCCTGCTTTTAGACTCATCAGTGAGACAAAAGCATATTCATGTCCCATTCCAGGAGACACTTTGATGTCACAGAAAACCTCAGTTGTTCCTGCTTGTTTCTGTTGGCTATTCACACCACTCTCATTCCAAGCAGGAAGGCCAACAGTTTCCCCACTTTCCGTGGACGTTCACACTGAGGAGCTGATAGCTATCGAGAGCAGTCGTACGTAGATTAGAAAGTCACCATACACTGCAGGGTTTTTTGTCACTCCCACAGCCAGGAGTAATCTCGTCTATCTATTCTTCGCACCAAAAGCGATAGCAAGGTAGGGAAGAACATTTCAGCGGCTGATGGAGGTCTGCTCCTTACATGGGCATATGCAGAGATGTTATGTGTTAGCTCTTGATTGGTCTCATCTTTGGGCTTCTTAGAAATCTTGAGCCAAAAATGGTTGCTTAAAGTGAATGCAGTGGTGAGATGCATTAACTATATCGTAAGTTGCACACCCTATGCAATGACAGTGACAATGGCTACTACTACTTATTACTATCTTTTTAATGACAAGATCTGGTCGTATTGTCCAGGCTCCAGTGGCTGGTCATAGGCACCTTCCCACTACTGATCAGAATGTAGAGCCTCGTAGTCTCTGACTTCTGAGAGGTCACCATAAGGATGCCAAATACTTTGTGGACACCAATCAACATAGCATACTATAGCCCTGGACCCCTGTGCTCAGGGTTCTACTGCCTCAGACTCTCTAATAACCAGGACCATGGGTGTTCTCTGCAGTCAGTACCCAGCTAAATGCGGTCTTTTAAGCCCAGGGTTTTCAGCAGAATTGTTTTTCAAGTCTCAAAGTAGACTGGTTAGGGGAACAAGACACCTCCCATTCATTCTTGAGTCGTGAGTTTTTGTTTTTGTTTTTTGTTTTTGAAAGCTGAGGGGTTGCTTTTCATTGAGGAAAGCCCACCTCCCACTATAGTAGACATCAGAGAACTAACTAGACCAGCAGAAATCCTGACAATGCTGGCACTCTCTTGGTCCTTTGTCATTTAAGACTGAGACTCTTCACTTCAAAAGTTTTATTTTTCCGTAGTATTATTAATCAAGAAGGATCGTAACTTTGAAGCACTGGCTAATCATATTTCTGTTGGTGGCTAAGTATCCTAATCAGTTCTCTTTTCTGGGAAAGTGTCATGTGAGTGAGAGTCTTTGATTTGGTGGCAGTTCATGCTACAGAAACTTCCTACATCTCCATTTGGAAGGGGACTCTTCTTTCTTAGACTGAAAATTTAGGCATGACTTTTAAAAAAGTGTGTGTGTGTGTGTGTGTGTGTGTGTGTGTGTGTGTGTGTATTCATGTGCTTACAGCACATGTGTGGAAATCAGAAGACAACCTTAAGTGCCAGGTCTTGCCTTCTACCTTGTTTGAGACAGTTTTTTGTTTTATCATGTTTAGTGTGCCAGACTAGCTGGACCTTAAACAAAAGTCTTTAAAAAGGGATGGAGAGATGGCTCAGTTCCAGAAGTGCCTGCATTGAAAACATGAAACCCCAAGTTCAATTCCCAGGACCCTGTTGTAACCAAACCCCAGAACTGGGTAGGTGGAGACAGGACAATCCTTGGGGCTTGCTGGCTAAGCCAGCCTCGTTAATCAGCGAGTCCCAGGTCCCAGGGAGAGATACTGTCCCAAAAACCAAAGTGGAGGTTAACCACTGTGTGTGCACATGTGTACATTCATCCCCTTACAAATAAATCCTTCAAAATAGATCCTTAGGAACCCAAGCAAACACAGAAAGCAACTCTTGATCAGGCTCGGAAGTTACTGCTGCCCCTCCTGTGTGTTCCCCATCCACCCACAGTTGCTCCTGCTCCTCTTCTGGGTAACCCTACCTGTACACGAGCATCTCTCAGCACTTCCATACGTCTGCCCTGCTTTTTCCTGTATTCTCCATTCTTTAGTTTGGATATTTTATCCTGATGTGTCTTCATTTCTTTAGCTAAGTCTGATCTGCTTTGAAGAGCATCCTCTAGGTTAATTGAAGTTAATTGTATTTTTCAGTTGTTGAATTTCCATTTGATTCTTTTGATAGTCTCATTATGAGAATGTTCGAATCCTTTTAATTTATTAAATGTATTATTTATTGTTCTGTCAAAGTACACATCTGAGAATAACTTCTCTGAATGCCATTTGGCCCTGTTTCTGTTTTCACTTGCTTTCCAGCCAAGGAGTCCCTAATATTTATTTTCTTTTTTTTTTTGTTTAATTGTGAGACAGTACCAGTATAAAAGCCAAGGCTCTGGCTGTATGCCCTGTCTCTAGAGTCTTGTTTCTAGAAGACAGAGGGGCTGGAAGCAGGTTTCCCTAACATTCTTGGAGCTGGGGCTGATTTGAATCTCACCTTCAGTTCTTAGGGACACTGGTCTGTCTCTTATCACCATTATTCCTAGGGAACAACCCTAGTTTTTATATATATATATACATATATACATAAATATAAATTTTACATGTAAAAATTTTTAATAAAAATTATAATTTTAAAAATATTTTATAAAATATAAAAATATATCTATATATATTTATGTATTTATATATAAATATAATAATAATTTTGGGGGTGGTTCCTGAAATAGAGGCCTTGAGCTCACAATTCCCTGCTTCTGCCTCCTAAATCCTGTGATTGAAGGCCTGACCCACCACATCCAGCTTGTCTGCTAATATTTTTGGTGTTTTGGTGCCAGAAGTTGAGCTCAGAGCCTTCTGTTTATGCTACGCAAGTGCCTTACCATTTGACTACATCCCAGGCTCTTGCTATTTTTATTTTTTTCCTGCTTGTAAGGCATAATCTATTTCATGCATTCATTTGTTATCCACTTATATATTTTGTGTTAACAAAATGTGTGTACAATGTTTGTGTATGTAGGTACACATGTGTAGTAGGCGTGTCCATGTGTATGATATACATGTGGAGTTGGAGAACAACCCTGGATGGGAGCTGGCTGTCCCTAAAGACAGGGTCTCTCACTGACCTGGGTCTTGATGACTGAACTATGGCTTTTAAATGTGGCTCATCTTTTCATTCTTTCCAGAAGGTATTTGAGACGACCCTCGCCCAGACACTGAAGTGACCCCTGACCCTGCAACCCCAGCATCTGCCCCAATACTGATGCTTCGATTGGTTTGGGTTGGGTTTTTTTTGTTGTTGTTGTTGTTGTTTTTTTCTGGTTTGGTTTGATTTTTGAGACATGGTTTCTCTGTACATCCCCGACTGCCCTGGAACTTGCTCTGTAGTCCACTGTCTGCCTGCCTCTGCCTCCTGAGTACTGGGATTAAAGGCGTTTGTTAACACTGTCCTGATTTTTTTTTTTAACCTGATGATTTTCTTAACTTTCTGACAGTGAAGTACTTCATTTAAAAGGATGGTTTGGTTTGTGCAGAATTGTCCAGTATTTGAAGAGGGAGGACTGAATTTCCAGCATGTTACATTTTTAGAATCAGAAGTTTTCACATGTTTGATGGGAGAAAGGTTTATTTCCACTTGGCAGTGTTTCTCTCTCTCTCTCTCTCTCTCTCTCTCTCTCTCTCTCTCCCCCCTCCTTCCCTCTCTCCCTCCCTCTCTCCCTCTCCCTCTCTCATCTCCTTCTCTCTGGAATGAAACTGTCTACCCATGTTTTTGGGGTCATAGAATTTTCTTTCATTCTTTCTTTCTTTCTTTCTTAATAGCTATCTTGGAACCTGTGGGGAACCCTGGTGAGGACTATATTGAGTCGTACTCTGTTATAGCCCAAATGCCACAGAGACAAACCCATAAAGGAGCATGCATATGCACTTACATGAAGCATTTCCACTCCTCTGTTGATGGGAGATGATAAAGCATCAAGACAGCAGAGGTTTGTGTCAGTCACAAGGTACAAGGTGATACTTTCCTTGTGTTCTTACAGTCAGCACAGACTCCAGAAGTAGGTGTGATTACCCCCCCCCCAGCCCCCCACCAAGCAAGCTGCGAATTCCACAGCAGCAGATGCTGGCTGGAGGCTGTACTGCCTAAGTCAGGTGGGAAAGGTCTATCTACCTGTCTGGAATTAGAGTCTGGTCAATCTTGTGGATGATGGGACACAACCCCGCAAGGCTGCTCCCCACCCCTGCAAGTCTTCCAGAAGTTCCTGGTTTCTCTCCTCTTCTGTTTGTTTATTTTTGAGACAAGGTGTTGTTCCTGGAACTGATAGACCAGGCAGGATTCCAACAGCTTCCTACCTCTTCCTCTCCCTGCTGTGATTTACGGCTGCAGGCCCCCAGGCCCACCTGATTTTCTTCTCTGTACTTCTTATAAATCAGGGCTCCCATAGTCCAACAGATGACAGTGTTGGATTAATTTGTCCTATCAGACTATAGGGGGCAGACAAAGGACTTTCCTGGTTTATTGTAAAACATATAAAGGCTACAGATGAAGAGATGTATAAGCTGAGATATCAGGGCAAGGACAGAAGACCCTCCCTTGGGCTTGCATCCTCTATAGCTTCCCACCTGCTTATCGGTGCAGGTCATCTGAGCTTGTCCTTTGAATTACTGGGAGACTGTAAGTGTTATGGAAGCAAGGACTCCAGCAGGACACTTGGTTGCTCCATGCGGCATTCCTTCCTTAGGGGAAGACTCTTCTGGAAAGAGGGATATAACCTACTATTTGCCAGGAAAGGTCAGAGAATTTCTTTATGGCCAGCTAAAGACAGAAGAACACTAAAGTTTCTACAGTAGGCCTTGGATAAGGAGTTGTGGATCAACACCATGGCTAAAACCAATATACACATCCTAGTATAACACACAGTCACACACTAGACTCTGAGTTTTATGGGACCTTATGAGGCAGGTTATCAACATGGGGTCCTTACCCTACCTTCTTGCTACTTTCAAGGAAACTTCATGACTTTGGTGAGCTCCTGTTTAAGACCCTGTACCAATAAATGGCTGTCTCTGTCCTACAGCACACACTATATGAATATCAAACACTCATGTTTGGCTATTCATGTAGATACAGGCTAGAATTGCACTAGAAATTGAGGGTTAGAGTATCTATATTTGTACTAGACATTTCAAATGTTTTATGTTTTAAAACAAGTCTCACATAGCCCAGGGTGGCATCAAAGCTCTGATCCGTTTGCCTCTGGCTCTCAAGTGCTGGGGTTATGTGTGTTTTCCTTCATGTCTTGCATGTAGTAGAAATTTTTGGTAGTAGAACCACCAAATAAGACCATTAGAGAAAAATCAGTGTGGTTCCTTTTTTTCAAAAAGAAAACAATTTAAAAAAAATGAAACAAGTATTCAATACATAACGGGAAGAATTAGGACTCTCTCTTTATGGAGGTGAGTGAGGGATGTGGTGTGTATGTCATCTCAGCATCGAGAGGCAGAGGCAAGAGGATCTCCAAAAGTTGAAGGCCAGGTGGCTCTGCATACCGGATTTCAGGCCAGCCATGGCTACCCAGCTAGATTCTATCCCAGATAAAATGACACAACGTAAACAGGCTGGGGATGGTAAGTGCTTGCTTAGCTTGCAGAAGACAAAGCACCACACAACACTAGGCCTGGTGCCGCACGCCTGTAAAACGGGAAATTTAAGGTAATCTTCAGCTCCACAGTGAGGCCAGCCTGGGACGCATGAGGCGTCATCTCAAGCAAAGAGTGTGTTTGCTCTCTTCAGCACATAGGTGAGGAAAACAGATCAAACAGATCAGAAATAGAAAGAGAAGGCAGCATGGCATCTGGCTGTCAACATTAAGTAAAACAAATGTTGTGACTTTAAAGTGGATTTTTAGCTTATTAGAAATAGCAAAGTTTTTTCTTTAAAATGTAGCATGGTGGCACAGCCAGAGGCAGAGATGGGGCTTGCCTGGGCTACAGTGAATTCTAGACCAGCCTGGGCTAGAGTGAGAGCCTGGTCTGGTCTGTGGTTGGGCAGCTTTTTATTTATTTTATTTATTTATTTTTTATTATTAGTTTAACCAACTTGTAGCCAAGTATAGTGGCTCATGAATGTAATCCCAACATTTGGGGGGTGGACAGAGGAGACAGGAGAATCAGGAGTTTATGGTCATCCGCAGCTACATGGAAAGGCAAGGGCTAGCCTGAGCCACATGAGATCCTGTCTAAACACACAAACACACAGACACACCCACAAACAAACAAACAAAAACACCCTATAAGAACAAAAGAAACCTCAGTAACTTGTATTTTAAAATGTCACTTCTCTTGATGCTCCAGCCACACAACGGCTTAGCACATGGCACTTAGACGTCACTTCTTCCTCCTAGGAAATACTAGAAATACCCTAAAGCCATAGCAGAAATAGAGATGTAAGTGAACTGTTTTTATTCTATTATTTTTTTCATGTCAAGCATTTAAATTCTAAATAAAAGATCTCATAAAAGGTACAAAGGTATCCCTGGAATGAGGATGGGAATAGGGGCTCAGAGGGACTGCGCTGAACCATGCTTGTTTCTGAGGTGCTGTGAAGCAGGACTGCTTTTAGAACAAACTGTGTCACTAATCTCTGTAAGCTCTCTGTAAGCAGAACACCTAAGCTCAGGGAACTGACCTCTTGGCGTTTGGTGCCCTGCTGCTCACCCCCCCCCCGCCCGCCCCCATGCCCTCCCCCACCTCCCGCCTGCCCCCACCGCTCTACTCTGTTCTTTCCCTTGGGAAGATCTCTGGGTGTAATTTGTTTTGGATCATTTCAGAAACTTCTAGGCTAGCAGAGTGATCACATGTAATACCCTCAAAACCAACCAACCAAAAAACAAAAACACTTTAATTTGATTTTTAGGGGTAAATGAGCTCCTGGTTTGGGCAGAGTACCATTCGTTTGGCTGAGAAGTTGAGTGTTGAAAATGAATGTCTTTTCCTCTTGACAGGAGACACCACTTCTTCCGGAGCAGGGAAACTCCTTGTTCCTCTCTGCGGCTCTCCTCCTCTTCCTCTCTCCCTTTTCCTGTCTACCTCCTCAGGAGTGGCAGCCTGATGATAGCTTTTAAAGATTGCGCTCTTGGGGAAAAACACTGAGGAGAAAGGAGCGGTGTGATTAGACACTAGCAGCAAGGCTGCCTCACAGTCTGCCTGTGTAGTCTTGCGTTCAGCTCCCCTCCAGCCCGGACTCTACAGGGAGCGCTGTCAGCTTCTCTCCCGGCCCGGCCCGGGCTTCCTCCGCATTCAAACCCTCTCTTAGAACCATGTTGTGTATAAAATCCCTCAGGTACTGCAGTCATATGTGGGTTTTCTTGGAAAGCACATTGAAGTTTTCATCTAGATATTTTACATGAGTCACGGATGCTATTTAAATTGTGTGGGGTGACTGGGTGAGTCGGGGTGGGGTGGGAGTCATTAAAAAAAAATCAGAACTCAACAAAACCTCATCTTTGCCTTTCATGGCAACCTTCTGTGGGAGTGCGTGTCCTGTGGCCAGCGGCAGGACCTGAAAAGCAGGTACTTGTGCTCTCTCTGGGAACCATCCAGTGAGCTGACCTGCCGTGGTTGTGCAGATTCACCAAAGCACAGCCCTGACAGCTCTCCACAATCCAGGTAGCTGTAACTGCCAGTGAGACACTGCCGTTTGCCTGTGATTTACTTTTATAAAAGTTATAGTAAAAAACGTATACCCGTAACTCCATTGTTCAGTTTCTTCTGTTTGAGAAGGGAAGGGAAAAGGTTGCAGCGTTGAAGTTTAGTCTCATCTGCTGTCTGGGTCTGGAGGCTAGTGAGAGTCTGGCCTGGGTGTGGCTCAACTATCAGGTCCTGAGTTAGATCCCTAATGCAGCATAAACCGGGGGGGGGGGGGGGGGGGGGGGGGGGGGGGAGAGGGAGGGGAGGGGAGGGGATGGGGAGGGGGAGGACAGGAGCGTCTAGAGTTTCACATCAGCCTTAGTTACAGGCAAGTGGGAGGACAGCCTTGGCTATGGGACACTGCCTCAAACAAACAAAAAAAGAGGCTTATTTTGACAGCCATTAAGAATTCTTAATTAACAATTAAGTTTTGTCATAATTTACTTCCCAAGTGTTCATCACTTGGTTTTGCTGCCCAAATCTGGGCACGCCTGCAGTGTCGGTTGGGTATGACCGGATCATTTGTTAGATGTGACTTTCATTCCCACTCCCTCAAAACAAAGTAAACCCAAACAAACAATAATAAACCTGCTCTGTGAGGAGATGTGGTCAGAGTTTAATTAGACAGAGGCAAGCTGGTTGCCTGCTGTGGTGATGGCAGCACACCTGCCATCACCCGCAGTACGGGAAGTACTTCACATGAAGCAGCTTTTTCTGTAGAAAAGCGCCCCTCCAAGGCAGACTGACTGGAGAAGTGGGAGGGTGTGGATGACAGATGAGTGAGAATCCATACCCCTGCCATAGCAGTTTGTCCCATCTAAGCAGCCCTTCAGGGCAAGAAGGGCTGCAGCCTTTGGGGTCTGAGATCCTGACTAAAATGAGCCATTCCCCTGTTCAGACATAAGCTACCTGAGTGGATAGCAGGGAACTGAGCCTAGCCCGTGACATGGATTGAAGCCTGAGGTCTGTGACTCTGTCCATCTCACACAACTGGGTTACAACAGCAAGCGCAACCAAATTTTGAGCCAGCAGGCCACTGGAAACCCTTACATAATTGTAGCAGGTTTGGGTTTCCTCTGGTTCAAGTTTTCTTGCCTCTGTCATGATCAAACGATTTGGAGAAAGGCATAGAATTTCAGAGGAGAATCTGCAGGACGGTGCACAATGAGTCCATTCTTTCCCGGGCTCACACGAGCTCGGCATCGGCCTTCACCTCTGGCTTGACTACAAGGCTCCATTTAAACTGAACCCACCTCACAGACTTAACTGATCCAGGAGTGACTCAATAGGAACCGCCAGCTACTGTAGCTCTTTTTCCCTTTTTGATAAGGGGACAGAACACAATGGGCTTTACAGTTCTTAAATGACTCCGTTCTTTGGTTCTATTTGAGATGTGATGCTTATATGGCCTTTGGATCTTAATAAAATTTCATGTGGCCTGATTATACTTTTAAAACATATAAATAAACAGCGGGTGAACCCCTTCCCTTTTGAATAAAACTTAAAAAAAGATTTTTTAAAAAAATATTATTTTATGTGATGGGTGTTTTGGTTGTGTACACATTTGTGCACCTGTGTGTTCCTAGTGCCCACAGAAGCCAGAAGAGGGCATTGGGTGCCCAGACCTGGAGTTACAGACAGCTGTGAGCTACCATGGAGGTGCCAAGAGCTGAGCTCAGGTCCTCTGCAAGAGCAACAAATGCCATTAATCTTGGAGCCATCTCTCTAGCCTCTGTTTTGTTTGTTATTTCTTGTATTGGTCTGTCTGTCTGTCTGCCTGCCTGTCTGTCTGTATGTCTGTCATATATTCTTCTGAGACTCAGTGTGGCCCTGTTCAATCTCAAACTGTCCAGCAGAAGATACCCTGGACTGTTTTGATCCTCCTGCCTCTACGTCCCAAATGCTGGGATTATAGGCTGGCTGACATTTTTTATTTGTGAGGAATAATTCTGATATCGCTTCAACACTGAATTTCTGTAGTTGGGCTCTTGGGGTTCTTTTCACTCCCTTAAATGTTACATAAATGAAGTGTCCCAGTGAAATTGGCTGGGCGATTAGAGTTGTAGAAGTGACCAAGGTGCTAGTCTGACTCTGCTGGTGGCTGCGAGCAGCTAGGACAGCAGTTCTCAACAGACATCCTGCATGTCAGATATTTATATTAAGATTCATAGCAGTATCAAAATTACAGTTATGAAGTAGCAACAAAATAATTTTGTGGTCGGGGGTCACCACAACATGAGAAACTGTGTTAAAGGGTTACAGCATCAGGAAGGTTAAATACTACTGACCTAAGAGGGGGGGATCATGACATTGGTAGGATGACAAATGTGGGGCATACCCACTCTTTCTTTTAAAAAGGTCACATTGCTCTTTGAAGCTGAACTTGAGAATTGTTCTGAGCTTTAGGAATCACCGGTATGCTTGTGAAAAATGCAGGTGCCTCAGTCCTACCCGTATTAGGTCCGGGATAGGGGCTTGAGATTTTTTTTTAGTTAAGGAACACTTAGTTGGTTCCAATCGTTGGCTCTTTGATCATTGTGAAAAGAAAGTGAATGTCATAAAGGGATGTTGCCTCCCAGGTGAGCAGGGACCCACTTTGGTAAGAGTGACCATTAGTGTGGTCCCCATAGGTGCAGGAGGGCACTTTCTCACACGTTGCTTCCATCCAGAGCAGGCTGTCCTCCTCAACACCAAGTTCCCAGGAAGCCTCCTTACCTGTGGCCAGCCTAGGCTGTTGATTGTCATCTCAGGCCCACGCAGCCCTGTAATTAGAATTTCTGAGTGGTTGTTATCGGCAGTAATTAATCCAAATGCACTCCTCTATCTTCTCTATCCAGTTGCCCACCCCATTTAGGACTTTGCAATTGTTAGAAATAAAGGTCTTTTTCAAAGGGACTCCCAATTAGAAATGGGTCCTGTGTGCCTCTGGGGAGCTGCAGGTGCAAAGCCTTTGTTGGTAGGAGGATGAGATTTTTCCCTTGAAGATCCTGGATGTGATGGTGGGGGTGGATAGGGGAGGTATGCCCTGATGAAAGCACTCAGGTTCATAGTGGTGTGTGCTGGGAGGGAGGGCTCCTGTGAGCTCTGTTGTAGGATCAGCTAGTTCTCTGGACTTTCCTTCATGAGAATTTTCAGTTGACAGGTTCCCTGCTGCCCTGGTTCTGGGAAGTGGAATCAGAGTCACCCCCAAGTGCCTTCCCACAGAGCTTCTTAGGGTGAGAATTTTCAGACCCATCTAAAACCAGGAGTCCCTGCATTCATCATTCCCAGCCAGGAGTCTTCTCAGCTCTTACACTCCCGCTGTGCTTTGCAAAGGACACTGGGTGATCTTTTTTCTCCTCTGACAAGGTCTATAGCTGAGGTTCTACTAACAAAATAGAGCCCTATAAGAACACACATGCACCTTAATAAAGTTTTATGTGACTTAGGACTGGTCAAAAGTTGGATCCAAAACATCCCATGTGGCTTTACAGCTGAGTGAAAAGTGAATGTTTGTTCAGGTAAAGGAGTGGACAGAGGGATTCTGATCCAATGGTTATAGACCAGGGAATGAGCAAGGCTTTCTGGGTAGGTTCTTCCTGTCTGGGTTCTTCCTGTCTTCAAAGCTAAGATACCTCTTTATCTTCTGTGTGTCTCAGGATACCTCCTGCAGAGGGTCTTGTGACCTGCTTCTAGGAAAGGCAGAAAACTGTTTTATAACCTTCTTGGAGGGGGTGGGGGGAGGCCACGGAAAAGCCAGGCAAACCTCCTGGCTCAATTGTTTTCAAGGTGCTCTATGGTGAGATTATGGGTCCCTAGATCCACCATTTCCAAATTGGTTCATTTTAGGAACAAAGCCAATACAGCTCAACTGTCGTCTTGATCATTAGTAGTCATCTAAATGCGTTCCTTTCAGGAGTGTGTTCCAGAGAACCTAGAGCTGAAGAAGAAGATTTTCGCCCAGCTAGACCGCATCGCGGATGACCGAGTTCTCCTAAGCAGCTCCAGCTCTTGCCTGCTGCCCTCCAAGCTGTTCACCGGCTTGGCACATGTGAAGCAGTGCATTGTGGCTCATCCTGTGAGTATAGTGTTTGTTTGTTCCTTTATGGTGATGGCGATCGCACCCAGGTCCTGTCACATGCTAGGCAAGTACCAAGGTGCACTCCAGCCCCAGGGAGGGTGGTAAGTTTAGCACTTGATCGTATCTCATTCTTTTTTAGGGGCAATAAATTACACTGGATCTGCAAGCATCTTAAACTGCTTTATTGAGGTATAATCCACATACCACACAATCTGTCAGTCAATATTATACAACTTGGTGGTTTTGTATACATTTAGGATTATGCAATATCGTCATTGAAAAAAAAAAGGAATAGGATCCAAAATTCTTTGGAATTTTATCAGTGCGTCTAAGGTGTCATGGCATAAAACAAGCAGTATTTACTGCTTTAACCCTCTGGGCACTTATCATGTGGTACAGGGCTAGTTTCTGGGTAAGCGGTCATTAGAGCTGAAGTGCTGTATTTAATATCCACGTGGGCTGAGGGGGCTGAGGGGGGTGCTGCATTAAATGTCCACGTGGGCTGGGGTGGGGCAGGGGTGCGGCTAGATGGACAAGGCGTGTGCTTTGCAAGCATGAGGGCCTGGGTTTGAATCCCTGAGAATGACAGTGTGTGCTTCTGTAATCCCAGAACTCCTACAGGGAGGTAGGAAGCAGAGACAGGAGAACCCTGAAGCCCAAGGGCCAGTTTGCCCTGTGTTCGCAGCTTCAAGCCACAGAACCTTTTCTCAAACAAGGCAAGGACTGACACCCAAGGTTGACCTCTGACCTCCAAATGTGGTCATAGCACAAGTGCATACACACACAGAGGATATGTCACTTGCTTTGTGTTATTCCGAGTAGGATCAGGTCTGTTAAGATGCAGATCTGATGGGTGTCACTGTCAAAATTCTGATTTAAGGTATCTGAGCTGAAACCTTCTTTCCCCAATGCTTCTTTCACAATCCATTGTAACTGAATAAACACATTTCCTCACCGGAAACACTTTATGTGGTGAGCTGGGCCACAGGTTCTCATTAGCGGGTGAGGGAGGGCTCAGCGAGTCTTTCTGAGGTTAACGTGTCAGTGGATGATGCTGGAGTCCTGACCATGAACTCAGCACAACCATGAAGAACCAGGGCAGCCTGTTCGGGTGGGAAAACTAATTTGCTCCAACTATGATAAATATGATGGCCTACTGTGTATCATTACCAGCCAAAAGCTACACAGAGGAACAGGCCAGTTTGGCTAGGTTGATGAGAACTGTGCTGGGAGCTGAGGTATTGCATAAGCCAAGGCCGTAGGGCAGGAGCAAACAGGAGTGTGTGGGATGGGGTCATGATGACCTCACTGGGAAAGCTCACACACTGAGGTGGGGGTGCAGGGTGGGGGCGCAGGAGAAGGTTGGAAGATGAGAGAACATAGCCTAGACATCTGTGTTTGCTGCTTTCCTTGTTGATTTGGCCAAATACCCAACAGGAAGCAAATAAAGAGAGGACTGGTTCATTTTAGCTCTTGGCTTGAGGGGATAGCTATCATGGCAGAGAAAGCATGGCGGAGGGAAGCAGAGAAAGAGCTGGAGGCCCATTATACAGTGGCCCACTCTCTCCTCTGGGGAAACATAAAGGTTCCACAGCCTTCTAGACTAGCACCAGCAAGAGGGGACCAAGTGTTCAAACACACGAGCTAGCTAGTGGCTTTCTTTTTTTGACGTCACGTGTGTGTGTGTGTGTGTGTGTATGTGTGTGTGTGTGTTATATATGCATATATTATATATAAATATATATCTGATATATAAATATGTATCTGATATATATATATATATATATATATATATATATATATTTCACTTATGTGTTTGGGTGATTGCTTGCATGTGTGTCTGTGTACCGCATGCATGTCTGGTGTCTGCAGAGGCCAGAAGAGGAGTCAGATCCCCGTCCCCAGAACTGGAGTTACATATGGTTGTGAACCTCCATGTGTGTGATGGGAATCAGACCTGATTCTTCTGGAAGAGCAGCTAGTGCTCTCTCTTAACTGCTGAGCTGTCTATCTAGCCTCACAGGACATTTATCCAAACCGCAGCAGTATTCCTTAGCCCAAATGTTTGGGACTAAGAGTATTTCAGAATCTACATAGTCGTTACCAGTTGAGCAGTCTTAATCCAAAAGGCCCTGAATCTAAAACGCTCCAAATTTTAGATTTTGGAGCCCAGTGTCAGAGCTCAAGTCATTTCCGATACCCAGAACATTCTGGGGTGGCGAAGCCTTACCAGCTGTGCTCCAGAGGATCATGAGAGTTACTCTGGGGATCTGTGTGAGTTCAGGGACACAGCAGCAGCATGGCGCATTGGAAACGCTGCTTTGGGAGGGTAAGAACCTCCACAATGCAGTACATAGGGCCGCATTCGAAGGCCGAGGGACTCAGGGGTGGGGTGGGGAGCACGGAAAGTTTTCTTTCAAAGAGGAGTAGTTGGGAGGAGGCGCCAGATGAGGCAGTGTGAAGAAAAGGGATGAGCAGAGGCAGGCGGATTTCTGAGTTCGAGGCCAGCCTGGTCTACAGAGTGAGTTCCAGGACAGCCAGGGCTACACAGAGAAACCCTGTCTCGAAAAACCAAAAAAAAAAAAAAAAAAAAAAAAGAGAGTAGAAAAGGGATGAGTGACTGGACACCCACGGGGCACTAAATGTCAAGACACATGCAGTCCAGACTCCAAGGATTGCTGTATTGTGAAATTCAGTAGAAAGACAGAGACTGGATCATCAGAGGCACAGCCACAGAACCAAAAGAACATAGACTAGAAATGGCCACAAAACACACAAGTGAGCGACCTTAGAGTTAAGGGGGACACTAACTCAAACACCCAGGCAGGCATTGAGGCCATGACATCCTCTTTTCCTGTGATAGACAGATGTCACACAGACACCAAAATCCCTCTGTAAACAGTTACTGGCTGCTGCAGAGGAAGGCATTTGCTTGTATAAAACCACTGATTTCTAACCAGTTGTTTTACATTTAAGTTAGATGAAACAGGAACACCACTTAAATCAAAGACTTCAGAAATTACTTGGACAGTCTCAAAAAGATTTTCCCACCTTGTTTAGGCAAAGACGAACAGCACAAGGCAATTTAGTTGATAAATGGCTTTCCTAGTGTACATGAGGAATTCATGGATTCGATCTCTAGCAATGTATGAAACTGATGTGTGTGGGGGGGGGGGGCGGAGGGAAGGGGGTAGCATAGGCCTGGAACCCAGCTTTCAGGAAACAGAGGCAGGGGAATCTTAGGAGCTGGAGGTCACCCTCAGCTGCACGGTGTGTTTGAGGCTTGCCAGAATTTATGAGACCCTCGCTCAGACATAAATACTGAAGACACAATGTACTCTGGACACAGGACTGGGAGGGCCAGAGATGGATCTGGCCGGAAAGCATTCTCCAAGAGGACTAGCTTTCACGATTCCAGAGCACGACATGCAAGGCCTGAAGGGAGAGGAGCCAACAGCAGTCCTCTCTGGTTCTGATGCCGAAGAACCACAGTGATAACCAGCACGGCATGAGAATTCCAAGGGTGCAGTAGTGGCCCGCATGCGTTGGCAGCAACCAACAGCTCTCTAATTGGGCACTGACTTGCTCAACCAAAGGGAAATTATGCCTGGTATTGGACACGTAGCCAACTACTCAAGATGAGGGAAATCATGGATCTTGGAGGAAAACATATTACCATCGCCTTACTAAACCAGCATAATTCCTAGCTACACTCTAAATATTTACTCTTATACCCACCGGTAAGCATAGTTTTCACACCTTATCAAAGAAAATTCTCTTTGCAACAGAGACTCTTAGAGAAAATCACAGCCGATTAAAATGCAGAGAACAGGAGATCACGCGGAGCCCAGTCCCAAGGAATCTATCTACAGCACAACTGCACCTAAGGCGCTGGGGTCCTCCTGCAGGAGGCGGAGCCAGAGAAAACAAGAAGTCTGCCGGGACATTGTGTTTCCTAGACGTGTCTGAGACACTACAGCCATAAAGTTTTCCAAGACCCAAATATGGACCTGAACAAAGATGACACCCAAAGATATACTAACATGGAAGGGGAAATCTCATGGAGCCTTAACCCCAGACAAAGAACTGCAGGCAACTAAAGAATGCCGAGAGAGGGAGAAATGGTCTTCCCCAAAGAAGTGGCCCCCATTTGATTATGCAATCCTAGGTGGTCAGTCCTGAGATGGTAATAGTGTACATACATGCAAGTAACATTATATGGACAGAGGATGTTGTATTTAGGAATATAGTAAAACAACAAGGAAAAGAGGCTATGGAATTGAGTACATGGGAGGGGTTGATGGAATGAAAGGGAGAAATGGGATAATTATATTTTAATTTTAAAAAATAAAATTATTAAAGAACAAAAAATTAAAAAAAAATCACAAACTAAAGCATAAATCCAGCCTTCTCTAGAATTAGTTGCAGTGATTCATCCCTGTAATTCCAGGACTAAGAATGCTGAGGCAGGAGGATCATTCATAAGTTCAAGGCTGACATGAGGCTACAGAGTAAAAATAAATAAATAAATAAACAAATAAATAAATAAGTAAATGCCACTACAAATTGATCTCTGGGTTCAGACTGTATCTTAGTGGTAGGGCAATTGCTTAGCCTACAAAAGGCCATAGGTCTCAGTCCTAGCAGGACATAAGAGTACACATGCATACATGTATACACACACACACACACACACACACACACAGAGTTATTTTTTTGTTGTTTTTATAAGGTTTTTTTGAAGCCAAAATTGAGTCAACTAAAGCAGATCAGATCACCAAAGTTGGATCTTTGGATTCTGTCATTGCACAGCATGTAGGGGAATAGGTGTACCATCTTGAATAATTTGGGCAGTCCTAAATATTCAAGTGTCATTCCAAGTCTTTGAGAATCTACATTTTCTCCAGTCCCACAGACGGGGCCAGAGTAACTGAGCTCACCTCTTCAGCCCTGTAGTCCTCTGGGATCTTTGCCTGGACAGGAAATCAGATGTCGAGAAGGAAGCATGGTCATGCCCCTGCAGGGCCCTGGCACAATGGATATTTATCACTGCAATAGGTTATGACCTCCACCTCCACACAGGGAAGCTTCAGGCAGCATGTTAGGGCAGCTCCGTGTTCTCAAGCACGCTTCTGCAGGGGCAGGGTAGAATTTCTGGTCATCTCTGTTCCAGGGGCGAGTGGAAGGTATTGAGAAGTGGGCGTGTGCTGTCAGCACAGAGGCCTCAGACTTCACAGAGGCTTCACTACGGGACTTCCTGGACTGCCCCTCAGAGGCTGCGGGAGATCGGCTACAAGCAGCTGCACAAGAAGGGGAGGGGTGTTCACGCACCCGCCTTCCCGGTTACAGCCTTTCTGTTCTTCAGATGTATTTTATATCAACTTTTCTTCTTGTAGGGAGGAAGCCAGCATTGGTATGTGTAGCGGGGGAGCTTTAGAGAGACTCGCACAGAGGGGCTGGGCACAGAGGTGGTCTCTGTTTCTACCGTACAGTGTCAGCTGTCCCAGCCAAGCAGAAGAACATTGTACCCATTTTGGTCCCACTTTTAAAAAACTTAGTCTTCATTTTCTTTCTTGTTCTGTTAAGAAATCAAGGTGTCTGGTGGAACTTATGGCGTCTCTCGGTGCTCTGTTCTATAAGCCAGGTCGCCAAGATGGAGGCCACAGATGCTGGGGTTTCTTATCAGCTGCTGGGCATCTCTTCATAGTGTCTGTGGTCACTGCCACCATGTGTCCTTCTGTATGTGAGAAAAGGGCTGTACCAATGAGCTCCACCCCCAACCCTCTTATCCTGCGTGGTCTTGCCAAGTAGTCCAAGCTGTTCTCCAGCTTGAGACCTCCTGCTTCAGCCTCTTGGGAACTGGAGTGAAAGGCCAGCTCCCTGTGCCTTTTCTGTGGGGTACTTGGTTGGACACCAGATAGTCCTATTGGTTTATACCCGTGGTTGAGGGAGCCCTGGTGTGCTGCTCACACGTGCTTCCAGACATCCTGGCACCTGGCTGAAGGAGGGCAGGAATCAGGATATGTTTATATGAGGGTCTTCATCTTGCTTCCCAGGAAGCTGGAGAGGAGGGGCCCCTATACCTGTAGGTAGATGACTGTCCTGCAGTGTCTGGAAACCATGGCCCCATTTCCTAGGAGGCCAAGAAGAGCCCTGTGCCAGTTCCCAGGAATCACTCTGCCTTAGTCAGACCCATGAGAATACCAAGTCAGACAGGCAGGCTTAGAAGTGGAGTCACCATCTGAAGTCGGCTTCCTCTGTCCTCTGGTGCATTTTGCACTCTCCTTTCCTCAGTTTACTGCATGGCCCATGGCACTATCGCTGCTGTCTCAAACTGCAAACAGGGACTGACTTCAATGCCAGAGGTCAAGTGCTCTGGGCAGAGTAGCAGCATCCTTCCTGGAGAGCTCTTCCTGTAGCTTGTGGATAAACTGAGGGCACTTGGGTTCAGGTTCAGGGCCTGAAGGGCCCAAGGGTCCAATATTTGACAGCTGTACCACGGGATTTTTTGTTTTTGTTTTTTTTTGAGACTGGGTCTCATTATACAGCCCTAGCTGGTCTGGACTCTCTGTGTAGACCAGGCTAGCCACAAAGTCACAGAGGCCTACCTACTTCTGTCCTCCTGAATCCTGGGTGCTGGGATTAAAGGCCTGAGCCACCATGCCCAGCCACCATGCCCAGCCCCGCCACACAACTCTTATACTGGCTATGGGAAATCACACCAGAATTTTTAGCTAGAGGTAGGGGAGGTGTTTGAAACATTATAATTTCTGATTTTAGTAATTTTTTTTTTTACTTTTATTTGTGGTAACAGACACCTACCATAAAGTTGACCCAACTTTAACCATCCTAAGGGCTCAGAGGCATTAAATACACACACGCCTTTGTGCTTTTCCTGACTACCCATCTTGAAAACCTTCCCTTCCTGAAGGAGGCTTACCCCCTAAACATCAGTTCCCTCTCCAGTCCCCACCACTGCACTCCCTATGATGTATTAGCACAATAAAATGTCTCCATGCTATCAAGAGACGTATATCTGATTTTGCCGCTTGTGCTGCGGAGACCTGGAGCCCAGCTTCTCCTGTCTGCACTAAAGTACAGTTCATCTGATGTGGGTGTGCTTCCAGTTTTTTATGGTCCCGATGTTCTTATTTGAGTAATTTTAAATTTATGTGCTTTGTGCATGTGTGTTCACACATGCTGAGGTTGGGAGACAGCTTGCAGGAGTTGGTTCTCTTCTTCCAATGTGTGGGTCCTTGGGATTAAATTCAGGCTGCCAAGCTTGGCAGCAAGGATATTTACCCCCATCCATCTTACTAGCCCCCATAATCTTGACTTTTAAAAATGTCATAAGTAGTTTTACAAGAACCTGGCAGGAGACAGGTGATTAGACTGGGCATTGATTTATATAAATTATTCATTTAGAGTTGAGCCAGGGCTATATCTCAGTGGTAGAGTGTTTACCTAGAGTGACACTGTGGGTTCAGTCCCCAGCACTAAAAACAAAAAAGGTGTGGGGGGCTCACACCTTTAATCCTAGCTGTTGGGAGGCAGAGGCAGGCAGATCTCTGAGAGTTGGGGGCCAGCCTGGTCTACAGAGCAAGTTTCAGGACAACCAAGGCTACACAGAGAAACCCTGTCTCAAAAACCCGACCAACCAACCAACCAACCAACCAATCAATCAAAGCAAAACAAAAAAACCACAGACTCATCCTTGTAATCCCAGAACCCAGGAGTTGCCTTCTTGAAGTAGTACCACACACACACACACACACACACACACACACACACACACACACACACACCATTGGAAGCCATTGTGGAGGATATCTGTGTGGTCATCTACAGTCATCACTGTGTACAGAGGAAAAGCCATCGATGGACTTTCCTCACAGCCAGACTGGTATAGTACAGTCTCTTTAGACACTACTAAGCTGTGTTTTGTTGTTGTTGTTTTGTTTTGTTTTTTGTGTGTGTGGTGTTTGGTAGTTCTTGTTGGGAAATAGCCAAGGAACCAAGTGTGAACCGAGAAAATCAGAACTGAGGGCCACACCACTGGGTTTCCTCCTGCCTCTAGCCACTCCAAGGTGTAAGACTGCTGAGTTGCTGTGTGGCCTGCTGATTTCCAGAACAGACTGGGACACTAGGTTGCCAAAGTGGGTGAAGTACACCAGGAGGAATCAGGCTTTGGTAGGTTCTGTTCATGGAGTAGTTTTGCTTACTCTGTAGCCCAGGCTGCTTGGAGCTCACAACTGAAGCTAGTGTCTGTCTATCCTCTGCCTCAGCTTCCCAGGCTTTGGGGTTACAGGCAAGAGCACCACACCTGCCTTTCCTGTTCTTGTTCTTAACACAGGCCCAGGCGAGTGGCTAGGCCTGAGAAGACCAGCCTGGGAAAGTGATTCCAGACACTGGGGACGGGTAAATCTGTGCCAGTGACTGATACAGAAACCTTGTCCTGGGGAGCCTAAGGGATTTGAGGTTCTCCATAAGTACATACAGGATGGCAAGGGGCAACTTGTGTGTTCTTTTCAAAAGCAAAAACGTATAATTCTATGTATGCATTCCTTTCTCAAGCCCTATCTTTGGATTTAGAATCTAGGGACCTTTCCAAAGTCCCCCTCCCCATCCCTGTGCCACTTGACATAGGTGGGTAGAGTGAGCCAGAACTACACCTGGCCTTGAGCTTCTTATTCCTCTCTCCCTCTCCTAAGGTCAACCCACCATATTATGTCCCGCTGGTTGAGCTAGTCCCTCACCCAGAGACAGCTCCAGCCACAATGGACAGGACCTATGCCTTGATGAGGAAGATTGGACAGTCCCCAGTGAGAATCCTGAAGGAGATCGACGGCTTCGTCCTGAACCGCCTGCAGTACGCCATCATCAGTGAGGCCTGGAGACTGGTGGAGGTTCGTGCCCTACGTCACTCCTTCCTTCCTATTCCTCCTGGCCTCCATCCCATCTGTCTCCTTCTCCCCTGTGTCCCTCCTTCCATTCTCCCTCCCTCCCTTCCTCCTTCCCTTTTTCTCTTCTCCTCCTCCCCTCCTTTCTCCCTCGACTCCATGGCTGAGTAGGGCAGAAGTCACTTTCTGGGTCTCTGAAAACTAGAGGACACTCAGGGGTCCTTGCTGTATTCTGGAGACCCAGGGCATTCCATTTGGAGACAGACTACAACACAGCAGTTCACTGTTTGAGAGACTCCCCTCTCTAAGTTATTATTTGATAGCAAGGTACAATAAGAAACTCTCTCTGGCCCTTTGTACAAAGTTACCTGTGTGTGACATGTTGCATTTTCCCACAGACAGATTTTTACCTCCTGGTGTCTAAAATTTTCAAGATGAAAAAGAATTCTTTTTATGCAAAGGAAACTTGTATTCCCTTAAAGGACTTGGTTTTATTTCAGGATCTGGGGGAAACCATGAGGAATACTAAATTTGTTAGTAAAAGGCTTGCCTTACATATGAGTAAGGAACATATATGTGTATGTGTGTGTTTAATGAAATGTATACATGTGTGTACCATATATATCCATATACCTAGGATTTGTGCATTCAATTATTCATGACTTAAAACTTTTTTTAAAAAAAATGCATCTTTTCTGAAGATGGACAGACTTTTGCGCTACCATTCCCTCAGCAGTATGGTGTAACTATGAACATGGCACTCACATTGTGTTATTACTGCAGGTTGTGTAGATTACCTAATGTGGGGGCCAGGTGTGATGGTGCACACTGTAATCCCATCACTTGTGTGGTGTAAGCAGGGGGACAGGAGTTCAAGGTCATACTTGGCTACATATTGTATTTGAAGCCAGCTTGCGCTACATGAGAACCTGTTTCAAAACGAACAGGAAAGAAGTATATGGAAGGATATAGAAGGATTGCCTAGGTTCTTCACAAATATTAAGCCATCTATGTAATAAACTTGACCACCCATCGATTGGTATCTCTGGGGGTCCTAGAACTACCTCATGGATGCGAAGGGCTCACTGTATAGATTTGGCCTCATCCTTTAATTATAGTATTTTACATATGAGAACACTCGTGGCGGAATATGTTGTCATGAACATTGTTGTAAAGATCTGTCTGTCAGGAGAGAGGGCAGAGTGGTCCTGAGGATATGGAGGTAAAGACCACATGCTCTAGGGGTCAGATCTCCAGCTCTTGACAAGCTTCTACATGGGTCAAGCATATAGCAGTCACATCCATGGAGGTAAAGTGTACTTGGGATGTCTTGCTATTCGGTGAGGAGGGCAGTGCTTGGTGCAGACTATCCATACTGGGTGTAGCCCCGCAGGTCCTTTCAGAACACTCAGAACAGGAACTAGGAAGCCAGCTGCACTTCATCTTTTGTGGGTGTTATATTTCCTTCCAGCATTTCCTCCAGTCTTCAACAGGTGCAGATGATGTGTCTGACTCTCCCTGTTAGAGTCATCGTGTGATCCCACTTACTGGGCACAAGGTGCTGTGCTGTGACTCAGTATGTAAATCTGCCTCCCACTCGACATCTGCAAGATACGTGCTGGCATCTCACACGCCTTGCATGTCTTAGAAATCAATCAATATCAGGATATTTTAAAGAAATCCCGCATTTAAAATACCTTCTTTGAGGTCTATTTAAAATAATAGAACAGAGATCTAATAGACTCAAGGAAAAAACCAGTACTACAGTACAACATAGTAAGGAGCGGTGGTGTGACCACTTTAACTTTGGATCTGTCTGGTTGTTAGTGTTTTGAGTTAAATCTTGCTTCGTTGACTCTGAAAGTTCTGAGACAACTTCAGAAAGAATGTGTAGACTTAGGCAGGAGGAGTGCATAAAAATCTGTCTGATTTTCACATAGTGAAACTGACTGTAGATTGGAAGGTTTGAGCAGCGTTGGCGTATCTCCTTGCATGGTTAGAGGAAAGCACCCTGGGGAGGATGCTGAGGTCACAATCCTGGAAGCCACTACTGCCTTGCTCTGTCTGCCCCTTTCCCAGGAGCTCATATCAGGCCCGATGTATTTGTTTTATTGGTTGGCAGAATGACGGGGTTTCTGGTTATGACAACCTCCCAAGAAAGTAAGTCTCACGCATGCCTCTGCATTGACTGCTGTGGACACTCAAGTCTGGACTGAGTCTTAGGTCTGACAGGACACATTTAGTGTTGACAGGAAAAGACATGGGAAGGCCAAGGAAGTGGGGCTACAACCCAAAGTCTTGCCTTTCAAGAGATTCTAGAAGAGAATTTATGCTCAAGTGCAAAAGTGACTTGAAGGTTGTTAGGACTGAACTGGAGGTGTGCCTCCTCTCTATAGGTGTGGCCCTGGGCTCTACACGTAGACAGGGAGGCAGAAGGGATGCAGCGAGCATAGGTGTAAACTGCAGAAGTGTGCTTCCTTTCACCATATCAACTCAGCAGCCGCGCCTTAACTCTTCTCCAGGGCTTGAGCAGACTCAGGGGATATTGGCGCTTGACTGAAGCAGCTGCTGGCATTGGCTCCTAGGGGTCTACATGGGTTCCTTCCTTTCCACGGGTCTCCAAAGCTGAGACAGGGTTGAGTGACAGTCTGTGGTTCATCTTGAGGTGACGCTAGAGAAATCCGCCCCACAGTCACTGTGCCGGCTATAGGACCCTGGCACTGTACCTGCTGGGGGCTGATTAAAGGATACCTGACTATTGTATATGTATTTATTTATAGGAAGGTCCATGCTGCCTGTGGCCTGGTTCCTCTTCAAACAGGGCAATCAGCAAGGATTACAAAAACTCCAATGCTCCACCCTCCACTGCAAATCTGCCTGCTGTACTCTGAGCCTCTGTGTGTACAGGCAGAGCTCGCAGACTCCAACTCAACTGCACAGAGCTAGTTGAACTTGAATATACATATTGGGATGTTTCAACTTGATTGGGGTGTTTCAACTTGGATTGGGATTTTCTAAGTTTGCTTCAAAAATCAAATATTAAAAAGAACAGAATTGAGGCTAGTCACTAACCTTGCAAAGCCTCACCCCTTCCCTAGCTCTCCCTTCCCTTCCTTCCCCTTCCCTCCCCTCTTCTCCCTTCCCCTTCCCTTTCCCCTTTCCCTACCCCTTCCCTTTCCCCTTTCCCTGCCCCTTCCCTTTCCCCTTTCCCTGCCCCTTCCCTTTCCCTGCCCCTTCCCTTTCCCCTTTCCCTGCCCCTTCTCTTTCCCCTTTCCCTTCCCCTTCCCTTTCCCCTTTCCCTTCCCCTTCCCCTTCCCTTTCCCCTTTCCCTTCCCCTTCCCTTTCCCCTTCCCCTTCCCCTCTCCTCCCCTCCCCTCTCCTCCCCTCCTCTCCCCTCCTCTCCCCTCTCTCCCTCCCCTTCCCTTCTCTTCCTCCTGTCCCCACCCTCCCTCATTGACTTTTGTAGACAAGGTCATTTAAAGAAGGTCCGTCTGGTCTGGAACTCATCATACAGCCTGTGTGAGCCTTGAACCCCTTGCTCCTCCTTTACAAGCACACACCACAAGACCAGGCTCAGACCTTCTCTTTGCACTTAAAGCCGGGCTGGCTTCCTCAAATGTCTAGGCTGAGAGAACAGAATGAACTTCCATATGTGGGAGGCTTTCCCCATCTCCCCAACTCACTGTGGGTTCTCTGTCTCCTTGTTTTCTGGACTCACAAAGCAAGCTGAAAGTGGGAAAGGCTCTTTCTGTCTCACACAAGTCTGGGGCATTCATTGGTAGACCTTGGTTCTAGGTGTGAAGGAAGTCTGAGGAATGGGCCCTAAGAGCCTTTTGTCCAGGCACCCTAGGTCAGCAGGCCCAAAGGAGTAATTCTGTTCTCTGTCATTGGTGTGAAAGTGGTTCAGAGCAGATCAAAACCAAGTGTGACTGTCCATGTTTTGACCCTAAGTTAGGGTATAACTAGGACAGGACAAGTTCCATCCAGGCCTGGAGGAAGCCCAAACTATTTATTCCACCCAGCATGGTGATGTTTTGATGATGACATGGGAAAAGCAGACAGAGAAGTTGCTGTTGTTGCTCATTGGCTGTGATTATGAGTTGCTGGTCTGGAGGCAGCCCTGTCTGGAATAACTCTCACTTGCTCATGGACTGGTTTTTTTTTTCATTTGTTTGTTTTTGTTTTTTTTTAATTTAAAAGTGCTGATTTTAGTTGATAAATAATCCTGTATAGTTGTGGAATGCACGGTGGTGTTTGACTCTGTTCTGTCTTCTATGCTTGCACCGACGCACACTCTCCTGTGTGTGCCTGCCCTCCATGTTTGCACTGATGTATATACTCATGTGTGTGCCTGCCCTCCATGTTTGCACTGATGTATACACTCATGCGTGTGCCTGCCCTCCATGTTTGCACTGATGTATACACTCATGTGTGTGCCTGTCCTCCATGTTT
This sequence comes from Tokudaia tokunoshimensis, assembly GCA_036184795.1. Classification (NCBI taxonomy): domain Eukaryota; kingdom Metazoa; phylum Chordata; class Mammalia; order Rodentia; family Muridae; genus Tokudaia; species Tokudaia tokunoshimensis. Next base: position 68,424,356 of record BTHU01000011.1, read on the forward strand.
GCAGTGATGCACACTCTCCTGTGTGTGCCTGTCCACCATGTTTGCACCAATGCACACACTCCTGTGTGTGTGTCTGTCCTTGCACACTCTCCTGTGTATGCCTGTCCTCCATGTTTACATCGACGCACTCTCATGTGGTATATTGGTTAGACATTGCTGTGTTTGATTTGCTTATTTTCACATCTGAATTCACAGTAGACATTACTGGTAATTCATGTGCTGTATTATATGACTTTGAATTCAGGATAGTTCTTTATAAAGTGGATTGTGAAAGGTTCTTCCATTTCTGAAAGTTTTCTTAATTCTCTTTAAATATTTGGTAGATCTATAGCAAAATAATTTGAGACTGGAGAAATCTTTTCAGGAACTTTTAAATGACAAATCCAGTTTCTTGTAGAATTGTTCTGTTTTCTTCTTATTTGAGTTTGAATTGTTTATGGTTGCTCAGAAATTGGTCCATTTTCCCCAAGGTATTGACTTTATAAGTGTAAAGTTGTTGGTAATATTACTTTTATCCATCTTATAGCTTCAGAGTCTATAGTGAGAACTCTGGTTTTAGTTCTGAATTTCATGATTTGTGTCTGCTTTTTTTTTTCTTCATTGCATTTGGTTAGGGATTTGTCAATCTTATTTGTAAGTTTTATTTTGAGAAGCAAAACTTTGTTTTGTCAGCTTTCTATTGCTGTAATAAATTGCCTGAGATTAGCAACTTTCAAAGAACAAACACTTATTTTGTCTTACAATATTGGAGGGTTCAGCGCCTGATTATCTGGTGTCTGTCACAAGATATCAGTATGTGAAAATGGAAGCCTACTTATGTTATAGTGACCAGATTTGGGCGGGGGGGCTGCGTAGAAGAGGAAAGACCAAGGTTCTATATCCCCTTGGGGACATATTCTCTGTGACCTGAAGACCTCCCACTAGGCTCTACCACCTCCCAGTAGTGCCAAGCTGGAGACTAACACATTGGCCTTTGAGGGACATTTAATGTCTAAACAGCAGAACCTTTTCTTTCCTCAGTCAGTCTCTGATTTTGCTGCTTTAAATTCCAGTCACTAGTTAGTGAGGGCATAGTAGAATTCTTAGAATCAACCATGATCGATTCTAAGAGAAGCAAAGGAGGATTGATAGGGGAGAAGGCTCACCTGTGGGCATGTCCACAGCAGGTGCTTGTGAAGAGGGTACCATGCTGGGTCAGCATTTCTAAGAAAGTGCTGTAGTGAGAGGCACGGCACGTTCCTATCCTGTCTTTGTACACCCTAGCCATGACAGGCTGTTTGCTGCTGTCCTCACCCCTCTGGAGAAGAATGGTATCCAAGGATATGAAGGAACTGGGGTCTGTAGTATTGTCTCGTAGATGTTAATCCTGTTTTGTCCTCTCTCCTAGTTTAGCTTCATATTTGGGGCATGAAAGACCTTCATGAACTGGTAAATGGCAGGTTGGGCTGCAGTCTAGTAACACTAACATTCCCTGTCAGGGCTGGGTCACTGGGTGATGAGATCCTTTTGGCTGGGAATGTAATTTCAAGTTTATGTTCCTGAGGCATTAACACAGTGAGGGAATTTATGTTGTGATGAAAATTCTTTGGCCAGACAATAGCTGGGTTTAGTGCCCATAAATTCTTTCCCCATCGGGGGCAAGGTGGGTGGAGGAACCTGGAATGAGTCATGAAGCCATCAGCAGGGTCCCAGCCTATTGGCATGTTTTGGCAGTAAGCCTTAGAAATTGCTTACCTCATGTTTTATCCTTGTAAGAGGGAATAATCCCTAGCAGGGTTCCTGTTCATAGGGCTCTATAGGGTGAGAAGAAAGCTTCTCCTTTGTCCTTGAGAGGTTTAAAAATAGATGACAAGTGATAAGGCATGCAAATTTGTTACCCTACCAGAGGTACATCATAGGACAGTGAGTGAGTGAGTGCCGGATCACCCCTCAAGGTTCAGATGACCATATGCCCATCTTTGTAAGGGGGAGGGAAATGAGGGACTATAGGACTTATTTGAGGGGCATTGATTTTTAGGCAGAATGAATGATCTGGAAAATAGACAGGTTTGTAAACCATTCTTTTTGGAAGTAGAGTGGACTCAGGAGACAGACAACGGCCCGTGACAAAGTCTGTCCAGGTGTGGTGCTTCTCAGTCTTATCCTCCTGAAACTTAGAGAGACTGAGGCAGATATTTTCCTCTTTGGCAAGTCTAGTCTTCAGGCAAGAAAAGGAAGGGTAGTCTCCAGACACAGAGTCTTCCAGCATCTGCCTGCACACAAGACACTCCATTTAAGGTCAGCACATGGCGTACTGTGTTGTGGAGAGACAGTCTATGGGCCCCTGCATCTCCAGCTGCTGGATTCAGTGCTTAGTCTCTTGGGTGTTCACCAGGGGCATAGTCTGATCAAGATGCCCGGGGGTGGGGGTCTAGAACTTCATCGCCGAGCTGTGTTTCAGACAGGAGTGGCAAGTGCTGGGGGGATTATTCCATTAAACCAAGTGTGCTTCAAAGATCATGCCATCAGATTTACAGGCGATTACCTGCCTGACGTTGGAGCAAGCATTAGGAATCAGCAGAGCGCACCTGGAACAGCCCACCTGCTCGTGGCAGTCTTGTCCTCTGGTGTAGGACTTCAGACTTGGGAAGCTTTCTTTCCCTTTTCCTATGATCAGATCTTTTCAGACCTGCCAGTCTCTTGTCAATATCTGGAGAAACATGCTACTATTTCAGACTTTACAAAATAGGAAATTGACTAATACGTTAAGTGGCTTGGTCCACATGCTACAACCTGGTTTGGAATTAAGACCTGCCTCTGCTGCAGGGTCTATGAAGCAGAGATGATTTCTTACTGGAATACAATGAGGACTAGGTGGGGGTCTCTGCATAAGGGCTTAGACCAGTGTCTGCCACACAGCTTAGGTGATAGCTTCAGAATTTAGCCTTCTTTCTCATGTGTAGCAGCTGTCACCAGGGATGTCCTAAGCGGAGGTCCTCACATCCTCAGCTTAGTAGAGGCGATCTCTCCCAGGCCTTCCCAAGCCTCATGGGTGCTCATAAGCAATGCCATCTCTAGGTCTTCCCAGGCTGTAGCGTCATTCTCTGCTCTGTGGCAAGCTAGGGGATTCTAATGGGTGCCAATACTGGAAAAGCCCTGAATGTGACTTCCCTGAGGCCTGGGCCTAACGGTCTCCCTAGACTGTTTCATCTGTTCAAAGACATTCTGCCCATTACAGTTGGCAGGGTCGCTTAGCTGACTGGTAGCTCTTTGTTTCCTAATCGGATATTAATACTAATTATCAGATAATAATATTAAGTAATTAATAATAATATTAAGTAATTGTACTTGATGGAGTCTTCATTTCACAGAGATACATGACATTTTATTTCTCAATTGTTTTTATTTTTCTCCATCTGTTTATATGTGCTTTGTTCTGTCTTGTTATCTGGGATGCAGGCTTCCTGTTGATACCAGCTTCTACTTAAATAGAGACTCAGGTGATGTTGACCCTATATGCATTTGAACCCCAGTTTAAAGCACTAAATAACCTCTGACTGTTCCTTAAGGGACCTGAAAATTGATTTTGGCACAGGGTCTCACGATGTAGCCTTGACTGTTTTGGAACTTGCTATGTAGACCAAGCTGGCTTTGAATTCAGAGGGATCTGCCTGCCTCTGCCTCGTGAGTTTTGGGATTAAAGGTGTTTATCTCTATTTCCAGCTCAAAAATTGGTTTTTAAAAGTCTTAATTCGCCCTCATTAAAACACAAATATGGGTTGGGGGTGTAGCTCAGTTGGTAGAGTGCTTGCCCAGCAGGTATGAGGCGATAGTTTTGATACCACATAGTACCACATAAACCGTGGGTGGGAGTTTGGGGCCAGTCTGGGCTTAAATGAGACTCTGTCTCAAGAAACAAGAACAAACAGGTCAGAACAAACACAAGATTATAATTGACAAGAAGTGAGAGTTACTCTACCAACTGTAAGCTTCCTAGCCAGAGCCTGTCTCACTTGGACTTGCTCCCTGGCCACATAGCTCATACGTGTAACACCAGCCACACTCCACCCTTTGATTTCCTGAGCAGAGATGCAAATTGTGGTCAGGTTTCTTGTCAGGAGGAGAGAACCTATGTGAGTAGAAGCAGGTACCTGGAGGAAGAACAGTCTGGGAATGTATGCCAAGCTCTGGGGAGGACTGTAAATCATAGTTCTGCCCAGATTCCTTACTTGCAGCAAGGGAAAGTGGGCGTGTCTGGCTGCCAGTAGCATTTGGGAAGTGAGGGCTCTTAGGGATGTATAGGATGCAGGGCTGAGGGGCCCCAGCTGCCCTGAGAGTCAGGTCTTGAAAGAAAGAAAAAGAGAGAGAGAGAGAGAGAGAGAGAGAGAGAGAGAGAGAGAGAGAGAGAGAGAGAGAGAGAGAGAAAGAAAAAGGAAGGAAGGAAGGAAGACAGATATACACACAATACAACACAATAAAGGCCATGTATAACAAATACAACAGACGTAATTCAGAGCTCATACATTAATTCAAAGTCAAAAAGGTTTTCTCTAAGATCAAGGAAAAACAGGGCTGCCAATTTCACTGCTTCTGTTGGATACCATACTAGGCATTCTTTCCAGATTAAACTAGACGAAAGAGGAAACAGGACACATCTAGATAAATCATCTCCTCTTCTTATGTAGCCTTACATACAGAAAACACTAAAGATGCCATGGGGGGAAGCCCTATTGGAACAGTTACCGTACTAATATTAGAACTACTGTTGTAGTTCACAGGTAGAACACTGAAGCTGAAAGTTCAATATATAAAAGCATTTCTGTACACTGACAACAAACTATCCAAATTAAAAAAAAAAACCTCCTTTGCAATAGCTACAAAAATAAAATTAAATTAAAAATAATTAAATTTTGCCAAGTAAATGAATCTCCTGGGTAGGATGAACATTTAACATGATCAGTTCTTCCATTTGTATCCTTTCTTTTCTTAATCAGTGTTTTATAGATGCCGGGAGATCTACAGATTCAGTGTGATCTCTGTGTAAATTCCATAGAAATGATGTGGTCTTTTGGGAAGAGTCTAGATACCCTATGAAGTGGGTTAAGATCGGGACACAAAACATATTGGGATGTGGGGCTCCCAGGAATGTAGGACTCTTCCGGGAAAGTGGGTGGCACTGTGCAGAGATACAGCAACTGAGCATACCTGCGGAACTTTCTCCTTGGACAGATCAGCTCAACTTTTCTTCAGGTTTTCTTTCTCCTGCTGAGCAACTTGGCCCTGCCTGCATTCTCAGGGGAGCACATTCATGCCTAGACATAGTAACAGCCATTTACAGGATGTCCTCTGCTACTGCAGAAACTGAGCCTGTTTGGCTGAGAATCGTCTGCGTTAAAATTTGTCCTAGTCTCGGTTTTTAGCCGACCACTCCTTTATTAATAGTGTTGCTTACTGATGTAGATATACAATGCTAATAAATACACATTGTTAATAAACAAGTGGTCTGCTAAGAACTGAGGCTAGGCCTCTGCCTTTTTCTTTCAGATTTGACTCCTGGCACAGGTTATGATACCTGGAATTTTGAGGTTCTAGGAATTCAGACAGGTAGCCCAGTGTATCGGGAGAAGGGGGCACAGATGGTGTTTCTGCCAGCAGGCGGGTGGCGTGATGGGGTCGTGATGGTGGGAAAGGAAGATTCTTTTACTGGCTGCACTTCAGGTGGAACCGCTCTATCCAGGAAAGACATCTTATGGTGGCAGAGGGGAGGTCTCAGCACTTGGAGCGCTTGCCTAGAGTTCCAGCCCTAGCACCGTCTACAACAAAATTACGATAAAGAATAGTTTTGAGTAAGTCACAAGATAGACTTAAGAAGTGTTGGATTTCTAGATGATTGTTTAAGACATGGCTTCTTGGTGTCTTTCTCCCCCAGCAATCTGCTTCCATGTCCCAGTGCAGAATCAGTATAGTGAATGTGGAACTCTCATGGGTATCAAACCATGCCCTAAAGACAAAGCAATGTGTGGGAAAGATTTAAGCATTTCTGTTTCCCGAAGAGAAACAGTTTTATTTTCTATTAAAATGTATGGAGTTCCACACACACAAAAACAATATCAACCATGAATGTAATTAAAACAAAAGCAGGTGGACACAGACCCTGAAAGCTTCTGAGAAGAATAACAACTCTAAGAAACCCATACTAGGTACACTGGCATACACCAGTAAGCCTAGTGCTTCTGAGGCTGAGGCAGGAGGAGCTTGAGTTTAACATCAGAGAGGGAGGAGTGAATGGCAAGCAGGCAGGTTTTAAGTGAAAATGCTGTTTTTTATACCACCTTACTAACCCTCACACGGGTGACCAATAAGGTGGTTGAAACTGGGAAGTTAAGAGACAGGGTTAATGGGTATCTGAACTTGAGGAATAAAGGGAATTCTCAGAAGGAAGGACCATCAGGTACCCAGAGAGAAGGCACAGAGCGCCAGGTACCCAGAGCTAGACACTCTTGTTGCTGGGGGTGGGAGACTGTCACCTTCCACCAGCTGAAAGTGGAAGCCAACTTGGGACCTTAGGGATCTGAAACTCTTGAGGTAGCTTCTTGACTTTTGTTTTAAAGTTGGGGTTTTGCTGTGTAGCCCAGGCTGGTCGCACTCACCCACCCTTGTGTCTTGGCATCCTGAGCTCTAAGAGTACAGGTATGCCAGAGGCAGCCAGGGCTGATGCCATGCTGTAGTTTTGGTGCCGGAGACTTGTGTTTTCTTATTCAAATCTTTGTACCAAATTCAAACCCTATAATTATGGTTCAGGCTGAGTGCTCCTCATCAAGTCATCTGAAGTCTGAAATACCTTTGACTATAAAACAATGATTCTAATGTTAGATTAAAATTAATTTCAGATTTCAGATTTTTAGATTAGGGTGCTCAACCAATACTCTATGCAAATATTCTACTGTATGAAGAACTGTAAAAATCCAGTGTATTTCCAGCCCTTGATGGTCCTGGGGTGTCCTTCTGGTCTTCAGCAGTCCGGACAAAGAGCCCCTTAGTCTGTATTGCTGTCCTCGTGGTGTCTGGTAGCGAACCTTTCAGGAGACGGTAGATCCTTTTTGTTCTTGTGTTTGGTTTTAAGGTTAAGACATTTCTCTGGACAGTGGTGGCGCGAGGCAGGCAGATTTCTGAGTTCGAGGCCAGCCTGGTCTACAGAGTGATTTCCAGGACAGCCCTGGCTATACAGAGAAACCCTGTCTCGAAAAAAACAAAAACAAAACAAAACAAAAAACAAAAACCAGACATTTCTTGTCCTTCAGACTCTGTAATGAGGTTCCTTGACTTCCTGAAGACGCTGAGAAATAGTGCTCCAGAAAATTTAATTTTTTTTTGTTTGTTCTGGATTTTAGTTTGTTCCTATTTCAAACCTTTAATGAAAAATTCAAAGGGGAAAATACCTCTATCTTTGCCCTGTCTCACAGCAAATTCCTTTCTTCTCTCCAGGTTTTCATCTGTCTCTTCCCTAACACGAATGCTTTGCTCCAGTATTCATTGATATTCATTTGATTTGATTGACTTTTGAATGTTTGGATGTTTCTCCCATTGTAGGATGTTTTGAGGTAGCTTCTGTTTCTATCATGACCCAGACTCGATGATTCCTTTGCAATTGTGCCTTAGTCCTGGCGGGTCTTTTTGTCGATAGTCTGGAGTCCAGGACAGGGAAGGGCATTTCACCACTTGCTAGATGTGACCAAAATATCCCCAGAATATGATACATGCTTCTCCTGCCACCCAAGGGGCCCATGGGATACCTGTTACCAGCAGGCTCGCCAGTGAGGGCCACCAACTGCTTCTCATCTCTGTTCCCCAGTACTCTAGCTCCTTAGCATCTCTCAGGTGGCTCTTGACAGGGTGTATTTCCTGGGCATGATTCAATGTCTTGTTGCATGAGCTAAGTGTGGGCTCCAGTAGGTTCTTCCACAGTTAGCAAAATCTGCCCACATCATCATACAGGAATGTCTGTGCCCTGCTTCCAAGTGTTGGTAAGTTGCCATGCTGCTTGCAAACCTGTGAGTAACTATGGGTCATGAAGCACTCTCAGATGTCTTTTATTTTCTCCTTATTAAGAGTTCTTCTTGCCTCACATCTCCCTGGATGGTGGCGTGGGTGTGGAGGGAGTGTTTAGGCCAGGATTCTTTTGTTCTTGCTCCTGGAACTGGAGTTACAGGTTGTTGTGAACCACCTGATACAGATGCTGGGAACCAAACTCAGGTCCTCTGAGGGTAGTGTGCACTCCTGTCTGCTGTGCTCTCTCTCTAGCATCCCCACATCCCCTGCCACATTTGTGGCACATCGAAGAGCAATAACACATGGAAAAGAAAATCCAAAACAGAATATAGAGGACAATACCAGTGGAAAGAGCTAATCCATGGTTTCATCTCATCTCTTGTGAAATGCGTTGGTCCTTGGTTTATAAGACTAGTGCTCTAACTACTAAGCTCCGAAGCCTAAACAGTCCCCAACTTAAACCTCTAGACCAGAAACTCTCTGTCTTTGGACCATCTACAAGGGCTCCAGGAATGAGTGTCTCTGAATGGGACGGTTCTGAACCTGGCTTTTGTAGGCGTTACTTCTGCACCTGTTGGCTGCTTCACCGAGCTACCCGGGGTCACCTCAGGCAAACGAATCTACCTTCCTTTTTGTCCCTTAGTAGACTGAGATGGCAGAGTCTCAGGCCTCGCTATACATATCACAGTCTGGATTTATTTATGATATAACCTCTTCTTACTCTTCATCCTTCATTTTTTTCTGTAGTTTCTCAATTAAGACACTGGACACACACCCTAACAGTTTGGGTGAAGGTTAGGGAGGGGAGGAACTCGTGAAGAACTTTATCCACATGCCTGGTAGCAAGGCTGGGTCCCTGGAGGTAACCATGGTGGCCAAGTAAGGGATATGTGTTCTGAGATACTTGACAAGTCAGGACCAAGCCTGGGGAAATCAGCAAGGCAGAAATGGAAGAACAAAACTGGGATTTCTTTTTAATTAGATAAGGGAAGGTGGCTAGGATTAAATGAGAAAAGTGAAGGGAAAAAGAAGGCAAAGCAACCAGGTAGGAGAAAACCAGAAGGATGGACGATCAAAGGGAGGGGAAGACATGTATGTACAGTTGGTGACCTGTAGTGGTAACAACAGGATGCAGTCCCTAGATACTGTGCACCACACAAGGTTCCCACTGGCCTTCCCTCTTCCTGTCAGAGTCTGGGTCACCACACTGTGTATCTCCTTACTAATTGTCAGTCATTGGATTCCTGCATCTTCCCCTTCCTCTCCCACCTCACAGTCAGGCAGATCAGACAGCATGAGCTGCTCCTGGAAAGACTTGGTGTATCAGCTGACCTGAACTATAGGTCATTATTCTTTATAATCGGGGTGGGTCACATCTAACTGGTTAAGTCTACAGAACTGAACTGAGGCCTCTCAAGATTCACCAGCCCACAGTTGCATAAACGAGTTGAAATAAGTCTTTTATACATGTGTGTGTAAACAGTGACCTGTTTTTCACCCTTGGACTTAAGGAACTACAGATTGAATGTATTTTTACAAATTGAACATAGAGTTGCATTCTTTGTTCTCTGAACAAGATGTGATGACAAATTTTAAATTACATTTATTTGTTTGGTGTGTGTGTGTGTGTGTGTGTGTGTTTGTGTGTGGTAGGTAATACATTCATGAATACATATGGAGGTCAGAAGACAACTTGCAGGGATGGGTTCTCTCCTCTTATCATTCTACCATGTGGGACCCAAGGATTGAACTCAAACTGTCAGATTTGACTGCAAGCATCCTTACCCATTGAACCATCTCACTGGATCAAATTATTACATAGTATTTGTTCTGTGTTAGGTGTTGTAAGTAACCAAGATGTGAGAAGTCCATGAGAAGATACACATAGGCTTTAAGGCAGTTCCACAGCGTTTCATTTGAGGGACTTCATTACCCATGGTCTTTGGTAAGGGGAGACGGGATATTCTGTAATAAGTTCTCCATGGACACTGAGGGAGGAATGTGTGTGTGTGTGTGTGTGTGTGTGTTGTGTGTGTGTGTGTGTGTGTGTTGTGTGTGTGTGTTGTGTGTGTGTGTTGTGTGTGTGTTGTGTGTGTGTGTTGTGTGTGTGTGTTGTGTGTGTGTTGTGTGTGTGTGTGTGTTGTGTGTGTGTGTGTGTTGTGTGTGTGTGTGTGTTGTGTGTGTGTGTGTTGTGTGTGTGTGTGTGTGTTGTGTGTGTGTGTGTGTGTTCACTAATTGAATCCCAAAACCTTTAATTATGCTTAAAATGTGTGTCAGGGTAACTGAACACTTCGTTCACTGCCTTGAGTTTTCTTCTCTGATGACTGTCTTGCCCCTCCCTGATCCTGGCCTGATACATCAGTGTAGATTGTGGTAAGTCCCAGATCTTAAAGAAAGGCCAGCCTAGAGTTTTTCCGTGAAAGGGGATTCCTTACCACTGTGTCTGGGCCCTCTTCACCCCAAGGTTTCTCAGAACTCAGTACAAAAGCCAGGCTGAGAACAGTGACAGCAGTGTTCACTGCTTTGTGTGAGTTTTAAGGACTCTTCTAACCTCCTGGGACTATTCTTTGTATGCGTGTCTTGAGAATTTTGCTGCATAATGCAGGGAGTACTGATAGCTTTTCCAATAGGTATTAACCTGGACTGGTGTCGGGTTCTATGGTGCCAACCAGTGCTGAGCCCATCCAGGTCCCAGGACTCTTGTGTTAGCTTGATGTCTCATCATCAGCATGGCGCCTACCTCCTCGGCCCCTTAGAACATTGTTATACATATCATCATACATGTTCTTATACGACTGGGGTAGAGATGAGCTCAGGGGCAGAACTGAGGACCAGCAGCACATCCCAAGTAAGAGGCCTGGAGTTGAGCATCCACTGCAGCTTCCAGCTTTACATTTGCTGCAGTGATGCAGAGTTGCAGTTGAATGGAAATAACCGTGACCATTTTCTTCCTCTAGATTAACTTCTAGGTAAAAAAATAATACAGGCTTGAGGAATCCCCTTGAAAATGCTACACAGGGCAGAAAGGAATGCAGAAGTGAGGATTAGCATTCTTCCCTTTCTGTCTGTCCTGTGGGGGCAAGACAGAAGAAAATAGTTCTCCTCCTCCGGAGGACCTCAGAAAGAAAGGCAAACTTCCAGGAATTGGTCAGGCACTTACCTGTCATATGTAATGCTGGGTTCTTTCCATTCCCAGCAAAAAAAGGAAAAACAAAATAAAAGTTAACAATTCTGGGTAGCTCGTTGGTTGAGTGTCTTGAAACTCTTTTAATGTTGGCTCTAAAAATACTCAGACCCTCATCCCTGACCTTGCGTGTATCTTTTTTTTAAAAGATTTTTCTTTATTCTTTATTTTATACACGAGTGCTCAGTCTGCATATATGCCTGCATGACAGAAGATCCTATTACAGATGGCTGTGAGCCACCATGTGGTTTCTGGGAATCGAACTCAGGACCTCAGGAAGAATAGACAGTGCTCTTAACCACTGAGCCATCTCTCCAGCCCCCCTTGTGTGTATCTTAAAAACATGATCTTGAGAAATGGAATCATGTCACAATGGAATAACACTATGCATCCGCATGATGAGAAATGTGCGGCCAGCAGGCTCTGTTGCTGAGGAGAGCGCACCAAGGGCCAGGCTCGAGAGCCAGGACACGGTCATTACAGGAGGTGGGTGTCTGGCTTTAGGAAGACTGCGAGCTGGTGTCAGTACCTTGCTTCATCACGACCCTCTACACAGTGTGTGCATCTTGAGCACACACACTTTATTTGTATCTCACGTGCTTTGGGTGGATGGAAAATAGTTCTTTGAAGCTGAGTTGCTCAGTCAGACATGGCTGTGTTTGTCATGCCAGGGTGGGCTCTCCTGCATCTTGATTCTGCAATGCTATCCTCTCCCTGAATCCACCTCAAGTGATGTGGGGTGATCCAAGCACACAGACCCAAGACTCCCTGTGTCATTTATTAATCGGGCTACAGTGAGGGTAGCGGTGCCAAATCTACTTTGCCAGCTGCTCTAAGTTACCTTTGGAGTTTGGAGTGGAAAGTACCAGCTGACCAGGCCAGCAGGGGGCGATTTAGTCTCTGAGACCCAAATCCCAGGGGTATCAGAAGGACAAAGGGTTCCTCCCTGTGGAACCATGAGAACCCATGGTGACCTCTCAGATCCCTCCTTCAGGCTGACAAGGCTTGTCTTCTTAAGAAGGATGTCAGACAGCCCTTTCAGGGAAAGCTCTAAATCCCAGTCTGAGGTGACATGTCTGATGGGTGACTTGCCTGAGCTTGTCACTGGGAGCAAGGTGCATAGCATGACAGTGTGTATCTCTGTATAGGAACTGTGTCCTCCAGCTACAGACTGACAGCTCCCGCCCCCAAGGCTGCTTATAGGAAAGGTGGCATTGTTAGTGGCCTTATAGATAGCAGGCCCCCACAGGGCCCTCTCTGAAGAAACTGCCCAGGAAAGAGTCAGTGAGTAGCAGGTTCCAAAGGAGTGCTGCCAGTTTAGATAGCGGGGAGTTTTGGGGAAGTGCTTCTCTTTCCTCATATCTGCCTTTCCAAAAGTTGAGATGCCCAAGGTACAGAGGTCCTCAGCAGGGAGTAAGCCTGCAGCATGCTGCCAGGCTACACCAATGATCTCAGCCCCATGCCCAAAGCCATGCACACAAATTGGCTGGCGTTCTAAGCGCAGCACATAGCAACTTCCCTCTTGTTTAGCAATTCACATTTGTAGAAACTTCTATAGCCCCACCTCAGCAAGCAAACCTATCATAAGCTGTGCTTCATTAAAGAAACAAACTCATTAAAAGCTGAGCAAGGCCCGACTTGCAGGCAGCTGAAGCCTGAGAGACACTTCCTGTTCTTTGGGGTGTTTTAAAGCACACTCCCTGACCAAATATCCAGAATTTCCCTGACCTTCCCCTTAGGTCTCCTTTAGCCTTACTGTCTCCAAAGCTGTAGGCGATGTGTAGGGATGGTAACGTGGAGAAGGCGTACATGTGTCATAACAGTCTTATTTCTTAAGGACCCATGCATATAGGGTAGCTTGGTTGTACAAAATCCGATTAAAATATTATAGTGCGTTGGCAAGTGTGTTTTGTTTTTTTGGCGGGGGTTGGGGGGTGGTAGGACAGGGCTACTGCCTACAAGAAGTTAGGACAAGCAACATTAACAAAATTGCCTTTCCAAAGAGCTCACCTGTGTGTTGCCGCTTTCTCCCCACATAGGAAGAAATAATATCTCCTAATGACCTGGACCTGGTCATGTCAGATGGGCTGGGCATGCGGTACGCATTCATTGGACCCTTGGAGACTATGCACCTCAATGCTGAAGGTACGCCTGGGACAGAGATAGAGTCCTGTGGGGTTGGCTATTTCTGTGAGCTTTGTTAGCCGCCAATGTGTGCTGTTTCCTTTTAAACAGAGCAGTAATGGCAGTGTCTGGTAGGGACTGTGATCAACCCTAGTAACTCAGACAGGTGCTCGCTCGCACAGATGACCGTGAGCTGAGATGTAAGTCCACATGGGGTCTGCGGAGCTTGGGGCTCTGGATCTTGAGGAGTCCTTGACGGAATCAGGGGAAGTAAAGGGAGTGCTGTGACTGGGGTCTTGCTGTGTATCTTGTTGTTTGATGGGCAAGGCTGCTGCAGCCGCTGTGTTAATCACAGAAGCAAGAAGGAAAACAGAGACTCGATGCTTCTAGAATCATCGTCTACACTGGAGCGCCTGTGGGTGCTTCTGCAGAGCAGTGGGATGGCCAGGAGTCACAAAGCAGGTATCACACAGGAGGGGCCTGGCAGGATGGGGCAGGCCAGACAACTGTTCAGAAGCTGGCTTCAAAGGCCTGTGGGGAGTCAGTGTGACTTGGTAATTCCAAAGAAAGATAACTTGAAGGATAAGATTGACGCAGATTATAAAAGAGCCAAAGACGACCAGCTGATGAAACCCAGACCAAATTAAAACACACCAGTGCAGCTATGTACTTAGTATTAAAATGACAGTAACTTTTGGTTTTTCCCTTTTTGTCCTATGAAGTCTCACTACATAGCCCTGACTGGCTACGAGCGCATGATCCTCCTGAGTGCTGGGGCCATAGGCTGAGTCATATGTGATACAGTAGGAAATGGTGTTTGTGGTTCTTTTCCTTTTTTTTCTTTTGTTTTGCTGGGGAATCAAACCTCAAGCCTTCTGCATGCTAGGCAAACACCCCTCCACCACCATCCCCTGAGCTGCAAGTAACTTTTACTGCTCTGTTGCTGTAAGCTTACACAATTACTATAAGTTACTCTAACAGAGTCCTCTTAAGTGGTAAAGGAGATGTAGAAAGAAAAAAAAAATGTTATTTGTAGAGTCACACCTGTATTTCACAAGAGTTATTGAGAACTGAGATTTCCCCCTGTGTGGTGGGGGCAGAGGGGTAGGAATTGAGATTTCCCCTTGGGGGGGGCAGAGGGGTAGGAATTGAGATTTCCTCCCTGTGGAGGGGCAGAGGGGTAGGAATTGAGATTTCCCCTTGTGTGTGGGGGCAGAGGGGTAGGAATTGAGATTTCCCCCTGTGGTGGGGCAGAGGGGTAGGAATTGAGATTTCCCCCTGTGGTGGGGCAGAGGGGTAGGAATTGAGATTTCTCCTTGAGGGGGGTAGGAATTGAGATTTCCTCCCTGTGGAGGGGCAGAGGGGTAGGAATTGAGATTTCCCCTTGTGTGTGGGGGCAGAGGGGTAGGAATTGAGATTTCCCCCTGTGGTGGGGCAGAGGGGTAGGAGTTGAGATTTCCCCCTGTGGTGGGGCAGAGGGGTAGGAATTGAGATTTCCTCCCTGTGGAGGGGCAGAGGGGTAGGAATTGAGATTTCCTCCCTGTGGAGGGGCAGAAGGGTAGGAATTGAGATTTCTCCTTGGGGGGGGGGTAGGAATTGAGATTTCCTCCCTGTGGGGGAGGGGGAAAGGGTAGGAATGTGTTCCCTTTGTTTGGAGACAGGGCCCCACTCTGTTTCCAGCTCTCCTGATACTCACTGTGTAGCCAGATTGATCTCAGACATCAAGTAATCCTCCTGCCTCAGCTTTCTCAGTGTTGGGATTGATTATAGAGTGCATTCCCCCACCCCCACCCCAACCCTGGTACGTGCCTGCTTTCTGAGTGGGTGGAACTAGAACGGAAGACTGGACGCGGTAGGCAGACAGGTTTGTGTTTAGTATGTGACTGATGTGACAGAAAGAACTTTCTAGTAACTGGTGCAAGAGATTGGGAAGGGAGGGCTCACACCACACCCTGGATGAATTAAAGGGCCGAGTAGATGTGAGAGGAAGTTGCCATGTGGTGCTTGGATCTTCCCGTCTGATCCCACATGATCCAACGCTGCTGTCACTAGCCCAGTCAATTTCCACTAGAGCAATTAATGACCAACACTCAAGGCAGTTTTCCCAGATGCAGCAGTGCATGCCGCGGGTGAATATATGATTTGAGGACTGGACCCACTCCACAAGCCCTGCAATAACACTCCAGTGACTGGGCCTTTCTTAAAGGCAAGTCTTGCCGAGAGCAGTCAAAGGGAGCAAGGAGCCTCCCGTGCCGCTGTGGGAAGATTTTTGTTGAATGAGAAGAAAACCCCAAGAAGACGCCCTCATACAAGTGAAATAAGGGTTTTGAGATGTCGTTGAAATGGCCTTGGGCCATTTCAGATGTCTTTTCAGCCAGACCTTATGAGTGGGGAGCATAGCCAAGCATTTGAAGTGGACATGGGGCTGCCTGATAACCACCGTGTTTCTTTTGCTTGAGAGAACTAAAGTAGTTAAGGGTTGTGAGAAATCAATAGGGAGAGAACTGAGAACAGCTTTGAATCTCAAACAAATAGAAACAGGAGCCAGGGACACCAGACACCCCAGCATCAGTGGGGTGGCAGACAGGAAGGAGGCCACAACAATTTTTCAAACACAACTGATATGATAAGAAAGCTTAATTGGCTTAATATGATAATAGGGGTCGGATGTAGTTTTCAACTTCTGAGCATTCCAAAGCCCAGAGCTAGAACGTTAGAAGATCTGGCTGGGGACCAATGGCCCTTAGTTCTTCTGGTGTCACCGGGAAGACATCAAGGTTGGAGTGGGGAGGAAGCAGCTTGGTTTTGCTGACGTGGCTCTCATCTCAGGTTAAGTTTTTAGGCTTAAAAGTTCCATTTCCTCCCCCACCCTACTCCCAAAGCAACTGCAGGTACTCTAGGATTATTTATTTATTTTTAAAGCTTGAGGATAATTTTATTCGAGTTGGAGAGAAAACATCAGTGCAGGCAAGCAGTAAATGTCAGCTGCCACCAGGAGGAGGGGGTGCTGAAAAGGAGTCTTGCCTTTTGAGAGAGGGTGAGGAAAGCCTCAAAAGCTGTGTGGGGGAAAGTTGGGGACGCTTTGGAGATCAATGTAGAATTCCCAGAGTTCCAGGGAAAGTGTTTGCAGGCTCTGGCTAGTATCTGAAAGAAAGAAAGAGATACAAAAAAAAAAAAAAGTTACCCTTTACAGAGAAACCCCGAGAACTGGGAAGACCTGTGGCCGAGGTGCTTTTGAGAAGCTGTGCAGACGAAGGAAGAACACTAATTAAATAGGAAAGCAATCGGTAGGGTGCTCGTTCAGCTTGCCTTCTTGTCTACTTTTTAAAAAAGCATCCTTTGCAAAATAATGTGCTTCAGACTAGAGGTCCCGGCCAGCGAGACAGTTAGCTGTATTCCCTACCCTGGCTTTCCTGCCATCTGTTAGCTGCTACTGTTAGATCAGCTTACATCAGCTACTTGATTGAGTGCACCTCAGTTTTCTTAGCTGTTCAGTGGGGGGACAGCAACCACTTCTGGCAGGTGGATGGGGGAGACGTGCAAAGACACCACTGGGAAGGTGGTTGTCCAGATAGATTACGTGCTTAATAAATGACCTTTTGTTTGTTTTATCTTTATGTTTGTGGTGGCAGTGCTGAGCATGGAACCCAGAGCCTTGGACATGGGAGGCTCAGCCACACACCCACGATTTAACTGTTATCCTAATTCAGCTTCTTGTGTTTATTGCTCTTCCAGAGGTTTTGTTTTTAGTTTTTTTAATTCTCCCCAAAAGCCAGAGGGAGAAATGCAGAGTAAGTACAAATGAGGTCAGATGTTGATTGACTTCTCGGAGGAAGGCTGAGAGGCAGACCTGTTTCTTCACTGAGACTCTAGACCTGCTCCGTCCCTGGAAGCTTTTTGGACTTTGTGTCTTGCTGTCTCTGTGGAGGGACAATATCTGAGAATCTGACAACTCCAGGTCCCCCTGCAGGTGAATTGATCATTTGCTCCTTGTCTTGTAGACATTTACTTGGTTTTTTAGAAGAAAGCCTGCGGAGGTCTTGTCCATGTTCAGCCACCATTGCTGGTGGGAATAGCTAAGCTGGGGAGAAAAGGGGAGGGGGCGGTGCTGGAACGGGTCCTGTTGTCATGACAACTCTGACCTTGAAGGACGTTTGATATTGTCATTCTGTTTTTAGGCCCTTCTGACCAGTTTTCATAAAGTCTGTGAAACTGTCTTAGCTTGAATGAATCCATGTAGGTGTGGTTTCAGCATTGGGGAGTGTCCGTCAGGTGTGGGTGCCGGCCAAGTACAGCATGACAGGCCATGTCTCACCCCATAAATTGAGCAGACAGGAGGGCTTCCTGTTGGTAGAGATGCTAGGGTTAAGGAAACCTCCTTATTTGACCTGACAGGTCTCACAGCTAGAGAACAGATAATCTAAATTTAATCTTGAGAATCAACTCCTTTCTGTGTATTCTTTGTCCATAAAAGCATTTCTTAAGAAATTAGGCTCATGGGTCAAAGAGTTGAGAGCAGCAGTTAAGAGTCCAGACTGCTCCTCCAGAGAATCCAAGTTTCATTTTCTGCACCCACATGGAGAGTCACAACCACTGCACAGGCACATGTGCAGCCGAAACACATGACATAAGAATAAGTAAACCTTTAAAAAAAATTAGGCTTAGCTTCTGCAAAACCAAGCTCTCCAAGGGCTGCAGAAGCGCGAAGCTCATGTGGACAGGCAGGAAGGCACAGAAGGGAGGGCAAAGGAAGAGCTAGACTGCTGGGAAGGAAGCATGGTGGAGAGCCGGCTGGTGCAAGGGTAAGGCAGGCTGGCCTCTTTCCGGTAGAATCGGTATTTTAGAGAAACTTTCCACTCAGTTTTTTTTTTCTCTCTCATGTACAGAAGTCAAATTTTGTTGCGTAGGGGGAGAGTTGTGAGTCGTGTTCGAAGCGGTTTTACCACGTTTTATTCTATGTTGAAGAAACACATGTCCCATGGACACTGGAGAGATAGCACTTGTTTTAGCAGAAGGCCAGGATCTGGTTCCCGGCATCCATGGCGCAGCTCACAGCCATTTCTATTACCCTCTTCCAAACTCCATGTGCACCTAGAACACACACAGTGCACACACATCCAGGCAGGCAAAACACTCATGTGCATTAAATGAAAATATCAATAGCTCTGCAACAGAGAGAACGTTCTAGAACATCTCTGTGAGACTGGAATGACTTCAGGATGGTGAAAGGTGAACACGTGTGGAAGGAATGTAAAGGAACCCAGGGATAGAGCATGGTCTGTGGATCAACCCCCCATGGCTGCTGCTTACATTGGCTGGGGGGGGGGGCAGAGCGGCTCCTGAGAGGATCTTGGGGTTACATTTTCCCTATAAGCTTGTTAAATATGCAGCCAAGGCCAACTTTCCCATTTCCTTCTGTGATAGAGTGGAGTGGTTGGCCAGCTTGTGGTGTTATTAGGGAAGGAGCATGGGATCTTTAAGAGGTGGGATGCTAAGCCATCCCAAGGGCTCAGGGTAGAGGGGCTTGACACCAAGGCCGAGAACCTGAGCTTGATTCCCAGAGCCCATGTAGTAGAAGGAGAGAACCAGCTCCCACAGGTTGTTCTCTGACCTCCACTCAAATCACACACACACACACACACACACACACACACACACACACGCACAAAAATGTAACAAATTTGTTTTAGAAGGGGTGGGGTCCATTTAGAAACAAGTTAGACCACTGGGGGTGTGCCCTTGGGTGGGAATATTGGGAGGCTGGCCTCTTCTTGTCTGGATCCTGGCTGTTGTGAGGCAAGCAGCTTTCCTTCAGCATGTGTTCCCATCACAACGTTCTGCTTGCCAACAGCCTGGAGCAATCTGCTTGGTTGAGCTGGGACAGCACAGCTTGGAGGGCTTGGCACAGTGTGGTTAGGGCGGGTCTGGCTGCACACAGTGTGGTTAGGGCGGGTCTGGCTGCACACAGTGTGGCTAAGGCGAGTCTGGCTGCACACAGTGTGGCTAGGGCAGGTCTGGCTGCTCCAGGCCCCTGATGGACACAGACTCAACGCTGGTCTCACCACCTTATTGACACGTTGATTATCTAGGAATTTTGTCATAATGATGGAAGCTGACTAACTGTAGTCATTCAACATCTTTCAGGTATATTCAACTCTGTATGTCTTGCTCTCAACTCTGAATGAATACATTGTAGTTGTGTCTAGATTTTATTATTGCTTGTGTGAATAAATAAATAGGAAAAATGAAACAAATGCTTAATTTCTTAAGGGAAAGATATACTTATGTCTTTTTCTGGTCTGGCAATTCTAAACCAACTTAGAAGACTAAACCTTTTTGGGTTATTTATAGGAACTTGCAGAGTTCTGGACCACTGACTTAACACCTATGCAGTAAGATCTTCTCTTTAAAAATTAGCCACTGGTTAACTGCAGGTGCTAATGCCAGAGAAGCTGATCAGCTTGAATATTTTACCCTTCAAACCAATCTCCAGCTGGGTGTGGAGGGAGCACACTGGTCATTCCAGCATTTGGGAAATAGAAGTAGGACAGACTGTTTTCAAAGCTAGCCTTGACTACAAGATAAGTTTAGGGCTAGCCTAAGCTACATGAGACCTAATCTCAAGACACACACACACACACACACACACTTTTACATGCTTTATTTTTTTTTTCAAAGGCTCTTTGGCACACTAAAAAGGAAGGAAGAAAAACTATTTGGAACAAACAAACCGGCTAGAAACCCAGACAGTTTTGGCTTCTGTTTCAGTGTGGATCTATCAAAACTAAACCCCCAAACAACTCTTCTTTTCAAAAAATCTAGTGCTCATTTTTGTTTTAGATCAATCAAATACTATCTTCACAGTATAGATGAGAGTATGTGCAAATTCTGCAACTTTGTGTTCCAGCGTTCTACTACTGAGGCTTTGTGGCACCAAAAGACTGAACAAAACTCCTGGGGCTAGCTCAGTGGTAGAACTCAAGTCCAACATTACAAAATGGAAAATGTCGAGATGGGCCAGCGTCAGCACAGCCAGGACTCATAGCACTTTGACCTCTGGGATCCCAGGCCTGACTTCTAGCTTATCTTGTCTCTAACCCAAGGCTCAGCATGTAAGGGAGGAAGAGGAGGGACCTGAGTGCCCTGGGGCCAGTGGCTACATTTTGGAAAGGTGCCCAGGTTAGACCAGGCTTGTGCTTTCCCTCAGAGCTTATCTGGGTCCAATGTCTTGGCTTCTGCCCACACAGCCCTGCAGCTGCCTGTACTGACTGTGTGTCCCTCTGCATCCCCACACAGCCCTGCAGCTGCCTGTACTGACTGTGTCCTCCTGATCCCCACACAGCCCTGCAGCTGCCTGTACTGACGGTGTGTCCTCTGCATCCCCACACAGCCCTGCAGCTGCCTGTACTGACTGTGTGTCCTCCTGATCCCCACACAGCCCTGCAGCTGCCTGTACTGACTGTGTGTCCTCCTGATCCCCACACAGCCCTGCAGCTGCCTGTACTGACTGTGTGTCCTCCTGATCCCCACACAGCCCTGCAGCTGCCTGTACTGACAGTGTCCCTCTGCATCCCCACACAGCCCTGCAGCTGCCTGTACTGACTGTGTGTCCCTCTGCATCCCCACACAGCCCTGCAGCTGCCTGTACTGACTGTGTGTCCTCTGCATCCCCACACAGCCCTGCAGCTGCCTTTACTGACTGTGTGTCCTCCTGATCCCCACACAGCCCTGCAGCTGCCTGTACTGACTGTGTGTCCTCCTGATCCCCACACAGCCCTGCAGCTGCCTGTACTGACTGTGTGTCCTCCTGATCCTCACACAGCCCTGCAGCTGCCTGTACTGACTGTGTGTCCTCTGCATCCCCACACAGCCCTGCAGCTGCCTGTACTGACTGTGTGTCCTCCTGATCCCCACACAGCCCTGCAGCTGCCTGTACTGACTGTGTGTCCCTCTGCATCCCCACACAGCCCTGCAGCTGCCTGTACTGACTGTGTGTCCTCCTGATCCCCACACAGCCCTGCAGCTGCCTGTACTGACTGTGTGTCCTCCTGATCCCCACACAGCCCTGCAGCTGCCTGTACTGACTGTGTCCTCCTGATCCCCACACAGCCCTGCAGCTGCCTGTACTGACTGTGTGTCCTCTGCATCCCCACACAGCCCTGCAGCTGCCTGTACTGACTGTGTGTCCTCCTGATCCCCACACAGCCCTGCAGCTGCCTGTACTGACTGTGTGTCCTCCTGATCCCCACACAGCCCTGCAGCTGCCTGTACTGACTGTGTGTCCTCCTGATCCCCACACAGCCCTGCAGCTGCCTGTACTGACTGTGTGTCCGCCTGATCCCCACACAGCCCTGCAGCTGTCTGTACTGACTGTGTCCCTCTGCATCCCCACACAGCCCTGCAGCTGCCTGTACTGACTGTGTGTCCCTCTGCATCCCCACACAGCCCTGCAGCTGCCTGTACTGACTGTGTGTCCTCTGCATCCCCACACAGCCCTGCAGCTGCCTGTACTGACTGTGTGTCCTCCTGATCCCCACACAGCCCTGCAGCTGCCTGTACTGACTGTGTGTCCTCCTGATCCCCACACAGCCCTGCAGCTGCCTGTACTGACTGTGTGTCCTCCTGATCCTCACACAGCCCTGCAGCTGCCTGTACTGACTGTGTGTCCTCCTGATCCCCACACAGCCCTGCAGCTGCCTGTACTGACTGTGTGTCCCTCTGCATCCCCACACAGCCCTGCAGCTGCCTGTACTGACTGTGTGTCCTCCTGATCCCCACACAGCCCTGCAGCTGCCTGTACTGACTGTGTGTCCCTCTGCATCCCCACACAGCCCTGCAGCTGCCTGTACTGACTGTGTCCCTCTGCATCCCCACACAGCCCTGCAGCTGCCTGTACTGACTGTGTCCCTCTGCATCCCCACACAGCCCTGCAGCTGCCTGTACTGACTGTGTGTCCTCTGCATCCCCACACAGCCCTGCAGCTGCCTGTACTGACTGTGTGTCCCTCCTGATCCCCACACAGCCCTGCAGCTGCCTGTACTGACTGTGTGTCCTCCTGATCCCCACACAGCCCTGCAGCTGCCTGTACTGACTGTGTGTCCTCCTGATCCCCACACAGCCCTGCAGCTGCCTGTACTGACTGTGTGTCCCTCCTGATCCCCACACAGCCCTGCAACTGCCTGTACTGACTGTGTGTCCTCCTGATCCCCACACAGCCCTGCAGCTGCCTGTACTGACTGTGTGTCCTCCTGATCCCCACACAGCCCTGCAGCTGCCTGTCCTGACTGTGTCCTTCCTGATTCCCACACAGCCCTGCAGCTGCCTGTACTGACTGTGTATCCCTCTGCATCCCCACACAGCCCTGCAGCTGCCTGTACTGACTGTGTGTCCTCCTGATCCTCACACAGCCCTGCAGCTGCCTGTACTGACTGTGTGTCCTCTGCATCCCCACACAGCCCTGCAGCTGCCTGTACTGACTGTGTGTCCTCCTGATCCCCACACAGCCCTGCAGCTGCCTGTACTGACTGTGTGTCCTCCTGATCCCCACACAGCCCTGCAGCTGCCTGTACTGACTGTGTGTCCCTCCTGATCCCCACACAGCCCTGCAACTGCCTGTACTGACTGTGTGTCCTCCTGATCCCCACACAGCCCTGCAGCTGCCTGTACTGACTGTGTGTCCTCCTGATCCCCACACAGCCCTGCAGCTGCCTGTCCTGACTGTGTCCTTCCTGATTCCCACACAGCCCTGCAGCTGCCTGTACTGACTGTGTATCCCTCTGCATCCCCACACAGCCCTGCAGCTGCCTGTACTGACTGTGTGTCCTCCTGATCCTCACACAGCCCTGCAGCTGCCTGTACTGACTGTGTCCCTCCTGATCCCCACACAGCCCTGCAGCTGCCTGTACTGACTGTGTCCCTCCTGATCCCCACACAGCCCTGCAGCTGCCTGTACTGACTGTGTGTCCCTCTGCATCCCCACACAGCCCTGCAGCTGCTTGTACTGACTGTGTGTCCTCCTGATCCCCACACAGCCCTGCAGCTGCCTGTACTGACTGTGTGTCCCTCTGCATCCCCACACAGCCCTGCACCTGCCTGTACTGACTGTGTGTCCTCCTGATCCCCACACAGCCCTGCAGCTGCCTGTACTGACTGTGTGCCCCTCCTGATCCCCACTCATTTCTCTACAAATCCCTGCAGTGGGGAAATGATCATCCTGGCTGGGCTGGGCAGTCTGTGCACAGGGACTCAGGGAGGCCAGACTCCAGCCTTCCTTACACTGGACGTATAAACCAGTGGCAAATACAACTCTGGTGCAGCCCTCCCCACGCTGTAAGCACCAGGTAAAGCATAACCTGCCCTCGAGGCTCAAGGGTGTGGTAAGGAGGGAGTGACTTGAGTTTTGACATCTAGGGTTCATAAAGAGTGATTGAGGCCATTCACGATGATTCACAACTGAACTGCCTGCACTTGGGAGGCTGAGGCAAGAGGATTACTGTAAGTTTAAGGTTATCGTGAGCTACAGAGTGAAACTCTGTCCCAAAACAGGAGGATGGGGGACGAGAGGAGCCTGAAGATGTACTTATTTAGCACGTATAAAACCCTAGGTCCACATGCACCCAGAGCAGTGACACATGCCTATAAGTCAAGCACTTGAATAGTGGAGGTGGGGCTAGACGTTCCAGGCCATCTATGCAACTTGGGCTATGTGAGCCCCTGTATCTGAAAGAAAGAGAGAAAAGGGTGGGAGGTAAAAGAAAAAGGGAAATGAAGGCAAAAAAAAAAAAATGAACTGAAGCCCAGCATACACCCTTAACAGCACATGGTTGAAGGAGTTGCTTTGTATACATCAGAGCATGAGTACCACTAAGTGAGGACCCCTGAGATGCACTGACTCCCCGAGGACCCCTGAGATACTCTGACCAAGGACCCCTGAGATGCTCTGACTCTCTGAGGACCCCTGAGACAGACCCCTGAGATACTCTGACTGAGGATCCCTGAGAAGGACCCCTGAGATGCACTGGTGAAGGACACATGGCAGGCCTGAGGGCCCTAGTGCTCTTTAGGATTTTAGTTTCCAGAAAGCTAGGATAATGAGTCATGGGGAAGGTCCTGCTCACCTAGGCCAGAGGTTACCTTCTGCCTCTTCTCTGCAGATTCCCTTTGCCCAGGATAGACCCTTCAGTCTAGGTCTCAGTTGGGAGTTAGAGACTCTTGATGCTGATGTGTGGGTTCCTGTTTTCATGCCGTTGCAGGTGTGTTAAGCTACTGTGAAAGATACAGTGAAGGAATGAAGCGTGTCCTCAAGACTTTTGGGCCTGTTCCAGAGTTCTCAGGGGCCACAGTGGAGAAAGTTAACGAGGTATGTGGGCCGCCCAGGAGCATGCAAGCTGGCACAGACTAGCCATCTCTCTCCCATAGCTCCTGTGCGAGGTATGTGGGCCGCCCAGGAGCATGCAAGCTGGCACAGCAGACTAGCCATCTCTCTCCCATAGCTCATGTGCGTGGGGCTTTGTCAGCAGCTGCAGTCTGAACCCTTGATTCTGAAGGTTGCTTTTCCCTGACTGCCCATAGTTATATCCTGATCTCCAGGACACCTCAGGACAAGGCGATGGTGACCAGCAGCTCATTTTGACTTGTCTTGGGGAATCTCGGGATCTGGAGCTTTTGTTGACTGTGGGGTTTGGAAGTAGTATGCACACAGTGGGCATAAAAGACAGTTACACTCCTGGCAGATTACTTCCTCTGCGTGTGTACTCTGTTTTTTCTTCCCCTTTCCTTCTCCCAGGACATGTGCACGAAGGTTCCTGATGATCCAGGGCACTTAGCTGCCAGGAGGCAGTGGAGGGACGACTGTCTCATGAAACTCTCCATACTGAAGCACCAGATGCAGCTCCAGTGAATTTCATGTAAGGCTGCTGCCCCTCCTTCCTGGGCCACTCTTTGGGGAGATGAGAAGCTCTTGATCCAGTCCCTGTGCAGCATCAAGAAGCCCGAGAAGTTGGCCTGAAGCCCAGGTCTGCTCCCCTGTGTTTCCCCATGGGCAGCTATAGAGGCCACATGTCTGGTCCCTCCTGCCTAGCCCTGCACTGGGATATGGAGGCACTGCTTAGGTTCTGAGGCGTGGGCTCCCTGCCACCTGGGCAAACAGGCTGAAGATTCTCACCTTTTCTTTCCAGTGTGATTACACGTGCATTTCCAGGTGATGATTTGCAGCTTTCTCTTAACCTTAATCTACTTCAAATGTATTTTTTTGTAATCATTTTCTAATCCCACTCCGAGTGTCCCAGGGTCCTGCATAATAAAGCAATCGCTTTCTGTTTGCTGGTGCTGAGTATTCTGAATAAAAGTCTTGATGGCACGAGGACAGTCTGCTTCTACACACACACAATAAATAAACAAATAACTGTACAGTCCTCCAATTTGGACCAGTACTTTCCCAAGCTTTTCAGTGGTGCCCTGTGGTTCTCTGGTCAGAAATGTTTCAGAAGCATTGTAGACTTCCCAGCCCTTGTAATTTTCATGTCTGGAGTAAATGAAATGGTGCAGAGTTCAGCCAAAGAGAACCTGCTCAACGTCGTTTCTAGACCCTCCCTCAACATGAGGTCTGTTCCGGGCACAAGCTTCCAGGACACTGAGGGCACCAGTACATATGTCTCTCGTGGCGACTCTGGTTACTGGACGCCATCTGCGGGGCTCCTGGACAGCTCTGGCAAGCACTGGCCTTGCAGTTTTGGGTGGTGAGGATCTCAGTGTCACATGGTAGGGAGCTGCATTTCCTCAGGGTGGAGGCTGCTCTGGTGTGGAAGCAGTGACCCTGACTAGGAAGTGATCATTTTCGATAGTTTGTGAGACCCGGTCAGCACACTCCTGTGTCCTCAGCACACACCTTATGGCTGAGGATCTGGGATTACCATGAAACAGAAAAGTGACCATTAAACTGGCCTAGTGCCCCAAGGGCTCATGTACATGGGGGGATATAGTAATATTGAAAGGCCCTGCAAGGGAGGCTTCAAGGACTTGGGCTGTGAGCCTCAGCGGACAATAGGAGTCAGCCAGCATCTCCCAGCAGAGGAAGAACATGGGGTCAGAACAGGCTATGCTGAGAATGGCTCAGTTCACAGTGGCCAGGAGAAAGCTCTGCAGAGAGGGCCCAATGAACCTGATCAGGAAGAGCCCCTAGACCATGGCAATGATTAGAACTCTCTCTCTTCAGCACGGGATCGGGTCAGACTCTCATAAGCTCACTCTGACAGCAGAAAGGACCAGACTGTGGGGCTGTAAGGTGGTGGCCTGAGGATGCCTGCAGGTAGGAGCTGCCTGTTATGGCTTGAAAGTGCTAGTGTTGATGGCTGCCTTGTTCAAGGTCAGAAAGTGAGAGGCAGGGCAGGAGATCTGAATGTGTTTGAAAACCTCACTGGAATGACATGTGACGAGATGGAAAGGGAGTGCTGGGCCCCAAAAGGCCTGGTCCTCTTTGCCTGATTGAGCTTCAGCCCCTTGGGCTGGTGACTCAGTTCCTCACCCTTCCTGATCTATTGCTCCATCCAACAAAGTGTCCTTGGCACCTCCCTGCACCTGAGGCTTGACACCCTCTCCCTTCCAGGCACTTTCTAGTGCTATTGCAGAGTCACAGGTTAACTCTCAGAGCTGCCTGCCTACCTACTCCCTGAGACCTGAAAGCCATGCAGTCCCCAGACCATGCTGGAGAGACCATATGACCTAGCTAAGCGCGGGGCACAGGTAGATCCCACTTGTGATCTGTCTGGCTCTTTGCATTGATGAGCCAGGAGAGTCCTGGAAGGGCTGGCTGGCCATGTCCAATGCTGGGCCCGAGACTTCATGAGTGAGGCCCTAGGGATGCCAGGCAGGGGCACAGAGGTGATGCCACTTGGAACCGTTGGTCTTTGTTGTATGTCTAAGCTATAGTAATACTTTCATTGCCATGTCTTCCTGGGAAAGTCAGACATGTTTGGAAATACGTGCAGATTCACAATCTAAGGAATTTGACCAAATGGAGATTTAAAATATTTGGGAAGGATTCCAGAAAATTCCAAAAAGCAACATGTACAAACTTTCCTCCTTACCACTGTCAAAGCTATAGAGCGCCACAGCCATTTCCACAGTATTTACATTGCACTAGCTAGTATCAATAATCTAGGGATGACTTACAGTATACAGAAGGATGGATGTGTTGGTTTTTTTTTTTTTTTTGCAGATACAGGGCCATTTTATATAGGGAACTTGAACATCTATGGATCTTGGGACGCACGGGGATCCTGGAATCAATCCCATGGCTACTTGGGGAGGACCTGATATAGTAGCAGAAAGGCTTCATGGTCTTATTTGTAGCTGTCATAGCCTATGATGGGAATTGATAGGGTATGCAATGCCGGTCCTCACCTAAGTGAAAATAACAGATCAAACTTGAGAACAAATGGAAGGGAACATAGACCCACATTGAGGAAGATGGTTCTGGAAGCGGCTGGGAAGAATCAGCATTTGACCAAACATGGAGCTTCAAGGGAGATCTGGTTTGGGATTAGACTACGTGTCCCTTGTCACATCATAATTGGGTCTGTGATGCTCAGGTAATAGTGCTGGGCCTTCGTTGATAGACTTCAGTATTAGATTTCTCTATTTCAAATTACTATTATAAAAAAACAGGGAGTTAATCGGAAGGACCTGCCCAATCAAATATCATCCTGACTAGTTTCTGAATCATTTTCTTGGGATTACAAAGCCATAAATCTCTTTCAGCATGATGAATGTACCCAGTGTCTTTCCCAAAGCAGCCGCAGTGTAATGACTCCCCATGAATGCCCTGTTTGGGATGCCAACAGCAGACTGTCTACGGTTTTTGCTCAGCTTTTAACTGAGGACCAAAAAATTACTGTAACTGCTTTAAGACAGGGTCTTACAGAGTCTAAGATGACCTTGAAGTCTTGATCCTCCTGCCTCAGCCTCCAGGAACTGGGGTTATAGATGCAGCACCATACCCAGCGTCTCTGTTTCCATTCTAAAAGCCATTTGTCTAATCTCAGCGTTCAGGTGCCTGAGGTAGGATCACTGAGCTGAGAGAACAATTCTGTCCCCTCAATAAGTGTCAGTGACCTTGAAGACTCCACCTGTAGGCTCAGAGAAACTCAAAGGTCTCATGCAAGTGACCAACTGTAAGTGGGACTAGCCTTCCCGTGTTGTAGCAACCTTCACTACTAGGCTAATTTTTGGCGTGGCCTTGTTTTGTACCCTGTGTTTAATGGTGACTGCACTGTCCTGTCACACACAGTGATGGAGCTAGCTAGTGGCCTTGCATCCAGCCAAGGTGTGGCCTTGATTCTCATTGACCTTGTCAGAGAGTGAGCCCTTATGGGAAACCACAAGAATGGCCAAGACTGTCACATTAGCCATCATAATTCTTAGAAGCTTATTAAATTTCAGTGGATTCATTTAACAGTTATTGGATTTTATGTCAAGTCTTATTTCAAATCTTAAAGATAAAGCAGGCAAAAAGAAAGAAGAAAACTGCCCACACTGACCTTACGCTGTAGTAAACAATGTAAACATAAGCAGACAAGTCAGCCGTGGCTGACAGTGTGTCTCCAGATGGATTATGCAGATTAAAGCAAAGCCAAGGGCCTGTGGAATGGCTCAGCAGGTGGAAGCATTTGCTCCTAAGCTTGACAGCCTGAGTGGATCCCAAGGAGGGAACTGATTCCCATGGACTGTTCTCTGAACTCCACATGCACACTCACTGTGTTCTGTGGTGTGAACATACACACACACACACACACACACACACACACACACACACACAGAGAGAGTAATGGAAAGGATGGAGGAAGCGTGGTATATGTAGAACAAGTGCATTCTGGGTGCCGGCTCCTCATAGCCACCCTCTCTGGTGTACCTGCAAGGCCCCCCCTCTGCCAGGGTGGTGCAGCTGCGTCTTGTGCTTAGTTCACCAATTTGCCTTGGTCTTGGGTCTTGCTCTGAGAGGAACCTCATGCCCAGATCCAAGGGGCACCTTACCAAGCCTTGCTTGACTCATCGAACATGGATGTCCAGTGTGTTCTGGCTGGCTACCTACTAGTCTGTCCAGTCTCGGCAGACCCTGGTTGTGGGTTGTGGGTTGGAATGAAAAGATGGTTCCAGTTGGATTTAGCATTTGGCTTGCTTGGATTTGTTTTAGGGGGGTCCCTCCTGTTTCCACTTCCCAAATACAGGGCTCCAGGAGTTCTCCCCACGACTACTTCCTGCTCTTTAGAGTTTTCTCTGCATCTCTTTTGTTTTATTACCCCTACTTAAACCCCCCCCCAAAAAAAAAGCTTCTGTAAACATGACTGGAAGAATCTTGTATGTAAATAAGTACAAAACAGCATCACCAAAGGAACAGACGCACACAATAAAGATGGTCTCCAAATGGAGACGACAGCGTGAAGTATCAGTGGGAAGTCTGACCAAGACCCACAAGTGCAAAGACTAATGGGTCCCTGGCACCGAGACCCATAGTGGTGCTCACTGGTGTCTGAGCATGAGGTGAGTGGAGTTCCGTGAGGGGCATGAGGCACACCTTTGCTGGGCTTGGTGAGCAGCTGGAGCCGTCCCCTCCCCTCCCCCCCCCCCCCCCCCCCCCCCCCCCGGCACTTCAGAGGCTTCATCTGCACACACCAAGTGTAGCTCCTGTGGAGAGGTGCTTTCTCATGTGGTCAAAGCTGGTAACACTAGAACTTCTTGTGAGAAAGGGAATTTTCCAGAGAAAGGAGAGCTGGGTCAGTCTCCAGAGCCCCTTGGGGTCTTGATCTGTCAACTGAGGAATAACAGGCTGTTAGTTCACACGTGGAGATTTTCATAAAAAAACACTGGGATGAAGAACCTCAAAATGTTAAGCTTGCTTATTTCTGAATGGTTCTAAGTGTGTGTGTGTGTGTGTGTGTGTGTGTGTGTGTGTGTGTGTGTGTGTTTTCCTTTATACTCTGGCTTTCATCACAAGCGTGTATTATTTTTATACTAAAAGCCAGGGTGCTGTTAACATTAGACTTCCTGCTCTAGGGACTTACAATCATTCGAGACTGGAGTTTGGTGGGCATGGCCTCCAGTACCTTCTCCTGGCTGGCTTCACTTGTGTGATGGACCTCAGTAAACTAATTCAACCATGTACAGATGGAGCCAGCTGTATGCAGTAGAGAACCCATGTATCTTGACATACAGTAGATGTTCTCTGTGCAGAGTACTGGGGTCTGATCGGAGATCTTACTGAACATTCACTAACTCAGCACTACCGTTTCAATACCATCACACGTACCTTCATCTCTGTCACCACTATCTCTAACTACCACCATTACCATCACCACCACCACCACCACCACTATCACCCACCATCACCACCACCACCACCACCACTATCACCCACTATCACCACCACCAAACAAACCATTACCACCACCAATTTATCCTAATTCCTGCAACCCCAGCTTCAGGAAGCATATTGTGTTGTAGATGAGTATTGTACAGCAGCATCCTTCAGATTTAGATGGGAGGTGGAAGGGAGGGGAAGTCAATAAGGAAGTAAAAAAAACTTTAATGCCCGAGAAAAATGAGACTTAGGGGATTCCCAAGGGACCTTCTCCAAGGTTATGGAAGCAGTAAGCAGGCCCAGCTGTGGAGAGAATCTTGGACCTGATGAGCTACCTGAAGGTCATACAGAAAAGTCCAGGGACGCAGCTTTCATGAGATATCACCCGTGTTGGGGTGGGATTTTGGGTCATACAGCTCCTTTTGAGTCATCCTTGCTCCTATAAGGAATCCGTCACCATATTCCTGCTGGTAACTACAATAAAAACTTGTGGTTCACCAGGTTGGACTGCACCAGGTTTGGTGCCATCATTACTTTGGTCTGTAGTGGGCTTCCTTTCTGGGGTGAGTAGACGTGTGTGTTGTAGCTACTCCTTTCACTGGAAGTAAGGGAAACAACAAAGATAAGTGATTAGATAAACAAGTAAATGACTTGGCGACTAGGGAATGCCCTGGAGGTCTGTGGCAGGGCAGTTGCAGAAGGTCCGCTCTGTGCTGGAGGGCTGGCAGGCCTCTCTGGGATGTGGAAAGGAGAATCTAGGCCTGTGCTACTTTGGGAGCAAACAGTGGCTCCATCGGGGGTCTGGGAAAAAGGAACCTCAGCAGGAACAGCCAGGAGGCTCCATGACGATTGGGGACAGACCAGGAAGATTAGAGAGCGAGACAGATGAGTCAGGAAGCCTTTTTAAGATGAGGCCAAATGTAATTCTTCATTACAAATAAGAGCTCCGATCCGTGGGACTTGGACCATGGGGACATGTTGGAGCTCAGGCAAGTCTCAGGGTCTGATGTTTGGCTCACGACACATTCGGTGTCCTCATCACACAGTTGTGAATTCTGATGAGAGGACAGACTTAACCTGAGAACAGACTTCTGAGAGAGAGAGTTCCCTTCAGAAGAGTGTGAAGCAAGCAAGTTTCAATGGGACGCAAGACCAATGTAGCATAGACTTGAAGATTAATGCCATGCAACTCTAGCTGGTGGATGGCTCGGAGAAGTCACAAAACATGGAGGTTAGAAGCCTGGGCTCTGGCGCCAGACTGCCTGCCCTCTGCAGTAGGAAGCTTTGTGTGAGTTGCCCAGGCCCTGTGGACCTTACTTCCTGGGGTCTTGGTGTCTTATGTTGATATGAGATTGTTTAGTGTCTGGGGCTTATAATGCAAACCCAGTAGATAGCAGTTGTAGGAAGAGTGACACAGGGACACAGGGGCACTGAGATGGCCTCAGCAGCATGCAGGCCCTCGTGGTTTACATGGTGTGAGGCATGAGTCTGGTCTCTTTCAAACTTCTAATAACACTGCTGGAGACTCCCTGTCTGCACGTCCCCATGAAGTCTGGGTAACTCTGGAGAGAGCTGGGGTCCTTCTCATCTCTCACTTACAGGAGAGGAAGTGACTCTCCAAGTCTGGATTCTATACCATCTCTGTCAGTGTTGCTTTTTAGGGCCAACACCACACGATAAATCAAGAAGAAGAGGAAAAGAATGTTTGTGGTGCCAGGGCTCAAAACTACTATGCATACTAGGCGAGTGTAGTGCCACTGAGCCACACCCTCAGTCCCAAGAAGCTTGCAATTGGTACTTTCACCTGTTGCTTGGGTCTGAGTAGTACAGACCACAGGCTAGAAAGCTTAGTCAGCCATTGTTTCTCAAGATTCTGTGGGCTGAGTCATATTTTGAGGTAAAAGTTAACCAGGTTTGTCAATGCCACACCTCAGCTTTAATGTCGGCACTTAAAGCTATCCAGAAAGAACGCTCTGTAGAGATAGGACCTTCAGTGTCACAAGGACATCTGCCACTCTATTCCCAAATCCTTCCTGCCCAAAACCAAAGGCTGTAGAAGGGAAGGGAGCCAGGGCCTGTAGAGGACCAGGTCTCCTTCAAGCTCCCTTCCCAGCCCTTTACCTCCCTAGTGAAAAGGTGTCCCCTCGCTGGGGTGGGGTGCAGAGAGGGGTCTCATTTGTATCTAGT
The DNA here is from genome assembly GCA_036184795.1 of Tokudaia tokunoshimensis. Classification (NCBI taxonomy): domain Eukaryota; kingdom Metazoa; phylum Chordata; class Mammalia; order Rodentia; family Muridae; genus Tokudaia; species Tokudaia tokunoshimensis. Next base: position 68,457,232 of record BTHU01000011.1, read on the forward strand.
AGAGATAAGTTACCCCTTCAGCTTTCTGTAGGCTTTTGACTTTCTGTATCCTCTATCAGTTCAGATACAAATGTCACCTCCTCTCTGTCACCCTCCAGCATTCTGAGGTAGAATTCCCTTCCTAACTAGAATTCTGGCTTGTCCACCCTTACTTAGGACAAGAGTGGCCTTGCATGGTGGTCAGTCAGTCGGGTTGAGGGTAGTCTCTGGCTTCCACCTAACCAGTGCTCAGGGATGCCACTCTCCGTACCTCCATGACAATGTTAACTGATCCTTTTTATCTTTCTCCTGTCTTCTCTTTCATTTTGGAAAGCTGCCTGTTCATTTTCTGTTCTCAGAGCAGTCAACAGCATGAGGGATTTTGCTGACTTTCTCCTCCTCAGCTGCATAATCCCCCTAAATAACTCCATTTCACCTCGCTTACATCCTTGAGACTGACTGGGAAATACACATGAAATCTAAACCTGTCTCTTATCCCTCAGGCCTTTTGAGAGGCTTGACAGGAAGATGCCCGGCCATATGGTAGCTTAGACAGAAAACATTTTCTTGAGGCTAAATGATGGTAAAAAGGAGAAATACAGGCTCCCAGTGAGGTCTGAACCCTTGCTTGGAGACATCTTTGAGTGTAAGGAGGCTGCACTCTCAACCCCCTTCTGTGTACATGTGTATGTTGAGTGCTTATGTTTTTGTGTATGTGTCAGGTACACATGCCTCTATTTGTACATGTGTGTAGGGCTCAGAGGTCGACATCACTTGTCTTCCTTATCTTTCTCCATCCTATGTCTTCAGACAGTGTCTCATCTGGAGATCCATGATTTGGCTAAATTACCTGGTCAGTGAGCCCTAAGGACCCTCCCATCTCTAACTCGCAGTGCTAGACTTGCAGATGGTCATCTTCTGCTCACCTGGCTTTTACACAGGCTCTAGGGAGTTAAAATCAGCTCCTCCTTCTTGCATGACAAACACTTTGCTTACTGAACAACATTCTCAGGCCCACTATCATTCCTTTTTATATTTGCTTGCTTTGTGTTGGGGAATTAAACCCAGGACCTTGTGGATACTAAGCTAGGGCTCTACACCACAGCCCTGACCATTCTCAGTTCATTAACAGGAATACACAGAGTGAAAATGTGTCCTCCCTGAATAAGAAGTGGGCAAGATGCTTTACCTGCATTTCCAGTATGAGTTAGTAGTAGCTGGTGCAAAGGTGATCAATGAGGCTTTTAAATTCATAGTAGTATAAGCTCAGGAATGTATCCTTTAATAGGCTATAGCTTTGACTCAGGGATAAGCATCATCCATCTTTGGCAATTGAGACCTTCATCCTGTTGGCTCTGGAGGTTTTTGATGGAGGTTGGTGGTTGAGAGCATCTTAGCTTGATGGTATGTCCCTTTTGGGAATTTTCAGAGTGCACATCTCTATCTTTGCAGTCTTATTTTATGTTTGTCTGTGCTTTTAGGAGATACATATCTATCATCTGTCTGTATGTATGCATATATATTCATACATATTCATATATATATGTATATATGAAACTAGTCATTAGTTTATTTAATGAATACTGTTGAAAATCTACCTTGCATAGATCCTATGAAAATGAGGAGATGAAACAGTCACCTGGGGGTTGAGTGCCCTGGATGATGGACAGAGTGAAGGCGCCATCCAGGTGGAGCAGCCACAGATTGGCAGAGCGGATGGCCTCCAGGAGGAGTGACATTGGAAATTCAAACAATGACTCAGACATATTGAAATGGGGAAGACCTTCCCTTCTCCGCCCCTGAATTCTATCTGATGCTTCGATTCAACAAGAGGAATAACAGGGCATGCTAATCAAGTGCCCTGCTAGGGAGCCGCAGCCCTGGGCATCCTTTCCTAACTCTCTGAAACCATGGGACAGAATAAAAAAATTCCTTCTTTTAAATTGTTTGTTGGATAATTTGGTCACAGCAGCAATACAACGAGTGTATATTGGTTGCTTTTCTATTGCTTAATAAAACAGCATGACCAAAGCAACTTACAGAGAAAGCACTTGATTGGGTTTACAGAGTTCAAGATGGCAGGGTTGGAACATGATGACCAGAGCAGTTAAGAGCTCACATTCTGAATCACAAGTAGGAGGCAGAAACAGTTAATGGAGAACAACATAATTTTTAAACCCCCCAATAACCTCCTCCACAAGGTCACACCCCTTAGTCCTTCCCAAACAGTTCCACTATCTGGGGCCTAAGTATTCAAATGTATGAGCATGTGGGGACTAATCTCATGTAAACTACCACACTTACTTTACAAATAACATCAGAATTACTAAGTCACCCTCAACATCAGTAAATATCATTGTCTTCTACACTATAGAAAAATCACTCCTTTGTAAGATGCAAATTATAGACTACTGGAGTCAGAAGAGACATCAAAAGTCAGAATTCTATGTCTATTGCTATAATTTTATTCACCTTCATCTTAAGTGGAAACTTACGGTTTCTTTGGAAAGTCAGTTGTGTCAGATGGTATTTTGCTGGGGCAGACACGTGAAACAATGTTTTGCTGAAGCAGAGACAGGTGAAAGGATGTTTTACTAAATCAAACACATGAAAGGACTCATGATGTTAATAAGGAGTATACATATAACCTACAGATGGTAGATGACGCTGGATGGTATTGGTACACCTTGCCTTTCCTTAGTGGTCATTGTTTGTCGTGACTTCATAGAAAGAAACACACCAAAAAACTTCTGGTGGTGTTCTGGTGGCTTCTCCCAGCTTCCATGGATTCGGGCCAATTGGCAGTGATGTCAGCTGATACAGACTCGTGTGGAGTTTTGCTAAGACAGATTCATGTGGTGTATTGCTGAGGCAAGACCTGTGGAAGGACATGTGATATTTGGAGGGAGTATAAATAGGACTCAACTGACTGTGACAGAGGCTTACATGGCTAACTTTATAACGCTTTGTTGGTCTTGTTCTTTGTCTTTGCTGATCTTCACTTCATTCCTGGAGCCTGCTAGATCGTGCCACCACTGCTGATTTGTGTTTGCTATCCTGACACTACTGAACTGGACTGCTGATATATATCCTGACAATGCAGATTGGATTTGTTCCAAAGAACCATTTCTAAACAGGTTACTTCCTCCATATCCTAATAAACTTTCTTTTCCACTACCTCTGGTGAGTGGTGGGCTATAAGGGAGGTTAAAGCATTTAAGAACCCATATTAAAAGTAGGGTTAGAAAACCTACATTCCAACTCGTAGAAGATAGAGCTTAGATGTGGTTCACAGGACAAGTTGTATGGGAGAGCCCTAATCTCTGGTTTCTTTGCCCCTGTCTTAGAACAGATTTCATTGAAATAACAAAATGTCTGCCTAGCTCATACTTTTGGAAGCTTGAGGACAAGAACTGACTTCTCCCCAGAAGCTCATACTTTTGGAAGCTTGAGGGCAAGAACTGACTTCTTCTTCTGTGAGGGCTGTATAGAGGACAGTGGTGGGAATGTGTGTGTGTTGGGGGGAGGGGGCTGCAGAGCAGGCTCTTGCTCATTCATATCAACTCCTTTGAGAACTAACTAGGTCCCACGAGAGCTACCTCCAGGCCTATTTACCATGTCCAGACCCTATCTATTAAAGGTTCTTCCATCTCAGACCATTACAACATGGAGGACCAAGCTTCTTACATATGAAGTTTTGGGGGACACACTCAAGCCATATCCAAACCATAGCATCCTCAGTTTGGATAATGGTGATGATGATGATGATGATGATGATGATGATGATAATAATAATAATAACTACCATTTTACTGAGCATATACTACTCTACCCCAATACCATTCTAGGGATTTTGTGTATATTATCTTTGATACACAAAGAAAGTGAGCAGGTGCTTACATTATAGAACTCAGAATTTAGATCTTCCAAACCATCTCTTGCCCTCCATTGTCTCCAAAACTTCCCTTCACTTTAAAGAAAAACATAAATATATTTCTATCATGAATAAATGGGCAGAAGAGGAGAGAGCTGACAGTAAAGAACTCAAAAGACATGTCCAACATTCTCAGGAGCCCTTCCTTTACAGATGAATTGGCTAAATGGCTTCTGTCTCTGGGAGGATATAATGTCTTGATCTGGTTGTTAGGGATATCTGTTGGGAATTTGGCATCTCTCTTACCATCATGCAAAGGTCTAGCCTGAGCTCCTAAAATTAAGCCTTGACAAGTAAGAGACAGTGAGGAGGACAAAGGTTAGGAAAAGTTGTCCCAGAGTTACCTTTTTATTTATTTACTTATTTTTGTAGTGCTGAAGATTGAACCCAAGGGCACTCTGCACGTTGGGTGAGCAATTCACCACTGAGCTGTTCCTTCAGTTCCAAAAGCTTCTAAAAACAGCTTTATTGAGATGTAATTTTATAACAGAAACTACATTTTTTTTTTTTTTGGTTTTTCGAGACAGGGTTTCTCTGTGTAGCCTTGGCTGTCCTGGAACTCACTTTGTAGACCAGGCTGGCCTCGAACTCAGAAATCCGCCTGCCTCTGCCTCCCAAGTGCTGGGATTAAAGGCGTGCGCCACCACCGCCCGGAAACTACATGTTTTAAATGAGCAATGCCATGCATCTTAGCACACGTAACTAAACAAGATTACACGTCATGAGGATTTATCAGCAACGAATTTGCTCAGTGTTTGTCTGAAAATGTTTTTTTTTGCCTGAATTTGTGTGTGTGGTATGTGTGCACATGTGTGTATGATATGTATGTAAATGTTTGTGTGTGTGTGTGTGGTATAAGTGTGTACAATTTTGTTTGTATGCATATATATATATGTATGTGTGTGGTATATGTGTATATATGTTTGTATGTGTAGTATGTGTGTATTGTATGTATATATGTGTGCCTGTGATATGTGTGTACATATGTAATGTGTGTGTATGTGTGTGTGTATGCTTGTGTATCCACAAGAGCTCTGTGTCACGAGGCGCTCTCCACCTTATTTTTCAAGACAGACTTTCTCCCTTAACCTGGAGCTCATCCTTTGACTGGTTAATGAGCTCCAGGACTCTCTGCCCTGTTGGGTCACAGATGTGGGCTGCAGTGCCTGGCATTCACCCAGGACGCAGAGACGGGGACAGCTAGCACCTTGCTGTCTCAGCCATCTCCCTAGCACTGCCGTCTATTTACGAACTTACTTATTTGACCAGACTATTTAGAACTTGCTCTGAAGCTGGGGTGACTTTGAACTCCTGATCCTCCTATGTCTACCTCCCAAGTGCTACGGTTACACGTGTGCTCTACCATGTCCCTCCTCCCTGAACCCCACCGTGTAGGCAGGCCAACTTGTCCTCACACTTGCCATCCAGCCCAGCCCTCAGTGTTGAGACCACAAGGCCTGCACGCTGTTCTAGTGTGTTTTCAGGTTCACAGTCCTCTCGCTGCTGCTGTCTCAGTGAAGCCGGCGGCTCATCAGCCCCAGAACTGTATGTTCAGATTATAACTCAATGGTCACATTTCTCCACCTGGAGTCTATCTCTTTGCTCCTTCCTTCCATCCATCCTTTCTTACAACCCTGTAACATACCTGACAGTTGGTGTCAATCCCTTGTTCAGTAAACTTGGTGTCTGGCTTACCACAGGCTTTCTGTGTGCATCATGAGTCTCATTTATTGTTTATTTGCTTTTCTCCTGTCTAGTGACTTTTTAAGTTATGATGATTTGGAGAGTGTGTGGGTGTGCTGCAGAGACTCTGTATTGCACTAACTTCCAATGTGAAGTCCCCGGGAGACCTGTTTTTAGGTGTTGTTCTTCAGGCGTTAGTCTCAGGATGCGGCTCAGGATCCTTGGGGGCCCTGTGCTTCAGGAACAGCCTGCCATGTTCCCCAAACTCTAAGGGGGACTTGAAGTTGCAATGTTTGAGGCTGCAGCTGTTTGTAAGGCTTCCAGCATTGGAGTGTGTAACACACACACACACACACACACACACACACACACACACACACGAGTCCCACCCTGATTTTGTGTTTTCCCCACAGTCATCCTGCTTTCTGGGATTCTCTTTAACTCCCATTTTCAGGGCAGCTCTGAGCTTAGTAGCTCCTTTCCCACAGTGACACAGCTGTTTCCTTTTTGTTCAACCATTGTAATGTTTTTACTACTGTAAGAAAATTTGCAAAGACTATTTTATACATAAGGCTGGGTAAATCTCCACGACTCAGGACATGTTACCAGAAGGCGAACAGGTGTTCAATACAAAGGAACTTTTAAATATCTTGATATCAACTGGATGTGATGATGCAGGCCTGTAACCTAGGCTCTTGGAGGTGGAGGCAAAAGGATTGCTATGAGTGTGAGGCCAACCTGAATTTGTTTCCAAACAGAACTCTGCGTACACACAAGCTACTTTAGTACATATTAGCAAAAAAGTGTTTCACCAAGTTCAAGAATGCTGTGTGCCCTGCAGATTGAGGTAAAGTTTTCTTTGGGTGATAAACAATGGGGTTGCTTGAACAGATGATTTCTATTATATTTTTCTGGCTGTTGACATTAAATTTATTGAGGTTAGTCTCTGGGAAGGTTGCATCGTACAAACATGCCTGTCTGGGAACCAGGGATGCTGGCTGTTGGAGCTGAGTCATGGTTCCTGCCCAGGTGTGTCTTAAACTGCCTTAATTTCCTTCCTGTGTTCACGGTTTTGTAATTATCTTTTTGTGTCATGTTTACTCTGCAGTGAGCTATGAGTGTTGGTGAGGAAATGAGGTGACTTTGGTTTAAAAAGAAACATGTGACACCCTTTCAGATAGGTGGACCTGACAGATGGTCTTGTTTTGCGTTACAAGGGCAGGGTCAGAGGGGGAGCACCCGGCTGAATGGGGATCCCAAGAAATGATATAAGATCTTAGCTGCTGCTTCTTTTACATTTAAGCATGTGTGTGTGTGTGTGTGTGTGTGTGTGTGTGTGTGTGTGTGTGTGTGTAGACCAGAGCACAGCTTCTGGAAGTTGGTTTTCTCCTTTCACCAGTTGGATTCTAGGGATCTAGGGATCAACTCTGGCCATCAGCTTGGCAGCAAGCGCCTTTACCTGCTGAGCCATCTCAAAAGCCTTTATATTTTTATTTTTATTTTTATTTCTCCACAAAGCTGCCTCAAGAGACATACCACTGTAGCCAATGTATCCAGAGTTAGGGATCCAAACCAGCGTTTCATGCTTGCCAGGCAAGCACTCTAGCAACCGAGCTACAGTCCCATGTCAGTTTTTTTCTTTTTTTTTTTTTTAAGATGTTTTCAGGCTGATGGTGGGGTCATTTATAGAGAGCTTAAAAGCACCGTGCTTTTTATCTTTCAACACCTGGCATAATTATAATACATTTGGTTTATAATTATTGCCTATTAGCCAGGCGGTGGTGGCGCACGCCTTTAATCCCAGCACTTGGGAGGCAGAGGCAGGAGGATTTCTGAGTTCGAGGCCAGCCTGGTCTACAAAGTGAGTTCCAGGGCAGCCAGGGCTACACAGAGAAACCCTGTCTCGAAAAACCAAAAAAAAAAAAAAAATTATTGCCTATTATTTGTTCTCTATTTACCCATACTGTTTATATTTCTTTTTTTGGTTCTCCATTATTTTGGAATTTTCATGTTTTTAACTTATTATCCCATCACACTCAAATCACTCTCTAGTCATACATTTTTCATTAGTTTTTCAGTGTAAGCCCAGTTGGTAAAATTCTTACTGTCAAAGTCTGAACATCTGAGGGTTTCTTTTTAATTTTTTCTTTTTTTTTTTTTAGGTTTTTAAAAACTTACTTTATGTGAATGGATATTTTGCCTGCATGTATGTATGTATGATGTATGTATGTATGTATTTTATGTATATGGAGGTCAGCAGAAGGCATCAGGTTCCCTGGAACTGTAGTTGTGAATGGTTGTGAGCCACCATGTTGGTGATGGGTACTGAACCCAGGTCCTCTGTAAGAGCCACCAGTGGTCTCAACCACTGAGCCATCTCTCCAGCCACTCTACCTGAGCTTTATCTCTGGAATCCTTTTAAGTCTGGAAGGAGAGACTTGACGTCACAGAGCTGTCCTCTGACCCTGCATGTGCCCTTATACCACACACACATACAATAATATAATTATTAACTAAGTCAAAACAAACAAAATCATCAAAATCTTTAACCTTTGACTTTGCCTATGTATTATTTTAAAAAAAAAATGCTTCCACTATAATTTATCCTGGGGTGATGGAGAACCAAGGAGTTGTTGAGCTAACTTACTGAGTTATTGAGTGTAGGTGAGGGCTTCTTCACAGGAGCCACACCAGAAAATTTTCACCTGGAATAAATGAGCTTTTCCCCATAGCCACATAGACTGAGTTCCCTTAACCTTTCCCAGCCTATACAGTCTAGGACATCTAGAGTCCTGAAAGCTTGGCAGTTAGAGCAGAACTGTATACACATGGCTGAGAGAAGTAGCTGAAATCTCCTGGACTCTACATGCTTCCTCCAACGAGGAAAGGACAATAATTGACAGGTGCTGATGATTTGATAAAGATAGTAGTTGTCTTGCTCAGAGGACCACCTTCTACAGTCACACCACGGTCACTTTTCTGGAAGGATTTTTTTTCTGCTGAAATTTCAGAGCAAAGTTCTGGGACCTAAGGTGTGAGAATGATCCTTGCCTCGCTGCCAGGTGTGGGGCTCATGCCTGGAATCTCGGGTACGGGGAAGGCTGGTGCAGGCTAATTGCCATGCAGATTAGGCCAGCCTGGTTTATACAGTGAGTTCCAGGTCAGCCTGGGACAAGGCGAGACCCTACCTCAAAAAAAAAAAATGGAGATGGAAGAGGATCCCTGAGGTTGTGTGGAGTTGTGTATGTAAATGCACACATTTCTACACCTTCATACGGTAGATACACATGCTATGCTTGTGCTTTTGTGAATTATTTCTGAGTTTGAACTCAGTGCCTCACACCAAAATCACCCCAGTCCAGATGTGGAACATTCTCTCCCTGTATAAAGTCCATCCGTATCCTTTGTAGCAAGTTTGTCACGAGAGATCACCCCTGGGGACTCCGGTCTGTCTGGTTTGTTATTGTCCTCACTGCAACGTGCCTGAGAGTCACACACATGATTACGCAACAATCAATGAATAGTAGTAAGTGGTTTTCACTGGGTGGCTATGCCAGGTTTTCGTTCACCTGTTGATGGACAATGGACTCTTTGGGGATTACCCCTTGAAAGTTTTGACTTTTCAGGATCAAGCCTCTGTGAATGTTTGCATAGAAGTCTTATTGTGAGAAACTCGTTTTTATTTTATGTCTAAAACTGTAATCTGCAAATCATATTTTTGTTAGTCAGCTTTCTGTTACTCTAATAAAACACTCAAGGTAAGTAATTTACAGGTTTCTGAGGTTCGTGCCTGTGAAAATACCGTGCATCGTTTAGGAGACAGTAGACAGGAAATGTCACCGTAATGTCAGCAGAAAGTTGTCATTGAACTTTGAGACAGAACATCACCATGTAATTCATGCTAGCTCTGAATTTGTTGTGCTCCTGTTTAGCCTCCAAGGTGATGGGATTACAGGTGTGTGCCGCCATGTTCAGCTTCTGAACTTTTGATTTTAAATTGCACACTCACAATTCTCACCTTTCTAGCTTGGGACAGCTGGAGGTTTGTCTAGTCCTCCCTTAAGGATGTATCGTCTCTTCAACTGCTTTGTAAGCGCCAGGATCAAGAACTGTAAGGACTACCCACAGGGATGGGAGTTCACTCGGGGAGGCTAAGTGGGTGGACCAGCTGAAACAGGAACCAGGGATCCAGCTTTTCCCCTTAGCCAAACCCAGCCAAGTGGAGAAGGCCAGAATTGCCACACAATGTCAGAGTGTCAGCAATTCAGGAGCCTTCCTTCAGCGCCACGAAAGTCTGCACTGCAACTGACCTGAAGTTTTTGTCAGCAACCACAGACCCGAGGTCTGGGCGTGGACCATTTTTCTTGGAAAACAGAACAAAGCAGAAACAAACAAACAAACAAATAACAAACTCATGGGTAGGAGAGGTGGCTCAGTCAGCAAGTGCTCAGGGAAGGGCATGGGCTGGATTTTGGTGGTGAGAGGAGAGATAGGAGGCTTCCTGGAGCTGGCTGGGCATGGGCAGTCAGTCTAGCCAGTCAGTGGGCTTCAGGGTTGGGGAGAGACTGTCTCAGAAACTAAGTTGGAGAAGTAATTGAGGAATACATCTGATGTCAGCCACTGACCTCCATACACATACACACGAGTACATACACGAAGTGGGTACACACACACATACACAACTCCACGTAACCTCAGGGATCCTCTTCTGTCTCTCTTTTTTTTTTTTGAGATAGGGTCTTATATCATCCCAGGCTGGTCTGGAACTCACTGTGTAAACCAGGCTGGCCTAATCTGCATGACAATTATCCTGCACCAGCCTTCCACATATCTGAGCATGAGTCCCACACCTGGCAGCAAGGCAAGGATCATTCTCACACCTTAGGTCCCAGAACTTTGCTCTGAAATTTCAGCAAAAAAAAAAAAATCCTTCCAGAAAAACTGCTGTGGTGTGGCCTAAGAAAACACAGCTGAAATGCACACAAAACCTAGCCAGGGGCTCCCCAGGAGGGCCTCGCTCACCAATTCTCAGTGTCAATCAGCACCTGACCCAGGCTGGGGCCCCTGAATGAAAACCCCCACATCAACAGCTGCTTTCTGTCTGTCATTCCCTGCCCTTCCCATCTTAAGGCAGAACACTCTTGTGGTCTTTCCACTTATTTTGTACAAATTAACTACACACAGGGTCTGGAAATTAGTTATTTACAGCAACCTCTGCCTTGAAGAGTGGGGTGTGGCTTAGAGGCAGAGTGCTTGCCTCGCATGAACAAGACCCAGGCTCCAGTCTCCACCATAAGAAAAAAAGTAATAGAAACAGATCTGAGTTAAGTTGGTTATTCTGGCTTAAATCTCAGACCTGGACACTAGGTCCCAGGCTGGTCCAGATACTGGTTTTCCCACGGTGAGTTTTTATTGGGTGTATTTCAGCTGTGCTTTATCAGGGAACACCACATCAACTTTTCTGGAAAGTTGTAAGTGCAGGGTAAACTTAAATGATCTGGGGTGAAGGCAGACTTATGCCACAGATAGGTGTTCGATACTCCAAACTGTGCCTTCTGTTGTGGCTCTGGTGTGCTTTGTCCCCACCAAAATGACACTCAGTCCCCAGGGCAGCAGCCTATCAGAAGCACTTGGGGACAGGAGGGTTCCACTCTGGTGAGGTGACTGAGGAGTTAATCAGTTATGAAAAGTGAGTTGGTTATTGTGAGAATAGGCCTGGGACCTCCCCTCCCCTCTCTCGGAGTGTTACACCATCCCTGAAGTCACCCTCGACAGACCCCCAAGGGCTGCACTAATTTACCCAGGCTCGACTGTTTGTTGTAACAGTGGAAAGGGGACTAAGCCCCTTCATCTTGCATTTCCCCCGAGGGTAAGGATGATATAGGCGATCCCCTGAAGCACCCTAATGTTTTCTCCTTTCTCCCTTTTGAACTCCCCATCCAGTCCTTGTTGTGTGGGGCTGTACCATCCATACAGCCAGCCGATGTGCTTTGTTGGTCAAGGCCGTGTCTGCTGGGACTAGCAGCCTTTATGGATGCCTCATGGGCCTCCCTGGAGAAGAAAAGAACCAGGCTGCAGGGTGTTGGAGGAGGAAGGCACTCTTACCCAATCTTGTTTGTTTGGGGGAAGCAACGAAACAAGAGGTTTGTGTTTAGGCCAACTTTCAATTAATGCCTTAGTCAAGTCCAAACCAAACATCAGCTTGTCTAGTCTGCTGTCTCCATACGCCACATGTTTCAGCTGCTTACCCAAGACAGCCCAGTCATGTCTCCACAGGGCAGAAGGAGTCTGTGGAGAGGCCCCCGCCAGCCGGAAGGGCCAGGCTTGTGGGCTCCTTTGCAGCACGATTTGGGAATAAGAGCAGGTTCCCCTTGGTGAGTTGAAGACTGTAGAACTCTGCCGGTCTTGAGGCAAAACACACTGAGAAACAGGGCTGTTAGCTCTTGGGCAATATGGGAGACAGACTTTCCTGGGAGAGGACCTGGGTGACTTTCCTGTTTCCAGAGAATTAGAAGACTGGATGGATACAAGGAGTTCAGCAGCCCGAGCCCTGCTGTCTGTGGCCAGACTGGCTTTCTTTAGGCAGCATCTTGCTATGTAGCCCAGGCTGCCTTCAAACTCACCATCTTCTCGTGGGTGACTGTGATTCTTATAGGCGTGCACAGCACACCTTGTTTCAAGAGGACTCTCAGTCTGACTGGAGCTCGTGTCGTATTGTATAGGAAGTAATTTGAAGGTCATCCACAGCTGCTCAGCCTGAAGTTATTCACACTAAGGTACAAAAAAAGGGAGAGGTCTGGAGGACAGGTCTCAACTTATGTCTTGGACTGATATTCAAGACTGATATCTGTTTTGAAGGTTACGTGCGATTGGGAATAGAGAGCATTGGGCAAGGTGTGAGTCAGTGGGATGGGAGAGGAATGTAGCAGCCCATTTGGAAGGAGGACACTGCCGGGCCAGCCAGCTAGACCTCATGCAGGGGAGGAATCGTGGTGATCCAGGACTTCCAGACCTCCTGGCTCTCCCCTCCTCACTCACGTCAGTATGAGGACATGGCTTGGTATTGTCACTTTCCATCTTTTACCTTAAGGCAGTTAGAAGCAGACTGGGACAGGCCGAACAGACAGACTACTGAGACCTGGGGTTTTGTGTGGTGTGACATGGGTATGTGTGTGATGGGGGGGGGCGTGTGTGGCATGTGTGGAGGTCAGAGACAACTTGAAGGACATCAGTTTTCTCCTTCCACCATACAGATTTCCCAGGATCAAAATCAGGTTATCAGGCTTGATGGCTAGCACCTTTACGGCCTGAGCCATCTCACCAGCCCAGAGCAGAGATTTTTAATATGGCAGCAGTTCCTTACTACAGAAGCAGAGGCCTCACAGTGCTGGCCAGAATCACCACACACCCCAATGACTCCTTAGGTGCATGGTCAGGGACTCCATAGAGTCAGCAGACAATTCCCAACCCCTAACCCCCACCCCATTGGAAGGGCCAACTCCTGGTGTTTAGCACCTCATATCTTTTGCACTTCACTTAAACGCCAATAAAGTACATTTCTCCCATTGCTTCCTGTTTCCCAAAAGTTGATACATGGCCTGTCCCATGACTAGATCGGTCATGTGAGCACCAGGTCTGATGAAGACGTGCCACTTGGAAGAGCATCACACAGAACAGACAGTGACTGCTGAGTTTGTCCAGTTCAGGTATTGCCTCCAGGATGTGTGAGTACCTGCTGAACTGAATTGTGTGTTAAAAGTCTCTCACCCTGGTTGTTAACCCACCCAGAGATGATAAAGGTTCTCATCTTGGATCATTGCCGTAGTGATGTTACCGTCTCTTAGCCTCCCTTACCTGCTCTGTCTCCCATCCAGACAGTCCGTCCTCCTTTGTTCTTCAAAGCGGCAGCAGAGTGCTCTGTGTACACTCGTGTGCACTCTGGCACAGCCCCAGGCTTTCCTCTCTACTTTCTTTCCCTGACCTCTAACCCCAAATACCTTCACCTGCCCTCCATTTGAATTGGATGGACAAAACATCCTACCGGTGTGCCTGACTGCAACCTGTGAGGTGCTCCCTTGCACTTATCAGCCCAACATCCAACTCAAATACTCACCAGCTCTTCTGCTCATCCCTGCATCTTCCACACAGAATGCATTCCCTACTCCCCAGGTTCCTACCCCTCCTACAATCCTTGGTACCTTTCCAGAATATGGGTAACTTCTCTACCCTTAAGCTATAAGCCATTGGAAGTCGGGGGTGGGGTGGGGTGGTGGTTCTGGTCTTTGAGTCACTCACAAGCACGCTCTGTGAAGCAGATGTGTTGATAGAGTGAGCTGTGTGGATAGGGCTGGCCTGAGTGGTCCTGGTTGGTACAGTTGGATTGTGGAGAGAAGCTGGGATACATGCCATCTTAATGCTTAAAAACTCTCTTTTGTAAAATACACATTCATTCACGTATTTATGGAAAGAGAGAGGGGGGAGAGAGAGGGAGAGAGAGAGGGGGAGGGAGAGAGAGAGAGAGAGAGAGAGAGAGAGAGAGAGAGAGAGAGAGAGAGAGAGAGAGAGAGAGAGAGAGAGAGAGAAATGAAGACAGGTAGATAGTTGAGCTCATTGGCTAACAAGGGTACCCAGTGATTGAGAGACTGTTTCAGAAAATAAGGTAGAGGGCAGTTGAAGACACCAGACTCAATCTCTGACTTCCACAGGCATGTGCACACATAAACAGACACACACACACACACACACACACACACACACACACACACAGGACTGTGGACTTGAGGAACAGCAGCTGAGGTTGACTTCTGAGCTCTGCTTGTACACGCAAACATGTACATGCACATGCACATGTATGTCCCCAGCATGTACCTGCACACACGTAAACACACCCACATACACACCCCCTTGGGTTTTGTTTTCTTGTTTCTTGATTGTTTGCTCTTTAAACATTGGCGTTCCGTAATAGAAGAACTCACACTGTCTCACCAAATAGAACTTTCTTTGTTGAAGGGTTTGAGCTTAAAGATTCACACACAGGAGCCCAGGACTCGGTAAGCAGCATTGAAGAACCCCACACTGCTCTCTGCAGGTGAGGGCTCTCGAAGTTCAGGGGGTGCTGGGCTCTGACTGTACGTGGAGAACATCAGGGTAAGGTAGGATGGTTTCATTGGGGCAGGGGGAGGCAGGAGGATGCTCTGTTACATCAGCTAGCATGTGAGTTAGATAGAACAGGCAGAGACCTACGGAAGAGGAGCCAAAAGGCTTTGTCTTGATGCAAAGCAAATGCAGAACCCAGAGTTCCCTGAATTGGCTGCTTTCATCCCAAAGGACTTACTGAGCTACTGAGCTCCATCTACACAGTACCCTGATCTGAGAATTCTGTGGGTTGTTATGGCTCTAGCATAACAACAGCCAGCTGAGAATGGGGCAGGGCTGTGTGTGGTACCTGGCCCCAGTTCTGGCTGGAGACTGTCTTTAGGCTCTCCATATACCTCATGGCAGAAGCATTTACTCCTGGTGTTTTGGAGGTCTAGCCATTTACCATGTGGCTACAGCCATTGAATCTGTCGTTTGCTCTCTCTCTCAGCTGTGTCAGGGGAATAACAACTAGGACCCCAGGCTACAATAGCAGGACCAGAGCCTACAGCTCACTCCAGCACCACCCAAGTGATGCCCAGGTCAGCGTTGTTGGAGTTGGCTCTGAGAACACATTCCCACAGGGAAGAAAGACAGTAGTGTCCCAGCTTGAGTAGGGCAGTGCGTCACAGCCAATGAGATCTCAGCAGGGAGGTGGCAGGAACATACTGAGGGACAGTGAGCCATCTGGGTCTCAGTCAAGCACAAAGAGAATGAAATGGACACTAGACTCCATTATTTATGTGAAGGGGAAAAATGCTCACAAGCTCCCTCCAGCTAACTTACTGTTCTGTGTACAGCCTTTTCCCATCAAAAATGAAATACACAGGTTTCAGAATATCTGGGAGAATGGGAACTTAATGCTTGTACTCTCTTCTTTGCTGATCACCAATAGCCATGACGTCCTTACGTTCAGATCAGACATGGTTATTTTCTTCATCCACAGCTATTTTTAGGTAGTTTAGTCTCTTCTGTTGCCATAACAAAATATTTGAGGCTAAAAAAATGTTTAACAAAAGAAGGTTGGAGTGGTTCACAATTCCTCTCTGCTCTCACGAGAGCTCCTTTGTTGTATCGTGGTGGGGCACAGACATCATGGCGGACAGTGTACTCGGAAAGGAAAGGACGCATGCTAAGGACAGACGTCAGAGAGGTCAGAGGTCAGGCTTGGCCTTTTTACTATGTACTGGGCTCTGAGGAACTGTGTAGGGCTAATTACAGCTGAGGGCAGTGTCACCAGTGACCCATTACCCACTAGGCTCAGTCTTTTAACCATCCCCCTCCACTGCTCTGAGGACCCCGCCTCCAACACACAAAGCTGTTAGGGACAACATGGCAGAAGTGAGGGCAGGAAATAAAGCCTTCAACTCTTTCCAAAGTAGGCCTGTAAATAAATGTAAGTAGCCCCTGAGATCCTCCTGTCTACTCTCTTCTATGATACCCAAGTAGACCCAGGCATCTCTATGTATCAGCCAGTGTTTGGGACGTCCATAATGGCCCCCAACCTTGGTCTTGGCTCAGAGCTGGTAACAGGCTTCTTTGGGAAGCTGAGGTACGCTGACTCCTCAGCCCCAGCTGTAGTCTGCCATGAATTGTAATGAATTCCAGCACCTTCCACAGACCCTCCCTGGTTCAGAGGAGCTCAGCATCCTCATCTGACTGTGACAGCTGATGAGGTATTTCAGTGAAGGTGTACAGCACACAGGTCACAGCAGCTCTGTAATGCTGGCTGTCTAGCCATGAGCCAGGGTGCCAGGGGCATTGTGAGATAAGAGTCAGGTGCTGCTTATGCCGAGGGGAGCAATCCAATACATCATGTCAAGTTCAAAGGGAAATCAGAATTCATACCTTAGGACTAAATATATTCATAAAAACAAGCAAATGAGTGATGAATGAGACTGATCTCAGTCCTTTGAGGGCATCTGTTAAAATGAAAAATGTGGTTTGAGGAGAGGAAGGGAGGGAGGAATAGACCCGGAGCCTACCTTGTGTACCACTATGGTGGTGAATACGTGTTATCTAGCATGACAACGCCAACAGCCGTGGGACATCAAGTGACCCTCATGGAGACAGTGAATACTAATAGACAGCCAGGCCACAACCACAGTTTATGTGCCCCGCTAAAGGCACCCCTATACCGTAAAAGATGCTTAGAAAACAGAAACCAGAGGAGAGGGTGAAAGTCTGCTTGCCCAGCTCAATTTTACTGTAAACCTAGAAAGGCTCCTTTTTAAAAAGTCAATATTAAAAACGGACTTTGGATGCTTCTACATTCTGACCTCTTCCTTTCTGGTCAAAGAGAATATACTGGTGTTGAGAGATGCAAGCATTTCAAATTGGGAGAGAAAGGGCCAGGTGACCCAGTTCTAAGCCAATTCTGTGAAGGAGACAAGAAAATCTGAGATTGTATTCACCCCATTTGGTTGCACTCAGTCTTTTGGGAAGACATAAACTAGGGCTATCACCATCACCATCATCATCATCATCAACAACAACAACAACAATAGAAATAGCCCTTGGCAGGAGGCACCAATGCAAATTTTAATGACTAGCTTCCTAGAAGGAAGTTTTTAGTCAACAGTACGGTTGAGAAGACAGGTGATGTCTACGGTACCAGTGAATGGGACACCAGAGGGTCTGGAATTTGGGCTCTGGTAATGGTGGCCCCTTGGCCAGACCCTAGGTAAAGGAGTTGTTCACCTGGGATGGGTCCCCAGCTGGTTCCCTCGAGGCTTGTCATAGCATAGTGGGCAGGCCACCTGCGTGAAACCGTACAACTCTCAGGTCCTGCTTGAAAGGTCCCAGGCTGGAATGAGAGCCCAGAAGGCTGCACTTTAAGCAACAGCACGAATCACTGTTTTGCACAGGAGTCTGAGGATCCCTGGAGCCTTGTTTCTAGCTGCTCAATGCAGAAGAGAATTTGCAAAAAGAGGCATACGCTTCAGCTGCTGCATGGTAATTAGAAGTTGCTGGGGATACAAGGTCCTTTCACAATCTGAACCTGCTGTCACTTAACAGGAAGGTGGGAAGGGGCCGGGTGCCTTCTTCATGACCCCAGGAAAACATTCAAAAACACGATGGATGTGCGTTAACATCTGGACAGATTCATTAGAGGAACTGAGGGAAAAACACTCAGGGCAGGGCCAAATTCCACCGATCATGTGCAAAAGAGAATATAGTCTGTCTGCATAACTTCCTCAGGAGAGACCTTCACCTGCAAACCTGACTTTGTCTCTAATGCTCCAAACCATGTTAGCTGGACTGTACACATGCTCAAGTCTGTGAAGTTTTAGGAATCAATCACTTTGATAATTTTTCATAAAAGAGTAACATGAACACCGAAACAAACTCAAAAAGGGGGTCACTAATAAGGGGGCATATTCGGAGCTCATTGTGCATAGTCTAGTTCAGATGCATGCTGGGTAGTTTTTTTGGCAACTTGACAGAGGCTATAGCTATCAGACAGAAGGGAGCCTCAATTGAGAAAATGATTAATTTATTTATTTATTCACTTTACATCTCAATACCAGCTCCCCTCTCCTCCTAATACCCCCTCACACAGATCCTCCCCCCATTCTCCTTCCTGTTCTCCTCTAAGAATGGGGAGCCCCTCTGGGTATTAGCATCCCAGCACATCAAGTCACTGCAGGACTAGGCACATTTGCTCCCACAAGGCGGACCAGTTAGGGGAACAGGATCCACAGGCAGGCAACAGATTCAGCGACAGCCCCCCTCCAGTTGTTGGGGGACTTGCATAAAATCGAGCTGTGCCACTACATACATGCAGGGCCTAGGTCCAGTTCATGCTTGCTCTTGGTTGGTGGTTCAGTCTCGAAGAGTTCCCAAGGGTCCAGGTTAGTTGACTCTGTTCGCCTTCCTGTGAGGTTAGGACATTTTCTTAACTGGTGATTGATGGGGGAGGGCCCAACCTATTGTGGGCAGGAACACCCCTGGGCTGGTGGTCCTGGGCTCTATAAGAGAGCCGATTAAGCAAGCCATGGGGAGCAAGCTATCAAGCAGCAGTCTTCTGTGTCCTCAGCACCTGCTCCTGCCTCCAAGTTCCTGCCCTGTTTGAGTGAGTTCCTGCCCTGACTTCCTTCAGTGAGAAACAGTGACATCGAAATGTAAGCCAAATAAACCCCTTCCTCCCCAACTCGCTTTTGGTCATGGTGCTTTATCATGGCAATAGAAACCCAAACTAAGATAGCGGCGTGTGAGTTTGTTTACTTAAACAAACAAGGCTGGTCCACTTGGGAAGGTGATTTCTGAGGTGACACAAAGGGCCAGCTCTCAGAAGATCTGGAGTAGAGATGCCAGTGGGTGCAAAGGCCCTGGGGCAGAAAGAAGGGCAAGGTGACTGGGACTCCGAGGAAGAGAGAAAAGTCTGAAAGGAGTTTGCAGAAGTGAGGACTGGGGACTGCGTTTCAAGCAGTAAGTAGGAAGCTTCAAATGGGAACATAATACCCAGATTCGGCCAACTCTTTACCAGAGGGGGAGTCACAAGTATAGCTTTATGGTTGCCATCATAAGCTATGAAATGCAGTGCATGTAATATTGATAATATAGAATACTACAAGTTACACCCCACCCCTACCATCTGCAGAGGAAATCGTCTGTAAGGAGAGGTAGGGTAGACTCACAGAGGGATGTTAAAGAACTACTGAGGATGTGGACTTGGATGCCAGTAATGGAGATGGACGGACGCCAGCAGATTTGTAAGGCACTCTGAAGAGGAAGCTTCAGAACTTGCTAGGAGCAGGTTTGGAAGAAACAGTGAAAATCAAGAGCCGGCGAGAGGCCGAGAGTCACCGAGCCACTGAAGTGTCTCCTGAGCTGACGAAGACTGAAGAAGAAGGAAATCATCCAATCAGCCATGTTTCGGTCGGATTAGGTCTGGGATGTCTCAGATGAGGACACTGTTGTGGGGCATTCACCAGGCAATACTGCTCAGACATGGGTTAAGAAAACAGAAAATCTTTATTAGCTGGCTGGGTAGTGGTGGTACACACCTTTAATTCCAGCACCCAGGAAGCAGAGACAGATGGACTGCTGAGTTGAGGTCAGCCTGGTCTACAGAATGAGTTCCAGGACAGCCAGGGCTACACAGAGAAACCCTGTCTCAAAAAACAAACAATGAAAAGCAATCAAACAAACAAAGAAAGAAAAAGAAAAGGAGAGAGAGAGAGAGAGAGAGAGAGAGAGAGAGAGAGAGAGAGAAGTTTTTTCAACTGCCAGCAACTACACTGGGAGTTTGGGATCCTAGTGCCACATTGAGCCTTTTTCAGGGTGAGCCTTTAGCACGAAAACCATGTCCTGGGTTAACACACTTCAGTTAACAACAGTTAGACAGAAGCAAACCACAGAAGCCAAAATGCAAGGTAGTACATTTAGAAACTTTCCAGGAACTATTGACTTGAATGGATTAGGCCTTTGTTTTCAATTTGGCAGATGGTGCTGTCCATGTACTGAGTTTTACAGCCTGAATGGTACTTCCATCATGGAGTCAGTTGTGTTAAGGTCTGCTACCGATACAATTGTCTGGAACACAGGACTGAGATTGGAGGTGGAGATGTACATATGACAAGACCTGAAAGGCAGCTGGCCTGTGGAGAGGCTTGGAGTCTTTGTCTTTTAAGAGGCAGATTTAGTCCACTTTTACTTATTACCACTGCTAATGTATTTAGTTTAGGTTTTTTGCTTTTGTTTTTTTTTTTAAAATAACTTCTTATTTGAGCCTTAACCACACCTAACATTTACATTTCTGGTCAAGTGACTAAGTCCAAGATGGAAGGGTAATGGATTTATTCTCTTACAAATGAAAAATAAAATGTTTCCTTTAAAAAAAAGTAGCCCCAGGGCCAGCAAGCTGACTCAGTGCATAAAGGAGTTTGCCACCAAGGCTGACAACCTGAATTTGATCCCCAGGACCCACAAGGTAGGCAAGAACTAACGCTCTCGATTTGCCCTCCCACCTCCATGTGCACATCGTGGCACAGAAAGACACACAAGATAAGTTTAACAACTTTTAAAGGTAACTGTAGATTATGTTCAACTGGATCTTTTTTAACACATTTATTTAGTGTGTGTGTGTGTGTGTGTGTTTCCTTCCACCATGTGGATTGAAGTTAGGTCGTCAGGCTTGGCAAAAAGGGCCTTCCTTACCTGCCAAGCATCATGCCAGCTGCAGCTGGATTGTTTAAGTGGTTTTGTCTATACAATAAAGACATGCCCGTGTAATGTGTCTTACTTATACATGGAGCAAAGTGCTCTCTGTGGAACAATTCCTCAGACCTTCTTACTTGTTTTAACAAGTTTCACTGAGGATTACATCTCACAGTGTGCTTATTTGAGGTAGATAACCCAGTGGCTCTCTGGACACTCACAGATTTACACCATTGGCAAATCAACTCTGGAACATTTCGATCACTCCACAAGTTAGCCCCATGCACCTGTCAATCCCTCACCATCACCCCCTCTCTTCAGCCTCAGAGAACCACGAATCTCCTCCATTCTTTACACCCATTCATATAGATGGAACTATACATTAGTTAGCCTTTTGCAACTGACTTCTTTCACTTATTGTAATATTTCCAAGATGTGGTGTATCATGGTCACATGACACAGGAATCTTCATAAAAGGACCTGCTGTATTGTGTTTGATTACTCTTCGGGTGACATTTTGGTTGTTTTACGTTCAGGTGATAGCAGACATAAGAAACCTTAAGTAGATGTGACTTCTTGCCTGGCTGCTTTAGGGAAAAGCGCATTAGCTGACAGGCTAACACCTGTGCTGGAGCATGTGCTGTCAGGAGCCTGCTCTCCCTTGAACCCACCCACAGCAGGGCAGCTTTGGACGGGATTGAATTAAAACTTCATGCTGAACTGTGTGTGAACCTGGCTCTCCTCAGCTTTGCCCCTGGCCGATTTGGCATTAAAATTCACCCCAAGGAAGTGACAGTCAGTCAGACCCTATAAGTCACACTCTAGCTTCTGTTGGGTCCATTTTATCAGAGAGTGTGGGGCGTGGAAGAAAGGAAGGAAGAAAGGACTTGGTGGGATCAGATTTATAAACTGACCTTTGTTGTAAGATCAGATAATAGCATTTGGAGATTGGTATTCGTCCCGTGTTATGCTGCATCTTGGAGCCGTCCTAAAACCAGGTGCAGGAGGCAAGCCCTGCCAAGGCAGAGTTGAAAGCAATTTCCCCAGAGCTCCACCTGGTGAACCCTGCTTTTTGGGGGCTCCCCAGGGAGCCTCTGGCTGTGTGGGAGCCTGTCCAGCTGTGAGGATCAGTAGGAAATGGATGCTGTGTTTGGCTCTGGGCAAACTCAGATGCATGCTCTGGGCACAGACAGATAAGAAGGGCAGCGCAAACCCTGCTCCCTGGAAGGAAACAGATGTGGTTATGTTCTCTTCAGGGTAGACTCTTGAGGACCGACGTTCCCAACTTCAAAGGAGAAAACATCCATCATTCATATTTGGATGGGCCTGGCCACCATGGACGAGTGGCTCTGGCCACACACCTGTGGAGAGGGTCACCTCTATGCTCTCTTGTTTTCTGCAGCTTCAGGGAGTGGCTCTGTAGGGAAGCAGGGCAGGACAGGCAGACCCTGCAGTGTTTAGAAACAACTGTTCTAGAGAGCTGTGGGAAGGCCTGCTGCCAAGGGCAGTGCTGTCCTGCAAAGGGTGGTTCAGAAGCCTCAGCCACAAGATGGGGACCAAGAAGACGGTGCTGAGCAAGGCCATGTGTTCAGTTAGCAGGGCACCTTGCATTGGGCACCAGCTGGGCAAAGGCCCACAAACCAAGAACCTCAAAGTGTGGCCTTGGGGGAAAACAGCCTCAGACAGGAGAACTCTGTGCAGAGGGAAGGGCCCTTGTTTCCAAAGAACAAGAAATGTTTATGAAGGGCCCTGAGAATCGAGGCACCGGACTGGGGGTGAGGGGCAGCAATGGGTGGTGGAGGGACAGGTGGAAGTAGCCCATGGTTGAGGCATGGTGATGGCTTAGCATCGTTTGTGTGTTCAAGGATAGTTGAACACTCATGTGTGTAAATGTGTGTGTGAGAGAGGACGAGTATGTAAACTGTGGGTTCCGTATGAGTGTGTGTGTGTGCGTGTATGAACGGAGGTGAGCACTGTGAGTGTGCATGAGTGGGTGTGTGTGTAAACATGGGTGAGTAAGGGATCATATGCACATATGAATGCAGGTATGTGATGAAGGGCATGCAAATTTATGAAAATGTGCAAATGTGCAAAAGGTGTATCTGAGCATGGATGAGTATACAAACATGGAGTGTGAACACCATGCGTGCAAACACTTGAGAGCAAGCATGGGTATTTGGGAACCTGCGTTTGTGGGTCTTGTGTGTGAACATGTGTTCAGTCCTCCAAGCGCACGTGAGTCTGTACATGTGTGACTTTGGGTGTCCTAGCCCATGTGCATGTGAGCATGTGAGTGTGAGCGTGTAAGGTGTGTGAGCATCTTTAGTGATGCATTTGTGACCACAGTGATGTGGTGATCTGTGAAGTCAGGTCAACTGTTTGCACCACCACTGATCTTGTGGTTAAAATTATTGTTAGCTGTCAGTCCAGGTCCATTTTGGTGAAAGGTAAGGAGAGGTGAACCAGAGGATCCAGGTATTCCTCATCTCTAGATGGAAGCAAGCCTTCATTGTGTGTAGATGCCCAAATTCCAGATTAGCATGTGGATTTTCCAACATGGTCCCCATCAAAATTCCCACAGGGTGCTTCTGTGATGAGATTCTAGATTTAAGTTCTGCCGGAAGCCATGCATGTAAGAATGGTGAAGCCGGGGTTATAAGAACAGACTAGGACTCTGTGTTACAAAACTGTGACCATAGGAAGCAGAGGTCCTGATGAATGACCACACCAGGGAACCAGACTTTCCGAGTTAATAGCTATAGCCGTGGACCAGGTGTTCAGAGCAAACATGTACACATGGTAACTCGTTCATAAATGAGTTTGGCAGGCAGGAGGCCTGTGTTTCTTCTTGAGTGGTCCAGTTGTGGTTTATTCTCAGCATACCCAGCAAATCCACTGTGAGTTCACTCACAGGCAGAGTGGCCCTGCACACTGAGGGTTGTTAGGGTCTTCCATGTCCCCGCCCACCCTTCTGTCTAGTTAAAGTATCAAAGAGTCTTGTGTCTTTGACTCTTCCATGTGTACCTGGGAGTTATGTTAGCTGATTCCCCCTTTAAGCCCATGGCTTGCAGAAAATGGGTGACCCTACCCCAGTAGCTACAGTCTGTGAAGGGGCTGGCTCATCTCTCTGGCAAGAGGGAAAAAAAAATCAATCTATGGTCAGAAGCCAGAGAGATTGCCGTGAATGCACAGGCAGGGTTTCAAGAAGCAAACTGATCAAGTGCCTCCCATATGTACTCTTGGCTGCCTGCTCACTCTAGTCTTGGAGGAGGGTAGGTTAAAAGTCCAGCTGGAGGTAGAAGATGGTCTCTACTGACCATTTTAATTACTTTAAGGAGTTTTCCTGGGCACTGGGGAAATGGCTTTGCTGGCTAAAGTGCCTGCTTCATAGGCCTGAGTCCCCAGTACCCATGTGCTAAGCGTGCTGGCCTCTGTAATCCCAGGGGCTAGAGCAACGGCGGTGGAGAAAGGGGGATCTTGGAGGCTCATGGGACAGCTACCTTAGCTGCCAATGAGCTCTGTGTTCAGGGTGTCTCTGTGCACATGCATGCACACACAGTCTTATTTGGGGAGGGGGGAAGTTTTGTTGTTTTTGAAACAAGGTCTTGCCTTATAGTTCAGACTGGTCCCAAATCTTCTATCCTTCTCCTGTGTTCACCTCCCAAACTGGGATCTTGCTCCACCAAGATGTCTCCAATCATTACCTTGACAACAACTACTCTAGTACTTACTAAAAGACATGACCAGAAGTTTAACATGGGGGTGGGCAGACATGTCTAGCACTAAGTTTTACCCTGATCAAGTTTCCTATGTGGAAATATTTGAGACTAAGAAGCGTTCTCTCAGACACAGATTTTATACGTGTCTAAGAAATGGAGAACACATATAAGCTTTAGAAAGGAATTTCAGCAATTTTAATTGATTGTGGTTATATAAGCAATGACATGTGCAGACCAGATATTTCCTTGAAAAAAGATGCATCAATAAAATCATCAGATCTCAAACAATCCTGTCACCAATAGTTACCAAAAACCATAGAACATTCCAGCACATACACATATATGGTATGAAAGGGAATTTTATTCTAGTCTCTTCTTGAAGTCTCTAAATGTATGCTTTCTGTGTAACTGCCCCATGGCATGCTAGGTTCTGAGGGTTTTTCTCTTGACTCTCAGGAATGTGGAAATTTTCCTCAGAAAATTCTGTATCCTGAAGCGTGTCTATTCTTTTTGCTTTTAATTTAAATTTTTATTATTTTATTTATGTGTGTGAGGTGTTTTGCAGGCATGTATGTCTATGCACCTCCTCTGTGCATGCTTCCTGAGGAGGCCAGAAGAAGGTATTGGGTCTCGTGCAACTGGAATTACAGATGGGTGTGAGCCACCATGTGGGTTCTGGGAATCAAACCCAGGTCCCCTGGAAGGGCAGCCGGTGTTCTTAACCACTGAGCCATCTCTCCATCCATGACTTATGGTGTTTTTATTCTTAAAATTGATTTCATTTGTATAATATATTCTGATCACATTTTCCACTCATCTCCTCTCAGAACCTCTCCATGCACCTAATTCCTCATCTTCCTTCTCTCTCTAGTTAGAAAACAAACAGGCAAATAAAGGAAAAACCAGAATGAAACAAAACTGATAGAAAAGAGAAATCATAGAAACACACATACAAACAGAGACACATGAACACACAAAAAATTCATTAAAGCACAAAATCGGAAGTCATAATATATGACAAAGCATTATGAGACTAAAAATGTCCCAAAATACCACGGAGTTCATCTACTGCTGGGCATGAAGTCTGACCCTAGTGTGGTTTTTTTTTTTATCTAGTGAGACTCCATTGAAGAAAAATTAGTTTTTCCTATGAAGAGGTTGTCGATTGGAGATAGCGTCTTGGTTAGGGACGGGAGATAATATTCACTTGCCCCTCTCGGTGCTGGGACCGCATCTGTCTTGAACGTGTGCTAACCTATGTGCTGCCACCAACTCTGTGAGTCCTGTTGTGTCTGGAAGACACTGTTTCCTTGGTGTCCTGCATCTCCTCTGGCTCTTACAATCTTTCTGCCTCCTCTTCCACCATGTTCCCTGAGCCCCGAGCAGAGGGGTTTGATGAGGATAACCATTTAGTAATTCTTCCAGTGGCCACATCTCCATTTTGAAGTGCTCTTGTGACATGATTTTTTTTTCTTCCTAGAGAAGGAATCAAACAAACACGGCCCCTGTGGCAGCAGCGTTATTGTTGTAGGTATTTTATAAACTTCCCTTTAATCTCTCACAAGAATGGTCATTTTCCTTCTTTGCTTATGAGGAGGCCAACAGACGGTGAACAGTCAAACCAAGACTGAAGTTCTGCCCATGCCTGCAGCCTCTCTCCTCTGTGGACACCACACAGCTCTGCTGGGGATGTCGTCATACAGCATTTGCACAGAAGGCTTTAGTTTTAGGTAACTCTGTATCCACCTACCCAGGCCAGTGTTGAAGTGTTCTTGGGCAGAGCGATGGCCCATCCTTTGCTTTGCTCTGAGTGTTGCTGGATAACACAGCCAGGGAAACAGAAGCCGGCGTGGGATGCCCATGGGGCATTTGCTCCAGGCAGTGCAACGGAGCTGAGTAGGAAGAGAAAGGAGGTTTCAGGTTTGGTCAGCTAGGGTTCTTAAGAGAAAATAACTTTCAGTCAGGTGACAGTCACGAGAAGAAAGGGGATAAATGAGACCTTCCACAGGAGTTGAGCCTCAGAGATGTTTGCCAGTGGCAGCAAATCCATCACCATGATGAGGCCTAAACCAAGCTTGGCCCCTTACAGGGTAGGTCAGTGGCACTGGTTTGTGTATTACTGTACTAATCTTTTTATTATTATTTCAGACCATGTTTTTACTCATTAAAAAAAAAAACCCATAAGCCATGCATAGTGGCACATGCCTGTGATCTCAGTCCTTGGGAGGCAAGAAGATCAGAGGTTCAAGGACATCCTTAGCCACAAAACAAGTTCCAGGCCAACCCAGGCTACATAAGGCACTACCTCAAAAAAGAAAAGGGAAGAGAGGAATCACTGCAGGCAGGGGCAGCCTCAGATGTCTCCTGTTGACCTCTTGACTGCACTGGCAGCCTCCGGAAGCGACTGATTAGACAGTCCAGAATGTTCATGCAGGAACAAGATCAGCTAAGGATGCTTTCTAGACACGGGTCTCCACCAAGCATGTGTGTGATGAGTCTCAGTCACAGACAACAGCCTGCTGTCTCTGTGGGCCACTTCTGCTGTTCATCCTGTCCTTGGGTTGGAGTTCCGAGGACCTGTTCTGCTGCAAGGCTTCAAGACTTGGCAGTCTTCTTGGCTTAATTGAACTCATCCAGGTGTGAAGAACAGGGGACAGGGAAGAGGCTGGCCTTGGTAGGAGCATATGAATGTGCTGAGTGAACCATAGATCCTTTTATGGGGAAGGAAAACACCAACGAGGTAAGTGACCTAAATTACAAGCCTGGATCATCAAACAACCCAAGGCGGGTCATTCTTCCTGTGTGGACCCAACGCCTCTCTCCAAGGTGAAGAAATAATTCTGTACTAAGCAGCTGCCTCCTTTTTCTTCCCAAGGATGCCTGGTGAACTTCCGGGGAGTTTCCTCCAACTTAAACACTGCTCACGTTTAAGGATAGGTCTCTGATTCTTTATTTTATGGGTTACAAGGCTACATATAAAAATTTTTCTGATATGAACCCAGAAATTACACTGAGCTACTGAGATAATTCTAAATTCAGTTTCTGCACATCCAAATGCTCTTTCTGGTTATAGATGTGTAAAGAAGACTCAGGTGACTTCTGGTGTCCAGGGGGTGTCCTCCTAGCCCTGGGACTGGCACCTGGTAGACAGTCTCGTGTTCTTTGGACTATCTTTTCATAGCTGATCACAGCCTGACAGTTTTCTTCACGAGCCACCACCATCCAACCAGAGCTGGTATTTAAGGGGAAGCCAGCTGGCCACTGCGTATGTTCCACAGAAGAACCTGGAATGTTTAGACAGAAAAGCCAGGGTCTCATTGCTGGAAAATGGCTTGGCCTTATGTTTCCAGCCCCATGTCCATAGCCTTTTAATACCTTTTAAACCAATGAGACCCAGCTCTGCTGAAAAGTGCATTGTTCCTGAGCATCTGGTGTGTGCCAAGGACAGTGCCTATACAAATGACTGGTCTCCTTCACCTAGCTGCAGACGACACGTTAATCACAGGCCCCTTTCACTCAGCATGAGTGACAGCAAGCTCTGAGTCTATTTATGTATCCACCCATCTCTCTGCATGTACACATATATGTAATTGTGTCATCACTTGGTGCAAAGATTTTAAGAATAGTGTTCTTGGAAAGAAACTCACAAAGGAGACAGATATGTGAGCCACACAGGCCCTCAGTTCTCTGCTGCACTTTTCATGGTGGCCTAGTGTTTCTTGGACATTCCTGCCCATAGAACACAGCTATATATACATTTGCAGTGTGTCATAGTACAATGGGAGCAAATTGAGTGTATGAAACCAGGTCTTCTGTAAAGCTTTAAGAAGGGGTGAGATCTAATATTCGTGGCTCCTGGCTATGTTTAAACTATTAATCAGAAACCATAAGATGTCATTGCAGGTCTCTACCTTGTCTCCCCCTTTGGATGTATGGGAGGGAAAGCAGCAGTGAACTGGTGTGGGAGGAGCGGGGACCCAGCTCGTTTCTCCCTGAAGGTAGCTTGTGACCCTGGATGAGTCACCTGACTGTGCTGAGCTGTCTCTACATTTATAAACCAGTAATGCCTTTGCCGTGCCTGCCTGCCTGCCAGGCTGTTATTAGGATTAATAATAATGCTTCTGTGATTAGTATTTGCAACACTCCTGCACCCGCCCTGTGCTATAATTACCCCCATTAAAGATGAGACAGCCATGGCTCAGGAGAGTGAAGTAAGTTGCTGATGGACACCCAGCTACAAAGTACTGGGTGTGGAATGTGAACCATCTAGGCCAGAGCAGGGCAAGGTCCTTAGGCTTCTTCTCCCAGGGGGGCACCTACTCTGGGACCTGTCTGATTAAAACCCTGTCAAAAGATCACCCTACTTTGATGGGTTCAGAGGGTCACTGACAGTGGTGGCTAGCTCTTCAAGCACTTTTGGGAGCTCAGAAATATTTGAGCAGCTCTTGGCAGGTATCGTGTGTGTGTGTGTGTGTGTGTGTGTGTGTGTGTGTGTGTGTGTGTGTGTTATATGACTATATGTGACAAATGCAGAGCAGAGGTCAATTTGGGGTATTTTCTGCTAAGGTTTCCCACCTTGTTTTCTGAGACAGGCTCTCTCACTGAACTGGCTTGTCCGCAAGCCCCTGGAGTGCACCTGCCTCCTCCCCCCAACCCCCCAACCCCCCACCCCCACCCCCCCACTCCCCCACCCCACCCCCCCGCCACTTTGCCTCCCAGTGCTGTGGTCACAGGCACACTCTGCTTCACTTGGAGTGCTTAGATCCAGACTCAGGTCCTCAGGCTTGTTCAGCAAACACTCCACCTAACGAGGATTATAATGTATAGGAAGTAGGAGAGGATGTTTTCAGTAAGATAACAGAGGTGGTCATTTGTCCTCCAAGTCAGCTCTGCTTCTCTATGCCCAATTGTCCGAAGTCTGCGTGCTTGTAAACAGCTGTCTTCATATGTATACACACACACATACTTGACATTTAGACATAGACATAAATTTCAAGAGTCCCTATTCTCTCTCTCTCTCTCTCTGTGTGTGCGTGTGTGTGTGTGTGTGTGTGTGTGTGTGTGTGTGTGTGCGTGTGTGTGTGTGCGTGTGTGCGTGTGTGTGTGTGTGTGTGTGTGCGTGTGTGTGCGTGTGTGTGCGTGTGTGTGTGTGTGTGTGTGCGTGTGTGTGCGTGTGTGTGTGTGCGTGTGTGTATGTGTGTGTGTGTGTGCGTGTGAGAGAGAGAGAGAACATGCTACAGGAGCTTATTGTACACATGTATGTACATAATGCATGCTAATAAAATGTTCATCAAAAGACCTATAGTGAGGGCTAAGGATGTGGCTGACTTGAGAGATGAAGTCCTGGGTTTGAGTTCGTGCTGCAGAAGCCTGGTGTGGTAGTATATAGCTAAAAACCTAGCACTTGGAAGGTAGAGGCAGAAGAAGGTCACCCTCAGCTATACAATGAATTCAACCCCATCTCATGAATAAAATAAAAGAAAAAAGACTCAAAGAAAAAACCAAAGGCACACACATCAGCAGGTCAGGCAGCCGCCTGAGTCTGTGCTTGGCAGCCCTGAGAATCGTCAGGCCTGTTGGTGCGTGCGTGTGTGCGTGTGTGTGTGTGTGTGTGTGTGTATGTGTGTGTGTATACACTTGAACTGACTTTTCAGTTCTGTTTTATATACAAGTTTGAATAGTTTTTTATCTACAGTGCTATGAACAAGAAGCATTTTCTATTTCAAAGTTTTTCAGACTGTGAAATACTTTCACATATATAAAGAGATAGATGCCTTGGTGACAGGACTAAAGTCTAAACTTGAAATTCCTTATGTTATCTATGTGCCTCAAACACAGCCTGAGGGTGATTCTATACAGTATATTTAGTGGGCTTTCATTTTCACTGTGATCTGTCAAATGAAGCAAGGACAGGAATCTGTCAGCACTCAAAGATGTGCTGGAAGCCAGACATAGTGACACAAGCAAGTGTGTAATCTCAGCTAGAGAGGCCAAGGCAGAGGTTTACAACAAGTGTGATGTCCACAGGGGCTGGGGCGCATAGTAGGACTCTGCTTTGAAGCAAAAGTAAGGGGGAGGGGGAAGGGAGGGGAGAGGGAAGGAAACATTTTCTTTAGTGATGTAGCCACCTGCTGTAGTGGGCACACCTCTATGTGAGTGCCTGCTCTGCCACTCATGGAGCTAGGAAGGGGGAAGGATGAAGAGAGGAAGGGAGGAGGGAGGAGGGAGGAGGGAGAAAGGGAAGGAGGTTTGGATTTTGGAAACTTTATATAACGATTGTCTGACAGGGCCCAAACTGCCAAGACACTGAGGCAGTGTTTTTCACAGGGCAGTATCATAGCCCCTGCACCCCAGGGACAATCCTCCCTGTGAGGCTCCTCTCCACTCCTGCCCAGCCCAGCACCTTTCATGCTCCCAGCTCCCAGCTGTGTTGGGTTCCACCCTGTCCTCTGCCCTCTGATAGATGGTTTTCCCAAAACAGAAATCTACCCTGTTCACGCCCCTCTTAAAGCCTCTGCCTGACCTCCAAGCCCATCGCCAGAGGGAGGAAGTCTGGGCTGTGGGGATGGTGTGGAACCCTCTGTGCCTTCCAGGCCTCCTGCACTCTCTGCTAAGTGGTCTGCATTCCCTCTGCACGTGGGACTCCCAACTGCCACACCACAGGTGTCCCTGCCCGCCTAGACTTCCTCTCTAAAACTGTGTATGAACAGTGACCAAAACATACAGTTCCTGATACAGAGGTGACCTATTTTCCCAAGGGCAAAAGGAAAGGGAATCCAAAGAAATTAACATTCAGATGATCTCAGATGAGGCGAGGGTTTTAAATAGGCATTTATTTATCTATTTTTATATGTATGAATGTTTTGCCTGCATGTATGTCTGGGTACCACATGCAAGCCTGGTGCCCACAGAGGCCAGAAGAGTCTGTTGGATCCCTGGAACTGGAGTTACAAATGGTTGTAAGCAGTCCTTTGGGTACTGGGAATCAAGCTTAGGTTCTCTGGGAAAGTAGCCAGTGCTTTTAATCACTGAGCCATCTCTCTAGTCCTTGAGGTAAAGTTATTTTGTTTTTGTTTTATTTTGTTTCTTTTAAAGAGCTATGTATAACATGTGATGTGAAGTAGTAAGGATAATACCAAATAGGTTTAATCTAGTATTTGGCTAAAACTACAAGCTGTGATTCAATGCAAAGGAGAGTAAAGGGATGGATCTTCCCTTCCTTCTCCAGGGCCCACCTCTGTAAGTGAGTAGAACTTGAAAATACCATATTGAGTGAAGTAACATTGTGCGTTCTCTTCCATCAGAGGTTTCTAGATCCAAATCTTTAGATGTGAATACATATCCTGTAGTAACTATAGAAACCAGGAAAATAAAAACAGGATCATTGCTGAGATGGAGAATGGGGGAGCAATAGAGAAGAGCAGGATACAAGTGATCTGATTGGGGATCTGGGAGAGGGGGTGTCTTGTTACGGTTACTGTTGCTGTGAGGAAATGCCATGACCAAATGCATCCTGGGAGGAAAGACTTTACTTGGCCTTGGTCACTGAAGGAAGTCAGGACAGAAAGGAAAGCAACAGGGAGCTTTGGAGTTGTTGGTACGGAGCATACAAGAGACTCCCAAAGCACACAGGATATTGCTATTGCCCTCCAGGGTAGAAGATAAATCCCTATTGCTGAAGGCACCTCACACTTCAGAAACAAGAGATGCCTCTGAGTGAGAATTGAATGTCTCCTTCCTGAGGGCTAGCTTAGTAACTGAGTGGCTACCCAATACCAAATGGTCACCTACGAAAACATACAAGTAATATTATACAGACTGAACAGGTTATATTTGTGCATTTAGGAATATACATGTATATACAAAAATATGTATATACATATAACAACAATCAGTGAAAAAAAGAAACCATAAATTTGAGGAGAGCGAGGAAGAGTATATGGGAGGGATTGGAGGGGGAAAAGGGAATGAAATAATCATAGTATAATCTCAAAAATAACAGAAAAATCTTAAGTAAGACATTAGGCAGGAGATTGAATCATGAGGGCAAGGCTCTAGCGTGGACAATTAGATGCTCATGAAAGGGACTGATGGAGAGTCATCACTCTTCCCATTGGAACTTCCAGCCATGGACATACAATATTCCTCTTTTCTGAGAAGAAAACTGAACCTAATGCCAAGGTGATCTGGGACTTCTCAGCTTCCAGAGAAATAAGTCTGGTTTTTGTTTTTTGGTTTTTTTTTTTTTGTAC
Organism: Tokudaia tokunoshimensis; assembly: GCA_036184795.1. NCBI lineage: Eukaryota > Metazoa > Chordata > Mammalia > Rodentia > Muridae > Tokudaia > Tokudaia tokunoshimensis. The sequence goes on from BTHU01000011.1 coordinate 68,490,096, forward strand.
CTTCTCAAAGATTATTGTAGAAACAGCACAAAGCAGATTAAAAGGGTGAGGTAAAATGAAAAAGATGAAGTTTACCAGTAGGTATGTTTAAATATATTTTGTCTGTATGTGTCTGGTATATAAAATACAAATATAACAACTGTGTGTAAATAGCAATAGTTGTGAAAATTTTCCCAGGAACATTTCCCATCCATCTGTTTGAGATGAACTCACTGTAATTATGACAATTGAAGACATTTACAATTTTTAAAAAAAATTAAAACAAGACAGTAAAGAAAGATATTCTATACCTATGGCCGATGGTAGAAAGCTGATTGAGAATAAATATAAAGTAATTCTTGTGGTCTTCTGGCTTGATTCTGTTGTATGTATCACATTTTAGGCTGAGAAGTATAAAGAGAACTTTAACAAAACTTGAAATTGGGTGTCAATAAAGCAATTTAAATAGAATTTGAAAATTTCAGAAGAAAACCAAAAGTTCAGGGATCCACTCAGCTGATGACACCTGTTTTTTCAGCAGTTGGGAAGCTGACGAAGGAGAGTTTCAAGTTCAAGGCCTCTGCCTCTGCCTCTGCCTCTGTCTCTCTCTCTCTGTCTCTGTCTGTCTCTGTCTCTGCCTCTGTCTCTCTCTCTCTGTCTTTCTCTGTCTCTGTCTCTTTCTCTCTCTCTCTCTCTCTCTCTCTCTCTCTCTCTCTCTCTCTCTCTTTCTCATACATGCACACATACACTAACATGCACATGCACCCACGCACCCACACGCACAACTACCTGGCATTAGCAAGCTCGCAAGGACTGGCAGTCAGCTCTTCAAATGCATCTCAGCAAACAAGAAAGAATTGGGTTTGGAGAAGACATAGAGGAATAAAAGAAGAAACAGGGACCAACAAGAGAGAGAACTACCTAGAGGAGCAAACCTAACTCTTTACAGCTGCTTCACTCAAAAGGAAAACAGAAAAGAGAAAAAGAAAAATAAGAATAGTTTTATACGAAGTCAATAAAATAACCAAAATTTAAATTACAGTGAGAATGTAAAAGAGAGCAGACACAGGGGAAAGGCAAGGTTTATTTTGGCTTCTTGCCTTCAGGGGTTTCAGGCTACAGTCACCTGACCACACTGCTTTGGACATGGAGTAGCACAATCCATTAAGGGGGCATCGTGGGCCCACCACTTGGTTCTACATGGCTGCTGTTTGGGGTCAGAAAACAGAGGAAAGGGGCTGGTAGATGGCTGGGCATTTAAAAGTGCTTTTGTCACTCACGAGTTCAGACCCTGGTAGTGGACCATCCCACAGACTCCTGTAACTCCAGCCTCAAGACATCCGATGTCCTCTCCTGGCTTCTTCATGTGCACATATATGTGCAGCTGCATGCACACATGTGCATTTACTTACACACATATACATTAAATAAAAAATGTTTAACATTAAAAGAAGCAGAGGAAGGGTATTCCTTTCAGATCCGTGTCATCAAAGACGTAATTTCCTTTCATTAGGCTCAGCCTTCTAGGTTCTCCCACCTCCCAATATTGCCACAGGTTGTTGACAAGCCCCCAAATACGGGCCTTTGGGGTTCCACAAGATTCAAGAGCAACAGGCACCTTTGAACACGGTCAAGGCTTCCCTGGGCAGCTCTGAATGTGGGACTTAACATTTGAATGGCACCTGACATTTACTGAGGACCTACTTTGCCTGGTATGATTCTGAGATCTCAAAGCCACTCCTCACTGGCTCCTTTAGCAATCCAGGGGGATACAGAATACCTTTTGCATGCGAGGGGACCAGTGTTCTATCAAAGTGGGATTTGCCATGGGTCAGAGTCCAAATCCTGAGCTAATGACCACTTTCTGGAGCTGCTGTTTCTCCAGGAAATTTTATAAGCTAACTTTCGTACTAGGTTCTGCCAACAAGTCAGTCAGTCAGCCTCCTGTTGGAAGTTCTTCAATTCCGAAATAACATGTCTCTAGGTGATTTCTGCTCTTCTCAGGCTAATGTCTCCTAACCTTTTAGGGTCCCTTGGGCACTATCCAGGCCTTTTGTCACTCTGGGCACCTGGAACACACCACAGTTAACCACGCTATAACTTGAGGGGTGGAAGTCACTGCCACAACTAAAAGTTTACTGAAACCACCTACATTTTCCCTCTCCTCTCCTCTCCTCTCCTCTCCTCTCCTCTCCTCTCCTCTCCTCTCCTCTCCTCTCCTCTCCTCTCCTCTCCTCTCCTCTCCTCTCCCCTTCCCTTTCCTCCTCTCCTCTCCCCTCTTCTCTTCTCTTTACCCAAAGGAATTTGTTCTAGCTTACCACTTACTAGCTAGCTATGCAACCTTGGGCATAGCTAGTAAGTTGATAACACGTATGCCCACAGGGCCTTTCTATAACACATAGACCATTGTTTAGAATTATCACCGAGATGAAGGAAGGGAGGCTCACCCTGAGGGCAGCCCTGCTTCTGAGGGCAGCAATGCAGCCTATGTGACTTGGGAAGCTGAGCCTAAGGGGATGAGGATGCCATGTTCGGAGAGTGAATGTGACCCGAACACTGACTTGGCCTGGAGTCCCGGAAGAGAAAACCAGGAGCTGTACCCAGGGAAAGGACCCAAGACTACTGAACTTATGGAAGAGGCTTCCTGCGGTCTGAGTAAAAGACCTTTGTTTCCACTCCACGTGGATAGCTTCCTGGGTGCCTGATTACATATATATCAAGCGCAGGCCAGAGTCCAGAGATAAACTGGCCTATCAGAAAAACTAGTTGAGATCACAGGAAATGGGCAACCTCCAGCACCAGTGGAAGCAGGTGCACGCACCTGGGGCTTGTGCATGCTCCCCTGAGTGGAACGCTTATGGGATGGGACAGTCGAACTCACCTGTGCAGGGCCACCAAGGCCCAGCCTTCCCCTGTTCACATCCTGGACTCGTCTTCCTCATCTGACAGGGAGTTAGCAGACATTTATCTCCCCATCCATAACAGAGGAATGCAATTCCCTCTGGGAACTTTATCCCAAACTGAACTATACAGAGAACGTTCTTGGAGCCTTGAGCTGGTGAGGAGCTCATGCCATTGTCCTGTGCATCTTTCTCTGGTCACACATGCGTCCAAGCCACATAGAATGAAGACAAGCTGTTGTGTTTGAGTGTTAGGGCTGTGGGCATGAGCCCCACATCCAGTGCCTTTCCTCTTTTTAAGTTGTTTTTTTTTCCCCTTGGGAATTTTGTCACTGAAGTGGAAAGCTGGCCAGTATGCCCTCCAAAAGTAGAGACAGCTAGTTTTACTTCAAGGCAAACTCAGAAGCATTGTGCAAGCAATGATACTCCACAAAGCATCTTGTGAATTCGAATGTTATATTCAATATGATAATATTGTGGGTTAATATCATTACACAAATTGTGTTTCACTTGGCTAGTTAGCTTAAATTCTTGACTGCAAAATGGATTTTTTTGTCTCAAAACATTTTATAATTTGCATATATGTGTGCATGTGTATTTGTGTTCGAGAATGTACATGTACAGGGATACCACATGTGTGTGGATGGGGAGGGGTGTGTATATGTCAGGGCCAGCAATCTGCCGCATATATTATTTTTCAGATAAATTCTGGAAAGTAGGCTAGATTGCTAGCCAGCAAGTCTGAAGCCTGTCTCTGCCTCCCCAGGGCTAGGATTTCCAGGGCACACTACCAGGCCTGGCCTTTTCACATGGGTCCGGGATCATACTCAGCTCCGCATGACGGTGTACAGGCACGTTACTGCCTGAGCCATCTCTCCGACCCAATTTCATGAAGTTTTGAAAGAGTTATTTATTTTTATCTTCCATGTAGTAGTGCCTGAATGTCTGTCTGTATATCATATATGCCTGGTGCCCTTGGAAGTCAGAAGAGTATACTGGATCCTCTGGAACTGGAATTTGAGATGGTTGTGAGCCAATATGGGGTGCTGGGGATTGAACCCAGATCCTCTGGAAGAGCAGTCAGTGTTCTTAACCGCTAAGCTGTTGTTCCATCCCCATAAAATTTATAAATGATAAGTACGCACATCATCTATTGTTCTACAAATTTCTTCCTTTTGCACTGGGAACTGAACTCAGGCCCTCATGCATGCTAGGTAAGAACTCTACTACGAAACTAAATACATGTGTAGGCAGTAGGGAAGCTATTCCCACAGAGGCAAAGTAGTCTTGGGTCCTTTCCCTGGGTACAGGCCCTGGCTTTCTCTTCGGGACTCCAGGCCGAGTCAGTGTTTGGGCCACAGTCACTCTCAGCTTCCCAAGTCACACAGACTGCATTGCTGCCCTCAGAAGCAGGGCTGCCCTCAGGGTGAGCCTCCCTTCCTTCATCTCAGTGATAATTCTAAACAATGGTCTATGTGTTATAGAAAGGCCCTGTGGGCAAACGGGTTGGCTTGCCCAAGGTTGCATAGCTAAATATCTTGCTCTACTTCTTATTTTTAGCCTACGAGGGGGTATAGAACAGCAATTGAATGCATATGTAGCAAACGTGCCAATCAAGCCAAGGCAGATAGCAACTCCAACACCTCAAATATTTCTATGTTGAAAAACTTGTAATTATCTTGAAGTACAACATTGCCTTAGTTAGGGTTACTATTGCTATGACAAACACCATGACAAAAAGCAGCCATTGAGGAAAGTCAATGTAGGAACTCAAACTCTGTGGAAACTGGAGGCAGGTGCTGCTTACTGGCTTGCTCCTCAGGGTTTGCCCAGCCTGCTTTCTTATAGAACCCAGGACCACCATCCCAGGAATGGCACCACCTACAATGGGCTACCCGCCCCCCCTAATTAAGAAAATGCCCTTCAGGCTTGCCCATAGCCTGGCCTTACAGAGGCATTTTCTTAATTTAGGTTTCCACCTCTCAGATGACTTTAGTTTGTGTCAAGTTGACATAAAACTAGCTAGCACAATCATGTGTACTGTTGTCACTCAAATGTGCTATGGAATAGCCCAGTTCACTCTACCTGACTCCCAGTGGTTTGGCTCAGTTATCTTGCCTCTCTGACAAGCACCTCTTAGACACTATTAATGAGACATAGGTCAGATGAGAAGACACTGTCTACATATCTGTACTTTTGGGGGGATGGTGTGTGATGTGACTCCAAGCAGACTGTCTCCTAGCTTTCCTGGGAGTTACCTGTTTAAGATTTCCACAGCTTTAGGTTTTGTGGTCATTTGTATGTTATGAGGCCTAGCTGCTTGGTTTTGCTTGTTTGTTTGTTTGGTGGTGTTGTTGATGTTTGGCTGTTTTGTTTTCTGGTTGAAAAGGTTGTCCTTTGCCTATAATAACTAAGCCATTTGGTTTTTAGAGACGTATGCTGTAAAAGGATATCGATGAACCTTCATTACCAAACACACCCACATTCTAGAGATTGGGAAGCCAACAGAATATGAGTTATTATCGAACAGAGTGCTGTTGCGGCCCTCAAGGATGTGGTGCCTAGTCATTCTTGCTTTGCTTTGCTTTGCTTTGAGGTTCCTGGGACCACACAGCTTTAAGCCACCTAGAACCTCCCAGCAGGTAATGACATCTGGAGTCAGGACCAGAGGTCCTAAAAGATGAACTTTCCATGTTTGGTTGGTTATTTTATTTTTTATTTATTTATATGAGTATACTGTAGCTGTCTTCAGACACACTAGAAGAGAGCATTGGATGCCATCACAGACAGTTGTGAACTACCATGGGATTGCTGGGAATATAAATTCAGGACTTCTGGAAAAGCAGCTAGTGCTCTTAACCACTGAGTCATCTGTTCAGGACCAAACTTTCCTTGTTTTAACACTAAGGTCTTCTCAGGAAGAAGCCAGTGCCTCTCCTCCATAGCATGAGATGTGTGTGAAAACACATTGTCACATACACTTATCCTTTTATTCTTATCTCAGGTTAATTTTCCCACCTTAGGAAACCCTGAGAACTTTGGGAGACTCCACATGGTCTCCTTATTCCCCACAATACTTTAACTTGGTGTGACTAGTCTTGGTTTATGTTCCAACATGATTTCCACCAAGGGGCAGATCCACTACTCAGTCAGAATTTGGGTCCTTTACTTAAATTTAATGTGTATTGATATACATGTTTTACAAGAGGAGCATCTATGTGTCATTGCTGTCCTGGGGACTGAACCTAGGGCCCCACACACTTTAGGCAAGAGCTCTGCCACTGAGCTACACCCCCAGTCCACCATGTCTGTGTGCCTTTAACCTTCTTGATATGTGGTCTTGTTGAGGACACAAACTCTTCCCTAGAAGAGTGTGGTCAACACAGACTAATCTAATGTCAAAAGTCTAGTTGTCAGTAACAAAATCCTGCCAGAAAACCTGCTACCCTACACATAACCCATTGGTTCCTTTAATGATAAAGACAAAAGACATCAATAGCTTCAAGTTGGGACGCGTTTCTGCCCTCCAGAGAATGGAATCCCAAGAACTATTTGACAGTGCTTGTGATTAATCAATGTCATTTGAGTTTAAGAGCTTAATTCTAATGGCTTTCTCACTTAATGAATTAACTGTTTAGAAAGTTTTCATGCGAGGGTGTTGTTGGAGATGACAAAACTGTTGAAACCAGAGAACATCTGTTTGTGGAATGGATCAGATCTAAGAATCCAAGACCATTTTTTGATTAAAATCTGCTTAGACTTTCAGCTCATAGTGTAGACATTACTTTCTAGAATTTCCTTCCAGAGCCCCCCAAGACAATGCTAAACACACCTCCTTCTGGAGCCCCTGGCAATGCTAAACACACCTCTCTCTCTGGAGCCTCCAGTCCCATTGCCTGTGGAGACAGTGCATGAAGATCCCCATTCACTCCAGACAGTTGTTCAAGGCAGGGCTGGATGTTTGCTGCCAAATGTTAAAAACTCTGGAAATTACTATGGGCAGAGATGGCATCAGTGTATCTGCTGAATAAATGCATTTTTAAAATGGTATTCATTTTAAAAAGAAAAAGACAGAAAGAAACTTAGAAGAGCCAGGAGCCAGTCAGGTGACCCATAAAGTTACACAGTGAATAACCTCTATGGGAGTCAGAACCAAGAGGAGGATCTCAAGAGGTGTACAGAATCTGGGACAGGCCAGGATTCAGACCACCCAGAAAGCTCCAGGTTGCAACATTGCCTTCTTTAAATCAAGGGTTTTTATTAAGGCAGAATTAGGATTGAAAGGCAGGGGGGAGCTTTTTACCAAACAGAAGCCAGAGAGTATCAGGTCTGTGATACTGCTGGTCACATGAGGATATCGCTTAGGTGTATCCTGAGTCAAACTCACTGTAGAGTTCTGTTGGAAATCTGGACATGACTTTGCCTAAAGCAGCCCTCCTGCAAGTAGGAAAGACCTGAGCCAAGGGATAGCAGTGGGCTAAGTCCCAAGTTGGAGATACTTGGGACCAGTTTCCTGTCACTGACACATCCTAGAACCAACCTAGGAGAAGCCAGGCATAGGGAGCTGCAGCCTTCTTAAACTGCTTTGTTTCAATTAGATCGCCAAGCAGGTCACTGAGTATATACGGGGCAGATGGAAGGACAGATGTATATTAGTCTAGTTCTTGCTGCTGTAACAGGATGCCCCAGGCTAGAAAACTTATAAAGAATAGAGTTTCAAAACATATGATTCTGGAGACTGTGGAGCCCAAATGCATGGTGTGGGCATCTGGTGATGGCCTCTCACCTGCCTCACAAGATGACAGGTCACTCTCATGGTGAGACTGTAAATGTGCTAGTTTGGTCTTGTCCACTTCTTATAAAGCAATTAATGCCATTGTGAAGGCCCCACCTCTATGACATCATCTAATTCTAATCTCCTCCTTTAAATCCCCACCTCCAAATAACATCAACTAGAAACTGGTGGGTTTAGTTTCCAGCATGAGCATTTGAGAGATACCTTCAACGTTAACAGCAACATCACTGCAGGGGTTCTCATCACTCAGACTTGTGCTGTTATTGAATCGTGCCTTTGTGTCCGACCCACAACTTCATAGTATATATGGAAATTAAGCACTTGTACACAGCGGTTCTCAGTGGCTCCAAAGCTGGGGGTGGAGGGGTGGGGGGGGGTTGCCATCCTGGGGATTAGCAGCAGCCTGGGGGACTCTACAGGTAGAGTGCTGTGTTGTGATAAACAGCAGAAGGACTGGGGACAGGAGACAGAGCCAATCAGTCCCCACTTCCTCTGGGGGTTGGGCGGGGGACTCACTCCATAGTCACAGGCCTCTCACATTTGGAGAGAACCATTTTTCTTTGGGACTAAAGGCACACGCCGCCTTGCCCAGCTTCCTCAGCACTTCCTAAGGGCTGAAGAGTTTCTGTTATGATATTAGAAGTTCACTCACTTTGCTTTGGGGTAAAATGAAGACTCTTTGTTTGCTTTGCTTTGATCGTCATTTTTGTAAGGAAGTGAGTACCAAGGAAAATACAAATGGATGTGGGACATTTCTGCTGAACTCAGCAATGTCTTTAAAATAAATATAACACTAGAAACAGAAAATCCCCAGGATCACGCACCATGCCTGCCTCTCACAGGGGATGATTCAAGATGCTGCCAAATCCTGGAGCGCACACTCCTCCTGCAAAAACAGGTCCGAGATACACAGCCAACTCCACTCCCAGCGAGCCTTCTTTCTGATATGAGAAGCATTTTAAAAAGCTGCTTCCCAGAAACAGATTTATATTTCATATAGTTTGCCTGTTTAAAGTGATTTGGGGAATGTTACTTTATTTACCTTTTCAAACTACGGAAGGTATATGTCAGTATAAATTTTGCTATTGTAAACACTTAGGGTGTTTTGTTTCAGTGAGCGACACTGAGCCCATCCACAACCTTGAATCACTGTTGTCTATGTCCAAACTGTTGCTGTCACCCACACCAGAACTCAGTACCCACAAAACACTAGCTGTCATCTCCCCTGCACAGTCCATGACACTCACATCTTATAGACTGGCCCCTGTCAGGTGTCTTGTATAAGAATCATTTCCTGTTTGTCCTTTGGGGTGTGGATTATTTCACTAGCATGTTTTCTAAGGTTCATCTGTGTTGAAGCTTGTGCCTAATGTCTTCCCTTATTATGCCTGGGTAACATTCCATTGTGGAGAAACTCCAATATCTGCTTATATGACATTTTAGAAACCAAATATGTGTGGACAGGCCACACAAAGCAGTTCTCCAGCAATTGGAGGCCCTATAATTTAATTCAATCATGACACTAACTATCCCAAGTTAATGCGAACCCCATACCGCATTAAAGAATGTGGTGTCATAGACTATCTCCACATAGGAGTCCAGGACAAAGTCAGGCTCAGACTAGCTCCATATATATATGGATATTGGTTCCCATGACAGCCCCTCCTCAGGCTCAGTGCTTTACTACAATAGCTAAGAAAACACTTTACTTGTGTTTGTTGGTTTATTTTGAAGGATACAACTCAGAAGCAATGAAATGGAGGAGAAATGAGAAGTCCATGTGGGAAGAGAAGGGCAACTCCATGACCTCTGGAAGTGTGCCCTTCGCCCCATACTTCTGTGTGCCTCCCAACCTGGAAGCTCTCTGACCCCATGTTTATGCATTTTAAGGGCATTCCCATGAGGGTATGTTTGCTTCCATCATTGGCATGTGGTGATTAGTCCTACCCTCTCTTTCCTATCCACAGGAGCTGGGTGTGCTTCCAACCTGTAATGGCTTGGCTTGTTCCTTTGCCAACCAATCTCCATCTTGACACTCTCTGGGAGCCCCCGATATCGCACCAGCTTGCCGGGTGCTATGTATTATTTTGATGTTTTCTTATATACTAAAGTCTGAATCATTCTTATTTGAGAACACACACACACACACACACACACACACACACACACACGTACTTCATCCTTTGGTGATAAAATATACTATTTAACATATCTGTTCTCAACTCTTTTGAGTCTGTTTGTAGGAGTGGGCATGCTGGGTTACAAGGCAAATCTACATTTAACTTTGAGGACTCTCCAAGCTGCCACAGCTGATCTACATTTTTCATCCCTCTTAGCAATCAATAGTTCTTCTAATTCTTTTCTTTTTATCTTTATTCATCTTCTTTCTTTCCTGTTTTTTTAATGAGCTATAGCTGATCTAATGAGTGTGAGATGATACCTCAGTGTTGGTTTTATTCACATTCCCCATGACTGGGCTACCTTTCTTTAGAGCAATGTCTATTCAGCCCATTGCCCACTCGTTGTTGGTTGGGTTGTTGGTCTTTCTGCTGTTGAGTTGTAGTGATTCTTTATGTCTCTTCATCAGACACATGATTCCCAGTGTTTTCCATCACTCTGCAAATTGCTTATTACAGTCTAGATATAAAATGAAGTCACAATGAATGCTCAGGTCCCCAGGTAGTAGTAGCACTAATAGGGGAGACTATAGGAACATTGTCTGGGGAGGAGGGTGAGATACAAAAAGTCAATCTCAGGGGCCATGCCTTTGAAGGTTAGATAGACCTGCTCCCAGAATCCCCTTCCCTCCTTGCTTCTTGGCCACCATAGTTTTCTCCATGCACTCTCACCTCAGAGATGCTCTGACTGACCCTGGGCTGAACACTCTGAAAACACAAAACCAGTGCTTTTCCCTTTAAATTGACTGTCGGGTGTTTTGGCCACAGGGACCGAGATACACAGCACCTTGTATTGTCTTAGCATCTAGAGTCCTCATAGTAGTGGTTCTTCATCTTCATCGTCAACTAGATGTAGAGTCACTAGGAGACCAAGTTCTAGGTGTGACCATGAGAGTTTTTGCAGAGAGGTTCATCTGAGAAGGCAAGGCCTCTCCTGATATGAGTCTCTATCCCGTGGGCTGGGATCTGAGACTGAGTCAAAAGAAGACAGGCAGATGAGCACCAGTAGCCATCTCTCTGTGCTTCCAGACAGTAAAGGGGACACTCACAGCACTGCCTGGTATTCCTGCCCCATCCTCTCCCATCATGCTCAGCGTCACTCTCAAACTGAGAGCCAGAACAAAGCCTCACTTCCTCAAGTGGCCTTTCATCTTATTTTTCCCCATAGAAACAGGAATAACTAATATGACTTGTTAGTTCGTTTAACTCTCAGTACTAGCTGGTCCTCACAGAGTAACTGCCACAGGGGGAAGTCACCCGTGAGTTTCACAGACTCCTCAATGCATAAGAAGTCTTGGGAAAACAATTAACATTTCTTGTCAGCCTGTCTGCAAGCCTCATGGGGATTCTAGCTTTGTTCCTGCAACAAAACCCCTACTCAGAGGATGAAATTTTTGTACTGGAATGTAAGAGGCTTTCTACACTTTTTCTACCGGGTTCCTAAGTTGGTCAACTTTCTATCCCTGCAGCAGATAATCTTACAAAGAGGAAAGGTTTAGTTTTGAGTCCTGGTTTCCGAATACTGTGGTAGGGTTATGTGACAGAGCAACAGTTGATCCCACAGTGGACCAGAAGCAAAAGGAAGCAATGGAGGCGCTGGGGCTCGAATGTCCCCTTCAGTAGCATGTCTCCAGAGACTTCCCTCTGACTCAGCTCCAACTCTTAAAGGCCTTACCACCTCCCTATAGGCTGGGAACCAAAGGTCTGTGCATGGGCCAAACTACAGTTGTTTCAATCTACAGGACTTTCCATTTTTTTTGATATGTTTACATATAATTTATAAGAAGGAAGCCATTTTAGTTCCATCTCTCCTGTCAATCCTTTCTCTTGCTCTCTGCACCTCAACTCTCCCTCCATCTTGCCCTGGCTTTTGTTTCAGGTTTAATCTTTAAACTACATCTGTACAGTGCTAAATGAGCTACATTTAGTTTAGTCGGGGGGGGGTTCCCCCCCTTTCCTAATTTCCCACCCTCCCCAAAGAGTCCATTAAACTTATAAGGGTGACATAGCTTAAAATATATATATTCTTAGCAACAGAACTCAAAAGATAAGTCATCTGTAGGTGCTTCAGCAAACACATAAACCACACTTCAATCCTGTTGACCTAGTTGAGAATAAAAGAAAGTACTTGGTATTAAGTAGGGCTGCAACCTGGAAAAGCACAGACTTAGGCCAACTTGAAGTGTGTGGTGGTTTTACAAAATTGCAGCAGGATTTAAGACTTTAAACCAAAGACATTGAAAACGACTTCTGTTTTTAGTCAGGGATTACTATTGGTTCTGGCAGAAGCTGAGCTGTTTTGTAAGAAGGGGATTAAACAGAATGTAGGCAGAAGGACACCTGAGTCATGACAGATTAGATATAAAGCAATTTTTGTTTTTAGTTTCAACTCTGTCATAATGGTTTGCTGTTGGAGGTGGTGGTGGTGGTGGAGGTTCTTATTTTGTGATACAGGTGTAAAAGAATTTTAATTGATAGTGTAAAGAGTAAAGTAAAAGTGTAAAGCCTTAAGGAAAGCACCTTCTAACTGTGCAGGAGTTCACTGAGATACACAGAGTTTGGCTTCCTTAATTCAGACGTGTGATGCTTTAATCTATGAGTTCGTTAGAATAAGATGAGTTTATTTTCTTAAAGTAAAAATAATGTATAAAATTTAGGCTTGGTGTGATGGCCCATGCCTGTTGTCTTAGCACTTGTGATTTGAGAGGCTGAGGCAGGAGAATTGCCAAAAGTTCAAAGCTAGCTTGAGTCACTTAGTGAGTGTAGCCAGGCCAACCTAGGCTACAGTGTGAGACCTTGTCTCAACAGGGAATAGAAAGAAAGAGATTGGAAGTTTGGAAGAAGGGATCCAATAGTCATTACACAGGAGGCCAGCAGGGACCAACATTGCTTCGAAGCCTGCCCATCACAGGTTGGTTTATCTGTTGCTCAGTTCAAAGTCTGGCTGCAGGTGTGTCTGAGATCTGACTAACAAGGGCCTCCTGGCTCCATTGAGATCCCTCCAACTAGCTTTTTGTTGTTTTAACTTGGCAATTCACACTGGGAAACGTTTCAATTTACTCCCCCAGAAACTAGTACTATTATAATAATTACTCCATGAAGTAGCTTTTATGTTACATCCTTAAATCTATCCTAGGCATCTTTGCAGCATGCAAGAAAAAACAAAGCCGACATATATATGTAAGTATCTATGTGTTACATAGGAAGTAAGTCTCCGGGGATAATTTGCTTTCAAGGGCTCATGTAGCTGCCTGGTAGGGTGATCAGCATGAAGCCTTCACCGTGGAAGCATTTGGTTTTGTAACCCGTGCTTCGCTGTTGCTGCAGCCAGGAAGCTGGGCTGGGCCTCTGACTAGTCTTCCTGTCTGACTGAAATCAGATGGACTTCATCCTGAAGTCAGCAGTTGAGGACTAGGGGGAGGGAGGAAAGTGGGTTGTTGCGACTGAATAATTACTGATGTTTCCAGACTTCTTGCCTCCTGGGGATGGCATGGATCTGGTTCCATCAAGGATGAACCTCCCTCAGCTTCTGGGGAGACAGGAAAAACTGCCCAGCCTTTCCAAGACTCCCACATCACGTAATTGACATGGAAGTACAGTGTGAACCCTTACCTACTGGGTTCTCCCCCTCTGGGGCAAATCTGGATCACAATGAGAAAGACAAAGGCAGAGTGGGAAGGACACCGGAACTGTTAAAACATGGGAAAACCTAACAATCTAAGCCAGATAATCCCAAAGGAACCTCATGCCAAGGTAGCCTTCTCTGCTCTTCTCTTTTTTTAAAGCACTTTAGACCATAACTAATAAGAAAAAATTTATATTGTTATCTGCACACACACACACACACAAATGTGCACACCTGTACATATGTACCCAACTGCACAACACACACACACATATACACACACACACACACACACACACACATACACACACATACACACATACACAGTGCTAAATACTTCCATTTCAAAGGAACATTTACAGTGGTGCTTTCTAGGAATTTAACTGATAATCAGTTTTGAAAAGTCTCATCTATTAGATAAACAGTCATATGGAAGAAGCCATGGAAAGACCCTAGGCTTCAGCCCTGGTCTCCAAAGACCTTACCACCTGTAAAGGGCGTTTCATTAGAAAATTAATACTACATAGTTAGGAAACTGGCTTAGAAACATATATACTCTTCAACCTATATATAATATACCCACCATGAAAATGCCTCAAAATGCTTGTATTGCTATGGAAAATGAAGTTATCCCCACAAGGTAGAAAGTCTCTTCCATGCACTGACCACAGCATTGAATGAACATGGCCATGATCCATCAGCTTATACAATAGAAATCTCCACCTTCTTACTAACCATACACAGCCAGTCTCTAGTCTTCACTATACTAGCCCAAGGATTTCCATCAACATCTGATGTTCAGGGTTAGAGGATTCATGGGGGGAGTTGGGCAGGCATGTCAACATTCAACCACAACTACAGAAACTCTGTGTTCCTGTTTGATGTACAAAGCCAGCTCCCATCACTCTAAACCTTCTCCCTGGTCTTTGGGTTTCTTTAGATTCACCCCCCCCCCAGTAAATTGTGCCCAGAGATTAGTGAGTGGCTTCATCTCTGTCCGAGGCATCAAAAAAGTCAGAGATATGCTTGCTTCTAAGCCGAGAGCAGTAAGCATCTATATGGTTTCTGCTGACTATCACATATGTGTTTCATTTTACAAAGCTAAACAGATTCCCTACCAGTTTGTATACTAAAGATTCAGAATAGGATGGGTGGGATGGCACATGCCTTTAATCTGGACAACTGGTAGGCAGAAACAGGAAATGCTCTGTGAATTCAAGGACAGTCTGGTCTACAAAGTGAGTTGCAGGTCCGCCAACTCAAAACAAAACAACCTGTCTCAAAACAAAACAACAAACCAAACAAAACCAAACAACCAAATAAACAAAATAAAAAAAAATCAGAATGCTTCAGAAGTATTTATAGATCTAGAACTGAATAGGAATAATTTAATTGAGATTGTAATATCCAGACTGGAGTTTAGAGGAAGGTATAGAACATAGCTATCTACCATTTCTGTAGATATGTAAATGGCAGAGCATATATAGGCATATGTAGCCAGATTTTTGCTACTTTGTGGGTGCTCTTTTCTTCTACCCCTTTTCTTCCACCCTTTCAAACTCTTTTAACACTAGGTAGGAGAGAAAAAAAGGATGGGGGGAGAGAGAGAGAGAGAGAGAGAGAGAGAGAGAGAGAGAAGTCAGGGGTAGGGAAAGGGGAGATGATATCACTAGACTAGTTCCTGCTGATATGGAGCGTTGAGTTGAGTTCCTTGGGGTAAAGTTTGATCTTAGCTGCCAGGATATCTAATTTCTTCTCATCTCTTTGCACATGGCTACAGCAATCAACAGCAACCCACCAACAACTAACCACCCACTCTCCAAGGGCCCTGGCATTTATTTAGATACCTCTGAAAAGTTCCCAGGATTCCAAAGGCCACACACTCATAGAAACGATCTGCAGCTGGCAAAACTATGTCCCTGCTAGAGCATGATGCAAATCATAGTCAGCTGCTGTGAAGCAGGCCCATATCCCATACCGGGGACTAAGAAAAAAACATATTCCCATGATATTTCTGTAGTTTTTTTTAAAAGAAACCAAAACTCTCACTACAGGGATAGATGATGGAGACGACATAGACACAGATATATTGAAACCAAAAGTTTTACTCTAAGAGATGGGTTCACGTGATGACAGGGGTTGTGAGTGCACAATCTTCAAGGTAGGTTGGTGACATGGAGACCCAAAGAGCTGTTGTTGAAGGGGATGGCCCCTTCTCACTTTGCCTTGCAGTTAGCATCAAATGAGCAGGCCTCATCTACCACAAGCTCCTATTGTGATGTACTGTGCTTCCACACCAAACAACTCCCTGAGGTCTAACTGAAATCTCTGGAACTGAGGGTCCAAACACTTTCTTTTAGGTTTGTTATCTCCAATATTTTGTCACAGTAATCGAAACAGACACCCTCACAGAAACATCCATTTGGGCACTATGCCTGAGACAAGTTGACATATAAAACTCTTTCACCCGTGTTTGCCTGTGTCAGCCTGGCACTAATACATCTCTTTAAATCATATTTAATTGGCCACTAAGGACAAGGTCAGACTTCAGCCTAACACAACTAACCGGAGTACAAACAAAAGTGCACTCTTTCCCATAGAGGATACAACGTTCTTAGTGGTATCCACTCTTCTTTTTAATTAGCCATAACTTATATAATATGACAGAAGTTAGTCATATCTATAAATGCCAAGCTCTAAGGTCAATCGGTATATTCTATGCATCATGAAAAGGGATGAGAAGAAGAAAACAAACATATATTTGCTTAATACATATGTACAAAGTTGTTCATAATTTAAAAAATAGGGAATAATGTTCCTGACAAGACTCATCCTTATCTTCTGTACTTGGTCACATGTACACAGGTGAATTTATAGCTACCTTCTTCTTACTATCCTACTGTGTAGTCCATAATCACAATCCTAGTTGTGGTTTTTTTTTCTCCTAGTGGATTGATCCAAATCATTAATTCTGGACTGATTGGACCATTTTATAAACAACCCTGCTTGAAGTGAGTTGTTATGATTTTCCATCAACCTTGCTCTCTGGGCATAGAAATGTTGAGAGAGGCCTTAAGGAATTTCCTTTATCCCAGATACATTCTTCCTTCCCTCCTTTGGAAGAGCAATCCAGCATCTCTTCAGGAGTCAGGATCTGTCTTTCTAGCCAGCACAATAACTCAGCTTGGCTTTTTGACTCTGACCTGGCTCAGCAAGTTGTTCTTCAGCAACAGGTTCCTGAAAGGAAGGACCAGGTGATCAGAAGATAAGAGTATATGAGAGTTTGGAATCAGGAGGTCTTGCATAAGCTATGTCTTATGCCAAACAAATTTATTAACATCTTATATACGATTTGTGTGTTGGGTGAGGGAGAGTCAACAGATAGCCATCATACAATGGGATAAGCTAATTAGCAAGAAGCTAATCAAGCAACATTGCACAAAGGGAACACAGGGTATCTCTGTAACATTACATACTGAGCTCACAGCAGCCTTGGGACTGATAGCCACAGCTCCTTAAGGTGGAAAGAGTTGGGATTTTAGGATCTGAAGCTGCAGCTTCACCAAGGCTTGAGCCCAGGCAATTACTGGCTCTGGCAAGTATATTCTTGGTTTTAGAGAAGGAACTATGTTCCTTCTCCACACATTAGGGCCTCAAGGAAAGCTTCACATTGATCTAGTCCAGTAGTACTACTATTGAATCTTAATACAAGCATCTTCCTCTGGACTTAAGACCTCTAGGCCAGTCAAGTATAAGGTCTCAGGAACAAGAAACTAAATGTTTATTAGTATGTTACTAGGAGCAAAGTGAGAGGTTTTGGTCCCATGTTTACTCCTTGATCCCTGGACCATGACTTCTGACTATAGGAGAAACAACATGTATATTTGATAATAATTCAGAACATATGCAACCTTCTTCAGATAAATTCTTTACAGGCCATTTCTCCATTCTAGTGAGTTGGTTGCTTGAGGAAAGTAGAGAACATAGTAAGACAATGGTTTCTATGTTCGGTGTTTATTTGCTGTGAACTGAGTTCTTGGGCCAAAAGCAATGTTGTGTGGAAGACCATAATATTGGGTGATATTTATGGATGGCAGCTAACTGATCACTCTGGGGAATGGTATACCTTTTTTTTTTTTGAGGGGAGGGGTTTAATGTTGGTCTCTGTTGTTGGCAAGTTGGGCATTCAGATGTAGCCATAGCCAGGTCAGCCTTGGGGAGTGGGAGTCTACGTTTAACTGATCAATGACTTACTTCTCCCTCACCCTGGACACTTTGTTCATGAGCCTATTGGACAATAAGAGTGCTGGCTGGGGAAGGACGTTGACTGGAAACTATAGGATAGGTTATTCTAAGCATGTCTCCTTATCCTTTGCTCTGGTGAGCATTCACTGGGGACACTCAAATCTACATCAGCTTTGCCCATTCAGAGGGTTTCTACCCATGTAACTCTTCCCTGGATACCCTTGTGGTCATTTGTCCAACCGTATTTCTCCCAAGACTATGACAACCCAGGAAAACCACTAGCTAACAATATAGGAACTGGTGTACTTGAAACCAGACCATTCCTCCATCTAAACCACACTACTCCATGTGAGCCATCAAGGGAATTTATTCAGAGATGTTTCCCAAGGCCGCCTGGGGGCCTTTCATTAATTTTAGAGAGAAGTCTCTATAATTAAATCAGAATAAAGGGGATTGGAAACTACCAGAGTCAAGAAACTTACATTCTGCCTTATAGTTCATGTTATGCTTATTGCAAAAGCATTTGGTGTAACCTAAAATATCAAAAGGCCTCAAGAAAAACAGTTAACATTAAAGTGGAGATAGTAATTATCAAGTGTTCTCCCCCAGCAACTGATCCCACCCTCCTTCTTAAGCTGTCCATCACCAACTGTCCTTCTCTGCATGGCTCTATGTACATTCCCTTGGGTCTTTTCATCACACCAATGAAGTTATTGCTGTCACGTCCCAAATCCATACTTCACCCTTACAGTCCAACCAGAGTGTGCTACTCTCCCTTGTGCCACTGTTATAGATGTGGATCTGAGTCTAGAGATTTCCAGGGCCTTCTGTCTTAGAACAAGGAATCAAACCAGGGACACACAGATAATGATAAAAATAGAAACAGCTTGCTAAATATGAGAATAATGACCCCACGAATGGAATTGGGCTAATGAGTCCATGCCTCAAAAGTCTCCCCTTTCCTCAGCATCATGACCATTTTAGGTTGTTTAAATAGCAGCCGCTTTTTCTAACATTTGGAGAAGTAGGGGCATTCTCATGTATCTTTTTATTATTATTATTATTATTATTATTATTATTATTATTATTATTTCATTGTACCCTTGGTCAGGGAAGATTTCTTGTCCCTCTGCCAATTGGCTTCTTTTGTATGTTAATCTTGATGTCTCTTTCTCCACTCTTATTCTCCTCCTATACCAAGTCCATATTCATCATTCTGAGCAATGATGAATAGAAACCTCTATCTTCATCTCCATCTTGGATGTCACCACCATACACCCAGTTGCTCAAGACAACCTGAATCATACTTCTATTATCTGCACATCTGATTGGTCACTGGGCTTCGTCATGATGATACCCAAATACACCATATTTTTTCACATTCTTCTCCACTGCCCTCTCTTACATCTCATCATTTCTCCTGGGATGTTCTTGGGCCTCCACACCTCCAGGATTCACCTACCTTCCTCCATCCTTAGCACTCCTCCAAAAGGATTTCTTTACAAAGAAAAGACATTAGATCTATCTGCTGTCTTCACTTGGAATTCTTCAACAGCTCCCCATGGCTGACATGGGACACTGTGTCCTTCTTGATGTGGCTCTGTCAAAATAGCTAGCCTCGCTAAAGAGTGAGGTGTTCCACCTACACAAATGTTTAGGAGATTTCTGGTTTGTCTACAGGTAGAATAGAATTTGTCATGTTTATGTTGTTAAAATATTTTTAACATATGACATATGTCTTTCAAACAGGTAACTCTAGGTATAATTCCACTTCTGATGATCAGGGTCCCCACCATTGATCCTGACTCCTAGACTGTGTTGTAATAGGAGAAGGCCCTGAGTCTCCTAAGGGGTGCCCATGGGAATTCCTAGTCTAAGAGTGAGGAATCCTCCAGACTAAGTCATAGCATTATGGTTGATAAATTGGCTGCCTCTCCTATGTCTTTTATCATAACTTGCTAAAGTCTAGCCCATGCATTTCTGTTCCTTTATCCATTGTACTCTGGCTACAGTCTCTCCTGTTGAATCTAGAATCTTAGTTTTATTTAAAATACAAGTCAATGGGTGGGACCTGAAGGGTAGGAAGGAGCAGGACATGAACTCAACCACTCTGCTTACTTTCTACTTGCCACCTTGTATACAACTGTGTTGTCAGGGTGGAGTTGACTGATGTTTGGCTTCAGCGTCTGTGTCTTAGGGTTTCTATTGCTCTGAAGACATAGTGTTGGAGAAGGAGTTGAGAGTTCTACATCCAGATCTGCAGGCAGCAGGAACTGACTGGCTTGAACTTCTGTGAGACCTCAGAGCCCGCCCCCACAGTGACATACTTCCTCCAACAAGGCCACACTGTTTTAGTCAGGGTTTCTATTCCTGCACAAAACATGACCAAGAAGCAAGTTGGGGAGGAAAGGGTTTATTCAGCTTACACTTCCACATTGATGTTCATCACCAAAGGAAGTCAGGACAGAAACTCACTCAGGGTAGGAACTTGGAAGCAGGAGCTGATGCAGAGGCCATGGAGGGTGCTGCTTACTGGCTTGCTTCCCCTGGCTCACTCATCTTGATTTCTTATAGAACCCAAGACTACCAGCCCAGGGACGGCTCCACCCACAATGGGCTGGGCCCTCCCCCTTTGATTAGTAATTGAGAAAATGCCTTACAGCTGGATCTCATGGAGGCTTTTCCTCAAGGGAGGCTCCTTTCTCTGTGATAACTCCAGCTTGTGTCAAGTTGACACACAAAACCAGCTAGTACGCACACCTTCTAATAGTGCCACTCTCTATGGACCAAGTACTTAAAGATATAAGTCTGTGGGGGCCATATCTAGTCAAACCTCTACAGTCTGTGTTTCAATAAGCTGAGTTTATCTGTGTGCTCATAAAGGATCAAGAAATAGAACTCTAGGGGTTGGTGATGGCTAAGCCTGATGACCTAAATTTGAGCCCACATGGTGGAAAGAAAAAGAAGAGAACCATCTCCAGCAAGGCCTTCTCTGCCTTCCACATGTGCACTAAGGCACATACATGTCCTCTGACAATCATTGAAAACGTTTTTTTTTTTTTTTTAAAAATGTAATAGAAAGAAACAGGCCAGAGCTCCTCTCCTGACCCTTTGTCCTCCTGCAGCTCCTCCCAGCCCAGGAACACAATAGCCATCCCAGTTTCTGTGCTGTTTGAATTGGGGAAGAATAATATGTACCAGATATGACAGAACAGGAAACTTGTTAAATTAGTCCACAGTACACCATCCAATTTCAGGTTTACTCTCAATGCCAAGGAATATATAGCCATTCAAATGCTAAGTGGTTCTATTAAAAAATAAATCAAACAGCCCTGGAAAAGCTAAGTAAGCATCAAGTAGACTGGCTGGGCAATGGGAGAAGTACCCAATGGCTCATGTGTGCCATCAGTGCACTGGTGTTCATTGTCTTGGGTTATTTAAAGGAACAGAACAGAACAGACCAGGATGCATTTATGAGAATCTATTGCACTGGTTTACATGAGCATAATGGCAAACAATTCTCAGGAGCACCACTTCCTTCACACCTCCTTCATCTGAGCTAGGAGGGACAGCATCTGCCCATGACAGGTGATATGGACACATGACTTGACATGTCCAGGTGATAGGGACATGAGTCCCACAGACAGTAGAGCTCTGGCAACAGCTCTATATCCGGTCACTGAGATGTCACAAAACCTCAGTTCCATAAAGCAGAGCTGAAACCTGTGCACCAAAGTTTCCTTCATGTCCAGTGTTGACCTACACACTGAGGCCACACAACAGCTACCCTTCGGAAAGCTTCAGAGCACACACAATTCTATAGGGATCCAAGAACTACTAACAAAGGTGCTATTTAACTGGACCTGTGGAAAACAAACAAAAATATTACCATTAGGATTGCTGCGCTGGGAATCAACTAAGCAGGACTCATGGGGACTCACAGAGGCTGAAGCAGCAACCACAGATCCTGTGTGGGTCTGTGTTAGATCCTCAGCAAATATGTTAATGTTGTTAGCTTGGTTTTTTTGTGTGATTCCTAACACTGGGAGTGGGGTTGTCTCTGACTCTTTTGCCTACTCTTGGAATCCTTTTCCTTCTAGTGGATTACCTCCTCTAGCCCTGATATGAGGGTTTATGCCCAGTCTTATTGTAACTTGTTATGCTGTGTTTAGTTGATATCCCTGGGAAGCCTGCCCTTTTCTGAAGGGCAACAGAGGAGGAGTGGATCTGGGGGTGAGGTGTTGGTGGTACTGGGAGACATGGAAGGAGGGGAGGCTGCTGTCACAATGCATTGTACGAGAGAAGAATAAAAATGATTGCTGTGAAGTGGAAACTTCTAGATCTTTGGAAAGTCAATTACATCAAATGATGGTTTGCTGGGACACACGGTGAAAGGATGTCTTGCTAAAGCAAACACATGAAAGACTGTTTTCTAGAAGCAGACACAAGTGAAAGGCTGTTTGAATATAGCCAACATGTGAAAGGACCCCACAGACAGTGGGAGATGAGCACTGGGCATTGGTTTTTTTTTGCTCTGTCTTGCTATTCTTCACTAAAGACATGCATGCATTGGTTCATCTTTCATAGTGTTGTTGAGTTCAACTTGTGATAACACAGTCATTGAGAGAAACTTGCTCATAAACTGCTCATGAAGTTCCTGTAATAGCTTGACACTTACCTGGCCTCAACTTAGGTAGGTTGGCAAACCTAGGAGTTTCTTCAGAATTGAACTACAGCTGCCTGGTGTCTGCTTGTTGAAAGGACTGGACTGTAGCTGCCGGTTCATGCCTGGTGTCTGTCTGCCTAGAGGACTGGTCTGCAGCTGCTGAATCGTATTTGGCTTTTGCTACAGGACTGAACTGCTGCCAAGGAAGATCAAGCTCGCCCCCAAAAAGCTATTGTTGGACCACTTCCCCCATATCCTAATAACTTTTCTCTCCCACTACCTCTGCTGGGTGATGGGCTAGAGGAGAGGTTGAACCCTTATTTAAAAGTAGGTTGCAAAAAATTTATGTCTACATTGCTCTGTTGGTTTTCTTTCAGAATTAACCAGTCTCTCATTTTATATATTGTTCAGTTTAGTTTGCCAGTGTTTGGTAAGGATTTCTGTGTGGTTGCCCATGAGGAATATTGGCCAATGTTTGCTCATGTATGCACGGGTGTGCGGGCTAGAGCTGACATTGGGTCTTTTCCTCTGTAGATCACTGTTTTGGGTACATTGCCTGGCTAGCAAATCCCAAGGACCCTCTGTCTCCCCTGGCCCTCATCCACGTGCTAGCACCACAGGGGTGTATTGCTGTGCTTTGTATGTGGGTGCTGGGAAACTGGAACTCAGGTCCTCATACCTGCAGTAAGCACTTTACCAACTGAGCTATCACCTCACACTCTGGGATTTTTCTTTTTGCAATGTTTTTATCTGGTTTTGGTATCAAGATAATGCCAGCATCATAAACCAAGAGATTTTCCCCCTCTTTTATTCTCTGAAACTGGAAATATTTCTTCTCTACATTGTGATATGATTTCTCCTTATAAATTCTATTTCCTTGCCAGATTTAAAGCCATTAAGATCTCTCATTTCTCTTTGTTATGATTTTTGAGTTACAAAACAAAACAACAACAACCAGATCCTGTGTAAACACATCATAGGACACCAGCGATGTGTATACAGAATTGATGGTGGAGGAGTAACACTGGCCCATCTGTGTCCACATAGGCAGATATAGACATTTCCTTTGGGATCCTGGGCTGGAGTAACAGCCACGGCCTTGGTTGGCATAGTCTATAGTCCTTGGCCTTGTAGGTGTAAAACCCCATTGAAGGCAAGTAGATAGAGCTCCTGGTTGGGGTCCCTTGGCCTCTTGGCCTGAATCTCCATGGGTGTCACAAGGGCCCGGATGACCTGCCACTCTGATCACTGCCTTCACAGCATCTGCCCACATCTTCTCCAGGGCTTTTCTGTGCCTTTTTGCAAGACAGAGTCAACCCCCTTACAAGATTTCTTTCCCTGTGACCAGGGATTTTTATGCCATTTTTGTGCCATTCGCAGGGATAACAACTACTCTGGAATCACCAGGGACCAGAAGAGAGAGAGAAGGGCCACAGTGCAATGTGGGAAATAGGGTCACTGGGTTTGAAGAGTTAGTTCCCCTTTGGGCTATTCATATGTGACTTCTCAGGCCGCTGCATTTATTGACATGAAGAGCCAGGGTCATCCTAACATTGCCTTATTCTTTAGCTGTATGGAGGCTTTCAGTAACTCATCTTTTGTTCTTATTACTGATAGTTATTTTCTGTCTTTATATTGTGATCAGAATGCTAATGGTTTAATAATTCAGTCTTAGCTTTATCTTACACATTCTTATATACCCGTTTTAATTATCACCTGGCTTGAAATATTTCATACTTTGAAACTCACAAATACTTAGGAATTTTAAAGAACATTTCCAGGTACATTATTGCTATTGATTTTTAATTTAATTCCACTGTAATCAGAGAACATATTCTCTAGGAAACAAGAACAACAATCTTTTAAACTTACTTTATCATAAGACATATATCTTGTCCTGATGAATATTCCATGTAAACTTGAAAAGATATTGGATATTATATTCCTTTGGTGAGGATATTCTTCATAAATGTTAATTCATTCTTAGTCTACCACTTACTGTGGGGCATTTAAAACATCTCCGTACCATTGAATATTTATTGCTCCCCAGTTCTGCCAGGACTCTTTCATGTTTTACAAAGCTCTACTCAGACTTGTGCACTAGGGTCAATGTACTTCCAGATAAAATGCCACCTCTCTGCTGTTCCTCTTTTCTCAAAGTTCACGTTATCTTACATTAAAATAGCCATACCAAGGATTCGTATTTGTTTGTTTAGAAAATCGCATTTTATTATTAACACTTCACAACCAGAACTAAACTTTAATCCCACATTTATTACATGTTTGTCTTTGATGATGAGTACATATTAGTACTGATTTAACATATAATTATATTCTCCACTGAACGGGTTAGCAAGGAGTGTAAAACTACAAACTACTAGTTTATGTGTGAATTCTAAATTATGTCAAATACAATGATAAACACTTTGTATAGGATAAAGTAGTAGACTTAACACAAAACTCCTCTTTCCTATTTAAAGTTATGAGTTGAGGAGGATTAACTAATGTCAGCTGCAAATCCCAGTATCACAAACCTGTATACAGCATCTGGTTTTGACAGGAAGAGCTCGTCCAGTCTAAGGGTGACACACTTGATAGTTACGTTAGCTATTTGGTGCTCAGAATGGGAATGGTCAAATACTGCTTAGTGACAGGCATTTTAAAATCAATCAGTCCCAATGGGACCAGAGTGAACAGAATTACTCATCCACACTTCTGGATCAATAGTGTACACAATGTAGACTTCAAGCATTCACTAAAAGTTTCAAGACAAAACCGGCATGCCAAACTGCTGAAGTCCCACAGAACACAAAGGCATCACTTACAGTGTAGTGCTGATGTTAGACATGGGCAAAGTACGGTGATAAATGAACAAATGTGGTTCTGTGTAGTACTCTATTAGCCTGGAGCCTATTTTACTGTGTCTCAGAAGAGATCTATGTAGTTCAGGCTGGCTGTGCATTCACAGTTTTCCCGTGTCTGCATCTCCAGTGGGATAGCCAGTGTGCACTGCCACACTCAGCAAGGAGGAGTCTTTTTGAGTATTGCTAATCTTAGGTACACTTTGTCTTTTCTTGAGCCAGGGTCTCTGGTAGCCCAGGCTAGCCTGGAATTTGCTAGATAACCAAGGATAATGGAGACTTTCTGATCCTTCTTTCCAAATTCTGGGGCTACAGGCAGGTGTGGCACCGTGTCCAGCATACTTAGGTACATTTTTGAAATTAGACAATTTAAGACAAGTTTTTCCACTGATTACAGGATGAAGATAACTATTGAAAGTGAATAATTCTTACTGTTCTCTGTACACTTGCCCTGTCTAATGTCACTTGTAAGATGTAGAATAATTGGCCTCATTAGATTAGTCTAGTGATTTTCTCATGTAATTGTTTTACAGGATTTATTGCTTTTTCAAATTTCACCTTTAATGGCAAGTTGTTAAAACTTTTCTAAATGTTTCCTAGTATTAGATTCTTAAATGAGAAAGAACACATGATACACTCCATACAGTTAAGCTTCCTCTCTTTCCAGAAAAGCCAACATCTATCTTAAAAGGCAAACTCATACTCCATTTCTTAAAACACAGGATAACAAGTATTTAGTGTGTATTTAGAACACAGAAGTGAACATTCCAGGCTGTGTAAGCTCCTTGGTCTCTATTACAGCCACTCCATGGCTGCCACTCAAGTGGAAAGAGGACTTAGGCCAATGCAATCCCTCAAGACTTTAAGATGATGTTTGTTAGAGAAGAACTTCTGCTTCCACTACAGAACATTTACATATGTGCAAAATACTGACAAAAGCAGTAGTGTATTTTAGAGCCATTATACTTCTGAATTTATTTTTTATATTCTATTGTGAGTATAGTTGACATGAATTTCTGGAGTGGGCAGTGAGTGTATTTATTTTAAATGCTTTGATTCTCTTACATTCTCATTAAGTTTTTAAAAATTAGATACTAAACTGTATGGACATCACTTTTTAATTTTACATTGGACTCTCTTAGATAAGGATGGTATCTCCCAGGGAAAAGTATGATTACATGGTTCTTTTTTTTTTTTTAATGTTTTTATTTTTTTCCTTTTTTTTATTTTCTAAGTTTTATTATTTCCATTCCAAATCATTTCCCCTTTCCTGATTCCTCCCTCCCCGAAAGTCCCATAAGCCCCCTTTCCTCCCTCTTTTCCCCATTCAACCCCCTCTCACTTCTTTGTCCTGGCATTCCCCTACATCCAGTCTTTCCAGGACCAGGGTCTCTCTTCTTGGAAATCTATTGATATGTGAATTGTGTCTACGGTATTCAGAGATTCTAGGTTAATATCCCCTTATCAGTGACTGCATACCATGTGTGTTCTTTTGTGATTGGGTTACCTCACTAAGGATGATATTTTCAAGTTCTGACCATTTGCCTAGGAATTTCGTGAGTTCATTGCTTTTAATTGCAGAGTAGTATTCCATTGTGTAAATATACCACATCTTCTGAATCCATTCCTCCATTGAGGGACATCTGGGTTCTTTCCAGCTTCTGGCTATTATAAATAAGGCTGCTATGAACATAGTGGAGCATGTGTCCTTATTGCATGCAGGGAAAGCCTCTGGGTATATGCCCAGGAGTGGTATAGCTGGATCCTCCAGGAGTGTCATGCCCAGTTTTCTGAGGAACCGCCAGACTGCTTTCCAGAGTGGTTGTATCAGCTTGCAATCCCACCAGCAGTGGAGGAGTGTTCCTCTTTCTCCACATCCTCTCCAACAACTGCTGTCTCCTGTGTTTTTGATCTTAGCCATTCTGACTGGTGTGAGATGGAATCTCAGGGTTGTTTTGATTTGCATTTCCCTAATGACTAAGGATGATGAACATCTCTTTAGGTGCTTCTCAGCCATTAGATATTCTTAAGGTGAGAACTCTTTGTTTAGCTCTGTACCCCATTTTTAATAGGGTTACTTGGTTCTCTGGAGTTTAACTTCTTGAGTTCTTTGTATATATTGGATATTAACCCTCTGTTGGATGTAAGGTTGGTAAAGATCATTTCCCAGTTAGTTGGTTGCCGCTTTGTAAAAGCAATTTACAGCAAACCGGTAGCCAACATCAATCTAAATGGAGAGAAACTTGAAGCAATCCCACTAAAATCAGGGACTAGACAAGGCTGCCCTCTCTCTCCATATCTTTTCAATATAGTACTTGAAGTTCTAGCTAGAGCAATTAGACAACAAAAGGAGGTCAAAGGGATACAAATTGGAAAGGAAGAAGTCAAACTATCACTATTTGTAGATGATATGATAGTATACTTAAGCGACCCAAAAAATTCCACCAGAGAACTCCTACAGCTGATAAACAACTTCAGCAAAGTGGCCGGATAAAAAATTAACTCAAGCAAGTCAGTAGCCTTTCTATACTCAAAGGATAAGCAGGCTGAGAAAGAAGTAAGAGAAAAGATACCCTTCACAATAGCCACAAACAATATAAAGTATCTTGGTGTGACTCTAACCAAACAAGTGAAAGATCTGTATGACAAGAACTTCAAGTCTCTGAAGAAAGAAATTGAAGAAGACCTCAGAAGATGGAAAAATCTGCCATGCTCATGGATTGGCAGGATTAATATAGTAAAAATGACCATCTTGCCAAAAGCAATAAACAGATTCAATGCAGTCCCCATCAAAATCCCAACTCAATTCTTCATAGAGTTAGAAAGAGCAATTCAAAAATTCATCTGGAATAACAGAAAACCCAGGATAGCTAAAACTATTCTCAAGAGTAAAAGAACTTCTGGGGGAATCAGTATCCTGGACCTCAAGCTGTACTACAGAGCAATAGTGTTAAAAACTGCATTGTATTGGTACAGTGACAGGCATGTAAATCAATGGAACAGAATTGAAGACCCAGAAATGAATCCACACTCCTATGGTCACTTGATCTTTGACAAAGGAGCTAAAACCATCCAGTGGAAAAAAGATAGCCTTTTCAACAAATGGTGCTAGTTCAACTGGAGGTCAACATGAAGAAGAATGCAAATTGACCCATTCTTGTCTCCTTGCACTAAGCTCAATTCCAAGTGGATCAAGGACCTCCACATAAAACCAGACACACTGAAAGTAATAGAAAGGAAACTAGGGAAGAACCTTGAACATATGGGCACAGGGGAGAATTTCCTGAATAGAACTCCAATAGGTTATGCTCTAAGATCAAGAATTGACAAATGGGACCTCATAAAATTACAAAGTTTCTGTAAGGCAAAAGACACTGTCAAAAAGATTGCATGGTTCTTAATGGAAGAATCGTAATGCAGAGAGTTAGCTAAATTTCTAGCGTTCTTCATCACAATAGAGTAGCTTGCTGCTAGGTTCCGAGTCAGCCACTGCCTCCAACTAGACAGTGGTTTCTTCAAGGTGACAATAACACTGGCTTAGCTCTGAAGCAGGGTTGGCCAGCTGCCCTTCAGGCCACCTTTGGTAGGCTATGCCTTCAATTTTATTATTTATAAAGATTTGATTTTATTTCAGTTCTGCATGTGAGTATGTATGTATGTGCTGTGGCTTGACCTTTTGGGGCTACTTTATTGGGTTATTTTACCTATCACCTTTCTCCATCCCAATCTCTTCCAGCACCCCAACACTAGGTAGGAGAGAAAGAAGGTTAGAGGGGAAAGGGGGCATAGATCTCTTTAGACTACTTCCTGCTGATTAGGGGCATTGAGCTCCTAGGAACAAGTCCAGTTGTCAGGATATCTCCGACAAGCAAATAGGCAATCAGCAAAAGCGGCAGCAACAGGCACCGCAGGTCCCCTCATATAGCTTTCCCAAGAGTCCCCAGAATTCCAAACATAAACCATCTGCAGCTGGAAAAAAATCACACCACTCCTAGAGCTCAGACAATCATAGTCAGTCGCTGTGGACAATCTGAAGCAGCCCCATATTCCACACCTGGGATTAAAACAAAAACATAGTTGCATAACATTACTGAGTTTCTAAGGAAACCAAAATTCTCACTACATGTAAGTATGTGTGTGAGTACAAGTACCTTCAAAAGAGTGTAGCAGGTCCTCTGGAGCTGGACTTACAGGTGGTTGTGAGCCACTGATGTGCTGGGAACCAAATCTGGGTCCTACGTTAGTTAGAGCCCTGCCTGCTCTTAACCACTGAGCCATCTCGACAGACAACTTACTGATTGGTTATACAACCTTTCACCTTCTCTTCCTACCCATCAGGATATGTTAAAGTCTGTGTTTTCTAGAGTGTATCTATTTGTATAATTCTCTTTACATCCAGATGTTCACTTACATTGCTGTGAGTTTTGAATTTGTGTCTGCCATTTAGATGTGCCACATACTGTTTGCTCTTCTACTTTAAAAAAAAAAGATTTATTTTTTATTTATATGAGTACACTGCAGCTGTCTTCAGGCATACTAGAAGAGATCATCATATCCCATTATAGATGGTTGTAAGTCACCATGCAGTTGCTGGGAATTGAACTCAGGACCTCTGGAAGAGCAGTTGGTGCTCTTAACCACTGAACCATCTCTCCAGGCCCTGGTCTTCTACTTTTAAATTTATTCTTTGGTTCTTTCTTGCCTTATTTTAAGCCTGTAAGATGCTTTTTAAGATCCCATTATAATTCCCCAATCATGCTTTTCTGGTAGTTATTACACTTTATAATAGGTATCTATTTAGAATAAGTATTGTCCCATCTTACAAATAAGGAAGAGTCTTCTGAGTGAAATCTCCCTCCATCCTTTGCCCTGGTTCATCATCTTTTCATTTACTTACTCATTTCCATAACATGCATTACATCTTTAAGTTTTCAATCTTCAGCTTCCCATCTACTTATTCCAACATCTGGATTGTCTAGAGGCCTGTTTGTATTACCTGATGTTTTTCTTGATTATGGGTCACAGACCCAACTTTTCAGAAGTCTATAATCTCTGATCCACATTCTGGGTGGTGTTCTGTATGGACAAGGTCATCTGTTCTTAGAGGCTGTTGAGGGCCATTCTTATGTGGTTTTACTTTGTTAGGGTGGGTCCTTTTAGGTTCTGAACTTAATTACAGGGTATGACTTTCCCTCTAGGATGTGTCCTTTCTCCTGAAACATGTCCTTTCTAGGTTCTTAACTGAACCTACAAGGTGTGCAGGGCAGAGCTCAATGGCCTGCCAACTGGGCCTAGCCTGTAATGCCATCATCCTTGTCTCAGCTCACAGCAGTGAGTCAAGCCTGCACAGGCCAGCTATGCTCCAGGAAGTACCCTGAGCCTCCACCAACATTCCTGGGCTACAACCATCACTGTACTAGATCCCTGCCCTAAAACTCTGCCTGTCACTGTATCTTCCTCGTGCACCCCGAAGTCTGGCTCTTCTTGTTCAACTCAATGAGACTTCCAGTTCTTTGGATCTTGGCCTCTCACACTGTACCACATGGTTCTTCACACTCCAAAGACACTTCTAACTCTGTTCCCCATATCATTCAGCCCCCTGGGTGATGGCTGGAGTCTTTAAGGGGCATTCCCATCTTATATATCAAATACAAAGAGAATCCGTAAGAAAACATGAGGTAAGAAAACAGAGTCACCAAAGCCAAGAGATTCATGTTTTTGTACTGGAAATAATTATGACCTGGTTCAGGCTGGAAGGATACTCTCTGGGCATCAGCCACCCTAGAAACACCCTTCTTTTAGTTTCTTGAATGTTGCTAAGCAGGTGAGAGGTGATGGAGTTACAGATGTAACACCCTGACCTGGAAACCACCCTACTGCTATCAGGGCCCATCCCAGGCAATAGAAAGAACAGCTCTTTGGAGCCAAGAAGATCTGGTCCAAGACAGGTTCCACCTGGCATTTGAGTCTTAAGTTGGTAACCGGATGCCTCTGAGCCTGTTTCTTCATAGGAAATATAATAAGGTAACGCTGCCCATTCTGCATGGGTGTTCTGTGGATGTGAGCACTGAGGGTGTGGACCAAAGCTTATAAGAAGCTTGACATTAAACAAGTACCCACATGGGTTGGCATTCTACCTCTTAGGAGTCTGTTTATATGCTGTCTTAGTCTTTGGGGTAGGCTAGGGGATTGATGGTTCCCTCCACACCTTCTCCCTAATGAGGAGCAGGCAGGCAGCCATGGCTCACACTCCATAGGCCATTGGCAAGATGGCTTCAGCAGCACAAGCTAGGCTTAATTCATATCCAACCTTTGGTACAAGGAGGACCCAGAAAAGGCTGGGGGTCCACTCTGTATACCTGCATGCTCTGTGGGTTTGGAACCCTCCTCACACCTAATTTCTCTCATCAGTTAATAGTTAATGCTGGCCTCAGCCATGTCACAGAGCTGTTAGAAGGCATCTTCCAGGTCAGCACCCAAAGGACAGTCACTCACCTTTTCCTCTCTCTTGCCTGTTTCATATTCTCCCTCTGCCACTGACCAACTTTAGCATAACATCAAGCAGTTACCATAGGAGTGCTGGCTGTGAGCTGGACATGAGCCCACACCTCAGAGAGTATGCATAAAGATGGGGTGCAGGGGGTCCCCCCAATGTGCCCCCAGGCTCTGTTGCTCTTACTGAACCAGGTTGGGCAGACTAGCTCCAGCTCCTCACAGACTCATGCCCTTTCACTCGGGCTGGACTACCCTCCCCTCCGTTCCCCCACTGAACCACTTTGTATTGGAGATGGTTGCTGAAACTGTTAGAAAAGAAGAAGATTCTGTGCTTGTTGAGTACACAGTCAACTGGGGAAACAGGAAAGCAAGCACATGGTGCTGGTGGCTTTGTGGAAATCCGAAGCAGAAAACTGATGGAGTTGGAGGGGCCCAGGTGAGGTGTGTGTGGTGGGGTTAGGTGGATAGCCACCAGAAGAGGTCCAGAAGGAGGTATTTGATGGGGATGAAGGTCAAATGAAGAAGGAAGACTTTCAGTAAGAGGAAGATACTGAGGCAAGTGATGATCAAGGAACAATGAGGCCACTAGAGCCCAAAGGACACTATAGACAGAGGCCAGTTCTACATCTGGGAGGCCACCATGAGTCTTTACACCTGTGATTTTGAATGGTAGGGTTAGCATGTAGAGAGATCCCTACCTCCACGCATGAGAGATGAAAGGGTCTGTCTACCACTTGGACAAGCTCCGGCCCACAACAACACACAGTATAGAGTGAGAGTCTGAATACCCACCGTGGATACGTCAAGCTACAACACCACCAGTCACAGAGGTGGTAGCAGATGCCACCAGGGTGGTTGGTGTTAGCCACTATTGATCATATTCATTAGTTCCTCTGGAGCCAGAAGAATTCAAACCACCTACACTTTCTTCCTTCCATCATAACCTCTAAGAGGAACCAAAGTCAACTTATACATTGCCAAATAACCATTTCTTGGATGGAGCCAAAGGTTGTTTTTAAGGGATATTTAACCATGGTAAGGATAATGTTCATCTTCTCACCACCCAGAATACTCAGTGCAGTTTGTTCTGGTTCTATTAATGTGCTATGTAGTAGGAACTAAAGCACCTTCCTCTCTTGGGTCAGGGTGCAGCTCAGTGATAGATGCTTATCTATCACGTGCAGTGCTCCAGACTCCACCTCCCATGCCACAGAACCACGGTATTTATTTGTATACCCCTTCAGCTAAGTCTTTTGAGGCAGCCAGTACAGATAATGTCCTCCTTCATAAGGAGAGACATAGGGCTTAGACAGCGGAGTGTTCTAGAACTGCAGCCATGCTATTGTAGTTGTGTAAACTAATATCACCCTATTAATCACAGGAAGACTCTGGATGATAAACCATTAGACACCAAGGAAGAGGAAGGGGTATGACTCTCACAATGCACACATTTTGTTAGATGCAAGTAGAGTGAAAGGTTAGGAGAAAGAGAATTAGGGAAAGAAAGGAAAGAATGAATGAAGAAAGGGAAGAAAGAGAAGAAAGAGAGGAGAGAAGAGGAATGAGGTGGGGGATGGTGTTAAGAGCACTGAGTGCTCTTACAGACGACATATGTTTAGTTCCCAGCACCTACCTCATGGCTCAGGACCATCTGTAATCCAGTTTCAGGAGATCCAATGCCCTTTGACCCCTACATGTGGTGCACATAAACCCATGAGGGTACACATAAGCGCATACGTACATAAATAAATCTTTTAAAAATGGAAGAAAAGAGCATGGTCATAGTTACCTCACCTCAAGATTATCTGTGTTGACTAGCTAGGATTAGAGTTTATCTGTGACACATTTTCTGACACCCAAGTGCTAGATCGATTTCTGTTTTGCTACGTGCATCATTTGTGACTTTTGCTTTCCTCCATCTCTATTATGTTAAAGACATTGTGGAAATATGACTAATTCAACATATTTCTTAATCATTATTTTTCCCCCAAGTTTCATTAAAATGTCTATAGAGATGTGTAAATCCCTATGGATAGAGCTAGGGATAGACAACAGGAAAGAGAGAGAGAGAGAGAGAGAGAGAGAGAGAGAGAATGAATCACAAGGTGGGAGTGGATGGCAGTGGCAGATGGCCGAGTAGCAGCCATCTCAACCGACCCCAGCAACTGCAGCCTCATCATCTTCATGTGTGGTCAACCCATGCTGCCTACAGGACCTGTGGGAGTGGGGACCTCTAAGGTCGAAAGTGGGTAGGGCAGAGATGAGGCCTGGGCGGAGTCTGTGAGGAGTGACAGGACCACAGCCACTAGGCAGGAGACAGATGGCTCTTCTCTGCTGATGGAGACAGTAGCGGGTTCTCTGGTGTGGCTGGACTTAAGAGCCTCTGGCCTTGAGAATATATGTACAATGGTCTTGAAAACACAAGTCCAGTGACTGTCTAGATTCTGAACAATGAGAAACCTGACCTCAGTGAGGTACCAGGTTCCCACCAATCCCTCTGGAGGGAAATCTGTCCATCGGTGCCCTGCATATGACCATCCCAACCAGCTTTTTAACTACACTTCCCTCAGCAGTAGTAGTAAGCTGGACCTCTGAGGAATGCTTTTAAGAAGAGATAAAGCAAACCGAAAGGAGTGGAGGGAGGGAGGGAAAGAAGGGAGGGAGGGAAGGAGGGAAACAGGACAAGATATCGTTTTCAGGAAATGAGAAAAAAAAAGGTTATGAAAATGGGGGAAAGGTAATCAAGGTATCAAGGCAACGCCCACAAAAGGGCAAAACTAGGAAATTGAAGTATGACATTTACAATTTACAAAATAAATAGGAATGATGCCACAGGTGTCAGAAAACAGCCTCTCCGTAGATACCCAGAAGCTTGCAAAGCCTGACAAAAATCAAGGGTTTGTTTTGTTGTTTGTTTGTTTTTGTTTTGCTTCTTTGGAATGTAAAAGTCTAGTAATACAAGTAACAGAAGCAAGGGCAGCTGAACTTCAGAAGGGGCGATATGATTTGGAAATTGAATGTCCTTTGATGGTCTGTATTTTGAATTTTGGACTCCAGTGTAGCACCCTGAGAGATGGTGGGACTTTCAGAAGTCAGGGACTTGTAGCTCTGAGGATACCCTCAGAGGGGGCTGAGGGCCCTGGTCCATGCCCTCAGAGGGGGCTGTGGGGCCCTGGTTTATCGTTTTTTGCTCCATCACATACTCCTCACCATCTCCATGCTGCATCCCGTCAAACAGCAGTGGGGCCAGAGAGCATGGACTGGAACTTCCAGCTCCAGGAGCTAACTTAATTTCTCTCTGTAACCTAATTATTGCAGGAATTTCATCGTAGCAACATGAAGCTAACTCAAGCGCTCCTCGCAGCATTACAGAGCACATGTGTGAGTGGTGGCTTTCTCAGTCTGATTACCGTCTCACCAGGGTAGTGATGCTGGGGCGGCCTCCTCCCTAGGACAGCTTTCGGCACCAAGGGGATTACTGTACTGTACTGGACTGGACTGTTGGCTCTGTGGGCCCCACATGAGGTGGAAGCAAAGACTAAAACATAACCTCAGCAGCTTTGTGATAAAAGAAGCTCCAGGCTCAGAGTCAAGCTGTGAACACCTCTCTCCTTTTCTCCGGATCTCTAAGAAAGTCACTCTGGGATCACAGTTACCCATAAAACTGACCAGAGATGGGTACAGTGGAGCATGACTGTAATACCAGCACTATGTGGGAGGTGTGTCAAGGCAGGAGGACCTCAAGTTTGAGACCAACCAGGACTACACACTGGCCCTCTATCTACAAATAAAAACTAAATAAATTCAGAAAATATCAATGGCTCAACCATAAGACATCTCCCCCCCTCCTCCAAATGCTATAAAACTCTCAGAAGAAAACCTGGAGAAAAGTTCACGACCCTGAATTTGATGATTTATTAGATAAGACTCAAACACAGATAATTATAATAAAATGTGTAAATTATACCTCATTAAACCTGAGAACTTTATGCATCAAGGGCAATATCAAGAATAAAAAGACAGTACAGAAAATAGGGGAAGACATTTGCAAATAATCTCTCTGATGATCTGTGATGGACAATCCTAACTTCTGTAACTCAAGAAGAACAGCAAAGTGAAACCAATTTAAAACTATGCAGCATGCCTGCATCAACATGTCTCTTGAATGTTAGACAAATGAGTGATGAAAAGATATACAGTGCCACTCATCATTAGGGAAATGAAACTCAGAAGCCCACGGGAAGCCATGTTCACACACACGGGGATGAATGTACTCAGAACAGCACTTATTGATGGCAAAGACTGGGGACAATCAGAACCCTAGTGCACTGGGTGTCACCACTATGCAAGACAGTTCCGTGATCCCTCAAAAAGCTATACACAGAATTACCAGTTGAGCCAGCAATTCCAGTCCTCAGTTGATTCATAGCGTAAAACAGGTGCAAACATTTACTTGTATGAGAATGTTTATAGCAATATTAAGCACAGAAGATGAGAACAACCCCAGAATCCACGAACAGATGTGTTCAAACAAAATCTCTCAATCTCTCTCCCTTCCCCCACTGTGTATGTGTGTGTGTGTGCATGTGTATGATGCATGTGTTCTGTGTGTGTATGTGCCTATGTGTATAAGACCATCATAGGATATTATGGACCATTACTCAGGAATAACATTTGGAACATATTACATTGTGTTAAGTGATGAAAGTCAGACATTACTCTACTCCCAGGAAAGTTATCAAAGAACGAGAAAGGATGAGACTGGGGTGTGAGAAAGGCATGGAAGAACCTGCCCAGGTCATCTTGACCTCATTTTCTAGACTTCAGAACTGTCTGAGTTGTTTTAAGCCATGTGGCTTGGGTTCTTTATTCTACAGCCCTGGGAAACTCCTACTTTCATAACTGACAATGCTCACTTCTTGAATTGCCCCTGGAGTAGCCATACAAGGGCTACAACATCTGATGGATCTAATGGACACCGGCCTTCACCTTCTCTGTCAGCACAGTCTTACCTCAGACTTTGTCACACCACAGAGATCTGATGACGATCTTTTGCTGAAGGAAATATTCACTTCCTGTGATTAGCACAGGTGTAATCATACGCATCCATTATCCCAGCACCAGAGATGGAAGAACAAAAATCAGGAGTTCAAGGCAAGCCTCGGATACATAGAGAATTCAGATCCAGTCTAGACTACATGAGACCTTGTCTCAATAAATAAATAAGTAAATGCACTCTAAATCATAGAGTATTTGGGACCAATCAAGTAGAAAGAAGCTTTTTCTTCATCCCTGGGTAATTCCAGTCCCACTGCCCAAAGTACTCTTTCAGATTGATTTTCTCCATTTTCCTGGGGCCCATCCAGACTGTCTCTGGGGTCCACTCAGATCATATCCCCATGTTTTCAATACAAAGGCTCCCACCAAGCCCCTTTCCAACATGGTAACCCATTGCCCTATCAGCTCTTATCTGACCTTTGTTTTATCCTGTTCTCTTGTGAACAGAACTCTGCCTGGAGCTGTGGACACAGTTTTCCTGAAAGTATCCCAGGGTACTTCTGAGCTGGAAGGGCAGTCTCTCTTGGAGGCTGTGACAAACCACTGAATTTATCTGGAGAACTGAGACCTAAGCGGCCGCGTAGCCCATCCATCTGACCTGCTGACCTCTACCTTTGCACTGGCCTTCCCCTCCCAGCTCAGCCACCCACCAGTTCTGTCACATCTTGATCTTGTCAGCATGTCGTCGCTCGGGCCTGTTCCACCTCCAGGATCTCCTGTTAGGAAGGGCCTCTCCAGGGAGGACCTTTTACCCTCCCTCTTACTCACAGCCCAGGAGCTTGATCTCCGGCAGCTGCTCCTTAACTCGCTCTCCTACTCCTTCGGTACCTTCTGGCCTTCAGTGCCACTCCCCACTCAGAGTGAGAAACGATGAGTTAAAGTTACACAGTGTGAGTTCATCCTAATTGCATTTAAATTACAGTTCTAGGGAGTTCAGTTTTGGAATTCAGATGATGTTATTTACAAGATTCTAATGTGTGTGTGTGTGTGTGTGGTGTGATGTGCACCGTGTTGTAAGTGAAATAACAACACAAATAGGAGAAAGTGTAGTTAATCATTACACCTGCCTGGTGAGGATTTGTACCACTAGGAAGGAGAAGACTGAGCATCGGATGTTGTTTCAGTTAGGGTTTCTCTTCCTGCAGAAACATCATGACCAAGATGCAAGTTGAAGAGGAAAGGGTTTATTCAGCTGACACTTCCACATTGCTGTTAATCACCAAAGGAAGTCAGGACTGGAACTCAAGCAGGTCAGGAAGCAGGAGCCTATGAAGGGACATTACTGGCTTGCTTCCCCTGGCTTGCTCAGCTTGATCTCTTATAGAACCCAAGAATACCAGCACAGGGATGGTACCACCCACAATGGGTCTCCCCCCTTGATCACCAACTGAGAAAATGCCTTACAGCTGGATCTCATGGAGGTACTTCCCCAACTGAAGCTCCTTTCTCTGTGATAACTCCAGCCTGTGTCAAGTTGACACACGAACCAGCCAGTACAGATGTCTAATGGAGGAGTTTAGGAAGTTTGCTAAAGACCATATTCCCATGACAAACTTCCAGGTTTGTCACACTAATTTAAGTTTCCAGAAGATAGCAGGGCAAGAGTGGACTCTAACTGACTTACACCTTATGTCAAAGAAAAAGATAGAACTGAAGAACACCTCCCCCCCTTAAAGGGACTCTGAGGAGCAGGCACAGAGGCACGGACAGGGACTGCATTCTCCCCAGCTCTAAGACAACAGCTCTCAAACTTAGTTTTTCAAGTAGCAGAATTCTTCTTCCCAATCAGAAGGCAAAGGAAAGCAGAACTCTGATCATTGCCGAGATCAGAGCTCTGAAGCCTCATCATTCAGACCCATGGATTTTGGAATGGATTCCAAAGTTGTTTATTAGAACTCTAAGGGGAGGGGTGGCTGGGAAGCCCCACGCCTGGGAACACTGTTCCCTTCAGAGTTACCATTCACAGCCACTCTGCTTGGCCACCTGCTAAGTATAGTTGTTGAAGTATTTGTGCTAAGCTACCGGGACATCTGTGCGCTGTGGCAATATCTACCAGAGAATTGAACTTAGAATACCTCTTTAGTTGACTTTCCCTCTCCTGAAATTTGCACACATCACACCTGTTGTTTACTCTTAACTTGTACACCCAGACACCCAAGTTTGGGAGCATCAGTGTGGCTCTCTGTACTGTCTCTCTTCATTATTCATCCATTCAATCAGTATTTAGTAAACAATTACTAATTATGTCTATACGTACACACGCAATGAAGAAACAGTTGAATTGGGTATAGTCTCTGCCCCCAATGCATGGAGTCTAACGAGGAGATGACAGTATGACACACATGAAAAGCACAAGGCTAGAATAGAACCCAGGACACCAGAGCATCCTCCTGGAGAGGGTGTATACATTAGCCTACTTCAGTGAGCCGAAGACACAGTCTGGAGAGGAGTAACTGATGTGAATTTTTAAGAGATTAAATGAATTAAGCTCAATTCAAACGATTCGGTAGAGAGCCAGGCAAAGTTCAGACTGCGGAAAACTCTGTTTTTTCATTCCTGTTGCACCTGACTTCTCCAAACAACAAAAGAGTCACAGTTAATATTAATTGTCAGCTTGACATAATCTGGAAGTCCCCTGGGAGATGGACCACTGGGAACATCTGCTATATGGGCTAAGTTTTATATCAACTTGACACAAGCTAGAGTTACCAGTTCAAAGGGAGCCTCAATTGAGAAAATGCCTCCATAATATCAGGCTGTGGGCAAGCCTGGAAGGCATTTTTCTAGTTAGTGATTGATGGGGGAGGACCCAGCCCATTGAGGGTGAGGCTATCCCTGAGCTGGTGGCCCCAGGTTCTATAAGAAAGTGAGCTGAGCAAGTCATGGGGAGCAAGCCAGTATGCAGTACCCCTTGATGGCTTCTGCATCAGCTCCTGCCTCCTGGTTCCTGCCTTGCAGGGAGTTCCTGCCCTCACTACTTTTGATAATGAACTGTGACATGGAATTGTGAGTGAAATAAAACCCTTTCATCCCTGAGTTGCTTTGGTCATGGTGTTTTATCACAGCAACAGTAACCCTAACTAAAACATCTTTGAAGGATTAACTTAATTACACTAATTGATGTGGGAAGACCCACCTACCGTGGGTGGCACATTTCCCTGGGCAGGATATCCAGGAGAAAATAGACAGAGTGCTTGCATGCATTCATTCACTGTTTGGCTGTGGATGTAATGTAAGCAGCTCCCTTCAGATCCTGCTGCTGTGACTTTCTGCCACAAAAGACAGTAACCTGCAACTGTAAACCATATAAAAATCTTTCTCCCGTACGTTGCTATGATGGTTTGAATGAGATATCTTTCCATTGCCTTGAGCATTTGAACACTTACGGTCTTTGGTTGATGACACCGTTTGGGAAGGCTTAGAAGGTGTGGCCTTACTAAAGGAGGTATGTCACTGGGAGCAGGCTCTGAAGTTTCAAGAGCCACGTACCATTCACTCTCTGCTTCCTTAGTGAAGTTTAAGATGCTAGTTCTCAGCTATTCCTGCCTCAGTGCCTGCTGCTAAGATATCCTGCCACAATGGATTTTGTCCCACTGGAACCATAAGCCTGTTTTATCACAGCAATAGGAAAGTAACTGATAAAGTTGGCTTTACCAGGGTATCTATCATAGCAACAGGAAAAGACACTTGAGCAAGAAGAGACAGAAAGAAGTGACCATGGTTGCTAGAATCACAGTCACCACAGTAGAGTAGCATGGAGGGTGTGGGGTGTAGATGAACTGTTGAGCACACAGACTCTGGTGACCACACAAATCTGCCGTGTGCTAAAACTCACAGTACTGTATGTCTCAAAATATTTACCGCATGATCATTGAAACAATTAAGAATGAAATAACTCAAAACTATATAGCTGTTTCTCAAAAATTATAACTAGCTGATCCTGATCAGCCATTCAACACATTGGGAAGATGTTTTCATGAGGGGTCTTTTGCTGGGCTGCACTTGTTTGCCGGTTTTCTAAAGCATTTATTATGCTATCAGGTTACAATGTATGGTCAATTCAGTGTGTCCACTCTCTTTTAATTGGGCCTGCAATGATGTATTACAAAGTTTGATTCCCAGTTAGGTTGATACATTTTATCTTTTAGGCTTTATGTCAGATTGAAAATAATATTATCAAATATGCAGATAAAAGAATAGTTATGAACATTTAACATTTTCTATAAGTATTATAGTTATTCATCAGTAAACTTTCAAGTATAATCTCCTATGATGAATAATTTTTTGAGACGGGATCTCATTTTGTAGTTCTGAAACTTGCTCTGTGGAAGTTGGTGGCTTTGAACTAACAGAGATCCACCTACTTCTGCCTCCCTAGTTCTGGGATTC
This sequence comes from Tokudaia tokunoshimensis, assembly GCA_036184795.1. Classification (NCBI taxonomy): domain Eukaryota; kingdom Metazoa; phylum Chordata; class Mammalia; order Rodentia; family Muridae; genus Tokudaia; species Tokudaia tokunoshimensis. The sequence continues at coordinate 68,531,286 of BTHU01000011.1, forward strand.
CAGGCATTCATCATCAGGTCTGGGCCCTACTAAATGATTTATTTTATTATTTTATGTGTATGAGTGTTTTTGCTTTCATGCATGTCTTTATACCATGTGCACACCTGGTACCCAAAGAGGCCAGATGAAGGAGGTGAGTCATCTGGAACTGGAATTACTGACAGTTGTAAGGTGCTGTGTGGATGCTGGGTGAGAATCAAACGTAGGTCCTCTGGAAGAGAAACCAGTGCTCTTAACTGCTGAGCCATCTCTCCAGCTCCAGTGATTTTAGTAAATGTGTTTATAGTTATGAAAAAATATAGTTGTATTTCTTGATTTTAATTTATTTTAAACTTAATTAATTAGATTGGCTATTTTTGAGACAGAGTCTTGCCTAGCCCACCAGGCAAGCCTCTTTTAGTCTTTGTGAGCCTGCTTTCTGAATGCTGCGATTACAGGTACATGCTACACATATATCCTACTTAATTGGATTTCTTAGTATCAACACCAAATACTTCAATCTGAAAATTTCAAAAGATAATAATTATAACAGTATACAAATATGAAGTGTCCAGTCCTTGTTATGTATGTGCCAATGCAGAACCCACAAATAACGACATATCTGTATCTGAGAATGAACCAGTTAAGATATTCAAGGCTTCTATATAAGCACTGTAAAACACTACTGGCACAAAGTATAGAGATTAACAAAGGCCTGGTGAGATAGCTCAGTGTAGCTGAGCCTGGTGACCCAAGGCCCACCTCATAGAGAGAACCAATCTTTGGTATGTGCATGGTGGCACACATTCACCCACATACATACATAAAATAAATAAATAAAATTTATTTGAGAAAGAGAGAGGTGAATCTAAATAGAAAAAATGTCTTGTGCACTTGATTGAATGATTCAGTATCATAAAAATGTTCATTGTCCCCAGGGTAAGCCAATGCAATTCCAAGAAGACTCCCAAAGGCCTGGATGTATAGCTCAGTAGCAGAGTATTTGGCTATCACACACAAGTCCCTGGGTTCAATCCCTAGCATCAGAGCGAAGAAAATGGTCATGCGATTCTGTCTCTGTCTCTGACTCTGTCTCTGTCTCTGTTTCTGTCTCTCCCTCTGTGTCTGTGTTTGTGATGTGTGCATGCACACACACTTGTGCACAACTACACTCACCTGTGTAAAGCAAAGGCTGATGTTGAGATGTCTTTCCTCGATCACTTTTCTGCCTTAAATTTTGGAGACAAGATGTGTCACTGAACCTGCAATTTTTGTTTCCACTAGACAGCTTGACTAGCGAGCCTGAGTTTGCTCATCTCGCCTTCCAGTGCGGGGGTTATAGGCGCATACTGTCATACATGGCTTTTACGTGGATGTTGGGGATCAGAACTTGTGTCCTCGTGCACAACAAGCAAGCACCTTACCCACTGAGTCACCTCCCCAGCCCGGTTATGTATTTATTTCTCAGGTGTGCCGCTACATGCTTGCAACCTCAGCAACATTCCGGAGGCAGAAGCAGGAGATCAAGAGTTGGAGGTCAGGTTGAGCTAAGTAGCAAGACCCTGCCTCAAAAACAAAACAGAACAAAAACAAAAACAAAAAAAATAAAAACAAACAACTCCCCCCAAACAAAAAAACAAACAAACAAAATCCCTACACCAGAAAAAACAGTAGGTGTGACTCAGAAGTTAAGCATTTCCTGCCATGCATTCCACCCCAGTGCTAGCCACCTACATACATGTGAGAAATCCCAATAGATTTTTTAATGTTTTGTTTATGGTTTATCTATTTGTTCATTTGTTTTGAGATATGCTCTCTCTCTCTCTCTCTCTGTCTCTGTCTCTCTCTCTCTCTCTCTCTCTCACACACACACACACACACACACACACAGAGTAAATGGGGGTGGAAGAAATTGAAAGCTAAGGGTCAAAGGGAACAAAGTTCAATTTAGATTCTAAAGTTGGACACTGAGGTGTATGGCCATCATCCCAGTATTCAGGAGGCTAAGCAGACAGATCATGAGTTTGAGACCAGCCTGGCTACTTGTACAGTGACTTCCTGGCCCAACTGCACTGCATAGCCTGACCTTGTCTCAGAAACAACCCAAAAGGTTCTGTAGGTCTAATGGTGACAGAGCTGACTTGGCTGATTATATTGCAATGTGCTCCAACCCTGAGCATCCCCACACGCAGGCCACCTATGTGAGGTGATGGCCACATGTAGTTTGATTGACATAACCCCTCCATAATGGGTACGCATATAAAAACATCACGTTATACATCCTGAAGAGGTACAATTTTTGTTTGTTGGCTGTATTTCAACAAAGGTGAAAAAAAAACTTTGTGTAGAAATGCAATGTGCTAAGAATAACCGAGACTGTGAAGATTAACCAGAGAGAACTTGTTCTTCCAGTCAGTGTTGGCACAGGCTGCTGAGCCACCGATAGAACAGAACAGAACACAGTCTGCAAGACAGGAGTGCATAGCAATCACATCCTAAGACCAAGGGGCTGCAGATAAGCTTTGGGGGATGTGTGTGTGTGTACATACATGTGTGTGTATATGTGTGTATATGTGTGTATATATGTATATATATATGTGTGTATGGGTTTGTGCATGTGCGGGTGTGTGTATTATGTATGTATGTATGTATGTATGTATGTGTGTGTGTGTGTTTGTGTTTGAGGTACTTAGTTAACTCTCTTAATGAAAATAAAATGAACCCTTCCTCACCATTATCAAAATTCATTCTATGTGAACTTCAGTTTTAATGTGAAGAGCAAGAGGACCCAAAACTACTAACACTAAGGGGAGAAGCTGCTAAACTATGTGGGAGGGACGGGAGCCCAGAGCCTCTAACACATCGGCAAGTGCCCTGCCACTGAGCTTCATCAGCTCCCTGGATTTCAATATTGAGTGCAGTATTACTTATGACTTAGCAGAAATGTATTCCCTCGCTGTTATAATTTACATGCATAATATTCCTCACATCTTGTTCTCCTGCTCGTGCTTTGGATGGTGCTGGCAATCTCAGGAGGTTTCAGCCCAGCTGGGGTAAGCAGGTCACCAGGGGCACTGACCTAAGTGCCTAGTCCCCTCCCCTTCCTCTTGTTCTCTGCATCCTATCCCCTGTGAAGTGGATGGCTGTCTTCTGCCAAATGTCATGATGTTCCACCCAAGCGCATGGGGCCAAGTGACCTTGTGCTAGAACTTGAGCTAAAACAAATAACACCCTCCTTTCTTCTAGTCACAGATTTGCAAAAGAAGGCAATGTATTCATAATTCTAGAGGCTGGACATCCAAGATCAAGGTGCGGGCAGAACCGATTTCCCAGGAGGCCTCTGCCTGCCTTGCAGATGCCCACTCCCTTCCTGTGTCCTCGTGGGATACTTCCTAAGTGTGTGCCCCTGTGCTCTCTTGGTACCTCATGATCCTCTTACAAAGACACCATTCAGACTAGAGTCCATCCATGTAGAAGGAAAGCTGCAGGGCACTAAGGTCCTAGGTTAGACCCACAGCACCACAATTAAAAAAAATAAAATTTTAAAATTACCTTATGTTTGGAAGTAAAATGGAACTTGACTTTTAACTCACACTGCATGGGAACAGCTTCCAGTTTGAGGGCAGCCTGAGCTACATAGCAAGTTCCAGGCCAGCCAGGCATATATTGTGGCCACCACTTGGGAAAACAACTTAAAATGTCCAACAGAAAAATAATTCATCAAACAAACAAAAATAGAAGAAAAAAGGCCTAATCCAGACTTGGTAGCTCACACCCGGAATTGTAACTCTCGGGTGTCAGGGGCAAGAAAAATGCCCAGAGTTAGAGAGCATCCTGGGCTGTAGAATAAAACCCTGTCACAGAGAGAATAAAAATAAGTAAATGAACAATGAGTAGTCTCTCTGCTTCTGGTACCTGTGGTGGTTTAACAAGAATGGCCCCCATAGGCTTATATAGTTGAATGCTTAATCACCAGGGAGTGACACTATTTGAGAAGGATTAGGAGGCGTGGCCTAATTGGAGTAGGTGTAGCCTTTATTGGAGGAAGTGTGCCACTGGGGGTGGGCTTGAATGTTTCAAAAAGTTTACAGCAGACCCATCGAGAGAATCTATTATTTACTGTATATAAGTATCACCTGTTCAAAAAAAAAAAACCACTCAGGGCCAATGACTGAGACAGAAAATAGAAGGTGGGGCATCCAGCAGGGAGAGAGAGAATTCTGGGAAATGGTGAGAGGTGCAGTAGATTCGCCCAGGAATGCTGAAGAGATGGACATAAACCAGCAGTTAGCTGAACCCAGGTTACAATAAAAGGGATAATAAGCTAAGAGCAGGTCAGAGAACAAGCTGAAGCTTATGGCCTAGGCATTTATTAATAATTAGTCTCAGAGTCATTATTTCTGGGAACTAAGTGGACAGGAGGAAAAACATTTCTCCCCCTCAGGCCCAGAAGTTTTCCCTTCCTGCTGCCTGGGGATAAGGATGTAGCTCTCGCCTCCTTCTCCAAGCACCATGTCTGCCTGGATGCTGCCATGCTCCTCACCATGATGATAATGGACTAAACCTCTGAAACTGTAAGCCAACCCCAATTAAATGCTGTAAGAAGTGGGAGGGGTCCCACACACAGAACCATGGGAAAATATAATAACCCAACTGTTACCCAGGCAGAGCCATCACAGTGCACGCAATATACTCCCAAGCACTTACACTACACACTCCCCTGAACACAGTCACCACGGAAGAACAGATTTGAATATACACAGGAAGGAAGTTAGAGCAGTGAGGATAGCAGGAAAACACAGGACCTTTTGGAGGCTGAGATGCAAAGGCTATTATGTCTGTATTTCCCATTTGTTTTTACTTTAGAGCAGATTGGGAGCAGATAACCAGTAGGGTGCTTGCTTAGCTATAGTAAGACTTATATTCACATGAGTCTGTGCTCATCCCCAGTGTCACAAGTAGGGTACACAAAATTTTCAATGAGAGAAACTAGTAACATCTTTAGAGCATTGGAAACCGTGGTGTTTTGTATACACTTGGCCAAGGGAGTGGCATATATCTCAATGTCACAGGACAGGGGAATCTCAAATGTTGTCATGGAAGAGGTCTAATGTTTGAAGAGATAGATGGGTTGGTTGGCTTGACTTAGTCATTGCACATTGGATTCAAGTCATAAAAGTGATATATATATCATATACATATATATGTGTGTATATATATTATATACAGTGTATTAATATATACAGCTATAATCTGTCACTATCTAAACTGTGGGTTTAAAGATGCTAATTTAAGAAAGATTTATGCCTCACCTTTCAGAAGCAGTACATGCTTCTGAAAGAAGCAGGTTCTCTGTTTTAAGTCAGGATGAAATAATATTTAAAGCAGAGACTCTAAAATGATTTTTCCACAAAATCCTACAACAGCAATAGATACCAGAGATAAGCCAGGTGTATGGTGGCACAGAACTATAATCCCAGCACTCAGAACCTGGAACTAAAGGATCAGCCTTGGCCATGAGACTCTGTCTCAGAAAAAAAAAGTACCAGCCAGGCATGGTGGTGCCCACTTCTAATCTCAATACTCAGGAGGCCGAGGTAGGAGAATCTCTGTGAGTTCCAGACCAACCTGGCCTATATAGCAAACTCCAAGACAGTTAGAGCTACACAGAGAAACCCTGTGTCAAAAAACTAAAACCAAACCAAACCAAACAAAACAAAACAAAACAAAAAAACAAACAAGCAACAGAAACCAACCAACCAACAAATATGAACCTAATTAAATTTGGTGACAATAAGAAACTAGGAGAATAGGTAGGCCTCTATAAAACTGGTTGTGAGGGGAAACTCTGTAATGTGGTTGTTTGCAGATGTATAGTGGCTAAGGGCAAGAGTCTCAGGCCAAGGATGCCCTTGAAGAGTACTTCAAATGCAAGAAATGAAGGAATAAAAAGAGTTGGCTCATTCAAAAACAAAACAAAGCAAAACAAAACAACAGGCACCAAGGAGACAGCACAGTTGTCAAATGGCTTGCCACTTGACATGGGCTGGATCCTCAGGACCCACCCACATTAAGGTTAGTGTGTCCCCATAATCCATGCACTGGGGAGACAGAATCTAGGTGAATCAATGAAATCCAGATTCAGTGTGAGACCCTGTCTCAAAATACAAGGCAAATGGGTCCAGAGAAACAGGACCTGACATTGACCTCTGGTTTCCACGCACATGCACATCAGTGTACTAACACAACACACAAAACCAGGGTTCCAAGAGCAGGAAGTTCTCTCTCAAAAGACAAACTGATCAAGACAGTTTTGAGAAGAAAATGAAAGAGAAACCACCCTATGCATTAAACTAAGCATGGAGAAGCACAAACTTACATAGGCTGTCTCCATCAACACCTCTCAGAAGTGTACTGGCATAAGGAAGCAACTCTAAGATGAAAACAGCTGGGTCAAAACACATTATAACATTATACATAATACAAAATACATTAAAACGTTATACATTATACAAAATACATTATAACAAAATACATTAAAACATTAAGAAAACAGTCAGCTACAGTTGTTGGCAGTTTAGCTTAGAACAATGCTTCTCCTATGTGTGAGAGCCCCTGGGAGCTTCTAAACCCTTTCTTATGCCCTGTTCTATTAACTCAGAATCTGGAGCAAAAGTTTCAAGTTCATTACAGAAACAACTCAATCAAAGGAAGACAGACTGGCAACCACAAAAATCAGTATGCCAAAGAGTCGGAATACAGACACATCCAGCTTAACCCTAAGCAAATGGGTAAAAATAATAAAACATCCAAGAATGAAATAAAAATAAACCGCAGCTAGAAGATTGGTAATATGAAGTGCAAGGTGTTGGTATCACTGATTTGTAATAATTGTATGCCCTGTTTTTCATGTCTAAAGATAGATGTAGGATAGGAACACCAGCTTCCAGTAGAACTCGGCCAATGACCAATGAAAATGAGAAGCAGCAGCCAGTGTAACTGCCATGATTTTAAATTAGCAAGAAATTAATCAAATGAAAAAAATGAGATTAATAACAAAAGTCTCATAAAGTCTTTTTTTTTTATTTTACCTGAAATGGATACAAACACATCTCTGTGTAACAGGAAAATCACCGTGGGCTGTTCGTAGTCACCGAGGGCTGTTCGTAGTCACCACGGCTGTTCATAGTCACCGTGGGCTATTCGTAGTCACCGTGGGCTGTTCGTAGTCACCGTGGGCTGTTCGTAGTCACCGAGGGCTGTTCGTAGTCACCGAGGGCTGTTCGTAGTCACCGTGGGCTGTTCGTAGTCACCGAGGGCTGTTCGGAGTCATCGAGGGCTGTTCGTAGTCACCACGGCTGTTCGTAGTCACCACGGCTGTTCGTAGTCACCGTGGGCTGTTCGTAGTCACCACGGTTGTTCATAGTCACCACGGCTCTTCGTAGTCACCACGGCTGTTCGTAGTCACCACGGCTGTTCATAGTCACCGAGGGCTGTTCGTAGTCACCGTGGGCTGTTCGTAGTCACCGTGGGCTGTTCGTAGTCACCACGGCTGTTTGTAGTCACCGAGGGCTGTTCGTAGTCACCGAGGGCTGTTCGTAGTCACCACGGCTGTTCGGCTGTTCGTAGTCACCGTGGGCTGTTCGTAGTCACCGAGGGCTGTTCGTAGTCACCGTGGGCTGTTCATAGTCACCGTGGGCTGTTCGTAGTCACCACGGCTGTTCGTAGTCACCGAGGGCTGTTCGTAGTCACCGTGGGCTGTTCGTAGTCACCGAGGGCTGTTCGGAGTCACCGAGGGCTGTTCGGAGTCACCGAGGGCTGTTCGGAGTCATCGAGGGCTGTTCGTAGTCACCACGGCTGTTCGTAGTCACCACGGCTGTTCGTAGTCACCGAGGGCTGTTCGTAGTCACCGTGGGCTGTTCGTAGTCACCGAGGGCTGTTCGTAGTCACCGAGGGCTGTTCGTAGTCACCGTGGGCTGTTCGTAGTCACCGAGGGCTGTTCGGAGTCACCGAGGGCTGTTCGGAGTCACCGAGGGCTGTTCGGAGTCATCGAGGGCTGTTCGTAGTCACCACGGCTGTTCGTAGTCACCACGGCTGTTCTTAGTAGCAGGAGAGCAAACACAAGCAGTGCTCCAGAAAACACAGAAGCAGGAAAGAAAATTGTAACACTGTCACAAAGTTAGACACCACACAGGCAGGCCTGAAAACTGATCTTAAAAGTATCTTCCAGTATAAAAGCATCCCATGTTGTTAAATTTAGAAAGGAAGGGCTGGGAGTTATGTCATATGACTTATATCCCAACATTCCAGGGTTAGTAGCAGGGGTTGTGATTTCCAGGCTAGCCAGGGATACGTAGTAAGACCATGTCTCAAAAAACAAATTAAAAAACAATATAGTAATATCACAATAAAAAAAAATCCAAAACCAGGTAGTGATAGGGCACACTTTTAATCCCTGCACTCTGGAAGCAGAGGTAGGCGGATCTCTGTGAGTTTGAGGTCAGCCTGGTCTACAGAGTGAGTTCCAGGATATCTAGAGCTACACAGAGAAACTCTTTCTCCAAAAACCTAAACAACAAACAAACAGACAAAAATTCAAAATGTTTGTAAACAGTGTATCTCAGTGTGAGAAAAAAATGACAAGAAATATAGCACTCCAACATGAACCAATCCCAGGACCACAATGCAACATCTATAAAAATGGAGGGACACAGGGGAAATAAGGCCAGCAAGCTCTCGCCATTGCAAGATTAGTAGAATGCTCTTCTCTTGGCAGCTGTATCCATAAGTTAGTACAGTTCTGGAGCCCCCATTCCCTTGATTGAAAAAAAAAATCAACCCGCTTGTTGAAATGGCTAAGCAAGAGAATACATGCAAAGCAGTTACACTGCTACATGCAATAGAAATAGCAACAGAAGGATACTTTACAGTCATTCTGATTCATGGTTTTATGCAGGCTCAATCTATGTAAAACAAAAAATGAGCCCCCACACCTGACAATGGTGTAATGGTGGGGTTTGATCCATAGAAACAAGGAAACAGAACCAGAGAGAGAGAGAGACAGAGACAGAGACAGAGAGAAGACAGAGAGAAACAGAGACAGAGAGAGACAGACAGGGACAGAGACAGAGAGACTGAGACAGACAGAGGGAGGGAGGGAAAGGGAGTGTGAGAGGGAGGGAGAGGGAGAGAGAGGGGGAGAAAAAGAACACTATCTGTTTTATCTGGGCTTAATTGAAAGGACTTCCTTATTAGGTTGACTCAGATAGATTGGAATCTCATATTTTCAGGAAAAGCTGGTCTGTTTTAGAATCTACCTGTGTCCTTGATATTTAGCTTAAGTGTCTCCATTCTAGTTTAGTCTGCAGCCTAGTAAGAAGTCACTGAAAGCCAATAGCCTCTATTGGTTTGTGCTTAACTACAGCTCTAAATGATGCATTTAAAATATAGTGGGCTGGGGACATAGCTCAATGGCAGTGTCTGTCTGGTATGCACAAAGTCCTAGGTTGTAGCACTGGAAAGCACTATTAAAACAACAGTTACAGTGATAATAGTTGTTGGTACTTTTGTTTTTACCTTTTATATCCAAGGACCATATACAAGATTCTAAGTATGTAGACTTCAACAATACCCTATAGATCTCAGCATCTTTGGAGACCTCCTGAATGAGGGCAGACCCTGGACTGTGACCTCAGATCTGCCACAGAGAGAGGCTTGCCTGTCCCTGAGACTAAGTGCTCTGCCTCTCACAGCCTGCATGGGCAGTATAAGCACCTGCTCTCGCTCCTTCTCCCACCCTCCCCTCCTTACAGTGTATGCCTGTGTGCATTGGCTGTCTCAGTGCTAAACTTCTTTTTCTCAATTAGTTACTAAGAGTTTAGTTCTCCAGAGGTGTCACGGGAGAACGTGGCTTTCTGGGGCCCCAGTGCTGCTGTATTTGTCCAGACAGGAACTTTCATTTTCTTTCCATCTTTGTGAAATTAAATTAGCAGCCAGAAGGAAAAGGTACTATGTCTGCTCTCCAAACACTTACTCCAAAGCCAAGGATACCTCCTCCCAGTGATCACAGTCAGAGAATCTTTTGAGTTTGTTTGTGTGTATGTGCGTGCACATTTGATGGAAAATATATAACACGTTTCCTGCCTTTGACATTGCTAACTGAGCAGTTGAGTGGCATGAAGTACATTCACACTGTGTGTAACCACCCCCTACTCTTGATCTTTAGACTCTGATCACCTATATTAAACACTTCCTTCCCCCTCCTTCAGCCCCTGGAGACCCCCTTCCATCTCTAAATTTACTGGCTCTGGGATTCCCATGCCTCAGAATCTGTATATGCTGAAGATGTGCCTGGATTTCTTGAATTTTAAAGTCTTTTAAAGAGAAGAATACTCTGCTTTTGGATATGCACAACACACCGTGTTACCTAACCATCCTGGGCGGACACTTGGTGTGTCCACTTCATGGCTGCTGTACGGTGCTGGCTGCTGTATGGTACTGCTGTGAGCCTGTGTGTGTTTACGTGGGGCACGCAGGGCTCCTCTCCTGGACCCACTTCCAACTTTCTTGGCTTGACACTCACACATGGTTCTGATTTTTTGGTGTTTTTGGATTTTTAGGAAGCAGATGCTGCTTTCCATAGTGCACAAGGGTTTTCTGAATTTCTAAAGAATAGAAACCCTCTGTACATACACTGTTTTGAGTATATAAGAGGAACGTATAACGCATAAATACCTTCACAAGGCACACAAAGGTGGATGCTCACAAGAGCAAGTGCCCAAGGCCATTTCCTAAAGGATAAAAGTATCCTTAGCCTGACTACAAAAACACTGTCATAGGTTCCTAGTGCTGTGGTAAACACCATGGCCAAAAGCAACATCAGAAGGAGAGGGCTTATTTCAGCTTACAGATCTCCAGTCACAATCTCTCACTGAGAGAAATCAGGAAAGGGAGCAGGAATCTGGGGCAGGAATTGAAGAAGAGACTATCAGTGAGCACTGCTTGCTGGTGTGCTCCTCTTTCTTGGCTTGCTTGCTTGCTCAGTTTGCTTTCCTATGGAGTCAGGAGCACCTGCCCAGGGGTAGTACCACCCACCGTGGCCTGGGCCCTTCCATGTTGATCACAGATGTACCTCCACACCAGTCTTGTGAAAGCACTTTTTTCGGTTGAGGTTCCCTCTTCTCAGATGACTCTAGCTTGTATCAAGTTGACAAAACAACAACAAAACAAACCAAATACAAACAAAGACCAACCAGGACAAATGCACTAAAAGATGGACGTGATGGTCACCGAGGTGAGACAGTGGCTATAACCCTGACTACCTGAGTTCCATCCCATCCCTGAGACCCACAGGGCAGAAGGAGAGAGCCAACGCCCAGAGGTTGTTCTCAGACCTGCACATGTGTGCTGTGGCATGCACATGCCCACACCCAGAAGCACAAAATAATGTAACAAAAAGATGACCTTGGTCTAGAAATAAATGCTTATGACTATGACAATGCATGCTGGACCTATTTAATAATGTAGAGAAAATACATCAGTAAGACAAATTTCTAGACATAATAGCACATACCTGTGATCCCAGCACCTGGAGGGTAGAGGCAGGACAATTCAAAGTACAAAGTTATCCTTGACTGGAGTCATCCTCGGTTACATAGCCAACCTGAGCTACATGAGATCCAGTCTCAGAAGAATAAGTAAGTGCCCAAGCAGGCCATTTCCTAAAGGATAAAAGTACCTGTCAACTGATGATGAAAACACTGTCTTGGGTTCCTGGTGCTGTGGTAAACACCATGACTAACAGTAACAGGTGGAAGAGAGGGTTTATTTCAGCTTACAACTCTCCGGTCAAATAAGACAAATAACCACTAAGCTTCAAAATCTGTTCTTGTTTGGCATATTTTTTTGAAAAAAAGATTCAGCATGATATAGAGATTCATTTTCCTTTAAAATAGATGACTAAGGTAGAGTCGAGCACTACTCCTAATTTTCAAAGTTCTAGAAATGCTTGGGTTCAGAGAATATGTGTGGGTATGTTTTGCTTCTTATTGCTAGAGTGATTCATGGCTGCACAGAAAGAAAATGAAGAGTTTTCATCAGAACTGTCCTACAAGAAATAGGTGTAGTTGGTAGGAAATAGGTGTAGCTGGTAGCATGGTGGAATGAGGCAAGTGCAAACACTGAGTTCTTAGATGTCTTCAAGAGGATACGGGGTTGGGGTCAGGGGAGGTGGGGCAGTGAAGAGTTAGCTCTGTGGTTAAGAGCCCTTGGTGCTCTTGCAGAGGAACCAGGTTCAGTTCATGTATGTGCATGGTGCACATAGCTTATATGGAGGCAAAACATTCATACACTTAAAATAAATACTTCTGTTTTTGTTTTGTTTTATTTTGTTTTGTTGTTGTAGTTGTTGTTGGTTTCTCTGCTTTCTCTGTGTAGCCCTGGCTATCTTGGAACTCACTTTGTAGACTAGGTTGGCCTCAAACTCATAGAGATCCCCTGCCTTGGCCTCCTGAGTGCTGGGATTAAAGACATGTGCCACCATCGTCCAGCTTAAAATAAATCTTAAGGAAATAAGAGAAAATCCGGGGTGCTGGTGTGTGGAAGTGGCTCATAGTTAAGAGCACATCCTTATTTCGTAGAAGGCCAGAGTTTAGTTCCCAATACCCAGGTCAGGCAGCTCATAATTCCCCAGTTTCAGGGGAAGCTGAAACCTTTGAAACCTCTGGCCTCTGCAGAGTCCTACACAAACGCATGCGCACATACTCACATATCGACCACACAAATAAAAATAATAAAAATGATTATTTTATAAAAGAAAATGCAGTGAAGGAGCCTGTGACACAGAATTACAGAATCAAGGTGCTTCCATACACGCCGATTGACCTGAGGGATCCCCAAAACCCACATGAAGGTGGACAGAGAGAACTGACTCCACAAAGCTGTCCTCTGACCTCTGCATACGTGCAGTAGCATGCACTTCCCACTTCCCTGACCCTGCATCACACACACACACATACACACACACACACACTCACACTCATGCACACATGCACACGCATGCACACACGCATACCCACAGACACACACACATGCACACATGCATGCACACAAGCACACACAAATTGTAAAAAATTTAAACAGAAAAAAGAAATTTCTTTTTATGGGATAATTGGAAGCAAGAGAAACATCAAATACCTGGGTACTTATAGTATTAGTCAGGGTTCTCTAGTTGAACAGAGCTGATAGAATGGGTATGGACATATATGGCTGGGTCCAAGTGATTCAACAACAGCTGTGTCCCAACAGAAAGTCCAAGAATCCAATAATTATTCAGTCCACATGACTGGGTGTCTCTGCTGGACTTCAGTATCCGTTGGAATTCTGAAGTAGGCTCTAATACCAGTGAAGGAGTGCCTCGGCAGCAGGACAGCGCAAGCAGGTGAGAAGGCAAAAGCTTCCTTCTTCCGCTGCTGAGAGCAAGTGTGACGCAGATTTAGAGTGGATCTTCCCACTTCAAAGGTTCAAGATAATTCCTCACAAGTTTGCCTAGCTGCTTGGGTGTTTAGTTAATTCCAGATTTATTCAAGCTGATAACCAAAAATAGTTATCACAGTTATTTACTGGGGAAACAAGAAATATGATAAGACACCTCATGGGTCATTGCCACATGACTTGACCCTGATAATGCATAAAACAGTAGATGTGTACTTTCAGTTGCTGTGGTGAAACACCATGACCAAGGCGACTTATAAAAGAAGGTGTTTAATTTGTGGTTCACAATTCCAGAGTTGGCATTTATGACCAGTATGAAAAGCATGGCAGCAAACAGGCAGGCATGACCCTGGAGCAGTAACTGAGAGCTTACGTCTACAAATTCAAGGTGGGAAGAACTACTGCAAATGATCACCTTGTTGGAGGAGTGACAAGCCCCCTATTCCTTCCCAAACAGTTCCACCAACTGGAAAGCAAGAATTCAAACATATGAGCCTATGAAGGCCATGGGTGGAGAACGTAGTGTCTGGGTCTTGCAGCAGGAGCTACCTACATGAGGGAAGGGACAGCTACATAACAAGAGAGGCAGGGGCTAAGAGAACGTTAGTAGACAAACTAAGAAAGGCCTTCAGAGAAGGACACAACCAGCCCCACATCAAACACCCAAAAGTCAAGGGAGATTAAAGGCAGCAAAAGTATCCCCGGGTGTCAGCCAGGGGTGACTCAACAGCTGCCCTAGGGTCATGGGGTAGCAGTCAGTCTGCAGTGGGTCAAAGAGTGAGTGAGAAGAGGAGGGTAAAGTACAAAAGCCTTCTCAGAATCAAGGCTGTGGGAAAAATAGAGCTGAGGCGACCCTTGGGAGGCTGAGGTGAGCCCTGGGAGGCTGAGGTGAGCCCTGGGAGGTAAGCAAGGAACCCACAGTCTCCACTGTGAGCAGGCCAAAGCCAGGAGCAAACTGGAGCAGAGAGGGCTGTCTCCACCCAAGGAAGCCAGGGTGCCTCCATAGCCATCCCAGCTGGGTGGGCTGGGTGGAGACAGGCTGGCTGCCCTGAGAGGGGAGAGCTGCTGGGGCAGACAGGGAGGCAGTGGAGGTGTAGGGACAGGGCGGAGGGTCACTGGAAGCTTGGAGTGGAGCATTAAACTACAAGGGTGTGTCAACGTCTCCTCTAGTCCTTGCAGTGAGTGGTGAGATGCGCTCTAGCCACCCAAGGCTGGATTTATCAGTGAATGAGCAGAGCAGACAGCAGGGAAGGAGGAAGGACTGGCCATTCACAGGGGAGCTGACAAAGGGACACTTGGAGAACTCAGGGGGAGGAAGAATCAATGTCTAAAGGACCACTGGGCAGGAAAAACTGGTTGGGAACGCGGCAGTAGAAGTCATGAGGGAGTGGGGCAAAGGTAAGAAAATGGACTGCTGAAATTTAATAGAGATATGGCTTTTAAAATGGGAACAAAGAGTCTGATTCCATTAAAAATATAACATATAATCACCAAATACACAATTTAACTTTTTATTCTATTTAGAGGAAACCCAGAAGGCAACCCACAATTCTCTTGGTGTGTCTAAAGGCATCAGGGACCTGGGCTTCGGTTGTTTTTCTGCCTTGTCATCCTAGCAAAGGGCTTCTGTTCTCAAGGTCACCCACCATAAGACAGTGGTTCTCAACCTTCCTAATGCTGCAACACTCTGATACCGTTCCTCATGTTGTGGTGACCCCTAACCATAAAATTATTTCATTGCTACTTCACAACTGTAATTTTGCTACTGTATGAATCATAATGTAAACATCTGTGTTTTCTGATGGTCTTAGACGACCTCTGTGAAAGGTCATTGGACCACCCCGAAGGGTCAAGACACAGGTTGAGAACCACCGTGTCAGCCTTAATATGGCTGCTGTGTGCCAGCGCGTACATCTGTATTCCAAGCAGCTGCATACTTTAAAAATCAAAATTGCCTAGCCCCAGCAGAATCAGCCTTCCAGGAAGCCCCACCCCAACACATTCCCTTTCATCTCTTTCCACCCTAGACACAAGCCAGAAGCAAAGAAGATAGAAAAATCTGTGAGCTTTCCCCCCCTTCTTACTATGCAGTTAGGGCTGTCCTCAAATGCTATTCTCCTGCCTCAAGCCCCCAAATACTGCAGTTACGTGTCCAATACCACATTGCACAGAAAAGCCATTTTTTCATTCAAGGTGGCAATGGTCTAGGCTAACACCAGGGTCTCCTCATTGCTGTGACCAAATACTTTGCCAAATCACATGAGAGGAGAAGAGTTCTCTCTTGCTTAGGCTTTCAAGGGACCTTCAGTCCAGCGTCGTGGGGAACCAACAGCTGCAGGTAGTTCTGCCCATGATGGGATCACGCAACAACAGCTGCTTACACAGCACTGACCATGAAGCTGACTGGTAGGTACCCTGTAACACCCAAGGCCTGCCTACAGTGGCCTTAAGTCATCCAGTTAGGCCACATCTCCCTGGATTCCATAAACTCCCCACATGGTGCCAGCATCTAAAGACTAAGTGTTCAAACACTTGAGCCTATGTGGATGTTTCACAGAAGCCTGGCACCACGAAAGACAAATGTGGTAGGCAATTAGTAGATTGCTTTAAGAGCAAGCCATTGCACCTGAGGATCACAGAAAAATGGAATCTGCTCTCTCTAAAGTAAGGTTTTGTTCCAGGTGTCCTTACTGCCTAGGCTAGAGTCTTTTCTGGTGAGCTTGGGAGGAACCCCTGGTGTGAGCTTAGTCACCTGCAGGTGTCTTATTGCTAGTCCTTTCTGTTTTGAAGCTGACTTGAACTCTAGTTGGTCCGTGCTAAATGATCGGAGCAGGGCAGGGGTCATGAGAGAACAGTACCTTTCTGAGCATCTTGCTGGACTTGGGCCCCCACTGTCCATCAAGGCAGAAGAGTCTTGGTCCTTCCCCTACCACCTCCCCCTGCAGCCCATTCACTGCATAGCCAGCAAGGAGAAGTCATTGAGAAACCCAACCCAAGTTCCAAGGACTGAGCACGTGGGCTTCCCCTTCCACTTCTGCTGACACACAGTTCTTAAGAGTGAGTCCCAAGAGAGCTCCACAAAGAGTTCTCACCTGAAGAATATCTAATGGCTGAGAAGCACCTAAAGAGATGTTCATCATCCTTAGTCATTAGGGAAATGCAAATCAAAACAACCCTGAGATTCCATCTCACACCAGTCAGGATGGCTAAGATCAAAAACACAGGAGACAGCAGTTGTTGGCGAGGATGTGGAGAAAGAGGAACACTCCTCCACTGCTGGTGGAATTGCAGGCTGGTACAACCACTCTGGAAAGCAGTCTGGCGGCTCCTCAGAAAACTGGGCATGACACTTCCGGAGGATCCGGCTATACCACTCCTGGGCATATACCCAGAGACTTTACCTGCATGCAATAAGGACACATGCTCCACTATATTCATAGCAGCCTTATTTATAATAGCCAGAAGCTGGAAAGAACCCAGATGTCCCTCAACGGAGGAATGGATTCAGAAGATGTGGTATATTTACACAATGGAATACTACTCTGCAATTAAAAACAATGAATTCACGAAATTCCTAGGCAAATGGTCAGAACTTGAAAATATCATCCTTAGTGAGGTAACCCAATCACAAAAGATCACACATGGTATGAAGTCACTGATAAGGGGATATTGACCCAGAATCTCAGAATACCCTAGACACAATCAGCATATCAATAGATTTCTAAAAAGATGGAAGGAGAGACCCCTGGTCCTGGAAAGACTGGATGTAGGGGAACGCCAGGACAGAGTAATGAGAGGGGGTTGAACGGAGAAAAGAGGGAGGGAAGGGGGCTTATGGGACTTTCGGGGAGGGAGGAAACGGGAAAGGGGAAGTGATTTGGAATGTAAATTAAAAAAATAAAATTAAATTAAATTAAAAGAAAAAAAAAGAGAAAGCAAAGCAAGGCAACAACAAACAAACAAACAAGTAGACTATCAAAACAAACATAAGATCTGAAAACTAACAAAAGTCAAAAAGACTGAAATATCTATTTTGAGTCAAAATCTCAATCATATAAAGATTTCCTATCTACAAATTATATTAACATGTTAATAAAAAATGATCATTAATTATATGTTTACATTTCATATCACAAAAATATGTATTTTTTGAAAGTATAACTCAGTAGAAATCGAATTTCAAAATTTAATAAATACTAGTTAAAATAGTCTGTGAATGAGGAAAGTCAAGCTTTGTTTTACAAAATGAGAAAACACTATTTGCCAAGTAAGATGTCATTTTCTAAAATATTGAATATAATGTAGACTATGTTTGACTTGTCTTTATACATAATATCTGATGAGAAATACATGTTTATAGTTATATTTTTATTATTTTAAAAAATTCAAAAAATTTAAATAAAGCATGTTTTTTTTTAAAAAAAAAAAAAAAAAGAGTGAGTCCCACCCCTCCAACACCTGTAGGTCTCCTAGACACCTTAGAGAATGTCAGAGAAATAGGAACAGAGGCTTATACAATTCATAAACAAAGAATATCAAATAAAACCGATTGAATACAATTAAAATGCATTTAAAACTGGGCCCCCACCCTCCAGTTATGGCCACTAATAAAAATCACTCTGTATTATACCACTTTATTCAGTTTATTTTTCTCCTCAGTTTTACATTCTGAGGAAAAAAAAGATCATTTTTCACTTTATTTGATTTTTTTTAAATTGACGTACAGTCATTGCAACTTATGGGTATGGTAGTTTGACTAGGAATGGTTCCCATAGACTCATGTCTTTGAATGCTTGATCTGCAAAGGGAAGGGTCTTATTAGAGTAATTGTGGCCTTTGCTAGAGGAAGTATGTCACTGGGCGTGGGCTTTGAGGTCTCAGAAGCTCAAGCCCAGGCCTAGTGACTTACTATCTCTTTCTGCTCCTTTTCTAGTACTGTGTCTGCCTGCACACTGCCTCGTTTCCCACCAGGATGGTAATGGGCAATTCTGAACTATAAGCCAGCCCCAATTAAATGTTTTCTTTTATAAGAGTTGCTATGGTCATGGTATCTATTTATCTACAATAAAACCCTAAGACAATGTGATGTCATGTAGCATTTCAATATCTGTATGCAATGTATAATTAATTACCAGATCAGGGCAGCCAGCGACTCCATCTCCTCAGATATCCATCATTCCTTTGTGCTGTGAATGTCTAGAATCTTCTCTACTAGCTATGTTTTAGAGATATCTGTGTTTTGGATATTTGTCATGTGCTTGTCTGTTTTAAGATGGGATTTCACTCCGAAGCCCTGGCGGGCCTGAGATCTTTGTAGAGACCAGGTTGGCCTTTGGCTTGACCTCACGGAGCTCTTCCTGCCTTTGTCTGAGTACTGGGATTAAAGTCAAGCATCATCATGCCCGGCTTTATTTATTGTTCTTTAATTCTTGTGTATATGTATGAGACTATATCTGTGACTAAATATCCTGGCACTGGAACTACGTGTGTTGTGAGTTGTGGGTGCTGGAACTGAACCCCTGTTCTCTGCAAAAGCAGTAAGCATTCTCAAACACTGAGCCATCTCTCCAGCCCCATCCAACCTTATGTTTATATTTTATGGGCAAACTTATTTTTTTCTTCATACTTTCTTTTTTATTTTTATTATTTTTATTTTTTATTAGATATTTTCTCTATTTACTTTTCAAATGTTCTCTCCTTTCCTGGTTTCCCCTCCAAATATATCCTATTCCATCCCATATGGCCCCCCTCCCCCATACTCATCAACCCACCCACTCCTGCTTCCCTGTCCTGGCATTCCCCTATACTGAGGCATTGAACCTTCTCAGAGCCAAGGGTGTCTCCTCCCTTTGATGTCCAACAAGGCCATCCTCTTCTACATATGCGGCTGGAGCCATGGGTCCCTCCATGTGTACTCTTTGGTTGGTGGTTTAGTCCCTGGGAGCTCTGGGGTACTGGTTGGTTCTATTGTTGTTCCTCCTATGGGGCTGCAAGCTCCTTCAGCTCCTTGGGTCCTTTCTCTAGCTCCTCCATTGGGGACCCTGTGCTCAGTCCAATGGTTGGCTGAGAGCATCCACCTCAGTATTTGTCAGGTACTGGCAGAGCCTCTCAGGAGACAGCTATATCAGGCTCCTGTTAGCAATTGCTTGTTGGCATCCATATTAGTGTCTGGGTTTGGTGATAGTATATGGGATGGATTCCAGCTGGGGCAGTCTCTGGATGGCCTTTCCTTCAGTCTCTGCCCCAGACTTTGTCTCTCTATCTCCTCCCATGGGTATTTTGTTCCCCCTTCTAAGAAGGACCAAAGTATCCATACTTTGGACTTCCTTCTTCTCAACTGAGAAGCACCTAAAGAAATGTTCATCATCCTTAGTCATCAGGGAAATGCAAATCAAAACAACCCTGAGATTCCACCTCATACCAGTCAGAATGGCTAAGATCAAAAACTCAGGTGACAGCAGGGGCTGGGGAGGATGTGGAGAAAGAGGAACACTCCTCCACTGCTGGTGGGATTGCAAGCTGGTACAACCACTCTGGAAATCAGTCTGGCGGTTCCTCAGAAAATTGGATATAGTACTACTGGAGGACTCAGCTATACCACTCCTGGGCATATACCCAGAAGATTCTCCAACATGTAATAAGGACACATGTTCCACTATGTTCATAGCAGCCTTATTTATAATAGCCAGAAGCTGGAAAGAACCCAGATGTCCCTCAACAGAGGAATGGATACAGAAAATGTGGTACATTTACACAATGGAGTACTACTCAGCTATTAAAAACAATGAATTCATGAAATTCTTAGGCAAATGGATGGAACTAGAATATATCCTGAGTGAGGTAACCCAATCACAAAAGAACACACATGGTATATACTCACTGATAAGTGGATAGTAGTCCAGAAGCTTGGATTATCCAAGATATAATTCACAGACCAAATGAAGCTCAAGAAGAAGGGTAAACTTAACATATATATATATATATATATATATACATATATATATATATACATATACATATATATGTATATGTGTGTGTGTGTGTGTATCATGTACGTGCTCTTTCAAATATTCCATTCATTATTGTCAACCACTTCACTACAAAATAATAAAAGTTATTCCTCTTATCCAATCACACCCCTTGTTTCCATTAATTAGATAGAATTATATAAATAAATGAAGCTGTGTAGTTGTGAATTTACCAGTTAAATGAATGAAGAAGCAAATCTCCCCATTAGGGGAGATTGTTCCAAAGTGCTCAGAACCTTCAGAAAACACTCTTGAGAAATTTGTGATCAAGTTTAAAGATTGAGGTGAATTTGTGTTCCTCAAACTGAAAGAGAAGCTTCTAGGTCCATTGGGAAGTTGAAGCTTTTAAACACATCTGGGAGCTGGGTATAGTATCACACCTATATAATCCCAACACTCAGGAAGCCGAAGCAGAGTTGCTAAGGGTTCAAGGCCAGCCTGAGCTACAGAGTGAGCTTCAAGCTAGCCTGGGCTAGTGAGTAAAATCATGACTTATAAAACAAAGAATGAAAAGAAAACAAAAAAAAACTATGTGTAAGCTTTTCCATCTCACACGTGACTTACAAAACACAAAATGAAAAGAAAAATCCACGCATATTCCTTTGGAACACGGAGCTGGTCTGGCGGCTGCAACCAAGCTAACCCTGTGGAAGATCTGTCTGGCAACATGTGCCTGCTGCCTCCATCTGACTCAGCCGTGCTCAGTCCTAAGATCCTCTTAACTATTCTCACCATAAATGCAGAGCTAAAACAAATTAGAATATGTGCAGGAACACATCTAGGGAAAGATGTTATGTGGTGAGCGACAGCTTCCCTCACAGAGACTGGCAGAGCCATTCCATGCCGTAATGTTCTTTGTGTCCGCATGAGCACTGGAGTTGGAGACGCGCTCTGCAGGGTCACCTAGCTTGCTACACATGTTGCAATTCCCCACCTGGGCTGAACACCTGGGAGAAGCTGGCAGAACAGCCTGGGAACTGCGGTTGTGTGCCGTCTGCCCAGCAGAGAGTGTCTGTGGCAATCAGGGCACTGCTGTTTGTTTTCAGTGTGGATGCCAGTAGAATTGGAAAGGCCCAGTCAGAGTGGTCCAAACTCATTTAGACTTCAAAGGACGATTCTCCTTTGAATCAGAGCGTTGCAAAGCTGCCCTCCCCTTGAAGGCAATTGTTGTTCTTGGTTTTCTGTTGGCATGGTGTCTGCCGAAAGCATAGCTCTGGAGACCACTGAGCATCCGAACATGGTGTCCACTCAAGCTCTACTGTCCTTCTGTGTTTAGACCCAGCTGACCTGGAACTCAATAATCCTCCTGCCTCAGAGTCTGGATTGCTGAAATTTCAGACATGTACCGTTACCAGTGCAAAGCTTCTGGGCAAAACATTCCCTTGAAAATTTACAAAAGCGAAAGAAGACACATGTCAAAAGGAATTCTTTTATATATATCTATATCTATAGAGATAGATAGATAGATAGATAGATAGATAGATAGATAGATAGATAGATAGATAGATAAAGTGTCATGTGTTCCAGGCTGGGCCACTGAATGGCTTCTGCTGTCTCTGGAGTCCTGGGATTACAGGCATGCATCACCATGCCAGGTCTGTGCAGTACTGAGGATCAAACCCAGGGCCTCGTGCACACTAGGCAAGCACAGTAGCAAATGATCCCCAGCTCCAGCCCCGAGGACTGTGTCTTTCAACAGCTTGCTGGAATCACACAGCATTCTAAGGCACCATCTTTAGGAGTTTTACATGTAATGGGAATGGTAATTTTATTTCATCAAGTGATATAAATAAAACTAACAGGCAAGCACCTTCCTTGGAACCTCTGGCACAACGACTATGCACACTCGGTTAGGATCTGACTGAAATAATGGCTCCCAAAGCCTTTGGTACTATGACTTGGGGCAAGTTATTAACCTCTGTAACCCTCAGTTTGTTTGTCTGTAAGATGGGGATAATAATAGCCATACTTCATGGGATTGTTGTTTGGATTTACTAAGGTAATGATTAGCAAGGGTTATATCTTCACACAGTAAACCTTCAGAAACTGGAAGCTGCCTTTATTTTGTCATTACCCACTATAAAGTAACTACTACTAATAATAACAAACACATAGAAGCTCATGGGTGTTTTCCATGCACCATTACATACCATTATTCTCTCTTTAGATTTTTGGAGATAACTAAACCAGACTAATACTATTCCCCCACTGTTGACCATGGGTTGTCTACCTGCCGTGTTCTGGAAGAGTCTCAGCATATTTAATGTGTCAGCAAATTCAGCATCTCACTTAAAAACAGAGATAGCACTTACGGAGTAAACGAATAGAGAAAACATTAACTTTGAGGTTTTGTCTGTCTTGTCTGTCAAGTCAACAAATAGTGTTGGGTTTGCAGACAATACCAAGTTCTCTTGCAGAAATTACCACACTTATCAGAGACTAGGTCAGCCTTTTAGAATTTGCTTTTATACCAACCGTGTTTTGATCATACATTTTAGAAGAGATGGTGCAATAATAAAACTGGTTTAAGTATATCTCAGAGTACATCATTGTATTCACAGAAAAAAGGGGTTTAGAAATATATATGCATGTGTCTGCTCTTAAACGTGTGTGCATGCGTGTATCCTCTCTCTCCTGTACTTAAGTGTGGGGGGCTAAGAGGGAGAGGGCAAGTGAAATTACCATCAGCTGTGAATGTTTAATGAAAATATTTAAATCAAGTTTTCCGTCCTCCCAGGCTCCTGCCACCTCACCAGCCTCTGGATAAAGCCTGCCTTTGAGCTGGAGCCGGCCCTGCCGCTCACAAGAGAAGCACATGAGCATCCCTCCCGTTCTTATTCTGTTTTCTTGAACTCTCTGTGACCTTCTACAGTGGACAAAGCCAAACAGCCTAGTGGCGTGTTTAAAGTTCTTTCATATCATCTTTTCAGCCCTACAATACAAAAGGTAGGAAAAGAACGAACTACATTTCCATACAGTAAAATGCAGGTGTTGGCACCTTCTGCTTTGGCATGGTCTCAGATGCACAGGTGTGATGGCTGCCTCTCTAACAGTAACTGCTATCTGAGATCCTGTGTTATACAGGACGCCTTGGCTGAAGCCCACCAGACCTGCGACGGCCTCTGCATGGACCTGGGAATGCTCGAATCCCACCAAGTTTGCTAAAGACGCAGAAGCTCAGAGCAAGCCTGGCCGGGAGAGGAGCCTCTCAGACCCTCCTCTACCCTCTTCCCCTCTCAGTCAGCTGCCATTTACCAGTCATAATACAGGGATAAGATGAAGGATGGATAAAGAGGGGAGTCTGATAGAGACCCTGCTCCTGGATTCACAGGCACCTGCTCAGACTGGAAGTCAACCAGCTTTCTGCTGAGCAGTCCTGGTTGGTGCATCACTCTAGTCAGCCAGCCTTACAAAGGCCAGCCAGCTCCTTCCTGCGCTGACCACAGCACATTCCAGATAGAACTGTGAGCAGAGGCCCTGCAACCTGTCCAGAGAGAGACTGGGGCACCAGTCAGGAGGTGGGGGGCAATTCCTGTGGGGAACTCAGAGCAAGTGGAAGACAGTGTCACCCTGTCTCCACAAAGCCCACCGTTTAGTTGGAAACACTACGATGTGTCACCAATGTGCTGTGTCATCAGCACAAACATTGTCAAGGGTGAGGTTCTGGAGAAGAGAAAAAAAATCAGTGTTAGAGCCTGCCACAGCCCAGAAATTCAAACAGAACTCATCCCTAACAGCAGACTCAAGAATGAAGACCTCCTAAAGGCTCATTTTTATGTAATTCCTCCTTCAAGAAAATAAACATGGACAGAAAAAAAAAATAAGGGTCAGGGGTTCAATCAGCAGTAGAGTGTCAGGCTCCGGATTTGACTCCCGGTACTACCGTAACCTTCAGAAGAGGGAGGGAGGGAGGAAAGGGAGGGAGAATAGGGGAGGAGAAGCGAAAGGAGGGGAAGTGAGTGGAGGGGAGGAAAGGGGAGGGAAAGAAGAAGAGGAGGAAAATTTTTTCATTATACTGTTGAAATTTAGCACTTTCAGAGGATGGCCACACATCCGAGGAGTATATAGACAGTACAAATTGGAGTTGATGGGTAGGGAGGGAAGGGGTTGGGAGAAGGGAAAGGGAAGGGAGAGAAGGGGAAGGAGGGAAAGGAGAGGGAAGGGGAAGAGAGGGGAAGGGGAGGGGAGGGGAGGGGAAGAGGAGGGGAGAGGAAGGGGAGGAGAGGGGAGGGAAGAGAAAGAGAGGGAAAGGGAGGGGAGGGGGAGGGGAGGGGAGAGGAGTGGGGGAAGGGGAGGGGGAGGAGAGGGGGAGGGGAGGGAAATGGAGGGGAAAGGGAAGGGAGGGGAGGGAAAGGGAGGGGAGGGGAGGGGACACCAGGTTGACTTGGTAGAACCAAGGGTTGGGGGAGGGGAGAACATATGATAAAAATACGTTGTATCCAAAGATCAAATTTTAAAATGAGAAGGAAAAAAATCCTTTTAAAATAGTTTAAATAGAATTTAGTAGTGATCAAAAAATATCCTGGTTTTCACAAACATTCCTGGGAAAGCTGGGGCTACTGGTGGGTTCAGTCTGTTCTATTTGTGTGGTATGCCTTGGAATTGTTTGAAGAAGTAGTTTGGGCTTGTTTGCTATTTTTTTTAGAAAAAGGAATAAGCAGTTGGCAACAGAAAATGTCAGAGAGGCCCAGCAGTCAAGTTCTCAGTCTTCAGTCGCTCCCAGACTTGATGGTAAGAAGCGCTTTTAGTGGGACAAGAAAAGGGAAAGAAAACAAAGCACCCATCACGCCTCTACCTCAGTCCAACCCAAAGACAGACTTCCCTGTGTGACCTACATCGGCTGACTGGTCATTTGTCATTCAGGTTAAACACAAAACAGAAGTGAGCATTGTTCTGATGCTGGCCCTGATAACATCCCAAGAAACTGGTGAGAGGGAAAAGCAGACCATGCTCAATGCTGTCATTTGAGTTTCAAAAGCACGATTTTTCTTTTAAAGAAACATCTTCAGTTTCCAAGGCTGAACTCACAGATCCTAAGAGCAGACTAAAAATTTCCACTGGACTCACTTGTGAGCAGCAACTCTATTCAGAGGACAGTGGGCTGTCAGTCTCAGCTGTCCCTGGACACTAGACACTGCCCACTTGCAGGCACCAGCCTCGCTCCACACCACAACCACCTTCTGTCTCTCCCTTGCCTAGAAAATACTTTTGCACACTGACATTCCTAGTCTACTGCTGTCTAAGCTGATGAAAAGAAAGCCTTGTGGCACTTCAGAGCTCAGAAACCAGTGTGTGTGTATGTGTGTCTGTGTGTATATGTGTCTGTGTGTCTATATGTATGTGTCTGTGTATGTATATGTGTATGTGTCTGAGTGTGTGTGTGTATGTCTATGTGTCTGTGTGTGTGTGTCTGTGTATGTGTATGTGTGTCTGTATGTATATGTGTGTGTGTGTACGTTAGTCCTCTAGGTAACCCTGTAAAGAGGCTATTGTCACCCCACCTCTCTTCTCACTACTGAAGCCAGTTCTCAGGGGAGTCACTTGCCTGGGGCCACCCAGGGAGCAAGTGGAACACGGCCAGGCCCAGCTGGGCTCTGACTTGGCTCTGTTGCATCCAGAGGCCTGGCTCTGGTGGATCAGCTGCGTTCCTCTGGGTACGCAGAACCTTCCGTACCTCCAATGACTTTCTCTACCTGGAATTACACATCTCACGTCCCCAGCCCATCCTTCCCCTCCTCCTGGAAGTTGCTTTAACCTGTCACTCTATTGTTCTGTGTGTGCTTAGGAGGGTCTGACCCTGAGTCTTCAGTGAGCTACAAAGCAGAATGTGAAATCTTTTATTCAGATCCAGAGCATTTGGTTCTTCCAGTCGCTAGAAGGTGACATTTGACTTTCAAATTCCTCTTCTTAGGTGCCTAATGGAGGCACAGGCACACTTCCTCCAGACTGAGGCAGGAGAGAAGGGGATGGTTAAGGGAACATGGAGAAAGAAGGGAGTTCTCACCTGAGAACTGGTTTCTCTATGTCTGACAGATGGACAAAATGCAAGCAGCTATAAAGATTGCCTGGATCATAAGCCAGTTCTGGTTTTAGGTTCTGAGGAACCCTCTCCCTGATTTCCATAGCAGCTACACTGACTTTCACCCCCACCAGCAACGTGTTAAATGTTTCCTTTTCCCACATGCTCACCAAGACTTTTATTATTTGTTTTCTCAATCGACTGCTATTCAGCTACACCACTCCTAGGTATTTATCCAAAGAACTCTGTGTTAACATATCACAGAGACGCTTGCATGCCAGTGTTGACTACAGCATTACCCAGAATAGCTACATGGTGCAACCTGCTTAGATGTCCAAAGACAGAGGGATAGGGAAAGAAATGTGGTGTATATATGTGTGGAATTTTAGTCTGCTATAAAGAAGAATGAAATTCTCTTATTTGTAGGAAAATGGAGGCTGTCATATTAAGTGAGTTGAGTCAGTTTGAGACAAATATCACATGCTTTCTTTCATCTGTAGATGATCCATCTTATGTTACATTAAATCATGTATGTGTCATATGCCATGAAAGTAAAGTAAAATTGTCTAGAACAAAGAATACTAATGAGAAAGGGGGGCAAACAGCAGAGTAGGGGGACATGGGGGAACATGGTCAAAGTACATTAGACACTTAACATGAAAATGCCTTTATAATTTGACCCCAGACTGGTCCTGCCTAAAAGAAAGGCCAGGACAAAGATGGAGCATAGAGTGAAGGAATGGCTGACCAGTGACCAGATCATTTTGAGACCCATCCCACGGGCAGGCACCAATCCCTCACACACACGTTAGTGATGCTCTGCTGTGCCAGCAGAGAGGAGCCTAGGATAGCAGGCCTCTGAGAGGCTCCACCCAGGAGATGATGGAGACAGATGCAGATACTCACAGATAAACATTGGATTGGATGGAGATTGGGGACCCATGTGGGAGAGTTAGGGGAAGGATTAAAGGCCCTCAAGCAGATGGCAACCCCACAGGAAGACCAACAGTATCAACTAACCCGGACCCCTGGGAACTTCCAGAAACTGAGTCACCAACCAAAGAACATACATGGGCTGGTCTGAGGCCTAATCCTGCAGAGACTTGATGCATCAGGGTGGGAAGATACTAGGAGGAGGTGGCCTCTTAAAGGCGAAAGGAATGGGGGATGGAGAAACTCTTCGTGGGGGGATGGGAAGGGAGGCAACATTTGGGATATAAATAAATAGAAAATGCCTTTATATGATTCAGCTTTATCAACAATGAATATACACCAAGAAAAAGAATGAAAAGATTCCCTGTATAAGGATAACACTACCTTTGCTGAGAGGATGTTATGAGGATAAATGAACAATGTTTAAAGCCAAAACATGCATTCTTTTAAGGGTACCTATGGTGATTTGAATATGCTTGGCCCAAGGAATGGCACTTTTGGAGGTGTGGCCTTGTTGGAAGAAGTGTGTCACTGTGAGCATGTGCTTTAAGATCCTTATCCTAGCTTCCTTCAGATGAAGATGCAGAACTCTCAGATCCTCCTGTACCATGCCCACCTCGATGCTGCCATGCTCCTGTCTTGATGATCATGGATTGAACCTCTGAACCTGTAAGTCAACCCAATTAAACGTTGTCCTTATAAGAGTTGCCTTAGTCATGGTGTCTTTTCACAGCAGGAAACCCCTAACTAAGACAGTACTCTTGTCAGCATTTCTTTGTCACCCCTAAACCTAAATAAGTTACCTCATAACACCACCTATAGTTTTGTTCCCAAAAAGGAATTAAGATGAGGGAAGTAAGCAAACCAGTTCATTTTTTTTTTAAGTTAATTTTTAAATTTTGCCTAGTCTTTAAATTTGGTTGTAGCTTATACACTTTAAAAGTAACATGGCTTCAAAATCATGTAGATAACTATTGCTAAAACATACAAAGGCACCTCTCCCACTCCATATATACATACATATCCATCCATCCATATATACATACATACAAACATGCTTAAGTGAGAGAGCATACTGATGATCTACTGATGCAGTGTTGAGACTGGCAGGACCCTTCCTAGCCCAGGTGTGTTTGACTCAGGCACCTAGGGTAGCGGAAGCTCAACCCAAGCTCTCAAGTTCATAGTCTCCAACCAGAAAGGCACAGATGTGTATGGAAGGAAGCAGAGAAGAAGCAAACCTTCTTGAGGGAAACTGAGAAATTCCTGAGTGGGAGCAGTTCCCAAGACAGGAAAAAGACAACAAACTGGTTTTGTCTGGGCTTGTTCTGTTTGTTTTGAGTGAGACTTACAGCAGGTGCT
Source organism: Tokudaia tokunoshimensis (assembly GCA_036184795.1). Lineage (NCBI taxonomy): Eukaryota > Metazoa > Chordata > Mammalia > Rodentia > Muridae > Tokudaia > Tokudaia tokunoshimensis. The sequence continues at coordinate 68,560,098 of BTHU01000011.1, forward strand.
GGACTAAGACTGAGGTAATTTCTGCTGAGGTTGGCTTATTCCCTGGGCTGCCAGGGGCCAAGCCAATGGACAGCCTGCATGCTCTTTACTGGTCTCCCAGGTCCAAGCAAGGAGATGATCACACTTTGTTCACACGCTGCCCACCCAGTTAGGAGTTGCTGAAAGCTCTCTTTGTCCATCTCTCACTAAAGCTTTGTTAGCTACTGACCTTGACTGACTGCTCACTTTTCGCCCGCTAGTCATTGATTCTGCAGGTATCTAGCTGGTGACTAATTAGAACCACAGACACCATCTTATGATCCCATTGACCCTAATGACTTAATACTGGATTTGAAAGACAAGACTTCTAGTCTTAAAATGTGGGGGACAGAAGAGGGTATTTAGAGGTGTGTGAATAAGTTCAAAGTACAGAAATATAAATATATGAAACTGCCATAATGAACATGTTATTTTATACAATTAATATAACTTAAAATATCAGTGGCTATTTGCATGCTGAAAAAATAAAAGAACATTGGGGAATTTAGGAAGGGAAGGCTTGTGTTCTCAGTTGATTTGGTCAGCCAAACTGTTGGCTTGCCTTTCTCTTTTGCATGGCCTTGAAAAGAATTATACTAGTTACTTCGCTGTGGGAAAGCACCGTGACCATGGTAACTCATAGAACAAAGAGTTGGTCCCATGGTTCCAGAGGGATGAGCATCCCTGAGGGCAGGGAGAAGGCTTGGGGGGGGCGGGGAGGCTGAAGTTGGAAGCTGAGAGTTCAGATCTTGAACTATAAGCAGGAAACAGAGAGAACAAACTGGAAATGGGGTAAACTTTTAAATGCTCAAAGCCCACCCCTGTGGCATATTTCCTCCAGGAAGTCACACCTCCTAAACTTCCCAAATGGTACCACTCACTGGGGACCAAGTTTTCAAACATCTGAGTCTACAGGGGACATTCTCATTCAAACCACCACAGGAACATGGTTCTGCAAAAGGTAGAAAATTCCCCATGTTGAGTTCACATTATTATAAAATTGAGATGAGCTGATTCGACACACAGCTGTTGATAAGAGATAGCTGTGATTCATTTTCTTATTAACATTGGAGGATCAGTTTCCACACTCAAATAGAACCAAACAGGGCTTCAGAATGGTTCAATACCCAAAAGCATGTTGTTATTGGGCAGGTCACTTTGTGAGGATTCTAGAATACATTTCCCAAGTGTGGATGAGATTCTGGCTTAAATAGAACCCAGATTCCAGTTAGGGGTGGCTATAGGACCGACGGAGAGAACCACAGAAAGACACAGTTTTGTCTCCAGGAGAAGGCAAAGGAGAAGAGAAGACACACTCCTGTGGGAAACCAACAGCTTTCATCACACACACACACACACACACACACACACACACACACACACTTTTGGCAGCATGGTCATTGCATGGAATTGTCTACAATTCCATTGTTCCTGCTGTGGCTCCTGACATCTGACAATTTATCACTCTTGTCAGAAAACTGTAAAACTACAAGGTTTGTGTTTGAAGAAAAATTCCCTGAGTTGACACTTCTTTCATTATTAGCCATATCCTCAAGTTTCAGACAGTGAATACACATAGAAGAAACCACCAGATTATCTTAGTTAGAGTTTCATTGCTGTAAAGAGACACCATGACCAAGACAACTCTTATAAAAAGTCAACATTTAATTGGGGCTGGCTTACTGGTTCTGAGGTTCAGTTCATAATTATCATGGTGGGAGCATGGCAGTGTCCAGACAGGCATGGTGCTGGAGCTGCTGAGAGTTCTACATCTTCATCTGAAAGCAGCCAGAAGACGTCTGTAGCCCAGGCAGCTAGAAGGAGTGTCTCAAAGCCCACCCCCACAGTGACACACTTCCTCCAACAAGGCCACACCTCCTAATAGTGCCACTCCCCAGGCCAAGCATACTCAAACAACCACACAATATATCCCCACAGGCTGAGGAAATTAATATGTTAAAGCGTTCTTCACAGTGAGTAACAGTCAAGTGGCTACTCAGCAATTCTGTGCTTTGGAAATGCACAGGACGTGTTGGGGCTCAAAGAACATGTTTTTAAATAGCAAACCTTATGAAAGTGAGAGGTACAATCAGCCACATAAAAGAGAATTATCAATCCAGGCACGGAAGGAGGAGGGCCAGGAATTCAAGGTTTTCCATTCCCTGGAAAGAGTTTCAGGACACCTTGGTACACATGAGAAGCGTCTCAAGGAAAAACAAACAAAAACAAGAAAGATTGAGTGACTGACTAATTTAAAAAAAAAGGGGGGGGAGGTGAATAGGAGCTGGAGAGATGGCTTCACGGTTAAGAGCACTTGCTGCTGTTCAACAGGAACTAGGTTCAGTTCCCAGCACTTATGTCAAGCAGTCAAGCAGTTCAAAACCATCTGTAAGTGCTACTTCAGGAGATTTGATGCCTCTGCTTCTGAGGTCACCTGTACTCATGTGCACATATCCACATGCAGATACACACACCTACATGTAAAATAATAATAATAATAATAATAATAATAATAATAGATAGGTTATTTCTCCACACCAGTGAAATGAGTCAACTTAAGCCAGATGTGATTATATTAAAGGCAGATAGATTTATTGGGAAGCTGCACTTGGGCGAGTTCACTGGTCTCAAGGATTGAGGTCAGGAGATTCGCCATAGGAACTTGCTGGGGGAGGAGGGGCTCGGAGAAAGGGCCGGCATAGAGAGAAGAGAATGAGAAGAAATAGGAGGAAGAGGAGAAGGGGGGAGGGTGGAGAGAGAGAACGTGTAAAATGTCTAGATTATATAGGGAAGAGCCTCTGGGGGAAGGGCAGCCCTGGGCTGGAAAGTTCACAGTCCAGTCGGGAGCAGGGAGCAGGGCATGCTGAGTAGGAACTAAGGGATGCTGGGAGAACCTGGAGACCAGGTCTGCTTTGATATGTAAAATATACACCTCAGTCCCTTGTCCCAGGTCCAAAACCAAACAACAATAATAATTCAACTTTTTGCAAAAGAGAAGAAAATTGATGAGTCCCACACACATTGCCATGCCGTGGAAGCATCAGAAATGGATGTTATAAACGGATCACTGGAAGAAAACGTGTTTCCAGATAGCAGGAGACTATTTAAGAGAACCAGGCACCTGGGATCAAGAGAGAAATGAAAGAAACATTCTGTTTAGGAAGAAAGGGCTTTAAAGATAAATGGTTTTACACACATCAAAGCTTTCATCTTTCCCAGCATTTTTCTGAAGGATTTGAAAAGAAAACATTTAATTATGGATCAATACCGCAATGGCACAGTTCCTTAGCGCGAAGTTAGAAGTGATCTGCGAGCTCCTTTAGCCAGGCTGTCTGTCCCCGGTCACCAGACTCCCCAACAGTGCAAAGTTGTTCCAGCAAATCTCCAGGCCTATCACATCCCAGAAAGGGCTATGCGTAGAATTTACACATGCTCCCACAACTCATCCCATAGAGCTTTCTGAGAGCCACAGGCTCAAGGGCAAAGGCGCCAGAGAAGGATCTGCTGATAGCTGCTAATTCAGAAGCAACAACCCCAAAGAGAAACAAAAGGCCTGGCTGAGAGAAATGCCCCGCAGAAGGAAGCAGGGCAGCAGCCGGAAGCCTTCAAAAGGCCGCAATGGCAGCTGGGAATAGACAGAAACTCTCACAAGATCCCTTCCTCTGCAGGGACATAGACCCGGAGACTCAACTGTGAACTTTTAGCAACTTTTGATAGGCTCGGGCAGGTTTCACAACTCTTCCTTGATTGAGCCTTCCCCCCCCCCTATTTTCCTACTCATATTCAGCCAATCAGAGCCCAGCTGGCACCTGCATCCCGTAGATGCCAATGGCCTACAGCTTTACAGACAGAACTGCTGCTGGGGCCTATTAAAGGAACGAAGAGCCGGAAGACTTCAGAGCCCCGTTCCCAGAAGAGAGCTGGAAGTGTGAGGGGCTTCGGGAACCAGTCCCAGCCTGTTTCCTCGCCAAAGAAGGAAGACTCACCTTTAAGATTCTCTGGGGACAGAGTCCTCAGAAGCTTCCTGGCCTTGAGGCTTCTGCCCTGGGCAAGGAGCTCGCTGAAGACAGTGTCTGGGACTGACTGGACCAGCAGCTGTAGGCAGGACTCATTCCTGACTCAGTCTCTAAGACCCTGCCTGCACTTTGACCACAGGTGAGAATTCTTTCCTTCAGTTTCTTCTAGCCTCAGATATCTGCTGCTCCCGGGACCTGGAACTCCAGCCCTCAAGACCCTCCGCTCCTGCTACACCTATCACTGACCTACAGGCATGCGCTGCAGGGGACTGCTTTTGCTTGGCTCCCCCAAACCCTCTAAGAGCCTTTGCATTGTAACTTCTCAGAGCTGTCCTGGCTCTTGGTTCACGGCTCTCAGTCAGCATCCGACTGCTACCCAATGCTTCAGACTCGTTCTATTTAAAGTTGGCACAGCGGACTGTCTAATGTTATTGTATCTTACTTAAGGTTTCTAATCCATGACAACAATCACCTCCCATTTACTTTCTGCTTTGTTCCCACTCCATTCTTGGAGGAGGTTGGGACACGCAGCCAGGCAGATGCGGGAGATAATCTCCACTGACGACTTCAATAAGATGAGGCAAACATTGTCCTCTGAGGTATGGTTCTGTGCAGTGGAGGAGGTATAATCAATTGCTCTGCAGATCATATTGGGCAATTGTCAAACATGCTTGAGACACTGTAAACAGGTCTTATCAAATGCTCTTAAAAATAGATAACCGACAGACTTACAAAGGTGAGGAAAGGATGCACAACATCTCCGCTGCTTGAATGGGCGCTTTCCTTGTGGCCTGCCTGGGTGCTTCTTATAGCTCCAGGCCCTCTCCATGGTATCTAGCCACCATGTGAGAAGCTCAGTCTAAACTAAGAGGTGAGACCTTCCCTGTGAGGGAAGCGCCCTACAAGAAGAGAGACCATCCCAAATATTCCATCAAGCCCAGAGTCTAACTGAACACATCTGCACAGAAGACCCCATGGAAGAGCAACGGAACAACCTGGGGTGCCAGAGGGGGGCGGTGCAGCCAACCTGCAGTCGTGAGAAACAAAAGGCCTCTGGTTTTTCAGTCACCAAGGATTGGAATGATTTGTTTTACTGCAACAGGTCACAAATAGTCACACGACTCGTGGATTCACTAAACAGCGACTGGAGGAAAGTTTTAGAACACATTGCTTGTTCTCAAGACAGCACCTTCTACAAGGGATGTCCTGGAGAGGGCAGTTATTAATCACATAAGTACTCCTTTGGGTTTGTGTGGTGTTGTGTGAGTCCCCCATGCATGGATAAAGCACTGATAACAGACTGAAGGGATAATCCCAACTGAGTATAACTTGTGAACCGGCGAGTTCACTGCAGTGACCTACAGAAGCAAGAGTGACTCAAAGACAGTTATATCACCAAGAAGCCTTCGCATCACAGGTGAAATCTTGGAAAAGATGTACTCATGGAGTTCCCCACCCAGTTGGCAGGAAGCATCACTGAAGACTGTCTCCTCTCAGCGGTTTGCTGTTTATAACTGTGGGCATGGGTCTTGGGAACCTTTGAACTTTCAAGCCTTGCGAGTTTCCTTCATTTCCTGAGTCTTACCAGCTTTTCTCTTCTCTCCAGGAGGCTGTGCTTCCCTTTAGCGGAAATAAACATAGGGGTTCCCACATCTTGACTTCTGGGTGAAATCTTGACAGGAAAGTGAATGACAAGCAGCAAGCCTCTGGGTACCAGGATCATTCGAATCCTTGAGCTTAACTCACTTATCTCAACCCTCGTCCCAAGTACCCACATCAACCGATCAGCTCTGTAAGTGCAAACTCAAAGTGAGGCACAACGGTGCACATCTGTAATCCTGGACACCCAGAAGGCTGGGCCAGCCTGGTCTATATAGAGAGGCCTTTTCAAATCAAATAAATGAGTAAATCATACAAACTCAGACATTTGCTCTTTTCTCCCCGTAGCCTCTTTGTTCCCGTTGTGTTTCACTCGCATCGGCATGCTTTGGATATTCACTCCGAGGACTGAGTGAGAACCACGCCGAGGAAGGACATATGACATTAGCCTGTGTCCACACCAAGGATCTGTGACTGACTGTGATGGCCAGGTGCCATTTCTCCCTATTCTGCCCTGGGCGGTGTTACATCTGCCTGCATAGCCACCTGCCTGAGAAAGGGTCAGCTCTGCTGCTGTTTGGAAAACTGTCCCCCAAAGGACAGGTCTTAATCACTTGGTTCCCAGCTTGCGGTGCTAAGAAGTGATGGAACTTTTAAGACAGCTTCTAATCATCAGGGCATGTTCTTGAAAAGATATTGAGATCCTAGATCCTCCTCCTCCCTCTCCCCTCCTCCCCTCTTCTCCTTTCTTCTACTTCCTCCCTTTCCCACTCTCCTTCCCTTTTCCTCCTCCTATTCCTCCCTCCTCCTCTTTTTTTCCTTTTCCTTTTCGACCATAAAGAAACTAGTTTGTCATAAGCTATGGCCATGATGTGCTGCCTTGCCGAAGCTACAAAAACAATGTAGCAAAACAGGCATAGACCAAAACCTTCCAAAAGAGCGGTGTGTGGCGGAGCATGCCTGTAATCCTAGTACTTGAGGGGCAGAAGCAGGTGGGTCACTGTGAGTGCCAGACAAGACAGGGCTACATAGTGAGACCCTTACCCACCCCCCAGAACAAAACAAACAAATCCAAATCAGTGAGCTAAAACAAACCTCTTGTCTTGATAAGCTGACTAGCTCAGCTGTTTGTTACAGCAATGGAAAGCTGTGACCGCACACTCCTTAGTTCTGCTCCCTTTGACTTCTAATGTGCCTTCCCCACTTAGCCGCCCACCTACTTTGTCTTCCGTGTATCTCAGGCTTCTGCATAATTCTACTGATGGGATGCTAGGGAAATTATATGGAACTATGGAATGCTGGGTATTGTTTAAACTCCACTTACCCAGACAGAGCTGATCAGCTGACTGGCACCAAGGGTAGCTTCTATCTAGGGGCAAGCATGTGCTCAGAGTTCAGTTCTCAGCTCTCAAAACTCAGCTCTCCAGTTCCGGGGGATCTGATGCCCTCTTCTGGCCTCCTTGGATACCTGTATTCATGTGCACATACCTATGCAGACATACACATTTAAAGGTAATTTAAGATAAAATAATATATATATGTATATTTTAAAAAAACAAATGAAGAATATGTTCCTTATTTCCATACAGTCAAATAAAAATCTCATGGTTGAAAACATGGCCTACGAGTTCTAAGTTCATTAATGGCAGCTTGTAGTTTCTGCTCCGAGAAATGTTCATGAGTGCAAGTATATGGGGCAGGGTGCCATGAGAGGTAGCTTGGTCCTCGGTTGAGCTAAAGGCTTTGGAGCCCTGGAAACCCTGAAGGACCTTAGCCTGCTCCCGGACACCAGGCCCCTGTCACTAGCCGCAGCCCCCCATAGATTTGTGACCATCAGTCACGCAAGGACAATGCCCCAAGCATCCCACATGTAGATGAGGCATCCCTAACATCTCAGACCAAGACAATAGGAAAAGAGACATGAAGTGTGGTCACATAGGCTCAAGAAAGAGTTTTCCATGCTAATGAGGTACCTAGAAGCCCTGAGGGCTTAGCCAATAAGCTTCCCTTCCCAGACATTCCTCCCTGCAAATGGTATTTAATCTCAGGCCCACCCTGATAAGTGAGGTATGATTTTACACATCCACTTCCCATCATGGCAATAAGTGGTTTGGAACCACAGGCTGTCTCTTTTCATTGGGATTCACCATGGGGAGCCATGGAGAAGGCCTTTGCCTACAGAACCGCTATCTGATCTCCCATAGAAGGCCTCTCTGGGCTCCCAGCCATGATCACCACCAAGCCTGCCCACCCCCATACCCCCAAACCCCCACACCCCCCTCGTCAGGCCAAGGACTCTCCCTGTGGGACTAGCAGGAGCTCTCCCCTTTTCCTCCCAGCCCTGGGCCAGACCCAACCCTCAGGCCCAGACTCCATTCTCAGTTCTTCTGTGACTTCCAGAAGTGCCTGTGTATCCAAGAGCCTGGGAATTCTATGGTCCCAGCCTCTTTGAAGCCCCGGGGACCCTCGAGCCAGCTCCAGCTGTCCCACACCTCAGACTGTGCTTCCCCACCTCGAGGACTGCCTTGGGGCTCCCCTACAGCCCAGCACCTCGAGCGGTGCCTTGGGGCTCCCCTACAGCCCAGCACCCACCTAGTGGGGTGTGGGACAAGCACAGTCAAACTCTCCACTTTCTGTCTCCCCAAGCAGCTATGCCCTTGGGAACATGGGACATGGGACCCACAACCCTACACAAGTATGGTCATCAGACCCCATGGAACTGTTCACATTCCTCCCAAGATGTGCAGGAAATGCTAGGTTCAGCACCGTGCCTGTCTGTGGCACAGGGGGTGGCCTCAACCCTTCCTTGAATTATCTTCATGTACATCAGGACTTGCAAGTCTCACAGGAAAGTTCAGTTGGTAAAGTCACAGCTGGTCACCCCTGTGTCATGGTTCACTGTCATCAATCCTATAACATTCTGAAGAACACAGGGTCCACCTGACCCTCAAAATGAGAGAAAATTTCCCTCAACAGTGACCCAAGCCAGTACTGGATACCGAATTAGAACATTTTTCTATAATAAATGATTTTCCCTTTAAACATTTCAAAACACTTGATATGCCACATGATATGGCTGAGGCCAGAAGAATATCATTACCCACGTTGGGATGGGTTTGTGGACAAAGGATTACTAAAGTCTTTTGCTTTCCCTGTGAGGATCCGCCAGCACTTACCTTCTGGGTTAGTTGCCCTGGAAACAGAAAAGGTCTCTTAACCATTGAGCCATCCCTCCAGCCCCTACAAAGACAACCTTTACACAGCGCACAATAGTATTACCCCAACACTATGAAATTTTCATACATGTGCATGATGCATTCTGATCACATTTGCCCCTCACCACCTCCTCTCATCCCCCTCCCCTTCCAGAGCCCCATTCTCTTCCCAACCAGCTTCCATCTATTCTCCTGTCCCCTCCCTCCCCAACCCCAGGGCATTTAACCTGTGTCACTGTTCTGGTACGTGCTGCTAGGAACAACACAACTAACAGGGTGGAGACTCACCCCTCACACCCCTCCACATCCGAGGGCCTTATGTAGTTCAAGGGTCTAATGGAGCAAGTCCTTCATGGGGGCCCTGGTAGATGCCACAATGACTTCTGCAAGAAATGGGACCTCAAATTGGGCCTGGTGGTGCATGCCTTTAATCCTAGCACTCAGGAAGCAGAAGAAGGTAGGTGTCTGTGAGTCAGGGGCCAGTGTGGTCTACAGAATGAGTTCTACTCCTACCATGAGCCTGTCATATTCCCAAGCTTTCCATGCACCACAGACACTCGGGGAGGGAGGGTCCCCTTTGCACCAGGCCATGGGTTGTGCTGTTGCCCCAGACAAAGGCTTTGCCATCAGCATTTATGTGTTCTAAAAATACTGCCTAGCAGGTGTTTTATGGGGAAATGTCACCTACAAAGGTGGGGACTATCATTCATACCCACAAACTCTCGAGGAGCAGCTCTTGCCACGGGTGCAATGCTGTTCTCTAAATAGAGCCTACTCCTGCAAAAGGAAATCCAGCAAACACAGACCTAATAGGTGGCTGGGCTGCAAAGATACAAAGTGGCAACATTCGACTTGAAAACATTCCACAGGGCCATGCAATGTGAGATTTAAGGATGGTGGAAAAAATAGAACTGCCTTCAAATAAAAAGCTAGGGAACTCAGCTGTGACCCAAACTCAGTATGAATCACAGCTCAGGTCCGTCATCTACCATCACCCTTGCCTACTCCCTATGTGTCACTTGTACTGAGGTCCCCCTGCAGTGATGAGGAGTGAAGCACTGGGGAGGCTTGTCACCTGCCTGGGCAAGTGTATGTGTGTGTGTGCACACGTGTGCATGTGTGGGTGTATGTGTGTGTATTTGTGTGTATTCATGCATATGTGAGTGTGCATGTGTGTATGCATGCATATGTGTGTATATATGCATGTGTGTGTGCATGTGTGTCACAGGCACAGTCAATAAATAGCTGCAGAAACAAACAACCAATCCTAAGCCCAGAATTGCTTCTGAGAAGTAAAAACTGTCTACTTCATCTTCGTCTGAGGGTCCTTGGCTGAGACATGTGTGAGAAAGCCCTTCAGATAGCACAGAATCTTAGGTAAGAAGAGTGTGCACCTTGTGAGACAAAAGCCTGCGATGTCCTCTCATGCCCAGCCACTTCACAGAGGAAAGCCACCCAGGCTGCCAGCCACGTGGAAACCCAGCCTCAGTAAACCACATCCTTTGTCTTCCAGTAAGTCTTGCCAGCATGATGGAGTCTGAGTGACTTTCTTAACCTTCCTCAGACAGCACAAGCTCAGACACTGTCAGTGTGTCTCCTTATACTATACTAAATCCTGTAGGTTTGTGTGTTAGCGTTCACAGGACAGTGGTTTTTAATTACATGGGGAAACACTTACAGGTGCCTCGTGCCCAGAGAGCTGTAAGCCTAGGGTGGTGATTTCTTAGTGAGGGAGGCGTCTTCCTTGGATTGCTGGCTGGACTAGGAACACAGTGTTCACTCAGCTCAGAACAATTCGTGGAAACCCTGCTCCTACCACACCACCTTTACATTAAAAACTGGTGTTCATGCTGGATCTGGGACTGGATACTAGGGGCTGTGTGTTTGTGGTAGTGCTAGGTACTAGGTGCTGGTGGTGCTATGAAGTACTACTAAGTGCTGGGCAAGGAAATGAGGTTTCTGTCACCAAGGGTTTTGTGCTCTAAAGGCATGCAAGGCAACTTCCAAAACAACATGGGAGAAAGAGAGATGTTTCAGGACAGAGGGAGAATCACCATTCTTTGTGAGAATCAAATAATCTTTGAGTTTTGAAGAGTAAACATGAAAGAAGCGAAACTTAAATGGGAGGAGCTGCACGAGGATTCGGGCTGCTGGGCTGCGCAGCAGTAAGGGAACTGTGTGCTCTGGAAACCTACAATGCCAGAGACTGTGACTATCCATGAGGGGAGAGATGGGGCACCTGACTAACACCATCCTGGCACTTCAGGAGTCTCTTTCTTTTGTTGTCAGGTGTCACAGTCTCTGGAATACTTACTCTGAAAGCCACAAGCAGTGCCACCCAACTTCCCAGTGTCCTGTCCCATCCATCCCTTTTGAAATCCTTTCTGTACTTATGATATTCCTTCATTGCTTCTCTGGCAGGGGAACCATGGGGACTGGGGCTGGTGGACCTATTTGTGGCCTGGGCTTTGCACACTTGCAGATACTGAGAAGATTGTTGAATGGATGAAAAGGAATCCAAGGGCCTAAAGTGAGCCATTGAGAAGAGAGAGAACCAGTCAGGCATGGTGGTGCATTGCTGGGTGGTAGAAGCAGGAGGAATGAGTTCAAGGCCATCTGACCTACATGGAGAGGTCCTGTATCAAAAAATCAAGAGCTGGGGAAAGAACTCAGTGGTAGGAAGTTTGCCTGGCATTGCAAGGTCTGGGTTCAAACCCCAGCACTGCTGGGAGAGAGGGAAAGAAAGGGGGAGAGAGGGAAGGGGAAGGGAGAGGGTGGAGAAGGAGGGAGGGAGGAAAAGAGGTAGGGAGGGGGGGAAGGAGAGAGGGGGAAAGACAAGGGAAGGAGAGAGGGAGAGAGAGAAGGATGGAGGAAGACAGAGAAGAGAAGAGAAGAGAAGAGAAGAGGAGAGGAGAGGAGAGGAGAGGAGAGGAGAGGAGAGGAGAGGAGAGACGAGACGAGACGAGACGAGACGAGACGAGACGAGACGAGACGAGACGAGAAGAGAAGAGAAGAGAAGAGAAGAGAAGAGAAAAAGGTTGGAGGTGGTGGCCGACTACTGCTCCAGAGGCATAGAGGATGCTTAGGTGTCTGGCCAGAGGGGAGAAGGCTACCAGAGCCTGGCCAGAGACAGGCCTAGAAGGGAGAGAAGATTCCTTCAATCTTCAGATTGTTCTTACCTGTTCACTAACCACCAGGCTGCCCACCCCCTTGCTAGGAGCTGAAACTGAGCTCCCAGCTCCTCCTCCTCCCTCTCTACTCAGAGTCTCTACTTTCATGTTCTCCTATTCCCTTGCTCCCTGGGAAAACTACCACACAAGAAACAACGTCAAGCACATCCCTCTTAATCTGTGAGGCTCTATTCTTTGCCTGGTTCAGGTAGGTGAGTGGTGGCTTTGGTGTATAATCCAGCCCGTCTGAGAGGCTCCTCCAGGCTGATGGCTCCCAGACACAAGAGTGTATATCATGGTGTGCTTGCTGCTTGGGTGCTTTCTGACACCAGCTGGAGCAGCCCCTGGTGAAGACAGACTCCTTTATCGCCAGTCTTAAGATGAATGTTGATCCTTCCCTGGGCTGTACTTAGTGATTACTCAGCCAGCTCTCCGCCGAGCCAAGTGTTTAGTTAAAGATTCAAAACAGAACCAGTGAGACATAATCTTGTTTCATCGTTTAAGACAGAGGATCCTGTCTGCTTGGATTGCTGTCGCTATGGGTCTTTGATACAAGAGCCTGGAAGATAAACAGTTTAGACTCTCAGTCAAAGTCTGGCAAAGTGTGGGTATAGACCTGCTCCACAGAGCCAAAGACTGGAGTCGGGTTGGATACTGCTGTGAACTAGCTCATCGCCCGTCTCTTCTCTTCTGTTTTATTTATTTATAACATTTTTATTTGCCCTTTGAGAATTGTGTATGTACATATACATATATACAAAACATATACATATATGAGCATATGTACGACTCAGATCCACCACCCTGATCCAGCTCCCCTCAATCTGCCCCCCAGCACATTTCCACTTCCTCCTACCAACTTCACGCCCTCCTTTCATTTTATTTTTCTAACCCACTAAGTCCAGCAATACTGCCCATATAGGTGCAGGGCCACTGGGAGCAGGAGTCACACTCCTTAAGAAAAACGACTTCCCCTTTCCCTTCAGTCACCAGCTGCCTAGAGCTTCTTACGTGAGGATAGAGCCTCATGAGCCCAGCTTCCCTCCTTGCTGGAATGTTTACAAGCTTGATCTTGTGTGAGTCTGTTGAGGGGACCACAGCTGCTGTGGGCTCGTGAGTACAGTAACAACGCATGCCCAGAAGACAGCATTTCACAGCACACCCCCAAATTCTCTAGCCTTACACTCTTTCAGCATCCCAGTTCTGAGTCTGGGGTAGGAGGAAGTTTCCTTTGCAAAACCCAGGAAAGTGACAGACCTTTGTAAATGACTTGTCTTTTGTCCCCTTCTTGGCTGGTTTCTTATGAAAATGAGGAAATATCAGAGCTAGGTGTGGTGGCCACTCCTCTAACCCCAGCAATTGAGAGGCCAAGGCAGAAGATCAATGAGAGTTAGCACCCAACTTGGGCAACAGAGTAAGATTCTCTTTGGGGAAACAACACAACATCAAAAACATAAAGAAAGACTATATAACCTCTAAACTTCCTACATGTCACAGAGGTTGTAAATAAGTGACCTGCTCCTGGAGACTGGGGCAACTATAGCTATAAAGATTAGAGTGAGAGGTGAGGTGACATTCATGCATTCTAAAATTCAAATGAGCCATAGCTTAAGATTTCCCAGCTGGATTTATTCACTCAACAAGTGTTGGACACTGTATTAAGCCTGGGATACAATGAGTATTTGACTACTTGTGAATGAATTAATAGTAAACTCAATACAAGAAGCCAAAGGCAACATATTTATTAAAATAAGAAAGAGCTTGAACATCTTATTGTCTTATCTTTATGTAAATGCTCTTATTGAATGTGCTTTCATTAATTAATACAATACCCAACACTGAAGAACCAAGGGTTTTTTAATTAGTAGATACCACTGTTCTTTACTGTATTTTACTTCTTGTGGTACACAACCTCACTCGTGCAAATTCTTTACTGTTGAGATGATCTCCAGCCTTTATCTTTTTTGAGACAAAGTCTTATTATGGTGCCCAAGCTCGTCTTGAAACTACTGTGGACCCAGGTAGGCCTCAAACATGTGATCCTCCTATCTCTGTAATTCTGAAGTGCTAGAATTACACATTGGGCACCACCAGACCTGGCAAAAGACATTTTGAGAGCAGGTTTGCATTTGCATCAGGAGTCCCCACAGGCCCCTTCTCCCAAGTGCCTCTGCTATTCACATTCCCCACTGCGATGGTGTTCAGTATGACAATGTCAACACACTGTTATTCACTGAGGTCCAGTTCAGGGCTCACAGTTGGTGCACGACTGCCTGTGAGCATCATAGAACCATTTCACTATCTGAAGTCCTGTGCCACACCTGCTCACTCTTACATCCAGCAACCTTTCATATCCACTGACATTTCCACTCCCATCAGAATCCTGCAGTAGACAGGCTTCCCAGACCGCCTTGTTCCACTCTCCAAATCACACACACAGTTCCTCTATGTGTCCTTAGTTCCATAGAGAATTTTTTCATTGGTGAGTAAATTTTACTGTATGGATGTACCATACTTTGTTTCACCTGCAGAAGGGAGGCCATTTTGTTTGATTCAAAGTTTTGTCACTCACAAATAAAACTTCTATAAACATCCTGTACAAGCATTCACGTGAACATCAGTTTTGACTTTCTTGGGTAAATAACAAGGAATTCGATTGCTTGATCATAAAGTAGCTTTTCAAGAAAGTGCCAAAACGTCTTCCAAGGTTTCACCTCACCAGGAGTGATGAGAGAGTCCCTGCTGCTCCACATCTTTGCCAGCACTTGGTGTTATTGGTGTTCTGAATTTTCACTGTTCTAAAGGTGTGCGAAGGTGTCCTCACTGCTGTTTTAACATCCGTTTCCTTGAGGAGACGTCATGTGGACATCCTTCCATGCTAATGTGTCAGTGTCTTTGGGGAGATGTCTGTTGAGGTTCTTTTCCTTTTGTATTATAAACTGTGTAGCTGGAGCAGGACAAGGACTGGCCTGGAACTCTCTGCATAGTCCAAGCTCAAACTTGGGGCAATCCTGTCTTAGTCTCCCAATTGGGTGCTGGGATTACAGACGTGAGCTACCTTTTCCAGATTTGAATTGTTTAGGGAGTTTGGGGCCCAGTTTAAAGAATTTCACTGTCTGTCTTTGATACTAGCTTGTAATTAAGTGTGTGTGTGTGTGTGTGTGTGTGTGTGTGTGTTGTGTGTGTGTTGTGTGTGTGTGGTGTGTGTGTGGTGTGTGTGTGTGTGTGTGTGTGTGTGCATGCATGCACAAGCGAGTGTCTCCCTAGTCTGGCTAGCTTCTTCATTCCCTCCACAGTGTCTTAAACGGGGCACAGAGTCCCGCTTCCAATTCCTCTTTCTGAGACGATGCTTTTAATGTTGTACCTAATATGCTATCACCAGCCATGGTCACCTAAATTTTCTCTTCCACTTGTTTTCTAGAAGATTTACGGTTTTGCATGCTTCATTTAGATCTATGATCCATTTTAAGTCAGAGATCCATTTTGTGAGAGGTGTCACAATTTTTTTTAAAAAAAGATTATCTTTTCTCCAATGAATTGCTTTTGTTCATAAAAATCTAGAGTTTTGAAGTTTGAACTAACAGATATTGCCTTTTGTTATTAGACAAGGCCTCACTGTGTAGCCCAGGCTAGTCAGAAGTTTATAGTCTCACTATCCCATTCTGCCAGGTCCTGGGATTATAGGTGTATGCCGCTACACCTAACACACATTCAGCATATCTTGAACAACAGAAAGGGACAATTAAATGTTCTGGAAAAAATATCTTTCAAAATAAAGCACAAGAAACCCATTGGACAGCTTTGAACCCAAGGGCTATGCTTTAAAGTGCTCCCAGGTAACCCTCTTCTATAGCCCAACTTCTTCCTGGCTATGACCTCTGTGACCCTAGGACATTATCACATTTCCTTGCCATGTGTTTCCTGAGTTCATCTGAGAGCAGGCAACTGAAGCAACCAATGGCGTGCAGGTGCTAAGTGGGGCACCAGAGACCATGGGAACAAAGGGTTGTCCATGACAACATAGCACTGTCCACACTTAGACTAGACACTGCTTCCCCCCCACACATACACACACACACACACACACACACACATCACAGTGACACAGTAATGCCGTTAACACATAACAAGAGAAACAAGCAAAAGACATAAAATGAGACATGAGTATGATTGTCCAAATAGCTGTTTGTATGTTGTGTGGGAAACGTCACTAGGAAGAGAGGAAGCATATACAGAGCCTTCATTACACTCCAGACACTTTGTCTGAACTTTCAGAGGCAAGGTCACCTTTAAGATCATGATTCTGTCACTTAGCTAGCTCTTCTGTCCCAAGGGCAGCACTAATAGAAATGAGTAAGTATATGACATAGAGAAGAAGAAAGAGAAGGGGAGGAAGAGCGACTCTCTCGGGGACACCCTGCACAGATGTCAGTTACTGGTGAAAGCTTGTCTAAATCCCCACATTGCACCTTCTAAAGTTTTACGGTTGCAGCTTGGCTCAGTTGAGGTTTATCATTGATGAGAGCTGGGTCATGGCTATAGTTAAACATTCTACAACCTACACAGCCTGGGAAGGCTTTCAGAACCAGGCCTGGCTAGCTGAGGGGTGTGCCACGGTCACTGAAGTTTGCTCACAGTGACAGTCACATCCAGGAAGCCACCAAGTGTAGATGGATCAAATGTTTAAAGAGTGAGAATGGAAGAGAGCAAATGAGGGAAGGTTGCAGAGGTCAGCTTCAGTAGAGAGCACCTAGTGTTTGGGACATCCCAGAATCATAATGACCTCCCTGGAAAGGGGACATCTTGTGAGTTGGTACACCGTAGAGATCCTGCCACGCCTGTGGTATCTGTGAATAGGTGACACTTGACACGATTCTTAGTAGTATGTTCTCATCATTGGAGGATAGGTGTACTGGGCTTGGAAACCCAGGAAGAGAAAGCCTTTCTGAAGCTAGAAATCTGAAGGAAACACTTACGGGAGGGACCCAGCAGGGCAGGGAGTTTGTAATCTTGTAGGAGTCACTTGTATTAGTCACTGTCATGACACTGTAACCAAAATGTCTGATGTAGACAACTTCAGGGTTTATGTCAGCCACAGTTTCAAAGGGTTTCCTCGTGGCTGGGAAGGCACAATGGGAGAGCTTGGTCCGTGGAGGCCAGAGTGGCGGGAAGGGAAAGCAGAGAGGGCAAGGCAGGAACTCGGATGAGATACAAGCCTTAGCGACCTATTTCTATCAGGTAGAACCCAAGCTCCTAAAGTTTCCAGAACTTCCCAAAATAGCACTGCATCTAGGGACCATGGGAGATATTATAGACTCCATCACAGCTCATTGCTTTTCTCAGACCTGGGCCTTCTTTCCCATTCTCCTGCATACTCAGCCTCAGATACCCTGTGCTCTCTCAAATGATACCCAGAATAGTCTGAAAATACAGTTACAACTTGCTGCCCATTGAGTAAGACTCCGGAGCTAGGGAACAAGTCTCTCACATGCCCTCCACCTCTAGTCACCAAACATGCAGCCACTAACGAAGGAAAAATGTCCTTCACCAAGAAGAATGATTAGAGCCATTGTAGCCAAGAAAGGATGTAAAGGGAGGATATTTCTAATTGCTATGACAAATTACCTGACAAAGGGAACTTGAGGTTTCTTTTCAGTTCACTGTTTAAGAAGGACACAGACCTCCATGGTAGGGCAGACGTAGACAGGCTGTAGTGGCAAGCGGTCACATTGCAGCTGCATGATGCCATTCAGTTCCATTTCTCCTTTTTTTTTTTTATTAAAGATTTCATTTTGTTATGTGTATGGGTGTTTTGCCTGTATATATGTCTATATACCACTTGTGTACCTAGTGTTCTTGAAGGCCAGAAGAGGGCATCAGATCCTATGGAACTAGAGTTGCAGACAGTTATGAACCACTATATGAGAAGTGGGCATCAAACCCATGTCCTCTGGAAGACTACTTAACTGCTAAACCATCTTTCCAATCCCTTCTTTTTCTTTTGAGAAAAGATCTCACATTATAGCCCATCTGGCCTTGAATTCAAGGCAATCCTGCCCTTGGCCACCAAAATGTCAGGCTTATAGGCCTTACACTACATATCTGGCTCCCCAAGCTGGTCTTGAACTCCTGGATTCCAACAATCATCCCAACTCAGTCCCTTGTGTAGCTCCAAATACAAATTTGTATTTGTATTTTTTTTGCCACTGTGCTCATAGGTCTTTTCAGGTTTTTGTTTTTGTTTTGTTGAGACAATGTTTCTCAGTGTAGCCTTGGCTGTTCTGAAACTTTGTGCAGACCAAGCTGAACTGGAACTCAGAGATCCACCTGCCTCTGCTCCCAAGTGCTGGGAATAAAGGCATGCACATTATTTGTTACATAATCAAGATTCTGTAGTTGTAGAATCAGAGTCCATTAGGCTTAAGATGTTCCTCAGGGATAGTGATTTTACACTACATGCTAAGATTCTATGCTACCAAAATGGTAAGATTTGTGGGTCTGACTTCAGTGTCATAAACTGATGTTTATAGTATACTAGATTATGGGAAATCTCTACAGCTATTCTTAGAGCTATTCTCTATTTCTTAGCCCCTAACTTTGGCAGGAGATGACCAGCACCTAGATGACACCTAAGTGAGGATTTCCACTTCCCAGGCTGCAAAACCAGGTTCTAAATACATACACTCAAGAGTCTGGGTAAGTGCAGTCCTGGAGAGCGGGCAACTCGGGACACAAGCGCTCAGGACCCGAAGCAGGGCGAAGCACTCCGTGCCTAGGGTCGTAATCCCTTTTCCCCATAGACACAAGAGGACAAGGCCTGCCTCTTCAGAGAAGTCCCGAAGTTCACTGGGACCCACCGGCCTCCAAGGAACCTGAGCAGAGTCTAGAGTAGTTGTTGACTTGTGTGTGTACTCTTGCAAAGCCATGTTCACCGTATTCCCTGCTATTTTCGCTGGTAAGTCAGAGCAAAGCATTTCCAACCATCTATTTGGTGATCTCTGTCCTAAACCAGGGTGCCATAGCGCGCTGGGGACCACAAGGGGGTGCCCGAGAGGCGAACCACTATCCCATGGTGCCTCGCGGCTGCCCACTACGCAGGCGCAGCTGCTACCTTTCTGCGCAGGCGTAGAGGTCCCGCGTCCTTAGCCGGCCGAGCGGATCTAGACGCGAAGCCTGTAGAAGGTCGGCGGGGAGGGTTTGCTTAAGCCATGCCAGACGCTTGGGACAAGGATGTGTACCCGGAGCCCCCGCGCCGCACGCCTGCTCCCTCGCCGCAGACCTCGCTCCCCAACCCCATCACCTTCTTGACGAAGGCCTACGACCTCGTCGTGGACCGGCCCGTGACCCTCGTGAGAGGTACAGGGTCTAGAATTCCGCCCCCTCAGTGGAGATCCCGGTACCCCACAGATCCCACATTCAGTTTCCACCCCTGGACCCACCACCCTCTCCATGTCGCTGACCCGCACCCAGAGTCTCCAAGTCCAAATCGTCTCATCTCCCCAGTGCACCTAGGACACTCTCTGCCTTATATCCGAGACACCTTGGAAACACCCCGGAGCTGTCACCCCCAGGCCACTTCCTAGGAACTCCCACCCCCACCCCGGTCTACCCTGCTGCAGCGCAGGATAGTCCACTTCTTCCCGGGACTACCCTGTCTCCATTTCTCCTTTAAATCCAACCCGAAACTTCTGCCCAAAGGATGGCTGCCCACATTCAGGGTGGGTCTTCCTTCCTCCGTCAGTCCTGTCTGGAAATGCCCCCACAGTCCTGCCCAGAGCGGTGTCTCCTAGGTGACTCCAAATCCATGCAGGCTGACAATGGAAGGTGAGGCATCATGGTACATTACTGAGAAAGTCTGCACAGAAACACTAAGGGAGACTCCAGTGGGACTTATCAGAGATGGTCTGCTTTCTACTTCCTGGCACCACAAGTCTTGTGTTCGGTGCTGCCTGGTAATTCTGCTGGGTTCCTTAGTTCTTCTTCAGGACAACTGAAAACATTGCAATCTCCTGTCCATGCCCTGAAAGCATTCATTGGCAATTTACCCACCTTCTACAACTGTCCAATCTCCAGGCTTCTAATTTAGCAAATAGTTAAGGGAAAGAAGTAAATAGGCAGAAGACAGCACAAGAAATGAGTGCTCTGAAAGGATGCATTTGTGCATTTGCAGTTAATGAACTTGACATCTAATGGTAGCAATCTCTTTATTCCCAAGTACATACTCATACGTGCATACACACACACACACACACACACACACACACACACACACACACACATCTCCAGTATTATTAATCTTTTTAAGAGAAAAAAACAAAGGCAGTTATACTTAAGTATCCCAACTCTCTTCTGGCTTGTTTCTAATCTTTTCTCTCATGACATATTCATTGTGGGGAAAGCAGAATATAAAATTAAAATTATTTACAAGATCATTTATTACAACAGATAACACTTCACATCTTGTTGGGTGAGCTGTATTCCCTACGCTCAGGAAGCAAAGGCTAGAGGAACTCAAGTTCAAGGCCAACCTGGGTTGTATAGCAAACCCCTGGCTCACAGCAAACAGTAGCATGTATGGGAGTGTATAGCACAGATAAAACGAGGCTCTAAACAAGCGCCAGCCCCACCCAGAAACCTTTTGTGGCTCTCACACTCTTGACCACATGATGTGTAGCCTTTGACCTTAGCACAGTCCTTACCAATGTTCTACACTTGGTTGCTTACAAAGCTTGGTTGCTTCTCAAAGGAGAAGGAACTTGTGGACTGCAGGGTTCCAAAGCTTAACACAGGAAGCAGTTAGCATCTGCTGGGGGGTTGGGGGGATGAATGAGTCCACATGTGCTGGTTAATGTTACATACAAACCTGCCTAGTCCAAAGGTCCTAGATGTGTCTGGACAAGCATCAGTCTAGATGTCACTAGGAAGACAGATGTATGTAAGTTTTTAGATGTGAACAACAGTTATGTCATCGAATGACACAGATGACCCTCCATAATGTGAGTGATCTTCATGCAATCAGCTGAAGGCCACCAGAGAAAAGGCTGAGGTTGGCTAAGGAAGAGGGAACTCTGCCCCAGACTGGAATGAGACTCTGCACTGAGTCACCTGCTCTACCTGGTTCTCTAGCCTGCCCTGCGGGTTTCTGATTTGGTGGCCCCACATTTCAAAAGCCAGTTCTTTAAAGTGAAGCGCTCTGAATACACACACACACTGCCTGTGGGTTCTCTGCCTTTGGAGAACTCTTGACTCACTCCCACATCATCCTTCAGGAAAACTGTCCCCACCTGGGCTCCCATAGCCACACTGGCTCCTCCTCCGGCCCAGCTGCCTCACTACCTCACCTTCACCCGCCCTGATTCCTTCGTCACCCCACCCCCACCCCCACCCCAGGTGAGCCTGTGTGCTCTTGATCCTGCATGTTGTCTCCAACCAATGCCTACCAAAAAACAAAGCTATGACAAACCCGGAAAACACATCTGAACTGGCTTTTGTTCACAATGCTAGAACTGAATAGGCCTCAGTGTCAAAGTAGCTACTGATCACTGCAGAGCTGTGGCTTGCCTACATGGTGTCTGGCAGAGAGCTGGAATGGGCACATACGGGACAGCCTAACTGTCCCCTCTTAGCGTTCCAACTCATGTGCATCCATTGATCCAAGGCTCCAATGATTGAAGCTCAGTTGCCAAGACTGACTGACTGATGTATTGACTGACTGATTATCTGTACTAAAGTTTTGTTGCATAAAGACCTGAGTACAAAGGCTTCCTCTGGCTTGAATTGTGTTGAACAGAGAACTCACTCTTACAGATCAGCAAACTGCTTGCTGGTTCAATTCCATTTGAACTGTACTGTTTCACGACATCTGTTAGAGTGTTCCAGAATGTAGGTGGGTGGGGGCGGGTCATCGAGAAGGAGGCAGGGTCTAGAAGATTCCATAGGAATGAAGCCAGGGAAGAATGGATGTGTGGTACATGTTTGCAGCAAACACGGGGCAAGAAGGTAAGTGAGCAGACAGGAGCGGGGGTGGGGGGGTGGGGGGGGTAAGGGGAAAGGGGTGAGAGGCAGAGCTTGGATTCTCCTCCAGATTTTCATCTCATTTCACAGGGGATTTAAAGCTCAGCCCAAGGCCAAGGTTGCCAACACCAGGTACTGCTGCCTCACTGGAATGTCTTCCTCCTGAGAGACAACTGTGGCCTAGCAATCTTCATTCCCAGACCCAGGGACTCAGTTGTTCTACAGTGTCACCTGAAAGCCTATCACTCCGTGCCCCATCCAGCAGTAGCTCCTACCTGTGAGCCATTCTCTGGCCTCTGCGTGGTATCGCCTGACACACCCAAGCTGCCTGTTTGGTTCTCAGCTGTGACTCCTGTATCAGAACAGAGCAGGGGACTGTTGGCTCATACTAGCTTAGACGATATCATCCAAATTTCCATAGCTGCTGGCTACTGTCTGAGCAGGTTTAACGCTGCCTTAACAGAACACCTCAGACTGAGCAGTTGATAATGAACACAGAGTTACTGGCTCCAGTCCTGCATGCTGGAAGGGCAATGTCAAGATGCTGGCCAGTTGAACAGTTCTGCTTTCAAAAACACTCCTTCTTTACATGGAAGGAAGAAGAGGGCAAAGACAGGGGCCAAGCTCACCCTTTTATGAAGGCATTAATGCCTTCAGGGGGGAAGCCTAATCATAGCCTAATCACCTCATAGCCCTGCCACATTCTTAAATCCTGCATGGTCATTTCAAAGGGAATGCTCACCCCATTGCAGGCTGTCAGCTGAATACATGTTAGTCAGCAAGAAACCAAAGACAGAGAATGCAGAATTCTTTTTTTGTGTTTTGTTTGTTTGTTTGTTTGTTTTGTCTTGTTTTTCAAGACAGGGTTTCTCTGTATAGCCCTGGCTGTCCTGGAACTCACTCTGTAGACCAGGCTGGCCTCGAAATTAGACATCTGCCTGCCTCTGCCTCCCGAGTGCTGGGATTAAAGGCATACAGCACCACTGCCTGGCGAGAATGCAGAATTCTTTGGAAAGGTGCCCTACTTGTAGACACTTCAGATCACTTTCCCAGAAGGCCAGTGTATCAGGCTCTCATGGTGGAAATAACCCTTCAAGTCACCCAACTTTTATGACCCTCTCTCCAGGATCAACAGCAGACTATGTGTGGGCATTGCCTAGCAGGTTCATCTCCAACAGAAAATGCACTGGCATTGTGGCCTAGGATGGAATCCTTTCTGAGCATGGTGTCTTCAAAACATTATTTCTAGACCTGAAGAGTAAAGAACCACAGTGATATCCCCTATAGTTCTCTGTAAAAGCCTTCTAATGTCTGACTGGCTGAGTAAGGAACCCTTCTACCACATAACAGCATATGTCAGGCTTCACTGTCTGACTGAACCATTCTTTACAGAAAGCACAATGTTATGTTCCAGCTGCCACCATATTATGTACAAGGCACTTGACTGATGGTCAAATGTGCTAGAGCCACTCTTGTGGTGGTGGTTGTTGTTGTTTCAAACCAAATTCTTTTTGTGATGGCAATTAACCATCAAATAATTCAAGCTGGCTTCGAACTCACTATTTAGTGGAAGATACTGTTTTCTGGTCCTCTTGCCTCTTCCTTCTGTGTGCTGGGATTACGGGTGTCTACTACCACACTTACTATAGACTATTCAGGGGAACAAGCCCAGGCCTTCATGCATTCTAGGCAACTGTACCAATCTGAGCTACATCCTCGGTCCCACGAATACTTACTTCTCAGATGCATTCACCTGACACTGCTGGGATCCCAAAATACATCAACACATAGCACTGTGCTTGTACAGGGGTCTGAAGAGCCAAAGGATGTCATCAGTGAGGATTTCACAGCAGAGCAGGAAGACCAACAACTATGCAAGCAAGTATGTGTCCTACAGTGGAACTCCAGGAAAGGGACATAGCTCCTTAGAAACATGCCTGATTCCAGGGCTGGAACCGGGAGTATCTGCAGCACGTTACAGTAACAGACAGAAAGGGCTGCAGCGGACACACATATGCACAACTGTGTGCAGCAAAGGGAAGCCAACAATGAATGAAAACGTGGAAAACTCTGAACACCAAAACAATGAAGGCAGCACTGGATTGTCACCCAAATTGCAGAATCAATTCCCAGGAGGACACGCTGAAGAAGTGCCTGGGAAAGGGGACAAATCCTATCTGTATAAACTAACAGATGGCGTGGCCTGTGCAAGTGATCTCCTTCAGAGAAGTACTCCGTGGAAGAGGGAGAGAGTGATCTTGCAGTGGCAACACCTGATAGCCACTACCTCAGCTACTTGGCCACCATGGGCATCAGCAGTATGGGTGGAGGTGCAGTTCATTAGTTATGTGTCTTCAATGTGTGGAAAGCAACTCTTCCCTTCCATAGCTGCTCTCACAAAGTACTTAACCCCCAGTCAATCCTGCGGACAGAATCAGACAAACCCCAATGAGGGACGGTCTGCTAAATACAATCTGGGTCTGTTGCTGAACAAATAAACAAATGTTTGCTTTTATTTCAAAGAACACACATTTTCCTGTTTTCCTGGCATGGAGAACTATGCCAGTGACAAACAGTCTGGTTCTGTGTTTCCAGGCTGGATGGTGAAAGTCTGAGCATTGGGACAGGGCTCTCTCCCTTACATACACCAGCTGCCAGGCAGAGGGAGTGAAGAGCCTCCTCTACTCCTTTTGCAAAGGAACAAGAGGGCAGAAATGGTCTCAAGAGCCTCTTGTGCTCACCTCCTCTCATCTCGTATTGCAGAACCCACACTTCACACATCTCGTGCCCGTCAAATTTGAGGCCTTAGAAATCACAATGGCCAGAGTATCCATACTTTGTTTTTCCTTCTTCTTGAGCTTCCTTTGATATGTGAATTGTGTCTTGGGTATTCCAAGCTTCTGGGCTAATATCCACTTATCAGTGAGTGTATGCCATGTGTGTTCCTTTGTGATTGGGTTACCTCACTCAGGATGATATTTCCCAGTTCCATCCATTTGCCTAAGAATTTCTTGAATTCATTGTTTTTAATAGCTGAGTAGTATTCCATTGTGTAAATATACCACATTTTCTGTATCCATTCCTCCATTGAGGGACACCTGGGTTCTTTCCAGCTTCTGGCTATTATAAATAGGGCTGCTATGAACATAGTGGAGAATGTGTCCTTATTACATGCTGGAGAATGCTCTGAGTATATGCCCAGGAGTGATATAGCAGGATCATCTGGTAGTATTATGCCCAATTTTCTGAGGAACCGCCAAACTGATTTCCAGAGTGGTTGAACTAGCTTGCAATCCTACCAGCAGTGAAGGAGCTTTCCTCTTTCTCCACATTCTCTCTAGCATTTGCCCTCCCCCGAGTTTTTGATCTTGGCCATTCTGACTGGTGTGGGGTGGAATCTCAGGGTTGTTTTGATTTGCATTTCCCTGATGATTAAGGATATTGAACATTTCTTTAGGTGCTTCTGAGCCATTCAATATTCCTCAGTTGAAAATTCTTTGTTTAGCTCTGTACCCCATTTTTAATAGGGTTATTTGGTTCTCTGGAGTCTAACTTCTTGAGTTCTTTATATATATTGGATATAAGCCCTCTGGTCCTTCTTAGAAGGGGGAACAAAATACCCACAGAAGGAGATACAGAGACAAAGTGTGGAGCAGAGTCTGAGGGAAAGACCATCCAGAGACTGCCCCACCTAGGGATCCATCCCATATACAAAACCCAGACACTATTATTGATGGCCACAAGTACTTGCTGACTGGAGCCAGATATAGCTGTTACCTGGGAGGCTCTACTAGTGCATGACAAATACAGAGGGGGACACTCTCAGCCAGCCATTGAACTGAGCACAGTTTCCCCAATGGAGGAGCTAGAGAAAGAACCCAAGGAGCTGAAGGGGTTTGCAGCGCCATAGGAGGAACAACAATATGAGCCACCCAGTACTCCCAGAGCTCCTAGGGACAAAACCATCAACCAAAGAGTACACATGGAATTACCCATGGCTCCAGACACATAGGCAGCAGAGGATGGCCTTGTTGGACATCAAAGGGAGAAGAGGCCCCTGGTCCTGGGAAGGCTCTATGCCGCAGTGTAGGGGAATACAGGGACAGGGAAGTGGGAGAGGGTTGATTGGGGAACAGGGGGAGGGGAGATGGGTTATGAGACTTTTGGGGAGGGAGGACCAGGAAAAGGGACAACATTTGAAATGTAAATATAGAATATATCTAATTTAAAAAAAAAAGAAATCACGATGGCAATGCAGAGGGAAGGCAGTATTCAGATTCGTTCCAGTTGCCAGTTACAACCAAGTCTACAAGGGTCTGTCTCAGGGTGGTCTGATGCTTCGAGATGGTAGATCTCTGAATGTTTTCATGTCTGACACACAAAGCCACACGGTTGTTCCCACTCCGGGCATCATTGTATCCTTCCTACATGATCTTTAACTGACTTCAGTTTCCTGATGAGAAGCTCATCAGATCAGTAAGCTCACCGAGTCTACATTAATTGCTGCAACAAGCCTGCCTGAGGAAGAAGAGACCACTGAACTTCAATAAAGGTACCAAGAAATATGTGACGAGCTCAAAGGCCTGTGCACTGGCACAGAGGATGTGAGCAGGAAGGAGGTGGTTCTCTGTGTTGAGCATGCTCCTCTTTGGACACCCGTGGGGTAAGGCAACCCTCCGGGGCTCTTTCATCTGACTTCTGTCCTGTGTGGTCCTGGAGCATCTTACACTTGCCTGCCCTGATACTGTTGTACAAGGAGCCAGAACTGGGGTCATGTCATGTCATTCTATAGGAAGAAGCAAAAGCTGTCCTTCAGGGTTATCTGCTGTACTGGTTCAGCTCTGGCAAGCAATGCCCAAACCCTTGCGGACCCATGCCTACTATGTGCAAAGTGACCATTACGGTAGGAATGAAGAAAGGAGAAAGAAAGCAAGAACTTAAAACTTTATGATCCTCAAAGAAGTTTACAGTCTGCTTAGTGGGGGAAATGGCCCCACATGAGCCTGCCCGTGTGTTTTCAGGTGGGGTGGAGAAGGGACTAGGAGAGAGCTGTACCCAGACTGTGGGAGGCAGGGAGGCACACCAGGACAGCCTACGGCGGCCTCATTTTTGTCTCCATCCCTGGGTTCAAGGTCATTCTAGAGACCATCTGCATGTTCCAAATTTTCATGATTCTGGTCCAATTCTGAGAACCCTGGTTCAAGTATTTTATAAGGTGGGTTTTTATAAAGTGTCAACTCAACTTCCATGTCCTGGGAGAGACATTTTAGGAAGCACTATTATTTTTGTTTTGTGAGAGAATATGACCCAACAGGTAAGAACACACCTGCCAACCAATTTTGTAAAATAACCAAGTTACACATCTCTTGTCTTAAGTAACATAGGACAGGCCCTGAAAAACCAGGTCCTTACATGGCTTCCAACATTTCCAGCCCAGGACCTCCTGTGCCACCTTCTATGCTTGCCCTGACCTTACCCTGCCCTGGCTGTTACAGCAGGCACAGTGGGGTCTCTCGAGGGAATTCCACTCCCCTTCCCTGGATGATGCAGTAAAGGATTCAGGTGACTAATAAAAACAAACCTTTGAGACTCCTAAGTGGTCATTAAGCAATAAAGAACCTCCAGGCTGCTTGCTCTAGAGGAGAGGGTGCCCAAAGGGTCCAGAAAGGACGAAAACAAGCCAGCTGCCTCCTTAACAGAACTGCCAACAGGAGAGACATGCTACTAGCTGGATCCATTCACCCAAAGTCTGTTCCCTTGGTACTCTGGGCAGCCCTCACCTCATTAAGGAGCCCTCCAGTGTCCAGCCCCAGCAAGGCCTCAGCGGGCAACTCTTCCCTGCCCTTGATGGGATCTGACTGAGCTTGCCCATCGCGGTCCACGCTCCACCCACTTCCACAAGAAGGGACATGCCTTATGTCCCCAACCCAAGGGAAGACCATC
Organism: Tokudaia tokunoshimensis; assembly: GCA_036184795.1. Taxonomy (NCBI): domain Eukaryota; kingdom Metazoa; phylum Chordata; class Mammalia; order Rodentia; family Muridae; genus Tokudaia; species Tokudaia tokunoshimensis. Next base: position 68,588,073 of record BTHU01000011.1, read on the forward strand.
CTACACCTGGTGTCTGCAGTGGTCCCTGGCTTCAGAAGAAGGATCCCAACAAGTGCCCTAATATATTACCCCTAAGTCAGGACTCGCTCTGCTCCCTGGCCCTACAGGGAAGGTCCCCCTGCTCCCTGCTCCACAGAGAAGGGGACCCGCCCCTCTCCTCTGTCCTGAAGAGAGGGCGGTGCGCACCGCAGCAGGCGCGCGTCGTGTGCCCGCGCTCCTCTCCCGCAGTCCTCCCGAGCGAGCGGCGTCAGGCAGAGGCGGGGTGGGGCGCGGTTAAAAGAAGCCGCAGGTGGAAACCGGGGCTCCACTCGCATTGTCCCCGATTCCGTTCCCGCCGCGAACCGCCGGCGCCTGATTCAACCGACGCGCAGGGCGGGAGCTCTGGGTGCCGCCGGGAGCCAGGAGCCGACTCCCACCAAGCAGGTAAGCGCAAGTGGGAGCATTTCCTCCGAGAAGCCCGATCAGGTAAAGGAAGTGGTCTGTCCCCTTCCTCTTTAGATTTGTGGGTCGCGGGGGTGTGAGTGTCCCCAGGTGGCCCGGCGGTTACAGGAAGAGTCTTGACCGTGAGGGGTGTCCGCATCCTTATGCCCGCATCCTTATCTGCCTCCCATCAGCACCTGGCCTTTGCGCCCGCCGGGGACTGGGGACTGGAACCGCAGCGGGGTAGTTGTCACCCGCGCCGCCCCCTCCCTTGTGCACTGTAGCAGGAACTGGAATGGATGGACTAGTTTGACTTCTGCATGCACCATGCCCCTCTGACTTGCACGACAGGTTTTATAAATTCATCATGTTGTTTAAAGTGACCAGAGTCCGGATTAAGTCCCTTTTCTCATTTCCTTTGCTAGTTTTGGGCTGTCACTGACCTGTTCCGCTTGGATTTGGGGAGCAGGCAGAAAGGCAGAGCAAGAATGATGTTTACGGTCAGTCTAACTCTGCGACTTGGAGAGAAATGCCCATTTGGGCTACATGATTAAGACTCAGGAACTTATGAAACGAAGATGACAGTAGAGTGCACAATAGTAATTAAAAGTAATTGGTGACATGTCGGATTAAAAAGTTCAGACGCGGGTAATACTTCCTGAATGAGCCTAGTCCCAGGTGTTAGCAGCCTGGATTTTGCAGTCTTGGGCTCCCTTTTATTCCTGGGGACCAGACCTCCAGTCTCAGAGAGAGCGGCCTTCACACAGCTATGGACACTGGAAAGTCCATGGACCTGCAGCCACGGTAAGGGACACCAACCAGGAGATGTTAGTCAGTTTGTGCCTGATTAAGTTTAATGCTGCAGCCTTGTTTCCTTTCAAGTAGATGCTACGCTTTCTTTGCCCCAGTTCTAGCAGAATCTAACCAGTGTTCTAGAAGAAAAACGTCCTGTCCTGCTGCAGTTTCCTTAGAACTGCAGGATGCTGCTCAGAACTGCCCCTGTGGAGAGCTTTGTCAGCTCTTTGGATCCAGCAGTCTTTGGGGGGTGTTGTCTGAACACTGCCAAGAAAGGGAGGCAGTGATGGAGAGAGCCTCCTGGGTGCTAGCCTGTCACTTATCTGGGGTTGGGAAGGGTTCCAGTTCAACTCACACTGGGACTTGAGACCCAGAAGACTGGCCCACCAACCCAGGTCACACTGGTGGCTATTATTGAAAGGTAAATTCTCATGGCGACTTTGTTCTCTGTTTCTTTTTCTCTTTTGTAGTGTGAGATAAGAAGAATTGGGTAGGGTCTTTCAATGATTTCATTAATAGAAAGAAAATTCTGGCTTGCATATCCTCACCATACAGTTCTGATTTAGTCTTCCAGAGACTAGGTTTGGGTGCATTGGTTAGGTGGAATACAATTATAGGAAGACTGTTTGTAACCCAAGTTTCTTGGCCCCTGAGGCCATAATCTTACACCATTCTAGGAAGGATTTTTCAGGAGCTTTTGCTTGATCTAGGAGAGTAGAACTGGGCCCCAGGAGCCTCCCCTGCCTCTTTCAGAGCCATTTAATTGTAATTGAACCTAAACGAAATGTTTGGAGAGGGGAGAGCCTTGCTTGGAACAGGCAACTGCTAAGAAGGCCTAGGGAAGGGATGTTGAAGTTAATTGTCCTTTGGAACTCGAGTGGAATAAGAAACATAGTTTTGTGGGTTGCCCATTCTTCTATCTAAAGGCACAGCAAAGGTCTCATTGGCACTGAGTGGATGTTGACAAGGTATATGAATCCTAAACCTGATGCCATCACTACTCACTATTTTGAAATCACAGATCCTGATGGTTTGCGTCATTAAATTTCAAACTGGACTATCAGGTTGTCTTTTGGGTCACCTGAGATTTCTAGAGATTTCTTGATTAAAGGACAACTTTTCAGATTTGCTTTTTTTTTTTTTTAACTCTGGTACTGGGGAGGTGGTTGTACCCAGCTTTTCAAACTCTACTACTTTTTGCATACTTGGAAGTGGGGTTTAAGGTTTGGGACAGTGAATTATCATCACCAGCACTACTGTGTGGTTTACAAGGAAAGCAAGCTACCCTGGAGAGAGCCTTTCATAGGGCAGAGGAATACAAAGCATGGAAAACTGACAATTCCCAAATTTACCTTTTAATGTGTCTGGTGATACAAAGTCCATCCAATGAACTTGCACAGAACTTGACAACTTTGGAGACAATGATTTTCTTTTCATTCAACAGGTGACATTCCCACTGACACCCTAAACAGAGCAGCAGTACAGTGCCACCGCCACTAATACTGCTGACTTCCAGAGGAGTAGAAGGGAAAGACAGAAGTCCTTGCAGAGGGATTTTGCAGTGGCCCTTGAGCTGGACGCACTGGAAGTCCTTGGGAACGAGACTCAGGTTTGGATGTTTTGTTTGAACCTGGTTTTCTTGTACCTTCAACTCTACAGAGCTCACACGGGTATCGTAAGGGGTGCGCTTTCCTCTTGAGTCTATTAAATAACCAAGTGTTTTTGTTTGTTTGTTTTCTCAAAGTGTACTAGAAAGAGTATAGATTGATCTAGAAAGAGAAAGCTCTTTGTGTGAACTGAGGGGTTTCGTTTGGATTCTATCTTCCATGGAGTTAAAAATGACATGATTTAGCCAGCTGTAATTAAATTCCTAAATAAAAAGTTTCAGATTGTCCTTGCTGAACATGCAGGTCTAACACAGAAGACAAGGCTTTCTCTCCCCTTGACTGCCCCTCTTCCTCCTGGCAGCTGCTGACAATCACAAGTCACCTGTCCTGATGTTTTCTCTTCAACTCTAATAAAATTGTCCTCAGTCTTCGAATACCAAAGTTTCAAAAGCTGGTTATTATTATATATAGCTTCTTGAGGGCTGAGACAGGAGAATTACTATGAGTTTGAGGTTAGACTAGGAGCGCAAGGCCAGTTAGAAATACATGACAAGACCTGTTTCAAAACAGGATTGTAAAAATGATCAAGGAATCACGTCACTGCTGGAACAAAAGTATACCTAGCTTATTTGAAATGTCAAAGGAAGAACAAAACCACTTCAGTGTGTTCCAAAAGTGGGTGCACGCACCACTGTATCTTTAGTGGTAAATACTTAAAATTGGAATTATAATATCAAGAGTGAGTACAAAGTTATGCACTGTAATTAAATACATCACAGAAATAGATGTGATTTGTCTTCCTAAACCTAAATGGAACCACATTCTTGTAAGGTGACATCTATGGGGTTAAGCATATCTGTGTATTTGTTCCTTATAGGTAAGCCAGGAAGCTGTCAGATTAAACAAACCTCTCTGGTGTTCAAAGAAACGGTTAATAGTTTGATTTTCACTGAAAAGGCTCCTTCCACCAGCTCTGGCCCCCCTGAAGAGTGGAAGCCAAGTGGGGGTTTGTTCACTGCAGGCAGCAAAGGGTTCTGGGGACTGCAGTAATTTGAGAAATGATTTCTGCATTAGTGACCTTTTCTCAGAGTGGTGGCTACTACAGGGTGACAGGATGCAGGAACTTTCTAGGCCCCATCATCACCTCAGGCCTTTGGTGCAGCCAATTAGGGCCAGAGTGAGCTACAGAAAATAGTAATAGCCCTCTTTTTCACTCCTTCTGTTACAAATAAACAAGTCTTTATTGCTTTTCAGGAAGGTGCCTTGAATGACCAGTAAGCTAAACACGCCAATATTTAAGTTTAACCTTGTTTTCCTTGGTGATTTAGAACTCCCATGTCTTCCTTTAAAGCAGCTGTTCTCAATCTGTGGGTCATGACCCCTTTGGGGTCAACCTACTTTTTCACAGGGACTGCCTAAGACCCCTGTAAATATCTGATATTTACATTATGACTTGTAACAGTAACAAAATTCCAGTTATGAAGTAGCAACAAAAATAATTTTATGGTTAGGGTCCTCACGTTAGGAACACGTGTGTAAAGGGTCACAGGAAGGTTGAGAACCACCGATCTAAAGGTTTAGGATCATCATTGAGGTTGCTTTCCTTTGTAGTTTTTGTTTGGTTTGAAGTATTTGTTTGCGATAGGATCCTGTAGCCCAAGAGGGCCTAGAACTTCTAATCCTTCTGCCCAGCTATCCATGCGCTAGAATTATAGGCACATGCCACCACTCACAGCTAAAGTCTCAGCTTTTAATAATAAATTAAGTAGGTGTATTGAAAATTGATTGTCTTTTATTTAGGTGTGGTAGGAAGATAGAAAGTTTTGGAGGCCCAGGGTCATGGGGGACAAACATTAAAGCCAATGACAGCATTGTCTCTGCCTGACCTTCTCCTAGGACTGTGGGACCAATATTCTTAGGGAGAAGACATGATCTCTTGTCTTCAGCTCCTCAACATTCATTCCAGCCCTGTCTGGTCCTTTGAGACTCTGATCCATTTACTTCCTAGATGTCAGGTGACCAGGGACAAGGGATGTGATAGAAAGCTTACAGAGGAAGCAGACCTCTAACAACAGTATCATTCAAACTTCATGGACATTGCAGCCCTTGGGGAAAGGGAAAGGTTTTATTTGATAAAACTCATCCATCCAGCAAGTTGTTGAGCAAACTGTGGGAGTTATGTGCTAATTGGTTAGCGAGAGGACATTTTACAACAAACAAGGCCTCATGGGGAAATAGCTGTGGCAAAGTATGTGTGAACCCCAAGACTTACACACTTTTGCTCCCCATGGGTCACTTACTGACCTCCAGAGCATGGAAGCAATGATTACGAAAATGTAATACAGTGGCTTTCAGCAAGGACTAAAACTTAATTTGCATAATGTATGTTATTTAAGATAAAGGTTGTTTTTGTTTTTGTTTTTTAAATCACACAGATACTTATGGTGGGCAATGGAAGTCCCTTTGGGGCATGGAGTATGTAGTAAATAAGAGAATATTTAATATTCTTAAATTGTGGAGGCTTGAGACTACGGTTTCCCAGTGATCTGCCTATTGGACTCAGCCTGGCTCTAACTAAAGGCTTCTGGGGCTGAGCATAAATGCTTTATGGAGAGTCTATTTCAATTTTTCAAACCCCAACATTGCTGTTAATGTTAAACATTCAGTCTAGCTTCTCAGTCCCAGATCAGCACAGGGTTTGAAGCTTTCTGCTCTAACTTCCAACATTACTGTCAGGTGCTCCATAGTCCAGACCCTCAAACTAGTTTGTCTTGGGTTTCTTAGCTGCTCTCCTTGTGAAACCTGCGTACACTCCCACAGGTGCCCAGGAATACCAGAATCGCCCCTGAGTCATGAAGTGGGTATGTCTTCAGGGAGCCTGGACACTCAGTTCTCAGGTAGCCTCAGTCATTTTTCCACAGTAAGAGGAAAGACATTAACATCCTGCTGATAACAGAGCTCTTCCTACAGAGCTTGGGTACTCCTTCAACTACAGAGCTGTGGTGTGCTATTAAAGGAACTGTAAGGATCAACTATGTTACTGATGTTATGAGATGGCTACAAACACTAGCTATACCTAAGACGTTGTCCATACCATTGCCCTGATAATTGTTACCAAACCAAAATAGTTAAAGAGTGTCATTTTAGAACTTTGCTGGAGGTTAAACAGAAAGTATCCCAGGTCAGGCTCCTGGATGTTGTTCAGTTGATAGATTGCTCAAGTAACACATACAAAGTTCTGGGGTTCAATCCCCAGCATTAACAATACTTAAATAGATACCTTTTATTGGTTGACAATTAAAATGGTACTGTCTGCTCTGAGGCATGTTGGCACACACCTGTAAACCCAACATTCAGGAGGTACAGGAAGAAGAATCAGGAGTTCCAGACCAGTCAGGGCTACATGAGGCTTTGTCTCAAAAACAAAAACAACAGCATCCAAAGCTAACCACAGCAATATAATCCAAGGCTGTGTCCACTACTGTTTGGTACTTGGAGCACAGTGTCTCTCTCTCTCCTTTTCATAGTGTGGATGTTTCACTTTTGTCTTCCCATTTCCTTTTTGTTTGGCAGATTTAGGTCTCTCCATTAACCTTTGATGTGAACTGTCCTCAACTCTCTGTGGCTTTAGGTCCCCCACCATCACCTGCCCTTCACAGCAAGGGACACAATTTTTAAGAACCCTCCTCCCTCCACTTTTACAAATCCTTGATGATGAAATTCAGTTCTTCATTTTTATTAAAAGAACTAAGATTTAACCAGTCCAGGCTAAATTAAAATCATCGCATCAGTTTAACACCTGTACTGGGGAGAGGCTTTAGCTAAGGTTCAGTGTGGCTCGAAGAATCCACTTATCCTGGTGATAACTTTCTTGTACTCACAGCATGTGGTCAGCTTTCAGAACTATGAACATTCAGATCGATGTTCTGGTCCATGGCAGGGGGACAAATTCTTGGAACCAAAACAGGGAAATTTCTAGATATACCCTATCATGCCTGCTTTCACCCCCATTGTGTGCACCTCAGATGCCACTGCCTGACCTGGTAGGAGCAGAAATCAGCACACAAATGTCAGATGTACATGGCAGCTTCTGGGTGCCTCTCTGAGAAAAGTATAGACTCTAAAATTAGTCAAACCAAGGACACCCCAAGGGCACGGTGGTCAGGTGAAGAGCGGCCAGCAATGCTGAGGGAAGGTCGTGGACCTGGAACAGTGAGACATTGACCATGGTTAACTTGGGGGAAGGGGCCAGTGCTCCTCACCCACTTAGAAGAGAAAGCTCTCATCTTATATCTACACAATGGAATACTACTCTGCAATTAAAAACAATGAATTCACGAAATTCCTAGGCAAATGGTCAGATCTTGAAAATATCATCCTTAGTGAGGTAACCCAATCACAAAAGAACACACATGGTATGCAGTCACTGATAAGGGGATATTGACCCAGAATCTCGGAATACCCTAGACACAATCCGCATATCAATAGATTTCTAAGAAGATGGAAGGAGAGACCCCTGGTCCTGGAAAGACTGGATGTAGGGGAACGCCAGGACAGAGTAACGAGAGGGGGTTGAATGGAGAAAAGAGGGAGGGAAGGGGGCTTATGGGACTTTCGGGGAGGGAGGAAACGGGAAAGGGGAAATGATTTGGAATGTAAATTAAAAAAAAATAAAATAAAATAAAATAAATAAATAAATAAAGAAGAGAAAGCTCTCCTGAGATCAGCAACAAAAGGACTTTGGTGACTGTCTTATCCCCTCCAAGTTGATGAAAAGTTGCCTGAGGGTCCTTGTTTCTAAGGACATCCAGTGGATAAGAAGTGGCTGCTTGTAGACAAGAAGCCACTGAAGAGAACTCTTTAAAAAATGTGATTAGGATGCTGAACAGTTGATGGCTCTCTACAGTTGATGGCTTCTGGGTGGGGTACAGTGGGAGGAGGACTTAATTCTGTTTAGGGGGCAGGCCACTGAGAGTTTGATCATGCTCTAGAGAGCATATAGATAGCAGTTATTTTTCTCTTTCTTTTTTTTATTTTTATTTTCAATTTTACTTTCCGGGGGAGGGCACAAAGATGGGGAGCAAACATGGAAGGATTGGAAAGTGAGTGTGATCAGGATGCAAGATGTGAAACTCCCAGAGAATCAGTAGCAGCAAGAGTTACCATCATAGTGAGGGAGTTCTCAAGCCCTTTGGGAGTCCGAGGAACCTTTCACAGGGTTCCTAAGATCACTGGAAGACACAGATGTTTATTATGATTCATAACAGAATCAAAGTTACAGTCATGAAGTAGCAATGAAAATAAGTTTATGGTTGGGATGGGTCACCGCAACATGAGGAACTGTATCAAAGGGTCCCAGGATTAGGAAGGCTGAGGACCAGTGCTGTAGATGGAAGACCTTTTCTCTGCAAACCATTCTTTCAGAGGGAGGAGAGCCCTGGGCTGCTGTGGCCCCTAGTGCAATGGGACCCTTTTTTCTTTCTTTCTTTCTCTTTTTTTTTTTTTGAGCACCAGCCGACACATGGCCTGCTTCCACCAGAGAACAAGGAAACAGTTTGTGTCAAACCTTGTGATTCTCTTTTGGAAGAGGTAGTTGAAGATATTAACTTTCCTAAGAGCATGTGATTGTAGCAGATGGGCCATTCAAGCTAAAAATATAAATATACACTGCAAAAAGGTCTATTAATGACATTGTTTCTTTGTAGTCTGCTGAGTTAACCAGAATGTGTCATTCTAATGAGTGATTTTTTGCTGTATTTTGTGGCTTGGATAAGCTGCCTAATGATTAAAACTTGAGTCCTTGAATAAAACCACCCTGATATAAGGTATGTGTTTGCACAGTGAAGAAAAGGAACTTGAGCATGTATTTGTTTACCTGCATTGGTGAGTTAATGACAAACAGCAAACAACCTGTGTTCAGCTGAATTTTCATGGCTTACTTTGCATGTGAAAGGCACGGTTATTATGCAAAAAGTGAAATCAAGTATCTAGTTGCAGTGATGACCACTTATTGAAACAAACCCTTCACCTAATAAAGGAGTTGTTTGGTTGATGTTGCCTCATAGAGGGAATAAATGAAGTTTTTCCACTATTTCTTATTTGTGATCAGAAAGAAAGAACATCTTTATCATGAGCGTTCCTTATAGGAAAACACAGTAAACAGCAGACAAGTGGTTGAGACTTGCTTAGTCTCACATGACCTTGTAATTTCACTATGGTATTGGTCAGTTAATTCCAAGGTGCCTTCTACTAATTAGCTTTGCTTCTTTTTTATCTGTTTAAGAATAAGCCTGCACGATGGACTGGGGGACCCTGCACACTGTCATCGGTGGCGTGAACAAGCACTCCACCAGCATAGGGAAAGTGTGGATCACGGTCATCTTCATTTTCCGAGTCATGATCCTAGTGGTGGCTGCCCAGGAAGTGTGGGGTGATGAGCAGGAGGACTTTGTCTGCAACACTCTGCAGCCAGGGTGCAAGAATGTCTGCTATGACCATTTCTTCCCGGTGTCTCACATCCGGCTCTGGGCCCTGCAGCTGATCTTTGTGTCCACCCCAGCCCTGCTGGTGGCCATGCATGTGGCCTACTACAGACATGAAACTGCCCGGAAGTTTATACGAGGGGAGAAGAGGAACGAGTTTAAAGACCTGGAGGACATCAAACGGCAAAAGGTGCGCATCGAGGGCTCCCTGTGGTGGACATACACCAGCAGCATCTTCTTCCGCATCATCTTCGAAGCCGCCTTCATGTATGTGTTCTACTTCCTCTACAATGGGTACCACCTGCCCTGGGTGCTGAAATGCGGCATTGACCCCTGCCCCAATCTCGTGGACTGCTTTATTTCCAGGCCAACCGAGAAAACGGTGTTCACGGTTTTTATGATTTCCGCATCTGTGATTTGCATGCTACTCAATGTGGCCGAGTTGTGTTACCTGCTGCTTAAATTGTGTTTTAGGAGATCCAAAAGAACACAGGCACAGAGAAACCACCCCAACCATGCCCTGAAAGAGAGCAAGCAGAATGAAATGAATGAGCTGATCTCAGATAGCGGTCAGAATGCAATCACAAGTTTCCCAAGTTAAGCATTCCAAGGTGAAGGGTAGGTGAGTCTTTCTGAGCGCACACCCTCTTTGTAGACAACATCGATCTGACGACTCCTTCTATAGGTCAAGAGTTTGTCTATATATGACCCTTAGAAAATAGATACTTGAGTTCCATTACTGTAGAACACCTGAACTGTTCACACACAATGTAAGTCAAAATTGTGGTCTATCTCTGAAAATCAAGTCCTCGTGACAACTGGACCTTGAAGTCACCTGGACAAGTCCTATGTGAACTGTATGACTTAGTATTTCCTGAAAAAATCATATAACTTGTTTATAAAGAGCAATTTATCTAGAAATTAATAGTTTTATCAGTAAGATATTTTTATAGGAATGAATATTTTAGTTCTGACTTTGAATTTATATAAAGTATTTTTTTAATGACTGACTGGTCTTCCTTACCTGGAAAAAAGTATACAAAGTTAGCTTTACAAGTGCACTCCAAGCATCTAAAGTTTGAACTTGTAAAGGGTCTAGCATATTATAAATATTGTTTTCACACTGTCTGAGGACAGCTTAATGAGCTAGTGTGTGCTTCTAAGGTGGGATGTGTTCATTGGACAACATACATTGCCGTTTGCTAAATATGAATGGAATCGAAGGAAGTGGGACTCTTTTGAAAATTAGCCTTTCCACCTCTGGTGAACAGTGCAAACATGAATATGATCACGTCAATAAAGCTTGACCCTGTGACTTCAGTTTCTGTGTACACTGTGCGTTTCTGTTCCCTCCAGGCCCCACACCATCGTCACTAGAGATGTGATGTGTTAGTGAGTTTTTTTGTCTGGAAAGGTAGGAGTTACTATAGGTACCGGTACCTATGGGTGTAGGCACCAGTAGAGACTGAGGTTAGTTCCCTCAGTTTGGAGAGAGATGCTCATAGAACTCTGGGAAATGTCTTTTGTCAGTTCAACCTTGTGTGTTCTCCTTAGTACGAAGCAGAGGCAAGAAGAGGTCAGCATTGGCTACGTAGTGAATGGGTTTTAGGCTAGCCTGGGCTACATATTAAGAACTTGTGTGAAAAAAAAATACTTTTTTAAAGAAAAGAGGGAGGAAGTCTTATACAAATATCTTGGTCCATTTTGTGATTCTGTAACAAAATGCCAGAGACTGTGACTTAGAGGTTTCTAGCTTTGCTGAACACTGAGGGCCTTCTAGGTCACCAGGACATGGAGGATAGCTTCATGGTGGGAGTGGGTGTGAGAGGGAGGGGTCAGATGCAAGGCAGAGAGAGATAGTGAGTCAGGGGATGTGTCAGGTTGCTTATCACAACCTAGGGGTTCCCACAAGACCGGCACTCATCCCTTCTAAGGGCATGCTCCCATGACCTAAATGCCTTCCGGTAGGCTCCTCCTCTCTCAGGATCTGCTATCAGCATCGCCCACTAACTACTGTTGCGCAACCCTCTCAAACAACACCCAGCCGGTGGCAGCCTCAGGCAAAACTGACCTTGCAGGACTTGCCACCTGAGCCCTCCGGTCCACAGTGACTGAGCAAAGCACCTACACTCCACACCCAGGGATGGAGAAATGTCATTCTCCCCAGGGATTTCCAGATTGGACACACAGGCTTCCCAGTGGGCGTGAGCAGGTCAATGTAGACGGGTCACTCTTGAGAATAATGAAACAGGAACACAATCTCTCTCTGCCAAGGGATTGTTAGCATACTGCCCAGTGCTTCACCATCCCAAATGACTAATGACATCTCCTGGAGGACTCCTAGTCACAAGGAGCAAGCATAGTAGTGCCTGACACAGCGCTCGGATTCCTAAAAGACCTGCTTCAGAGCCTCTCTCCAGAAGAACAAAGAAGGAATTGTTGGATTCCCCACAGGGTAAAGCAAATCCCAGACATATTCCATCTATAAACAAGATAGTGCCAATATAGAAAAGAGAAACTAACCTTTTAAAACATCATCTTGTGCTGAATAAGATGATCAGCCTTTATAACTCCTGATTCTCCTCTGCTGTCCCTTTCTTTTGAATGGGTATCAAATGAAACCCAAAAGGAGGAGGAAGCTTTCAGGAACAGACATTGCAGCCTTGGGTACAATCCCAGTCTGCTTGGAGTGACTTCCCACCTTGCTCTTGAGACCATCTTTCTACCAAGGACAGACCAGCCCCCTTCCTTTCCTCCCTCCCTTCCCCCCTCTCTCCAGCTCTGAGGTATGATTAATCTGCATGTAGCTAATATGTCTATTTTGATGAGCTTTGAACTCTTTATGAATTCCTGGGATCCCATCACCAATTCAAGGTAATATGTGATCTATCTCTCATAAAAGTTCCCTGGTGTCTCTTTATTTTTGTGCAAAAAAACAACAAACAGACAAACAAAAACATTAAATGTGATATCCACCATCTGCACAAATGCTGGAGGGCACTATATCACCTTGTCAACTATAGACACAGTGTGCCACAGTCTCTAGTAGAGCTTAAAAGTCTACGATCACTGGAACTTCATACCGACTAAACTATCAAAAGTGTCCTCAAGCTTCGCCCCAGCCCTGGACACCACCCTGTATTCTTTGCTTCTATGAGACAATTTTAGCCACCTCATAGAAGCACAGAAGTGCGATTACTTGACACATGTCCTTCTGTTTCACTGAGGGTAATGTTCCTCAGGTTTGCCCATGTTGTAGCCTAAGATAGGGCTATCTTCCTTCCTTTTAAGGTTAAATAATATCCCATTGCATATATGTGTGTGCATGTACATATATAAATATATATGTACACTATATTTTTCTACATATATATACATATACATACATATATATATATACATATATATATACACACACCCCACACTTTTCTTCACTGATGTCTCTAACCACAGGCAGACATCACCTGACACCTCAGAGGATGCGTATTTCAACATAGCAAATAAAACACACAGGGACTGGAGAGTCCGTGGAGAACCTGAGCCGCTGCATGACTGGAGGGTGAGAGGCAGTGCAGCTGCCACGGAAAACAGTTCTGGGCTTCCGCTAAACACTGAAAACATCCACTGTCTGACCCAGCAGCCGGATTAGAATGTGCACGTCTGAGTACACACCTGGCACGGCGACAGAATGTGCACAGCGCCACTCCCCAGGATCCAGGGATGGGAACAGTCCCCCCCTTGCTCTTCAGCACCTTCCTCTCTGTCCCTCAACCTCACTGGAGTCCCTTCTCATTTCTACCATTGTTCTGAGAGCTATGCCCTGTTTCTCAGCACTGAATTTGAGCGCATGCTCTCCATGGAACCAAAGCCATTATCAGCTTCTCTGCTACAACTTTTAAGCCTTTTCCTGGATTCTGGCACGCAGACCCACCTGTAATTGTGCCCCTCCTAATTTTATTTCCAGTCTCCTACAGGTGAAGAGGCTGTGAAGGGCCTCCGTTTCCTCTCCTGACATTCTTCCATGGTAACGTCACCTCTCTGCATCTACTATTCGCCCTGTAGGGTAAAAGGTTCAATAACTTGTCCAAGGTCACTAAGATAATGAACAGCAGAGATTCACACCAAGCTTGTCTGCAAAGTCAGGAGCCTATCCTGCCCAACGACTACCTGAGCAGCCCAAATGTCTCAGGGACAGAGGCCAGGGGATCTGTTCAAGGTCATCCTCAGCTACATGAGTTCAAAGCCAGCCTAGGCTACATGAGACTTTGCCTCAAACAGAACAAAAACAAAATCCACATGTCTACCCCATGTGGCATGGGACCTACTGCTGGCTAACCACTTTTATAAGCAACCCCACCTGCTTCTCCCTTATTCTGTATAGCCCTCTGGAAAACCTCAGATACATTTTACTAGTATCTTAGACTGGATATTTTAGAAATAGGAAATCAAGCCATAAAAATGACAACTTCCCCCACTCCTAAAAGTCACTGCAGGGCAGTTTTTACATCCCAGTTTTATTCAATGTGCACATTTATGAGTCTTCTTTGTGGGTACATTTGTCCCATTCTGACACCCCTCTCTTCCTCCAGAAATCTTTGCTTGTCATGAGCACAGCTGGCTTCGTCTTAAATTGAAGTTTGCATAATCTAACCTTCCTGTCCTTATACTGCCAATCCACGTGTGTCACTACTTGGAATTTTTCTTTTTCTTTCTTTCTTTCTTAGATTTATTTAGTTAGTTTATGCATATGATTACACTGTAGCTGTCTTCAGACACACCAGAAGAGGGCATCAGATCCCATTACAGATGGTTGTGAGCCACCATGTGGTTGCTGGGATTTGAACTCAGGACCTCTGGAATAGCAGTCAGTGCTCCTAACCACTGAGCCATCTCTCTAGCCCCCAGGAATTTTTCTTATAGATGGCATGTAACTGAATCTATTTAAAATTCATTCTGTCAGTCCATCTTTTAATTAACAGTTAAACTAGTTATGCCCAATAACCTCATTGATACTTTATGGCTGAAGCCTGACTTTTCTTTTTTCTTTTCTTTTTTATGTCTGCCTTCCTGCGGTCTGCTTATGTCCTTTAGAATCTCACTTTGACTTGTCTAGTACTTCTGTATATATCTTTAAATCACTTTTTAAAAAACCTTTCTATGTATTTTATCATATGCATAAATGGTGTCACCATTTTGCCCCTTTGAGTGACATACAGAAATGCCACCTCCCAGTCTATCCCTTACCCCTCCCCACTGACGAGCCCTTTCATTATTTCCTTTACATTTAGAGCCATGCCAGAAGGTATTATTGTTTGGTTGAGTTATCCAACATAATTCAGAAGACACAAGAAGAGCCGTTAGTGCTTTCTCGTGCATTTGCTTACTTGGTGAAGATTTCCTTGTCTTTCCTTTCTATGTGAAAACTTCACTTGGTCATTATTTGCAGCTGTTTGTGACCCAACCACACTATGTAGACCATGCTGAACCAGGTCTTGCTATCTGGCCCAGGCCAGCGTTAAACTGAGTCCTCCCACTTCAGTCTCTGAGGTGCTCGGAACTCAGGCACATGCTCTCATGCTTTCATAACAGCTTTCCTAATGACGGACTTCCTCTGATAATGTGTCTACTGCCTCCTCATTCATAGAGGACTTTGTTTTTGTTTTGTTCTTTTAGATAGGATTTCAGTGTGTACCCAGGCTATACTCAAACACCATTTTTTTTCTCCAACTCCTAATTCCAGGTGTGTCTGGCACTTGGAGGCATTTTTGCTGAAAAAGGATTTCTGTGTTGATTCTGCACCCTGTCACCTCCAACAGGAACCCCTCTGCTTGCCTGCTCCCCTCACTCCTACCTCCGCAGGTAAAGTGTGTCCCTCCTGATTTGTTCAAGGTTCTTTTTTCCTGGTCTTTACTTCAAGCAAAAACTACTTAGGTAGTTTAGTAAGTTTAATTGTGATGTCTTGGCTCCATTTCTTTGGGTTTCTTCTGCTCATCTTTCACTTCTTGGCTCTGAGGTTAGGCCTCTTGCAAAATTTGCAAAGTTTTCAGCAAATATTGTTCCCGTGAACTTTTTCAGTCCTGCTTCTGATACAGAAACATTGGGGCATCTCTTGGATGAGGGTTCCTGGAACTCTTTTTTCCCCAGCCTAAACTCTCCCCCTTTTCAAAGAGACCTCTCTCTACCCTCCCAGCCCCTGACTTCGCGCTCAGCTGTTTCTGGGCCGCCCACTGGGCTTTCCATCTGCTGTAGTTTTCAGTTCTGACATTTCCATTCAATTCTCCTTTATATCATGTTTATGTTTATGGTGGATTGAATGGACGTCTCGTGCACGTGGGGCCCATACGCTAGCCCTGAGCCACCTCAGCAGCCCTGGAATACCCATTTTTCCACTGAGGGTTTCTATTCCTTCATTTGTTTCAAACGTGTGTGTAATTGCTCACAGAAGCATTCTTATTACAGTTGCTTGAACTCTTTTGGTGTGTGAGTACGTGGTGTGTGTGTGTGTGTGTGTGTGTGCTTGTGTGTATGCATGCACATGTGTGTGCAGATGTATGTGAACATATGCATGGTGGCTAGTAGTTGGTGCCATTTATCTTCAACCCCACTCCATCTTAACTTGGAGGCAGACTCTCTCACAGAACCTGAAGCTCACAGTTGCTTCTAGTCTGGCTACTCAGCAAGGCCCAGAGATCTATCCCACCCTCCCATCCTGGGATTACAGACACAGGTCAGCATGCCTGGCTTCTTACAGAAGTGCTAGGGATTAAATGCAGCCCTATCAATTTTATTACTACTACTCCTACTACTCCTATTATTATTATTATTACTATTATTCATACTTAAATCTTGTGCTTGGTATAACAAGAGAGTGAGTACCAAATGTATTTAGAGCATATGTGGGTTTCGTTAAAATTTGTTATTTCAGCCAATGTTCTCCGAGATCTCCCCTAAAGGCAAAGGCAGGTAGCTCCTGGACACTGTCAATTGGAAGGAACCACTGACAACCAAGGTTTGTGGGGACCCCTTATTGCTACTGAGACAGAACTAGAGTTCCAGCCCCTACTGTGATCTCCACCAACACCCCGGTGAGGAGACCACCGGTGGAAATCCTGACTCCCATCAAGGCCCCTACAGTACAACACAGGGTTGTAATGTAGGAAGGTAATCCCTTAGTCCAGACAGACATCATAACATGGAGCAGAGAGGCCTGGGTTCCAGTTGGGATGAAAGTCAAGCTCCTACATGCGCTTCCCTGCGCCACAGTCTCATCAAGATAGCTGGGTCTCGCTGGCTCCGCCGGAGACTTTTTTGGAGTAATGGGTTGAAGTCCAATAGCAGTATCTAGAGTCTGTCTCATTAGGAGTCAATTTTCCTGGTCAGAAAAGAAGTTATTTCTAATTAGTTAATTAGCAGGTTGCAGGGGCGTTTTAGTGGCTTTGTCTGCACCCATGGGTGTTTTGGGTCACTGGGTTTCCTCCTGCTTTTCTGCCCTCAGACAACCCTCTCTGTTATCTCTCATTCAGGACTGCAGTCAAGCTTCCCCAGCCTCCAGTGCCTGCTGCTCTAAAAGCCTCTTGCTTGCCCTTGCCTCTGGGCATTGCAGACTCTCTCTAGCCCTGGACCGTCCTTCCTGCCTGTCTTCTTCTCGGCCCTTCCTCTGGACCAGTTAGTTCAAAGTCTGCATGGTGGCGGTGGCGTGGCGATTTTCCCTCTGCCGTGGGCAAGCCCACTCCTCCACTCTCTCTTTTCCAGCCTGCTCCTAGCCGGTGTAAGCTTTCTGGCGTTCTCCCTGTTACTTCAGGGGTCCTCCTCGTGGGGAGTAGGGAGAGCTGCTCCTTTGTCCCCCCCCCCCCGACATGCTCACATAATGAGAACCCGTAAACGTGTGTTGGATTGATTAGCACCCGGAATACCAATGCTTTCGTTCCCAACTTTCTGGCTGGTTGTTGGGTAAGGACGAAGGCTCATTAGCTTCCTAACCCTTACCGTAGGGGCTCCAAGACCAGTAAACAGCTTCCTGCCAGCCAGCACTGCCGTCGCCATGGTTTCCCCCAACCCCTAGGACTACTAGGTGAATGCTGATTGACAAACAGAGCGGGTCTGGCCAAGGCCTTTTCAGGCTGACTTGTGGGGGTGGGGGTTGGTGCCTTAAAAGAATGCCTTGAAATCATTCAGAGGGCAGGGCGCAGTAGGAGAGCTGGGGCTTGACAGCCAAGAATCTCTTTAAAGATAATAACCAGGAGCAGAGACTCTGTCATTCATCATCCTCAGAAACGTGAAGGTACTCGTCAGCCTAGATCATTTCTACGTATGATTTATTAGGCAGACAATAAAATAACCTTTTCTCACTTTTCCAAATATTTTTGTGTATTTATGGACTCAGGATTTCTGTGGTATTTTGGCTTTCGGTTAGCAAGAACTATTTAACTGTTTGTAGTATTACTCCCAGGTGTCACTGGGAGGCTAGTCCACCACTCAGAATTCATTTGTAAAAACATTTTCTGCATCTTCTTTTTGTTATTTATTTATTTATTTGTTTGTTTCTTTCTTCCCTTTTTTTTAACCCTACAGGTTCTTTGCATATATATATATTATAAATTCCCAGTTTAGGAGTTTTATGGGATTCCAGAGTATGAGAAGGAATGGGTCTCTGTGTCTGTATCTGTGTCTTGTACCTTTTCTTGGTCTCTTTTCCTTCTGTTTGTTTTGTCCTATTCCGATGTCTTAGTTTTTGTTTTATCCTATTACATTATATTTTATTATTTATCCCTTAGAAGCCTGTTTGTCTCCAACAGAAAGGGGTGGATCCAGCTAGAGGGGAGGTGTGGAGGAACTGGGAGGGGGTAGATGGAGGGGAAACTGTAATCAGGACATATTACTTGAGGGGAAAAATCTATTTTCAATAAAAGAAAAAATCTTTTAAAAAAAATCAATACAACTCAAGACTGGTCATCAGAGTCCATTCAACATTGCATGCTCAGAAAGGGGGAGGGTGAACTGAACGTGTGGCTCATAGCTGTAACCCTGGCTCTGAGGAGGATGAGGCAGGGTTATCAGGATTAGGCTAGAGAGTGAGTTCCAGACTAACCTGGGCAAGAAAGAGGGCGGGGGGCGGGGGGAGAAACCCAAAGGGGAATGCATGTTGCTTTGGGAGCCTCTGAATAGTCTCAGGAGAGGGAAGTTTCATAAGAGTCAAGAGTTGGGGTTTGAGCTAGTTATGGTGTGGTGCACATGCCTATAATCTCAGCTGGCTGAGTGATAGTGGGTGCAAGGCCAACTTAGCCTAGAGAGTGACATCATATCTCAAAAGCATTAGTATCTGAGTCAGAGATAATTGTGGCTAAAAACGTATCACAACTTCTCACCCATAGACCACATACATAGACGTTGGGGAAGGGTCTCAAGGTCTTAAGGGTCCTCCAAGGCACCGCTTTCAAAATTGTCCTGGCTTAGACTGAGGTGGCTCTAATAGAATACTGTAGACTTCAAGGCTCAAAAACAATGAAGCTCTGTTTCTCGAAGCTTGGAGACCTAGGCGGTCCAAGATAAGGCACCCACGAATTTCCACTGGTGTCCAGTGAGGAACCATCTCTTACTTCAGAAAGTGATTTGTGCCTGTGTCCTCATGGGGATGAAGGTTGGGATGAGGTCTCTCTGCTCTCTAATGAGGATTCCGTTCCATCCCATCGCCTCCTAAAACCTTCAGGTTGAGCAGGATTTCAGCATGTGAATCCAGTCACCAGATTCCGAGAGTCACATGCACATAGACACAGGCCAGAGGCTCCCAGGTCTACGATCAGAATGTCTAATCTCACAGCCCAGAAATTCTCAAGCTCCTTAGGCCATCCTCGTGTTTGCTCTAAATAGAGCAAGACACCTACAATTTCCAGTAAGTTCCATAAAGCAGCTGCCTCGCTGAAATATCCACTCTGCAAACCTGTCTTGTTCAGTCACAGGGTAACAAAACCAACAGTTTAACACTAAAATGGTTCAAGTCTTGACAGCCCAGTGGGCTCAAAACAGTAGTTTGGTCTTTGACAACTTCTCCTCCTTCAAGGAGAGGGTCTGGGGTGGTCCACCAATTCCCCCAGCAGAGCCCCACACCCCATGGCTACCAAGAGTGTCTCCAGCACAACACTGGTGATCATCCTCAAGGTCAGTAAGCATCCTTTCCAGTGCCCTGAAGCTGCTCTCTCTCAGAGCGAGGCCACGCTGGGACCTCTGCTGAGTTCCCCTGGGTCTCTTCTCTTTATCCAGTTATTTTACTCCCTTTGGAGTCCTTTGCTGTCCTGGCCCTCACGGCTTCTATGCCAGCAGCCGGCTTTGTTTTTAGGGCTCTCTTCTTTCTCTTTCTTTCAGAATGTTCTCTCTTATCTCCTCTGGTACCACAAAAGGTCAGGAGGCAAACTCATCCCCAGGTGAGAACCAAGTGTCCCCATTTGCTCTGTGCTTTTGCCAGAAACTGGTCCAGTGCCACCAGGGTGTGGTTATTTGAATGAAAGGTCTCCTTCCAATCAGCCTCTCCTCCCAGGATGGGGGCATCGAGAGAGCTCTGGCCTAGAAGCACCTCCTTCCAACCAGGATTCCCTCCATTATACCAAGGGATCTTATCCTCAACAGCCCCACCATGATGCTGTACCAGGTGTAATCCACCCTACATGGAAGATGTGTACAGCCTCAACTCCTGAAGAGCAGGAGCAGAGAGCCAAGCTGTCCTGCCTATGGCCAGCAAGTTGACAAGAGGAAGGACCAGAGACTGACAGGAGGTGGAGATGTGGTGAAGGGTGCAGACTGCCTGCCTTGGTTGTCTCATCAAAGACGTTCCAAGGTGTTGTTTACGTTTTGCCCTCAAATATTACATCTCAGTGTACTGGCCTGGGGAGAAGCAATCTGCTAGGTGACTCAGAGCCCACCCAAGGACACTTTCTTTCCCAGTCTGAGTGGCTTGTGACTATCTCCTGATCCGTTATCAAAAGTCCATTGGTATTTCTTGCCTGTCAACACATATGCCTTTGGATCCTGTGACACCAATTTAAACACTTTTATCTTTACTACCTGTTTATACCAACACTGAGTTTCACTTGTTCTTTGTGGGAAGCTTCTTAAGGTAGGAATGCGGGTAATCAACTTTAAACTGTCTTCTGTTTAGACACACACACATGTAATTCTCTGTCTGCACTACTTAGAGCACATCCTAAGATTTTATATTTATGTTTTTATTTTTACCCATTTGAAATATGAATCTCAGCTATTCTGGAGATTCAGGCAAAGGATTCCAAGACCAAGGCCAGTCTGGGCAACACTATGGGATTTTGGTTCAAAACAAAATAAAATAAAAATAAAGTATTTTAAATTTCTCTTATAATTATTTTTATTCATGTGTTGTTGTTGAATTCCCCCAAATTTGATAACTTCTAGATACATAATTATAAAATTTGATTCTATAAACACATACAGTTTCCCTTCTTTATAATTTGAAACTTGTTTTATGATTCAGAATTTTAGAGGGGGTAACCGATGGTGCCTGTGGGAGACAGTTATGCATAGAGAAGTTTATGGGAGTGGGACTCATGATGTTCCAGAAATATTAATAATAAGGTTTAGATCTTCTATGTCCTTAATAATTTTGTGAACACTTTCTATGAATTCTGTTAGTCTATAAATACAAAGTTGTCATTTTCCTCTTTAGTATTTTCAATTTTTATCCTTGTGTTTTCCAACTCTGGTATGCAGTGATTCCACAGTCAATATGGATGTCTTCTTGATGAACTAAATGACCCTTTGCCCTTTTGCAATGCCTTTTCAATTCTTCTTGTCTTATTTTGAGGTGTGCTTTGATGATATAGCACTCCGGCTTCCCTTTGACTTGGATTGACATTAGACTTCTTTTCCACCCTCTTGGATCTACTTCTTTTCCATGGATCTACTTCTACTCCGTTTTTCCTCTTGATTGTGGGTTTCATTTTCCTGTTTCTTTATGTACTTTATAAACTCTTACCAAATGGTGGATATCGTATATAAAATACCTCCAGGGTGTTTTACTGTTTGTTTCCAGTAAACACAAGGCCTTTCCTTTCTGCCAGATGTTAGAATGAGACCCTCAGCAGTCAAATTTCAAGATGAGAATGGAGCTGAGGCTGAGTCAGACTGAAGATGTGAGCGCATAACTGAAGACTGATGCGAACAGCGACCCTCAGCTCCTACTCCAAGCTCACTATTCCCTCTCTCACTCTCCAAGTTCTGTCTCTGGTCTCATCAGTGTCTGAGCTAGGAAGAGTAAGTATTGCTCGAAACATGCCTGTGGTCAACTCTAACATGGTTCCAGAATTCAAACACTTAAAAACTGTTTAATTCTGCTTTCCAGCCTTATATCAATGGCCACTTTTATAGTCAACTGGGAGACGGTGTGATATACAACTGCAGATGTCATCACTGCATTTGGGTCAGGTTTCTGTCTCTGATAAAATACCTGAGGAAGCTTAAAGGAAAGAGAAGCTTTGGGGGGCTTCATGGTTGACTTTTTGTTTGAAGTTTTTATCAGCATAGATATCAAATATGATTTTTCTCATATTTGCATATTGTGTATTTTAATAATATTTACATGCCCCTTACCTTCTTTCTGTTCCTGTCACTCCTGATCCTCTTCATCTTCTTAGCTAGTCTTCCTTCAACTTTCATGTCATGTTTGGGGTGTTTTTGCTTTGAAGAGGGGTTATTATTGTTGTTGTTGCTTGCATATGTGAATGAATGGATTTCATTAGCGTTACTTACAGGAAGATGACTATAAGTTTATAAGATCACATGAACACAGGAAACTTAACAGTAGCTACTCCACTTGAGAGAGAGAGAGAGAGAGAGAGAGAGAGAGAGAGAGAGAGAGAGAGGAGAGAGAGAGAGATCATCAATGAGCTCCAAGGATCCGCCTCCTCCCTTCACTCGCTCTGGATTATAGAAGTCCAATGCTACCAGCAATGTTTCACAGGTGCTGTGGACCCCTGATCAGGTCCTCATGCTTTCACGGCCACTTTACCAATGGAGCCACTGACTCTGCCCAGATCTATGATTCTTAACTTTGTTCCTATGTCTGTTGAGA
The DNA here is from genome assembly GCA_036184795.1 of Tokudaia tokunoshimensis. NCBI lineage: Eukaryota > Metazoa > Chordata > Mammalia > Rodentia > Muridae > Tokudaia > Tokudaia tokunoshimensis. Next base: position 68,610,470 of record BTHU01000011.1, read on the forward strand.
GATTGGTAACACACGTTTATAAACCCAGGATTTGGAAGGCAGAAGCTGTAGATGGAAGCACTATAAGTTCAAACGGTGAGTTCCAGGCACTCAGGGATGCCATAACAAGGCCTTGTTTTAGGGAAAAAAGCAAGAAAGCACGCAAGAGAGAAAGAACTGTCTTCATGGACTCCTGCAATAAGATAAGCATGAAGCATCTGCATGAGGGGGAATTCTCAATTCTACATAAATCGTTTAGCACACTAACCTGCATCACTTTATACTCAGAGATTCCCTTCACGTGTATGTGTTTCTGTCTAACACTTACACAATCTAAACTTAGCCATGTTACATCAGCAACATCTTTTCCTTTGATAAATCATAAGCAAAACACACACACACACACACACACGTGCATATATACACATATACACATCCTACATATGCACCTTTCTATATAGTTCTTTACATACATAAATTCACTAAAATGACTGATGGGTGACAGTGCTATTTACCAGAAGCTCTAATTATACTCTTTTTTATTTAGTAAAACACCTAAAAGCTAGGCGTGGTGGTGGCATATACCTTTAATCTCAGCATGAGAAGGCAGAGGCCTGTGGATCTCTGTGAATTCTAGGCCAGCCTGGTCTACATAGCAAGCTCCAAGCCAGCCCTGTTTCAAAGAAAAAGGAAGGAAGGAAGGAAGGGGGAAAGAGAAGGGGGGGGATGGCGTGGGGGAGATCTAGCCAAACATTGCTACTGCTCTCAGCTCAGAATAGGGAGTCTAGTAATAGACCAGGTATCCTTTTCCAACCTGAAGAAAGTGTTTAAGCTGCCCTCCCACAATACATCCTGCCAGCTTGGAGCCTGTTGGAATTGCCAACTGTGAACTTAAGGAGCAGCAGAGATGATATTTAGACATTTAGAGGCCCCATGTCTTTCCTCTGTGTTAGAAGCCTCTTCACCTGCAGTCACTGTGATAGATCTTGTCACTCAGGAAATGGGACAGAACAGTGGCTTTCCTCATTTGCTTGTGGAAGAAACTGACAGCAAGAAGAAGCGCACTTTATACTGGAACTGGGAATCTGTATGTGCAAATATCTCACAAAGCATTACTTACCCTTGTTAAGAGCAACACATTTTGATATTCTCTCTTTTTTTTTTGTTTCATGCCTGCTTAAGGAAGAGGGAAGATAAGAAAGAGGAAGGGGGAGAGAGTAGGAAAAAATAAATTTATTTCCCAGCTCACTCCGGAGATCAAGAGGGCAACACTAAACTAGAAAAATAAAATGTAAGACGTTCTCCCAGTACAGGGCCTCTGAGTGGGTCCTAACAGTGCCATCTACTGTGCATTCTGGGTATTGCAAGCATTTGGGGGTTTTGTTGTTTTGTTTTGTAGCCCTGAGATTTTTAGTTTCCCCCTTTTTCTTTTAAGAACATTTCCGCCACCCCCCAGCAGAAATGCTTCCCAAACAGTCTAAGAAAATTCTTAAGGGAATAACTACCACATAAGTTCTATTCTGAATCTTAAGACCAAATATGTCATAGTCAGTCCTCGGGGATTTGCAGGTTGCAGAACACACTGTAACTAGGACCTTGGGAGCAAAAGCTTACCCATGGTCAGTGGTGCCCAGGAAACAAACCTTAATTTCAGACCACAGTAGACAAGTGTTCACACTGAATCACTATTGTCTGTCAAATATAACAAAGAAACAACAATCCATTATCAATCCTGACTATAATTTTCTTCTAAAATAGTACATGAGGGTTTTTTTAAAAGGTTTTTGGGTTTTTTTTTTTTTTTGAGTTCCCCCTCCATCTCCCAGATTACTCCAAAAACAATTAAAAATAACATAGGGCATAATATCATTGTCACAAAAATTAGAATACAGAAATCCCATTGGCTCCTCTGTGGCTTCCCACTGTAATACACAGGATTTAATATTCCGTAGGAAAGAATGTCTCCTGCTGGCTGGCAAAGGCACTTAGAATCGCTTCATTCCAGAGTCATCTGTGTGCGCTTTTGACGCAAACATGTTTGAAAGAATCTTTGTAATTCTTCCACGGTCTGCAGAGATAACCACAGAAGAGATACAGCAATGTGCCCGCAAGCGTCCGTGTTCGTCCAGCCATGCCACTGGGACTGGCCTCTTCCACCATGTGTGTGCAGCTGAGGCATGGTCACTTTGGTTTCACCAGAATGCCTTATGTGCCAAAACTTAGAAAAATAAAATAAAATAAATAAATAAATAAATAAATAAATAAAAAATGAAGAAACATCACCACTTACAGTGGGCTGCCGCGCTAAAAAGTTAGATGTCTTTAATTTGGAAGAGGTTAAATTGTCAGAAGTCTGAAATGCCTTCTGGTTTTACCATGAATATAACAACTGGTCTCTTCTTCCTAAATGGTTTCAGATTAATAAGTTTTAGGAAGCATAGGGATGGGTTTGACTGGGGGATGAATAAAGACACCAGTTCAGAGGTTCAGTCTGCTATGCCAGCACGAAAGTCACAGGGCATTAATTCACACCATCCTGAGCCACCCGGGGAGGCCAAGGCCAGCCTGGGCTGAAGAAAGAAGCTGACTCAAAATAAACAAAATGACAACAGAAGTTGTGGTGAAAGCGTATCCCATATAATAATCACCCACGCAGACTGGCAGGGCCCAGAGAAGCCATTTCTGCCATGACATTACATTATCAAATGTAAGGCATTATTAACTATCCAGGGAAGCCAGAGGCCCTTTGGTTTCCAAAGGCTATTTTGGGAAGAGCTAAATATGATTTATTAATCATGCCCATAGGATTAATGGTTCAGTAGCAAACTCGGGAAAAGAGTATGGAACCCAAAGGGCTGACGACTCTCCCAGAGGTGACCGATGGGCCCATCTTACCTGAAAACCTGTCAAGTGGAAGGACAGGGGCTCCAGACACTCACAAGCCTTTTCTTGTTCTGAAACATTCTCTGCCGCCATCACCTACATTTGATTTATGAGTCAGAAATGTGAGACGGTTTTTATGTGCGTTCAGAGCAACCTTCCCAGGATTCAAGAGATGGCCCCAGAAGGGAGCTGGCAAGCAGTCGTCCATCAAAATGACAAGTTGTATAATTTTTTAATATATATATATGTATATAATACATATATATATTAAAAAACAACTATAGAATTAAGATACCAAATAGCCTAAACATTAGCCGTTTCACCTCCTAAGTGCTTTCGGTGTCATCAGGAAAGTTCAACAGAGCAGTAACGAACGAGGGTTCTTGTTCCCAGTACTGACCAGAGCAAAGCAGTCCTTGCCTGTCCAGGCACGTGAATGTGACAAGGTGCAGTGGTCAGAGATCCTCACTGGTTAATCATCAATAGCTGCTTCATAGGCCCCTGCTGACCCCTCACATGTCTGGCCTCGCTGTTCCCTTCATTCACAGCCAACCTAGAAGATGCCGTGGGATCCTGCTTAAAGCCAAATCAAAAGCTATTCTCTATCGGGTTGGTTTGTACACATGACTGTGACACGAGCGGGCTGGCTGAAGGTCCATGAGTTCCTGTGCCCTTCCCACTGTGTTGCTGGAGCTGAGCTTCTCATGGGCCCAAGTGTTGAAACAGGAAGACACGGGGAGCTGGGATGAGGAAAGTATGGGTTAGCTCCATGCTCACTTTACCAGGTAACGCGCAATAGGGGGTACACAAAATCTTTCTTATGATCTGCTAATCGGATGTACATCTAGCCTCATTTGAAGAGAATCTCCACCAAACTGTTCCCAGTTTTTTTTTTTAGCTTCCTCTCCTCTCCTCCTCTTCCTTCCCCTCCCCTCCTCTCTTCTCCCCTCTCCCCTCTTCCTCTCTAGAGTACCAACATACACAAATAAATTTAGCATTTCTTACCCTAGAGGAGCCTCTGGTCTAGTCAGGAAGAAAACATAACACAAAGAAACAAGAAGGAATGGCTGGAACAGAGGAGGAGATGAACTATAAATCATAATATTCCCAGCAGCTGTGACCATCAGCCAACATGCAGCCATTATGCAAATCTTTAGAAGCAAGTTAAGGAACTAGACACTGAACCTGTAATCATAACGTGGGCATGAAACCTCAGGAGAAACTGTTCAATGGGGAAAGCAAATCAGTCCTGACCTCCATCCTGTTACCGGCCAGCTTCCTACAATGATTCTAGAAGTTTCTTTCATTCTCACTTAACAGGAGCTCCAACTGACTGAAAACGGTGCTACCCATGAGAGGCTAAAGTTGCCAACATCCTTCCAACCCTGCCTGCTGCCGCCACTTCATCATCTTTTTGATTCATCTCTAGATATGCTCAGGCCAAGGGAGTTAGTTGTACCACCCCATCTGGCTTGGCCAGTTATTCCCCACAAGCTGATTCAGCACATCTCTCTCTCCGAAGGGCTGTACAAGGATCTGAGGCTCTCCTCCTTAGAGACACTCCCTCTTAGATTAAGACTTACAGTTAGAAAGGAGGCAGGGGTTGTAGCTTCCATGCAAAACCTCTTCTGCCCAAGCAAGAGCAGTCAGGTCTGCCCATGGCAACAAGTCAGCTTGGCAAGAAAAGCACGGTACCTTCAGCTATGGTCGTTTTCATCGAAAGCCATTCCTTAGACCAAATGGGCCTTGTCAGAATGAATCACTGTCTCTTCGCTTCATGTAAACCTGATTTGAAGAAACTTTGTGAGGATGTGCCGTTTGCATGCCAAACCTGGCCGACTCTAGGACTCTAGGTTGCAAGTAACTGAGTAGGGTGAAGCTAGCTGCCCTAGGTATCCCCAAGCGTAGCTCACTCTTGTGAATGTCCATGTAACGTCATTTGCCTCTCAAAAACCATCCAGAGAGTCAAGCAGTGTGAACACCGGGCCCTCATAACCCTTGTCCAGCTTGGAGGAGAGAGAATTGAGCGGTAGATGCTGCTTGCTCAGGCTCTTCCCAGCAGCCTGGACTCCAAGAGGGGGATGGGCTTGCCTAACCTCTTGAGCTTCCCCCCACCCCACCCCACCCCATCCCATGGCAGAATGTGGGCGCCCCTTCCTTGCAATGATCTCAGTTGTGGAAAAGAAGACACAGAAAAACAGAGGCACAGGCAGAGACCCCTCCAGAAACTGTGACTTGTCCACTTCCAGGTCAGCCCTGGAGACTCACCTCTACATCTCTTCCTCCTAGCCACTGGCACCCTGTTCAAAGTGATCGAATTAAATCGGGAATTCAGGGAAATAGAAGCCAGAATTTGGCCATCCCTGGCGGCGCCCTCTGTTAGTCCATCTTTAACCCATGTTCTAGATGCCTAGGTTCACTGCGCTGCGGGTCCCCTACGGGAGAGGAGCCTCCGGTGCGCTACTGGAAGCTACAGGCCTACACAAAGCTGGAACGTCCGTTTATCTAATATATATAATGTATATTACTACAGTGAGTCTTGAATACAACAGCACGCTTTCCACTAGTGAGAGTGGTAATAGCAACATCAACTCTCTTTCAACACCACTCACTCCCCCAAAAGCCAGGAGCTGAGACTTGGAGCTTTGCGACCTGCGTCCTGGGTGAAGACACAGGGTCTGCTGACTCTGTTCAGGCTGCGCTCCGGACAGGACACTGGGAGAGCCTTGAGCTCAAAGAGAGCTGGGCGTGGGGTGGGGCAGAGTGGGGTGGGGAGTGACCTAGGCTCCAGGAGAGCTCGCGGCTCCCAGGGCCCTGACTGCTCTGGGTGCCCGGAGAGCCCCGCCCGCGGCGCTGGGGGTGGCGGGCTCCTGGGAGCCGCCTCCTCCGCAACTTTCTCAATCCTCCAGGGTGAGAGAGGCGGGGTGAGGGGTTTTGTTAAAAGGCGCCGAGGCGGACAGGTGTCCAAGATCGCAGCGCGCGGCGCGCTCCGCATTCCCAACTCGCAGCTAGTCGGCGGCGCTCCCGCCTACTGAGCGCAGCCTCCACCAGGACCCGCGGCGACCAGCTCGGGATCAGCGGGCGACCCACTTCGGACCAACCCAGTAGCCGCCCGATACCCACTCCGGACCAACCAGGGACCGACCCCGGGACCCACTCCAGACCTGCTCCTTACGTGGGACAGCGCCTCGCCGCTTCCCGCCACCCAGCGCTGCCCGCTCCTCGGGACACAGGTGCGACCGCCAATACGCGCGACCGAGTCACATTGGTGTAGCCCGCCCCTGATCCCGACGCCCTACGGCGGCTGGGGCGCGAGACTCAGCCCCTAGGGACGCGTGATTTGCGAGGAGGGGTACGGGCCGCTGCGGTTCTGGGAAACCGAGGCCCGAACGCGCTGCGCCGTCCCCACGGGCCACCGCCACCCTTGCATAGGGACCCGAGCCGTGTGAACGCGTTTCTGCGGCTGGAGGTGTCTGACCGGGCTCGGGGTTAGAGCCGGCTGCTCTCGCCGGCCCGCACAGCCTGAGCCGGGAGGTCCCGCACAGCGCGGGGTGGGGAGGGACGCGGGGGCCAGGCTGTTCCGCGCGCGACTGGGACGAGTCGTCAGTTTTCCTTTGCTAGAATTTTCCCGAGGCCTCCTGGCTTGCGTTGTCTGCCGCCATTGAAAGTTTTGAACTAACCGAAAGCTTAGCAGGAAAACTCGGTTTCATTTGTTAATCAGGAGGCCTCCGTGGGAAGACACTGACCTTTACCACCTAAGGCACTGGGGTGACGTGGGCGACCGCCCAAATCGCGCGTCCGTAGCCGCTCCCGCGAGCTGGGGAACCCCAGCCTGCTCTCGGGTGGAGATTTTGATTGCTTTTTTTTTCTTTTTTAAGAATTTGCGTCCAGGAGGGACGCCGCAGCAGGAAGGGAAGCTTCCAGGCACAGGTTCACAGATGGTGTGCTGCCGAGAACGTTAAGACTCTTGCATCAGCGCCTCGGCGCTGCCACACTGGAAGGGAGCATAAGACTAATAAATGGGACCAATTGCTCAGGTCCACCGGACTGTTCTGAGAAGCCTGGTATAGTCATGGCTCCACTTACCCCGTAGTCCTTTGGGAACTATGGGCAAAGCTAGTCAACAGTGAGAACGGTGGAGGGTGCGGTGGGGTCGGCATCTGGAGGCCTGCCCCCAGCTCCCCGAAAAGTATCCTTTAAGGCAAATATGGATCATATATGCTGAATATATTATAAACTAGGAGAAGTGCCCTTCTTTTCAGTAGCTAATGATTCACGGGTTCAAGGCAATCTTCAGGTGACCCAGGCCAGATAGGGACCTGCATGTGACCCCCTAATCCTAAGGCCAGCCTGGAAATCACCCCTACACCACAGTTGAATATTGACGATTTCACCTGCTGGCTTAGTACTCCTCACCCCTTTGTGAAGTCAAATTTTAACCTCTCCCTCTGCTTAGAAAGGCCATTTAAGACAAGCAGCTGCAATCAGATATACCGGGACCCACGGCTATGACCCGGCTACTTGATTTTCTTGGCCTCATGTGTTCGATCCAGCCATCCCTTTCCCGTTTTTTGTTTTTGTTTGTTTGGGGTTTTTTTGTTTGTTTGTTTTTGCTTTTTTGTTTGTTTTTGTTCTGTTCTGTTTGTTTTTTCTCTTTTGGTGTTTGTTTCTTGAGCCAGGGTCTTGCCCTGCAGAAAAGTTTTCCTCACGTTAGCGCTATCCTCCTGCCTCAGCCGCCAGAGTTCTGCTATTACAGATGTATACCCCCATGTTGTGCTAACCCCAGCTGCATGGATTTAGAAGCCAACCTGGGTAACACGGCAAACTCAAGCTCAACAAACACTTTAAAGTAATTTTATAAACAAGTGCAAAGTTTACGCAGAAGTTGATTTTGTTTCCTGTGTTGATAATAATTGGGCTAGTCTGTGGATGCTGTATGCAGGCAAAGGTACATGCCCCGGGCAGGGACCCTCCAGCTCTGTATTTTGGGTGAGGTGTGTGGATGTTTATTTCAATGTCCTGATCTCCACTCCGCAGGGGGAGGGGGGCAGGAAGGTCTAATTCCAATCAGATTGTTTTGTTAAACTCAAACACTGTTGCTTTTCAATCCTCCTGCTGTTGGGGGCAGACCACGTGGAGCTGTGAGACCGTTCAAAGCTTCCCTACGGGCCTCTGACAGCCTAGGAATAAATGGGTCAGGGCTGAACCTGCCGAGCCACTGTTTCTCCCTGCCGCGTTTCTGCTTTCCAAGTTGGATAGGACTCGTTTTACCGGTATATGTCAGCTTCCCTTAACTTCCGTGCCCCGGCCCTCTCTCCTCTGACCAAGGCAGAATTGAGTGGGTTCCACCAAGTGGGTTCCTTGGTGCTCTGCCACAGCCACTGTGGGCAAGGAGGGACTTCTCTCTGCGCCTGCTTTGAGTCCACTGGGAAACAGGATGTAACTTGTTAAGCAGGAGGGGAGGATGCTTTTAAGAAAGAGCAAGAGGACTCATTACAGCTTGGAAGGGGTGGAATCAAGTGAGTCAGGACAGCGGGAGGATGAGATTTATCAAAAGAGGGGTTGATTGTGACAGATGAGGTGTAGCTATGAATCAGTGGGGAAGGTTCCTGCCCCGGGATGAAACAGAAGGTCATTGGCTAATGGGAAGCTCATCCAGGACACACACAGATAATAGACACTGTGGTGCCACCCAAGGCAAACCCCATCAGGTGGCTCCCTGGGCACCTGGTGAACCGCTGTGCTCACTTTCCGTCATTTTTCATCATATATTTATTTTAGAATCACTTCAAGGTTAAAGCCATAGTTCACAGTACAACACTCACTTGCAACACATATCAAAACAGACACGGAGCGTTAACCAAACAGTGCCAACCTGAGAGTGGAACCACCAGCCTGCGTGTAAAGACCTAAGTGCAGAGACTCGTTTTAGAGCTGTTGTTGTGTTGGTGTTGGTTGTTTGTCCATTTTTGTCCCTTTTGTGGTTTTTTGCCCTGTTCCTCTCACACAGAAGATGGAAGCGAAGCTTGTAGTGAAAGGTTAAGTTGAGGAATCTCAAATGTAAATACAAACCATTAGTAATGACAGAGCGCTATTGCCTTCCAAGCCCATAAATATTAAAATATTTTAAAGAAGTGGCTTCAGCCAAGAAACCACAGGGAAACAACACGGGATCCTGTGGGAGTCCACAAATGCTGCCGTATGAACTGGGCAGCCATGCCTGTAAAGTGAGGTTGGGCCAAGCTTTTGTCTGTCACTGTGATACACTGCAAAGCTTGCTGCTACTGACACAGCCCACTGAGTGACCTGTATGGAAATGCGAACATATTGGGGGGGGGGGAGTAACCAGAACTCGGTTTTGCCTTTATAGTAATAAATACTCTGCTTTGGTGCACCCCATACCCACATCTTTATTATGTGCTAAAGACTAGGTGAATTAACTCAGGTAAACAAACTTTTGTTTTTGGAGAGGTGAACTTGAGAGCACACAGAAATATGTTGGAGATGGTTTGGGAGCTGCACAGTTAATCCTATGGCAAAGTAAATGGTGTTGTCACCTAGCAGCATCCTAGACCATCCTAGAGGAGACCGTGTGTGCTTTGGTGTTTGCCCGGGAAGACAGTTAAGAATACATACCCAGGGCCAGAGATTTCTGGCCAAACCAATGATTCCTGTTTTATGTTTATCTTCTCTAGTGCCAACCACCCAGAGGACAAGATGGATTGGGGCACTCTCCAGAGCATCCTCGGGGGTGTCAACAAACACTCCACCAGCATTGGGAAAATCTGGCTCACCGTCCTCTTCATCTTCCGCATCATGATCCTCGTGGTGGCTGCGAAGGAGGTGTGGGGAGATGAGCAGGCCGACTTTGTTTGCAACACCCTCCAGCCTGGCTGCAAGAATGTGTGCTACGACCACTACTTCCCCATCTCTCACGTCCGGCTCTGGGCTCTGCAGCTGATCATGGTGTCCACGCCAGCCCTCCTGGTAGCCATGCACGTGGCCTACCGGAAGCATGAGAAGAAACGGAAGTTCATGAAGGGAGAGATAAAGAACGAGTTTAAGGACATCGAAGAGATCAAAACCCAGAAGGTCCGTATTGAGGGGTCCCTGTGGTGGACCTACACCACCAGCATCTTCTTCCGGGTCATCTTTGAAGCCGTCTTCATGTATGTCTTTTACATCATGTACAACGGCTTCTTCATGCAGCGTCTGGTGAAGTGCAACACTTGGCCTTGTCCCAATACAGTGGACTGCTTCATTTCCAGACCCACGGAAAAGACTGTCTTCACCGTGTTCATGATTTCTGTGTCTGGAATTTGCATCCTGCTAAATATCACAGAGCTGTGCTACTTGTTTATTAGGTATTGCTCAGGAAAGTCCAAAAGGCCAGTGTAATGCGTCGCCTGGCTGCTAGAGCAAAGATGGAGGGAGGATGAGGCAGCCCACGCTTAGTCAGCACAGCTCAGCCACCAACATTTCCCGGAGACAAACATTCCCATCTTAAATGCCACCATTTGAAGTCCCTGTAGGCCTCCCATGAAACTCCAGAAGCCTCTGTGGGCCTCCCTTCCCCCAAAGCTCCCAAACAAAGGCCCGATTCTATGCCTGTATTAATGGGTTCTAAAGTTAGTTCCACTGAGACCCCGTGCTGGTAGCGACTATGCTTGTAGGATACATTCACAGTTTAAACAAAGGGATCTCACATTGTTTCTCTTCCTCTGAGGACAGGAGAGGAGCCCAGTTCTGAGGAAGGTGCCGAGAAAGTTCCTCCCTCAGGGTACCCTTCCCCAAGTTGCCCCTAGTTAAAGGTAAAGAATCTCCATACTGTTATTTGCTTTGATAGTTTAAGTCTGCAACAATGGACAAAAGCTATTTAATGCCTCAAGTGCTGTGTACTTTTTTTTTTAATGGGAACCTTAAAATAAGATCGGTTCTTTTGTTCCTAAAATGATCTAGAAAGCGTTATACATTCCTCCTATTTCAGAGGTTCGTTTGTGAAGTGAACATGGTGTGTAACCAGAGCTCACAAGGTCGTTAAAGCGTTGGCCTTTGGGTTATGGGAAACCTGCAGTGTGGCTGTGAACCCACCTATTGTACTCATCATGGTGTGCTGGGCACCAGGCTACAACACTACACCCCGGCTCACATGAGACAAACCGGAAGCTTCTTGCACTGTCTTCTGACAAGAGGCCTCACTTAAAATATTCTACTGTAATTTTGGTAAGAGACAGATAGGCTGTGCCAACAACTGCCCTTGCCGTGAGCCTAACTCGCCCCCCACCCCCACCAGTTTGTCTACTCTGTAGCTGTGGGATGTGGCAGTCAGCGCCAGAGGACATCGACTCCATGAGTTTGCTTGGGAATTTCACTGGCATGGTACAATTTAATGGTGCAGAAACCAAATGGGGTGGTTTTCAAAGAATCAATGAGACTTCTAGACTCTAAATCCTATTGATTAAAACTGAGTTTTTCTACTTTGAAAGTCTGTTTGCCTTCCTCTCCAGCCTTGCCTTCTTAACTGGAAACAGAAATGTGGATATCTGGGAAAAAGTAAAAGAAACTAGTTTAGATCAATATGTAACTTTTCTAGGACAAGTTGAACCTTAGCATTACCATTATGCCTAAAGTGTTTCCCACAAGATGACAGTCAACAAATCCAACAGGGGATACTTCTTCCTGCCAAGAATGTCATTGGGAAGCCATTTTGTAACAATAAATAAGAGTTGTGGTTTCATGCTTGTCACTGATACAATTTTGTAAACTCCTAAATGTCATTTATTAAAATATGATTATTTTGTATACTTTAAAATTAAATAAGGTTTTTAATAGAATACCAAACTTTAACTTGAACAGTAGTAAGGTTTTCTGGCTTTGCTTTGTTTTTTTTGTCTTTGAGACAGGGCCTCACTCTGTCACCAGGCTGGCCTAGAACTGTCAGAAATCTGCCTGCCCCTGCCTCCCAAGGACTGAGATTAAAGGTGCACAACACCATGCCCAGCTATACTAATTTTATATACATATACTTAATAGTTTATATCTTAAAACATCCCAGAAGTATGTTCACATGTTACAACACTCACTGTTCTAGGATTCTGCTCCAGTTACAAAAAAAAAAAAAATACCCTGTGGCTAGAAAACTTGATAAACAGAGAGGACAGAACACTAATGCATGAATTCATAGCACTCTAAGAGCTTCAGTGAACCCCATCCTAAGGACTGTAAGGTCTGAGAGTCAGAGTGCAGCATGAGGATGCGAAGTCCCCGTGACAGGATCAATCCAGTTTCTAGAAGAACCAGAGAAACTCACAGTTTACAAGGTCCTTAGGCTTAGACTGTAATCCAAGCTAAGACATCTGTCCCCATGTATGAGTCCCCATATTGCAACACCAGTATCACAAAAAACAAATAAGTAATACTCTTCATATGTAAAAATTAAAACATCTTCCACTGTGAAGACTACAACTTGAGAAGCGTCCTCTGCGGAAACTTTCCAAGATGTGTGTGTGTGTGTGTGTGTGTGTGTGTGTAGAAGCATGTGGCCCATGTTCTTTAAGTTTCCTCAATGTCTATTTCCATGGGACATACCTTGCCAGGCAAACCTGTCCTGGGTAAGGGACTGCCTATAGGCAGCTCTCTCCTGGATGGTACCAACACTTTCATCCTTAAAGGTACAAGCTTCACACTGAGGCTGTCAAAGCATTTTAAACATCAGTGATACTTTTTTTTTTTATAGAGGATCATACAGCATGGCTTGAAAGGGATAAAACTCAGCCCACTTCTACTCAGGCAGTAGAACTGGTGAACACCTCCCACCTGCCAGGGTGCCCTGGACATACGCTGTTCAAAGAATGCACAGCTTTTTAAATGGCTAGTTCCTCTCCTACACATTATGAAGATTATCACTCTCAAGATATTAAAGAACAGGGCCAAAATAATTACAAACCACCGACAACCACTTCATAGGACTGACGGAAGGTCTGGCCACAAGCTTGAAAATTAAAGCTTGACCTCTGGAATATGATCGTCCTGAACTAGCAGCTGGCAATTTGTCTGTGAAGAGAAGAAGCCTTGGTGTGAGGGAACTCTGAAGGTTACAGCTGATGCCCCCCAACGAGGGTGGCATTCACTGACAGGAAACCTGGTGCCACCTGTGGAGAGACAGGCCACTGCTCACCTAAGTGGAACAACAGAGTGTTCTATTGGTTTCCCTGGGCCTGAGCTGTCTCAGGTGCCACTGTTCTAACTAGATGCCTCATCAGGGAGCAGCTTGCAAATGCTGAATGACTCGCAGTGGGTAGAAGGGAGCTCCTTGCTTACCCTGGCCTAAGCTCTTCACCTAGCAGTGGGCTTCCTGAACACTTCCCACGCCTAGGAAAACCAATGGGGGGATTTACACAGACCCTCTCCTCCACCTAGGACCGTAGAACGATAATACCATTAATATGTCATCTCTTGATAATACCATTAATATGTCATCTCTTTTCCACTCAATAGACCCTGAGTGACATGGTGAATGACATCGTAAATAGGAATGTCTCCTGCAAAGCTCAATGAACTGGAAGCTTGAGAATGTGCAGGTTGACACTGAAATAAACATAACATAGTGACCCCAGAAGCCAGCTGTGTCAGCAGGGGAAGGAGGGCTGGGTGCAAACCCAGAAGCACAGTGAAGATGAGTGACAGGCAGCAGTATCACTCTGTAACTCAAAAACATCAAGGGCTGGAGAGTAACTAGATCAATGTCAAGATGCTACCTACCACACACAGCCATAGGCTCCATCCCCAGCCTGTGCCTACCACACAGTCATAGGCTCTATCCCTGGCCTGTGCTTAACACACAGCCATAGACTCCATCCCTAGCCTGTGCCTACCACACAGCCATAGGCTCTATCCCTAGCCTGTGCTTAACACACAGCCATAGACTCCCTCCCTAGCCTGCGCCTACCACACAGCCATAGGCTCCATCTCCTGTCTTGGAGAAAGTAAATAAAAATGGTGCTTGGAGGTAGATGCCTGCAGTCCCAACTCCTGGGAGGTGAAGGTAGGAGAATCTGTAGTTCAAGGTCACCCTCGGTTGCATACTTAGTTCAAAGACTGCCTGATCTTCATGAGACTCTGCGTCAAAACAGCAAAAACTAAACGATGAAATGACTATAAATAAGTGACTAGGAAAGGGGCCAGTACGTTAAGAATGAATGTTACAGGTTTGTCCTGTCAGGGCCTCCATACTACTTAATATGTATACCACATCTCTTGCTTCCTGTCATTCTCACTGCAACATAAAAACCAACAAGTCATCACCTATGGAGGGGTGTGGGTGGGGTCATGAAGAAGGCACAGCTCTGGAAACTGTCCAGATCAAAGGCCAGCAAGAGTGGTCTAACCACTCAGAGGTTATGTTGATAGGCCTTGTGGAATTGTCCCTCCCACAAGGAAGACTAACTCCACAGGCCCGCAACCTACATCTGCTGCAACGCTGCTGGAGTCCATGGCCTAACTACAGCCCGGAAAACTTCCCTGGTCCATTCCCGCACATCCTCCTGACTTTTTTCACCAACTGCTATCTACTGAGCACCAGCTAAGCACCAAACATGATTGGTCCCTGGGACTGGAGCTGATAGATAGAACTTAAGCCTTCGTGTTGAAGGAGGCTGCATGTCAGCAAATCCCATAGATTGTCTCTGCGGCAGGCCGATGCCACAGAAAAAAAAGAGAGGGCAGGGACTGTCAGGCACCAGGGCATGGTGCCCACACAGGCTGTGTGGGGCGGTCACTCTTAGAGGAAACCTAAAGGAAACAAGTGACAGAATCATCTGTCTCAGGGCAGTAGGACAAAATGCTAGGAATGGGTTCCGGGAAGCAGGGGCGTGTAAGGAGATGAGGAGGCCAAAAGCGGAGGTGGCCTGACCAACATGAGACCAAGCAGCCACCAGGAGGATTATGCCCCTGAGTGTCTTCTGTGCTGTGCCCACAGCAGCATCCTTGCCACCCTGCTCTGTGCCCAGCCTTGTTCTGATCTCACTTGGAAAATCAAAAGCAGATCTGTTCTCTACGTGGGCACTCTGCAAGTAACTGAGGATAGAGCCAGGCTCAGCCCAGCCTTGAGTCTCAGGCTGACCATCCACTCGTTCAACGTTAAGCGATTGCTGTATGCTTCCCTAGTAAATACTAGCTGGTTTAAGCTCTTCCAGAAAGGAATGAAACACAGCTCAGTTGCTCAGTCTGTGATTGTGGCCAGGGGTTCCTTCCCTAAAGCCTCCTGGTGCACTGGTGACCTGCTGAAGGGAGATGACTGGTGCTGCGGCAGAACCATGCCCCAGGGATGCTCTTCCAGATGCGGTGCTGCTGTCTAATTTCAATCTCCTAACAGCACCATCTCCTTCAGTCACTTTTAAATGAAGAGGCGGCTGACTTTACTAGTGTAAATGCTAATACTGAGACACGTTTTTATTTCTAATTAAATCACTCAGAGGTGTATGCAGTCACGTGTGGGGCTCAGCCTCATTTCATCTCTTGCCCAGAAATCTCAGTTATCCATGTCTCTCCATGAATCCCTCCAGCCCCTTCCCATACAGTCATATACACAGCCCCAGCAACAATGGTTCCGTTTGGGAATGTCTTAGTTCACGATGGTGTACATACTCTGAATTCAAGTGGGGACCTTTTCCTAGGCTAGGGCACTATTTGTCTGATCCTCTCTTTTTCCTGAGCAATAGTAGTGACTGGAGCTCCTAATCGGCCTCGAGATCCTGAGGGAAACCACAGGGCTCTGCAGTGTGCCGTGAAACTGCGCTAAAATGCCCTGTAAAGGGAGTGGATTAATTGAATTTTCTTTGTGTTTTGTTCTCTTTTGGTTTTTTCAATACAGGGTTTCTCTGTATCCCTGGTTGCCCTGGAACTCACTCTGTAGACCAGGCTGGCCTTGAACTTAAGAGATCTGCTTGCCTCTGCCTCCCCATGACTGGGATCCCCAAGGCTTCCGCCACCACTGTCTGGTGATCAACTGAATTTTTACTTCAGAATAGCTTCAACTTGCAATGAGATTTTAGGATATAATCCTGTATTAGTCAAGGACCACTTGTATGCATACACATGCATATATAACAGATTCATAATGGTTTTTGTGTTCACATTACTGCATTTTCTCACATTTATTTATTTAGCCTGTGTATAAAGAGGGTAGGTAAGTACTATGATGTATGTAGAGGTCAAAGGATTACTTGGAGAAGTTAGTTCTCCACCATGTAGGTACCAGGGATTGAACTCAGATCTTTAGTCTTGGATGCAAGTGCCTTTACCAGATGAGCCATATTACTGCCCTTGGCTTCATTTCTAACTTCAGTTTTTCTAAGACAGTTCCTATGTAGTGATATGTCTTGGAACTCCTCCTAGATCCGTATACTTAAATATTTGACCCTTGTATAATAACCCTCTCCTTGCTAGGGGACAGTTACGTTGTTACCCAGTTTTCACAAGAACTGCCCTTCCCTTCTCTAACAAAACACATTTCCCATGTGTAGAGCTTCTCTAGTCTGCCCCCTTGCTCTTCCAGACCTGGAGTCCTGTCTTCTGCTTATTACCAATTCCTTTAGATTGTAGAAAATCTATCAGTTTAATAAGCGTGATATTTTTGTAGTCACTTAAGCCAATAAAAAGTGTTAAATATGGAATGTCACCAAAGACTCCCTTCCTGTGCTGTATGAGTTCACTTACCTGCAAGGTTTGAGTTTGGACTTTTAAGGATAAATGAACTTAGTGACATCTAGTTTTCAGGCTTCTGTGTTGAGATTTTTTTTTTTTTCCTTCGAGACAGGGTTTCTCTGTGTAGCCCTGGCTGTCCTGGAACTCACTTTGTAGACCAGGCTGGCCTCGAACTCAGAAATCCTCCTGCCTCTGCCTCCCAAGTGCTGGGATTAAAGGCGTGCGCCACCACCGCCCGGCTTGGCTTCTGTGTTGAAATGAAGAGATTATGACCTTTTATCAAGCAATTTGAAAAAAAAACATGCCTGCCGTCTCATGAGCCATTTAAAAAGGGCAGTTTATTAAGATCCTCCTGTGATCTCGAAGATGAGCGTGGAAGCCACCATGTTGGTGGAAGACATGGGAGAAGTGGCTGCTAAACTGTGTGCAGTGGAGCGCCGAGACAGGAATACCAAAGCCTAAACAGTTCAGGCAGGAGGTTGCACGGTTTGGGTTTCGGTTGGATTTTGTGGGCCCTCAAGAACTACTTCATAAAAGCTAAATCATAAAAGACCACTAACTTTCAGGGAAGACCCGAGACCCGTGGTCAGTTTGTTCTTTTTGTTTGTTTGTTTGTTTCTTTCTTTCTGTGAGACTCTCTAAGGGCTCCTTTCACTAGCTGTTATCATTTATAACTAACTGGCTGAAGGGTTTCTAGGAAGCCAGTAAAGCCTGCAGTCAGGTAGAATGACTCTCTCTGCTGCCACCTGCAGCCCATGGTGAGTAATTGCAGGGTGTCGCCCCTGCAATTTCCTTGAGAACCAAGACATTCCTCAGCCTGAGCATTGCCACCCTACATAGAAATGGCTCTGGGGTTTGCATTACACACACACACACACACACACACACACACACACACACACAGAGAGAGAGAGAGAGAGAGAGAGAGAGAGAGAGAGAGAGAGAGAGAGAGAGAGAGAGAGAGAGAGAGAGAGAGAGAGATAAACTGTAGAAGGGAGCTTGAAGTTCATACACAGTATTTCCTCACAAATGGGGCAAAGAAAGACAGCCCTAGCTACTTTGTGTGGCCTTGCAGCTGTACCATGCCTTACATAGTTTCAATCACTGGCTCTTCATCTGGCTTTGGTTTTAAAAGCCTACCATTATATCATAACTGCAATGAAGTCCGGTGACTTCTTTCTCAACATTCTTCTGTGCAGGGACATTCCTTACTCTGATGTCATTAGGTAATATCAAGGTGGGACATCAGAATTCCTTGGTTTTCTGCCCTGTGTTTCTCTGTTTGTGGTAGGGAATGGAACTCAGGGCCTCACACATACCATGCAAGTGGTCTGCCCCTGAGACAAATCCAGGCTCCATTATATTCGTAAGGACAGAGGTCACCCACCGTTCAAATAATTCCAGGCCTTTCACAAATGTGACATTTATTCCTCAAAACCTAAAAAAAAAATTAGTTAAGAAAATTCTGAATCATAATTACTCAAGAAAGCATTTTTCCCACCTACCAAGCCTTTTTCAAAAGGAAAAAGCAGATTTGTAAACCCCTTTCAGAACATCACTACTGACACCTACCAAGATGTCCATCAACAAAGTATGTCCTGCTCACAGAATAGAGACTCCTTCAGCCTTAAAAAGAAAGAAGAATCTGACTCATGTCAGGTCATATGACCTGGACAGACTTGAGGACATCATGCTAAGTTAAACAGGACAGACGCAAAGATCCTGTAGTTCCAGGAGAGGCCAAGACAATATAAAGACAGAATGGTTGTCAATAATTAGAGGGAAAGAGGAGGGGGTTGTCATTGATTAATTGGTACCATTTGGCTCAGCTTGGGGCATGAGACAGTTTTGGAGATGGCTGGTGGAGTTGGTCATACAACAATAATATAAATTGCACACTTAAAAACAGTTACGACAGCTGGGTGGTGGTGGCTCATGCCTTTAATTCCAGTACTTGGGAGGCAAAGACAGGTGTATCTCTGAGTTTGAGACAAGCCTGGTCTATATATTGCGAGTTCTAGGACACCCAAGACTATACAGAGAAATTCTGTCTCAACGGGAAAAGAAAGAAAGAAAGAGAAAAAAAAAACACAGTTAAGATGACCGTTTGTTTAAATATTCTTACAATGCTTTAATGAGGAGAAAAAAAAATCTCTTTTGTCCACAAAATAGACAGTGGACGGTCCACAGTGGAAGATGAAGCTCATTGAGATGTGCTCTGAGTGCAGACATCATAACACTGTTGACGACTCTGGCTTGCTTTATTAGTGCTGTGCCACACCAAAATAAACTCCAAAGCCTATAGAAATTAACCACAAGCATTAAACGAGTGAGGCAAGTTGGCACAGGTAACTGAAGCTTAGCCAGCCTCGTGAAAACCAACCGTGCTCTAGTCTGCTGAAGTTCTGTAGGGGAGGAGACACCTGAAAACCACCCTGCCTCTCGAGAGGCAGCCAGAAGCGACCTCTGCTCCCCTCAAGGCTGTGGACGGTATTCCTGGAAGCCTGCGCCAAGTAGAGTGTTGTAAATATTATTCTCTAATCATATTGGTTAAAAATGGGGGTCTAGCCCCAGGGCAGCTCTTCAAAGCTCCAATTCTCTAGGTTCCTGGTCCAGTTGAGCCCATGACAGCTTATTTCTGGAAGCCTGCATGGATTCGTCTTTTACGTCAGTGATCTTGCTTAGGAATTTTCATTCCTATCCAATTCAGAAACAGAAGTTTTTACTAATCATCACATCTTCTATAGTCACAAGTACCTGAGAGATTGCAAAGACACTTGCCACCAACTAAAACTAACGACCTGAGCTTAATACATTGGGCCCCAATGGGTTCCTTCTGACCTCCATGCATGGGCTGCAACGCATGTGTCTGTATATGTCCACACAAATAAATGCATGTAATAAAAGAAAATTTTAATGTCTTCTGAAAACACACTCCCAATACTCCTGGAAGTGGCTGCATTTTTCTTACCCTCCCCTCCCCTCTCCTCCCCTCCCCTCCCTTCCCCTCTCCTCCCCTCCCCTCTCCTCCCCTCTCCTCCTTCCCCTCCCCTCCCCTCCCCTGCCCTTCCATCCTCTCTTCCCTTTTTCAGCTTTTCTTTCCTCTGCTTACCTTTTCTGGGAACAAACCACTGAGATATATCTCCAGACCTGTTTCTTTGTTTGTTGTTTTGTTTTGTTTTTACTTTGAGACAAAGTCTTGCTAGCTGCTTAGGCTGGCCTTGAACTCATAGTCCAAGTAGGTCTTAAAGATTCAGTCCTCCTGCCTCAGTCTCCTGAAGAGTAAGGATACTGACCCGTGTTACCAGGCCCCACCATCGACTCAGTTTTAAGGGAGGCAGGAATGGATGCCTCTTATTACTGACAATGTCTTCCTTGCTTGCCTTTCTCTCGGTTCATTCTTCATTCTGGGCTAAGGAGAGGAGAAGACAGGGAGGGGTCTGGGTTCAGTCAGAGCAGATGTTCTCAACCTGTGGGTCACGACCCCTTTGGCAGTCACCCATCAGATATTTACAATTTGTAACAGTAACAAAATAACAGCAGTGAAGTAGCAACAAAATAATGTTATGGTTGGGAGTCACCACAACATGAGAACTGTATTAAAGGAGCGTCAGGAAGGCTGAGACCCACTGAGGGAAGAGAGGGAGTCAGGGCATACCTACGCTTATAGGACTATGTTATGGGAGAGTTAAGATAAATTCTTCTCCAAAAGGAAGATATGACAAATGTACAAGATTAATTCTCTATATATATATATCCCCAAAATGTTATAAGATGACACTATTGCATTTATTTACAGAACTAAGCAAACAAACCCAGAAGGTTTGGGAGAAAGCTTAATTGAATCTAAGAATGGCTTAACAGAAAAACAAACAAAAACATGAACTCAAGTAGGCTCTAAAGTAGTTAGGAAGCCCTTTGAACTTAGGCCTGGAAACTTGTAGAACAAAGGATGGACATTCAGAGTTGCATCAGAGTTAGAGGGGTGGGGGATCAGGGTGGGTGCTGAGTAGTGATAGCTCAGACCCCTGAACAGAAGGTCGCAGGGCATGGCGAAGCGTATCTGTCATCCCAGCACTCCCCACATAAAATCAGGAGGACCAAATTTAAGGTTATTCTTAACTGGATAGTGAGTTTGAAGCCAGCCTAGGCCACACAGAGGAGAGCAGAGGAGGGCAGAGGGATCACGAAATCATGCCTGAGCAGTGGGAACCAGAAATGAGGTAACAGGGGTGTCTGTGTTGAGAGGAAAGACTGAGTTAAAGCATGTTGAAAATGAGTTACGTTCAAAGTGGGGAGATAGGGCAGGCATTAGAAAGGCTTGGCAGAAACTCATGACATATGATCAGTGCTACGGGATAGGGGCATGGCTCAGTGGCAGAGGCCTTGATCAGCATGCGAGATGTCCTCTGTTCCACCCCCAGCACTGCACAAAAACATCAGGGCCAGAAATATGCATGTGGGCAGTGTCCTCTGAGCTTCTATCTGGGGTCATGCAACGGCAAGGTCTGGATTCTGAGTGAGAGAACCGGGGGCTGGAAAGGAGAAGAAAGAAAACTGAACCCTGAGCTCTCTCTATGGTCAGAAAAGGTGTGGGGATCCCATAGAGTAGCATTGTGACAGTACAGAATGTTTGTAACTCTTGGGAGACTCAAGCGACAATGGAAGGGAACCTTAGGGAGCCTGGCTAAGCCAGCTAGAGTGGGTAGCAGCCTCCCTGAAGGGTTGCTTTTAGAACTGCTAGCCCAGTCACAAGGACTGGACGTGTATACTCCATACCTGTCAATCATTAGTTAAAGCACTTTGAGACAGCTCGCAGGCAAAGTCCAAAGAGAGGCAGGTGCTGGGGGCAATCTGGTCAGGAATGGTGTTTGGGGATCTTGTGGCCAGAGCTCAGGCAGCAGGAATGAATCCAAAGGTGAGGCTCGGAGGGCTGCACTGCAGAGCTAGGACTGGAGGGTGTTGGTTAGGCCGACAGACATCCCTAGTCAGCAGAACTGCAAAGCAAAATCACTAGGAAACACAGCTTGTAGCTCTTAGGATGGTTTTACCAAAAGGACTGGATAGCAAGTGCTGAGATGTGGGCACAGAGGGACCCTTGGACAGCTTTGCTTGGAGATGTAAGTAGTATAGCCATTGTGAAAACCACATGGGAATACCTCAAGATGTAAAAATAACACGACATTATGACCCCAATCGAATATAGTCTTAAAG
Organism: Tokudaia tokunoshimensis; assembly: GCA_036184795.1. Classification (NCBI taxonomy): domain Eukaryota; kingdom Metazoa; phylum Chordata; class Mammalia; order Rodentia; family Muridae; genus Tokudaia; species Tokudaia tokunoshimensis. Next base: position 68,632,250 of record BTHU01000011.1, read on the forward strand.
GATGGGAAACTGACTTCCATGTTGACTATAGCTTCCATTTGACTCTGCCCACACAGACCAAGACATGGAATCAACACATGAATCCACCCACAGATAAATGAATGAAGGAAAATACACTGTAATATACAGGGGGAGGGGCAGCAAGATGGCTCAGTCAGTAAGGCAGCCTGGCAAAGCCTGACGGTCTGGGTTCAATCCTTGGGACCCACATGACATAAGCAGAAAACAAAACAGACTCCCACTAGTTGTGCACTGACCTCCACCTGTGTTCCAGGGCATGTACAGACAGACACATATGTACAGACACATGCAGTTCTTAAAGGCATGGACAATGTATGTTTTTATGTGTCAGCTAAAAATAAGTTTTGAGGAAAGAAGTCGTAACACTTGTGAGGTGGAGATTGGGGAATTAGAATTTTAAGGTTGGCCTTAGCTACAGTGAACTCGAGGGCTGTTTGGGATACATGAAATCCTGATTCAAAAACATAAATAAATGTACTAAGTTGTTTTAATTTTAAAACAATTTCAAAATAGAAATCCTATCCATTGGAAACACACAGATAAACCTGAAGGACATCGTGTTAAGTGAAATAAGCCAGATGCAGAAAGGCACATAATGTACGCGTGAACTGTTTCACGAGGTTAATTTTATAAAAGTAGAAAATAAGATAGTAGTTATCAGATGCTGGGGACACTGAGGATGGGGGAAATACGGACAGCTGAGTCAAGAATGCAGAAGAAGAATGAGTCTTGGTGGCTACTGTACAGGGCAGTGACTACAGTCACCTTTAGTGGGACTGGGGCACAGTTCAGTGACAGAGTATTGGCTGAACATGATCTAGACCCTAGGCTCTGGCAAAGAGATGCAAAGAGAGAAAAAGGAGGAAGGAAAGAAGGGAGAAAGGGAGGGAGGGAGGGAGGGAAGGAGGGAGGGAGGACGGGTCTTTGAAAGTAGCTGGAGAATAAATTCTGAGTGTCCTCACCACCAAAAACCAAAACAATAACTGAGCCAACAGAGAGATTCCAGTGATTTGGTTTATATGTTTGCATTTTGTTTTTCAAGACAGGGCTTCTCTGTGTAGCTCTGACTGTTCTGCAACTCTCTCTGTAGCCTAGGCTGGCCTCAAGTTCTGTCTGCCTCTGCCTCCTGAGTGCTGGGATCAAAGGCGTAAGCCACCACCTCCAGGCTTCCTGTGGTCTTTATTTGATCTTTGCACTGTATTTACATGTAAAGTAACAATACATGACTGATAAACATGTGTAGTCATTTTGTCAATGAAAAGTTAAAACAAAACTTTAAAATATGAGAGGTTCGGGGCAAAACCCAGTAGGTGTGAATGAAGTTTAGCAGAACTAGGGCCCTGACCTTGCTATGTATGTCCAGTCCCTTCACCTACCTGGCTGTGCTCTGTGCTCTTGGTCCCACTTGCATCTTTACTGAGCTTTTAAGGACTGAGACCAACCATGGGACTTTTAGTTCTTTTCCCTTCCAAGCAGCAGGGAATCCTTCTATGCAGATCCTTCTATGCACAGGATCTGGGGCACCTGGCTCTCTCAGCCTTCCTGCTCTCCACACCTCCAAGGTGAGGTGTGAAACATCAAAATTGTTTGTGTCCACAGAGAGCTTCTCAAAGGGGATTGGGACACAGATCGGATGGAGGTCCCTGCCCCTTCCAGCCTGTCCATGCAGCAGAAGCTATGAGCAGAAGCCCTGTTATATCCTTTCCCAGAGAACCGGAAGCAGCTGAGCAATACTTCCCCACCCCTGTCAGCTCCTGATCAAAACAAGGACAGAGCCAGATGTGGCAGTGCTACAGCTGCAATATCAGCAGCTGGAGACTGGTGGATTGCAAGTTCAAAGCCAGTCTAGGAAGCCAGAGAGATGGCTCAGTGGTTACGACCTGGGTTTGGTCCCTTGCACCCACAGGGTGACTCATGACTATCTGTAATGCCAGTTCCAGAGAATCTGAGCCCCCCCCCCCACCTTCTAGCTTCCTACCACCAGGAACGTACCTGGTGCATATGTGTGTGTGTGCACACAAGATACTTATACACATGGTGCACATATATGTGCATGCACACAAGATACTTATACACAAAGAATAAAAATTAGTAATCTTTGAGCCTTGCTGGGATACATAATGAGATCCTATCTAGAACTAAAAAACAATCCGAAAATAACAGTAATGGTGACATTGGCCCCAGCAACAGCCTGGAAACATCGGCTCTGACACAAGCAGTGAACCACCCAGAGCATCAGAACAGAACATTGGAGTGATTGTTTTAGACCAAGGTCACTTATTCAATGGCCACGGAGGTCAGGTGACTGAAAGGCATCGGCAGCTTTGAGTACAATGCCTGGTAGTTTATTGGTGTGCCATAATATTAAATGTTACAAAAAAAAATATTAAATGTTACATTTCCTCACACCAACTTCAGGCTAGCTCAGTTGACAGGGTCTACAGAGTCGGACTTAGGCACCAGAAGGCCACGTACACAGCACCCACTTGGGACCCCCCCCTTTGGGACAGTGGAAATGAGAGCGGTTAGAGGGGAGGATTCACCGTCCCTGATTGAGCTGTCATGAGTGAGGCTCTAGGGCAGGGTCGTGGCTGGCTGTTCTCCCCCAACAGACAAGGAGTAAATAAGGTAAAGCTTCTTTCCTACCAGGTGCCCAGATCCCTATTGCCCAGGTGACCCTTTCCTTGGTCCCTCCTCTTCCTTTAAATGCCTCCTCTTTTGGGGACAGGAAACTTCACCACGCAGCAGTGCGTCCCAGGTGTGCCAAGGCTATTCAGGGTTTCCTGAACTCACTTCACATGGTGCAAACTCTTCACAGCAGAACGAGGCCATCCGAACAGTGGCCGCATTGCTTGCTTTCACCACTGTTCGGATTCTTAAGATAAAACTCCCCAAAGCAACTTCTGTCTTAAAACAGAAAACAAAAACTGCGAAAAGCCATGAGCCTCTCTTCCCAGAGAGAGTCTCCTTCCGAGAATTTAGAATGCCAACCCCAGGGTTGCCACAGTGTGGGTTTGGGCTCTGACTATCCCTCTTTTCTTTAATTGGCATTACAATCTAATCACAGGGTATATTTAAATCCTGGATTGGATAAAAGGATACAGAAATATTCCAGTAAGCTGTCTTTAACTTGGACAGACAGCCCTGATGGGAAAGATAGCCATCTGAGAAACCCTGACAAGATCTCTATCACACAATAATTTGAAGAATGTATCACGAGCATCCGTAAGCGCGTCTAATATTTGTAAACTGCTCTTTTGCCTTAACCCTCTCCTTCATAGCTAAGTCCTGTGACAGCCATCTGCGTCTGGAGGTATTAGGCCCAGTTTGCAGATAAAGAAACTGAGCTCATTGCAGCTCACTTTCCCTGAGGGAACACAACTAATAATAATACAAAACAGCTTCTAGTACTAGACACCCACATTTACACAACCCTTTAAGTGTCCAAACTAATTTAAATGATACCAAGATAAGACAGTGGTTGGCAGAGTTGCTGACACACCACACGGGCCTCAATGAATTTAATTGTCCCTTCTCTTTGCCAATGTTGGCATCTCTAGGATGCCAATACAGTGGGCGTGGCCTTCCCTGAGTTACAGCCAAGCAGAGGAGAGCTGGAGGGCTTGTCCAAAGAAGACTCAGATCAAGTCACCAAGCTGGAATTTGAAAGACCTAAGTCTCTTGTGTTTTTTTTTATGACTCAATTGGACTGTGTGCCCCAGAAAGCTTTTCGTAACTGGTAAATTATTTTAAATGTCTCTAGTATTTCAACAGCTAGCATTCATCCTTAGATATGTGTGTTCCTTGAGTTCATTACAGTATCAGGGCGTCAGGCATGGGTGGTACATACCTGTAATTTCAGCACCATGGGAGGGAGAAGGAAGGCCAGAGGTTCAAAGCCATCCTGGCCACACCGGAAGTTGGAAGTCAACCCGAGTTACTTGAGACTCTGTCACACACACATGCACACACACACACACACACACACACACACACACAAATTAAGAAAGTGATTTGATGGTGCATGTGTGAGGCTCTGGGTTTCACTGCCAACCCTGCAAAAAATTAATTATAATATTAATTATTAATTAATTGTTAGCAGGCCAGTGACTTCAACTAAAGTTCCTCAGAGGGAGTATTTTAGCAATCAGGCAAGAAGTGGACTCAAAACCAGCCACCACTGCAGGGTCAAGAGTACAAAACGTTTGAGTTCTGAAGTACGGAGGCCAAGACAAACAGCAGGAAAATGATCTTTTACTAATCCACACGCATTACTTCCTCCTCCACAGAAGCCAGAAGCAGTCAGCACCCCTGAGTTCCAAAGGAAAGGAGACTATGTACTGCTTGTAAACTTGCAGTAGGCACTGGGACACCCCTCATCTCAGACCTGGGGCCCTCAAGATTCAAGGTGTGAAAGAGAGGCTCTAATTACAGGCATCGCCAGGGTGCTGGGCCAGTGTGGGTGATTCAGCAAGCTTCTGACTTCTCTTTGAGTTCCTGCCAAAACGAGGTCAGGACTGGTTTGTTGGAGGCTTGAGAGCCTCATCTCCCACATCTAATGAGGGAGCAAAAGAGTCTCTGGACAGGGAAGGAATGATAGCATTGCAGACTCTGGGGGAGGAAGAGCTGGAGGCAGGGGGATCACAGGCGTTCAGGCCTGAGGGTCCCAGGCCAGCACTGACAAGCCAGGGGGTGTCAGTATGACCTTAGGGGACAAGCTGGATGGCGCAGCCAGAGACCAGCCCACCGTGATGAGGATGTCCTGCAGAGTAAGAAAATCCCAGGAACCCTAGGCCGTGACTGGGAGATGATACATGTTCTAGCTCCACTCCCACTTAGTCAAGCAGTAGAGAATGAAAGATCCACAAGCTCCAACATGAAAGGAGGAGCCCCTGTCCCCATATACAGGATACAATGACACCTTGGTCTCAGATGAGGCCCCTCCCTGTATGCTCTTGGTTCAGGAGAGTAACCGGACTGAGTAACACTCTATGTCCTGCTCCCTCTTTCTGTCCCTCCTTACCCCACCAGCCACCCATCCTCCCCCCACACACACACACCTGCCCCCTCCATCTGGGAGATGGATTCAACCTGCAAGGCTCAATACACTCTACCCTGTTCTGGCGGCAACACCCTCAAGCCCAGGGGGCGTTTGGTCTGTCCTTACAAAAGGCCAATATCTATTTTAAAAAGTTACCTTTCCAGTTGGCATGGTGGCACATACTTGCAAACCCAGCACTCAGGCAAAAATAGGAGGATCACAAGTTTGTATCCCACCTGAGTTATATGGTGGGACGCTGTCTCAAAAAATGAAATAAAATCAAAACTGAGAAAAGACTCATTTGGTAAAATGTTTCCTGTGAAAGCATGGAGACCTGAGTTTGTATCCTCAGCACCTACATTAAAGATGCCACAGGCTGTGCAAGTCCATCACTGGGTAGTATTCCTAGAGCTTGTTGATTAGCCAGCTTAGCCAATCAGTAAGCTCCAGGATTAGTAAGAGCCAATTAGTAAGTTCTAGGGTTAGTAAAGGCCAATCAGGAAGCTCCAGGGTTAGTAAAGACCAATCAGGAAGCTCCAGGGTTAGTAAAGACCAATCAGGAAGCTCTAGGGTTAGTAAAGACCAATCAGGAAGCTCCAGGGTTAGTAAAGGCCAATCAGGAAGCTCCAGGGTTAGTAAAGGCCAATCAGGAAGTTCCAAGGTTAGTAAGACTTCTAGTCCTTCAATCACTGGCCTGCACACACACACACACTACACTACACTACACTACATACACTACACTACACTAGTACTCTACTACAGTCACGGAAAAATAAACACTCAAATCAAATTAATATGAAGTCACCTTATTCTAGCTTTTTAAAGCTGAGATCTCTAAGTTTCCATCTGCCTGTTCTGTGCTAACTCTTGTGTCATTCTGAGCTTTCAAGGTACAAGTTTGGATATGGTTTGTTCCCACCAAAACTTGTGCTAAGGCTTGGTCCCAGCATAGTGGTGTTGAGAGGTGGTGAGGCATTTAAGAGACCACAAGGAATCTGCCATCATGAATAAGTCAATTTTTTTCTCCTGGGAGCAGGTTAGTGGCCATAAGAGTCCACCTCCCTGCTCTTCAAGTACTTATCACCACTCCTTCCCATCATCTATGAGAAGCATGAAGCCCTCATCATAAGATGGTAGATACTGGCACCTAATCTTGAACTTCCAGCCTTCAGACCACAGAGCAGACCCCTCTCTCTCTCTCTCTCTCTCTCTCTCTCTCTCTCTCTCTCTCTCTCTCTCTCTCCTCCCTCCCTTCCTTCCTTCATCCTTCACTTTTATTTATTTGTTTTTAGGTGGGGTTCTCACTATGAAGGCCTGGCTGGCCTAGAACTCAGTATGTAGATCAGGCTGTGTTGAACTCACAGAGATCCACTTGCCTCTGCCTCCCATGTGCTGGCATTAAAGGCATGCCCTACCACACATGGAGACTGCTTCTTACTTTGGTGTGTTTGAGCCAGGGTCTTCTCGTATAGCTCAAGTTGGCCCAATACTCACAGCAACTCTCCTATCTCAGTCTCCTGCGTGCAGAAAATACAGCTGTGCATCCTCACATTCAGCTTTAAACATTTTTTTCTTTACAACTCACTCACTCAATTCAGGCACTCTACAACAGAAAGGGAACTCAGACAGAGGGTGCCCTGGCCACAGAACACTGACTTGGACCCATGCGGGTAAAATTCTGGATCCACAGAGCATACCACCCCCTTCATCTCTGTGTCTGCACCTCCACCTACAGAACAAAGAAGCCGGCATTTTCCTCTGTTCCAGGTGCCTAGGAAAATTTTCACAGTGGTATGAATATTCCCAAGACAGTAGGAAAGGCTGTTAAGTATGGAAAAGCAAAATCCACTAAGGCAAGCCAAGCATGCTGGCAAAGTGAGGCGGCCTGTCCAAAGAGCATCGCATGTCCTCAGGACTTGGCACTGGCCAGGCCTCTCTCTGGTTCCTCTCCTCCCTGGGAGCTGACCCCCATTCAGCAGACCTACTTAGAGACCAGGGTCAGTGTTTCACAGTGGAGTTCCATCACGTCCTCACTTGATGGCAAAGGCATTCGCTGAGATGATTCTGACTCTCCTCAGTGCCTTCATTTGTCCAGCTTTAAACTGACCTTGTCTGGAAATCTCCGGTCTTCCTCTACGATGGTGGAGGTTCTGCTGCTATGAGGCGATCTACAAAGATCTGCCTGTACACATGGCCCATGGTGGTCACAGGTCTCTACAGCCACCTCTAATAGGCTCGGAAGGAAGGGATGGTTGAGATCAGTCCTGGGCAAAGCACTGACAGAAATTACATTTTCTCTTGAAAGTGACCTGTCTCCCCTAGAGCAGCTCATTGCTGACAGTTTGACCTGTGGATATTTTTTTCTCCCCTTTCCCACAGATTTGAGGGAGGTACATGCTCTGCATTCTCTGACCAAAATATTCCAAATGAAATCTAAAATGGTTCTGACCATCTGAAGTGGACCATTAAACCTGAAACTGTCCTTTCTGGCCATTATTTACAAAAAGAGATGGGAATGCATCAGCTTAAGCCTGCACCACAGCCCCAGGCTCCCACTGACATGTGGCAAATGCCCATCGAAATCCATGAGTTCTGGGCACTCTGCTTCCACCCCGATCAATATTACCATCAGATCCTCCTCCCGTGCCCCTGTCCACTCACATCCTGCTGGTCCCTCAGCCTCTGTCCCCGACTGAAACATCTGAGCTCCTACACAGCCTCCTTGATGTGCCCCCTCCTCACCCGGCCTCCTTGATGTACCCCCTCCTAACCCAGCCTCCTTGATGTGCCCCCTCCTAACCCGGCCTCCTTGATGTGCCCCCTCCTCACTCAGCCTCCTTGATGTGCCTCCTCCTCACCCGGCCTCCTTGATGTACCCCCTCCTCACCCGGCCTCCTTGATGTACCCCTCCTATCCAGGAACAACAGAAAGGGTGCTCACTCCTTCTAGGACTGTGTTATGAACACCTCTGCTTGGCTCAAAGGTAACTTAGGCTCATACTCCTAAAGTCCAGGGCCCCGAGCACAAGTGCTAAAGCAAGAGCCTGCTTTCATTGCTTCTAGATCTAAGAAAGGAAGAGAGAGAATCAGCTCTCAGCTCATCTTCTGAGAAAATTCTGGCACCTGGAGACTGGATGTTCATGAAAGAGAGACTCTTTCCAGAAATTTCTGCTGCATAGATGATAAATTTTTTTCCTCACAAACATATTACACTCTGGTCCTGTCTGTGCTCCAATCTCATTTGAAAGAACAAACCTCTACCAACTCTCAGGGTTTTCACTTGTAAATCCATTCATTCATTCATCCATTCATCCACCCATCCATCCATCCATCCATCCATCCATCCATTCATTCATCCATCCATCCATCCATTCATTCATCCATCCATCCATTCATTCATTCATCCATCCATCCATCCATTCATTCATTCATCCATTCATCCATTCATTCATTCATGGAGGGGCACTGCTGCAGCATATGTGTGGAAGTCAGAGGACACTTTGTATAAGTCAGTTATCTCCTTCTCCCATGTGGGTCTCAGAGATTGAACTCAGGTCATCAGGTTTGGCAGCAAGTGATTTTACCTAGTGAGCTCTTTCCCCAGCCAAAACTCATTTTTTCATTGCTTCTTGGGTGAGTATTTCACTGCTGGGCCCACGGACATGTTGCATTATCTTTTGTGTGTGTTAATTAGGGTCAGAGTGAAGGTTAGGGTTAGATTTGTCACCTTAGCTATTGAGTGTACCATGCAGTGGCTTTGACTACATTCATTGGCTGTGTACTTACCACCATTCAGCTCGAGAACATCTTCCCAGACAGAAGCTCTCTAAGTATGGCTTACCTTCCTATCACCATTTTCTTGCCTTGTGACTGGCTCATTTCACTTAACGATGTCTTCAAGGTTCACCTGTGTCGCAATATGCATAGTCTATAAGGTTTATAGAATGGTCTAGATAGCTGTATTTTCAGCTTTAAGTGAGTGAGTTTACTAGACACATAGCAAGAAAAAGTAAAAGCTAAAGAGTGAGCAGCAGACAGACCCAGCCAGTAGCAAGACAAACCAAATCAAATGCAGCACACAGGATGCAGCAGAAACTGGAGCAGCCCACTTGATAGAGCAAACAAAAGATGCCATCATCAAATGGAGGGCTTACAGACATCCCGCAGGAACAGACTGCAGGAGGCCCAGGGAGGCAGCTGGCTGGACTTGCCGACTCTCAGGGAAGGCTTCGATGTAAAAAAGCAAATCAAAGCAAATAGATAATAGCATCAAACCAGGCACTTAAAAGCATCCTGCAGAATCCAGTAGGGGACTCAGAGTTAGTCGGATGGAGTTCCCAAATGAGAGGGTCCCTGGTAGAGTCCATCCTCTCCACAGAGAAGCCTCCAGCTTCCCATTTCCAGTTAACATATCAGCAATAACCTCTGCTGGAGACAGTTTACCTTCTAGCTGTTCTAAATGACATTTTTTTTAAAAAATAATATTCTTTGTGAAAGTTCCATCCATTTATACAATGTATGTGGATCGTATCGACCAGTATCTCCCTCCAGCTTTCCCCAAGTGCGTCCCCTACCCCGTCTCACTCCCAAATTCATGTCCTCTTTTTATTTTATTTTTATTGTTATTAATAACCCCACATCTAAATTAGTGCTGCCCATATGTACATGGGTGTGTGGCCATCCGCTGGGGCATGAATCATCTACCAATGGTCCCATCCCCCAAAGAGAGTGACTCTCCCTCCCTCAGCAGCGCACAGCTGCCAATAGGTCCTCCAACAGGCATAGGACCTCTGAGGACCCTCCTCCATCCATACTGGAATTTTGATCTTGTATAGGTCTCGTTCAGGAAATCACACCCTCCGTGGTGAGTACAACAGCTATGTCATATATAGAAGTCAACACTTAGTTCTCTGCCCTACATACCAGCTCTTAAGTTCTTCCCATGACCTCTTCCATGAAGTTCCTACACCTTGGATGTTGGAAAGTTGATAGACCCCGCATAGACTCATAGCTGAGCACTCAGAGTTACTTATGGCACTTATCAGCCATATGATGCTTTGATACCCTTTACTGCCTGATAACTTCCTTTATCCTTGTTGTGGAGTTAGAGGGTCAGTCTGACCCAGGACAAGGAGTTTCGAAAGACACAAGAGATGGTCTCCTTGCTCAGAGTCTGCTTTCAAGATCTTATAAAGCATACGCCAGTTTCCCAATATAATGTGCATTACAGTGTATCCTCCTGGTTTAGTGTCAACACGAACTAGAGTCCACTGAAAGGAGGGAGCCTCAAATGAGAAAATGCCTCCATAAGATCCAGCTGTAAGGTGTTTTTCTTAATTAGTGACTGATGGGGGAGGGCCCAGCCCTTTGTGGGCGGTGCCACCCCTGGGCTGGTGATCCTGGATTCTCTAAGGAAGCAGGCTGAGCAAACCAGGGAGAGAAAGCCAGTAAGCAGCTCCCTTCCATGGCCTCTGCATCAGCTCCTGCCTCCAGATTCCTGCCCTGTTTGAGGTCCTGTCCCTCATTTCCTTCAGTGATGAACAGTGATGTGAAAGTATAAGCCAAATAAACTCTTTCCTCCGCAAGTTGCTTTGGTCATGGTGTTTCATCACAGCAATAGAAACTCTGACAGTGTCCTGAAATCCCTGCCTTCCTGAGACCGGGTGAAGTGTGGCTATGGATCTGTTCCATCTTTTGCTTGTGCATTCTATCAATGGACATTAGGTTGGCTTACATGTTAGCTGCTTTGAATAAGCTATGGACATTGGGTGAACAAATACCATTTTGAGGCCCTGTCCTTTCTTATTCTTGTGGTTATATATGTATTGAACAATTATGCATATAACATATTTTTCTATATTTACATCTTTGAGGAACTGAATGTTTTATACCATTTCTTTATCCTTGATATTCCCATAAATTCCCACAAGGCTTCCTATTTGTCTTAGGATTCTGTTTCATTAGTATGGTTTCATGTAGCTGAGGCTGGCCTTGAACTCCTGACTCGCCTACCTCCACCTCGCAAACACAGGTCTGTGTCACCATGTAAGGCATAAATTCCAGCTTTCTCTCATATCCAGTAACTGCTCACTTTTCTGGTTTCATTGCTGTTGTTTTTGTTTTTGTCACTAGATGTCCTTCTGAGACAACAAGTAACATCTCATCATGGGTTTAATTTGCCTTTCCCTGATGGTTAGTGTAATGAGTATCTCTGTGTACTTCTTGGCCATATAGGGACCTGCTCTGGAGAAACGTCTTCTCACATCTTTTGCCCACTTTTCATGTGTGTGAATGTGTATGTGTTCACATGTAGGGACACATATGGGGGACACGCGTGTGGGCATATGGAGGCCAGGCATTGATACTAGGTGTCTTCCTTGGTCTTTCTATACTTGATTTACTGACACAAGATTTTTTTCACTGAACCCAAAGCTTACCAACTCATCTGGTCTAGCTCTCCAGCTTTCCCTGGGGGAGGGGGGGGCTCCTGCCTCTGCCTTTCAAGCCCTGGGATTACAGGTGGGACCCCTGTGGGTTTCTGTGGGTGCTGGGACTCTGAACTCCAGTTCTTGGGGTTGCAGGCCACTGCTTTGTCTGGTGACTCATCCCCTGGCCCCTTTGTCCATGTTATAGGATAGTTGTGTATTGTGGTGTTTTACAGTTTTAGACTCCTATCCCTAACCATATACATCGACCCACACTGTGCTCTCCTTTCATGGTCTGCCCCCTGTGGACAGTGTCCACTGGAGCACCATGGTTTTAAGTTCCACGATGTTCTCTCTCTGGTTTTTGTTCCTTTGTTTCTACACTTTTAGTATCACATTGGAGAAATCCTTGCCAAAGCCAATGTTGTTGTCATTTTTTTTTACTTTTTTTTTTTTTAAATTGTATTGTAACTGGGCATGGTGATGTAGAAGCAGGCAGATCTCTGAGTTCGAGGTCAGCCTGGTCTAGACAGTGAGTTCTGGGTCAGCCAAGGCTACATAATAAGGACTTGTCTCAAAACAAAACAAAACACAACTCCTAGTGATTCAGGCCTCTGAACCATTTTTCTTTGCATCTGAATTTCTAACATTAGTAATAATGTTACTTATTCAAACTCTGTCTTTTCCTCAGTGTGACACTTTTAGCATCCACCGTGTGTCACATGACCACGTGTACAGAGGTTTCCTTCTGGGCTCTATTGTGACCCCTTAGTCTGCACGCCTGTTTTTAAGTCAGTACCACATTATTTTGATGACTTTGTACTGAGTTTTGAAGTGAGCTTTGTCCTGCCTTTTCCAGATGACCTATTAGCCACGCCTTGAGAATCCAGATGAATTATTACAAGATGAATTTTTTCAGCCCTTTGCCTTTGCTGTTGAGTACTGTGATTTTTGGGGGGGCGGGGATCTTGTACTCTTTTCTTATTTTGGTTTTTGGTTTTGGTTGTTTGTTTCGTTTTTGCACTAAGTATTGGACTCAGGCCTCACACGTTCTCTACCACTGAGCTATATCCCTAGCTCTCTTTTTCTAAATTTCGTGAGAAGGTCTCATTAGGCTACTGAGGCTGGCCTTGAACTCATCTGTAGCCCAAGCAGGCTTTCATCCTACCGTTCTGCCTTGGCCCCTCCTCAGTAACTTGGGCCACCAGGCAGCGCTTGCCTTCTTCTCCTTCCTCCTGGGAGTCAACCCATTCAAACTCCAGCTCCATTCCTGCCTCCACACTATTTCCACCCACTCTGAGCTCTGACTCCATTGCTTCCTGTACCTTTCTTGCTTTTCCCCTAGACAGGATTTCTCTGTGTAGTCCTGGCCATCTTGGAACTCATTCTGATGGGCATCAAACTCAGAGATCCACCACCTCCACCTCCCGAGAGCTGGGATCACAGGGGTGACTGCCCGCAGCTGCCTTATTAGATGGTGAGGATGGAACTCGGGGTTTAGTGGATGTTGGGCAAGCATTCTATCAACTGGGCTACTCCTCCAACACACAGAGACTAAGACACAGCGTCCTTTCCCACACATCTCTAAAATGGGGAGCTGGATCTCAGAATCAGTGACCCCCGACCATGGCTGTAGCTTCAATTTGGTTGGTATGTGAGTGATGGCTATGATGTCTTGTTCATATGTGGTCTCCAGGGTTACAACCCAACCCGGTGGCAAGTGAATGAAGAGAAGACAAACTGACACACAGACAGGAAAACTTGGGCAGGTGAACTAGGCCATCTGCTGGAGAAACCACAACATACCAGACACTCGGTGTGTTTATTAGAGAGGGACAGGTGGGATTGTTGCATATAGTTGAGCAGGAGGTGAGGTTTATGGTATACAGATGAAAAGGGAGGTGGGTTTATGGGAAACAGCTGGATCAAGGGACAAGCTTAGCTAATCTCAGTAGGAGCAGTCTCTGTAGGGGAGCAGGCTTCAAGACATAAATATCCATAAAGCTGGGGAAGGGTGTTGTTGTGGACATTTTCTGGGCATAACAAATCCACACATGAACCAGAGAAAAGCTTTGACATTTCCCTCCGAGCCTCGCCCTGGGGGGTGAGGGTCGGGGGACTTTGACATTCTTCCATGGGTCTGAGGCTCTGGGGTCCTTGGCATTACCCACGCCTGCCCTCTACAGAATGTCTTATGATCAATGATACCCTGGTTTCAATGAAACAAGGTGCACGTTTGCTTGTGTTTACCTACATGGGCACAGCTCCATCATCTGTAAATCCCAATACAGCAGGGCCAGGGTCTTATATCAAAACGGAAGACCTTATGTAGCTCTGGGCCTTTGTGCTCACCAGGTATTTGATGAATTGCTAGGAAACAATTGATGTTAATCCATATTGAATTATAATTCAGTGAATACACTATGCTTCTTGAACCGGCACTTAGACACACCTACAGAATAATAACTATGCTAGATAACATCTCGTGCTCCCTGGACAGTGCTCCCTGGGCCTGTGCTCACAGACACTACTGTAAGGGTTTACCTTGCCTCACTCTTAGAGGAAGAAGGATGTGAGTCCTGCCTCTGACAAAGCTCTTGCTTGCTTGCTTTTCCTTGGCAAACAATTGGCCTTTGTAAACAGAAGACTTTTGTAAGCTGAAACCCACACGCTTGAGGGCTTCCATTTAAGACAAACACGCTATGCAATGGGGACATCATAAAAGGATCCAATCGAAAATGATGTCAGTGTTTCCCCAGGAGACCCTACGACTTCGTCTATTAAAGAAATGCCACCCCTTTATAATCTTTACAGTAGTTAGCTACTTATAACCAGGCTGTCCCCAAAGAGTCAAACAAAATGCCCCTTTGATGAATAAAAACTGAAATGTGTCCTCTTGTGCAGGTGAACTCTAAGTTTGAGGCCAGTCTATTTTACAGAGTTAGAGTGAGTTTCAGGATGGCCAAGGCTACCCCTTGAAAGTCTGCTGCTGGGGACAGGGGTGGGGTGGAGTGGGGGTGGGTGAGGAATGGCTGGCAGTTCTCTTGGAGGGGACTTGGAGTTCCTGGTCTGGGTCCATCAGTGTGACTGCCCAGCGGCAGGTGGAGCCCAGGTAGCATGCGTTCTTAGTGGCTGGGCTAATAGCAGAATGGGTGTTCACACAGGCAGGAAGGAGAGTGGGCAGGAGGCTGGGGAACTGTTTTTACTTTTAATCTGTCTCTTCTCCCCGCAGAATAAGCAGGCAGCTCGATTTGCAGTGGATTCCTTCAACATTTGAGGAATCTGCTGGTGATCCAGCAACACAGCAGGGAGGTTTTACAAAGAGGGAAATGAGATTAGTAGTTAAATATGGGGGTCCCCCTCCACCCCAGAAAAACCTAAACGTTTGTAAGTTACAATATAAATGTCACGGTAATGTCAGACTACTATACAGGTCCTCAGGAAAGGGTTTGCAGGTTGCTTGGTGGTGGAACACTTACCAGGGTCCCATCCCAGAAGGCAAGACCGAAAACTAGGCAACCCTCTCTGTTGAGAAGCCTGCTCCAACCTCTAGGGGCGGGAGATATACAATGTTCCTTCCTGAGCCTAGTTTATGGTCTCTCTCTGTCTCTTTCTCCTCTCTTCCTCACTCCTTCCTTCTCTCCACTCCATCTTAAATCTGCTTGAACTTCAACTTGCTTCATTAAAATAATTTTTTAAAAGATACAGGACTGTGGAGATGGCTTGGTTGGTAAGGAGCCTGCCTTGCAAGCATGGGCATCTAAGTTCAGATCCCCAGGAACCATGAGCCACACCGCACATAGCTGTATTGCAGTGCTGCAGGACAGGCAAAGACAGGAGGATCCTCGAAGCTCCTTGGCCAGGCGATCTAGCTGAGTCAGTGAACTTCGTGTTCGGTGAGAGACGCTCTTTCAAAGAACTACTGTAACAAGGGTGGTAAGTAACTGAGAAAAGATGTCTGATGTCAACCTCTGGCCTCCACACTCACAAGCACATATGTGAACACACAAACACACACATGTACTGCATTAACAAGTACATACACTACCCAACATACATGCGCACAAACCAGAGATTTTATAAGTGATAGCAATAAGGTCCATTTTCCAGCAGCCTCTATGGACCTGGCACTGTAAGACATACTGAGTTCTATGAGGCCATATTCACCCCCACTCATAGTGTAAAAAACTGGGGTCCATGAGGTGTAGTCACTTGCCCAATGGCAAAGAGCTAATAAGAAAAGACCTGTGACTTAAACTCAGACATCCACTTAATATTATTCTGAAGAATATTTCTATGGTTTACTTAACAGTCTCTGGGAGGAAATATTGACAAGATCTGGTGTGCAGAGGGTTGTCCTAAACTCTATGTGTTCACCCATCCTCAGTGTCCGGGGATGGAGTAGGAGAAGAAGAATCCTAGGGGAGGAAGTAGGAGCTGTTTTTCAGCCACAAGTACAAGAACAGAGAAGGAAGGAATCAAGAACACAGGATTCACCCCTATCATCATGGTTTCTGGATCTGCAAATTCAACCCTCGGCAGATCCCAAACTCAAAATCAAAACTACATCTGTACTGAACATGCACAGGCTGTTTCCTTGGTTTTGTTCCTTAGGTGATAGAGTACAGCCTCTCTCTGGCATGTACGTTGTGTTCAGCACTATGAACCGTCTGCAGGAAAGACTCCTGGAGTACACGAGAGGGTGCTATTGGAACACTCTTCACATAAGGGATTTGAGAACCCATCAACTGTAATATCCATGGGGAAAGAACTAGAAAACATGGGGAGGGATTCTGAAACTATAGAAACAGAAGACTAGAAGCTAACAAGTCAAAGGGATCAGAGAAAGCAATTCCTAAACACAGTGTGGCGGCGATGAACTGTAGCGGTAAGTTTTGCTTCACACTTCGGCCCCCTGCGGATTGCATGCGGCTTCCGGTGGCTCACATGCGACTTCCGGTGGATCACATGTGACTTCCGGTGGATCGCATGTGGCTTCTGGTGGATCTCATGTGTATAGCCACCTGGGAGTTATCTTTGGATCCTTGAATGAAACACACACACACACACACACACACACACACACACACACACACACGCACACACACACACGGTTATTTTTAAAATGCCTGGGCTATATCAAAGGCTGGTCACTTCTAAACCTTCCCTGCTACCCTAGGCCCAATCCGGAAGTGGCCAGTGGCCACTTACCCAAAATCTCACATGGCTGATTAGCTCTCCTGCCGCTCCTGCGCTCCTGCGTCCCATCCTTCTACCCTCAGTCTTGGCAATTCTGTCCCGTTCCTCTCTACATTCTCACTGTGCAACTCTAAAGGTCCTACCCTGTGCTCAGCCATTGGCATCTTTATTGATCAATCAAAAACCAATTGGGGACAAGGACCTTTAGTGTCTGGACATTATTCCCGATTGCAACAAAGCCTTAGAACTGATCTACAACAATGAACAATGCAAGCAACAATGCCTCTGAGCCAAGCGCAGGCTTGGAAGGTGCCAATTACTCTGTGCTTCTTAGAGGGATAAAGGTTGCTGCAGGCACAAAGTCAGGACCCAGGGCTCACCCACCGCTGACAGCCTTCTTTGGTGCTCTGGGTTGAGTCAGTTCCACTTACAGAGCCTCAGGTCTCCCAAGCAGGTGACTCAGAAACACAACCCTCTCCTCCCCTGCACTTTACAGGGGAGGGCCTGCTGACATGGTGCATCCCTGCTGGGATGGGCTGAGGTCCTCAGGGGACCACTGACTGCTCTGGCTACTTTGAGAGGTCACCTCTGCCTTTGGGTGATAAAAGGGCTTGCTGACTCTTAAAAGAGAGATGGCTCAGAGCCTCAAAAGCCACATGGCAGAAGAAGAGAACTGATTCTCCCAAGTTGTCCTGTGATCTCCACGTGTTATGGTGCACATGTAACCCAAAACATACACATACTTACACAAACACATATATACACAATAAATAACAAAGTTATAGAAATTAAAGTAATAAAACAAAAAGCTTTGTAAATACATCTGAGATGGATATTAATGGGGTTCCTACCCCATAGCAGATTGCAGAGCTGAAGAAGAGACTGATAAAACTTCTCACTTAAGTTTACCACTGAGGAAGGCAGTCCTTTAAGTTGGAATCCTCCCAGCTAACTCTCCTAAGTACAGGGCTACACTACCAGATCTGTACCCAGGAAAAGCTAGCAATCCCATACAGCCTGGGTGTGAGACAGTCCATTCTGTGAGGTTTGCACAGTGAACAAACAGCCTGAAGGCCTGTTTCCCAAGTAATGTCCTTCTAAGGCTGCACGAATCTGGCCAGTGCCAAGCAGGCTTGGGGCAGCAATTCATGTCAATGCCCTGGCTATGCCCTTATCAGCCGCTTAGCCTTGGCCAGTTGCAGTAGACTTTCTGAGCCTCTATCTCCTTAATGGAAAGCCAGGGATCCTGTAACCTGAGTGACTTTACAGAGGGTTGAATGAGTTCATGAATGTAAATGTCCCTAGCCAGTGCTGGGGAGGAAAGTGCTCACCAGATACATAGTAACCGGAGCCTTTCTCTCTGAAGGAGTGGCTGGTTACACAGCTTTGTGGAAGTTAGGACCAGGAGTTTAGGGTTTGTTCGATTTTGTTTTTGTTTTTGGCAGATTCTCATTGTTTTTTCCTGGCTGCCCTGTACTTATTATGTAGTCCACATTGGCCTTGAACTCACAACAATCCTGCCTCAGCCTTCCAAATGTGGAGATTACAGGCATGCACTACTAGGTTCACTTTGACTACATTGGTCTTATTAAGATGAAGGGTGTCTGTGAATTCATACTTCATAATTCATAATGAACAGAGTGTTAATCCTTCTGTGGACAGAGATTGGCACACCTCAGCACCATGGGTGCTTTGAGGACAGAAAGTAGGGCCTCCCCCGACCCCAGCCCAAAGTCTTAGATGACCAGATGTTCGATAAATAATTGGGCTGATTACAGATGTGCTATTAAAGATATTTATATCCCCAAGTAACCAGACACTGCCCTGTCAATTAGTATAAGTAGCTAATGAACAGTGCTGTCCACACTGCTTTTTAAAAACTCAAGCAGGAGAGTTTTATATGTCATAAACTTTGGTGCTTAAAGACTCATTAAATTCGGTCCTAACAAGATCAAACACAAGATTGCTGTGTTACTCTGAGCTGTCACACTGAGGAAGGACAGACACAGTCAACAAATATAGGCTGAACTTTCATACTACACACAAAGCAGATTCGCTCAGAGAAGCAACTCCCGTCATGACCACCAGGGGACGCCACACACAAACACATTTTTCACTCCAGTGGCTGATGGGGTGAAGCTCTCTCTCAACACCCAGGTTCAGGGCACCTGCCACAGACCAGGCTCACTGTTTATCTTCGTGCTCAAAATGCTGCTAGAACATAGAGATGTGACCCAACTGAGAATCCCTGCCTAGTCAGTTTGTCTTATGTGTGCATATGTATCTATCTACTCTCAAATTACCCTAAATACAGTCTCTGTTAAAATCAAACAAGAAGCAAACTTTTACAACCAACTATTAAATAATATAGTTATTGTACTGGTTGCCACCTAGAAAATGTGCACTATGACAGGTGCAAGTCTTTCTCGTCTTTGCATATATATATATATATATATATATATATACATATATACATATATACATATATATACATATATATACACACATATATATGTGTATACTGTGTATATATATACTGTATATATATACAGTATATATGTATATATACAGTATATATATACAGTATATACACAGTATATATACATATATACAGTATATATACCTATACAGTATATATACTGTATATACATATACAGTATATATACAGTATATATACTGTATATACATATATGTATATACATATACAGTATATATACATATATACAGTATATATATACTGTGTATATATATATTGTGTATATATATATATATATATATACAGTGTATATATATATACACTGTAGCTGTCTTCAGGCACACCAGAAGAGGGCATCGGATCCCACTACAGATGGTTGTAGCCGCCATGTGGTTGCTGGGAATTGAACTCAGGACCTCTGGAAGAATAGTCGGTGCTCTTAACCGCTGAGTCATCTCTCCAGTCCACCTGCCTTGCTTCAATCAGCATCTCTTCAAAGTTCACATATGTTATACATTTCCATTCCTTCCTTTTGAAGGCCAAACTATTCCATTGTAGACATGAACTTCACATGTGTATCCATCATCCACCCAGGGATACTTGGATTGCTTCCATCTTTGACTATTCAATAATTTTATACACCAGTTGTCCAGCGTTTGTTGGAGCTATATTTTTATATCTATAGTTCTAATGAAAAGCTGTAAATCATCATACCACTGTATAATAATTCCAGTATAGACAACAACAGAGCTTGTCTGGAGACAAGTCATCCATTCCTTCTGTGATAAACAAACAAACAAAAACCATAGGCACTATCCCTGTACTGTTAGAATAAAAAATACAGTCTTAGTTAGGGTTTCATTGCTGTGAAGAGATATCCTGACCAATGCAACTCTTATAAAGGCAAACATTTAACTGGGGCTGCCTTACATTGTAAGAGGTTCAGTCCATTATCATCATTGTAGGAAGCATGGCAGTGTGCAGGCAGACGTGGTGCTGGAAGAGTCAAGCGCCCTACATCTTGATCCAAAGGCAGCCAAGAGGAGATTGAATGTGTCACACATGTAAGACCTCAAAGCCCTGCCTCCACAGTGACACACTTCCTCGAACAAGGCCACCCTTCCCATAAGGTCACCCCTCCTAATAGTGCCACTCCCTATAGCCAAGCATTAAAACACATGATTCCATGGATGCCAAGCCTATTCTGTAGGGTAAGCAGGCCACCAGGCAGGCATAAGAGCCGGTGAGGCTGAGTGAGCTCAAATCCTGGGAATCCCAGAGATCTGAGACTAGCAGGAGTCGAGCTGCTTCCTACCTGTGTCTATACCTGCTCTGGAACACATAACCACAATACCCAACTGAGAGGACCACAGTCAGTCACATAATGTAGCACCTGGAGTCCTCTCCCCATGCAAATAGAGCATCACTAACATTTCAAACTCAGCCAGTAGAAAACATCTACCTAAATCCCATCCCACTCCCCAGGGTTCATATAGTATCTGTCCACATGGGATAAAGCACACAAGCTATTTCACAGAGGATTGTCTGAGAGTGGCTGTCTTTCCTGATCTGTAACACTTGGGGAAGAGTTCTCTCTCCCAAAATGTTTATCAGTGGATCTTGGACCTACCTGGCTGGCCAGGCTCTCCCTGCCAGCAGGGGCTCACATCAGGTGGCAGCTTACCCCACCGGTGCTGCGGCTGTTGCTATGAGAGACCAGGGTCCCCAGTCACCTGCCTGGTGCAGGCCGCCCACCCGTTGTTTGTCTTCTTAAGAGCTGTAACACTCCTGGCATTCCCAGCTAGGCTGGAGTCCTGTGGAACCCCTTTTTTCCCCAACACTGCTTCACCCCTCCTCTGTCTGATGCCCCAGAGGGAAGCGGCTGGACAGTGGTCCATACCCCATTCAAACCACCACAGACACTGTGGGGATTTGAATAAGAATGGACCCCATAGAGTCATAGATTTGAATATTTGGTCACTAGGAAATGGCACTATTTGAAAGAATTAGCAGGTGTGGCCTTTTTGAAGTAAATGAGTCACTGGCTGGGCTCTGAAGTTTCAAATGCCTAAGCCAAGCCCAGAGTCCCTCTCTTCCCTGCTGTCTGCAGATCTGGATGTAGGACACTCAGCTCCTTCTCCAACATCATGCCTGTCTTCAGGCTGCCTTGCTTCTCTCCATAATGAAAATGGACTGAACCTCTGAACTGTAAGCCAGTCCCAATTAAATGTTTTCCTTATAAGAGTTGCTGTGGTCATAGTGTCTCTTCACAGCAATAGCACACCGGCTGAGACAGATGCTAAAGTCCTTAAAACCTTTTATAATAACATATCAGCCGTGGTGGTGGTGGTGCAGGCCCGTGATCACAGCACTCAGGGGGTGAGGGCAGAAAGATCAGAACAGTCAGTTGAAGCCAGACTGAGAAACTTGAAACTGTCTTAAATTAAAAACAAAAACCCCAAGTCACACAACCAGGACACAGTGCACATCTGCAGCTCTGAGTTCCAGAAGGGACAGGCTTCACAAGTCTTTACAGCTTCAATGTTTTCTTTCTCTCTGGAACGAGTTAAATTCAAGTCTGAACAGAAGTAAATTCTTCCAGAGAGGTGAGCACATTGCTAACCCAAGAAGATCCAAACTTAAGACAACGCAGGTTTCTCCGTTGAGACTGCAAAATGTCCAGAGACCTGAATTTTACTTAATTCCGGAAATAAATCCATCACCCGTAAAAGTTAATTTGTTACCATTTTCAAATTTGCCATCAAAATTCATTCAACTATTACTTTTATTAAATATCCTTTCCTGATCTATCTTCCTGCTAGACTCTGGTGAATCAGAAGGAACGGGAAGGCTGTGGACATGGAGTTGAGTGCAACATGGACAGGGATCTGATTCTGTTGTGCTGTTGTGCGTCGTGTTGCCTTGGCCACACCTGCAGTCAGAAGCCAGACGGAAGCTGGGAGGTGCTAGGCGGCAGCAGCGCATGCGCTCTTCACACCCAATGCTGCGGTCCCCTATGCTGACGCTCAGGTGTCCTAGCCTGCTCAGGCAACCCAAAGCATGGTACCAAGTGGGATGCAAGTGCCGGGGAGAGGATGCCAGCACTAAGGAGAGTGCAGATGCCGGATTTGGTGCAGGATGTAGGTGAAGGAGGCAGGAGCCTGCTTACCTAAGGAGGAACTTCCACAGATTTGCCTACAAGCCAACCTTATGGAGGCATTTTTGCAATTGTGGTTCCTTTTATGTCATATTGACATAGAACTCGTCAGCACAGAGGATTTAAAGCAGTGCATACTCTAAAGGACTTTACTAGTCTAACCTGTGCTCTCTGATCTATGCAGACAACAGAACGTTTGGAGACAGGATAAGTAGCCAGGCAGCAGTAGAGAAGAGTCATCCTGGAGGAGACGGAGAACCACCAGCGCCGCGGGCAGGAAGGAGGTCGGTCGGTCATGCTATGGGCAGGGGCAGCTTGGTTTTTCCCAGCACTGGGACCGGAGGCAGAGCTGGTTTTCCTCTTTACCTCAGAGAAGTTCCATGTGGCCGGCAGCACAAGCCTTTGTAAGGATTTCTGGGTTCTCGTTCCCTTTCATCAAGACAACTCGTGGTCCAAGACTGCCTGCTACCTGTTAATTCTCACAAGGATGTGCTGTTCTAACTCAGATTCAAATAAAGGAAGGGACGGGGGACCTATAAAATGGTTTTGGCCTGGAGCGCAGAGACACTATTAGAAGAATGGGGGAGGGGAGGGAAATTCACCCTGTTCCCAGGATTCTTGTTTGCACTGTTGAATGTAATTGGCTTGCTGCATGAGTCTGTTCTGACCTTAGGTAGAGTAGTTTCCCCACTTCCACCCATCTTGACTCTGTTTCTTTCCCTTTCCTACTTAATTACCCCTGCAGGCAAACATACAAACTACTCAAGGGAAACCCCAGCCCACGAATATATCATGTTCTTAATGTTTGAATTTCATAAGCAGAAATTTTACAACTTAGATGCATGTGAGATTAAGGACAATACAGACAAAAATGAAAAGGGGTGAAAATTATTTAAACAGTTTTGATCATTTCAAATGAGCACTGGGTTTACATCACGCCCACCCCTCCACTGGGTCATCATGCCCACCCCTCCTCTCCTCCTTCTCTGCACATGTTCCCCCATTCCCTTTCAAAGTTATGACTTCTCTATTGTCACACACTGCTCATGCACAGGTGTGTTTAGGGCTGACATTTAGGATTGGCTAACCTGTCAGGGAACCTGTCCCTGGGGGACATTTTTTTTTTTTTAATCTAACTGGCAGAAACCACCAGGAAGGGATGTGGATCCTAGTGCTTTGATTTCAGGAACAGCAAAACAAAGCGATCCCAGATTCATATGAGACCTAAAGGAAAAGTGGGGAAAGGAAAGGGAGGAAGAAAAAAACAAACTTTCAAAAGCATCAAGGGGCTGCCACAGTTTGGTTTTGGTCCAGATAGCAGAAATAGTAGAAGGCAGAGAACTGTGGGAAATTTAACCTTGCATACCCCCCACCTCCCACCCCACCCCCGTTCTGCACTCTGACCCAAGGGAAACAGCTAGTTGAGGGAGTCCAGCCACACCTGCCCACTTTTCTTCAGGAATGTCCTGGCATCCGATCTGTCCACACGTATGTAACAGCTGCTGCTCACGGGCCAAGCAGGGAATGGAGAGGCTGCATCCTGAGGGCTCTCCAACCCAGCAGGCGAGTTCAGCCTGCTGTCAATCACAGACATCAACATGAGAAGGGACTAGAAAATCAGAGGGAAATTTTTAGTAGCAGGATGGGAAAAAAAAGCCCACCCCCACGGTGATGCACTGTGAGAAGCCATTTAGGATAGGAGAAGACTATGGGATGACTTTCCTGAGGTGGTCTACCATTTTTGCATGAACTGTGTTGGGTGAACTCAGGGAGGCAAGGCCCCAAGAGACTACATCTCATCTTAGATTGATTCTTGCAGCTGATATGTCTTTCCTGACATTATTAATGTAACAATTCCTGGGCATCTATTGGGCAGATTTTCTGTAGATCAAAGATGTACTCTTTTATAGCAATGCTATATAGACAAATAAATGATTTCTTAATTCCCAATGGTAATTCTATAGAAATCCTAAAATTATACAAGCAATTTTGAGCCCTCTGTAATTTGAAAACTGCAATTAGGATTGTGTAAGCCTTCATGTGTCACGGGCTATTTGCACTAAGATAGAAAGCAGACATGAAACAGATTTACGATTAAGGAAAACATTCCTTTAGGCTGCAAAACCATTGTCAGATAACTAAAGGTCATAAAAAGGGATGCAAGGAGAGAAGATAAAATATTGACTGAGTTATCTATACAAAACGTCAATACTAATGAGACACTGGGCAGATGGTTTGCCTCTTGACATACTGTGCTACTTAGACATTAAGAATGATAGTTTTTAAGTTTTATTGAACCTGTGGAGCTAGTGGCAGATAGATAACTAATCTTAGTGGAAACATATGCAAACATCTTTCTTGTTACTTCTCATTTAATTTATGATTTGAATCTATGTTTGAACTTGTTGTGAACTTTTGAAAAAAGATGCTTGGAATACCATGTGATCATGTATCCTGAAAAAGTATAAGTACTAAGAACAACGACCACACTTGAGTCAGGTTTTTTCTTAAGATCCATGGAAACTTAGTTCCCTCTTTTCTTTCTCTTAGAAATGAACATTAGAGCCAGGCAGTGGTGGCACAGGCCTTTAATCCCAGCACTTGGGAGGCAGAGGCAGGAGGATTTCTGAGTTCGAGACCAGCCTGGTCTACAGCCTGAGTTCCAGGACAGCCAGGGCTATACAGGGAAACCAAAATAAATGAAATAATAAAGAAAGAAAAGGAAATGAACATTAGAGTCTCTTCTCAAAGTTCTTGTTTCTTTCTGCCAATTTTTCAAGCTGGAGTCAGTGAACTCTCAGCCTCGGGCTCAGTCAGGAAGGGCCTGGGGTTGGGAGAGAAATCAAAGAACTCTTGACTTAATTCCCCTCCCTGAGATGTTTAACAGTTGAGTGTTAATCACCAAAGCCATGCAGATTCTGGCCCCAGAATAATTTAGAGTCAAGACAGTAAATGATATTTTATAGTAAGCAACCTTTAGTCTCACAATACCAAGTTGTGCCCCTCACCAATGCTCTTCACCCTTGGCTGGCTTCTAGAAAGCCAGTGCTTGGACAGGCTCCCAGAAATGCACTTTCTCTAATAAGGCCTTACCTACTCCAACAAGGCCACACCTCCTAAGAGTGCCACTTCCCGGGGTCAAGCATATTCAAACCACCACATTATACTCCCTGGCCCCCATAGGCTTGTTCAAACGTAAGAATCAAACTATAAACTCTACAACTCCATGTCTGATGTCCAATACCTTTCAGCTTTGATGGTTGTAACACCCTTCTCTCTCTTGGACTGGTTCTACTCTCTTTTAGCAGCTTTCCTGAGCAGATATCCCACAGCTATGGCATCTTGGGGTTTCCAAGGCAACCTCAACTTTACAGCTTCTTGTTCCAATGTCTGGGAGCCACACATGATCTTCTTGGCTCCTCCAAAGGGCTTGGGTCACTTCCCCAGCTCAGCCCCGTGTAGCAAGCACTCTAGGCTTTGGTTGACACCACTCCATTGCTGCTGCTGCTCCTAATGGTCATCTTATTGTGCTGGCATCTCCAATACGCTGGCGTACGATACACTGCCACAACTAGGCTTTACCAATACGCTCTCTTCATAGTGCTAAGCCTCAACTTCTTCTCATGACTCCTTTAGTCCTGGGCCAACAACTGCAACTGAGACTGCAACTTCTCCCATGGCCTTTCCTGGCCTCTCACTGTAGCAAGCCTCAGCTGCTCTCCATGACCCCTTCATGCCTTCAAAATCAGTAACATCTGGGTTCTTACACATTACCAAGTCAAACTGCAGCACCAGGTACAACCTTGGCTACCTCTGGAACATAGTTTATTCGAGCTCTCAGGAAATTCTTCCCAGAAGATTTCACCCAAGTGATGCTGGTCTCTTCTTAATCACTGCTAATTCCTTAGCTCCATCTAATCAGATCAGTTGTCCCAGTAATCCCTTCTGCTCTTGGCTCTAAAGCTAGAGCCATATGACCGAAGGTGCTGAGTTCTGCTGCTTGCTCAGGCTGGAACATGGCCCCCTGGTTAATTACATCCTTCACTGCCTAAGCTTCACTGTTCTAAAACTTGCTCTTTAACTGATCTTGAACTCAGAGATCTGCATGCCACTGTCTCCTAAGTGCAGGAACTAAAGAGGTCTACCACCCCTGTGATGGTGTGTATATGCTCAGCCCAGGGAGTGACTATTAGAAGGTGTGGCCCTGTTGAAGTTGGTGTGGCCCTTTTGGAGTAGGCATGTCACTATGGGTGTGCGCTTTAAGACCCTCATCTAGCTGCCTGGAAGCCAGTACTCTCTTAGAAACCTTCAGATAAAGATGTAGAACTCTCAGCTTCTCCTGCACCATGCCTGCCTAGATGCTGCCATGTTCCTGCCTTGAGGACAATGGATTGAATCTCTGGACCCAGATTTGCCTTGGTCATGGTGCTGTTCATAGCAGTAAAACCCTAAGAAAAGCACCATGCCTAGGTTTAAGTTTTCATGGACATATCTGGTTCTAAAATGTGTGTCATCTCAAGCCAAGATCTGAATCAAAAGCCAGTGTCTTCCAGCCTCAATCTGGATCACAGGTGTGCCCTCCATTTCTGGATTGTAGTTCATTTCAGATTAAAAGTCCAAATGAAACAAAAACAAAATAAACCAGGTAATAATAATGCCTAGATAGAACTATTCCTTATTCAACTGCAAACACAAACAATAAGCTTAGCTGGGTAGGATCTTGCCCTGAGATCACCACTTCCTTAATCTATTTATCTCCTGGAATACAAGATTCAGTTCCATTCTACTTCCTGGTACCCCTCTATTACTTGAACCATTTATATTTTGTATTTTTCCTTTCTTAGTTCATTACAATTCATGAAAACACTCTTCATAAGAGTGAGCCACAGGGCAGAGTCTCTGCAACCAATCTGAATCTCTTCACCTTAGCCTCAGGAAGACTCCCCAGAAAGGGGGAAAAAAAGGCAGCCACATTCTTCACCAAAACATCATAAGAACAATCTTCAGGCAACATACTAGAATTCCCCTCCTCTGAAACCTCTTGAGCCAAGTCCCCAGAGTTCAAATTGCTCTTATTAAGGCCTAGCAAAATGTTAAGACCTAGGTAAAATGTTAAGGCCTAGGTAACTGTTACCTGGCTAGCCTGTCATTTTGTGCTTTTACTAAATATTATAAGGAAACTTTCTCATATGTTGTTTGTGTTGTTACCAGAAAACTTTCCCATGTCCAAGTTGATCAAATATTCTGTTATGTTCTGTGCCCTTGGAAACAAATCATGATAGACGTCAGTAGAACTATTTTGTATAGTTACCCACAAAAAGCTTGGACCTGAACCAACACTAAGTGCAGTAGCACTTCCTGCATCTGTGTATAAGCTTTTATGGTATTTGCTTTTTGTAAGCTGAGAGAGATACTTGTACCAATATTTAAAAACTATTTGGAATAAGACTTCCATTTTGAGTAGTGGTTAAGTAAAATTTAAGTTCCTAAGACCTCCCAGGGAAATGACATCCTACTTGGCAGAAAGATATATACATGGGTAACTGATATCCTGGCCAGCAAGTTAAGACATGAATGGTAGACAAGGCAAGTCCCCTGCCACAGTTGAATACCCCAATCAATGAGAGCAAAATAAGTGTATAACAAAGACATGTTCCTAAGCAAATCGCCCTGTCCCTAAATCCTGATTGATGGTACAGCTTGGCACAAATGTTTGTAGATCTCAGGCTTAAAAAGTCCTGGAGGACCTTAACTCAGGGTCATGGTTCAGTTCCCAAATCTATCTTCCATATTCCAATGCTTTCCAAATCCAAAGTTCCCAAATCCACATTCCTTCAAACAGAAGCATGGTCAGGCCAATCACAGCAATACCCCAGTCCCTGGTACCAACTTCTGTCTTAGAGTTTTATTGCTGTGAAGAGACACCATGACCAAGGCAACTCTTATCAAAGTAAACATTTAATTGGGGCTGGCTTACAGTTTCAGAGGTTCAGTCCATTATCATCATGGCAGGGAGCATGGCAGTGTGTAGGCAGACATGGTGCTGGAGGAGCTCTCTCTTCCAGGAGGGGAGGGGCCTGGTGGAATTTTCCAACAGTCTTTAGTTAGTTGACCTCATGTTGGCACAGGAAATACATTACCATTTCAAAAAGAAGTAAAGGGAATGTAGTGAGGAAATACTGGACCAAAGCAAGACAGAAAACCAGCTAGGCAAACTCCATCTCCGTGTCTGATGTCAGAACACTTTTTATATCTCTAATTCCCTTCAGTTTTTTTGACTGCAATGCACTTCCTTCTCATGGGCTGGTTCCACTCCCTGTTAATAGCTTTACTTAGCAGGTATTATCCCATGGCTCTGGCATCTCTAGCATCTTGAGGTCTCCATGGCAACCCAGGCTTCACCTTCACAGCTTCACACAATGGCCTCTCTAGGCCTCCATGCAGGGACTCCTTCCCCTGACACATGCCTGTCCTCAGCAACATTCCTAAATTGAGGAGGGAGTTTTCATAACCTCTTTCTATCCTTGACTGTAAAGCCAGAGCCATGTGACTGAAGCTGCCAAGTCCTGCTGCTTGCTGGGCCTGGAGCATAGCCCCCTCTAGATTTCTGTTTTGGGTGGTTTCCTCGTTTCCTTCAGTGTCTAAGCTTGGCCTTACAGAACTCGCTCTGTAGACCAGGTTGGCCTCAAACTCAGACACGTGTCTGCCCTCTGCCCCCTGCCCAGCTGGGATTAAAGGTGTGTACCACCTCCCCCAACTCTTTCTTTAATTCCTTTTCTCAAGTTGGAAGCTTAGCTGGATGGAGTCTTGCCCTGAGGTCACTACATCCTTTATTCCATTTAACATCAGGATTTTGTTTTTTAATCTGTTTAACTCGGTCTACATAGGATTTAGCTTGATTCTACTTCCCAGTGCCCCCTTTTTCCTCAAATTGTACATTTTGTAATTTTTCTTGCTCAGTCTGCTCCTTTTCATTATAAATCAGCATAACTGTGATTATTAATAACCATAGGACAGAGTCAATATTGGGTTATTTTGAAATCTCCTCTGAAAATACAATTAATTCAAAACTCTTCAATTTACCCTAAGGCAGATTTTTTTGGACAAGAGCAGAAAGCAGCAACATCCTTCAGCAGACTGTCACAAATACACCCTCTAGGTCACATTCTACAATTTTTCTTCCTTGGAACATTTTGAACCTGGCCCCCACAGTTTAAATCACCCTAAGCACCACTATCTTTGATGTTCCTGTTAATATGGCTGTCGTAGTCAGGGTTTCCTTGCTGTGAAGAGACACATGGCCAAGGCAACTCTTATAAAGGACAACATTTAATTGGGGCTGACTTACGGGTTCAGAGGTTTAGTGCATCATCTTCATGGTTGGAAGCATGGTGGCATGCAGGCAGACATGGTGCTGGAGGAGCCAAGAGTTCTACCTCTTGATCTGAAGGCAACCAGGAGGACACTATTCTATAGGCAGCTAAGAAGAGGGTCTGCTGACAGGAACCGGATATAGCTGTCTCCTGAGAGGCACTGCCAGAGCCTAACAAATACAGAGGCAGATGCTCACAGCCAACCAATGGACTGAGCACGGGGTCCCCAATGGAGGAGTTAGAGAAAGGACTGAAGGAGCTGAAGGGGTTTGCAAGCCCATAGGAAGAATAATATCAACCTACCAGACACCCCCCCAGAGCTGCCAGAGACTAAACCATCAACCAAAGAGTACACATGGAGGGACCCATGGCTCTAGCCACATATGTAGCAGAGGATGGCCTTATCTGGCATGGGAGGAGAGGCCCTTGGTCCTGTGAAGGCTTGATTCCCCAGTGTAGGGGAGAGCACACTCATAGAAGCAGGGGAGGGGGGGACGGGGAGGGGGTTTGCTGAGGGGAAACCAGGAAAGAGCATAACGTTTGAAATGTAAATAAATAAAATAGCCAATAAAAGAAGAGAAAAGTAAATAAAAATAAAATTACTACTACTACTACTATTATTATTATTAGAAGGAGGAGGAGGGTCTGGAATTCCACACTGGACTGAGCTTGAGTTTAGAGACCTCAAAGCCCTCCCCTACAAATGACACACTTCCTCAGACAAGACCACACCTATTCCAACAAGACCACACCTCCTAATAGTGCCACTTCCCATGGGCCAAGCATATTCAAACCACAACATTCCACTCCCTGGACCCCAGAGGCTTGTTCAAATACATGCATCTATGGAGGTCATACCTAGACATAGCATAATGCAAAATATATTTAGTACAACTTCAAAAGTTTCCATAGTCCTTAAGAGTAGCAACAATGTTAAAAGCCCAAAGTTCAAGTTCTCTTCTGAGATTCATGCAATCTCTTAACTGTAATCCTGTATAAAATCAAAACAAAAAAGTAGATCACATATTTCCCATATATCATAGTACAGGATATACATTACCATTCCAAAATTTTCAAAGAAAATACTGGACCAAAGCAAGACCCAAAACCATCAGGGCAAACTCCGACCTCTGCATTTCCATGTCTGATGCCCAACTCCCCTCAGCTTTGATGACTGCAATACCCTTCTTTCTCCTGGGCTGCTTCTACTCCTCATTAGCAGCTTTCCTTGGCAGATATCCCATGGCTCTGGCTTCTCGCAGTTCCAAGCCTCTGCTGTTCTTCATGACCCCTCATGCCTTCAAAACCAGTACCACCTGTGTGATTCTTATTACCAAGTCCAGTTGCAGCACCAGATATAACCTTGGCTACCTCTGGAACACAACTTCTTTGTGCTCTCAGAAAACACTTCACCCCAGTGGTCCTGGTTTCTTCTTAATCACCACTAATTTTTTAGCTCCAGCTAACTAGCATCAACCGTCCCCATGACCCCTTCTACTCTTGACTCTAAAGCCAGAGCCATATGACCAAAACTGCTGAGTTCTGCTTGCTCAGGCTGGAACGTGGCCCCCTGTTCTATCATATCCTTCACTGCCTAAGTTTCACTGTCCTAGCACTTGCTCTGTAAACTGACTTTGAACTCAGAGATCTGCACACCACTGTATCCTAAGGTCTTGGGTTAAAGGTGTCTACCACCATGCCTGGACCTAAGATCTTTCTTTACCTTTTCACAAGATCTTCATAAATTCTGGATTAAAGGTGTGTATCTTCTAGCCTCAAGATCTGGGTCAGAGGTGTGCCCTCCATTTCTGGATTGTAGTTTATTCCAGGTATAGTCAAGTTCACAACTGATAACAATGGCCCATTAAATTCTACTTAAAGCATTCAGCTGTGTTTCTAATCCAAAGTTCCAATGTCCACATTTCTCCAAACAAAAGCATGGTCAGGCCTATCATAGTGATACCCCAGCCCCTGGTACAGCTTCTGTCTTAGGGTTTCTGTTGCTGTGAAGAGACACTAGGACCATATCAACTCATGTAGAGGACAATATTTAATTGGGGGGGCTGGCTTACAGTTCAGAGGTTCAGTCCATTATTGTCATGGCAGGAAACAAGGCAGCTGCAGGTAGACATGGTGCTGGAGGAGGAGCTGAGAGTTCTAGGTCTGGATCTGCAGACAGAGAACTGAGGAGCTTCTGAGACCTCAAAGTCCACCTCCTACAACCAAGCCACACCTACTCTAACAAGGCAACACCTCCTTATACTGCTACTCCCAATGGATCAAATATTCAAACACAAGAGTCTATAGGAGCCATTCCTATTCAAACCACCAGTGTGTGTATAAAGGAAGAACTACCATCTAGCAGCTTTTCCACAGGTTCTACATATCCTTCTGTATCATAGAAAACCAAAGCATTTTGGTTGTCTCTCCTTCTGTGCTTCTCTCTCTTTTTCTCTCCTTCTGCAAATTGGTGACTTGATGGCGCCAGCACTGCCACGGTACCGAGGCGTAGGCCTGGGGAATTAACAGAAAACACAGACTCGGTCATTCAGTAAAGAGAATGCCAAAGCTTTACTGAGCGACCAGCAATATATACTAGAGGTCGGGTGAAAAACAACAGGGAAAAACAATCCTAGCCATAGGTCAGGCACCTGGCAAGTCCCTACCACACTGGGCGGGAAGACAGAAACCAAGCTAAGCCGCAGGATGTTCCGCTCTCAGGAAACCTGTGCAGACAGCTCAGCTGGGGCGTTGAGCTAAGCTCACCGATGCCCAACAGTGACTGAATCCAGGGCCCCATTCCTGTTAGGGAAACTTGTTCTACCACTCCGCTATGTCCTCACCCTATCCCACTGTTAACTTTTTAATATTTGGGACACAGCCTCACTAAATTGCTAGGCAGACCATGAAGTTGTGATCTACCTGCTTCAGCCCACTGAGGTGCAGAGATTGCAGCCCTATGCTGCCAATCCATCCTTTCTCCTCTTCGTCTATGGGGAGTTAGACTCTGTGCCATCTAATGACGTTTTAATCAATAATGGACCACGTTATGACAGGGGTAACACACATCCTCCATGTGTTAATATGTTCACAAAGGTGAATATTTACTACCTTACCTATGTGGTTCCTTAAAGGGACCTGATACTCAGATTTATAGCCTGGAGCAGTGAGAAATCCCACACAGCCTAGATCCTGGACCATACTATCTAGGTTTGTGAAGTTTTACTCTGTGAGGTTTACAAAAAGATAGAATTTCCTGGGGAGGCATTTCTCAGAAAGTTCCCTTCCCAAGCTGCCTGCACATGGCTGGTTAAGAGCAGGGCTTGGGGCAGCAATTCATATCAATCTCCTGGCTGTGATATATATTAGCTGAGTAGTCTCCAGAAGGAGCCCTCAACTCTCCAAGCCTCCATTTCCTCACTGAAAAGTTCTGTGGATTTTGAAAGTGGAACCTGAATGATTTTATATATGTAAATGTCTCTGCCCAGTACCTGGCCTTGCAATAGTTCATAGGATGCATGGCAACTCTGATCTCTCCCTCTGAAGTGGATGAGTTTGGAAAGGTTCTTTGGAGCAAATCACATCTGTGTTGTCAGGAAACCAGCAGTTCAGTTCACAGGTCAGCAGCAGCAGCTCGATCCACTTGCAAACACTTCATGGTTGTCCCAGCTGTCCAGCTCAGTAGTGTTGGGACAGCAGCAGCAGTGACACAGGATAGCAAGAACAGCCAGGCCTCAGCTGAGTCAGCGTGAGTCAGCAGGGGGGACCAGGACCAACAGGAAGCCAAGAGAAGTTCTTTGCTGTGCCTCTCTCGATGAAGGGAAAATCAATGAAGAGTGGAGACCAAGAAGCTTTACAAGGCTGGCTTTACAAGCAAGCCCCTCTCACAGTCTGTTGAGTCCTAGTTATACTCTCTCCAAACATTACATGTCCTCCAAACATCCACGCGTCTTGCCTCTCAACACAGTGAGTCTGTCTCAGCTGACATCACCCTGCCAACTGGCAGAGTCCTCGGAAGCGGCAGGAAGCCGAGGCACACCACCAGAAGGTTTTTTTGTTTGTTTTGTTTTTGGGGGTTTTTTTTTTGTTTGTTTTTTGGTGAGTTTCTTTCTATAGAATCTTGACAAATGGAGCTCAACTATGCAATGTAAGGTGGACTGAAACATGTGTGTCGTTATTGAAGCGTCCTTCATCACATGTCCTTTCACGTGCTTCCTTTAGCAGAACATCTTTTCACCCATGTCTGCTTCAGTCGGATGTTCCTTCTTGAGTCTGTCTTAGTGAAACATCCTTTCACCTGTGTCTACTTCAGGAAAACATTCTTTCCAGTGTTTGCCCCAGCAGAACACCGTCCGACACAACTGACTTTCCAAAGAACCCCTCAGTTTCCACCTATCCACCCCACCCCCACCTCTCTCATTCTCTGAGAGCAATCTACATAGTGAGAGTAGTTCTGGATCCCCCTCCCCCCAAACGGTTCCATGGCCCTACATTGACTACTCATTCTTTCTCTGTTTTGATTTCCTAATTTTGGTCAGGGAGGTTGGGAGACAGGTCATCTGAAGTCCCAGGTGTGATGGATAGTGGTAATTGTGTGTGTGTGTGTGTGTGTGTGTGTGTGTTTTTTTTTTTTTTTTTGCAGTGTTGGGTTATTTATTTTGTGCATCTGTGGCAATAAATGAGATCTAAGTGGTGCTACCGGTTTTGCTGATCTCTGTACTGTGCACAGCTAGAGGCCAGAAGACAATACCCAGACCCCAGCACCAGCTGGGGAGGGCTGAGGGAGAGCAAGACTCCTGGGTTGGCAGACACCAAAGCCTAGGAAGGAAAGGGTAGGCATGTACCGCAGGGGCCTGTCCCCTCATCGCTTTCCTTTTAGGAACCCAGGCCCCTAGGACACCGGGCTGAAGCTCAAAGATCAAAGGCTGAGAAAACCATCCTCTCTAAGCGGTCTCAGCTTGTCCAAAATGTTATATTCAGGACAGGACTATTTTTTGGTTCCACTTCCCATCAGGTGTGTGAATGACAAAGACCTCTCCTAACCGCTCTGGAGGGGCCAGAAGGGGTAAGAGGAGCAGAAGGGCCAGGGGGCCGGATGGTGTCCACAAAACCTTACATCCCACAGGCAAAAACTAAAATTTAGGAAAACTGCGTCAACGGAGGAACCATAAGTCAGAGCTGGGGTGCAAGATCGCCTGGTATCTGATTGGGGCCCTGGCAGTGAAAGCTAGGACCGTTGAAAACCCAGCTGAAGTGCTTGGGACTCAAGCAGGTGGCCAAGATAACTCGATCCCAGAACAGGTAGCTTGGCCATGAGAACAAAGGGACGGACTGGGACCAAGATGCCCGGACCCCAGGCATGGGGCAAACTGTAGGGGGGAAGGGGCTGGGAGAACCCAGAAGCCTGGGTTCTGGAACACAAGCGAGTCAGGATTCCAGGATCTGTATCCACACTCTTCTTCCTCTTCTCTACCAGGCAAGAGAGGGAAGAAGGGGGCAGGAGAGGGGACCGAGCCTGGCCCCATGTCAGATGGATACATTTGGCGCCAGGCAGACACATGAATGGCGAGAAGCATTTAGTGCCACATAGGTCCTGGAGGGGGCTGAGAGGGATCAGGAGGCTGTGGAGGAGCGATTGGGTGGGTCCCGGGGTTGTAGGACGCCATCCTTTGCGGTGACCCCGCCCAGCACGTATGGCCACGACCTTCCTCTTCATCCTCAAATCGCTGAAGCTCTCGCCAAAGGCCCGAGGTTTCTCATAAATACAGCAGCATTTCAATGAGCGGTGCCCCATACGCTCATTGTCACAGTGTCCTCGACCACTCCACCTTCTTCTCTGGCTTCTGTTCCCGAAGTTTATCATGGGCTCGGTTGTCACGGTAACCGTTGTCTCAGTGACAGACTCACTCATCCTGGCCCCTACCTAAAGTGAAAAGCGAGAAGAAAAGCGAGGGAGAGGAAGCGGGATGAGATACCCTTCCCTTTTTCTGCGCCTCTGAGATCTAAGAGAACCGGTACAGGATTCGGGAGTAGAGGCCAGGATGCTCTGACTTCTTAATCTCGCCTACTTCTCCTGGGCATTTGCTTCCCCACCCCTGGGGAAAACCTGTCCAACCCGAGATAGTGGTTAATTGTTAACTCCACAAAACCTAGAATCACTTAGGACCTATGAGGCCGGGAAAGGTTATCTTTATTATGTTAATTGGGGTTGGAAGATCTGCCCATAATGGGTGGCTAGGCTGACTGCAGTTATAACAGCTTCTCCCAAGCTCCTAGGGCTGTGACTTCTCTTCCGTGGTGGACTAACACGTGCAACTGTGAAATCTACTTCGCTTCTGGCTCCGCCTCTTTCTGTGCTATATAGCACTGTGCCGACAAGTGCAGTTCCTACAACCGACCAAAGTCTACAGTGACACAACTCCACAAACGGCGAAGATTCTCTGTCTGCCCAAGATAAAGCGGTGTTATGACAGGAAATGGAGTGGCTTTGGTGGGCAGACTAAGCCTATTCTCCTCAAAAAGGCTTGTTGTCTGTGCCCTGGATTGCCCACTGCCCGGCCCTACTTGTCCCTGGGGGTTGGAGGTGAGGTGGTGCTGAATCAATGCCCAGACTGGGAGCAGGTGAGAGACACCACAGCAAACTCGCAACTCGCAACTCGTCTGAACACGAGCGCAAGCTTCTTTAACACCTTTCACCTGCGTCCCATTGCTCCCAAGAAAGCAGCTCTTCTAAACAGCACTTCCTGATTGGCTGACATTGTCTGTGTCAGCAATCTTTGGTCTCTCAGGCAGTCCTCAATTAGGTCCTCATGCAGGAGATGCCTTTGCGGCTGTGCTGTACCTCCTACCAAGACTAACACTACAAAGATTATACTGAGGCTTGCATGTGCTGAGGAAACTGAGATCTAGGGGAATGTGGGCTGTTGGAGAGGCAAGCATTGTGACCTGGAAGGAGAGAAGAGAAAGGGCCAAGTGATCCATTTCTAACACAACTCTGTTGTAAAGACAGTAAAATAATCACCAGCTTCTAATGAAATAAAAAGTGCAACAGTGGGCTAGATAAACCCTTTCCTGGGCTGGGAAGACAGCTTGCGGGTGAAGAGTACTCGCTCTCCTTCTAGAGGACTCAGGTTTGGTTCTTGGCAATACCAATTAAGAAATCACTCCACAGATTTTTCATAATCTTCCGGGAACACTGGTTTCTCGTTCCCATCATGTGGGGTCACAAGCAGGGCAGATCACAAGAACAGGTGTCTATTCCGGTCACTGTTTTGATCGAAGGTACAGAGGCCACACCTGGTAATGGTGTTGCTGGCAGTCTGAGGTGACATAAAACATCATATGATAAGAGGCAAGAACACTAAGAAGCCACCAGAGAAGGAACGCGAACTTGGAATAGAGACAGGATGGCCACCTCAAGTTTAGGGCTAGCCTGATCTACATGGTGTGATCCTGTGTCAAAATTCATACAAAGCAAAACAAAGAGCCTCCAGTATCAGCCACAGGCTCTGCCCTGATGCGCGTAGCGGATCTCAGCCACTTCCCACAGGCCCATCGCTAACCCCACATCTGGGCTGGGCCTGGTGGCATGCTTAGACTCCCAGCAATTGAGAAACACAGCAGTATCAACACAATCATAGTGATTTCTTTGTTTTTGATTCTGTTTTTGTCCCACTGTGTTGGAGACTGAAACCCAAGGCAATCCAGACAAGCTCACCCCCTCTTCAGAGTGCCCCTGGGCCTCATAGCGTGTGATGTAACTTGCTCCTGCCATGGTTGATATGTTCTCTACACAGATCCTGAATGTACCGGAGGTCGGTCAGGATGAGAAACAAGGCTCTATTTTATTTATTTTTATTTTTTTATGACAGAATATCTCTGTATAGTCTGGGTTGGTTTCAAACTCACAGTAATTCTTCTGCCTCAGCTTTCTAAATCCTGAGCTAACAGGTTTGTGCCAGCAGGCCTTCTTTGACTACCATTGTCTCATCAAGACTTACATGTGCCTGTGAATTCACTTTGTAATAAACACTGTTAATCCTATGGACAGAGATTGGCACAACTCAGCATTACGGGTGCTCTGAGGACAGAAAGTGGGGCCTCCCCCGACCCCAGCCCAAAGTCTTAGATGACCAGATGTTCGATAAATAATTGGACTGGTTACAGATGTGCTATTAAAGATATTTATATCCCCAAGTAACCAGACACTGTGCCCTGTCAATTAGTATAAGTAGCTAATGAACAGTGCTGTCCACACTGCTTTTTAAAAACTCAAGCAGGAGAGTTTTATATGTCATAAACTTTGGTGCTTAAAGACTCATTAAATTCGGTCCTAACAAGATCAAACACAAGATTGCTGTGTTACTCTGAGCTGTCACACTGAGGAAGGACAGACACAGTCAACAAATATGGGTTGAACTTTCATCCCACACAAAGCTGATTCGCTCAGAGAAGCAATTCCCGTCGTGACCACCAGGGGACGCCACACACAAACACATTTTCACTCCAGTGGCTGATGGGGTGAAGCTCTCTCTCAACACCCAGGTTCAGGGCACCTGCCACAGACCAGGCTCACTGTTTATCTTCGTGCTCAAAATGTTTCTAGAACATAGAGATGTGACCCAACTGAGAATCCCTGTCTAGTCAGTTTGTCTTATGTGTGCATATGTATCTATCTACTCTCAAATTACCCTAAATACAGTCTCTGTTAAAATCAAACAAGAAGCAAACTTTTACAACCAACTATTAAACCATATAGTTGTTGTATTGGTTGTTACCTAGAAAATGTGCACTATGACAGGTGCAAGTCTTTCTTGTCTTTGTATAATAAGTAAAATGTTCATGGTAATAAATATACATACATACATATATGTATACATATAATTTATAATTGATCGTCTTCCTCATTTTAAGCACACACTTTAAGCACATCCACACTGCAAGTGCCACCCACTCTGTTTCCAGAACTCTGTTTCGCAAACTGAAATTCCATGCCCAGAACCTACCATTTTATTTTCTGTCCCTATGAATGTAATACTTTTTTTTTTTTTGAGACAGGATCT
The DNA here is from genome assembly GCA_036184795.1 of Tokudaia tokunoshimensis. Classification (NCBI taxonomy): domain Eukaryota; kingdom Metazoa; phylum Chordata; class Mammalia; order Rodentia; family Muridae; genus Tokudaia; species Tokudaia tokunoshimensis. Next base: position 68,671,003 of record BTHU01000011.1, read on the forward strand.
CAGGTAGCCCGGGCTAGTCTTGAACTCCCCATCTTTCCACCTCCACTTCCCACGTGCTGGGATGACAGGTGTGTGTTTCCATGCCTCAGTCTCTGTGTTTGTTTTGTTTTTTTTTAAACAGAGTTTCCCCATCTGCCTCAAGACAGCCTCAACTTTCCACCAAATCCCCTCAGGCTCAAATGCTGGGACTATAAATATTTACCTGGCTTTTAATGTGACAATACACACTTTTATAAGTTGAATCATACAGTATTTGCTCCTGTTGTAGCTGACTTTTTTCATTGCCATACGATCTATCTTCATATCTACTGTACATTGATATATTTTCTGAGGTCAAACAATATTTCACAGCATGTGTAAACCTCATCTGTGAGCCCATTCATCTTTCTGGGAACATCTGGATTACTTCCACCTTTCCACTGTTGAATTGTGTTATGAAGTGGGTGTGCAAGTGATATTTGGAGTTATACATTTTAAATTTATTTCTAATAAAAAGTTGTAAATCTATTATACTTCTGGCTTTACCAATATGATACTAGAGTCTGTCCAAGAGGGTGCAAGTCTTTTTTTTAACACTTCTGATGCTTCTGTGGGGGAAAATATTCTTGTACTTCTTGGAGAGAATAAAAACAACAGAAAAATAAAAACTTCTAGAATAATATTTCTGGATTTAGAAAGAACCGAGGCAGGTAGGTGTGCAGTGTAGGCCGCCATCACAGCCCTGGGATGTCTGCAGGAGGATCCGGTTGAGGCCAGGTCTGGCTACCGGAGACCCTGTCTTAGAGACAAAATGAAATAAAACAAAACTGCATCCATGTGTTACCAAGTACTGCAGGAGAGAGGCTCCACGTATCTTTACAAGCTTTGTTTGCTTTCTCATTGGAATAAGCTTAAATTCAGATCTGACCGTCAATCAGATCTTTGAATTAGATCTTCAAAGTCAGCTAACTGCAAACCCAAAGAGAGATAAACTTTTTAATGAGGCAATGGAGTCTTTAGGGGGACTGTAAAAAAAACAAGAAATGCACATTTTTCCTTATTCCTAAAATAAATCCATCACTCATAAAGGGAATTTAGAGATCACCTTCAAAACTGCCACCAAAATTCAGTGAACTATTATTTATTAATGATTAGCTGCTGTTCAAGCCCCTAGGAAGCCAGAGGAAAGAGACAGGGCCAGGATTCTGTTCCTCTCGGCGTCCTATGACTCTCAAAGACAGAAACTCCGAGGGTTAGACACATTAAAAACCTCACCCCGATGCGGACAGGCTAGCCGGACCACACTGGGCCATCTCATCCCCAAGACAGCCTGGAACAAGTTGCCCGCAGGGACATCTTCCCCCAACACTTCAGGCCATGCCAAGTTTCAAGCGCCTCGGAACAAGTTATTTTAAAAAAAATTAGAATCCGCGGAGCTGTCGGCTAATTTGTGTCCGCCTGGAAGCAGGCTGGCGGCCGCTATTTATAGCTTGTTGCCCGCGGGGGCGTCTCTACCCGCCAGGGTGAGACGGGATTCCGGCCGGGGCTCGCCCGAGGAATAAGTCTGCATACCCAGGCGGCGACACCAGGGCGCGACCGAGGCGCCCTCCCGACTCCCACGCGCGCAGCGCCCAGGCAGTCGGTTGTGCCTTGCGCCCTGACTATCCACTCCAGCCCTACCGGACCCGGCCTTGGGGTGTTTGCGGCCGGGAGCCCCGTCCTACACCTGCCGCGGATCGGCCGAGCTGCGGGAGCCTGGACGAGGAGCGCGCGTGGTGCGCACTGGGGTGCAAGTGGCGCCCGAGGATGCGGGCGCGCGAGGAGGCAGCAGGTGCCAACTTCCCCAGATCGGACCCGGCGAGGGGCGCGGGGCGCGGGGGGCGTGGCCTGCGCGAGGCGGGGAGGCGTGGCTGGCAGGGTGGGAGGTGGTGGGGGCGTGGCAGGGCGGCGGGGCAGCGGCGTGGGGCGCCAAGTGCGGTACGTACCGCGGCGGTGGGGATGGCGGCCGGGACGGAGACGCCCGGCCCTGGCGCGGGGCGCTCGTGGGAAGAAGGGGCGCCGCACGAGTGAAGAGGAAGCCTCCTTTACAGAGTAGGCCGAGCCCGGCTGGGCGAGGAGCGCCGGTGCCGCCGCGGCAGAGCGGGGTAAGGTAAACTGGGAGTCCCAGGGTCGTACTGGGGACCCTACAGCACCAGGGGTGGCAGCGCCGCGTCCAGCCACCCCTGGGCAAGGCCCTGTTGCCCCCCCCCGATCTAGGGAGGCTTTCGTGATCCTTTGGATTGTTGTGGGGTGCCATAGGGCTGGGGAAGATGAGCCTCGGGAAACTTTGATCAACTTTGGGAATGATTACTCTTCTTCTAGGCTCCTAAAGACCTGGGCGGAGCGCCTGCCCTCTTTAATAGACTGCCAAAGCTGGGTCGAGATGGTTTTCTCAGAGATAGTATGCCCTTGAGTTGGGGAAAGCAACCAATTCCTACCCCCAAACAGCGGGGATCCTAAGGTCATTTTAGCAGCCGCCCAGCTGCAGACAGTGGCCTGCAAGTGTCCATGTACATTCGTAGTGTTTGGATTGGAGAGAAACGAGGTGGCCTGGCTCCCTTTTCTCCGAAGAAACTTTTTGAAGTTTATTTTTTCTTCTCAAATACTTTAGTTGTTAGTACCACGACCCAGTTTCTTGATCTGTACGTGTGTGACAGTGTCCATGAGTAAAGAATGAATGTGTCCGGAAGAGTGCCCTTAGCTGCCTTCTACAATAACCTTTTAATTAAGAGACTTGTAGTGACATTAAATTCCAGTGGCTGAGCAGCTGTTTGCTCTCTGTCCACTCTTTCCACTGGTGACTAGAATCCACCCTCTTGATCAGCCGTCTTGGTTCCTGAATATTTGTGAAAGGGACTTCAGCTCTCCAGTTCTCCTTTTATCCAGATGCCTCCAAAACGTGCCCCTTAACAGAGGTTGTATAAAACGGCCGGAAAGTGAACTGTGCGCAGGCTCTCGCTTAGCATTCAAAACTATGAGGATTTGTAATCTGTGCATCACTTCACACACTGACCTTCTGTGGGGCTGTGAAATATATTGCAAGACAAACATCGAAAGATTAAACTAGAGTAAGGGAGGGACTTTTCTAAATATCAGTTGTGCTCAGAGTGAAAACGAGCTAACTTGGCACAAAGTCCCCTGACTCAGCAGTCTGGCCTCTGTTGAGATAAGCATCAAACGGGATGCTCTGCCCTGGAGTGTGAAGCCGGTTACAAAGCGGCCCCACGGGGACAGACAGTGCAGTTTGCTGACCAGCACGTGGCTGGAAGTGGTCGGGTTTTAAAATGGCAGGAAACAAAAGTTGACTCTTTGTCGATAAGAAAAGAATTTTAACCAATTTTCCTGAACGATACTAAAATGTCAGGTTTTTTGGTTCATTTTTTCGTAGCTGAATGACACAGGATGGGTTTGGGACTTCCTTGCATCCAGCCTGTCTTATGTAGGAACTGGGACTACCTCCTGCATTGCTTAAACACATGCCTAACAGTACCTAGGACACACAGCCTTAGGGTCTTCACCGTTTCACAGTCCCACGAACATTAATAAACACACACATTCGTTACTTGCCAGCAGGCGTGAGGACATTCAGAGGACTGAAAGGCCTCGGGAAACCTTTCACTTGTGCAGAAAGCCTGGTTCTAGGAACTGGATATGAAGAAACCCAGCCAAATGCATCTGCTGGCCGGACTCACCTGTGTCTGTCCATCCATCCATCCTTCTGCGGGTCCCCAGGACTAGGCAGCCAGGGTCTGTATTGCATTTCTATTTATTTTCCCCATGCCTGCCTCTTTCACATCCTGCAAACCAGTCTCCGGAGGCAAGGACCACAGATTGTTGAGTGTCCACAGTACATACAGCACACAGCTGCACACAGGAGACATTTAATGTTTCCTGGAGAGAGAAAAGCACCCACTGGGGTTCACAGGTCATAACAGCACACAGGAACAGTCTGCTTGTGGCTTCAGTATAATGCATAAAGGCAAGAAAATAACAGAATATCATCTACATTTTCATTCTTACAGAGTGGGGAATTCTCCCTCAATGGTAATTAGATTAGCAATCCGGAGCTGGCGTTTAAAAAGCTGCCACAACTTCAGAAATGTGAAGTCATTTTTATACTTGTGTTTTTTATTTTTGTTTTTTGAGACAGGGTCTTTGAGACAGTAGCCCTGGCTTACCTAGAACTCTCTATGTAGACAAAACTGACTTCAAACTAATAGAGACCTGCCTGCCTTAGCCTCTGAGTGCTGGATTAACAGCCTATGCCACCATTTCTGGCTCAGGTAATTTGTTCTTTTATTTGAAGAATTATCCGTTTATTTAGACCATTTACTAACTAAGTATAAAAATTGCTCATTTTTTCTTCAGGCTATTCACCCCGCCATCTCCATATGAAATTAATGCTAGTCTATTCATGAAAATTTATTTCTCGTTAATTTAAAAATGAATATTTTAGCTGGGCTTGGTGCCTCGTGCCTTGTAATCCCAGCCCCAGGAAAGCTGGGGCAGGATTGCCGTGAGTCTGAGGACATCCTACACTACATGAGTTCTCTGACAAGTTAAGCTGAAAAAAAAATCCACATATTTTGACATACAGTTTCTGTTTATCATGAAAGTGGACAATAACATTCTATAACTATTGAGGTGTGGGGTTTGTTCACTAAGAGTAGGAATATTTGCATTTAAAATGATGTTTCCAGTGACATGATGAATGAGGTCACTGGGCTGTCCTTAATCCCTTTTAGGGAGTCTGCACAGATGTGTGTATGGCTCGTGAGTCACAGCACACACGGAGTAAGAAGACCAGACTGTAGCATTGAGCCTGCCTTTATAAAGTTGATCTAACTTTTTGCTGAGTCCATCAATTGAATGTGAGCGATCATGCTTGTTCAGTGGGAGTTTTACCTGGTGAGCCATCTATATCACCGGCCCCTGGGAATTTTGATGGAAGTGTCCCTTTAGCCTTTAGGCACTCTCCCTGGCAAAAGCTTATAGTGTACTGTAACCTGTCTCCCTTAACACGCGTGTTCAAGTGTGCAGACTGTGATAGGATACAAAGGCAACGTCTGGAGCCTGAGCAGTCTGCCTGCTGCTTCCCCTTGAAGGCATGCGGAAGGGGAGTGTGACCAAGAGTTGCCGGTGAGATTCCATCCATGCTGGCATTGGCACTATGGGCAGTGCAACCTTGGGCAAATCTCAATACCCTTTCTGGGCTGCCACTTCCTGGGCTGTAAATGAGGAAGATAAATGAGACACTTCCAAGGTTCTTAGTGTCACAGTGCTGTTTCCGTATGCCAGGTGCAGCAGCTAAGATTTCAGATGACATCACTTCGGCTATACAGGGAAATCACCTTTTAATTGTTTACTGGGTCAGTGCTAGAAAAGCCACTCGGGCTACCTGACTTTGGCATTTTAAGCATACCAAGAGCCTGCTCAGATCTCTAGTATATTAAAGCATCCCATGATATCTTTTACTGCAATATATCCTTACCCAAACCATCCCTTAGAAAGGAGAGTGTTCGTAAGTCCCATTTCACGTGAAGGTGATTACTGTTTCATTATTCAGTTGTGATACTTGGAGGAAGAAGTTGAAGAGAGTCCTTCGAAATTAATAGGGATGTTTAGTGAAATGTTTTGCTACGTGACGATTCTCTTGGGTTTCACAGATCTATCACAGAAGTCATTTAAGAGACTTGCAATGTGCTTTAGTAACTAGCACAGGAAACTGGAGAGTTGGCCAGGATAGAAGATGGAGACCCCGATGGCTAGGGCCCCAGTGTGACAGCAAGCCTTGGAGGTGTGGCCAGTTGCTAGCATTCCGTTGTTGTTAGAACTCTGTAGAAAAGGCCACTTAAAGCTGATTCCCAGAGACAATATTTATCTTGTTCCAGTATCTCAAGAAGAAAGAATTCTATTGAAAAAAGTAAGTGTATTGTTAACTTGTACTTCTTCAATACAAAGCAGCAAAGACCTTTATTTTTAAACATTTTTTACCTAAATGTACACATGTGCGTTGTACACGCTGCCTGAATGTACATATGTGTGTTACACATGCTTGCCTGGTGTCCTTGGAGGTCAGAAGACGGCATCAGATGCCTTGGAATTGGAATTATGGGTGTGAGCCACCATGTGGTGTGGGAAACCTTTGAAACCACCCTCTTCTGAAGAGTAACCAGCACTTGGAACCACTGAGCCATCTCTACAGGCCCAAGACCTTTTTTATTTTTTTTAAAGTTTTTTTTTTTAAAGAGTTATTTATTTTATCTAAATCAATTCACTGTAGCTGTCTTCAGACACACAGGAAGAGGGCATCGGATCCCATTACAGATGGTTGTGAACCACCATGTGGTTTCTGGGAATTGAACTTAGGACCTCTGGAAGAGCAGTCAGTGCTCTTAACTTCTGAGCCATCTCTCCAGCCCCTGAGACCTTTATATTCAAATGAGCATGTGTTTCCACTACTTACAAATTAAAATGAGCTCTCACTGCAGTCAGTGGTGTCCCTGCAGTCCCAACTACCAGGGAGACTGAGGTAGAGGATTGTTCCAGCACAGGAGTTCAAAGTCAGGCTAAACACCATCCAGTCAAGTGCTTGCCTTGCAAGCATGAGGATTTAGCACCTAGACTCTATGGATCAATGCCAGCTTTAACACCTAGACTCTATGGATCAATGCCAGATTTAACACCTAGACTCTATGGATCAATGCCAGATTTAGCACCTAGACTCTATGGATCAATGCCAGGCAGGAGCTTGGAGAGGTTCAGCAGGTAAAAGCATTTGCTCTGCAGGCCTGAGAGCCCGAGTTCAGTTCCGGGGCACCCACGTAAAAAGCTGGGTGTGGCCATGAGCATGCCCATGTTCTGTCAGGGGCAGTGCAGGGGGAATCCCTAGGACTTGCTCCAAGTGCAGAGGGAGACCCCGACTCAAGAGAGTAAAGTGGTCAAAGACAGAAGAAGTTGAAGATGCATTCTGTTGATGTTAGAACTCTGTAGAAACGGCCACTTAAAGCTGAAAATCCACATAGTATCCTCCCTGGTCTCTGTGTGTGCACTGATGTTATATGTCCACCCCCTTCCACAAATACATACACTGAACACCAAAAAAGTTAATTTAAAAAAAAAAAAGGTCCAGCATGGCGCCACACACTTGTGCTCCTGGTGGTGGAGAAACAGACAGGAGATACTTGAGACTTGCTGGTCAGCCAGTCCCCTCCTAGCTGAGCACCACCAGTAAGAGACTCTGTCACCAAAGGAGTGACACCCAAGGTTGTCCTCTGGGACACACATGCACACAGTCATAATAAAATAAGGTTAAAAGTAGTTCTCAGTAGGCTTTCGCATTCCAATAGGTCAAAAATGAAAACTGATTCACTGTTTCCTCTGAGAGATGAAGTGTCTGTGCCAGGATTCCCGTACTTAGTGGTGGGGTGGGGGTGGGGCATCCGCTCAAAAGCATCGACTCCTCCTGAGGCCTTTACACATGAGTAAAATCTCACCGTGGCAGAAGTCTAAGAAAGCAGATGAGAGCACAGGTGGTGCACACCGTTACGAGTGCTTCCTATGCGTTATTTCAGAAGTAATCCACGTAGGTTAGGGGTGACAGGGTGGAGCTTCAGGGACAGGATGGAGGTCAGTGGTTGTGTGCCTTGGCTGGGGTACACTCTATGCTGGGTATGATCTCCACCATGAGGTGAGGAGAGGCAAATTGTATATACCTGAATTTTTAAAAACTATAATTTAAATATAATCTTGTCTTTCTGGAGCTTTATTCTTTGATGTTAGAATGAAATTCTGACAGTGATTAGGAGCTAGATTGGGATAGGAACATGGATAAAGAACTGTTTATAAATTCCACTACATCATGGATTCTGGGAGAAAGTGATCTTCCCCTGAAGAACATGAGAGCATTTAAAAGTTAAGTTAAAATTCAGGAGTAGTAGCAGTCAGAAGGCTGGAGCAGGGGAATTGACACAAGTTCAGGGCCACCATGTACTACAAAGCGAGAGCTTGTCTCAATAAATACACTAAGGGTCTGGAAAGCTGGCTCCATATTTAAGAACTTGTGCGGTTGTTGCAGAGGACCAGAGTTCAGTTCCCAGCGCCCACATCAGGCACAACCACCTGTGACTTCAGTTCCAGGAGATTCGGAGCCTTCTTCTGGCACCCACTAGCACCTGCACACACACACACACACACACACACACACACACACACACACACACGCACATACGCTTTTTAAAAAGATCTTAGTATAAGTTTGATAAAGAATATGCATTTTTTTTCACTTAAAATAAGGGCTAAAAGGTTGGACAGATGGCTCAGTGATTAGGAGCACTGACTGCTCTTCCAAAGGACCTGAGTTCACTTCCCAGCTCCTGACCATGTGTAATGGAATCCAATGTCCTCTTCTGGTATGTCTGAAGACAGCTACAGTGTACTCACATATATCAAATAAATAAGTAAATAAATAAATAAATAAATCTTAAAAAAAAAAAGATGGCAGTAGCCTGCTAGCAGAGTGAATGTCCCCCGACCACTAACAATGCCTTCTGGGGGGGGGGGACTAGAAACCACTGGAACTAATAATAAACACATTTACACTAAAGGAAAGGATGCCTTTTTTTTTTTTTTATATTTTACAGTAATACTGGTAAATAGCAAAATTGGCATCTACCCATTCTTTTTAAGCATACCAAAGTTGGTTCCAAAAGAGAAAACAAACAAAAACAGGTATGAAAGACCTGTTTTAAAATATAAACTTCAAAACAAGTACCATTGGATTTAGTATTTTTTGTTGTTTGGGTTTTTTGTTTTCTGTTTTTGTTTTTGTTTGGCTTTTTCTTTGTTTTGGTTAGTTGGTTGTTCTTTTTGTTTGGTTTGGTTTGGTTTTGAGACAGGGTCTCACTAAGTAACTCTGGCTATCCTGGAACTCGATCTGTAGACCAGGCTAGGTTTGAGCTAACAGAGATCCACCTGCCTCTGTCTCCCGACTGCTGGGGTTAAAGGTGTGCGCCACCATGGCACATCTTAGAAATCATAAGCTAATGTTACAATCAAGTTGTTAACAAATTTAAAATGTACAGGGAGTTGAAATTTTTCTGAAGACAAAATTGACTGGAGATATAACAAACCTACCCATCAAGAGCTATTAATGAAGTGGGAATCTACTCAAATCTTCCTGCCACCGTCCTCAGAGAAAGACACTGGGCCCAAACTCCTGTAAGAGACTTTTTTTACAAGAGATGCTTCAGAGAATTTAACCTTTTGGGCTTAATAACTTATATGTCAAAATATAATGATAGTATAAAAATTGGCCCACCTGAGGCATGAATAAGTAAATCTAAAGTAAAAATGATAGAACATGAGTGTTCTTGACTATTACTCATAAGTCATGATACGGACACCCTGGAAGTACTATGATCACCAGCTAAAACTCAAATATATTCAGAAAGAAAAAAAAAACACTGTATGAAATCCAGCACTGAGTGGTAATGTAGGAAACCCACGGGAGGCACGGAATCTGTAGCCGGCCAGGACCAGATGCTGCCTTAGCTCGATAAAAGTGAACCTGGGAAACTAAAGACAGAGGTGTACCAGCCCCACTAGTGCGCGCCTGTGGTCCCAGCAAGTAGAACATAAAAAGCAGAAGGATCCAATGTTCAGAGCTAGCCTCAGTTACGTAGTGAGTTCAAGGTCAGCCTGAACTACGTGAGACCATGTCTCAAAAAATTATAAAAGACTAATTAAAACACTAATCACACATTAGAAGCATTTGTGTTGAATTCAGAAACAAGAGTAGATGTCACCATGCTACCCTGTCTATTTGGTCTAAAACAACGTGGAAAAGAAATAACAGGAAACCGGGTATTGTGTTTCATGGTTGTGATTCCAGCACTCCAAGCACAGGGCTAGAGAGATGGCTCAGCAGTTCAGAGCACTAGCTGCTCTTCCCAAAGACCCAGGTTCAGTTTCCAACACCCACAGCTCTCTTCTGTCTGTAACTCCAGTCCCAGGGGATCTGACGCCCTCCTCTGGCCTCCTTGAGCACCAGGCATGCACATGGTATATGAACATATATGCAAAAAATATTTATATATATAAAGTTAAAAAAAACAAGGGGTGAAAGGGGCTGAGACAGGAGAATCACAAGTTGTAGGTGAGGCTCAGAGTTAGGCATAGTATCAAACAAACAGGAAGAATTAGGAAGGGCAACCATCTATGTTTAATAGCAGATATGTTAAGTCTGCATACTTAGTGAACCCAGAGGGATCTCCTGTTAGCTCTGTTTAGGACTTCCTAGCAGACTGTTGGATACAAGATTAATACAAAACAAGAATAACCAGGCTGCTGTGTGTAAATGTGCTTGTCAGTCACATAAAACCCTGGGTTACATCCCCAGGGTTGCCCCAAACAAACCAACAGCTCATGCCCCCAAGTACTAATGATAACCAATCGGGAAAATTTAAAACTATTTAGAACACACACACACACACACACACACACAGAATACTTCTCAAGCATCTAGAAATAAACCCAATAAAATAAGTGCAAGCTCTCCTACGTCAGAATCCAAAGCATTGGGTGCTCATCAGAGAATTTCTGTGTCAACAGAGAAAGGTTGTGTTTACTGTGGAGGAACGACCCGGTGAGGAACTGGATTCAGTTTAAAAAAAATGGAACTGACATGTTGTGTTCAGATTTCATATTGAAGAAATAAAGTCCAAAAATAAGTCAAGACACATTTGGAGAACAAGGCTCGGAGTTTGGTGCCAGAAACCAGGTATGGTCGACCCTGGTTACCCTGGGGTGGAATCCAGGACCCACATGCCCTTATGGAAGCCCATGTGCTCAAATCTACATGTGAGATGTGCCATGTCACCATACACACATCCTCCTGTGTGCTTGAATTGTCTCTGGGTGACTTCCAGTACCCAGCCCGTATCAGTGTGAAGTAAAGAGTTGGCATAATGTATAATCTGGCAAATCGTGACAAGGATGTCTGTCTATTGTAGACACCATTTATAAACTGTTTCCCTTCTGAGAGCCTAGAAGGGCAACTGTACTGTCTCAAGGATGAAAGCTTGGAATGAGTAAATAAGGGACATTAGAAGTTAATGGTAAAGTCTTTCCATTTTCCACGACTAACGAGTTTACTAGATCAGCCCATTTATATTATCTGGTTCATATTTGTGAAAAGTTCAGTCCACCAGTTCCCTAGGAGTATATATATATCCCAAATCAGGAGCAGCAAAAAATTATGTCCTGAACCACCCGTCTCTTTCAAACCCAGGCAGACATTACTATCTGAAAATAGAACTCTGGATTACAGGACCCTTAAAATTCCATTCAGTGGTGTGCCAGGCTGTCACATACACTCCATACAAAACTGCTCTCTCTAACCCTGCCCCAGTTATATTAGCTCTGCAATATTATCGTAAAAGGAAATAAAGAATGCTACACATTCAGTCTTTCAACTCCTATACCATTCTGTGATCTCAGTAAATTTTGTGCTTCCTAAGGCTGGAGAATTGGCTCCGTGGTTAAGAACACTGTTGCTCTTTCAGAGAACCCAGGCTCAACTCCCAGCATCCACATCTGTAACTCCGGCCCCAGGGAACCTGACACCCTCTTGGGACCTTCAAGAGCATCATACATGCACTTGATGTGCATACATGCATACAAAACATTCACACACATACAGTAATAAATAAATCTTTTTAGAAACATCCAAGACTTTCAACCAGCTGCCTGGCGGGTCCCCTGTTCTCACTCTGCAGGCATCGGTGAGCTCCAGACTCAGATACCAGCCACCATCCTTCTGCCCCTGATTGATCTACATTTGCTCTGAAATTTTCGTTTATTTATTTATTTATTTTGACTTCGACATTTTTTTCAAGTTAGGGTCTCTCTCCCCATATATCCCAGGGTGATGTGGAACTTTTAATCTCCTTTAGTCTCTAAAGTGCTGGGGTTATAGGGGGGTGCCACCACACCCAGCTCGGAGGTTTTAAATACCTTCTGCTTGGTGACAACTCCCAGATGGAACCTCAAGCTTGGACACTTGCCCACCTAAGGCATTTCAAACTTCATGTGTCCCAAATAGAATCCACAGTCGCCACGGCCTCCCCTATTGACCCTCCTCTGATGGCCCACCTTGGAAAAGAGTGTATTTGTTCCTCTAGTTGGAATCATGAGCTCCATCGTCCTCCCCAGCCCCTGTCTGTTCCTCTCCTGTCCTCTGAATGTCTCATTAGCATGATCAGGGAGGCTCAGCTGTCTCACCACCTGTCCTGTTGGGAGTGGCAACAAGGAGGGGGGTCCTCAGAGGCCCTCTAAGCTTCTGTGCTCCCCTCTAGAACATTCAGGACACAGAAACAAGAATTCAGGATACAAAACAAGAATAACCAGCTACGTGTAGAGGGGGATTTCAGGGAAATGGGTGGTTAATACTCAAATGAGCAGTGAGGGAAAGTGGGGGGGGCAGCAGAAACAGAGCTGAGATTTGGGGTACGGCCTCTTGATAGAAGACAGCAGAGCCACGGAGGTGGAACGGGTTAGAAAGCGGTGCCTGAGTGTCCCCTAACTCTGTAAAGCCAGCTGCTCCACTAATATTGCACCTACACTGCTGAGCACATTTCAGGTACCACTGTGTGCTGTGTAACATCCCAGGCAACAGGGACTGAAGACTGGGGACACTGCAGAACGAACTACTGCTGTGCCCAGGGTGGATATGACCATGTCAGACCCGAGGACATGCAAAGAACAGTGCCTTCGAGGGGCCTCTGACTGTGTGTGGGAAGGTGGTACTGGATTGGGCGAGGTAGGGAAGACACGGAGACTCACTGAAGATGAAACCCAGAAGTTCTGGGTGCTGCGTCTTGGCTATAGACCAGATGAGGGTGTCCCAGGAATGATCTGGACAAAATGTGTCACTCTGTTCAATCCCTCAAAGGTCTTTCCATACATGAGAACCAGGTACCTGTCCCTCCTGCTGCAGCCTGGCTCCCCCTGGCTTGCAGTGCCCTTGTCCCATCCTTCATGCCTGGTAGGGATATTCTGTCACTTCCTGGAGTGCTCTGCCCTGCAGTTGAGGCCCTCTGTTTGGTTTTCACAATCATGTCCGTCCCTGCCTTAGGTGTCTCCTCGTGCCCTCGGGCTCTGCGGACCCCTGTTTTGAACCCCTGTTTCCAACCTCTGTTTCTGTCAGTTTGACTTGGACTTGTGCCTTGGGGACAGGTTCAGTCCCTCAGCCCTGAGAGGCCCAGAGTAGAGCAGCAGGAGCAGCACTGTCTCCAGGCTGCGCTCTGCCCTCAGCTACAGCCTCTGGCTATGAGAAGCAGGTGGGTCCCTTGCTTCCTCCCTGTGAATTCTCAGCAAACTCATCCTCTTGGGAACTGAGGCTTGACCTCACTGACAGAGTCTTGTCTACACTTCAGGGAAGATTTCTTCCCACACTTGCTCTCTCCACTGCTGTTGGGAAAGAAGGCTCCTTGTGTCTTTACCCTCAATGTTCCTATTAATGTCACCTTCTGATGTCCTATATCCATGACTTGAAAACACCTCCGATGAGGCCCTGGCCTTCTCTGTGACTTGAGCTGACTCCTCCTTTAATTATGGGTTTATTAAGTACCCTTTCACACTGCCCCATTTATCCCCGCCTACAGCCTTGTAACCCTGTGATTAGACTCTCCATTCCTTCCTTCCTGCTAATCTGGTCATCTGAGGACTGTTGGTAGCCTACTTCTTCTGAGATCAAAGGGTCTTGGCTTCATCCATGTTGAACACTCTTTAAAAATGTTGACACAGAGTTCATCAAAGCCCTCTGCTGGCCCTTAGCGCTGCACTGGCCTCTGAATCAGGAGTGGTATTCCTCAGTGCCTTTGCCCTCAAGCCCCTCCCAGGTTTCTGTGCCACCTGCTAGTCCCATATTGACACTGCAGGAGATGCCTGACCACTCCTAAGCTACTACATCCCCAGCTACACAGGAGGCTGAGGCAGGAGAATTATGAATTTGAAGTCAGTGTGGGCTACAGAGTAAGGCCTTGTCTTTAAGCAAAAAGAAAAACAAAAAACAGAAAAAGAGAGAGGAAGAGAAGAAAAGGGGAAGAAGTTTGTGAAGCAACTTTCTACAGAATTGAAGGGGAATGAGGGTGAGGCGCAGTGCGGATTAAAGAAAGACCGTTTCTCAGAGCACAGGCACCAAGAATTTAAAACCCACATGCACTGACTGCTCTGGAGACCCTCATCTGGTCTATAGCCAAGACGCAGCACCCAGAACTTCTGGGTTTCATCTTCAGTGAGTCTCCGTGTCTTCCCTACCTCGCCCAATCCAGTACCACCTTCCCACACACAGTCAGAGGCCCCTCGAAGGCACTGTTCTTTGCATGTCCTCGGGTCTGACATGGTCATATCCACCCTGGGCACAGCAGTAGTTCGTTCTGCAGTGTCCCCAGTCTTCAGTCCCTGTTGCCTGGGATGTTACACAGCACACAGTGGTACCTGAAATGTGCTCAGCAGTGTAGGTGCAATATTAGTGGAGCAGCTGGCTTTACAGAGTTAGGGGACACTCAGGCACCGCTTTCTAACCCGTTCCACCTCCGTGGCTCTGCTGTCTTCTATCAAGAGGCCGTACCCCAAATCTCAGCTCTGTTTCTGCTGCCCTCCCCCACTTTCCCTCACTGCTCATTTGAGTATTAACCACCCATTTCCCTGAAATCCCCCTCTACACGTAGCTGGGTGTGGTGGCCTGCCCCTGTGGTCGGCGCAGGATGTGGGAAGCTGAAGTAGGCAGATTGCCGCTAGGGCTTGTCAGCAGAGGCTACGGCAAACCAGCAAAAACAAACCAAATGCAAACCAACAACAGTAAAAGCAAAACAAGGGGCGGAGAGAGGACTCAGCAGTTAAGAGAGTTTGTTGCTCTTGTAGAGAGGACCCGGGTTCAGTCCCCAGCAACCCTGTGGTGACTCACAACCGTCTGTAACTCCAACTCCTGGGATCGGATACCCTCTTCTGGCCTCTTCAGGCACCAGGCATGTAACTAAGACATACAAAGTCAGGGTTTCTAATGTGATGAAACACCATGACCAAAAGCAACTTGGGGAGGGCAGGAACCTGGTGGCAGGAGCTGATGCAGAGGCTATGGAGGGGTGCTGTTGACTGGCTTGCTCAGCCTGCTTTCTTATAGACTCCAAGACCAGGAGTGGCACAACCCACAATGAGCTGGGCCCTCCCCCGTCCATCACTAATTAAGAAAATGTTCTACAGGTTTGCCTGCAGCCTGATCTTACAGAGGCATTTTCTCAGTTGATGTTCCCTCCTTTCAGATGCTTCTAGTTTGTATCAAACTGATATAAAACCAGCCAGGACACCACACACACCTCATACACATAAATACATTTTTTAAAAAAAATCCATTTTGTTTCCTTTTCTTCATTCTTGTTTTTCTTTGTGTATTTCTTTTTGTCTCTCTTTCCTTTTGTTTTTGAACTTAGACCCTCCTGAATTCAGCATCCCGAGAGTGAGAATTTCAGGGCATTGCAGGTGTGTGCCACCTTACCTTGCAGAGACAGGTTTTTAAAAGGTGTGCTATGTCTTAAACTGTCCAACAAACCTGTGCATCAGGGATGAGCCCCAGGCTGCCCCTGCTGTAGAATAGCCACAATTTTATCTGACTGGAAAACCAACACATCCCAAAGGCCCCAGTGAAAATTACGTAACTGTTGAAAACAAATAGAACTGCCAAGCGCCGTGAGAGCAGCCGGAAGACTCGGAAACTGAAGGCCTGTTTAGTGCTCAGTGGTGTAAGGATAGGGCTGCTGTTGTTTGCAGCATGTAGGAGCACTATAACAAACAACTCAGGTTCCTGAGGCTAGCCTCAGACTCACTAAGCAACCCAGGTTAGAACTCAACTTCTGATATTCCTGTCTCCAATTTCCAGGCCCTGGGATTATGTACATGTGCCACTGTGCCTGGCCTTCAATTTTCTTTTCAATTAAAAGTGTATCAAGTAGGGGGCTGGAGAGATGATGGCTCAGTGGTTAAGAGCACTGAGGTCCTGAGTTCAAATCCCACAACCACGTGGTGACTCACAACCATCCGTGATGAGATCTGACGCCCTCTTCTGGTGTATCTGAAGATAGCTACAGTGTACTTACATATAATAAATAAATAAATCTAAAAAAAAAAAAGATGTACCGAGTAGACCAGGTGCCATTTTACAGAGATAAATATCATATCCAGGCAGTATGTAGTCCTACTACCTACCTAACACTGTCGTAGATCAGTTTAACCTGTTCTGACAACTGCCACAGGTTGATTTTGTCATAGCGTGGCTACAGAGCTTAGGTATACAAACTAACGCAAGTGCGCCATTGCCATGTGATGCAATCTTTTCGGATCCTGTTCTGTGGTCTGTCAGTCACCAGTGTTGCTATGCAGCATGTGACTGTTTAAAGTGCTGTCATAAGGCTGCGTACAGTATTCCGTCATTAAACTGTAATCGCCACACAGCGTTAAGCAGTTCCCGTCAATGAAGAGAATACACTTGGACTGCCTTCCATATCAATCAGCCACACTTTACTATACCCAAGGTACACTACTCACAGTGTTAGTCTCAAGAGTGTGGTGCTGATGTCAGCTGAGTGGCAGAGAGGTAACAAGAGAGGCTGGGGTCCCACAGTCCCCTCCGGGGGCTTGCCCATGTTTACCTGAAGACTACCCAGCAAATCCCCTCTTTGGCACAGGAACAGCTGGGTTCATCTTGATTCACATCCACACCTCTCAGGACTGGTGGTGGGCCTCCAGGACTTCATCTCCCGACGGCCTTTGTGGTTTATTTGCTTATCACAGGTGCAGTTAAAGTGCAGGAGGGAGGGGACAATAAAAGGAAATCAGTTGGCTTGTTTCAAAAACTGAAGCTTCAGAAGACAAGAGGCAGGGCCATAAGTCTTTTGCTTGTTTGTGTCTTGATGTTTTAAGACATGATCTTACTCTGATCCTGGCTGGCTTGTACCTTACTATGTAGCCCAGGCTGGCCTCAAATTCATGGGAATTCTCCTTCAGTCTCCCAAGTGCTAGAATTACTTACAGGCAAAAGCCACTCTGTCCGGCTTGACTTGGTTTTGTTTTTATACATGTGTGCACACATTTGTGCATGTTCATGTGTATACCGTTGTGCTTACTCATGTGCACATGGTTACACATACTCTTGTGTGTATGTGGCCCCAGGTGATCTGTAGTGTGTGAAGGCCAAAGGATAACCCCAGTGTCAACCTTAGAAATGACATTTACTTTCTTTGAGCCAGGGTTTCTCATTAGCATACAGCCCTCTGGTTAGGCTAGACCGGCTGGCCAGTGAACTCCCAGGGTCCTCTGCTTCCCCAGTGCTGAGATTATAAGCACTGGCACCATTACACCTGCGGTCTTCATGGGTTCTGGGGATTGAACTCAGGTCCTTGTGTTTACAAGGCAGGTCACTTACTGATTGAACTAGAGCTGCCGCCCCAGGCCTTCCTCATTTTGTGAGATGAAGTCTCTCAGTGTACCCAGACTGGCCTCAGTCTGCTGGGTCCTAGGATTATTGGCCTGTTCCATCACATTTGGCAATGGCTATGAATTTCGTGGTTACAAGTGTGACTTAATATTATGGAAAAGAAAGAGAGGAAGCACCCTATTATCAGAAACCATAATTCCTTCAGTGTGGCTCCTTCCCTTCTCTGAGTGCATGTCTGAATATGCGTGAAGCGACATCATCAGACTGTGTCTGTCATTTATCATTATAGCAGCAGTGTTTCTTTGTGTCTTTAATTCGTTTAAAATTATATCTCATTAGTATTAATATATGTTTCAGTAGTTAGGGATCATGTGAATTTTATTTTTCAGTAATTATAAATGAACCATAATTTTTCATTTATGCCTGGCCTTACTCAGATAAGAAAAAAAATGTAGCTTGAACCAATAGTGGGTTTTCCTCTGAATATAAAAAATCTGGAAGCAGCTGGCAAGGTTGATTTAGCAGCCCTGCAGTGTGACAGCGATGACCTTGGGACTTTCTTGACTCTTACTTTAGGCTTACTGACTAATGTTTACAAGGTGGCTGCCCATCTCCACGTATCTTAGGGTTTCCATTGCTGTAAAGAGACACCATGACCACAGCAACTCTTATAAAGGATGACATTTGATTGGGGCTGGATTACAGTTTCAGAGGATCAGTCCATTATCATCATGGTGGGAAGTATGGAGTCCTGCAGGCAGACATGATGCTGGAGAAGGAACTGAGAGTTCTACCTCTGGATCTACACAGGCAGTAGGAGGAGACTGGATATCGCAGAGGGCTCAGCTTGAGTATAGGAGACTTCAAAGCCCATCCCTACAATGACATGCTTACCCTAACAAGGTACACTACTCACAAGGCCACACCTTCTAATAGTGCCACTCCCTATGGCCAACCATTCAAATACACAAGTCTATGAGGGCCTTTGCTATTCAAACCACCAAGCCAGGCATAATGTCTGAGCTCAGCTTGGGAGGAGGAGGAACCATCAACACACAGAACATTCTTTTCTTAGAAAGCCAACCCTGGTTGGAATGACGCTCAGCAGTTAAGAACATGTGCTGTTCATGCAGGGTCCCGAGTTCAGTTCTTAGCACTGGTGGCACTGGGCTGGTGGCTTTGGGCCATGGCTCACAGCAGCCTGTATTATAGCTCCACCTCCAGGGCATCTGTATACCTTCTTCTGAACTCTATGGGCACTGCACACATACCCACACAGCACACACATATATACATAATTAAAAATAAAACAAATTGTTTAAAAAGGAAAAGCAAAAGGTTCCAAGACATTTCCCAGAGGAACTGTTAAACTTCACGCACAGATTTTAATTCCCTTTCCCTGGGATCAGCCCTGCCCCTCCCATGACCTAAGGACTTGAATTAGGCTCCACCTCTTAAAAGTCTCACCCTAACATACGAACCTTATTGAAAACCCTGGTAAGGGGCCTTCCTGAAAGTTTTGGGCAGGTGAGTACCCCTCCTTCTAGAGACAGCTCTGAGGATTGAGTAGATTTAGGGCTGACTGGAAGAGAGGACAGAGGGAACTAGAATGGATCCCTGGCATCTCTCAGGCAGGGCAGTAGCTGTTTCCTGAAGAACACTTGTTGCTCTTGAAGAGCAGCTGGGTTCAGTTCCCAGCACCCACATGATGGTTCACAGCCTCCTGCAACGCCAGTTTCTGGGAATATGATGCCCTTTCCTGTCCGATGCAGGTGCCAGGCGTGCATGAGGTACACAGACGTGCAAGCTCAACTTCGATACACATAAAATCTTTAAAAGATTATTTTTAATAAAGATAGCTCAGAGGGTCAAGGAGATTGCTACCATGCTGTCCTACCTTAGTTTGATCCCGAGACCTACAGGGTGAAAGGAGACCCGACTCCTGTGAAATCTTTTCTGACTTCCACTCAAAATGGTAATTTTTAAAGTCTTAGATCTATTCATTTTCTTAATTTATGTACACGAGTGTTTTGTCTACAAGCATGTCTATGTACCATGTGAGTGCCTGGTGCCTACAAGGCCGGAAGAATGCGTACGCAGGATCTCCTGGGACTAAAGTTACAGACTTGCCGTGTGTGCCCTTGGAATCAAACGTGGGTCCTTAACCACTGAACAAACTCCCCCGTTCAAATATCCTTTCCAACTAAAAAGATTATTTAGTATTGTATTTATATGAGCCTCTGTGTGTGTATGTATATATGTGTGTATGCGTGTATATGTATATATGTCTGTATGTGTATATGTGTGTATGTGTGTGTATGTATATGTGCATGTGTGTGTCTGAAGTCCTCAAGTATCTTCCATGTTGCTTTTCAAAGTGAGTCTCTTCCTGGACACAAAGCTCTCCAATAGGCTAGGCTGGTTCACCAAGAGCTCCAGAGACCTATGCCCTGGCCCCCTCCCCGAGCCTGGCACTAGAGTTCCAGACATGTACAACCAAGCCTGCCATTTTGCGTAGGTTCTGGGGCTCTGAACTCCGGTCCTCACGCTTGTGAGGCAAGCTCTGTACTCACTGATTGTCAGGTAACATCTTAAAGTTCCACGTGAAGCACATTCTGGGTTCTACTAGATGCTGGAACATACTCTTCAGCCATGATGGCTTTCCTCACTGCAGAGAGGCCATGAGAACATGGGAACTGTCTTTTTGCTGAAGTTCAAAGTGTCTGGTCCCCCGTGAGCAGCCGCGATGAAGAGACTCTTCCTATCTCTGTCTCCTGTGCCTTCCCACAGAAGGCTCCCATCTTCCTCCTTCATCCCTGTGTGTGGACACGTGGCTGCCTCTGCCTTCCCTTTTCTCATTGTTGCAGCAGGTCCAGCACAGAATGGTTTGATCTTGGCTCCTAATACAGTCCATCTCGGCGGAGTCGTGTTGGCAGGCGCTTGAGCTGACCCTGTTGCACCCACAGTGAGGGTGCTGCTGCTTAGCCCTCTTCCTTGTCATTCAGCCCAGGAAACTAGCCTGCAGTGGAGCAGCCTACGTGTAGAGTGGGCCTGCTCACTGCACCCAACCTCTTCTAGAGCCTTGCAGCCTACGTGTGTAGAGTGGGCCTGCTCACTGCAGCCTGCCTCATCTAGAGCCTCCCTTGCGCCTGGAGGTTTATTTCCAGGTGCTTCAGAGTCTCATTGAGTTGAGGAGATTGAACATCATGGTTAACCCTTCAGTGACCAAGCTCACAGGGGGACGGCCTCCTGCCCACAGGCCTTGCTGGGCGTGTGCTCAGCAGCAGAGATGTCCACAGACGGAGCACCACCAGATGCCTTCATGAGCCCTATCCCAAGCCTCCACAGTTCACCCAAAGTCCCTGGGCCTCTTCCCCTTGTCTTTGGGTAGTATCATGCTAATATCTATACTGTACGTGTGTGTGTGTGTGTGTGTGTGTGTGTGTGTGTGTGTGTGTGTGATTCCATAAAACCAGCACAGCACTGGGGACATGCTGTGTGTCCACTAATGCTTTTGAGTGACTAGTTGCTGCAGGTCTTACTCTATTGGACTGGAGCCTTGGTCCCAGTGAGGTAACCATGGCCTGCCAACTCTGGGTACTTCTTGAGCTGTCCCACCCAGTGTTGTATCCAGTTTGGGCTTCTATGGTGACCACACAGATTGCACACATGATAGGTGAGGTGATTTAGGTGGTCTGTTAATTACCAAAATGGTGACAAAATTGACCCTTTATTAGTTGTTCCCTTCTTCATGATGGCCTTGGAGGTCTCAGTTTGATACTAGCACAGTCAGCTAGTATCAAACTATATACTACCAGCAGACTGATCCAACAAGTGGGTTTGGTCCTTGGTGGGTTTCCATAAACAATGCAATACAACTGTGTCAATCATCTTTCTCATCACTGTGACAAGATAGCAGAAAGACAGCTGAAAGGAACAATACCTATTTAGCTCATGGTTTCAGAGGGTCCAGCATGGGGTGGGATATGAAAGAGGAAAGTGACTCACGCTGTAGCTCATGTTCCGCTGCCTTCCCATGTTTCCGTTTTTCCCTCTGTCCAGTCCTCCAACCCATTTGGATGTTGCTATCCACATAGAGGGGGTGGGTCTTGTCCTCTCGGTTCAGCTCCCCTGAAAATGCTCCTCAGTCACACCCAGAAGTGGTTCTCACTCATCTCCCAGGTAACTCTAAAGCTAGATAAATTGACGATGAAGGTTAATCACCACACCAGCTGTTTACGTGGCATTACACTGTGTCAGGTATGATAAGGTAGGGAGATGATAGAAGTGTACAGCAGGGTGTGACAGGTTCCAGGCAAGGCCAAACCGATGAGCGCGCAGTGTTTTTTAGCATCTGTGAAGAAGTCGGGAGCCAGTTACCTTTGCTTGTGTGCTTGTTTAGTATTGATGCACTTGTTTGTATTTGCTTTTTGTCTTTAAATAAGTCCCATGTATCTCAAGCTGGTCTCAGACTTCCTGTATAAGCCAAGGGGATCTGGCCCTTCTGACCCTCCTACCTGCACCCACTAGTGCTAAGTTTAAGGTGTTCGTCCACTCACCTCACCTCTTTCTAAGCCTCTTAATCCTTTTTTTGAATAAAGAATATTTAGTCAGCGTTTTTGGCAAGCAATATCATCAAATAGAATGTTAGCAGTGGTTTGTTTGTTTGTTTTGAGACAGGTGTGGATAGTATAGCCCTAGCTGGCCTGGAATTGGTTAAACAAACCAAAAGACTGAACTTTTGGCAATGCTCCTGCCTCCTGAGTAGTGCCAATGTATTTTTTTTCTTAAAGCTGCCATCTATTTCTGGTATGAATGCTTTTATAATACTTGAAATATTATGATTTTGTAATAGTAGAAGAAAGTCTTCTAATTAAGCATTATAAAGAATGTCAGTATGAAGAAAAAGAAAGTGGATGATGGATGAGGAGGTAGATTAGCAAGGTAAGAGTTTAGACAGTGCCCCAGAAAGGCAGCCCTTTGCAAATGTTCTCTAATCTTATGGGAACAGAAAGGCCCAGGTCAGGTCAGGAGTTAGCCAGTCCCCTAGCTGTATGCAGAGGCAAGGGACTCACTCCTCTTTCCTTCTACCCCAGTTTCTCTATCCCTGGAATGAAGGCTCAGGGGTGGTTAGCCACTCATGCCAACAGTGACATCTGCTGAATCATATCAGTGATTGGTGCCTATTTCACCTGCCTGGCAAGATAATGCAGGATATATATACAGTATCTGTGGGGATTGGCTCTAAGACCCCCACAGATCCCAAAATCGCCAATGTCCAGGCCCCTTCTATAAAATGGCAGAGTATTTGCAGAGAACCTGTCCCATCCCTCTGTATACTATACATCATCTCTAGTTGCGTTGAGATACTGAATACACTGTAAATGCTATGCCATACTGTTTTATTTGAGGATACTGACAAGAAAATGCAAACACAAAACAATTGCCTCCACCCCACATTTCAAAATCTTTTTTTTTAAGATTTATTTATTTATTATATGTAAGTACACTGAAGGTGTCTTCGGACACTCCAGAAGAGGACACCAGATCTCATTACAGATGGTTTCGAGCCACTGCCACCATATGGTTGCTGGGATTTGAACTCAGGACCTTCAGAAGAGCAATCAGTGCTCTTAATCACTGAGCCATCTCTCCAGCCCTCAAATTCCTTAATTACTATTATTATGTGTGTATATATCTATGATATGTGTAGTGTAAGTGTACATGTGGCATGGCCAGTGTGTAGGGGTCAAAGGGCAACTTTCAGGAGTCAGTTCTTCCAAGTGAATTCCCAGGATCTAACTCAGGTTGTTAGCACAGCTTTACCACTAAAGAAATGATGATGATGATGATGATGGAGGATGATGATGGTGGTGAGAGTAGTAGTAGTAATACAAGGAATTACTGGGGGGCCCAGGCTCCCTGGTTTTGGGATTACAGACATGTAGTCCACTCCAGGCCTCCAGTTGTTTCAGATCTGAAGTTGGTGTGACCAGAAGCAACACTGCCCCAGTGCTGCGATGTCCTGCTCTCCCCAGTGGTAACAGCCATGTTTCCCTTGCAGGTTAGCTGTTGGGAGCAATGGGCGACTGGAGCTTCCTGGGGCGGCTGCTGGAGAACGCGCAGGAGCACTCCACAGTCATCGGCAAGGTGTGGCTGACCGTACTGTTCATCTTCCGCATTCTGGTGCTGGGGGCGGCAGCGGAGGAGGTGTGGGGCGACGAGCAGTCGGACTTCACCTGCAACACACAGCAGCCCGGGTGTGAGAATGTCTGCTACGATCGCGCCTTTCCCATTTCGCACATCCGCTTCTGGGCCCTGCAAATCATCTTCGTGTCCACGCCCACCCTCATCTATCTGGGCCACGTGCTACACATCGTGCGCATGGAGGAGAAGAAGAAGGAGCGGGAGGAAGAGCTGCTGAGGAGAGACAACCCTCAGCATGGCCGGGGTCGCGAGCCAATGCATACAGGGAGCCCGCGGGACCCGCCACTGCGCGATGACCGTGGCAAGGTGCGCATCGCAGGCGCGCTACTGCGGACCTACGTCTTCAACATCATCTTCAAGACGCTCTTCGAAGTGGGGTTCATCGCGGGCCAGTACTTTCTGTATGGCTTCCAGCTGCAGCCGCTTTACCGCTGCGACCGCTGGCCCTGCCCCAACACCGTGGACTGCTTCATCTCCAGGCCCACGGAGAAGACCATCTTTGTCATCTTCATGCTGGCTGTGGCCTGTGCTTCACTGGTGCTCAACATGCTGGAGATTTACCACCTGGGCTGGAAGAAGCTCAAGCAGGGCGTTACCAACCACTTCAACCCAGATGCCTCAGAAGTCAGGCACAAGCCCTTGGACCCACGACCCGCGGCCACCAGCTCCGGTCCGCCCAGCGTCACCATTGGGTTCCCACCTTATTACACACACCCTGCCTGTCCCACAGTACAGGCAAAGGCCGCGGGATTTCCTGGGGCCCCACTACCGCCAGTAGACTTCACAGTGGTGACCGTAAACGATGTGCAAGGCAGAGGCCACCCGGTCAAACACTGCAATGGCCACCACCTGACGACAGAGCAGAACTGGGCCATCAGCAGAGCGGCAGAGCAGCAGACCCCAGCCAGCAGGCCCTCTACAGCAGCATCCAGCCCCGATGGCCGCAAGGGGCTCACTGACAGCAGTGGCAGCAGCTTAGAGGAGGGTGCCTTAGTGGTGACGCCAGAGGAGAGGGAGCAGGCTTTGGCCACCACAGTGGAGATGCACTCGCCACCGCTGGTCCTTCTGGACCCAGGAAGGTCCAGTAAGTCCAGCAGCGGGCGTGCCAGACCCGGTGACTTGGCCATCTAGCCATAGTCTCTCCAGATCCCTTTATAAACCTTCTCTTTCCCCTGTAGAAACCAAAGTAAACCAAAAAGCATTTCAAATCAACAGGTAGAAAGAGAAAAAAACAAACAAACCCAAAAAACAAAAAACCTGACAGCTCTGGAGTCCCCTGAGGGAAATCCTGAACAAACTGGATCAGTCTGGTTTTAATGCTTGCTGTTCTTGTCGCAGTGGGATAGGGTGGGGATGACACCAGCGTGTCTGAGATGGAGGTGGGGGGCAGGGTTGTTGGCTGCTAAAGATGCTCCCAGCAGTGTTCGCTCATGTTCCGCCTCCTCCACCGGCAGTTACTATTCTGTCGTGAGGAAGCAACAGGTGTTAGCAGCCCTTCAGTGGGGTTGACAATTGGGTTTCCATTCCTAAGCTCTCCCCAGCAGCCCAGAGAGTCACAGAGGCACTTAAGCTCTATCTCCGTTTGAGACTTTAAACTTAGAGTTGAATTTCATTTTGGGATATTTGCCAAACTGTACTAAAAAAAGACTTAGAGGGAACCTATCTAGTGTTGCCTGAGCTTCTGGAATTGCATGCGAAGTCCAGGACATCCAACTGCAGGCTGCAGGACAAAGCGACAGAGAGCAGTTGTCCTTCTGTGCTGGTTCCGTGGGACAGGGCCACGGGCAGTCCTGGTAGAGGCAGGTGGAGATGCGGAGACCCTGGAAAGCCCTTTCACAGAGGAGGCAGGCATGCCGTAGGTGTTCATTTATTTCTTTGATGACATTTTGTGCTTAGCCTGGATGGTGAAAGTATTTACACACCCCCTTCCCCACATACACATAGTTTTGCCTTTCATTAAAAAAAATAGTTCTGTTAAAATGATTACTGATCAGGGAGATGTTTAATGAGTTAAGGTTTTCCTTTCCTTTAAAACAAATTCACCTTCCACGGCAGCAGACTAATAATCACGGTGAGGATGTCTAGATGATAAATTAATCCCTGTGAGGATGTGTGATAGATAAAACTTGGGGGAACTCATGTGCGTTTTAAGTACTTGAAGTTTTAAAGTTTCTGAATTGGAGGCTCACTACTGTTACCAGGAAAAATGTTTATGCAGATGAATCACTGATGACCTACACTTAAAAGAAAGTACAAAATAAAACACTTCAAGCTCCAGGACCTTTTTTTTTCGTTGTTGTTGTTCTTTTTTTTTTTTTTTTTGACTATTTGCTTTCTAAAGTGTAAATAAAGTTGTCTTGATTTTACTCCCTGTGTAAGAATGTGTGGCTGATTGTGGGGCGTCTGCTGTTTTCCACCCACTTGAGCACTGTCCTCCTGGGAGGCTATTTATGTACATGGGCTGGCCTGAGAGAGGGCAGACTTCTCTTCAGCACACGCTGCAGTCAGTGGGGCTCCGCTGTGACTCCTTTTTTTTTTATAAGCCAATGGGTAGTGGCCATGCAGGGCCTGCCTCCCCTCTTTGCCTCCGCTCCACGTAGTTCATCCTTACTCAGCAAACATCACGCATTTTCCCATTTCATTTCTTTTTATAAGTCAATCTGATGGTTAATTTGGGGCTGCACCCCACACATTTTCAGTCTCCAGTGTTAGAGGGATAAAAAGTAATTTCTACACTCAGCCTTACTTATGCATATATACATAGTTCATTAATTCATTCTGCTCGATGTTCAGTGCAGTGAGCAATCACTGATGTTTAAAATACATTGACTTTCCATATGGAGCCTGTACCACAGTTAAATCCTTTGGAAAATTCTAGATACATAAGTGCTGACTCAGCACATGGAGTCTTTTTGGCTTGGGGGCAGGGTGTAGCTCTTTAGAGAGAAGGGTCATGAGGAAAAGCCCATGCTAAAGAGCATTCAGAGAAAAATCTTGGTTCTTGTAAAAAAACAAAACAAAACAAAAACCTCACTAGTAGTCACCAAAGAGCCAATATTCAGTCACTAGTGACTGTGGATGCTTCTTGAGTTCTTTGCAGTCTTGGGTGAGTGTGGATGCTTTTCTGAGTTCTGCAAGTTGGACTAAAATAAATGTTACGGTATGTAAGCCCTGTGCTTATCCACAGTTGACTTCTGGAGGAATATTTAGTTTTCACATCTGAAGATGGGGGCTGGGAGGATAGCATGAGGACCTGATCTGGGGGTGGGGCAGCACCCATTTTTTTTTAAAAAAAAAATGGGCTGTGGTGGCATGTGCCTGTCATCTGACACTGGGGAGGCGGAGACAGGAGGTCTCTGGAGTTGGCTGGCCAGTCTAGCCAAATAGGCTACCTTCAGGTTCAGTGAGATCCCTACCTTGAAAAGGTGGAGAGCCATTGAGGAAGATACCCCCACGCATGTGCATAATACATGCAACATTCTCAAACATACGAACATACACACACAAACTGAACTCTGTTCACAATCTGCTCACAAAAATGTCAATATTATTCGATTAGCCACAGTCTAACTGGCCTGTTAACAGGTAGTGATATCAACTTAGAATGACCTCCTTAAAAGCCACTGAATTATAGAAGTATCTTGCTATAAGACATTACCTACAGCATTCTTCTTGGGTCAGTGTGCAGACCCTGAGAAGAAAACGCTTGTCTTGCATGGTGTTGCTATTTGAAGTATGGTATCCTGGAGACGGGGCTTCCTGTCCCTTACAGCAGTGTGGAATTGCTCTGTATTTGTGCAATAAAAATAGAAATCTAGGTTGTTTTCAGTTTCTGGATATTACACATGGTGGGGGATACCCAGCAGGGCTCCTGTGTGCTCAGAAGAGAAGAGGAGGGGGCGAGGAGGGAAGAACTGTGGGAGGGAGTGACTGGACTGGGAGGGGGCAGTGAGTGGGATGTAAATAAATAAATAAATAAATAAGAAATCACCTCTATGGGCAAGAGTCCACAAAGATGTTTTCTGGCCTTTGAATGAACAGATTTCACCAACACTATTTTTCTCTTGATTTAATGGAAATTTTTTTCTAAACATTAAAAGTGCATATATTCGTATATAACTATTATACTTACAATAATGTTTAATTAAACATATAATTTTTAATCTTGCACCATGTAGCACATCCCAAGTGTGTGTGTGTGTGTGTGTGTGTGTGTGTGTGTATGCATTTTAGTTTGTTTTGGTTTTTCGAAACAGGATTTCTCTGTGTAGCCCTGGCTGTCCTGGAACTCACTCTGTAGACCAGGCTGGCCTCGAACTCAGAAATCCACCTGCTCGTGCCTCCAGAGCACTGGGATTAAAGGCGTGCGCCACCACCACCTGACTACTTCTTATACCTCTTTATTTAGATTCTTAGACATCAGCTGACCCTGAACCCAAAAATGTGAACAGAAACGGAAACAGCCACAGAACAAAACCCATGCTTACATTCTCAACATTCCTGAGAAGCTTAAATTTACTGAGCTAGATTTTGTTTATTGGTTGGTTTTTGTTGTTGTTAGTGGGGTTTTTTGTTGTTGTTGTTGTTGTTTTGTTTGTTTTTGTTTTTTTATAAAACCGAATCCAAAAAAGAAAAGAGAGGAAAGGTTGGGATGTGTATCTCTGACGAATCCTGGCTCTGGATAAGTAGATGAAGCACAGCGAGGGGAGGGGTGTGTGGCTCTTATGTGCTTTGGGGACAAGGTCTCACTCTGCAGCTCAGGCCGGCCTGGACCTCATGACAATTCTGCTTCAACTTCCCAGAGCATGAGCTAGCACACCTGGCTCACAGTGCTGGGCTCACCTGGCTCAGGGTCTTGTTGCTTTACATAGGGTCTATAGCTCAGGCTAGTCTTGAACTCTCTGGGTTAATGGTTCTCAACCTGTGAGTTGCCACCTAATTGGTTAAGGGTTTTTCCCCAGTTAAACCGCTATGCTCAGTAGTAATGATTCTTTTAATACTCAAAGATTCCTGAATAAAAAAAATCCTTTTTCCTGAGCTTTTTGTCTTTCTTTTGATCCTTGTCATTAATCCATGGATCTTCCCCATAAATACTAAGAACATATAGCATGACATAAGAGGGTAAATGCATTCAGTGAAGAATAATTAAATTAACCAGGTTATGGTGGCCATGCCTTTAGTCCCAGAACTTAGGAGGCAGAGGCAGACAGATCTTGAGTTCGAGGCCAGAGAAACTCTGTCTCAAAAAAAAAAAAAAAAAAAAGAAAGAAAGAAAGAAAAGAAAAGAAAAAAGTCACAAGTTTGGGATAGTCTAACAGACTTTAAATATCATGTGCAGGCATTGTGCATTTCCAGTCAGGGAGGAGGGGTAAGGGTGTGGCGTGGTGGTTAGCTCTTACCTGGCACGCACATGTCTTTCATCTTTTCTGAACTACACTGTAACTGAAAATAAGCATTTTCTAAAAATCAGTAACAACAAGTGGCCAGTGTTTAAATTGCTCATGGGTAAAATATCTGTAGTAATAGATTCCCCTGAGCAGGTTCATTTTGTCAGACCTTTTTAACACAAACTGATCAGTTAAGTTTCTGTTTGAGCTGAAATCCTTTTAATGCTTAAGTAGAGCTATCACGTGTGCACTGGGCAATGTCTACTTGTAATCACCGATACTGTTTTCAAGCAAAATTGTAAAAGGTCTACATACATTGAAGATTCCAGATTCTGCTATAAAGCAAATGCTCAGGGCTGTGCTGTGCTGTTGGCTTCTCTGTGTGTCTGTGATTTGCTTAGTAATCCTCGTATTGTAAAGTTGTATAGCCTCTGTGTGTTGATATTCTGCTACAAAATGGCATGCCATGCCCTGAAGAGAGCATTTCACAGCACTCTCCACCTGTCCTGCTCTTAACCTTCTTTCTGCGCCTACTCCATGATGCGCCCTGTGTCTCAACATTCTTTAGTGATTCATAACAGACTAGGTAAACTCAGCCTAAGAGCCTTTCCTTCTAGAACTTCCAGTCTCTTAAATTTGGCCACAATAAAAAGGCTTTTGACATTCTCTCCTTGAATATCTGTTTGCAAACATGCACACACATATAATATGGGATCAGATCAGGCAGGAGGGTGCCTCTCTCCTCGTTGGATGACTAAACCAAATCAAACCATAGCACAAGATGGCTTAATCAGTTTCATCACAGAAAATTGTTCTAAGACATGGAGGGGAATTATCCTGGCCAAAATGGAGTCACTTGTGGCACTGGTAAGGAGCACATGTTCCTGTAAATAATTCCTCACACAGAACTCTGTAAATAAAACATATGCTTGCATGCCCACACACCACCATCGCCACCACCACCACCACCACCACCACCACCACCAGAAGCAGCAGCAGCAGCAACAACAACAACAATAACAACAACCTCAATTAAAAATAATAAAGCTAAATGTGATAGCTCATGCTTTTAATCTCAGCATTTGGGAAGTTGAGGCAGACAACAACAACAACAATAAAATACCAGCTATAATCGAAGGAGAAAAGAAAGCTCTCCACGATGAACATGGGATTCCTGACCACATGACCACTGATCTACAAAAGATAACTGAAAGGATTCTTTGGAATGAAGAGAGAAGCGAACCATTCACTGCCACAGGGAAGAACAAACCACTCTTGAATAAAAGTTAAACAAGAGAGGATAAACAGAACACCAAACACTACAAAACCCAAGAAATGACAGGAAATAATACACACTTCTCAAAAATAGCTTTAAATACTGATAGTCTCAATTCCCTGATCAAAAACCCAGACTAGCAGACTGGGTTGGGTGTCAGAAACACCTCATCACAAAAGACAAATGATGCTTTGATGTGGAAAGATAGAAAATGTATCCAAGCAAATGGGAGCAGGACACAGGATGCTCACTTCTATCATCTGACAAGGTATATTCAGAGATAAAAATGCTCCCTTCATGCCACTTGATGAGTGAGCCACACATCAAGAGTACATTACGATTCTAAACATAAACATTGAACATGAACATGGGTGTGCCTAATTTAACAACAACAAAAAATACAACTGCAGATAAAGTAACAGATTAACTTCAGCACAGTGACTTGAACACTTCACTTTTATCAGTCAACAGGTCATCCAGGCAAGAAAGAAATAAATAAATAAAGGAAGGAAGGAGTGAAGAAAGGAAGGAAGAAGGGAAGAAAGAAAGAAAGAAAAGAAAGAAAGAAAGAAAGAAAGAAAGAAAGAAAGAAAGAAAGAAAGAGAGAGAGAGAGAGAAAGAAAGAAAGAAAGAAAAAGAAATAGGTCATTGATTGGGGAACAGGGGGAGGAAAGAGGGCTTATGGGACTTTCAGGGAGGGGGGAACCAGGAAATGGGAAATCATTTGAAATGTAAATAAAGAATATATCTAATAAATAAAAGAAAGGAAGAAAGAAGGAAAGAAAGACCTGAATTAAACAGCATCATAGGTAAAATGGACTTAATACATATCTATAGAACATTCTGTCCAAGTACTGCAGAATATACTATTTTTCTCAGCAGACCACAGAACATTCCCTAAATTAGATTATATATTGAACATAAAGCAAATCTTAACAAATAAAGGGAAACTGGGATAATTCCTATATTGTCTATTCACAATGAAATAAAACTTCAAATCCACAGCAAGAGAAACTCTTGAATATTCATGGAGATTAAATTACACACTACATTGTCTTCCATCCCAGAATTCCAGAGTCAGAGGCTGGTAGACTTCTGTGAGTTCAAAGCCAACCTGGTCTACAGAGTGAATTCCTGGACAGCAAAGGCTACATTGAAAAAATTTGTCTTCAAAAACCAGTAAATAATCTACACACTATTGAATGATGAATAGGTCATTGAAGAAATAAAATTAAAAAAATTCTTTAAATCAAAATGTAAACACAGTCCTAAGAGGAAAGATTATAACTCTGAGTGCCACATTATCCAAACTGAGAGATCCTACCCTAGTTACTTTTCTGTGACTATAATAAAATCACCTGACAAAAGCTACTTAGGGAGAAAGGGTTTATGCTGATGTACCATTTCAGAGGGATAGTGTCCATTATGGGGAGAAAGATATGCCAATAGTCAAGGAAGACTGCATAGAGGCAGGTACGGGAAGCTGGTTGATCACATTGCAGCCACTTGCAGGAAGCAAAAGGAGATGCTGGGTTAGTCCTGGGGAAGTCAAAGGGTGGAACCCATTATTAGAGTCTGGAGGGAATTACAAATTGGTCAAGGTCACTGTGAACAATGGATGAAAACGGTAATTTAGGATGAACTTGAGCTACTGTGAGCATGACCTCATAGGACACCAGCATCCAAGGAACCAAGTGTACGTACGGCCCGGGGCTCCTCCAAAATGCTAGCATCCCAAAGGAGGTTACTTAAAAATCAGAGGAAAGAGAATTAGAAATCTCCTCTTGAAGGATTGAAGGACAATTCTCTGTGATGATCCTGGTACTGAGTGGGAAGAGACCTTGTGAGAGGCCAAACCTATTCCATTTTGGGATTGGCCTCCATCTTTTTTTTTTTTTAATTCTTTAATCCTTTTTTACAGTCCAGTCTTCATCGCCCTCCCGGTCTGCCACCTGACCACTCCTCATCCCATACATTATCCTCCCACCCCACCCCATCCCCATCTCCAAGAGGATTTCTCCA
Source organism: Tokudaia tokunoshimensis (assembly GCA_036184795.1). Lineage (NCBI taxonomy): Eukaryota > Metazoa > Chordata > Mammalia > Rodentia > Muridae > Tokudaia > Tokudaia tokunoshimensis. The sequence goes on from BTHU01000011.1 coordinate 68,703,404, forward strand.
TCCACCCCCACCTCACCAGACTGCCCCATTCCCTGGGGCCTTAAGTTCCTCGAGGGTTAGGTGCATCTTCTTTCACTGATGCCAGACCAGGCAGTCCTCTGCTGTATATGTGTCAGGGGCCTCAATTAGATGCTGTGTGCTGCCTGGTTGGTGGTTCAGTGTCAGAGATCTCAGGGGTCCAGGTCAGTTGAAAGTGCTGTTTTTCCCATGGGGCCACCCTCCTCCTCAGCTTCTTTCAGCCTTTCCCTAATTCAAACGCAGGGGTCCCTGGCTTCTGTCCATTGGTTGGGTGCTAGTATCTGCATCTGACTCTTTCAGCTGCTTGCTGGGCCTCTTGGAGGAAAGCCATGCTAGGTTCCTGTCTGTAAGCACACCACAGCATCAGTAATAGTGACAGGCCTTGGGGACTCCACTTGAGCTGGATCCCACATTGGGCCTGTCACTGGTCCTCCTTTCCCTCAGGCTCTTCTCCTTTTTGTCCCTGCAATTCCTTCAGACAGGAACAATTCTGGGTCAGAGCTTTTGACTGTGGAATGGCAACCCTATCCTGCCACATGATATCCTGTCCCTCCACTGCAGGTGAATTCTACAAGTTCCCCCTCCCCACTGTAGAGCACTTCATCTAAGGTCCCTCCCTTTGAGTCCTGAAAGTCTCTCACCTCCCAGGTCTCTGTACATTCTAGAAGGTCCCCCCACCTCCTACCTCCAGAGGTTACCTATTTCCATTCTTTCTGTTGGTCCTCAGGACTTCAGTCCTGTTTCCCCAACCCCAATACCTGATCATGCTCCCCTTTTGCCCTCCCTGTCCCCTCTTCCACTCAGGTCTCTCCATCCCTCTGCCCCCCATGATTACTTTCCTCTCCCTCCCAAGTGGGATTGAGATATCCTCGCTTGGGCCCTATGTCTTGTTAACCTTCTTGAGTTCTGTGGATTGTATACTGGGTATTCTGTACTTTTTTGGCTAATATCCATTAGTGAGTACATACCATGCATGTCGTTTTGGGTCTGAATTACCTCACTCAAGATGATATTTTCTAGTTCCATCTATTTGCCTGCAAAACTCATGATGCCCTTATTCTTAATAGCCAAGTAGTATTCCATTGTGTAAATGAACCACATTTTCTGTATCCATTCTTCTGTTGTGGGACATCTGGGTTGTTTGCAGCTTCTGGCTATCACAAATAAGACTGCTATGAACATAGTGGAACACGTGCCCCTGTGCCATGATGGAGCATCCTTTGGGTATATTCCCAAGAGTGGTATGACTGGGTCTTCAGGTAGATCTATTTCCAATTTTTTGAGGAACCTCCAGATTGATTTCTAGAGTGATCATACCAGTTTGCAATCCCACCTGCAAAGGAAGAGTGTTCCTCTTTCTCCACATCCTTGCCAGCATCTGCTGTCACCTGAGCTTTTGATCTTAGCCATTCTGATTGGTTTAAGGTGGAATCTCAGGGTCATTTTGATTTGCATTTCCCTGATCACTAAGAAAAATCTTTAAGTGCTTCTCTCGGCCATTCGAGATTCCTCTGTTGTGAATTCTCTGTTTAGATTTATACCCCATTTTTTGATTGGATTGTTTCGGGGTTTTTTTGGTGGTTAGCTCCTTTCTTGAGTTCTTTATATATTTTAGATATTAGCTGTCTATGGGATGTAGGGTTAGTGGAGAATTTTTCCCAATCTGTAGGTTGCTGCTTTGTCTTATTGACTATGGCCTTTGCCTTACAGAAGCTTTCCAGTTTCATGATGTTCTACTTATCAATTCTTGATCTTAGAGCCTAAGCCATTGGAGTTCTGTTTAGGAAATTTCCCCCTGTGCCAATGAGTTTCAGGCTCTTACCCACTTTCACTTCTACTAGATTCAGTGTAGGTTTTATGTAGAGGCTTTTGATCTACTTGGACTTAAGTTTTGTGCAAGGTGACAAATATGGATCTATTTTCATTTTTCTACATATAGACTGCCAGTTAGACCAGCCCCATTTATTGAAGATGCTTTCTTTTTTCCCATTGTATATTTTTGACTTCTTTGTCAAAGATCAAGTGTCTGTAAGCGTGTGGTTTTATTTCCGGGTCTTCAATTCTATCCCGTTGATCAACCTGCCTGTCTCTGAACCAATACTATGCAGTATTTTTTACTATTGGTCTGTAGTATAGCTTGAGGTAAGGGATGGTGATACCCCCAGAAGTTCTTTTATTGTTCAGAATGTTTACGTTATTCTGGGTTTTTTGTTTTGGAATGAATTTGAGAACTGCTCTTTCCATGTCTTTGAAGAATTGTGTTGGGATTTTGATGGGGATTGCATTGAATCTGTAGATTGCTTTTGGTAGGATGGCCATTTTTACTATTTTAATTCTACCAATCCATGAACATGGGAGATTTCTGCATTTTCTGAGGTCTTCTTCAATTTCTTTCTTGAGAGACTTGAAGTTCTTGTCATACAGATCTTTCACTTGTTTGGTTACAGTTCCCCCAAGAAACTTTTATATTATTTATGACTATTGTGAAGAGTGTTGTTCCTCTAATTTCTTTCTCAGCCTGTTTATCATTTGTATAAAGGAAGGTTACTGATTCATTTGAGGTAATTTTATGTCTGACAACTTTGCTGAAATTATTTATAAGCTATAGAAGTTCTCTGGTAGAATTTTGGGGGTTTCGTATGGATACTATCATATCATCTGAAAATAGTGACTTCCTTGCTAATTTGTATCCCCTTGGATCTCCCTTTGTTGTTTTATTGCTCTAGCTAGAACTTTGAGCACTATATTGGATAGATATGGGGAGAGTGTGCATCCTTGTCTTGTCCCTGATTTTAGTGGGATTGCTTAGAGTATCTCTCCATTTAATTTGATATTGGCTGTTGGGTTGGCTGTATATTGCTTTTATTATATTTTGGTGTGGACCTTGAATTCCTGATCTCTCCAGTACTTTTAACATGAAGGGCTGTTGTATGTTGTCAAATGCTTTTACAACATCTAATGATCATGTGATTTTTTTGAGTTTGTTTTTATAGTGGATTACATTAATGATTTTCATATTGAACCAAACTCCATCCCTGGGATGAAGCCTACTTGATCGTAGTGAATAATGGTTTTGATGTGTTCTGGGATTTAGTTTGGGAGAATTTTATTGAGTACTTTTGCATTGTAAAGAGAAAAGCCTAAGAACTCGACCTGGAGTAGAACCCAAGCTGCACCCATGTATCAGGAAGGACCCTGGCTGGTACCAGGAATGGGGTATTGCTGTGCTAGGCCTCACAACATTTTTGTTTGGAAGAATGTGGATTTTGGGACTTTGGATTTGGAAAGCCATGGAAAGCTTTAAGTAGGGCTTTAATGGACCAGCCTAGTGGGAATATGGAAGCCAGTGGTGCTGAGGGTCATTTGAATGGTGTAGGCCTGATGGCCCAAGAGGTTTCAGTGGAGAAGAACTTTAATATGTGACTGAGAGACTGTTTTTGTGATGTTTTGGTGAAGAACATGACTGCTTTTTACCATTGTCTCAAGAAACTGCCTGAGGCTAAGGTAAAGAGATGTAATTAATTGCATTGACAAAGGAAGTCTCAAAAAAGCCCAACAGACACTTTGTTCTCTGGTTAAGTCTGACAAAGAGCATTTTGAACAAACATAGCAAACTGAGAAAGGAAAAATACAAAATATATAGTTTGAGCATTAAAGGGACATCAGGAAGTGAAATGGAGCTGAATCTTCTGTTCAAGGATATTAAATTGAATTAACAAGTACTATATTGAAAAGATATGGAGAGAGAGGGCAGCCTTGTCTAGTCCCTGATTTTAGTGGGATTGCCTCAAGTTTCTCTCCATTTAGTTTGATGTTGGCTACTGGTTTGCTGTAAATTGCTTTTACTATGTTTAGATATGGGCCTCGAATTCCTGATCTTTCCAAGACCTTTAACATGAAAGGATGCAGAATTTTGTCAAATGCTTTCTCAGCATCTAATGAAATGACCATGTGGTTTTTTTTCTTTGAGACTGTTTATGTAGTGGATTACATTGATGGACTTCCTTATATTGAACCATCCCTGCATCCCTGGGATGAAGCCTACTTGATCATGGTGAATGATCGTTTTGATGTGTTCTTGGATTCGGTTGGCAAGAATTTTATTGAGTATTTTTGCATCGATATTCATAAGAGAAAGAGACCTGAGATTCTCTTTCTTTGTCGGATCTTTGTGTGATTTTGTTATTAACGTAATTGTGGCTTCATAGAACGAGTTGGGTAATGTTCTTTCTGTTTCTATTTTGTGGAATAGTTTGAAGAGTATTGGTGTTAGGTCTTCTTTTAGACAACAAAAGGAGGTCAAAGGGATACAAATTGGAAAGGAAGAAGTCAAACTATCACTATTTGCAGACGATATGATAGTATACTTAAGCGACCCAAAGAACTCCACCAGAGAACTCCTACAGCTGATAAGCAACTTCAGCAAAGTGGCGGATATAAAATCAACTCAAGCAAGTCAGTAGCCTTCTTATACTCAAAGGATAAGCAGGCTGAGAAAGAAATAAGAGAAATGATACCCTTCATGATAGCCACAAACAATATAAAGTATCTTGGTATGACTCTAACCAAACAAGTAAAAGATCTGTATGACAAAAACTTCAAGTCTCTGAAGAAAGAAATTGAAGAAGACCTCAGAAGATGGAAAAATCTTTCATGCTCATGGATTGGCAAGATTAATATAGTAAAAATGACTATCTTGCCAAAAGCAATATACAGATTCAATGCAATCCCCATCAAAATCCCAACTCAATTCTTCGTAGAGTTAGAAAGAGCAATTCAAAAGTATATCTGGAATAACAGAAAACCCAGGATAGCTAAAACTATTCTCAAGAGTAAAAGAACTTCTGGGGGAATCAGTATCCTGGACCTCAAGCTGTACTACAGAGCAATAGTGTTAAAAACTGCATGGTATTGGTACAGTGACAGGCATGTAGATCAATGGAACAGAATTGAAGACCCAGTAATGAATCCACACTCCTATGGTCACTTGATCTTTGACAAAGGAGCTAAAACCATCCAGTGGAAAAAAGATAGCCTTTTCAACAAATGGTGCTGGTTCAACTGGAGGTCAACATGCAGAAGAATGAAATTGATCCATTCTTATCTCCGTGAACTAAGCTCAATTCCAAGTGGATCAAGGACCTCCACATAAAACCAGACACACTGAAACTAATAGAAAGGAAACTAGGGAAGAGCCTTGAATATATGGGCACAGGGGAGAATTTCCTGAACAGAATTCCAATAGCTTATGCTCTAAGATCAAGAATTGACAAATGGGACCTCATAAAATTACAAAGTTTCTGTAAGGTAAAAGACACTGTCAAAAGGACAAAGTGGCAACCAACTAACTGGGAAATGATCTTTACCAACCCTACATCCGACAGAGGGCTAATATCCAATATATACAAAGAACTCAAGAAGTTAAACTCCAGAGAGCCAAGTAACCCTATTAAAAAATGGGGTAGAGAGCTAAACAAAGAGTTCTCACCTGAAGAATATCTAATGGCTGAGAAGCACCTAAAGAGATGTTCATCATCCTTAGTCATTAGGGAAATGCAAATCAAAACAACCCTGAGATTCCACCTCATACCAGTCAGAATGTCTAAGATCAAAAACACAGGAGACAGTAGGTATTGGCGAGGATGTGGAGAAAGAGGAACACTCCTCCACTGCTGGTGGGATTGCAAGCTGGTACAACCACTCTGGAAAGCTGTCTGGCGGTTCCTCAGAAAACTGGGCATGACACTCCCGGAGGATCCTGCAATACCACTCCTGGGCATATACCCAGAGGCTTCGCCTGCATGCAATAAGGACACATGCTCCACTATGTTCATAGCAGCCTTATTTATAATAGCCAGAAGCTGGAAAGAACCCAGATGTCCCTCAATGGAGGAATGGATTCAGAAGATGTGGTATATTTACACAATGGAATACTACTCTGCAATTAAAAACAATGAATTCATGAAATTCCGAGGCAAATGGTCAGAACTTGAAAATATCATCCTTAGTGAGGTAACCCAATCACAAAAGAACACACACGGTATTCAGTCACTGATAAGGGCATATTAACCCAGAATCTCGGAATACCCTAGACACAATTCGCATATCAATAGATTTCCAAGAAGATGGAAGGAGAGACCCATGGTCCTGGAAAATCTGGATGTAGGGGAATGCCAGGACAGAGAAGCGAGAGGGGGTTGAATGGGGAAAAGAGGGAGGGAAGGGGGCTTATGGGATTTTCGGGGAGGGAGGAAACAGGAAAGGGGAAATGATTTGGAATGTAAATAAAAAAACTTAGAAAAAAAAAAGTAAATTGAATTAACAGAGTAGCGACCTTGGGGCAAGATTCCACCCAGCTCAATTTAGGTCCAAGCATCGTAGTACAAGCGTTTAATCCCGGTAGGCAAAGACAAGCAGATCTCTGAGTTCAGTGCCAGCCTTGAGTAGGGCAAGCACTAAATGAAGAAAAACTTAAATCAAAGCTTGGATGACCATACCTTTAATCCCAGTGTTTAGGAGACAGGCATGCAGATTTCAGAGTTCAAAGTTAGTCTATGGAGCAAGTTCCCGAACAGCCAACCTTAGGCAATGAAAGAGTTGGAAAACAGAAAGCTGGTGACAATGTAATAGAATGGGGGTGGGGGGAGCATGTTCCAGCTCCAGCAAGCAGCAAAACTCTGCAGCTTTATCCAAGTGACCAAATTAGGCATGAATTGTTTTGCAACATATTATTAATAAGGGATCAATATCACCTCTATCCCACACCAAGCAGATGAAGTTGAAGAGAAAATTTATTAGGATATGGGGAAAGTGGAGTGTTCATCAATAGTTTTTTGGGAGTGAGCTCAATCTTTTTTGATAGCAGTTCATTCCCGGAGCAAACACCAAATAGGATTCAGTTGCTGCAGATCAGTCCTCTACTCAAGCAGACACCAAGCAAAAACCAGAAACTAAAATCCAGTCCTGAGGAAGCTGCAAGACATGCCAACTAGCATGAAGAGAGCCCACAGAGTTAGAAAGATGACACGGGAATGTAGGTAGCATTTCTTCGACAAGATTTTCTCAGTGGCACCATTACCACAAGTAATGACTCAATAACACAGTGGAAGGTGAACCAATACCTGTGTGTAGTTAGTGAAGAACACTGACGAACACACCATACCACTGTTCAGGGCAATTCCCCCACTGTTAGTGGGGTCATATTTTACTCTGACTTCACAGGTCCTTTCACTTATTTGCTATATCAAATCATCCTTTCACCTGTGTCTGCTCCAGCCAAAGATCCTTTCACTTGTGTTCTCTTCAGAAAGACATCCTTTCACCTCTGTGCCCCAATGAAACATCATTTAGCATAATTAACTTTCCAAAGAATCTAGGAGTTTCCACTTCATCTAGCTTTAAAGTCAGGAATAGAAGTGGTTACTGGGTCAATTGATGCTGGTTAGCTGGAGAATAGAAATTAGTGGTTATTAAGAAGAGACCAGCATCACTGAGGTGAAATCTTAGGGGAAGTATTTTATGAGAACACACGAAAGCTGTGTTTAAGAGATTGCCAAGATTGTACCTCATGCTCTAGCTGGACATGGTAATGGGAGAGCATTAAACAGGTGGTATGGGTTCTTAAGATCTACAGGGGTCATGGAAAGCAGCTGAGCCTTGGCACTGGAAGAGGCCAGGAAAGGCCTTTGGTTTTGTTGTTGTTGTTCTTGTTTCTTTCTTTGTTTTTTTTTATTTTTTCTTCTTTATCATTTTTTTTTTTTTGGTTTTTCAAGACAGGGTTTCTCTGTGTAGCCCTGGCTGTCCTGGAACTCACTTTGTAGACCAGGCTGGCCTCGAACTCAGAAATCCTCGTGCCTCTGCCTCCCAAGTGCTGGGATTAAAGGCGTGCGCCACCACTGCCCGACATTCTTTATCATTTAAAATTCATAAATTTATTGCTATAACAAAGGATGCCCCCTTAAAACCTTTCCTCAGAGGTTTCCTCCATCCAGTGTCTTTTCCTTCATCTCTTAGAGGGTAGGCAAACCCTGGGTATTACTTCTACTCTGGTACATAAAGTGTATGTAGGATTAAGATCATCCTCTGCCACTGAAACTAAACAAGGCAGCCCTCTGCTACATATGTGCCTGAGGCCTCAGAACATCCCATGGAAGCTCATCGGTTGGTAGGCTTGACTCTAGGAGTTCCCAGTTGTATAGGTTGCATTTTTCAAGATGGGACTATGGGGATACCATGGCCATCAGGGCCAAGGGAAGGACAGTGGTGAAGGTTTGGCCTTAGGAGCAGTTGATATCCTGGGACTGAAGTGGTCTCGCAAAGAATTAGAGGCTAGGCATCAATGAGGGAGCCTATGAGAGGCTATTGGTGAAGCCTAGATACAGTAGAAGACCCAAGTCTATTGGAGATGCCAATACCATGAGATTTCCCCCAACAACAGAAGCAAAGGAGGGCAATCAACCAAAGCCAAGAATGCTACACAGGGCAGTGATGGAGAAGTGACACAAGCCATGCGGAGGAGCCCCCATGATCATGTATGGATCCCAGAAATTGGAACAAGAATATGAAAATTATGGTTGCCTTGGAGACTCCACAATATTAAAGAGGTCAGTGCCATAGATAACCTGCCCAGAAAAGTTGTTAACAAAGGGTGGAACCATTGAACGAGAAATACTTGTGCTGCCGTCAAGAAAGGTGAAAGGCTTTGGAGATATGAAGAGCGCATTGACAGCTGACATGGAGACACAGAGTTTGGAATTTGCCCAGCTGACTTTTGATCTTGCTTTGGTTCAGTGTTTCCTCACTATGACATTTTGGAATATGAATATATATCCCGTGAAGTTTGAGGTCCGTGATCCTCTCTTTGACTATGACTTGTATTGCACTACACTTAAGTCATTAGATGACCATCAGCACAGATGTTGAACTTCGGACTTTAAACATTTTTGACAGTGTTATAGACCGGGGGGACTTTTGAACTTCAACTGAATGTTTTGGCATTCTGTTATGACTAGGTATAGACCCTTTAGAGTCATGTGTTTGAACAAGGGACAAGGGAGTGGAATGTGGTGGTTTGAATGCCCTTGGCTCAGGGACTGGACTCAGGAGATCCCAGTGTAAGCTTCCTTAATTCCAAACAAATCACAATCAAAAAATGGACACCTCTAACCTACGTCAGTGGATGCACTTACTAGGGATGGTGATACCAAGCAGGCAAGAAAGAACTTCCTTCATTTGTGACCTTTCTATAGATTTATAGCAGAAAATATGTCCAACTCCAGATCCTGGGTTTCCCACCTCTAAAGACTGGGAAAGGGTGATTTTCCCACCTCAGATATCTTGATCAGAAGTAGAACTCCTTGGTTCAAGTGACTGAGATAAACTTCTCAGAAAGGTGCCTAGATATTTGAATCTTTAGTGAAATCTAGTTGTAGTCAAGTTGAAGGCAGTCACAATGTCTACCTGACTCACAGTCATATCACCTGAGGTTATGATTAATTTCCAAAATAAAGAATAGCTGGATCTTAATTGCACCTAAACAGATGTAACTGTCTTTGGTTGAAGGACAAATGCAATATATATATATATATATATATATTTATATTTATATATATGCATATATATATAAATGCATGTGTATATATGCATATATATACACATATATATGTTTGTATATATGTATGTATATGACAGACCTCCTTTTCATATCTGAAACTTAAATATTTAGATAAGTTTTCATATTCTGTTCGTTAATATTACCTCCACCACTAATAGACAACTCAATTTCTAACCTGTTTTCCCAGTGTTCTGAAGAACTGGAGTTGTGAAACATTGACCACGAGTTCTCTAGTCAGAGGGACCCAGAATGAAAGAGCTGCTAAGCTGGTGTCTGGCAAGTCGAAGTTCCCCTTGTGGAGTAAGGGCCTCAGGGCCAGGAATCAGAGGAACATCAAGGGTAGACAGCAGGTGTTCTGCCAAAAGGGAACCTCCACCATTAAGTACAACATCCCCTCCTCTCTACTCTACACTTAAGTCCTCCACTGAAGTGACAAGAATAAAGCATGAGAAGAGAGTCATGTCATAGACATGTATGTAATTTCACATTTTCCTTTCCAATGAGAAAAGAGATTGAGTATCCATATAATGCCGTATGATACTGGCGGGTTTTTTTTTTTTTATGAGGGAAAAAAAACTCTCAAAATATCTTCACTGAGAACTTGAGCTGTCATCACAAGTTGACCAGTGTATCTGAAGGTTGTTGTCCCTTCATGGAGTGAGGCAGGGAGTCCATGTGGAACGGTCAATGGATAGGTGGCATTCCAGGCATCCGTTGTGGGAAACGTTGAATGGACATCATCAGCGATGGGTTCCCATGGAGCTGTCCAGAAGATGCAGAAACCCCATAACACCAAGGCTGGTATACTGGAGAGGCATCAGCATTGAAGGTTGAGGGTCCATGGAAGGCAGGGGTTACGGGAGCACCTGAGAGGAGAAGAAACAGACAGAGCATAAACATGGCATCCTCCATGGCACTCTCCCTGAGTCACTCCAAGTAATTGCCTGGCCTCTGGATTCCAGTCAACTCTGAACAAGTCCCCATCCCATTGCCTTGGGCTGACACAGGAAGTTAGACACACAGAGGACACTCCTGTGGGAATGGGGATTTACTACACAGTCTGCTCAGTTCTGTGCTCATGAAGGACAGGTCAGCTGATGCCACTATTTACAGTACCCAAAGAGTCTATGCAGAAGAGACTAACCTGGGACAGGGCCTCCCTGGCATTTGTGGCCCAAGATCCTGTAGAGGGCCTCTGCATAAGGAGAAAACAAGGGTACGGTCCCTGGTCTCTCATTACAGAGAGTCCTGTGCAGATCCTGCAGGCTCAGCATCAGGTCCAAACAGCTTTCCCAGCTCTTGATCAGGCCCATCTGATAGAGACGCTGACAAACAGCACTGGTCTTCTCCTGGATCTTCTTGGCTCGGTGGCCGAGTTCCCGTTCCACCACTTCCCACTGCTGCAGGAAGATTCTGATTTCGTGGTCAGTCCACGGGCTAGGGGAAGGACCTGCAGGGACAGAGGGACTTGACGAGTGTATCAGAGGTAACACATATGTACATTGTCAAATTTTATCAGGGATTCTTCCCGCACAGTGAAGTGACAAAAATGGCCTCTTTCTGTTTTCAAGAGGTTAGGATCATTGCTTGAGAGCCCAGGATCCAGAGTCTACACGGCTCTTAATACCAAGAGGTACACCAACTGGGAATTCATCTGTGTCTTCATCTATCGAAAGTAAGTATCCTTTTAGAGTTTATGTTTGAGTAAAGGGGAAGATTATAAGAAATATTAAGCAATATAGGAAGACTACACTGTCTCAACTTAAAATGATGAGAGACACAAAGAGAAGCCAAGATCAGTTCATTAAGTTATTTTATGATATGGGTTTTCCTTCCATACTGCTGGCCATTCTACAACTCGCTAACCTTAAGACTAGAGTTTCCAGTTCATCACACTGCTCTGCTTGCCTCTGAGTCTTCCACCCCAGGGATGGAATTAAAGGCATGGGATGCCAGTCTCACACATTTGCTACATATCTTCATTTCTTTTGACTTAACCTTACAACCAGACACAGACAGAATTTTTTTGATTTAATACTTTGTAACTGCCGGGCCGTGGTGGCACACGCCTTTAATCCCAGAACTTGGGAGGCAGAGGCAGGAGGATTTCTGAGTTCGAGGCCAGCCTGGTCTACAAAGTGAGTTCCAGGACAGCCAGGGATACACAGAGAAACCCTGTCTCGAAAAACCAAAAAAAAAAAAAAGAAAATGAAAAACAAAAAAAAAATACTTTGTAACTAAGACATAATCAACTAGACATCAAAGACCTGCCATGACAAGCCACCCGCCAGTCAACGCCTGACAACAATCTCACCTGAGGTCATGCCTAATGTCCAAATGAAACAATAATCAGTATTAAATGACAGAAAGTTGATATAACCATCCAAGGAGGAATGGCCAATGCATTGTATCTTTAAGTAGGGCATAATTGAGCCTACCATGATATAATATCCCCCAACAGACACATGCAGTATAAATTTACAAGAGGCAGTAATGTCAAAGGATATTGGAATTTCAATCATGCCAGGAGGAATTCAGTATATCACTCTTGGACATCATCAGTGATGAAATCCCATTAAGCCTTCCAATAGGTGGATGGATGTGATAATCCCAAGGTGCATACCTGAAGAGTCTGCCCCACCAATGCAGAGGTTAGGTGTGTGGTCAGCAGGGAGGATACCACAGCCATCATGCCAAGGACCTGTAAGGAGGAGAAAGAGAGAGAACGTAAGCAGGGCACCCTCACTTTCCCTGCAGCACTCAAAGTAATTGCCTAGCCTCTGGGTCAGAGTCCACTAAGAACAAGTCCACCTTCCATTGCCTTGGAGTGACTGAGGAAGTTAGACACCCAGAGCAGACTGCTATGTGAAGTAAAGGTCTCTGGGAAAAGGACTTGCCTCAATTCTGTGCTCTGCTCTATCCCCAGCGGATGCTACCCTCCGGGACTGTGAAGACGCTTCTACACAAGGGACTCACCTGGAACACGGCCTCTCTGGGACTTGTGGCCCAAGATCTTGTACACTTCCCATGCATAAGGAGCAAACAAGGGGTCAGGCCGGGCCTCCTCATTACAGAGAGCCTCGTGAAGGTCCTTCATCTGCAGCATCAGATGAAGGCAGCTCTTCCAGCTCTTCCTCAGACGCCGCTTAGAGAGGCGCCTGCTAAGGGACTTGGCCTTCTTATCCATTTTCTCGCCTGGGCTCCCCATTTTATATTCAACTACTTCCCACTCTTGCAGGAAGATCCAGATTTCAGGCTCATTCCATGGGCTATCAGAAGGACCTGCAAGGGACAGAGGAGTGGGATGAGGATATCAAAGGTCACACAAACGGCAGCATCAACTTTTCTCAGGGACTCTTGCTGCACATTGATTGGCCAAAAACGGCTTCACTCAGATATCAAATGGTTATGAACACTGTCTTCCCAACCCTGTTTCAACACCTAGCCTGCTCTTAACAGTCAAGTACAATCACTGGGAAAGCATAGGTGTCTGCAGGTTTAGGGAAGGTGTCCATGAATACAACAGGATACACAGCATTAGTGCTACCCAGGCACGTTGTGCCTACATAGACTCAGAACCACAACCAAAACGGGGAGACAGGCACGCATCAGGGACCACTGACTGCCAGCCTATCCTTGCCACAGATGTCCACATCTGGGCTCTTGCATCTACTCACAGTCTCAGAACACAGAAACATAAGAGCAGAGTTCAGGGATTCTCAGGGATTTGACTCTGAGTACCTGAGAACCACCGGCTTTCCTGCCTCGGATTCCTTTTTCTATTGGCTTCTTGGGTGTTTCTCGCACTTTGGACTTGGTTGTCCTGTCTCTGTGCAGAATGGATACATTACATATTAAAATAGGTTCATGCTACAGGAATCCCTGTCTCCTATCTATGAATGGCCTCAGGAACCAGACCTCAGTGGCATAAGCTAAGCAATGGACTCTTACTTCCTCATCCATGGTACTGGTCCGTTCTCATGTAATGGGACAGGAGTCCTGTGAACTTAAACCAAGGAAGATCTAGAGGGAACAGGACAGGTGCCCTTGATCAATGGAACGTAAGAGACAGAAGCACCTCTCCTTTGAGAAGACCACTGCCATTCCCTCCAGTTCACTTTCTTCCCATCTTTGGCAGGGGAAATAATCCCTTTCAAAATCTCCTAATAAACTCCAGCTGTGCTTCAAACATAAAAAGGTATCACACAAACTGTGTGAATCGATACTCTCCCATCCTGAATCACAAAACATGGGTGTCCTCAGGTGAACATGTGCCATTCACTCCTAACAGGTATGTGGATTCCCAGAAATACAGTGTGGTTTTGGCCACACAGACGGTTGTGGGCTAGATTTGAACAATTAAGATGCAGTCTCAATGAACTTAAACCAAGGAATCCAAGCACAAAAGAAATCTAGATCTAGTTCCTCTTCAAAATATAGTTATGGGTTCAAATTTCAGGAAGTGAATCATGTTTAGCCATACGTCCAGACACAAGTATCCCATCTATTTTTCAGACAATATGAGTGAATTTTCCCCAACTCACTGGCATTTTCTCGCCTGATCTTCCTTTGCTGAACACAATGAGGAAAGTAGGGTCAGCTGTGTCCTTGTCTTCACAAGCGTCTGGAGTATACGGAGAGCTCTGCGTAGGTCCCAGGACTTCTGCGCAAATGTGGTCTTTATATAGGTCTTCAGTTTGATTGAATCTGACCCACTGGACCTGTAGAGTAGGGCGGGTCAGGAACTGCCTTTAATCCCACCTCACATGATGAAGAATGAAATAGTCAATTTTAACGTGTTTTCCTATATATTTCTTGAATTTTATCAGAAATATTTTCCTTCTAGATCTTCAATTTTTTCAGAAAATGTTTATAATTCCACTTTCAATCAACTTAGAAATATTTTATGACTACCATTTTATCTGTAATTTTCCATGATAATGTTCAATTTTAATGTTATTGTATATCTTTCTACAATTTCATTAGAAATATTTCCCATGTAAATCTTCACTTCTATCATAAAATGTTTTTACTTCCTTTTTCAATTAATTTAGTAATGTTTTTCTATTATTTTACTCATTAATTTTCATGAAAATTGTCAATCTGTATGTGTTTTTCTATGTGCTTCTTCAATTTTGTTAGAAACATTTCCATGTAAATCTTTAATTTTATCATAAAAGGTTTTACTTCCTTTTTCATTAAAAAAGAAAAAGAAAAAGAAATAAGAAGGATCCAGCGTCTTGATCAGCATCTCCTTTGCTTCACAGCAAGAACCCACAGTCTCCATTAAAAACTGTCAAAGAAACAAAGTAACAACAAGCGAAATAATGTTAGTTCCTCCCATTAGACTGTTTATTGACATAGTCCTGGGCATTCTTCCACTCACTAAAATTCAGACCAAACTCTGGAGCACAATACACTGATCTACCTGCCTGTGGCTCCCCCTCTGCTGTGATGGGATCAAAAGGATGGCTCAATGATCAACAGATTTGTTAAATACCTTTAAGTCATGTAAACTTCATCAGAAACTGAGAGGAACAGAATTTTGTTTGTAAACAGTTCTTTGCAGTAGAGAATCATGTGTCTTCTTTTATTAGATATGTTCTTTATTACCATTTCAATGTTATCCCCTTTCCCCTTTACCCCCCCTTACAGAAACTCCCTATCCCATCCTCCCTCCCCCTGCTTCTAGGAGGATGTTCCTCTACCTACCCTACTGCCAAGTCTCCAAGTGGATTCCCCTCCATTGGGGCATCTATTGAGCCTTCATAAGACCAAAGACTCTCCTCCCATTGATGCCTGACAAGGCAATCCTTTGCTACAAATGCAGCTGGAGCCATGTGTACTCCTAGGTTGATGGCTTAGTCCCTGGGATCTCTGGGGGGTCTGTTTGGTTGACATTGTTGTTCATCCTATGAGGTTGCAAATCCTTTCTCTTACTCCTCCACTGGGGATCTAGAGTTCAGGCCATTGGTTGACAGCTAGCATCTGCCTCTGTATTTGTAAGGCTCTGGAAGGGCCTCTCAGGAGACAGCCATATCAGGTTCCTTTCTGCAAGCATTTCTAGGCACCGACAATAATGTTGGGTATGGTGATTGCATTTGGGATGAATCCCCAAGTGGGACAGTCTCTGGATGGCCTTTCCTTCAGTCTCTGCTCTACACTTTATCTCCATTTTTGCTCCTGTGAGTATTTTGTTCCCCTTTCTGGGAAGGACCAAAGCACCCACACTATGGTCTTTCTTCTTCTGGAGCTCCAAGTGCTCTATGAATTGTAGTTCGGGAATTCTGAGCTTTTGGCCTACTATCCACTTATCAGTGAGTGAATACCATGTGTGTCCTTTTGTGACTGAGTTACCTCACTCAGGATGATATTTTAGAGTTCCATCCAATTGCCTAAGTATTTCATGAATTCATCATTTTCATAGATGAATAGCACTCCATTGTATGAATGGAGTACTACTCACCAGGGTAGAAAAAATATCAACTGTATGTCATGGGTGTGAAGCTTTGGCGCAGATGTTTCTTTTCCTCTTTCTTTAACACAAGTTTGGGATTTCATGGTGCTGACCTAGATCTCCCTGAATAGCATAGGGTGACAGGGAAATCTTGATGTCCCCAAACTGGTTCAGGATATTTGCCTATGCATAAACCCCGCACCTGAACAAAGTCCAATATTAAGGAATTAAGAGGCGAGGAGCCCTGTATCAGAACAGGCTTCCTTCATGGCCAATATATCCTGCCTTCACTAAGATGTGAACCAAACACAGTTACTAAGCCTTAATTGAGAGTAGAACATAGATATGCCACATATATTATTCAGATTCTTTTAAATTACAGTGTTTATAGAATATACTTATATATGTCCTTATATGTGAGATTCATGTTACAGATAAATAGGTAGGCAGGTAGGTAGATAGATATGCCCAGAAGAAAGTAACTTTATTAAAAGAATCTTTTAATTGGGATTGATTAACACCCTTAAATGTGTGGTGGTTGAAAATGCTTGGCCCAAGGAACCGCACCCTGGTGAGATGTAGTCTCATTAGAACAGGTTTGGAGTTGTTGGAAGAAATGTCATTGTGGGAATGGGTATTCAGACCCACCTTTAAGCTGTCTGAAAAGAGGAAGTCCTGGTTTCCTCTGATAGAGGTGTACAGTCCTTAGGTGCTCGACTCCTATGTCTGCGTGGATGCTGCCATCATTCTTGGCTTGATGATATTGGGCTGAACCTCAGAGCCCTATGTCATTTCCAATTGTTGTCATTCCTAAGGGTTGTTGTTCATTGTGTCTCTCTAGAGCAATGGGAACAGAAAGTAAGGCAGAAGTTGGTACCAGGAGTGAGATATTGCTGGGATAGGCCTTAACATATTTTTAATTAGAGGAATGCAGATTTGGGGACTTTGAGTTTGTAGACGTTGGATTGGGAAAGCCATGGAATGACTTAGGTGGAGCAGGATGGGTCATTCTGATAGGGATGTGGATGGCATTGGTGTTGATGGTGATGTGAACTGTGGGTGCTTGGCTCAAGAGGTTTCAGAAGAGAGGAAAGTTAGTATATGGCCTGTTTTTCTGATATTTGGTGAAGAATGTGGCTGCTCTTTGTCCTTGTCTGAAGAGTTTGTCTGAGGCTAAGGTGAAGAGACAGAGATGAAATGCATTGACAAAGGAAGTCTTTAAAAAGTCCAGCATAGACATTTTTCTGTGGTTTACTGTGATCGGGACCATGAGCACCAAGCAGAGCAAATTTAAAAATAAAACCCAAAATCTAAGGTTCAAGGAGTAAAGTGTCACCAGAAGTGAAATGCAGCTGATTTCTGTGTTCAAAGAGGTAATGGGATTAAGGGAATGGTGTTCTCTGGGTAAGATCCCACCCAGAGAAGCTTATCGATGTGTTTTCACGTGAATAATTAAAAATTTGATGTTTTGCAGGGCAGTGCTGGCACACGCCTTTAATCCCAGCACTTGGGAGGCAGAAGCAGGCAGATTTCTGAATCCTAGGCAAGCCTGGTCTACAAAGTGAGTTCCAGGACAGCCAGGGCTATAGAGAGAAACCGTGCCAACAAAAACCAAAAAAAAAAAAAAAAGAAAAGAAAAATTTGCTGTTTTAATCTGGAATTCAACAAGCATGAAGTGGAGGGCACCCTTGTGAACCTCTAAGAAACAGACCTTGATCTAGATCTTGAGGGACAGGCGCCTTAAAGTGTTTTGGTCCCAGCCTGGGGGTACACACCTTTTATCCCAGGATACAAATGTAAACAAATCATTAAGGTCAAGGCTAGCTTGGGACAGAACCAACTCTAGGCACAGAAAAGTGCAAGTGCAGTCTGGTGGTACACAAGTTTTATCCAAACCCTCAGGAGACAAAGGCCTTAAGATGTCTGAGTTCCAAGTCAGACTAAAGATTAAGAGCCAAGAAAGCCAAGCTTAGACAATGAATGAAATCATTGAGCACAGAAAGCTGGTACAGATGGAATAGAACATGGGATGCCATGATGCCGACCCAGCATTCAGCAGAACTCTGCAGCATTGGCCAAGTTCTTCACTAACTATCAATTATTTTGCAAACTTCTATTAATAAGTGTTCGATCTCACCCCTACCCCACATCAAGCATCCGTAGTGGAAGAGAAAAGTTATTAGAATATGGGGGATGTCAAGTTGTCCATCAATAGTTTTGTTGGAGTGAGCTCAATCTTCTTTGATAGCAGTTCAGTCCTGTAGCAAACACCAAATCAGATTGAGTGGCTGCAGACCAGTCCTCTACTCAAGCAGACACCAAGCAGAAATCAGAAGCAACAGTCCTTGAAGAAACTATAAGACATTCCAACTAGCAGGAAGAGAGCCCACAGAGTTAGAAAGATGACACAGGAATGTAGGAAGCATTTCTTGGGCAAGATATTCTCAGTGGCACCCTTACAACAAGTAATGACTCAATAACACTGTGGAAGGCGAACCAATACCTGTGTGTAGTTAGTGAAGAACACTGACAAACACACCATACCACTGTTCAGGGCAATTCCCCCACTGATAGTGGGGTCATATTTTACTCTGACTTCACAGGTCCTTTCACTTATTTGCTATATCAAATCATCCTTTCACCTGTGTCTGCTCCAGCCAAAGATCGTTTCACATGTATTCTCTTCAGAAAGACATCCTTTCACCTCTGTGCCCCAATAAAACATCATTTAGCATAATTAACTTTCCAAAGGATCTAGGAGTTTCAGTTTCAATGTGACTCTAGCTTTAGAGTGAGGAACAGAAGAAGATACTGGGCCAATTGACGATTGTTAGCTGGAGAATAGAAATTAGTGGTTATTAAGAAGAGACCAGCATCACTGAGGTGAAATCTTAGGGGAAGTATTTTATGAGAACACAAGAAAGATGTGTTCAAGAGATTGCCAAGATTGTACCTCATGCTCTAGCTGGACATGGTAATGGGAGAGCATTAAACAGATGGTATGGGTTCTTAAGATCTACAGGGGTCATCGAAAGCAGCCTAGCCTTGGCACTGGAAGAGGCCAGGAAAGGCCTTTGGTTTTGTTGTTCTTGTTATTTGTTTGTTTATTTTATTTGTTCTTTTCTTCTTTCTTCATTTAAAATTCATGAATTTATTGTCATCCCAACGGATCCTCAGAAGTTTCCTCCATCCATTGCCTTTCCCTTCTTTTTTAGAGGGTAGGTAAACCCTGGGTATTACTTCTACTCTGGTTCATAAAGTATATGTATGATTAGGATCTTCCTCTGCCACTGAGACTAAACAAGGCAGCCCTCTGCTACTTATGTGCCTGAGGCCTCAGAACATCCCATGGATGCTCTTTGTTTGGGAAGTCTGACTCTAGGAGTTCACAGGTGTCCAGATTGCATTTTTCTTGATGGGACTCTGGGGATATCATGGCCATCAAGGCCAAGGGAAGACCATTGGTGAAAGTTCACCCTTAGGAGAAGTAGATAACCTGGGACTGAAGAGGTCATGCAAAGAATTAGAGGCTAAGCATCAATGAGGGAGCCTGTGAAAGCCTATTGTTGAAGCCTAGATGCAGTAGAAGACCCCAGTCTATTGGAGATGCCAATACCATGAGATTTTCCCCAACAGCAGAAGCAATGGAGTGCAATCGACCAAAGCCTAGAATGCTACACAGGCAGTGATGGGTGGGGAAGTGACACAAGCCATGTCGAGAAGTCCCGATGATTACGTGTGGATCCCAGACACTGGAACAAGAAGCTGCAGATTTAGGTTGCCTTTGAGACTCCAGAATATTAGAGAGGTCAGAGCCATAGATAAGCTGCCCAGGAAGGCTGTTAACAAAGAGTGGAACCATTCAACGAGAAATACTTGTGCTGCCGTCAAGAAAGGTGAAAGGCTTTGGAGATACGAAGAGCGCATTGACAGCTGACATGGAGACACAGAGTTTGGAATTTGCTCAGCTGACTTTTGATCTTGCTTTGGTTCAGTGTTTCCTCACTATGACGTTTTGGAATAGGAATATATATCCCGTGAAGTTTGAGGTCTGGGATCCTCTCTTTGACTATGACTTGTATTGCACTACACTTAAGTCATTAGATGACCATCAGCACAGATGTTGAACTTTAGACTTTTAATATATTTGAGAGTGTTATAGACAGTGGGGAATTTTGAAGTTGAACTGAATGCATTGGCATTATGTTATGGCTATGTACGGCCCCTTTAGAATTATGTGTTTGAACAAGGGGCAATAAAGTGGAATGTGCTGTTTTGAATGCCCTGGTCTCAGGGACTGGACTCAGGAGATCCCGGTGTAAGCTTCCTTAAATCCAAACTGATCACAATCTAAAAAGGACACCTCTAACCTAAGTCAGTGGATGCACTTACTAGGGATGGTGATACCAAGCATGCAAGAAAGAACTTCCTTCATTTGTGACCTTTCTATAAATTTATAGCAGAAAATATGTCCAAGACCAATTCTTCTGTTTTCCACATCTAAAGATTGGGAAAATGATATTTTCCCACCTCACAGATCTTGATCAGAAGTAGAACACCCCGGTTCAAGAGACTGAGATAAACTTCTCAGAATGGTGCCTTGATATTTGAATCTTTAGTGAAATCTAGATGTAGTCAAGTTGAAGTCAGTCACAATGTCATCCTGACTCACAGTCATATCACCTGAGGTTATGATTAATTTCCCAAATAAAGAATAGCTGGATCTTAATTGCACCTAAAGAGATGTAACTGTCCTAGGTTGAAGGGCAAATGCAATATATATATATATACATATATATACATATATATGTGTGTGTACATGTATATATGTATTTGACAGACCTCCTTTTCGTATCTGAAACTTAAATATTTAGATAAGTTTTCATATTCTGTTCATTAATATTACCTCCAGCACTAATAGACAACTGAATTCTAACCTGTTTTCCCAGTGTTCTGAAGAACTGGAGTAGTGAAACACTGACCACGAGTTCTCGAGTCAGAGGGACAGAGAATGAAAGAGCTGCTGAGCTGGTGTCTGGCAAGTAGAGGCTCCCCTTGTGGAGTAAGGGCCTCAGGGTCAGGAATCAGAGGAACATCAAGGGTAGACAGCAGGTGTTCTGCCAAAAGGGAACCTCCACCATTAAGTACAACATCCCCTCCTCTCTACTCTACACTTAAGTCCTCCACTGAAGTGACAAGAAGAAAGCATGAGAAGAGAGTCATGTCACAGAAATTTATGTAATTTCACATTTTCCTATCCAATGAGAAAAGAGATTGAGTATCCATAAAATGCCGTATGATACGGACGGGGTTTTTATTTTTTTTTAAGAGGGAAAAAAAGTCTCAAAATTTCTTCACTGAGAACTTGAGCTGTCATCACAAGTTGACCAGGGTATCTGAAGGTTTGTGTCTCCATGGAGTGAGGCAGGGAGTCCATGTGGAACTGTCAATGGATAGGTGGCATTCCAGGCTTCCGTTGTCGGAAACGTTGAATGCTGAGTGGACATCATCAGGGATGGGTTCCCATGGAGCTTTCCAGAAGATGCAGACACCCCATAATACCAAGGCTGGTATACTGGAGAGGCATCAGCATTGAAGGTTGAGCGTCCATTGAAGGCAGGTGTTACCGGAGCACCTGAGAGGGGAAGAAAGAGACAGAGCTTAAACATGGCATCCTCACTCTCCGTGAGTCACTCCAAGTAATTGCCTGGCCTCTGGATCCCAGTCAACTCTGAACAAGTCCCCATCCCATTGCCTTGGGCTGACACAGGAAGTTAGACACACAGAGGACACTCCTGTGGGAATGGGGATTTACTACACAGTCTGCTCAGTTCTGTGCTCATGAAGGACAGGTCAGCTGATGCCACTATTTACAGTACCCAAAGAGTCTATGCAGAAGAGACTAACCTGGGGCAGGGCCTCCCTGGCATTTGTGGCCCAAGATCCTGTAGAGGGCCTCTGCATAAGGAGAAAACAAGGGTACGGTCCCTGGTCTCCCATTACAGAGAGTCCTGTGCAGATCCTGCAGGCTCAGCATCAGGTCCAAACAGCTTTCCCAGCTCTTGATCAGGCCCATCTGATAGAGATGCTGACAAACAGCGCTGGTCTTCTCCTGGATCTTCTTGCCTGAGTGGCCGAGTTCCCGTTCCACCACTTCCCACTGCTGCAGGAAGATTCTGATTTCGTGGTCAGTCCACGGGCTTGGGGAAGGACCTGCAGGGAGAGAGGGACTTGAGGAGTGTATCCGAGGTAACACATATGTACATTGTCAAATTTTATCAGGGATTCTTCCCGCACACTGAAGTGCCAAAAATGGCCTCTTTCTGTTTTCAAGAGGTTAGGAACATGGCTTGAGAGCCCAGGATCCAGAGTCTACCTGGCTCTTAATACCAAGAGGTACACCAACTGGGAATTCATCTGTGTCTTCATCTATCGAAAGTAAGTATCCTTTTAGAGTTTATGTTTGAGTAAAGGGGAAGATTATAAGAAATATTAAGCAATATAGGAAGACTACACTGTCTCAACTTAAAATGATGAGAGACACAAAGAGAAGCCAACGTCAGTTCATTAAGATACTTTTATGACATGGGTTTTCTTTCCATATTCATGGTCATTCTACAACTCGCTAACAGTAAGCCTAGAGTCTCCGGTTCATCACACTGCTCTGCTTGCCTCTGGGTCTTCCTTCCCAGGGATGGAATTAAAGGCATGGGATACCAGTCTCACACATTTGCTACATATCTTCATTTCTTTTGACTTAACCTTACAACCAGACACAGACAGAATTTTTTTGAATTAATACTTTGTAACTGCCGGGCAGTGGTGTCACACGCCTTTAATCCCAGCACTTGGGAGGCAGAGGCAGGAGGATTTCTGAGTTCGAGGCCAGCCTGGTCTACAAAGTGAGTTCCAGGACAGCCAGGGTTACACAGAGAAACCCTGTCTCGAAAAACCAAAAAAAAAAAGAAAATGAAAAACAAAAAAAAAAAATACTTTGTAACTAAGACATAATCAACTAGACATCAAAGACCTGCCATGACAAGCCACCCGCCAGTCAACGCCTGACAACAATCTCACCTGAGGTCATGCCTAATGTCCAAATGAAACAATAATCAGTATTAAATGACAGAAAGTTGATATAACCATCCAAGGAGGAATGGCCAATGCATTGTATCTTTAAGTAGGGCATAATTGAGCCTACCATGATATAATATCCCTCAACAGACACATACAGTATAAATTTACAAGAGGCAGTAATGTCAAAGGATATTGGAATTTCAATCATGCCAGGAGGAATTCAGTATATCACTCTTGGACATCATCAGTGATGAAATCCCATTAAGCCTTCCAATAGGTGGATGGATGTGATAATCCCAAGGTGCATACCTGAAGAGTCTGCCCCACCAATGCAGAGGTTAGGTGTGTGGTCAGCAGGGAGGATACCACAGCCATCATGCCAAGGACCTGTAAGGAGGAGAAAGAGAGAGAACGTAAGCAGGGCACCCTCACTTTCCCTGCGGCACTCAAAGTAATTGCCTAGCCTCTGGGTCAGAGTCCACTAAGAACAAGTCCACCTTCCATTGCCTTGGAGTGACTGAGGAAGTTAGACACCCAGAGCAGACTGCTATGTGAAGTAAAGGTCTCTGGGAAAAGGACTTGCCTCAATTCTGTGCTCTGCTCTATCCCCAGCGGATGCTACCCTCCGGGACTGTGAAGACGCTTCTACACAAGGGACTCACCTGGAACACGGCCTCTCTGGGACTTGTGGCCCAAGATCTTGTACACTTCCCATGCATAAGGAGAAAACAAGGGGTCAGGCTGGGCCCCCTCATTACAGAGAGCCTCGTGAAGGTCCTTCATCTGCAGCATCAGATGAAGGCAGCTCTTCCAGCTCTTCCTCAGACGCCGCTTAGAGAGGCGCCTGCTAAGGGACTTGGCCTTCTTATCCATTTTCTCGCCTGGGCTCCCCATTTTATATTCAACTACTTCCCACTCCTGCAGGAAGATCCAGATTTCAGGCTCATTCCATGGGCTATCAGAAGGACCTGCAAGGGACAGAGGAGTGGGATGAGGATATCAAAGGTCACACAAACGGCAGCATCAACTTTTCTCAGGGACTCTTGCTGCACATTGATTGGCCAAAAACGGCTTCACTCAGATATCAAATGGTTATGAACACTGTCTTCCCAACCCTGCGTCAACACCTAGCCTGCTCTTAACAGTCAAGTACAATCACTGGGAAAGCATATGTGTCTGCGGGTTTAGCGAATGTGTCCATGAATACAACAGGACACACAGCATTAGTGCTACCCAGGCACGTTGTGCCTGCATAGACTCAGAACCACAACCAAAACAGGGAGACGGGCACGCAGCAGGGACCACTGACTGCCAGCCTATCCTTGCCACAGATGTCCACATCTGGGCTCTTGCATCTACTCACAGTCACAGAACACAGAAACATAAGAGCAGAGTTCAGGGTTTAGCAGGGATTTGACTCTGAGTACCTGAGAACCACCGGCTTTCCTGCCTCGGACTCCTTCTCCTATTGGCTTCTTGGGTGTTTCTCACACTTTGGACTTGGTTGTCCTCTCTCTGTGCAGAATGGATACATTACATATTAAAACAGGTTCATGCTACAGTAATCCCTGTCTCCTATCTATGAACGGCCTCAGGAACCAGACCTCAGTGGCATAAGCTAAGCAATGGACTCTTACTTCCTCATCCATGGTACTGGTCCATTCTCATGTAATGGGACAGGAGTCCTGTGAACTTAAACCAAGGAAGATCTAGAGGGAACAGGACAGGTGCCCTTGATCAATGGAACGTAAGAGACAGAAGCACCTCTCCTTTGAGAAGACCACAGCCATTCCCTCCAGTTCACTTTCTTCCCATCTTTGGCAGGGGAAATAATCCCTTTCAAAATCTCCTAATAAACCCCAGCTGTGCTTCAAACATAAAAAGGTATCACACAAACTGTGTGAAACGATACTTTCCCATCCTGAATCACAAAACATGGTTGTCTTCAGGTGAACATGTGCCATTCACTCCTAAGAGGTATGTGGATTCCCTGAAAATCAGCATCATTCTTGGCCACACAGACGGTTGTGGGCTAGATTTGAACAATTAAGGTGCAGTCTCAATGAACTTAAACCAAGGAATCCAAGCACAAAAGAAATCTAGATCTAGTTCCTCTTCAAAATATAGTTATGGGTTCAAATTTCAGGAAGTGAATCATGTTTAGCCATATGTCCACACACAAGTATCCCATCTACTTTTCAGACAATATGAGTGAATTTTCCCCAACTCACTGGCATTTTCTCGCCTGATCTTCCTTTGCTGAACACAATGAGGAAAGTAGGGTCAGCTGTGTCCTGTCCTCACAAGAGTCTGGAGTATACAGAGAGCTCTGCGTAGGTCCCAGGACTTCTGCAAGTGTGAGACTTCTGTGCAAATGTGGTCTTTATATAGGTCTTCAGTTTGATTGAATCTGACCCACTAGACCTGTAGAGTAGGGCGGGTCAGGAACTGCCTTTAATCCCACCTCACATGATGAAGAATGAAATAGTCAATTTTAACGTGTTTTCCTATATATTTCTTGAATTTTATCAGAAATATTTTCCTTCTAGATCTTCAATTTTATCAGAAAATGTTTATAATTCCACTTTCAATCAACTTAGAAATATTTTATGCCTACCATTTTATCTGTAATTTTCCATGATAATGTTCAATTTTAATGTTATTGTATATCTTTCTACAATTTCATTAGAAATATTTCCCATGTAAATATTCACTTCTATCATAAAATGTTTCTAATTCCTTTTTCATTTAATTCAGTAATGTTTTGGTGTCTACTATTTTACTCATTAATTTTGCATGAAAATTGTCAATCTGTATGTGTTTTTCTATATGCTTCTTCAATTTTGTTAGAAACATTTCCATGTAAATCTTTAATTTTATCATAAAAGGTTTTTACTTCCTTTTTCATTAAAAAAGAAAAAGAAAAAAGAAGGATCCAGCGTCTCGATCAGCATCTCCTTGGCTTCAAAGCAAGAACCCGCAGTCTCCATAGAAAACTATCAAAGAAACAAAGTAACAACAAGCGAAATAATGTCAGTTCCTCCCATCAGACTCTTTATTGACATAGTCATGGGCATTCTTCCACTCACTAAAATTCAGACCAAACTCTGGAGCACAATACACTGATCTACCTGCCTGTGGCTCCCCCTCTGCTGTGATGGGATTGAAAGTATGGCTCAGAGATCAACAGATTTGTTAAATACCTTCAAGTCATGTAAACTTCATCAGAAACTGAGAGGAACAGAATTTTGTTTTTAAACAGTTCTTTGCAGTAGAGAATCATGTCTCTTCTTTTATTAGATATGTTCTTTATTACCATTTCAATGTTGTCCTCTTTCCCCTTTACCCCCCCTTACAGAAACTCCTTATCCCATCCTCCCTCCCCCTGCTTCTAGGAGGATGTTCCTCCACCTACCCTACTGCCAAGTCTCCAAGTGGATTCCCCTCCATTGGGGCATCTATGGAGCCTTCATACGATCAAAGACTCTCCTCCCATTGATGCCTGACAAGGCAATCCTTTGCTACAAATGCAGCTGGAGCCATGTGTACTCCTAGGTTGATGGCTTAGTCCCTGGGTCTCTGGGGTGTCTGTTTGGTTGACATTATTGTTCATCCTATGAGGTTGCAAATCCCTTCAGCTCCTTCAGTCCTTTCTCTTACTCCTCCACTGGGGATCTCAAGTTCAGTCCATTGGTTGATGGCTAGCATCTGCCTCTGTATTTGTAAGGGTCTGGAAGGGCCTCTCAGGAGACAGCCATATCAGGTTCCTTTCTGCAAGCATTTCTTGGCACCGACAATAATGTTGGGGTTTGGTGATTGTATTTAGGATGAATCTCAAGTGGGACAGTCTCTGGATGGCCTTTCCTTCAGTCTCTGCTCTACACTTTATCTCCATATTTGCTCCTGTGAGTATTTTGTTCCCCTTTCTGGGAAGGACCAAAGCACCCACACTTTGGTCTTCCTTCTTCTTGAGCTTCATGTGCTCTGTGAATTGTAGTTTGGGAATTCTGAGCTTTTGGCCTACTATCCACTTATCAGTGAGTGAATACCATGTGTGTCCTTTTGTGACTGAGTTACCTCACTCAGGATGATGTTTTGAGTTCCATCTAATTGCCTAAGTATTTCATGAAATCATCATTTTTCATAGATGAATAGCACTCCATTGAGTAAATGGAGTACTACTCACCAGGGTAGGAAAAACTCAACTGTATGTCATGGATAAGAAGCTTTGGTCCAGATGTTTCTTTTCCTCTTCCTTTTCCAACAAGTTTGGGATTTCATGGTGCGGACCTAGATCTCCCTGAAGAGCATAGGGTGACAGGGAAATCTTGATGTCTCCAAACTGGTTCGGGATATTTGCTTATGCATAAACCCCCAGCTGAGCAACATCCAATATTAAGGAATTAAGATGCACTTAATTCCTTAATATTGTATCAGAACAGGCTTCCTTGATGGACAATATCTCCTGCCTTCACTAGGATGAGGACCAAAGACAGTTACTAAGCCTTAATTGAGAGTAGAACATAGATATGCCACATGTTTTTCAGATTCCTTTAAATAACAGTGTTTACAGAATATACTTATATATGTCCTTATATGTGAGCTTCATGTTACAGATAAATAGGTAGATAGATAGATGGATCGATATATAGATACATAGAAAGATACATAGACAGACAGACATATAGGTAGATAGATAGGTAGATAGATAGATAGATAGATAGATAGATAGATAGATAGATAGAGAGATAGAGAGATAGATAGATAGATATGCCCTGAATAAAGTAACTTTATAAAAAGAATCTTTTAATTGGGACTAATTAACACCCTTAAATTTGTGGTGGTTGGACATGCTTGGCCCAGGGAACCGCACCCTGGTGAGATGTAGTCTCATTAGAACAGGTTTGGAGTTGTTGGAAGGAATGTCATGGTGGGAATGGGTATTCAGACCCACCTTTAAGCTGTCTGAAAACAGGAAGTCGTGGCTTCCTCTGATGGAGATGTACAGTCCTTAGGTGCTCAACCCCTATGTCTGCGTGGATGCTGCGATCATTCTTGCCTTGATGATATTGGGCTGAAACTCAGAGCCCTATGTCATTTCCAATTAAATGTTGTCGTTCCTAAGGGTTGTTGTTCATTGTGTCTCTCTAGAGCAATGGGAACAGAAAGTAAGGCAGAAGTTGGTACCAGGAGTGAGATATTGCTGGGATAGGCCTTAACATATTTTTAATTAGAGGAATGCAGATTTGGGGACTTTGAGTTTGTAGACGTTGGATTGGGAAAGCCATGGAAAGACTTAGGTGGAGCAGGATGGGTCATTCTGATAGGGATGTGTATGGCATTGGTGTTGATGGTGATGTGAACTATTCGTGCTTCGCTCAAGAGGTTTCAGAAGAGAGGAAAGTTAGTATATGGCCTGTTTTCTGATAGTTGGTAAAGAATGTGGCTGCTCTTTGTCCTTGTCTGAAGAGTCTGTCTGAGGCTAAGGTGAAGAGACTGAGATGAAATGCATTGACAAAGAAAGTCTTTAAAAAGTCCAGCATAGACATTTTTCTGTGGTTTACTGTGATCGGGACCATGAGCATCAAGCAGAGCAAACTTAAAAATAAAACCCAAAATCTAAGGTTCAAGGAGTAAAGTGTCACCGTAAGTGAAATGCAGCTGATTTCTGTGTTCAAAGAGGTAATGGGATTAAGGGAATGGTGTTCTCTGGGTAAGATCCCACCCAGAGAAGCTTATTGATGTGTTTTCATGGGAATAATTAAAAATTTGATGTTTTGCAGGGCAGTGGTGGCACACGCCTTAAATCCCAGTACTTGGGAGGCAGAGGCAGGCAGATTTCTGGGTTTGAGACCCGCCTGGTCTACAAAGTGAGTTCCAGGAGAGCCAGGGATATACAGAGAAACCCTGTCTCAAAATACCAAAAAAAAAAAAAAAAAAAGAAAGAAAGAAAGAAAGAAAAAAGAAAAGTTTGTTGTTTTAATCTGGACTGAATAACAATCCAGAAGTGGAGGGCACCCTTGTGAACCTCTAAGAAACAGACTTTGATCTAGATCTGGAGGGACAGGGGCCTTAAAGAGTTTAGGTCCCAGCCTGGAGGTACACACCTTTAATCCCAGAATACAAATGTAAACAAATCATTAAGGTCAAGGCTAGCTTGGAACGGAACAAGCTCTAGGCAAAGAAAAGTGCAAGTGCAGTCTGTTGTACACAAATTTGATCCCAACCCTCAGGAGACAAAGGCCTTAAGATGTCTGAGTTCCAAGTCAGACTAAAGATTAAGATCCAAAAAAGCCAAGCTTAGGCAATGAATGAAATCATTGAACACAGAAAGCTGGTACAGATGGAATAGAACATGGGATGCCATGATGCCGACCCAGCATTCAGCACAACTCTGCAGCATTGGCCAAGTTCTTCACTAACTATCAATTATTTTGCAAACTTCTATTAATGAGGGTTCAATCTCACCTCGACCCCACATCAAGCATCAGTAGTGGAAGAGAAAAGTTATTAGAATATGGGGGATGCAGAATGGTCCATCAATAGTTTTGTGGGAGTGAGCTCAATCTTCTTTGACAGCAGTTCAGTCCTGTAACAAACACCAAATCAAATTGCATGGCTGCAGACCAGTCCTCTACTCAAGCAGACAGCAAGCAGAAATCAGAAGCAACAGTCCTTGAAGAAACTATAAGACATTCCAACTAGCAGGAAGAGAGCCCACAGAGTTAGAAAGATGACACAGGAATGTAGGAAGCATTTCTTGGGCAAGATATTCTCAGTGGCACCCTTACAACAAGTAATGACTCAATAACACTGTGGAAGGCGAACCAATACCTGTGTGTAGTTAGTGAAGAACACTGACAAACACACCAAACCACTGTTCAGGGCAATTCCCCCACTGTTAGTGGAGTCATATTTTACTCTGACTTCACAGGTCCTTTCACTTATTTGCTATATCAAATCATCCTTTCACCTGTGTCTGCTCCAGCCAAAGATCCCTTCACTTGTATTCTCTTCAGAAAGACATTCTTTCACCTCTGTGACCCAATGAAACATTGTTTGGGATAATTAACTTTCCAAAGAATCTAGGAGTTTCAGTTTCAATGTGACTCTAGCTTTAGAGTGAGGAACAGATGGGGTTACTGGGCTAATTGATGATATTTAGCTGGAGGATAGAAATTAGTGTTTATATAGAAGAGACCAGAATCATTGAGGTGAAATCATAGGGGAAGTATTTTATGAGAACACACGAAAGCTGTGT
Organism: Tokudaia tokunoshimensis; assembly: GCA_036184795.1. Classification (NCBI taxonomy): domain Eukaryota; kingdom Metazoa; phylum Chordata; class Mammalia; order Rodentia; family Muridae; genus Tokudaia; species Tokudaia tokunoshimensis. Next base: position 68,733,830 of record BTHU01000011.1, read on the forward strand.
TCAAGAGATTGCCAAGATTGTACCTCATGCTCTAGCTGGACATGGTAATGGGAGAGCATTAAACAGGTGGTATGGGTTCTTAAGATCTACAGGGGTCATGGAAAGCAGTTGAGCCTTGGCACTGGAAGAGGCCAGGAAAGGCCTTTGGTTTTGTTGTTCTTGTTATTTATTTGTTTTTATTTGTTCTTTTCTTCTTTCTTCATTTAAAATTCATGAATTTATTGTCATCCCAACGGATCCTCAGAAGTTTCCTCCATCCACTGCCTTTCCCTTCTTTTCATAGAGGGTAGGTAAACCCTGGGTATTACTTCTACTCTGGTTCATAAAGTATATGTATGATTAGGATCTTCCTCTGCCACTGAGACTAAACAAGGCAGCCCTCTGCTACTTATGTGCCTGAGGCCTCAGAACATCCCATGGATGCTCTTTGTTTGGGAAGTCTGACTCTAGGAGTTCACAGGTGTCCAGATTACATTTTTCTTGATGGGACTCTGGGGATATCATGGCCATCAGGGCCAAGGGAAGACCATTGGTGAAAGTTCACCCTTAGGAGAAGTAGATAACCTGGGACTGAAGAGGTCATGCAAAGAATTAGAGGCTAGGCATCAATGAGGGAGCCTGTGAAAGCCAATTGTTGAAGCCTAGATACAGTAGAAGACCCCAGTCTATTGGAGATGCCAATGCCATGAGATTTTCCCCAACAGCAGAAGCAATGGAGTGCAATCGACCAAAGCCTAGAATGCTACACAGGCAGTGATGGGTGGGGAAGTGACACAAGCCATGTCGAGAAGTCCCGATGATTACGTGTGGATCCCAGACACTGGAACAAGAAGCTGCAGATTTAGGTTGCCTTTGAGACTCCAGAATATTAGAGAGGTCAGAGCCATAGATAAGCTGCCCAGGAAGGCTGTTAACAAAGGGTGGAACCATTCAACGAGAAATACTTGTGCTGCCGTCAAGAAAGGTGAAAGGCTTTGGAGATACGAAGAGCGCATTGACAGCTGACATGGAGACACAGAGTTTGGAATTTGCTCAGCTGACTTTTGATCTTGCTTTGGTTCAGTGTTTCCTCACTATGACATTTTGGAATAGGAATATATATCCCGTGAAGTTTGAGGTCTGGGATCCTCTCTTTGACTATGACTTGTATTGCACTACACTGAAGTCATTAGATGACCATCAGCACAGATGTTGAACTTTAGACTTTTAATATATTTGAGAGTGTTATAGACAGTGGGGAATTTTGAAGTTGAACTGAATGCATTGGCATTATGTTATGGCTATGTACGGCCCCTTTAGAATTATGTGTTTGAACAAGGGGCAATAAAGTGGAATGTGCTGTTTTGAATGCCCTGGTCTCAGGGACTGGACTCAGGAGATCCCGGTGTAAGCTTCCTTAAATCCAAACTGATCACAATCTAAAAAGGACACCTCTAACCTAAGTCAGTGGATGCACTTACTAGGGATGGTGATACCAAGCATGCAAGAAAGAACTTCCTTCATTTGTGACCTTTCTATAAATTTATAGCAGAAAATATGTCCAAGACCAATTCTTCTGTTTTCCACATCTAAAGATTGGGAAAATGATATTTTCCCACCTCACAGATCTTGATCAGAAGTAGAACACCCCGGTTCAAGAGACTGAGATAAACTTCTCAGAATGGTGCCTTGATATTTGAATCTTTAGTGAAATCTAGATGTAGTCAAGTTGAAGTCAGTCACAATGTCATCCTGACTCACAGTCATATCACCTGAGGTTATGATTAATTTCCCAAATAAAGAATAGCTGGATCTTAATTGCACCTAAAGAGATGTAACTGTCCTAGGTTGAAGGGCAAATGCAATATATATATATATATACATATATATACATATATATGTGTGTGTACATGTATATATGTATTTGACAGACCTCCTTTTCGTATCTGAAACTTAAATATTTAGATAAGTTTTCATATTCTGTTCATTAATATTACCTCCAGCACTAATAGACAACTGAATTCTAACCTGTTTTCCCAGTGTTCTGAAGAACTGGAGTAGTGAAACACTGACCACGAGTTCTCGAGTCAGAGGGACAGAGAATGAAAGAGCTGCTGAGCTGGTGTCTGGCAAGTAGAGGCTCCCCTTGTGGAGTAAGGGCCTCAGGGCCAGGAATCAGAGGAACATCAAGGGTAGACAGCAGGTGTTCTGCCAAAAGGGAACCTCCACCATTAAGTACAACATCCCCTCCTCTCTACTCTACACTTAAGTCCTCCACTGAAGTGACAAGAAGAAAGCATGAGAAGAGAGTCATGTCACAGAAATTTATGTAATTTCACATTTTCCTATCCAATGAGAAAAGAGATTGAGTATCCATAAAATGCCGTATGATACGGACGGGGTTTTTATTTTTTTTTAAGAGGGAAAAAAAGTCTCAAAATTTCTTCACTGAGAACTTGAGCTGTCATCACAAGTTGACCAGGGTATCTGAAGGTTTGTGTCTCCATGGAGTGAGGCAGGGAGTCCATGTGGAACTGTCAATGGATAGGTGGCATTCCAGGCTTCCGTTGTCGGAAACGTTGAATGCTGAGTGGACATCATCAGGGATGGGTTCCCATGGAGCTTTCCAGAAGATGCAGACACCCCATAATACCAAGGCTGGTATACTGGAGAGGCATCAGCATTGAAGGTTGAGCGTCCATTGAAGGCAGGTGTTACCGGAGCACCTGAGAGGGGAAGAAAGAGACAGAGCTTAAACATGGCATCCTCACTCTCCGTGAGTCACTCCAAGTAATTGCCTGGCCTCTGGATCCCAGTCAACTCTGAACAAGTCCCCATCCCATTGCCTTGGGCTGACACAGGAAGTTAGACACACAGAGGACACTCCTGTGGGAATGGGGATTTACTACACAGTCTGCTCAGTTCTGTGCTCATGAAGGACAGGTCAGCTGATGCCACTATTTACAGTACCCAAAGAGTCTATGCAGAAGAGACTAACCTGGGGCAGGGCCTCCCTGGCATTTGTGGCCCAAGATCCTGTAGAGGGCCTCTGCATAAGGAGAAAACAAGGGTACGGTCCCTGGTCTCCCATTACAGAGAGTCCTGTGCAGATCCTGCAGGCTCAGCATCAGGTCCAAACAGCTTTCCCAGCTCTTGATCAGGCCCATCTGATAGAGATGCTGACAAACAGCGCTGGTCTTCTCCTGGATCTTCTTGCCTGGGTGGCCGAGTTCCCGTTCCACCACTTCCCACTGCTGCAGGAAGATTCTGATTTCGTGGTCAGTCCACGGGCTTGGGGAAGGACCTGCAGGGAGAGAGGGACTTGAGGAGTGTATCCGAGGTAACACATATGTACATTGTCAAATTTTATCAGGGATTCTTCCCGCACACTGAAGTGCCAAAAATGGCCTCTTTCTGTTTTCAAGAGGTTAGGAACATGGCTTGAGAGCCCAGGATCCAGAGTCTACCTGGCTCTTAATACCAAGAGGTACACCAACTGGGAATTCATCTGTGTCTTCATCTATCGAAAGTAAGTATCCTTTTAGAGTTTATGTTTGAGTAAAGGGGAAGATTATAAGAAATATTAAGCAATATAGGAAGACTACACTGTCTCAACTTAAAATGATGAGAGACACAAAGAGAAGCCAACGTCAGTTCATTAAGATACTTTTATGACATGGGTTTTCTTTCCATATTCATGGTCATTCTACAACTCGCTAACAGTAAGCCTAGAGTCTCCGGTTCATCACACTGCTCTGCTTGCCTCTGGGTCTTCCTTCCCAGGGATGGAATTAAAGGCATGGGATACCAGTCTCACACATTTGCTACATATCTTCATTTCTTTTGACTTAACCTTACAACCAGACACAGACAGAATTTTTTTGAATTAATACTTTGTAACTGCCGGGCAGTGGTGTCACACGCCTTTAATCCCAGCACTTGGGAGGCAGAGGCAGGAGGATTTCTGAGTTCGAGGCCAGCCTGGTCTACAAAGTGAGTTCCAGGACAGCCAGGGCTACACAGAGAAACCCTGTCTCGAAAAACCAAAAAAAAAAAGAAAATGAAAAACAAAAAAAAAAAAATACTTTGTAACTAAGACATAATCAACTAGACATCAAAGACCTGCCATGACAAGCCACCCGCCAGTCAACGCCTGACAACAATCTCACCTGAGGTCATGCCTAATGTCCAAATGAAACAATAAGCAGTATTGAATGACAGAAAGTTGATATAACCATCCAAGGAGGAATGGCCAATGCATAGTATCTTTAAGTAGGGCATAATTGAGCCTACCATGATATAATATCCCCCAACAGACACATACAGTATAAATTTACAAGAGGCAGTAATGTCAAAGGATATTGGAATTTCAATCATGCCAGGAGGAATTCAGTATATCACTCTTGGACATCATCAGTGATGAAATCCCATTAAGCCTTCCAATAGGTGGATGGATGTGATAATCCCCAGGTGCATACCTGAAGAGTCTGCCCCACCAATGCAGAGGTTAGGTGTGTGGTCAGCAGGGAGGATACAACAGCCATCATGCCAAGGACCTGTAAGGAGTAGAAAGAGAGAGAACATAAGCAGGGCACCCTCACTTTCCCTGAGGCACTCAAAGTAATTGCCTAGCCTCTGGGTCAGAGTCCACTAAGAACAAGTCCACCTTCCATTGCCTTGGAGTGACTGAGGAAGTTAGACACCCAGAGCTGACTGCTATGTGAAGTAAAGGTCTCTGGGAAAAGGACTTGCCTCAATTCTGTGCTCTGCTCTATCCCCAGCGGATGCTACCCTCCGGGACTGTGAAGACGCTTCTACACAAGGGACTCACCTGGAACACGGCCTCTCTGGGACTTGTGGCCCAAGATCTTGTACACTTCCCATGCATAAGGAGAAAACAAGGGGTCAGGCCAGGCCCCCTCATTACAGAGAGCCTCGTGAAGGTCCTTCATCTGCAGCATCAGATGAAGGCAGCTCTTCCAGCTCTTCCTCAGACGCCGCTTAGAGAGGCGCCTGCTAAGGGACTTGGCCTTCTTATCCATTTTCTCGCCTGGGCTCCCCATTTTATATTCAACTACTTCCCACTCCTGCAGGAAGATCCAGATTTCAGGCTCATTCCATGGGCTATCAGAAGGACCTGCAAGGGACAGAGGAGTGGGATGAGGATATCAAAGGTCACACAAACGGCAGCATCAACTTTTCTCAGGGACTCTTGCTGCACATTGATTGGTCAAAAACGGCTTCATTCAGATATCAAATGGTTATGGACACTGTCTTCCCAACCCTGCGTCAACACCTAGCCTGCTCTTAACAGTCAAGTACAATCACTGGGAAAGCATATGTGTCTGCGGGTTTAGGGAATGTGTCCATGAATACAACAGGACACACAGCATTAGTGCCACCCGGGCACATTGTGCCTGCATAGACTCAGAACCACAACCAAAACAGGGAGACGGGCACGCATCAGGGACCACTGACTGCCAGCCTATCCTTGCCACAGATGTCCACATCTGGGCTCTTGCATCTACTCACAGTCTCAGAACACAGAAACATAAGAGCAGAGTTCAGGGTTTCTCAGGGATTTGACTCTGAGTACCTGAGAACCACCGGCTTTCCCGCCTAGGATTCCTTCTTCTATTGGCTTCTTGGGTGTTTCTCGCACTTTGGACTTGGTTGTCCTCTCTCTGTGCAGAATGGATACATTACATATTAAAACAGGTTCATGCTACAGGAATCCCTGTCTCCTATCTACGAATGGCCTCAGGAACCAGACCTCAGTGGCATAAGCTAAGCAATGGACTCTTACTTCCTCATCCATGGTACTGGTCCGTTCTCATGTAATGGGACAGGAGTCCTGTGAACTTAAACCAAGGAAGATCTAGAGGGAACAGGACAGGTGCCCTTGATCAATGGAACGTAAGAGACAGAAGCACCTCTCCTTTGAGAAGACCACAGCCATTCTCTCCAGTTCACTTTCTTCCCATCTTTGGCAGGGGAAATAATCCCTTTCAAAATCTCCTAATAAACTCCAGCTGTGCTTCAAACATAAAAAGGTATCACACAAACTGTGTGAAACAATACTTTCCCATCCTGAATCAAAAACATGGTTGTCTTCAGGTGAACATGTGCCATTCACTCCTAAGAGGTATGTGGATTCCCTGAAAATCAGCATCATTCTTGGCCACACAGACGGTTGTGGGCTAGATTTGAACAATTAAGATGCAGTCTCAATGAACTTAAACCAAGGAATCCAAGCACAAAAGAAATCTAGATCTAGTTCCTCTTCAAAATATAGTTATGGGTTCAAATTTCAGGAAGTGAATCATGTTTAGCCATATGTCCACACACAAGTATCCCATCTATTTTTCAGACAATATGAGTGAATTTTCCCCCACTCACTGGCATTTTCTTGCCTGATATTCCTTTGATGAACACAATGAGGAAAGTAGGGTCAGCTGTGTCCTTGTCTTCACAAGCGTCTGGAGTATACGGAGAGCTCTGCGTAGGTCCCAGGACTTCTGCAAGTGTGAGACTTCTGTGCAAATGTGGTCTTTATATAGATCTTCAGTTTGATTGAATCTGACCCACTGGACCTGTAGAGTAGGGCGGATCAGGAACTGCCTTTAATCCCACCTCACATGATGAAGAATGAAATAGTCAATTTTAACGTGTTTTCCTATATATTTCTTGAATTTTATCAGAAATATTTTCCTTCTAGATCTTCAATTTTATCAGAAAATGTTTATAATTCCACTTTCAATCAACTTAGAAATATTTTATGCCTACCATTTTATCTGTAATTTTCCATGATAATGTTCAATTTTAATGTTATTGTATATCTTTCTACAATTTCATTAGAAATATTTCCCATGTAAATCTTCACTTCTATCATAAAATGTTTCTACTTCCTTTTTCAATTAATTTAGTATTGTTTTTGTGTCTACTATTTTACTCATTAATTTTGCATGAAAATTGTCAATCTGTATGTGTTTTTCTATATGCTTCTTCAATTTTGTTAGAAACATTTCCATGTAAATCTTTAATTTTATCATAAAAGGTTTTTACTTCCTTTTTCATTAAAAAAGAAAAAGAAAAGAAAAGAAGAAAAAAGGAGGAGCCAGCATCTCGATCAGCATCTCCTTTGCTTCACAGAAAGAACCCACAGTCTCCATAGAAAACTATCAAAGAAACAAAGTAACAACAAGTGAAATAATGTTATTTCCTCCCATCAGACTCTTTATTGACATAGTCCTGGGCATTCTTCCACTCACTAAAATTCAGACCAAACTCTGGAGCACAATACACTGATCTACCTGCCTGTGGCTCCCCCTCTGCTGTGATGGGATCAAAAGTATGGCTCAGCGATCAACAGATTTGTTAAATACCTTCAAGTCATGTAAACTTCATCAGAAACTGAGAGGAACAGAATTTTGTTTTTAAACAGTTCTTTGCAGTAGAGAATCATGTCTCTTCTTTTATTAGATATGTTCTTTATTACCATTTCAATGTTATCCCCTTTCCCCTTTACCCCCCCCTTACAGAACCTCCCTATCCCATCCTCCCTCCCCATGCTTCTAGGAGGATGTTCCTCCACCTACCCTACTGCCAAGTCTCCAAGTGGATTCCCCTCCATTGGGGCATCTATTGAGCCTTCATAAGACCAAAGACTCTCCTCCCATTGATGCCTGACAAGGCAATCCTTTGCTACAAATGCAGCTGGAGCCATGTGTACTCCTAGGTTGATGGCTTAGTCCCTGGGTCTCTGGGGTGTCTGTTTGGTTGACATTATTGTTCATCCTATGAGATTGCAAATCCCTTCAGCTCCTTCAGTCCTTTCTCTTACTCCTCCACTGGGGATCTCAAGTTCAGTCCATTGCTTGACTGCTAGCATCTGCCTCTGTATTTGTAAGGGTCTGGAAGGGCCTCTCAGGAGACAGCCATATCAGGTTCCTTTCTGCAAGCATTTCTTGGCACCGACAATAATGTTGGGGTATGGTGATTGTATTTAGGATGAATCTCAAGTGGGACAGTCTCTGGATGGCCTTTCCTTCAGTCTCTGCTCTACACTTTATCTCCATATTTGCTCCTGTGAGTATTTTGTTCCCCTTTCTGGGAAGGACCAAAGCACCCACACTTTGGTCTTCCTTCTTCTTGAGCTTCAAGAAAAACTCACCTGTATGTTATGGATATGAAGCTTTGGTGCAGATGTTTCTTTTCCTCTTCCTTTACCAACAAGTTTGGGATTTCATGGTGCTGACCTAGAACTCCCTGAATAGCATAGGGTGACAGGGAAATCTTGATGTCTCCAAACTGGTTCGGGATATTTGCCTATACATAAACCCCGCAGCTGAACAAAGTCCAATATTAAGGAATTAAGAAGCGAAGAGCCCTGTATCAGAACAGGCTTCCTTCATGGCCAATATATCCTGCCTTCACTAGGATGTGAACCAAACACAGTTACTAAGCCTTAATTGAGAGTAGAACATAGATATGTCACATATTTTTCAGATTCTTTTAAATAACAGTGTTTATAGAATATTCTTATGTATGTCCTTATATGTGAGCTTCATGTTACAGATAAATAGGTAGATAAATAGATGGATCGATATATAGATACATAAAAAGATACATAGACAGACAGACATATAGGTAGATAGATAGGTAGATAGATAGATAGATAGATAGATAGATAGATAGATAGATAGATAGATAGATATGCCCTGAATAAGGTAACTTTATAAAAAGAATCTTTTAATTGGGACTGATTAACACCCTTAAATGTGTGGTGGTTGAACATGCTTGGCCCAGGCAACGGCACTCTGGTGAGATGTAGTCTCATTAGAACAGGTTTGAAGTTGTTGGAAGGAATGTCATTGTGGGAATGGGTATTCAGACCCACCTTTAAGCTATCTGAAAACAGGAAGTCCTGGCTTCCTCTGATGGAGGTGTACAGTCCTTAGGTGCTCGACCCCTATGTCTGTGTGGATACTGCCATCATTCCTGCCTTGATGATATTAGGCTGAACCTGAGAGCCCTATGTCATTTCCAATTAAATGTTGTCGTTCCTAAGGGTTGTTGTTCATTGTGTCTCTCTAGAGCAATGGGAACAGAAAGTAAGGCAGAAGTTGGTACCAGGAGTGAGATATTGCTGGGATAGGCCTTAACATATTTTTAATTAGAGGAACGCAGATTTGGGAACTTTGAGTTTGTAGACGTTGGATTGGGAAAGCCATGGTATGACTTAGGTGGAGCAGGATGGGTCATTCTGATAGGGATGTGGATGGCATTGGTGTTGATGGTGATGTGAACTGTGGGTGCTTGGCTCAAGAGGTTTCAGAAGAGAGGAAAGTTAGTATATGGCCTGTTTTTCTGATAGTTGGTAAAGAATGTGGCTGCTCTTTGTCCTTGTCTGAAGAGTCTGTCTGAGGCTAAGGTGAAGAGACTGAGATGAAATGCATTGACAAAGAAAGTCTTTAAAAAGTCCAGCATAGACATTTTTCTGTGGTTTACTGTGATCGGGACCATGAGCATCAAGCAGAGCAAACTTAAAAATAAAACCCAAAATCTAAGGTTCAAGGAGTAAAGTGTCACCGTAAGTGAAATGCAGCTGATTTCTGTGTTCAAAGAGATGATGGGATTAAGGGAATGGTGTTCTCTGGGTAAGATCCCACCCAGAGAAGCTTATCGATGTGTTTTCATGTGAATAATTAAAAGTTTGATGTTTTGCAGGGCAGTGCTGGCACATGCCTTAAATCCCAGCACTTTGCAGGCAGAGGCAGGCAGATTTTGTCTTTGAGGCCAGCCTGGTCTACAAAGTGAGTTCCAGGACAGCCAGGGCTATACAAAGAAACCCTGTCTCAAAATACCAAAAAAGACAAAAAAAGAAAAATTTGATTTTTTAATCTGGACTGAATAACAATCTAAAAATGGAGGACACCCTTTTGAACCTCTAAGAAACAGACTTTGATCTAGATCTTGAGGGACAGGGGCCTTAAAGAGTTTAGGTCCCAGCCTGGAGGTACACACCTTTAATCCCAGAATACAAATGTAAACAAATCATTAAGGTCAAGGCTAGCTTGGAACAGAACCAACTCTAGGCAAAGAAAAGTGCAAGTGCAGTCTGGTGGTACACAAATTTTATCCAAACCCTCAGGAGACAAAGGCCTTAAGATGTCTGAGTTCCAAGTCAGACTAAAGATTAAGATCCAAGAAAGCCAAGCTTAGGCAATGAATGAAATCATTGAACAGAGAAAGCTGGTACAGATGGAATAGAACATGGGATGCCATGATGCCGACCCAGCATTCAGCAGAACTCTGCAGCATTGGCCAAGTTCTTCACTAACTATCAATTATTTTGCAAACTTCTATTAATAAGGGTTCAATCTCACCTCTACCCCACATCAAGCATTGGTATTGGAAGATAAATGTTATTAGAATATGGGGGATGTGGAGTTGTCCATCAATAGTTTTGTTGACGTGAGCTCAACCTTCTTTGACAGCAGTTCAGTCCTGTAACAAACACCAAATCGGATTGAGTGGCTGCAGACCAGTCCTCTACTCAAGCAGACACCAAGCAGAAATCAGAAGCAACATTGCAGTCCTTGAAGAAACTGTAAGACATGCCAACTAGCAGGAAGAGAGCCCACAGAGTTAGAAAGATGACACAGGAATATAGGTAGCATTTCTTGGGCAAGATATTCTCAGTGGCACCCTTACCACAAGCAATGACTCAATAACACTGTGGAAGGCGAACCAATACCTGTGTGTAGTTAGTGAAGAACACTGACAAACACACCAAACCACTGTTCGGGGCAATTCCCCCACTGTTAGTGGGGTCATATTTTACTCTGACATCACAGGTCCTTTCACCTGTGTCTGCTCCAGCCAAAGATCCTTTCACTTGTGTTCTCTTCAGAAAGACATCCTTTCACCTCTGTGCCCCAATGAAACATCATTTAGCTTAATTAACTTTCCAAAGAATCTAGGAGTTCAGTTTCAATGTGACTCTAGCTTTAGAGTGAGGAACAGAAGAGGTTACTGGGCCAATTGATGACAGTTAGCTGGAGGATAGAAATTAGTGGTTATTAAGAAGAGACCAGCGTCATTGACGTGAAATCTTAGGGGAAGTATTTTATGAGAACACAGGAAAGCTGTGTTCAAGAGATTGCCAAATTGTACCTCATGCTCTAGGTGGACATGGTAATGGGAGAGCATTAAACAGGTGGTATGGGTTCTTAAGATCTACAGGGGTCATGGAAAGCAGCTGAGCCTTGGCACTGGAAAAGGCCAGGAAAGGCCTTTGGTTTTGTTGTTTTTATTTGGTTTTTTTTGTTTTTATTTGTTCTTTTCTTCTTTCTTCATTTAAAATTCATGAATTTATTGCCATCCCAACGGATCCTCAGAAGTTTCCTCCATCCACTACCTTTCCCTTCTTTCCTTAGAGGTTAGGTAAACCCTGGGTATTACTTCTACTCTGGTTCATAAAGTATATGTATGATTAGGATCTTCCTCTACCACTGAGACTAAACAAGGCAGCCCTCTGCTACATATGTGCCTGAGGCCTCAGAACATCCCATGGATGCTTTTTGGTTTGCAGGCCTGTCTCCGAGAGTTTCCAGGTGTATAGTTTGAATTTGTCAAGATGCGATTGTGGGGATACAATGGCCATCAGGGCCATGGGAAAGCCATTGGTGAAAGTTCGACCTTAGGAGCAGTTGATAACCTGGGACTGAAGTGGTCATGCAAAGAATTAGATGCTAGACATCAGTGAGGGAGCCTATGAAAGGCTATTGTTGAAGTCTAGATGCAGTAGAAGAACCCGGTCTATCGGAGATGCCAATACCATTAGATTTCCCCCAACAACAGAAGCAATGGAGTACAACCAACCAAATCCTAGAATGCTACACAGGGCAGTTATGGAGAAGTGACCTAAGACAAGTTGAGGAAGCCCAAAGAACAGTGTGGATTCCAGACATTGGAACAAGAATCTGCAAATTAAGGTTGCCTTTGAGACTCCACAATATTAGAGAGGTCAGAGCCATAGATAATCTACCCAGGAAAGCTGTTATCAAAGAGTAGAACCATTCAAAGAGAAATACATGTGTTGCAGTCAAGAAAGTTGAAAGGATTCAGAGATATGAAGAACCCATTGACAACTGACATGGAGACACAGAGTTTGGAATTTGCCCAGCTGACTTTTGATCTTGCTTTGGTTCAGTGTTTCCTCACTATGACATTTTGGAATAGGAATATATATCCCGTGAAGTTTGAGGTCCGTGATCCTCTCTTTGACTATGACTTGTATGGCACTACACTTAAGTCATTAGATGACCATCAGCACAGATGTTGATCTTCGGACTTTTAACATATTTGAGAGTGTTATAGACAGTGGGGACTTCTGAAGTTGAACTGAATGCATTGGCATTATGTTATGGCTATGTACGGCCCCTTTGGAATCATGTGTTTGAACAAGGGGCAAGGGAGTGGAATGTGGTGGTTTGAATACCCTTGGCTCAGGGACTGCACTCAGGAGACCCCATTGTAAGCTTCATTAACTCCAAATGGATCACAATCACAAAGTGGACACCGCTACCCTAGGTCAGTAGATGTTACTAGGGATGGTGATACCAAGCAGGCAAGAAAGAACTTCCTTCATTTGTGACCTTTATATAGATTTATAGCAAAAACTGTGTCCAAGTCCGACCCTGGGTTTTCCACCTCTAAAGACTGGGAGAGGGGTATTTTCTCACCTCACAGATCTAGATCAGAAATTGAACTCCTCGGTTCATGTGATTGAGCTAAACTTCTCAGAAAGGTGCCTAGATATTTGAATCTTTAGTGAAATCGAGATGTAGTCAAGTGAAGGCAGTCACAGTGTCAACCTGACTTACAGTCATATCACCTGAGGTTATGATTAATTTCCAAAATAAAGAATAGATGGATCTTAATTGCACCTGAAGTGATATAACTGTCCGAGGTTGAATGGCAAATGCAATATATACATACAAACACACAGACACCCTCACAAAGAAATTTAGAATGGTGGCAATGTCCCTTGACAGTCATTGTTTTCGTATCTGAAACTTACATATTTAGATAAGTTTTCATATTCTGTTTTTTAATATTACATCCACCACTAATATACAACTCAATTTCTAACCTGTTTTCCCAGTGTTCTGAAGAATTGGAGCCGCTGAAACACTGACCATGAGTTCTCTAGTCAGAGGGACAGAGAATGAAATTGCTGTTGAGCTGCTGTCTGGCAAGTAGAGGTTCCCCTTGTGGAGTAAGGGCCTCAGGGCCAGGAAGCAGATGAACATCAAGGGTAGACAGCAGGTGTTCTGCCAAAAGGGAACCTCCACCATTAAGTACAACATCCCCTCCTCTCTACTCTACACTTAAGTCCTCCACTGAAGTGACAAGAAGAAAGCATGAGAAGAGAGTCATGTCACAGAAATTTATGTAATTTCACATTTTCTTTTCCAATGAGAAAAGAGATTGAGTATCCATATAATGCTGTATGATACTGATGGGTTTTTTTTAAGAGGGAAAAAGTCTCAAAATATCTTCACTGAGAACTTGAGCTGTCATCACAAGTTGACCAGGGTATCTGAAGGTTGTTGTCTCCATGGAGTGAGGCAGGGAGTCCATGTGGAACTGTCAATGGATAGGTGGCATTCTAGGCTTCCGTTGTGGGAAACATTGAATGCTCAGTGGACATCCTCAGGGATGGGTTCCCATAGAGCTGTCCAGAAGATGCAGACACCTGATAATGCCAAGGCTGGTATACTGGAGATGGCATCAGCATTGAAGTTTGAGGGTCCATGGAAGGCAGGGGTTACTAGACCAACCTTAAAGAGCACCTGAGAGGAAAAGAAACAGACAGAGCATAAGCATGGCACCCTCACTCTCCTTTAGACACTATAAGTAATTTCCTGGTGTTCCCTAGAGTCACAGAAAGTATGGGTAGTCTCTATATAGTTTGGGATTTTTTCAATGACTTACAGCTTGTAGTCCAACTCCCTAACAATAGTCAGCAGTATTTGTGTATGTAAGTCCAAGGATCTAGCAGTTGCTCAGTCACACGATGCAGCTGTGGATGGAAGTCCAAGGATCTAGCAGTTGCTCAGTCCCCCGAGGCAGGCCAGGAAAGGCCAGAGTGAATCTTCCTTCTTCTAATGTCCTTATATAGACCTCCAGCAGAGGGTGTGGCCCAGATTAAAGTCATGCGCCACCGTGCCTTTAATCCCAGATGACCCTGAACTCAGAGATCTCCTAATCTTAATCTTCTGGAACTCATAGTCACTATGCTTCAAGATCTCCATGCCAAGATCCAGGTCATAAACTTGTATCTCTGAGCCTCCAGATTAGGATTACAGGTGAGCCTTCCTATTCTTGATTAGTACATTCCAGATTTAGCCAAGTTGACAACCAGGAATAGCCATTACACCTGACCTCTGGATCACAGTCAACTATGAACAAGTCCACATCAAATTGCCTTGGGCTGACACAGGAAGTTAGACACACAGAGGACACTCCTGTGGGAATGGGGATTTACTACATAGCCTGCTCAGTTCTGTGCTCATGAAGGACAGGTCAGCTGATGCCACTATTTACAGTACCCAAAGAGTCTATGCAGAAGAGACTAACCTGGGACAGGGCCTCCCTGGCATTTGTGGCCTAAGATCCTGTACAGGGCCTCTGCATAAGGAGAAAACAAGGGTACGGTTCCTGGTCTCTCATTACAGAGAGTCCTGTGCAGATCCTGCAGGCTCAGCATCAAGACCAAACAGCTTTCCCAGCTCTTTTTCAGGCCCATCGGTTGGAGACGCTGGCAAGCAGCACTGGTCTTCTTTTGGATCTTCTTGCCTAGGTGGCCGAGTTCCTGTTCAACCACTTCCCACTGCTGCAGAAAGATCCTTATTTCAAGGTCAGTCCATGGGCTAGGGGAAGGACCTGCAGGCACAGAGAGACACGATGAGTATATCAGAGTTCAAGCATATATGTACATGTCAAGTTTTCTGAGGGACTCTTCCTGCACATTGATCAACAATAGTGTTCTCACTCAGTTATGAAGTGGTTATGAACACTTGCTTGCCATCCAGGATTCAGTATCTACCTTGTACTTTATACCAACAAATACATACACTGGTAAAGTGGGATGTCTTTAATTTTAGGAAATATAGTGTGGTTCCGAGTTTCACTCCACCAGTGGAGATTCTAGACTGCATTTACCCTATATCTACTGTCAGGTGCTGGGCTCCAGGGAAGCGTTGATACACCACTCAGGAGGTGGGAAAGCACAGCCTAAATTTTGGGAGGTCAAAGCTGAAGTTCCCTAACTCCCAGGTATCCAGTCTCCACTAGAAACTATGCAGAGGAGTCAGGAAGGGACAATCAGGTGTCCACAGGCCTGTGATGAGGAGCCCGGGCCTGGGGCTCCCCAACTCCTGGACATCCAAACACTGCCTGTCTCAGGAAGTTGGGAACAGAGTTGGGTGCATGCACTAAGGAACCTGGGGACAGGGGAAGGGCAAATCTGGCTTAGTTCAGTGGTGGCAAGTCCAGGAGAGCAGAGGGGTTGTGATGGTTTGTATATGCTTGTCCCAGGGAGTGGCACTATTAGAAGGCGTGGCCTTGTTGGAGGAAGTGTGTCACTGTAGGGTTGAGCTTAGAGATCTTCCTCTTAGATGCCTGAAGATGCTCAGTCTGTTCCTGGTTTCCTTTGGATAAAGGTGTAGAACCCTCAGCTCCTCCTGCACCATGCCTGCCTGGATGTTGCCATGCTTCTGCCTTGATGACAATGGACTAAACCTCTGAACCTGTAAGCCAGCCTCAAGTAAATGTCTTTTATAAAACTTGCATTGGTCATTGGTGTCTGTTCACAGCAGTAAAATCCAAACTAATACAGGGGTCTTCTGCAGGAGACTTAAGACAGCAAGGCTGCTCCCAGTAGTGGATCTTGATGAAAGAGATAGTCCTTGGTTCCAAACGATTTATTAATTGATCATTGTGAAAACAGGTGCATACCACCTTCTCAGGGTGGACCAGAGATTAAATACCATTTTGCAAAAAGAAATGTCTAAGATAGGAAGCTTATTGGGTGAACCCTAAGGGCCTCTAGGTACCTCATTAGCATAGAGAACTCTATTCTGATCTATGCGACCATAGGTCACATTTTTATGTAGGGAGTGTGGTCACATAAAAGGGGTTTGGTCAGAAGCAGATGAAGCTCCTACTGTCCCTTCTGGGTTCCATGACTTCCAAGACACTCAACCTTACTAAGATTCCTGGCAAGTCCACTGCCTCACAATATATCTCCGAATACAAAGGATTCCACAGCATTAGTGATACCAGGGAATGTTGTCCTTGCCCAGACTCATAACCACATCCAAAACAGGGAGACACTCAGAGCCGTTGGCTCTTCTGGGAGACAGGCAGACATCAGGGACCACTGACTGCCAGCCTATCCTTGCCACAGATGTCCACATATGGGCTCTTGCATCTACTCACAGTCACAGAACACAGAAACATAAGAGTAGAGTTTAGGGTTTAGCAGGGATTTGATTCTGAATACCTGAGGACCTTCGGCCTTCCCGCCTTGACCTCCTTCTCCTATTGGCTTCTTGAGTGTTTCTCACACTTTGGACTTGGTTGTCCTCTCTCTGTGCAGAAATGAATACATTAAATATTAAAACAGGTTCATGCTACAGGAATCCCTGTCTCCTAGCTGTGAATGGCCTCAGGAACCAGACTCCTGTTGCATAAGCTAAGCAATGGACTCTTACTTCCTCATCCACTGGTACTGCTTCATTCTCACCTAATGGGAAAGCTTAGCTGAGAAGTTAAACCAAGGAAGATCTAGAGTGAACAGGGTAGGTGCCCTTGAGTAAGTGGAAGGTAAGAAACAGAAGCGCCTCTCTTTTGAGAAGACCACAGCCACTCTCTCCAGATCACTTTCTCCTTATTATCTTTGTGCAAAAAAATCAATATCAAAATCTCCTAATAAACTCCAGCTCTGCTTCAAACACATTAAGATATCAGACAAATTATGTGGAACTATACTTTTCCATCCCATATCACAAAACAAGAGTGATTGTCTGGTGATCATAGTCCCAGTTCATTTCTAAGAGGTGTAGGAATGCTCAAAAGTTCAGGGTCATTCTTGGCTACATAGTTGGTTGTGGGCTAGCCTGGGATATATAAGATGCTGCCTTAACAAACTAAAAACAAAAAAGTCTAAGAACAAAGAGCTCTGACTTCTGCACCTCTTAAAATTGCAGATATGTGTTCATATTGAAGGTAGTTAACCATTTTTACCACATCTCCTTGGTTGTATGGTGAACACAGTAGCAACAGCTTCTGTGAGACTTGCTATGAGTGCCAGATGGTTTCATATTCATATGGAATGGAGAGATGCCAGAGACATTCTTGGAGGCTATAAACCTGAGATGAATTGAAGGAGAAATGCCCCAGCCATGCTCCACACAGGAGAGTGGATTCCCCCCATCTCACATGCATTCACCTTCCAAACTTCATTTTCCTAACACAGTGAGCCAAGAAGGGTCCACTAAGTTCTGATAATCTAGAGTGTGGAGAGAGCTGTGGAAGTCTGAGAACCCTGTGGAGATGTGGCCCTTTACAGATCAGGTCCACCCAACCTGTATGTGTAAGGTAGACTAGCAAATGCTAAGGAGGAGCCTCTAATCCTTACTCAGGAGGTGGAGGCAGGAAGAGGATGAACTGGGAGCAAGTCTCAAACTTCTGGAACTCTTAGCCTACATACAAGACCACACAATCTCAATTTAAAATTATCAAAGAAACTATGTAAGACCAAGGTCAACTAACTTAAGTTTCATTTCTGAGACAGAGTTTCTTTACATACTCCTGACCATCCTAGAAGAGACTAAAATTTAGTCCAACTGTCCAGGACCCCACACTGATCTTTCTGCCTCTAGTTTCCCCTCCTTAGAGCTGAGATTAAAAGTGTGAGCACCAGTTAACACAATTGCTAAAGATCTTCACTTCCAGTAAATTTTAGCTGAAAACCTGAGACATACAGATTTTTTATAATTTGTTACTTTATAACTAAGAATCATCTCTAAGAGTGTATCTGATCTGAGTGTTGTTGCTGGGACATGAGTCTTCCCTTCCGGATGCCATCTGCAGCAGGGAACCAGGCAGCTCCAAAGCCTTCTGTGCACAGACCCTGCCAGAAGAGAGTTGGTCTCCCAGGAGAACAGACACAGGTTTACAGGCCCATAGGAGGGACAAGCTCCAGCCAGAGACAGCAAGACCAACTAACACCAGAGATAACCAGATGGCAAAAGGCAAGCACAAGAACCCTACCAACAGAAACCAAGGCTACTTGGCAACATCAGAGCCCAGTTCTACCACCACAGCAAGTCCCAGATGCCCCAACACACCAGAAAAGCAAGAGTTGGATTTAAAGTCTCATCTCATGATGCGGCTAGAGGACATCAAGAAGGACCTAAATAACTCCCTTAAAGAAAGTCAGGAGAACATGGGCCAAAAGGTAAAAGTCCTTAAAGAGGAAACACAAAAATCCCTGAAAGAAATACAGGAGACCATGGGTGAACAGGTAGAGGCCCTTAAAGAGGAAACACAAAAACCCCTTAAAGAATTACAGGAGAACACAAACAAACAAGTGAAGGAACTGAACAAAACCATCCAGGATCTAAAAATGGAAGTAGAAACAATAAAGAAATCACAAAGTAAGGCATCTCTGGAGATAGAAAATCTTGGAAAGAATTCAGGAGACATAGATGCAAGCATCAACAACAGAATACAAGAGATGGAAGAAAGAATCTCAGGGGCTGAAGATACCATAGAAAACATTGACTCAATAGTCAAAGAAAATGCAAAATGCAAAATGCAAAAAGCTCCTGAGCCAAAACATCCAGGAAATCCAGGACACAATGAGAAGACCAAACCTAAGGATTATAGGTGTAGAAGAGAGCAAAGATTTCCAACTTAAAGGGCCAGTAAATATCTTCAACAAAATTATAGAAGAAAACTTCCCTAACCTAAAGAAAGAGATGTCCATGAACATACAAGAAGCCTACAGAACTCCAAACAGACTGGACCAGACCAGAAAGTCCTCCCCGCACATAATAATCAAAACACCAAATGCACTAAACAAAGAAAGAATATTAAAAGCAGTAAGAGAAAAAGGTTAAGTAACCTATAAAGGCAGGCCTGTCAGAATTACACCAGATTTCTCACCTGAGATGATGAAAGCTAGAAGATCCTGGGCAGATCTCATACAGACCCTAAGAGAACACAAATGGCAGCCCAAACTACTATACCCAGCAAAACTCTCAATTACCATAGATGGAGAAAACAAGATATTCCATGATAAAACCAAATTTACACATTATCTTTCCACAAATCCAGCCCTACAAAGGATAATAGATGGAAAACACCAACACGAGGAGGGAAACTACACCCTAGAAAAATCAAGAAAGTAATCTTTTTCCAACAAATCCAAAAGAAAGTAACCACACAAACATAAAAATAACATCAAAAATAACAGGAAGCAACAATCACTATTTCTTAGTATCTCATAACATCAATGGACTCAATTCCCCAACAAAAAACATAGTCTAACAGAAATATCTTTCACGTAAATCTTCAATTTTATCATAAAATGTTTGTGATTCTTCTTTCAATCAGTTTAGTAATGTTTTTATGTCTACCATTTTAACTATATTATTTTCCATGATAATCTTTAATTTTAACATATTTCTATATATTTATTCATTTTTATCAGAAATATTTTCCATGCAAATCTTCAATTTTGTCAGAAAATGTTTATAATTCCACTTTCAATCAACTTAGGAATATTTTTATGTCTACCATTTTATCAGTATAATTTTTCCATAAAATAGTCAATCTTAATGTGTTTTTCTATATATTTCTTCAAATTTATCAGAGATATTTTCCATGTAAATCTTCAATTTTATCAGAAAATGTTTATAATTCCACTTTCAATCAACTTAGAAATATTTTTATGCCTACCATTTTATCTGCATAATTTTCCATGATAATCTTCAATTTTAATGTTTTTCTATATATTTTTTCAATTTTATCAGAAATATTTTCCATGTAAATCTCCAATTTTATCAGAAAATGTTTATAATTCTACTTTCAATCAATTTAGGAATATTTTTATTCCTACCATTTTATCTGTATAATTTTACATGAAATAATCAATTTTAATGTGTTTTTCTATATATTTCTTGAATTTTATCAGAAATATTTTCCTTGTAGATCTTCAATTTTATCAGAAAATGTTTATAATTCCACTTTCAATCAACTTAGAAATATTCTTATACCTACCATTTTATATGTAATTCTTCAATTTTGTCAGAAACATTTTCCATGTAAATCTTTATTCTATCATAAAATGTTTCTACTTCCTTTTTCAATAAAAAATAAAAATAAATAAAATAAAAAAGAGTGTAGCTGATCCACAGAAACTGAGGTAGTTGGTCCAGGAAACTGCTTCCCCAAGGGGCAGAAAGAGAAAAGGGAAGCAGGGGCGAGACAGGGGGAAGCAAGAAGGCATGGCCTGTGGAAAAAGCAGGAGTGATGGGGCATGGGACCTTCTGTGATGGGTGCCACACTGGATATAGAAATTCTGAACCCAACCACAAACCCTACTGCTCTTTATCTCATCTCCGAATGGGTGTTACAGCCAGAACACCTGTGTCCTGGATGCTTCTCTGTTCTACAGAAGGTCGAAATTGTCTGGTCTATTACAGAAGTTCTCAACCTGTGGGTCATTAGTTATCTAGAGGTTAAATGGCTCCTTTACAGGGGTCACCTGAGACCATGTAAAAACACAGACATTTACATTGGGATTTATACCAGTAGCAAAATTACAGGTATAAAGTAGCAAGGAAAATAGTATGGTTGGGGTCACCACATATGAGGAAATATAATAAAGGGTCTGGCAGATGCGATGGAAGGTCTTCCTACTCTGTTCACTTAATTAAGGAAACTGAGGGACAGCACGGATGTCTACTGGGAATAAGGACCCATGCCATTCATTTCAAGAGTAGGGAAGTCCCTCATTCTGTTTGTTGTTGGCTTTTGTTGGCTTAAGTGTCTTGAGACGATATCTCATGTATCCTGGGCTATCCTGCAACTCACTATAAAGACAAGAATGACCATGAACTTCTGCCCCTCCTCCCTTGACCTCCCAGCTGCTGAGATTACAGCCAGGAGTCCACACACTCAGGTCATTTCATAGTGGAGGGACATGTAATGAATGCAGCAGAGCTGGAGTTTAATATGAGATCTTCATATGGATTTTCATATGGAGAAGAGATAGTCACCTTGGGAGCATGGATGCAGAGCATGGTTGCATCTCTTTCTTTTCTTCTTCCTTTAGAGACAGGGTTGAGGTTCCCTAGGGCTGGCCTAGAACTTTCTCAGAACCATAGGATGACCTTGAACTGATCTGCTTTCAGGTCCAGGATCTCTTCCCAGCAGATGTGCAAATCCCTATTAGAAGGAGTAAGATCAGTATGATGTATGAGACAGTGTGACAGTTTATATATGCTTGGCCCAGGGTGTGGCACTCAGCTCCACCTGCACCATGCCTTCCTAGATGCTGTCATGCTCCTGCCTTGATGATAATGGACTGAACCTCTAAACCTACAAGCCAGCTCCAATTAAATGTTGTCCTTATAAGAGTTGCCTTGGTCATGGTGTCTGTTAACAGCAGTAAAGCCCTAAGACAAACAGCCTTCCTAGGTAGCCAATGTTCCATAAAATGTCTTTTCTGATACCTCATCCCAGAGCTTTCTAGTGATCCTTAATTACTCTTTTGATAACTCAATATAGATATACCTGATGTATTAGAGTTCTCTAGAGTAACAGAGCTTATAGAATGAACGAATGTATGTAACTTTAAAGGGGATGTATTAGAATGACTTACAGGCTGTTACCCAGTCAATCCAAAAATGGTTGCCTATGAATGCAAAGTCCACAAATCCAGTAGTTCTTTAGTGCTGGATATTTCAGCTGGTCCTCAGTAGACACTTAAATCCAGAAAGTGTAGGCTCTAATTCCAGTGAGGTAATGGACTTGCTATCAAGGGGAAAGCAAGCAGGCAATCAGCTAAAGCTTCCTTCTTCCACATCCTTATATAGGCTTCCAGCAGAAGGCATAGTACAGATTAGATCTTGAGTAAAGGTGTGTCTTCTTTCCTCAAATATCTGGATTAGAAACAGATCTTCTCTTAAACAGAAATCCCTCACAGGTATGCCCTTCACTTTTGAATTTTGGTTCATTTTAAATGTTGACAACCAAGACTAGCCATCACAGTGACCTATCAAGAATCTATTTTTTAAAAAGCAAGTATTTTTTATGTTTTAATGAGTATTTTTAATTATTATTAGATATTTGCTTTATTTACATTTAAAATGGTATTCCCTTTCCGAGTTATCCCTCCAAAAACCCCCTATCCCATCCTCCCTCCCCCTGCTCACCCTACCCTTAATTTCCTGACTTGCATTCCCCTATTCTGAAGAATCCAGCCTTCACAGGACCAATGGCCTCTCCTCTCACTGATGTCTGAAATGGTCATCTTCTTCTACATATGTAGCTGGAGTCATGGATCCCTCCATGTGTACTCTTTAAAAAGAAATTATCAAACTCAGGGCTGAAATCAATCAAGTAGAAACAAATAAAACCATACAAAGAATCAACAAAACGAGGAATTGGTTCTTTGAGAAAATCAACAAGATAGATAAGCCCTTAGCCAGACTAACCAGAGGGCACAGAGATAGTATCCAAATTAATAAAATCAGAAACGAAAAGGGAGAGATAACAACAGAAACTGAGGAAATTCAAAAAATCATCAGATCCTACTACAAAAACCTGTATTCAACACAACTAGAAAATCTTGAGGAAATGGACAATTTCCTTGACAGATACCAAATACCAAAATTAAATCAGGATCAAATAGACCATCTAAACCGTCCTATAACCCCTGAAGAAATAGAAGTTGTCATTGGAAGTCTTCCAACCAAAAAAAGCACAGGTCCAGATGGTTTTAGTGCAGAATTCTATCAGACCTTCAAAGAAGACCTAACACCAATACTCTTCAAACTGTTCCACAAAATAGAAACAGAAGGAACACTACCCAACTCGTTCTATGAAGCCACAATTACACTAATACCAAAAGCACACAAAGATCCGACAAAGAAAGAGAATCTCAGGCCAATCTCTCTTATGAATATCGATGCAAAAATACTCAATAAAATTCTTGCCAATTGAATCCAAGAACACATCAAAATGATCATTCACTACGATCAAGTAGGCTTCATCCCAGGGATGCAGGGATGGTTCAATATAAGGAAATCCATCAATGTAATCCACTATATAAACAATCTCAAAGAAAAAAACCACATGGTCATCTCATTAGATGCTGAGAAAGCATTTGACAAAATTCAGCATCCTTTCATGGCTAAAGGTCTTGGAAAGATCAGGAATTCAAGGCCCATATCTAAACATAGTAAAAGTAATTTACAGCAAACCGGTAGCCAGCATCAATCTAAATGGAGAGAAACTTGAAGCAATCCCACTAAAATCAGGGACTAGACAAGGCTGCCCTCTCTCTCCATATCTTTTCAATATAGTACTTGAAGTTCTAGCTAGAGCAATTAGACAACAAAAAGAGGTCAAAGGGATACAAATTGGAAAGGAAGAAGTCAAACTATTACTATTTGCAGACGATATGATAGTATACTTAAGCGACCCAAAGAACTCCACCAGAGAACTCCTACAGCTGATAAATGACTTCAGCAAAGTGGCCGGATATAAAATCAACTCAAGCAAGTCAGTAGCCTTCCTATACTCAAAGGATAAGCAGGCTGAGAAAGAAGTAAGAGAAACGATACCCTTCACGATAGCCACAAACCATATTAAGTATTTTGGCGTGACTCTAACCAAACAAGTGAAAGATCTGTATGACAAGAACTTCAAGTCTCTGAAGAAAGAAATTGAAGAAGACCTCAGAAGATGGAAAAATCTGCCATGCTCATGGATTGGCAGGATTAATATAGTAAAAATGAGCATCTTACCAAAAGTAATATACAGATTCAATGCAATCCCCATCAAAATCCCAACTCAATTCTTCATAGAGTTAGAAAGAGCAATTCAAAAATTCATCTGGAATAACAGAAAACCCAGAATAGCTAAAAGTATTCTCAAGAGTAAAAGAACCTCTGGGAGAATCAGTATCCCGGACCTCAAGCTGTACTACAGAGCAATAGTGTTAAAAACCGCATGGTATTGGTACAGTGACAGGCATGTAGATCAATGGAACAGAATTGAAGACCCAGAAATGAATCCACACTCCTATGGTCACTTGATCTTTGACAAAGGAGCTAAAACCATCCAGTGGAAAAAAGATAGCCTTTTCAACAAATGGTGCTGGCTCAGCTGGAGGTCAACATGCAGAAGAATGCAAATAGATGCATTCTTATCTCCTTGCACTAAGCTCAATTCCAAGTGGATCAAGGATCTCCACATAAAACCAGACACACTGAAACTAATAGAAGGGAAACTAGGGAAGAACCTTGAACATATGGGCACAGGGGAGAATTTCCTGAACAGAACTCCAATAGCTCATGCTCTAAGATCAAGAATAGACAAATGGGACCTCATTAAATTACAAAGTTTTTGCAAGGCAAAAGACACTGTCAAAAAGACAAAGCGGCAACCAACTAACTGGGAAATGATCTTTACCAACCTTACATCTGACAGAGAGCTAATATCCAATATATACAAAGAACTCAAGAAGTTAAACTCCAGAGAGGCAAGTAACCCTATTAAAAAATGGGGTACAGAGCTAAACAAAGAGGTCTCACCTGAAGAATATCTAATGGCTGAGAAGCACCTAAAGAGATGTTCATCATCCTTAGTCATTAGGGAAATGCAAATCAAAACAACCCTGAGATTCCATCTCACACCAGTCAGGATGGCTAAGATCAAAAACACAGGAGACAGCAGTTGTTGGTGAGGATGTGGAGAAAGAGGAACACTCCTCCACTGCTGGTGGAATTGCAAGCTGGTACAACCACTCTGGAAAGCAGTCTGGCGGTTCCTCCGAAAACTGGGCATGACACTCCCTGAGGATCCGGCTATACCACTCCTGGGCATATACCCAGAGGCTTTACCTGCATGCAATAAGGACACATGCTCCACTATGTTCATAGCAGCCTTATTTGTAATAGCCAGAAGCTGGAAAGAACCCAGATGTCCCTCAACGGAGGAATGGATTCAGAAGATGTGGTATATCTACACAATGGAATACTACTCTGCAATTAAAAACAATGAATTCACGAAATTCCTAGGCAAATGGTCAGAACTTGAAAATATCATCCTTAGTGAGGTAACCCAATCACAAAAGAACACACATGGTATGCAGTCACTGATAAGGGGATATTAACCCAGAATCTCGGAATACCCTAGACACAATTCGTATAGCAATAGATTTCTAAGAAGATGGAAGGAGAGACCCCTGGTCCTGGAAAGACTGGATGTAGGGGAACGCCAGGACAGAGAAACGAGAGGGGGTTGAATGGAGAAAAGAGGGAGGGAAGGGGGCTTATGGGACTTTCGGGGAGGGAGGAAACGGGAAAGGGGAAATTATTTGGAATGTAAATTAAAAAAAAAAGAAAGTAAGAGAGAGAGAGAGAGAGAAAGGAAGGAAGAGAAAGAGAAAGTGAAAGAAAGAAAGAAAGAAAGAAAGAAAGAAAGAAAGAAAGAAAGAAAGAAAGAAAGAAAGAAAGTGACATAGAAAATGTCAAGATTCAGAGTACTTACAAGTGCATCTTGTCTCTTCCCCTTAGGTTGTAAGTGGCACAAAAAGCTAAGTAAACCATTTGCTATTCCAAAATTATTCAGTGAAGAAGGTGTTCCCTTGCCCTCTTAAAAGGAAGCAAAGTTCTGACACACAGCCTTATTTGTTTTGCATTCTACTTGCTCTTTGGTAAAAACCATCAACTAGTGAAACCATCAACATAGTGAAGCTGTACAATTATGAAATGCAGGTACAGATGTCTTACTGATAAATGAAACATCAACTGAACCTTCTGTAAGATTCCACAGACTATATGGAATGGATAATAGTAAATAGTGCATGTTTTATTATCATCTATAAAGTATGTACCACCCATTTTTTACATAATTAAAATTCATAAGCTCGCTAAGTGTAAAAAAAAAAAGCAAGTTAATAAGCTGAGGAAATTATCCTAAATGAACCACAAACTAGAAACAGAAGGTATACAGGATAAATGTCTCCTTTGGGTCCTCTGAGTGTCACTGATAAAGAAATCTAAGAATGGACTCAAGTATAGGTCATAGAAATTTTTATTAGAATTTAAAAATTAAAATTAATAAATACATAAAACAACTTCAGAGAAGGCAGGTTGCTAACCTCATTAAGTTGCCCAGAGAAGGTGGTAGGAGGAGGGAAAAAAATCGGCTATGCCTTGTAAGCTGGCCAGCAGGTCAGACACATGCCTACAAGCAACAGCACATGGGGGTGAGAGGAACGAGTTTAGAGAAATAGTAAGGAAGCCCAGAATGTGGGGGATCCAAACGTGTTAGAGAGACCAGGATTTAAAAAGAGACAGAGCTATGCAGTAGTGGCCCATCTCTGTCCTAGCACACAGGAGACAAAGGCAGGTGGATCTCTGAGTTTGTGGCCTACCAGGTCTATAGAGAGAATTCCATGATAGCCAGGAGTACACAGAGAAAACCCATCTTGTAAAACAAAAACAAAACAAACAAACAAACAACAAATCAACATGCTAGAAGGGAAGAAGGATGTTGGGGGCAGGGACAATTGAGAAATTGTTGAGAAATTATCAAGTCTAATGAAAGATCCTATCCCTGGATTCAAAAACCCAGTGAATTCCAAGTCCCCCAGTACCTCAAGTAAAACACTGCATCAGGACTTGCTGCGGTAGAAGTACAAACACATAGAAATGAGGGAGCCATGAAGGAGATGCTTATCTTAGTCCTCCTGGGTCATCTCTGCTTTCAGTTTGTGTTATCTTCTACCCATACATTCACACAGAATCTGACTCATTTCTATTTCTTCTTTTATTACATTATAGACATTCTCTAGGCTAGCACATTTTCAAATGTGTGATCTCTAAAGGCAGCTAAGGTCCCATCACTTAGGTCATGTATACACTCACACCCACAATCCTGGTGCTCGACAGGCTGAAGCAGGATCACCAAGATCTGGCCAGCCTGAGCTACAGAGTACTTTGAAGATAGCCTAGGCTACTGCATGAGGCCCTGTCTCAAAACCCAGCCACAAGAAAATAAATAAATAGATTCCACCATCTCACTGTATGACAATTTGTTTAATCAAAAGCCAGTTCTGCACGCACATCTTTCTTTTTTCATGCTGTGTGTTTGTGTGCACATGTGCTTTTTTGCATGGGTGAGGAGCGTGTATTCATGTGGCCAGGACCAAGGCTTAAAGGTGAAAATCAGCCTCAACCTCTCTTCCTCTTTATTCGGTGAGTCATGATCTCTTGATCAAATCAGGAGCTCACAACAGTGGCCAACCTTGCTGGGCAGCTTACTCTGGGGATCTCTACCTTCAGAGGTAATCCACTGTACCCACCAGTCATTTACATGGTGTCTTAGTCAGGATTTCTATTCCTGCACAAACACCATGACCAAGAAGCAAGTTGGGGAGGAAAGGCTTTATTCAGCTTATACTTCCATACAGCTGTTCATCACCAAAGGAAGTCAGGACTGGAACTCAAGCAGGTCAGGAAGCAGGAGCTGATGCAGAGGCCATGGAGGGATGTTCCTTACTAGCTTGCTTCCCCTGGCTTGCTCAGCTTGACTCTTATAGAACCCAAGAATAAGAGCCCAGGGATGGCACCACCCACAAGGGGCCCTCCCCCCTTGATCCCTAATTGAGAAAATGCCCCACAGTTGGATCTCATGGAGGCACTTCCCCAACTGAAGCTCCTTTCTCTGTGATAACTCCAACCTGTGTCAAGTTGACACACAAAACCAGCCAGTACAATTGACCCCTTGTCAACTTGACAAACACATCACTATTAAGCCTCAACTCTTACTTTCTTATTCATCCCCAAGATCTAAATAACTTTAAAAGTCCCACAGTCTTTACATATTAAAAATTCAATCCCTTTAAAAGGTCCAATATCTTTCAAAATTCAGTCTTTTAAAAATTCAAAGTCTCTTAACTGTGGGCTCCAGTAAAATACTTTCTTCCTTCAAGAGAGAAAAATATCAGGGCACAGTCACAATCAAAAGCAAAACTCAAACTCCAATGGTTCAATGTCTGGGATCCAACTCATGATCTTTCGGGCTCCTCCAAGGGCTTGGGTCACTTCTCCAGCTCTGTCCTTTGTAGCACACAGCTTGTCTTCTAGGCTCCAGCTGCCTGTACTCCACTGCTGCTGCTAATCTTGGTGGTCATCTCATGGCACTGGCATCTCCAAAATACTGCTGTCTTCCTTCCACTGTAACTAGGCTTCACCAATAGCCTCTCATAGGCTCTTTTCATGGTGCCAAGCCTTAACTCCCATGCATGACCCCTTCAGTCCTGGGCCATCAATTGCAACTGAGGCTGCACCTTCACCAATGTCCTTCCGTGGCCTCTCACAGTGCCGAGCCTCAGCTGCTCTTCATGACCCCTTCATGCCTTCAAACCAGTACCACCTGGGTGACTCTTACACAGAACCAAGTCCAGCCACAGCACAAAGTACAACCGTGGCTACCTCTGGAACACAGCCTCTGTGCTCTCAGAAAACACTTCCCAGAAGATTTCACCTCAGTGATGTTGGTCTCTTCTTAATCATCGCTAATTTCTTAGCTCCAGCTAACCAGCATCAATAGTCCTAGTAACGCAAAGGTTTGCTTTAGTGGTTCTGGTATCTTGTTAATCACAGCTGATTCTTCAGCCCCAGCTAACTAAAACCACAGAATCTTCACAATCAAAACATGGCCCTGATAAGAGTCTTTAATCTTCCCTCTGAAATTTCACAAGCCAGGCCTCCATCTTCTGCACTGTTCTGAACATTATCTTCCAAGCTCCTATAGAACTTTCCACAGAGCTCTTAACATCCTAATGGCTCTTCTAGCTCAAAGTTCCAAAGTCCTTCCACAGTCCTCCCCAAAACATGGTCAGCTTGTCACAGGAATACCCCACTACGCTGGTACCAATTTGTCTGAGTCAGGGTTTCTACTCCTGCACAAACACCATGACCAAGAAGCAAGTTGGGGAGGAAAGGCTTTATTCAGCTTATACTTCCATACAGCTGTTCATCACCAAAGGAAGTCAGGACTGGAACTCAAGCAGGTCAGGAAGCAGGAGCTGATGCAGAGGCCATGGAGGGATGTTTCTTACTGGCTTGCTTCTCCTAACTTGCTCAGCCTGCTCTCTTATAGAACCCAAGAATAAGAGCCCAGGGATGTTACCACCCACAAGGGGCCCTCCCCCCTTGATCCCTAATTGAGAAAATGCCCCACAGTTGGATCTCATGGAGGCACTTCCCTAACTGAAGCTCCTTTCTCTGTGATAACTCCAGCCTGTGTCAAGTTGACACACAAAACCAGCCAGTACACATGGTTTTTCTGGGGATTTAAATTCCAGTCTGGAAACTTGCAGAACCATCACCCCAGTCCCCACTGATGATTTCTTCATGACAGCTGTGTGGAAGTGAGTTGCTGAAGTGAGAAAGATGAAGTCTAAGGTGTACCTTACAGACTGTCCTCCACCTTGGCCCCTCAGGACATCTCAGCTGTGGGAAAACTACTGTCCCCAACTTACATTAACTGACTTTCATGGGTGCTCTCCTATGCAGTAACTGGAAGCCCCAGCCACAGATAGACTAGTAAAAGATGCCCAGAGGAGCCCAAGCCCCTTAGAAGCAGACAGATAGGAAAATGTGGAAATCCTTCCACTGTTTGTAAGCTTTGGCTCCATTTTCCAAAACAATGTCACTTCGTTTACTTGAACAAAACATGTTAAAGTGCATCTGTCAACTATTCTTTACCCCTGGGCACCAGGCAGTTTGTTTTATGACAAATGGTGGCCTTAGCTCAGACCACGTGGAGAAAGACATTCAGCACGGGTCCCGGCCTCTAATCACAGGCCATAATCTCGTTTTCACATTTCTCTCTGGTTATCCTGCTTGACCCTGCTGACTGAAGCACTTCTATTGTGCTGCTTAAAAGGACCAGGGATTGAGCAGAAACAAAAGCGAGGTCTGAGAATTGTCACACCATGTATTCGTCCAGCTCTGCCTTCACATGAATAGAACCGAGCTGGAGCACAGCCAACATTGCTTGATGGAAAACTCTGACTTAAAAAAAAATGGTCATGGTGCTTTTGAAAATGTATCACAACTAGCCCACGTAATCACCATAATCACACAGCTGTCCATCATCCCTGGAATCCAGGGCTCCATGGGCCTTTCCTGTATAGTGGGTATCTTAGACATGAGAGCCAAATGGTCCCTTATGCAACCACTCAGGTCTGCCTCTGGCATGGGATGTGACTGTAGACACTAGGCTGATGAGTGTGGTGGTACCCACACAGCATCACCCAGCATGGGTGGTAGCAGGATTCAGTCCAAGAGACTTCCTGTTTATAACCGATAACCCTTCTTGACCTCTCTAAATGTATGATCAGACTCAGCCCTGTCGGGCAGGAGTGGCATTTTGGAATTTGGTTGTCCAGTACTGGCTGGAGACAGGGATGAGAGTCCGAGTGGGCTGAAGAAACGGCCAGTGTGAGGTAGCCTGCCCAGTTCCCGTTGTTGCAGATTCTTATGAAAGAGGTAAGAGTCAGAATGAACTGCCTGCTAATGAGTGGGCACAGCTTTCAGGACAAGCTAAATAAAAAACGGCTCTTAGCTCTCCTTTCACCAACAAGATTCTCAGGAGCAGCGTTGCTTTCTTAAGCCTCTGGTCAGCATCTTCAACTCCACATTCATGCTGACCCAGGGCCTCTGACATCAACCCTGCTTCCTCCATGTTCATGCTGACCCAGGGCCTCTGACATCAACCCTGCTCTCTCCAATGCTTCCCCATGGTCTCCCAAGGATGGTACTGAGGACCATTCCCCCAAATCCTGTCTCTGTAAGTATGCTCCTTCCTGGTCGCACCTTCTCGGCCTCTGTCTTTGTAATCAGTTCATCTCTTCTCTCACCTAGAGCTTTGACTTGCTACCAGGATTCTGAAGTCTATATGCCCAGAAACTGGACTGAGGGTCCATTTGCCACAGCCTCATCCTCCTGAACACTCTTGGAGTTGGTGGAAGCTTATATAAAAACTTAAGTGATGCCAGGCGGTGATGGTACACACCTTTGGTTTTGGTTTTTTTTTTATTTTTTATTTTTTTTTTTGTTTTTCGAGACAGGGTTTCTCTGTGTAGCCCTGGCTGTCCTGGAACTCTGTAGACCAGGCTGGCCTCGAACTCAGAAATCCTCCTGCCTCTGCCTCCCAAGTGCTGGGATTAAAGGCGTGCGCCACTACCGCCCTAGTACACACCTTTAATCCTAGCACTTCAGAGGCAGAGGCAGATGGATCTCTGAGTTTGAGGCTAGCCTGGTCTACAGAGAGTTTCAGGACAGCCAAGGCTTTACAGAGAAACCTTGTCTCAATGAAAAACAAAAAAAAAAAATTCAAGTAGCACTGCTAAGTTTCCATTACTGTGACATTTCCAAGAGAGTTTAGAAAGAGAAAAAGGTTGTTTTGGTACAAACTCTCAGAGATTTCAGTCCACAGTCACTGGGCCATATCACTACAGTCTTGTGGTAGCACAGAACACTGGGGTGAGAGCTTGTGGCAGAAACCTGTTCCCCTCTTGCCAGCCAGGAAAAAGAGAGGGAAGAGGGGTTGGGGTCTCCATTTCCCTTTAGAGGGTATGCTCTCAATGACCTGCCTAGGTCCTACTTCCTAAAAGTTCCTCCACCTTTCAATAGCACCACAGTTGGGAAACCAAGTCTTTAGCAAAAGACAGTAATATACAAACCTACAGTCTGAAATTCCATCATACACACACACACACACACACACACACACACACACCACTCAATACCTTTTCCTGAGAGTTCCAGTTCTCTATTTCTGTCTCCTTAGTCTTTTACCTGTACTCTCTGTCTATGGACTGTCCTCTCTTCAGCCAATCTTGAGTAAACTGCCCAGGTTCATGTTTTAAGGCCCCATTTTGAAGTTATTCACTGCTGTGGTTTCAATGTGAAAGTTTCCAAAAGGCTCTTAGTCCCCACCTGGTTACACTGCTTGGGAAAGCTTATTCTAACTCACAGTCAGAGAGGATATACTCATCAAGGTGGATAAGACACAGTAGCAGTGGCCAGTAGGCCACTGGTCACATTGTATCCACTGGGCTGGGATACAAAATTTCAAGGTTCATTCCCAGTGGTCCACTTTCTCCCAATAATCAATAATAGCCAGGATAATATGACTTAACTAGAACCGCAGTCCTACCAAAGCAAGCCCTGAGCATCACATTGATGAAGCACAGGAAAAAATATCTTTTAAATAACCTTTGTGAATAAGATAGAGGTCCTCAAAGAGGAAATGAGTAAATCCCTTAAAGAAATCTATGAAAACACAGTCAGTGGAAGAAAATGAATTAAGCAGTTCAAACTTGAAACTGGGAATAGAATCAAGAAAACCCAAACTGAGGGAAGCCTGAAAATGAAAAATTTAGGAACTTGAACAGGAACCTCAGAGACAAACCTCACCAAAAGAATAAAAGAGATGGAAGAAAGAATATTGGGCACTGAAGACATTATAAAAGGAATGTATACTTCAGTCAAAAAAATGTTAAATCCAAAATCTCCTAGCACAAAACATCCAGAAAATCTGGGACACCAAGAAAAGACCAAATGTTAGAACAATAGGTAGAGAAGGAAGGAGAAGAAACCCAGGTCAAAGGCACAGAAAATACTTTCAACGAAATCATAGAAGAAAATTTCTACAGTTTAAAGAAGAAAATGATTATTACGGTACATGAAGCATACAGAACACCAAATAGACTAAACAAGAAAAGAAATTCTCCATAATACATAATAATCAGACCTCTAAATGCATAGGATAAAGAGGAAAAATTACAAACTACAAGGGGAAAAGACCAAGTAACAGCATACAAAAGCATACCTATTAGAATAACACCTGAATTCCCAAGGGAGACTCTAGAAGTCAGCAGTGCCTAGACAGATATTCTACAGATTCTAAGAGACCATAGATGCTACCACAAACTATTGTACCCAGCATAACATTTGCTCACAGTAGATGAAGAAAATAAGGCATTAAGAAATTAAGCCATATTTAAGCAACATCTGTCTACAAATCTAGAACTAGAGAAGAGTGTGAGAAGGAAAATTCCAACCTCACAGGAATCAACAAACACTGTTCATTCATATCTCTCAATACCAATTGTCTCAATTTCCCAATAAAAAACTTATTGTGATGGTTTGAAAAGGAATGGCCCACATAGACTTGTGTGTTTGAATGACTGGCCCATAGGGAGTGGCACTATTGGGACGTGTGGCCTTAACTGGAGTAGATGTGGCCTTGTTGGAGTAAGTGTGTCACAGTGGAGGCTGATTTTGAGGTCTCATATGCTCAAGCTAGACCTAGTGTGGCAGTCTCCTTCTACTGCCTGCAGATCAAGATGTGGAACTCTCAGCTACTTCTCTGGCACCATATCTAACTGTACACTGCTGAGCTTATTGCTACAATGATAATGGACTAAACCTCTGAAACTGTAAGCCATCCCCAACTAAATATGTGTTCCTTTATAAAAGTTGCCATGGTCAAGGTATCTCTTCATATCAAAAGAAACCCTAAGACAGAAGTTGACTGGGTATTGCTGTGATATGCCTGACCATGCTATTGTTTAAAGGAATGTGAACTTGGGACTTTAGATTAGAAAAGCAGTTGAACCCTTTAGTGGGGAGCAATGGGCCATTCTTATAAGTGCATGGAAGATGGTGGTACTGAGGGTGATTTGCAGTGTGGGGAACTGACTCAGAGGTTTCAGAGGAAAAGAATATTTGTATGTGGCCTAGAGACTGTTCTTGTAATATTTTGGCTAAGAATGACTGCTTTTTCCTTGTCTGAAAAGTCTGCTTGAGGTTAAAATGAAGAGTTTTGGGTTAATCTCCTTGACAGAAGAAATCTCAAAACAGCCTAATATTGACTCTGTTATATGGTTCTTAGTGCAGATCTCTTATGCAGATCCATACTTATAAGGAAAAGGAGCAAGCAGAACAAAAAAATACAAAATGTACAATCTGGGGAGAAAGGGCACACTAGAAAGTGGAATGGGGCTAAGTTGATGTTCACAAAAATTAAACAAAAAAACTTTAATAAAAAGCCTGATATTAAATGAAGTAAAAGGCAAGACCTCAGGGTAAGACTCCACCTAGTTAAGCCTCCAAATTGTGAAAAGGAATTAAAGAAAATCTTAGAACTAGGAGAAGTGGTATGCCTTTAATCCCAGCACTTGGGAGACTGAGGCCAGCAGATCTCTGAGTTCAAGGCCAGCCTGGTCTACAGAGCAAGCTCTAGGACAGCCATGCTTAGGCAGTGAATGAACCCTTAGGAAAAAGAAAGCTGGTGAAGATGTAATTGAAAGAGGGGGTCATGTTCCATCTCCAACAAGCAGCAAACTTAGCAGCTTCAGCCACATGGTTTTGGCTTTAGAGTCAAGGAGTTATGGAATCTCCCTCTGCTACTAAGGAACTCCACTGAGGTCAGGCATGTGTCAGGGGTGTCCCTGCATGAAGGCTTAAAGAGGCCATTGTATGAAACTGTCAAAGTAAAGCCTGGATTGGTTTGGAGTGTTATGACACCACACATGGAGATGCAGAGTTTGAGGTTTGCCCAGCTGGTTTCCTGCCTTGCTTGGGTTCAGTGTTTCCTCACTATTCTCCCTTTCTAGAACAGTAATGTATATATCCTGTGCTCTTGTATGTTGGAAGTATGTGATCTGTTTTTTCAGCTTGATTTACAGAAGATTACTGTTAAAAGATTGCATGAGTCTCAGAAGAAACTTTGAACTTTTAAACAAGGTTGAAACTGTTACAAAACTATTAAGACTTTTGAAGATCTGAATACATTTCTGCGTTATATGACTACAAACCTATAGGGTGAGGAAATGGAATATGGTGATTTGAGTAGGAATTTCCTCCATAGACTCAAGTGTTTGAGAGCTTGGTCCATAGGGAGTGGCACTATTAGGAGGTATGGCGTTGTTGAAGGAAGTGTATCACTAGGTGGTGAGCTTTACGGTTTCTCTTCAAACACCTTAACATCAAGAATAAACATCACCTCAGGGTTAAAGGATGGAAGAAAATATTCTAAGCAAATAGATCTAAGAAGAAAGCTGGTGTAGACATTTTAGTGGGCTTCAAATCAAAACTAGAAATAGGGAAGGACACTATATACTCATCAAAGGAAAAAAATTCATAACATGTATGCACCAAACACAAGGGCACCCAAGCTCATAAAAGAAACACTACTATATCTTAAATAACATATTGACCCTCACACACTAATAATGGAAGAATTCAATAATTGACTCTCACCAATAGACAAGTCACCAAGACAAAAAAAAAAAACTAAACAGAGAAATGCTTGAGCTAATAAATGTTATAAACAAAATGGACCTAAAAGATATTTAAAGAACATTTCACCCAAATACAAATACAAAAGAATAAGCTTTATTCTTAGAATTTCATGTAATTTTCTCCAAAATTGACCACGTACCTGGACACAAGGCAAGTCTCAACAGATACTAGAAAAGTGAATTAACACCTTGCATCCTATCTGACAACCACAGATTAAAGCTGGATATCAAAAACAATAGAAAACTGACAAACTCATGGAAACTGAATAATTCATCACTGAATAAAAATGGGTCAAGGCAAAAATTAAATATTTTCTATAATTAAATGAAAATGAATACACAACATACCCAAACTTATGTGACACAGTGAAGGTAGTTCTAAGAGATAAGTTCATAGCACCGAATATCTACACAAAGCAACAACAACAAAAAACAAAAATAGAGTGATCTCATACTAGTAACATAATAGTACACACCTGAAAGATCTAAAGGAGGAGGAAGGGGAGGAGGAGGAAGAGGAGGAGGAAAAAGAAGGCAGAGGAGGAGAAGGATGAAGAGGAATCAAACCCAAAAGAAGCAGACAGAAAGACACTGAAAAAAATAGAAATTGAAGAAAATATCAGAAGATGGACAAATCTCCCATACTCACGGGATCAGTAGAACTAATATAATAAAAATGGCCTCCCACCAAAAGAAATCTACAGAATCAATGTAATCCCCATCAAATTTCCAACACAATTCTTTACAGATCTTGAAAGGGCAATTTTCAGCTTCATATGGACACACAGACATACACACTAGCTAAAACAATTCTGAATAATAAAAGAACTGCTAAAGGCATCACCAGTTTCAATTTCAAGTTGTCCTATGAAGCTTTTTAATAAAGCATTTTATTAGCACAAAAACAGACATGTTGATCAACAGAATTAAATTGAAGACCCAGACATAAATCCACATTGATTTTTGATAAAGAAGTCAAAAATATATACTGTCTCTTTTTATAGCATCTTCAACAAATGGTCAAACTGGATGAATGCTTGTAGAAAAACTCAGTGGATCCATGCTATGCATCTACAAAACACAACTCCAAGTACATCAACGACCTCAGCAATAAAATCAAATATGATGAACCTGATAGAAGAAAAAATAGGGAATAGCACAGGCACTGAGATCAACAATTATAAATTGGTCCTCATGAAACTGCAAAGCTTCTGCACAGCAAAGGATACCATCATTTGGACAAAGAAGCAGCCTACAGAATGGGAAAAGAATTTTGCTAACTACACAGCTGTAGAGGGATAATACCTAAAATATATAAATAACTCAAAGAAGAGAGAGAGATCAAGAAAATAATCCAATTTAAAAATGGGGTACAGATCTAAACAGAAAATTCTCAAAAGAGGAATCTCAAATGGCCAAGAAGCACTTAAAGAAACGTTCAACATCCTTAGCCATCAAGGAAATGCAAACCAAAACTACTTTGAGATTTTATCTTACACCTGTCAGAATGGCTAAGACCAATAAAACAAATGACATCTCATGTTGGAGAAACTATGGAGTAAGGGAACACTCCTCCATTACTGGTGTGGCAGTTCCTCAGGAAGATGGAACTCAGATGTACTTTAAGACCCAGTTATATCACTCTTGGGCATATACACAAAGGGCACTTCATCCTACCACAGAGACACTTGCTCAACCATGTTTACTGCTGCTCTATTCATAATAGCCAGAAATTGGAAATAGTCTAAATGTCCATCAACAGAAGAATGTATAAAGAAAATGTGATACATTACATCATGGAGTATTATTCAGATGTTTAAGAAAATGAAATCATAAAATTTGCAGGTACATGGATGGAACAAGAAAAAAATTTCCCTGAGTGAGGTAACCCAGACCCAGAAAGAAAAATGGGGTATATACTTACTTATAAGTAGATATTAGTTGTTAAGTCAATAATAAGTGTCCATAGAACCACAGAGGCTAGTTATAAGGGAACAGGGCCAGATAGATCGGAGGAAAGGGAAATAGAATGGGTAGTTATGAATGGGTAGGGAACTAGAATGAGAGTCAAGTGGGGAGGAGGAGAAAAGGAGAGGAGACAAGAAAGGGAATGAAGAGGGAAAATGTTTTTTCCTAGTGGTTCCAAGTACAGATTCTTTCCTGCTTTAACAAAGTATTGACTGAGAAAACTTAAGATCTAAAGTGGAATGTTTTACTAATAATCTGAATGAGGACTGTCTGGACTCGTTCCTGCTTTCCTCATCACCAGTCTCTGTGCCCTTCTTTTTGCCTCACTTCCCTGACATACTGCAGTTCACCGCAACGTGTTTCTGTCAGCCTTTCGTGACTGTGCCCACGTCTGGCTGCAGCCTCTTCATTGTGTCTCATTGAAAGCTTGGCCACATGATGGTCTCAGACGTTTCATTCAACAGGACAGAGAAACTTCTGGGCCAAATCACCAGACTCCGGGGAAAGAAGAAACAAAAAAAGACAAGAGATTTTTAAGTAACTACATTTGCGCTCAGAAGATTTGGCTCCCAGTAGAAATGTGTGTGAGTAAAATTTACCTCGGTTTTGAAGACTTCTAGAATGTACCACAGAGCTGGGATTTTGGTAACAAAATAAAACTACTTCCCTTTTTCTTCTGTGCCCCCTTCTGATAACATCACTCAGAAGAATCCATTATGACCAAAGCAAAAGGTTGTCCTTCCTTCCATGTCGGGGTATGGAGAATATCGCTAAAGAATGTGTGGCAGGCGCTCACAGGCATCCACATGAAGGCACGAGCTGCTAACCCCCAAGGGGCCAGCTGAAGCCGACCCAGGGTACCCAGGAGCCAGCAGAGAATCATACATCTCAAATTATAGAAAACTTCAGGTTTAGTAGAAAGGGCAGTGTTGTTCTTGCGATGGTTCAGCCTCTGAATTCCCTAGTGTTTAGAGAATCCTGTTTCCAGAACAGTTAACAGTTACAGCCTTGCTCCACACCTGATATGGCCCCCTGCTGCAGCACCCCATATGGAGCTATAGCCTGCCTTCACCTAGCTCGAGGGCATGGGAACTAAGTAGTAGGGATGAAATGCTTTTGCTGGTCCTCGGGTCAAAGGGGGAGACCTCAGTGCTAGCTAACACAGACTGATGTCCTAGGCTCTATCGGAATATCGGAGTCTGCGGAAGGCAGGTCCTGGGCCTTCGTTAAGTGGGCTGAGGTCCTGAGCCACCTCCCTAAAGACCACCAGGCAGAAGAAGAAGCTGAACTTACCCTTCCCAGTCTCCTTTTCCACATCCAGCAACCCAAATCAGCCTGTTTAGTAAAACCTGAACATATGCTGAGAAACAAGGTTTTCTACTTATCTTTCATGTGGGGATCAGAAGGGGGTCACATGTGAATCATGAGAATGTGGAGGTCAGAGGATAACTTGGTTCTTTCTACCACGTGGGTCCAAGGGAACTAAGTCACGTCGACTGGTAACCTTTACTCATTCAGCCTTCCCTGCCTGCCCAGGAAAGTGATCTCAAGAGGTACCTACTACTGCAGGGACTTAGCCATCAACTCTACTCATGACTTCTGCAAAAGTGGTGCTGTCTCCTCACTGCTAGCTGCTGCTGAGGTTTGGCAGGAAGGACTCTTGTGGGAGAACCTGTCCTTAAATCCCTTGTCCTCAATAGAAGCCATACTATCAGCCTCTCAAAATCCTAAATTGCTAAATGTTTTAATCCTACAAACTCCATCAGTGAGACACAGCAAAGAAGTAGCCAAGGTTAGCCCTGTGAGGCTCACTCTCCAAAGATACCTGCTGCCTCCTGTCCCTGAGGATCTGGATCAGAATGGGGCAGCCCAGAACACCAAGCCCAGGGCACTCCAGGGAGCTCCCTTCCTTCTACAGGACTGGTGGTGTGCTGCACTTAACAGGTAGAACTGCCCCTAAGCACCTTGCCTAACTTTGAGAGGCTGGGCTTGGCTCCATTCAGGGCTCTTACAGGCTACAGGACACCACTCTGCAAGAGCCCTGGACCTGGGAGAGGCTAAGGCCACTGGAAGCAACTAAACAGCCCATCCTCACACACTCAACCATTCATCTTTGGTCAGTTGCTGTGAATTGCAGGTTTCTGTTATGGGATCATCAAGCCCCCATGTCACTGACTAACCTCTTCCCTCACCCTCCCCTTTTACTTTTCTGGTGTGGGGGCAGTATATATTTAAGGCAAAGATCTCAGTTTATAACCAAGGTGAGCCTCAACCTCTCAATCCTCCTGCCTCAGATTCCCAAATGCAGGGACAGGGGTCCAATCATCACACCTGGCGTTCTTCTCACTCTTCATGAGCTGTAATTTCACCACACACCACAGTTGCTTGTAAGGAGTCACCCCAGACTGAAGTGACTGAAGACTCGGCTCTTACTTTCCTCCTTTCCCACAGTGCTCAGCCAAGGTAGAACTCAGGCTTAGTACATGTGCTCGCACTCTACCACAGAGCTCCACCAGCCCCTCAAACTAAATGTCTATCAATAGATCTATATGGTGGGAAAATTCACTAAAACCTAAAAGATGATGCTGAGACGGGATTTATATGTATGTGGAGCAAGACTTAGCAGAGATTGAAATGCTTGAAGCTGATGGTAGCTGGTGGCCCTCAGCAGGCCCCAATGTAGCATGCCTGAATCTACTCATGACTAAACCCACAGTGGCAAGGGCCAGCACCAGACCCTGGATCCACAGACTTTTGTCAAGAGAAGACACAATTTAATAGCCCCTTCTGGTCTTGGCACACTATTAAGCTTCAGGGCTTAACAATGTAAACTTTTATTGTGTTTTTGTATTCAGGGCCAAAATGTGTGTGTGTGTGTGTGTGTGTGTGTGTGTGTGTGTGTGTGTGTGTGTTCCCCGTATTAGAAACTAGCTTTTGCTACAGGGGTAGTGACACTTCTTAAAGAACAAGGCAAACAATGCTGCAACAGAAAACACAGTGCAGGAGAGGGACTTCCAACAACTAACCTGCCAGCCGAGGGTGCGGCCACAGTCCATGGAGCTCTGTATGAAAAGGGGTTAATCTGCAAGATGATATACTAAGAGGTAAATAAAACAAGAGTATAAGTAAATAAGTAAACAAAGAAAGAAGAGGAAAAAAGAAAAAAAGAAATTGTAAAGAAACAAACAAAAAAGAAATTGTACTACTGCCTTCCAAGAGAGGAATACACTTGCTAGTATTCAGTAATACCTACCCATTCAAGAAGACATTTTTAAAGATGAAACCCAACAGATAAACATTTGCAACCAACCATCTCCGATAACAAATTATTGGCTTTGACCCCCACTTAAACAAAATGAGTAGCCCTCTTAGATAAAGGGCATTCCATCCTTATTGCAGCCTTATTAGAAAATACTGATTTTTCTACAAATTGTCAACTTGCAGTAGAAATCTTTTGGGAATTCCATTAAGTACCTCATAATATTATAAGTACCTTGGTTTTTTTCCTAGAGCCTAGCATATTCTCTGGTCCTTTACAGATGCTGTAGATGAGAGCACTGTGCCTTGGTGGTAGCAGCTGTGGCAGTGACTGAGCCCTCCCTGTGTGGCTACCACTGGCTCCTGTGACCACTTACCACCTGCCTCCTAGCTCCCAAGATTTCTTGCACACCTGTTATTTTTGACTTGGCATATACTCATTTGCCATTTTGTATCAAGGAGAAGAGTTCTGGGTTCTAGGTCACTTGGACTTCCTGCTTCACACCTGGCAGAATTGCACAGTGGCTCCAGAGCACACTTCTAAAGCCCTAGATGGCATTTTTGCCATCGGCTTGTGTGACACAGGCCTTTAAATTGTGGGCAATAGCACCACCTTGCAGGTGGTATTACACAGAAGACACTGGAATAATGATTGCTCTTAATCTCACAGGAATTTTTGCTGGTGCCAGAGAGCCTCACACTTTGGGTAAAACACTCCACTCTGGCTTTGGTGAAAAGCACAGTTGTTACAGCATAAATATGGCCCAGGTGGAGCTCAGTATAGTAATTTAAGTGGAATCTAAAAAGGAAATGTAGGTACAGATCACTGTAGGTAGGGCTTTCGGACTTTGAGATCATAAAAATACACGTCACTCAGAACGGTAAGGGTTAGATGGGCTTTGTCAAG
Organism: Tokudaia tokunoshimensis; assembly: GCA_036184795.1. NCBI lineage: Eukaryota > Metazoa > Chordata > Mammalia > Rodentia > Muridae > Tokudaia > Tokudaia tokunoshimensis. The sequence continues at coordinate 68,775,643 of BTHU01000011.1, forward strand.
AATGCCTTTATCTCACTCTACCTACACACCCTGTTCCTTTAAGGATTTGTGGCTGATTTTGACTAGGTTTCTTTTCTAATCAATGTTACAAACGCAGCTCCTCTAAAGCTCATGCAGACTACTAAACAGGTGCCTACATCCAGTCCAATACCCAAACCCCCTTGTAAAGAAATGGAAGGCCTAGGAACTCAGGAGGCAGCAGGAACAGGATACAGAATGAGTCAGTAGAGATCCAGGTAAAGCACAGATGCTCAAACACACATCCTTATACATCATTTCAGTCTTCTTTAAACCATTAATTCAACAAACATTTTTATAATTATTTTTATTTTATGTGCACTAGTGTTTTGCATACCTGTATGTCTGTGAGGTTGACAGATGCCCTGGAACTGTTATTACAGACAGGTTTGAACTGCCATGTGTGTTTTGGGAATTGAACCAGGATCCTCTGGAAGAGCAGCCAGTGCTCTTAACCATTGAGCCACTCCTACAGCCCTGCAACATTTATTAACACCTAATATGTGTCAGAACTTTCCTAGGTACTTGCGATGGGGAGTGGGGATGACCCCCATTACATTACATTCTCACAAAGTATGATGTATATATCTGCTCTTGTAGCAAGGAGACATTTAAAACAGAATGGGACAGATATGCACAAATAAATCTCTTAAAGACAGAAATCTCACATCTGGGAGATGTTCTCTGCTATTTCCACCATCCATCTCCTTCTGGACAGAACTGGAAACATGTCAATAGAGATGCCTGGAATTTCAGTCAGACAGAGCTGGTCTCACTCTCAGTACTAGGTATAGCACATTACTTACAGGAAGGCCCAAGCTGTTCTTAGCTGACAGTCTCCTCAGCTACAGACCATATCCTGGAGAGGAGGAGCCTAGCTCTATGTCCCATTCCATTCTTAGCATGTGACTAGGTCCCTAAAGGATGGTCAGTTTGTTGAATAAATGACTGGCTCCTGTGGAAAGAAAAGCTCTCCACAAAGGTATCCTGTTTACATACTTAGGCTACAAATGCCCAAAAGAAATTGTTACAACATTTTAGTGATTTAGAATACAATGGTGAATCTAAAATTATCACTTGTGCATTTTATTCCTATTTTATGCATTCTTAAAATCCAAATGGGGCCAGGTGCTGTGGCATATCCCTTTAGTCCCAGCATTTGGGAGGTTGAGGAAGGTAGATCTGAGTTAGAAGCCAGCCTAGTCTACATAGTGAGTTCTAAGACAGTAATAGGTACATAGTAGACTGTCTCAGAACAAAACAAAATCCAATTGCAAATTTTACAGATTTCTCTCTACTCCTCCCCTAACAAAAATGCCTATTTTACTAAAAATACCAATCTACTACATTTCTTATCACCAATCCCTTATTAATACTTAAAAATTCTGAAGAAACTCCCCCTGCCCCCATCTGTGACAGAAATGGGCTTACACTGTGTACAGCACAGCTTATGCCAGTCACATTCTTTGTTAACTGGAGTAAAGTCTAATAACAAGGTGCTGCCCCAACCCCATTAACACCAATCTACAGCACATAATCCACTTTTAAAGATTCTATAAGATTCCCAAAAACTTTATAGTATGGATACCACAAATACGAGAAATTAATACCATGCTTTGCACTACTGCCACCTTCTGACAGCAACTTAGAACTACAAAATTGTGCGTTTGAGAGAGGCAAAAGTTCAGGAGTTTGAAGTAGTTCTCATAGGTAGATGAGACGCTATCTCAAACAAGCATCAAAAACAATATGTGATCAAAGTGTGAATGTTTTATATTGTATAGAGCTAAGAACACACTATAACTTAATGAGCTGAGTTTATTCCAAAAGCAATTGCTATGGAAACCCCTCTACCAATGTAGAACTAGTAACTTGCAACATGTTGGACATTGTGTGTTCCACTTACTGTACAGCACTTAGAAACTGGATTGCTTTTGAATCACTGTAGCCGAGGTCCTTGTAGACATGGCTAATGCATGAACATTATAGGTCTGTGGTTGGGAGCTACTTCTTATTCATATACTGGGTTGGGCTGAAAGCTATAGATCACTGTCCTTAACTACTCTGACCATTTCCTCTGCAGTACCTGCAGTCACAGGACAATCTATACCACATTCACAGGCAGTGATGGCCTCTTTAACAAATGTAGAGAAAGGCAGTAGCCTTAGGGAGTACTTCTAGTGTGTTCACAGCCTTCTGAAGATGGGGAGTGCATCCCTAGCTGTTACGTAGGTGTATCTTGTTTAAAAGTACTTCGACACACTTCTTCTCTACCTACCCTGGAGAACAGCAGTTCTGTAGCACACACACATACAAAAAAAAAAAGTTTAAAAAGCTAGGTGTAGCGGCGTATAACTTTGATCCTACCACTCAGGAGGCAGAGGCAGGCCAGCAGCCTGGTCTATAGAGCAAGTTCCAGGATGGCCAGGACTACACAGAGAAACCCTGTCTGGATAAACCAAGAGAAAAAAGTGTGTAGTAAACAGTTGTGTGTTAATACTGGTGCGCAGTTTCGAGTTGGACTTTAAAAACCGCTATGGCTTCTGTCCAAAAGCTGTTTCAGACCTTCCCCATCTCCAAGAAAACTAAGTGAATCACAAGCATTGGCTGTCAATCTGTGAGGTGCATTGTAACCAAGCTCAATCTGCAACTCAAGAATCAGAAACACGAGCAGTAGTGGGTTTTAGAAACCTCAAGCCCTGCCATTCTTATTGTCACTGTGCTGCAAGAGAGAGAACACGGTCAGTTTGGAGCTTGGCTGTGATGCCATTGCTGTGGCTCCGCAGTCCCACACAAGCTGAGATATTTGGTAACACATGATCAATCTGGAGTCAAGGACACCCAAAGTGTGAGTGTTGTCATGATGGTTCTTCAACAGTTTTAAATTGTTAAGACCATTGCAGATTTCAGATTTTCAAACTAGGAATGCTCACTTTGTCACTACTGTCTACAAGTTAAATCCTAAGCTTGTATTTTGGTCTAAATTCATGAGCTTGTAATTCAGTAATCGGGATATTCTGTCTTTTATTATAGGAACATTTTCCTATCCAATTCATCTCATTGTGTGGTAAGCACAGTGGTTTACTGTTATCCTTCCAAATCTCCATCTTCCAAATGAAGACAGGGAGTAGCTGTTTCTACTCCCAGCCCCTTAATAAGACATTGACCTGTCGTATACTCTGAAACTGGTGTAATCCCAAGGACACAGCACAGAATTAGCAAACTTCAGTCTACGCTAAACATACATAATGGTTTGTCGGGGGGTAAAACTGGTAATTCTGTAATTAAGTGAATGAAATTTATTCTTTACAATGCTTTTACAGACATGAAAGTCATGACTTTTTTTTTCCTTTGAGAGAAACTAAAGTAACTGACAGTTAATGGTAGCTTAGAACAACATAGGACCCATGTAATGATACCCCTTGAAAATAGCTAGCCAGGTAAAAATATTAAGGTTTAGTAATGTAAGACTGTATTCAGGATATTTAAGACATTCAGGACTGCGCAGACTAAGTGGTACCTATGGTAGAGAAATGCAAACGCAAACTTGCTATTTTCTGTCCTCTCCATCACTGCTGTCCTCTCTGCTCCACATAAGGAATTACCCTGGTTTGCAGTCACAACTGGCAAGGCAAAGGGAAGCCAGGAAAAGCAGTGTAAATTAGAAAGCACAGAACAATATGCAGCCTTCTCCTATTTCAGTATGAACACTCCAATAACCACTCCATTTCATGAAAGAAAAACATGAGTTACGATTTGAGTAAAAAGTACTTTTATGGGGAAAAAAAAAGGCTGAGCGTCTTGCCTAGAAAAATCCTTTAATATCTCATGTTACCTAATACAGTAAAAGCCTTCTGAAATGCGTTGAGGATTCAGTTTGCATGGGAAATCCACCTGCCTCAGAATAGCTAGTCATCTTTTTCATTGAACGATTTTAAGTGGCAAAATCGTTCAGAACAGAAAAATATAGTATCTTCAATAGACATCTCAAGACAATAAAGTTATATTTACAGGATGCTGTCTATAATCAGAAATCACCGAGAAGTAAAAATAAACTATCATTTCAATGTCCTTTCTCTCAGCAGTCAGTTATGGCCACATACTAAGGACAGCCAAAAATCAAGGAAATGTGTTCCAGGTGAAATAAATTTCCCAGAACAATTCTCATAAAATAGTTTGTTTTTCTTTCCCCCTGAGAATCAAGTAGATCAATCATTGGATTGCATGAGACAAAGACAAGCTCTAAATCCTCTATCATGTATGATCAAAATTCTGTAGGCATTTCTGCTTAGAAAAGCTAAAATGTACAAACAATAAAAACTAAATAGCAAGACACGGTGCTTAGTAGTACCACGGCAGAAATTTATGGTATTGGTAAAATATACATGTGACATTTCTGGGTTATTTTATTGCTTTTTTGATGGGCTATAGCACCACTCTGAAGATAGAAGATGGTTAGGATTAACCAGCCTTTAATCACAATATGCATTTCTAGTAAAAGTGCTTCAGAAGGCGTGCTGAAAAGCCAAGAAACATCTGCATTCTGCTGTGTTTCCAGCTTCATTTAACAGGCAAGGGGGCAGGTCTGTCTTAGTAAAGTAAGAAGTTGCTACTATCAGCCTGATGATTCAAATACAAAACCAAGGGACTGAAGTTATTCAAACTTATAAAAATTTAGAACACTGCAAATTTTCATGCCAAAAACATTTCAGATAGTTATTGCTTAAACGAGCAGTAGCTAGACCTGTGAAATTTTCAAAATCATGATTGAGAAAATTTCTTTACTGTGCTAAAATTTATGCTAAAGGAGAGAGAAATCGATAAGGGATATATAGATGCTGTCTAGTCACTATGGAAAACAGGCCAATTTCCCTCAGAACTATTTTGAAAACTAGTATCACCATGGTGATTTCAGGATTCAGAAATAAGAAGGTAACATCACACATGCTATACAAAGTCAGCTAAATAATTGATAATTTTCAGATACCTCTTTACTCAATCTTTAGAAAGTATAATTTGAAGTAGATTTCCTTAATCTAAAAGTTATGAACAGATAAACTGCTATGCAGAAGCACGAAGATATTTTAAATGTAATCTTCTATAAGAAGTAATTAAAATTTCAAAGCCAAACAACCTAGTACCAAACACGATTTCCTCTGAAACTGACTTCATCCATGGGGTTTTGTTTCTTCAGTCACCTGGATTAATCAGTATTCTCCATTGGTAACATCCGCACAACAATGTGACACTATCTCCCTTCAAGTAGCCTGACTTTCTAAAATGACTATTTCAAGAGTGGCATTTCTAAAAATAATTCTGCCCCACATATGCATCAGTCACTTCTGGAAGCAGGCACAAGAATTCTAGTAGGAGCAGTAAAACTTGAGAGTGCTGTGCAAGCTGTAACGCAGCGTCATCTGTACCCTAACGGGGGACGGTCTCCTACACTGATGGTTGGCATGGGAACAGAAAAACAAGAGTCTTACACTGTCACCAGACATTTTACAAAGAAAAATGTCTTAATCTTGTTTTCAAGTTATAGTCACTCTCTCACTCTCTCTACTTACACATATATACATACTTGTTTTTCCTTAAATTGATGGGGTGATGCAGAAAGTCACAAGTGAGAAAAGGACACTAAGTTTTAATAAAGGGAACATAAAGTTGTTTTCACCAGCATAAGTTCACATTACAGAACACCAGTATCAACAGCATTCTCTTGTCTATTTTTGGTACAGAAGATGGTATCTCTCTACATAACCTGGTAAGGCTTCAGTAACTAAAACATAAAACAAACAAACAAAAAAAAACCCAAACAAAACAAAAAAACCCAGCCTATTAGTTTACAGTTTATTTTAAAAATTCTGAAAGACACCGCAAGTTCTAAACTTGAGTAGTGCTACCCATACACAACCATCTGGTCAGGAACGCAGTAAAGCACACCCTTTGGAGGGGGCTTTGCAACAGTAGAGCAGTGCAACAAGAAAACTTAGACATGGCACATTCTCTTCATATTTGTAATGTAAAAAGTTACAAACATACCTAATCAAATAAATAATAATAAAAAAGAATTTGACGTATTTGTTAAGTATCCTAAAACCACTACATAGAATAATGGCAACTTTCACTCACAGATTATTTACATGGTAATACCCAGTATGGGTACATTGCTACAAAACTTAGAACAGAAGGAGTAAACTTGAAATGTCTTCCTGTAAAGATCTAGCAGCATGACTATCTAATGCTGTGTTATCCATTGCTTCTGGAATGGTCCTTTTTTAGTCTGTGTCTTCATCCAGTTCATAATTGTCTTTATCATAAATATCTTTTACTAGAAGAACCCGTACAAGCATATTTTCCAAGGTGTTCCGGTCCAGGGAAGTAGATGTGTACCAGACAGAGCTATCTGGAGAACTAGAACATTCTGGTTGCAAATAAAAAACATCCATTCTCTGATTAAGATTCTGTGGACTTTGGAGGAAAAAAAAAAAAAAGGTCAATTTCATAAAACATAACAAAATTCCCTGCAAATTTACTTCTTTCAAGAATAACTCAGCCCCAAACAATAGATGTACTGAGAGCCTCTGCTTCATTAACTGCAATAACAATATATCGGTAAACTGGCCTCTAAGTTTTTATGATAAAGGATTAGTTCCCAAATATAATTGAAATTCTTATTTCATAAATCCAAGACTCCATTAACATATAAACTATCATTTTAGTCATTGTCGTAACGGTGCCAATTACAATCTCAATCACATTAAGTGTGTATATCCATTTCGGGAAAAAGGAAATGTGAAAAATGTGACCTAAAATGATGAAAATATGTCAGACAACAAAAGTCTTACTGTACTACACAAGAGAAAAAAACATCAAATTCCAAAAGGAATTCATACCTGGCAAATTGTTACCAGCACTGAAAACCCACAAAACTAAACTGATGATACACAATAGCTGAAGAAAGCCTACCCTCATGCCACAGATACATGGTCATGCTAGAGGCGACGTTCATGTTTTTACTAGATCATGAGTATCACCCTGGAAATCACACAATTTGGAAAGTTGTTTACAATGTACAATACAATGTACTTTCTCTTTCTGAAAGTCAGAGCGCTTATTTAAAACAACACTCAAAATGAGACAGTCCATGGGTCCTCAGCAACTCAGTGTGTGCTGCTTTTAGACAGGGGAAGATGGCAGTCAGGCAACTGCAAAGGACCTTCCAAAAAATGTCGTCAAAGACGGTTGCCAGTCACATCTAAGTATTTTATTTTCATCGCTACTCCTTCTACCTACTTTTAAACACATCTACCTTTGCACTAAAAGCTGGCAGACAATGACTAGCAAACTTTGTGTAAACTCATGTGCCATGAACTACTTTTTTATATTATAGTATATGGCCTCTTTCTAGTTTAGTAGGACAACTAAATGAAGCAGAAACTTAACACCCCCAAAGCATTCTCTACAGAAAGTTTGTATCTCTGCCTGGCAATCAACAAACCTGCTTTAATGTTCTAATGTAAAAGACAGCAGGAGTGATATTTTTTAGTAAAGAGTGATTTCTTGATATGGACTAGAATCCTAAAGTACATGAGCTAGATATTTCACAAGGGGACTCTGAAGTTAAAGCTAAATATAACTTTGGAACAAAAAACGCCACTAAAGCAAAGAGAAAAATCTTTAAAATTAATTAAATACCTTCATTTCTTAATAGTGTTATAAGTCAACCAACTTATACAAACATGTTTAAAAGGTACCAGGCGAAGGACGCAGCTCCGTAGTGGAGCACTCACATCTAGTAGGCAAGCGACCCCAATTAGATCCCCAGCACTATAAAATTTTAGTCAAATATCATTAATGTTCATTCACCTTTTAGACAAGTAGCATTCAAACATTTTCACAGGACATCTAGAAGGGTTGGCTGTGTTTTCAACTTGTTCAAATACTGGCTCATCATCTTCATGTTTTCGTTTTCCAGTAGCAATTTTATCTTTAACAACAACAACAAAAGTAAGGCTCCTACACCAATCTTTTTCTTTTCTTGTGAGTTTGTAGTTTGTATGTATAATATGTGTGTGAATGTGGGTGTACACGTGCCACCTATCCAAGGCAGGGCTCTTTCTGTTTCTGCTGCTGCGCTGGACACTCCAGGATAGCTGGCCTAGGAGCTTTCTGGTGATTCTGTGATCCTCTCCCCACTCTACTGCATCTGGCATTTTATGTGGGCTCTAGGAATCCCAATTCAGGAGGTCAGACTAGCACAGCAAATGTTTTTTACCCAGTGAGTTATCCCACAGCCCCCTAAAACTAATTCTGAAAGAAGATATTACTATTTACCCTTGGTACCTGTTTTAGCAACATAGGACTAGGTGCCCTTCAGGATTTTCTGTGTGGCAGCTTTTAGTAATGTACAATTTTTCCAAGAAAAGGATCCGAGAGGCTCAGCTTAAAAACAGGTGTAGTGGTTCATGCCTGTAGTCTCAGAATAGGGAGGATCACAGATCCAAGGTCATTCTTTACTATATGGCTTAATGCCAGTTTGGACTAGAAAGCTTATCTCAAAACAAACTACAACAATAAGACATAAGGCATTTGAAGGCAGCAAATGAGGCAACCCTGGTCTACACAGGGAGTTCCAGACTAGCCAACACAATATAGTGAAACCGTGTCTCAAAAAGAAACAAACAAAACCAAAACAACAATAACAACAAACCAAACAAGACCCCGAAATATACTGTTTGTTGTGTTTTATGAAAGTAATTGTCTTTAGTCTTTTATGAATGACAAAGGTGGACTTTAGTAAGATGAATATTCCCACCACAATCTCCAAATAAAAATGCTATATTATCAGGGCCAGGGATGGCTCAGAGGTTAAGAGAAGAACCCAGAAGACCTGGGTTCAGTTGCACCTACATGTTGACTCACAATCATTCATACCCCAGTTCCAAGGGATCTGATATCATCTTATGACCCCAGAAAGCACTGAAATGTGTGATGCACACATACATTCATGCTGGAAAAACACATTCATGCATATAAAATAGATGTAAATCTTGTCTTTAAAAGTTACACTACCTTCATTGTCTGTTCCACATAAGGAAGACACCTGATAGCGAAGACATGCTTTATTTTCCATTGTTAAAGGATTTTTTTTCCAATGCCTAAACACAGTGCCAAAGGAAAGTCTTAAGTGTTGTTCCACTGTTTTCAGGCCAAAATATTTAGTGTTAAAGTAGAATAGGGTGTTCAAAAGTGCTACTGGAGAGTGGGATCCTAGTTGTTTTATCCTCCAGAGATAGTCTTCTTCAACTCGAGAGAAAATTGACCCTTAAATAGAAAAAACTACTTTAAAAGAATTATAAATACCACAAAGTTTTAATTTGACTATCTAGAAATAAAGTGAGTTTAAAAACAGCCTTATGTCAATCTACTACTCACATTAGATCACTGTGAATGAACCCGTAATTACATATTAGCTCTCTGAACAACGTATAAGTTGGGAAGCAAAGTATAAAAACCACCATCCCCAGAATAAGGCACAGGATGCTTATTTCTGTCCTTCAGTAAGACAAGGACATTATGATCAGAAAATAATTTTAAATATGTATAATTCTTAAAAACAACACATGATTTTCATAAACAAATATATTTTATTCACATAAGAATCTACATTGTAGGTCTGAAGATAATCTAGCTTTGTACTACAAAGAAAGCAGGCCACAGGATTTACCAAGTTCTTCACAAACATTAGTTACTATTTATCTGCATACGGGCTCACATTCACAAGTTTTTACATTGTAGTTTAAATTACTTCCTAAATATATCTAACATACTTTCTGTAAAAATAACAATTCCATTATCAACTATCAACACATATTTAAAATAGCATTACCATCTGGAAGTATGCTTGGTTGCCAACTTCGGAGTATTTTATTCAGTTCTTGCTCAAACATCTGGTATCCTGGATCAATAAATATGTTGTCCTTTCGATTACTACCACATAAGTACTACAAAAAAAATTATTGAAGGAAAACCAGCTAATTATAAACAGTGAATGTATCACACTTTGCATTTCTTAAGAAAAAAAAGCTTTATGTTTAGGAAAAGCAAGCATTCTAATAAAACATAAGCGATTACTACCCTCGGATATGTGTGTAAAAGTTAAAAAAGCATAAACTCCCAATTAACCTGTTAATTACATGTAAAGCTGGAAAGTATAACACAGAATCCTGAATGTAAAAACTGAAGGATTCCTCTGAATTTGATGTCTACACAAGAGTTTCAGACCAACCTGGATTACATAGTAAAACTCATCTTTAACAAAAGAACAGAGCTTTCCAACTGGCATATTAACCAGTTATTTATTTAAGAAATTATATAAAGGGGGATATGGAAACTGAGTGGCCACCTCCTATAGCCAGATGGGACTTCCAGTGGACCCACAAAATCTTTAACCCAAAATCTGCCCTGCCTACAAAATGCACAGAGATATAAAGATGGAGATTGAAGGAAAGCAATGACTGGCCCAACTTGAGACCCATCCCCTGACACTATTAATGATACTATGCTTATTAATGATAATAATATATAATATAATATTATACAATAATAATATAATAATATAATATATAATATAATATATAATATATATAAATAATATATATTATATATAATAATATAATATATAACAATATAATAATATAATATAATAATATATAATAATAATGCTTATTAATGATAATATGCTAATGTCTATGCTTGCAGACAGTAAGTAGCCTATCATAACTATATCTTGAGAGTCTTTACCTAGCAACAGATGGAAATAGAGACCCACAGTCAAACATCAGGTGGAGCTTTTGAGTTTTATGGAAGAGTTGGGAGGTAGAATTGAGTGAACAGGAGGGGTCAAGGAAACCACAAGAAGACCTACAAAGTCAACTAACCTGGGACCGTGGGGGCTCTAGGAGACTGAACCATGCAATGCAGGGTCTGGATCTGGGCCACCTACACATTTGTAGCATATGTGCAGCTTGGTCTTCATATGGGTCCCCTAACAACTGGAGTAGGGACTGTCTCTGACTATTGCGTGCCATTGGATCCCCTTCCCATAACTGGACTGCCTTGCTGGGCCTCAATGGGAGAAGATGTGCCTAGTCCTGCAGTGACTGGATGGGGAAGAAACCAAGGAGGGGCTTCCCATTCCCTAAGGTGAAGGGGAGGGGGTTATAGAGGAAGGGATCTGTAAGGGTGAGACTGGGACAAGAGGGAGGGAACTGTACTCTGGATGGATGGACAGACAGACAGACAGACAGACAGACAGACAGACAGACAGACAGACAGACAGAAGGAAAAAAAGAAATCGAATAATATCCTAGATTTTTTTTCTTCTTGCTCCGGAAACCTACAGTACTTACTGTATTGCTGTTTGTGGAAAGTCTGATTCCTAACTAAACTGTTCAAGAAACTACAAGGCATAAATTAACAATATTAGAAATGAAAGAACATACTCTTCCAAAATTAAAAGAGAATTAGAGAATGATTACCCTGTGCTAGTAAACTCAAAAGTTTAACAAGTAATTTCCTCTTTTTGAGACATGACCTTACTATGTAGCCTCAGCACTGGGTTAAAGGTGTACACCATCATGCCTACCTTACATAAATGTATTCAAGGACAAAATTGCCAAAGTGATTCTGAACCAAAAGCAAGGATCTCTAAATAAGCTAAAGGAATTAGTAACTTAAAGCCATTCTTCCCACCCAAAATTCATCAATCCAGGTCCATATAGTTTTATCAGTGAATCTCATTACATATTATAGAAGGAATAAGTAACAATCCTCATTGATTTTTTTCAGAAAATAAGAAAAAGAAACACCTCTCAATTCACTTTATGAACGCTGCTACTCCAAAGCCAAATAAGGAAAAGAAACAATTGTGGACACTGCCTATCATGAATGCTTACAAAAACTGTTATATAAGCCAATCTAATCTGGCAATGTATATTTATAAGAAAGGGACAGTAGAGTGTATGCTAGAAACATCATGTTGGTTTAATATATGAATTGCTGTACTACTATTAATAAAAAAGAAAAACCATAGGATTTTAGGATCATCTTAAAGATTCAAAAAGAGCAGCTGACAAAATTGAACAACTAATTATAATAGAAAAAAATAAACAGAAAAGTTTCAAAAAGGTCTTAGTCAACTAAGAAGAAAAGTTCCTGAACCTGGTAATAGGAAGTTTAATTAACAAAAAGGGTGGTAACATCACACTCAACAGTAAAAGACTCAAGACTTCCAAGATCAAAAATGAACCAAAGGTTTCTTCTCTCACCACTTCCATTCTACAATGTACAGAGAGAAAAGAGGAAGGTGTTATTTAAAACAATGCAGAAAAAAGAAAAAAAAACAGGTAAGTGACATGATTATATATGCAGAAAAATTAGGAGGAGAAAACCTACTAAAACTAGTAGGTATAGAATATATAAGATGAATAGCATACAAAAAAGAATTATATCTATGCGTAAGCAGTGGCAGCTTATATAGCTTAAAGTATTTGAAAAGGGGATGAAAAATTGGATGGATAAGATACAAGAGGGACAAAGAAACCACCATTTTTTTATATGTCTTTTGAGGTCTTACTCTAACTTAAAAATCAACAAAAGCTGGGGATGATGGTAGATTAAGAGGCTGAGTGAGTCTTGGATTTAAAGATCGACAGCCAGTCTCAAAAGGCCAATGCCTCCTTAAACAGAGTGAGTAGAGAGCTGAGGATGCATCCTAGAGGACTAGAAGGAGGGAGAACCTATCAGAATACACCGAAATTCTTAAAGAATGAAAATATCATTACAACAAAAAAACAAACCCTTGACACTAACCAATTATGTAACCAAAAAAACCTAGAAGCTCATTTTTAAGATGTGCTTAGCAGGAGGTCCTTCTAAATAAAATTTTATATAGAACTCTAAGACACAACAAAAATATACCACTGGGTAAAAATAACAAGAAAAGTCTAAAATTTTCTCTCCCTTTCCCACTGAACTCTAGTGCCCTGTTTCATATAGAAAAATAGTTGATCTTTACATCTGCATGGTCAAAAGTAATGCCTCTTTAACTAGACAGATAAAACAAGGAGCATGTACAGTTACTTAGCATTGCTAGTTTGGGTTAAGTATATATACTTATGCCCTATACTTATATAAAAGCATCAGCAACTCTAAAGGAAACTCTGTAGCTAGTCTACGAATTCATTTACTTACAACTACTAAAAAAGGATGCCAGCTCCAAATACACGATGCTGAGAGACTTCTCACAAAAGATGCATGAGGCTGAATGTGGTGGTACACATGCTAGTTTCAGCATGTGAGAGACAGAGACAGGTGGGTTTCTGTGAGTCTCAGGTCAGCCAGCACTACACAGTAAAATCCTGTTAAAAGGGGGCGGGGAGCACTTGACTTAAGTCAATAGTTTTTTGTTCTAAAGAAAACTCCTATAGCCAACTATTTTTTGTTCTAAAGAAAAATCTTATAGCCAATAAAAACCCCAGAAAACTGAGATTGGCGATGGCTCACCTAAGAGCACTGGTCAACCAGGAGGATAAGAATTCAGATGTTAGCACTCACATCAGACAGCTCACAAACCCCTAGAAACACTACCTCCAAGGTATCTGACACTCTCTTCTGGCCTCTCTGGGCACAAAAAAACACATTTGTACATATACGTACACACAGGTAAGTTAAATAAAAAACTTTCTAAAAGTTCTAGCAAACAAAACTCTACCACAACTTTTCTTAGTAACATCATATATGAAAGCTTACCTCCTGTATACCAAGGCAAAGATAATAGATGCTGTCAGGTGCATAATTCTCTCCATTTGGTCGTCGGATCTCATTTACAAAATGGGCTAACCCGTAGTTGAGCTCAGCTGTGGTATGAGAGAGTAGATCTTCTTTTAACTTTACTGATTTAGCTAAAAAGAAATAAAAATAATCAGTAATTATTATGGCTCTACACTTAGTTTATACCTTTAAGTCATAGACATGCACTCACAGACATGCACACATAGATATAAATTAAAACTGAATCATGTGGTTGGAGAGATGACTCAGACGTTAAGTCAAGGGCTACTCTTCCATAGGACCCAGGTTGATTCGCAGCACCCACATGGCAGCTCACAATTTTCTGTAACTTCAGTTCCAGGAAATCCAACATCCTCTTCTGGCCTTGGTAGGCACCAGGCATATAGTCAAAACACTCATGCACATTAAGTAATGTGGGAAAAAAATTAGGAAATTAAAAGAAAACTATTAAAGGTAATTGAGTATGGAAACAGATTTTTCAACAGAACTTAGGATAACAAAACCAAAACACTTACAGGATTTTAGCTCATCTAATACCAGAAGATCTTCATCAAGTTGCCTAGTCTTGACCCAGTGTTTCCACGCATTTACACCGTATGTATACTTGAAAGGAAAGCTGCATTCTGAATTGTCAGAACTATCATCATGAGACTGGTATTCTGATACAGCCTTTCTCTTGGTTCCCTGGTAATAAAATAACACTGTAAATCCTTTCTCTGAGACTACATTATTTCATGACATCTACGCAAGTCATCTTTAAACAAAGGCAACTTAAAAAAATTTTTATTTGTGTTACAACTGGCTGGTACTCTGAGAACTAATGATAGTTATCTATACTGCTTCTTGAAATCCAACTCCATGAATATGTTTGTATACAAATCACTTTTATATAATGAAATCAGAATAAAATGTATAAAGTAAAAATAGGATTCTAAATGTCACTTTGGGACTGAAGAACTTTCTAATAACTTAAACATGTAAGAAATTTACTCTTAGCCAGTGGCAGTAGCACACAACCTTAATCCTACCTCAGGAGGCAGAGGTAGGTAGATCTCTGAGTTTAATAGAACAGCCTGGCATAGAGTTCCAGGACAGCCAGAACTACACAGGGAAACTTTGTCTTAAAATAACAGAGCAACAACAAAAAGGAAAAAAAGGAATTTCCTCTTTATTGTTTTCTCTTTAGTGCTGAGGATCAGACCCAGCACCATGCCAGGCAATCTCACTGCCACCTAGTCACAGTCTCAGTCCTTCTTTACTGTCTGGTGGTGCGGCTGCTTGTCTGTTTTGGAAAAGGGTCTCATTATTTAGCCCAGGTAGTCTCCAACTCACTATGCTCTAACATTTATCACCTTCATCATACTGTAAACACTCCTTTATTTTCAGTTTTTTTCCTGAGACAAATTTGTGAAAGCCATTTTCTTTGAGTCTTTTGATCTTGTCTTATGTTGGAAATCACAAAGAGACTGTTATTGATAGAATACTGAATCAATTTAGATTCTCTATGTCTCAATGATCAAACTGTCTAGTACATATCTGGTTTTTCTTACTTCTTTTGCTGTGTTATTTTGGGGTGTGTGTGTGTGTGTGTGTGTGTGTGTGTGAAAACAGTGTAACATTTATTTCAGGCTGGTTGTGAACTGCCTCTCTTGCTAGAATTAAGAGGCATGTATCATCACACTCAGTTTATAAAGTGCTGGGAATCAAACCCAGGGCCTCCTACACAGCAGGTAAGCATTCTACCAACTGAGCTATATCCCTAATCCCCAAAATGTCTTACGCTCTTTGTTGGCATGCTTAAGAATAAACTATACTTCCCTTCATTAATTAACCTCATCAAAACAGATAAAAATTTTAATCCACTGAAAATCATGAATTCCTTCCCCCCTTCTCCTTTGAGACAAATGCAGTGGTTACAGATACGTGTCACCATGCTCACTCAGAGAATAGTCTCTGCTATTATCAGAGTTGAATTTCCTTCTTAAGTCAATTATTTTCTATTTTGACCTTGTATTAAGATAAATTTTAACATCTATCTTCCCATATTGTCAGGTACAAGAAATCACCAAAGCATCTTTCTCTGCTACAGAGGTATTAAATGAATAAAAGACATAAAAGCATTAACAAGTTCTGTACCTTTTTTTTAGATCGAGGTCTAGGCTGCTCCTCATATTCTTCTCCAAAAACAGGTGGTAATAAAAACTCATTTTCCATATCAAGCTCCTCCGCAGCTGACAAATTAGAAAACATTTTATTTCAACTATAACAGTACAAGCTTATGCTACACAGACATGAAGGATCATTCAGAAATGAGGATACTTTTCAGTTAGGCTAGGCACAAGGAGACTCATACTTAACATGGTGCTGAGTTTTGAAAAAAACCTTATTCATACTACTAAAAACCATGTGTAACAAGTATAAATACAGAATTATCATAGAACTGTATCATACTAGAAAAAGGAAACAAAAATTTAGTTAGAAGATCTAAAGTGCCAATCTAGTTTAATCTATTAAGCCTTTTTCATGGACTGCCTGACATTTCATTCAATAGGAATTCATAAATTAGGGGAAAATGAGAAAAGGAACACATTCCTATCTGCTTGTGGCCTGGGACTCACTTTACAGAGTCCACAGCTTACAATCCTCCTCCCTTAGTAGTAGAACTATAGGTATGTACTATCACACGAGGCTTTGAAACACTTTTCTTTTTTGAGACAGGCCCTTATTAAATCGAATTGACCTCACAACTTAACAGTAGCTGCCCTTAACTCTATCTTCAAATGCTGGCACTGTAGGAGCATGCCAAGACACCTAGATGGAACACTTATACACTTAATCTGCACTAAACAGCAAGAAGCAATTGAGCATGTCTTTTTTTAAAAAAAAGATGTATTTATTTCATGTATGTGAGTACACTGTCACGGTCTTCAGACACACTACAAGAGGGCATCAGACCCTATAATACAGATGGATGTGAGCCACCATGTGGTTGCTGAGAACTGAACTCAGGACCTCTGGAAGAGCAGTCAGTGCTCTTAACCGCTGAGCCATCTCTCCAGCCCTGGGGCATATGTCTTTTAAAGAAGTATAAATATATTTTTTTCCTTAAAATGTGAATTTACTTTCAAGAACATTAAGAAAAATGCTACCAAGCTAGACATTTGACACACACCTATAATCCCAGCAAGAGAGGCTGAGAGGAGTACTTTGAGTTGGGGGCCAGCCTGGACTATATAGCAAAACTCTATCATGATTCTTACCTCTACCCCAATACTATCAATACCTCTGAATTGAAAAAATACAAGTATTGTATTCTCCTCCTCCAAAGTTTCCAAAGGTCCTGTAATTCAGTTTTATTTGGAAAAATTAAAAAAAAAAAAAAAAAAGGAAGAAGAATGTAGCTAAGTGGAAAACCACATCCCCAGGATCCTCCACTGCAAAGGACATGTGGAAAAAAGAAACAATTGAGGACAAGAGGTAATGATACAAACACTATTGATCAATTACCTTAAGTACAACTATATAACTTGATTTAATAGTGATAAAGTAGTATTTAAGTACCTCTGGGGAAATCTATTTCAATATCCAAATCTGGTTCATATGGTACATCGGGCATGTTGGATTGTATATCTGGGTCCGAGTTCTTTGTAAGATCTGAGCCAATTATGTCTGTCTCAATAATTACACCTGTAACCAAGCAGTAATATCATTAGAAATCAAATTTTAAAAAAACTCAACAGTATCTGTATTTAATTTCCCAAAGGAAAAAGTACATACTAACATTAATATCTAAGCTACTATAAAATTCATAACTATAATTGGAAACTCTTAATTTTATACATTAACTTTCAAAAGTTAATATAACAACAAAACAATTCCTATGTTAGAGTATCTGTGTGTGTCTGAGGGAGGGAGGGAGGGACGGACAGAGGGAGGGAGGGAAGGAACGAGGGAGGGAGGGGGAGAGGGGGAGGGGGAGAGGGAGAGGGAGATTACTTGCCAGTGTGACATAAGAACTTCCACATAGACAGGAATGCATGTGGAAACCAAAGGTTGATGTCCTTCCTGTGTTTCTCTTTGTTTACTGGATTCACTTTCCCATCTTACTCTACCGTATCCACTACACTAGGGTTACAGGCACAAGCCACTGTGCCTGACCTTTTAAACAGGCTCTGAAGACCCGAATTCAGGTTCTCATGCTTGTGTGGCAGGCACTTCACAGAGGAGCCATTTCCTGAAGTCAGTATTCATAAAAACAATTCTTTATCAGAAATAAATTTATAGAGGTAAATAACTATCCTTTTCAAACAGTATTTTTGAATTCTGACCAAGTTTCCACATACTTAGTATATACTTGTTAATAACTACCGTTATTTGTTTAGATGAACTGCTTAATTTTTTTGCTGTACAGTTAAGAGATGCATTCTATCCAATATATACTACAGAGTGAAGTAGGTCTCCAGACAGAAAAATAGGACAAATGTAAACAATTAGGAAACAAAGGTGTTCACAAAACAACCTAACTTTCCTATGAAGGATTCAGAACATGGTTTCTCCTTCTTTTTCTGTTATGTACTAGACACACCTAGAACTCACCCTCCAAAACCTGAGCACAGGGACTAAGTGGGTATTTGTATTTTATTTTTAATTAAAAACAAACACCAAGCTGGGTGGTGGTGGCACATGCATCTAATCCCAGCACTTGGGAAGCAGAGACAAGTGGATCTCTGTGAGTTTGAGGCCTGCCTAGTCTACAGGACTTGTTCCAGGATAGCTAAGGCTACACAAAGAAACCCTGTTTCAAAAAAAAAAAAAAAATCAAACGACAACAACAACAAAAAACACCATACCACTAATTACAATCCACCTCATTTTACAACCTCTGAGAACACTGAAAAACAACTACTACAATTGTCTTCTAGTATAAAGGCAATCAGGCAGTTCTGGACTAAAAATGGATTCTAAGTATTACCAGAAAGCTAGGGGTAGGAATAAATGTTCAAAAGGACAGAGTCACCCAACAAAACACTCCTAGTAAATCACGCCACTGTGTAGCAACAGTGTCCTAAAAATAGGATAAATTCTGGTTTAGATAAAGCAAATCATTTTTGATTAATGTAAAAAATAAAGTATTAGTGAGAATATCTATCACAAAACAAAATCTTAGAAATCTACTAAGAAAAATAACGGAACTGACTTCAAATCCTATTACTATTATAAAAAAAAAAGGGGCGGGGGGAATGAGTGAATTAGGAGCAATGGCTGCTCTTGCAAAGGACCTATAAGTTCAGCTTCCAGCCCTTACAGGGTGGCTATCTGTAACTCCATTTCCAATGGATATAACAGTATTTTCTGAGCTCCACAAGTACCAGGCAAACACATGTGCAACTCTCAAACACATAAATAAATCTTAAAAAAAAAAAAAAAAACTTTCATTTGATTTTCTGAAAATACAAGTAGGTGTGGTAGTAGGCAAAAGTAATCTTATCTACTTCAGAAATTTAGGCTGAAAGACGTCTTGAGGCCAAGAGTTTATTGCCCAGGGCACATACTAAATCTCCATCTCAAAATAAAACAGATTATTCAACTAGAGATCAAGCTTAGAATTAGAGCATACCTGGCCCAATGTACAATGTGTATTTCTCTTTATAAAAAAAATTTGGTTTTTTATGTGTACAGGAGTTGTACACATATGTATATTTGTGCACCATTTGCATGTCTTATGCCTGTGAAGTCCAGAAGAGGGCATTGGAACCTCTGGAACTGGAATTAAATGAAGATACAAACGTGTGTGCTGGGAGCCAAACCTAGGTCTTCTGCAAGAACTAGTACTCTTAACCGCTGTGCCAAAGTGTGTATTAATGTAAGATATTTCTGCTATAATCCTTTCTCCTGCTGTCTTATTAAGTATTGCTACAGGATATGCCTTTAAGTACTATAGTAATGACAATACATAGAACCCACCCCCCAAAGCTCTTATCGACAAACTGAATAGTGCAGCCTACTATTGATGTTGGATGCCTCTGTTTTCCCCTCCTCTTCAGTCATCATATCTGTCATTGTAAGCAATTCTGTATCAAGAGGATCTGAAGAAACTTTGTTTTTGAGGTCTTCAACTGTGGCAGGAATCTTCTCACTGCTATCCAATGGAGCAGGCAGAAACACAGGAACGGGCACCTAACCAAAGCATTTACTGTTAGGTATACGAAACAATACAAGCTATTTTCCCAAATTAAATGCATGAGCTACTACTATATAAATACAGTACCGAAGAAAGTCTTTAGCAAGGCTAAATATCAAAACTAAGAAGTCTACCATGACAAGAAAATCCCAGAATACAGATACTTTAAAAATAAAATAAGGGAAAAATAAGTCAAGCTCAAACACAGTATTCTAAACATTACAGATGACTTGTGATTAAGTGAACATTTTAAGAACCTCTAGTCTCTGTTTTAGTTCTAAACCTTATGGCTTCAAATAAATTCCTTCTGAAAATAAACTCAAATATAAAATACAGTAAGTATTGGCACAGAGGATACACCCATCTGCTCAAGTTGATACTGTGCGATGACCATACAAAAAAATATAAAAAGCATCAATATGATAGATAACAGGAAGCTGACAAAATCGAACTATGGAAGAAAAGGACAGATGCCTTCTACTGGGTGTAAATGTCAACAACATCTCATAGGCTCATGAATTTGAACATTTGGTCCCCAGCTGCTGGTGCTGTTTTGAAAGGCTGTGGAACCATTAGAAGGTAGAACTTCTTTGGAAGTTCTTAACCATGAACCAAAATGAAAATCCTCCTCCCATTAAGTCAAATTTGTCACAGCAACTACAATTAGTACAGCTCTGCCAGCGTCAGCAAGCTAGTAATTACAAACAAGGTTCCCAAACTGCTGCAAAAGCTTAGACTAAAAGGGTAAAATCTCACGCACAGGAACAGGAACTGTGGTAGGAACAGGAATATTCTGGCTGTACATGTGCATAGGCACAGGGACATACACAGGTACAGGAATAGGCACTGGGACATACTCTGTCTTCCAATTCTCATCTGAAAAACAAGACATAGGGAAAGAACAACGTGTGGTTTTGTTTTAAGAAATCATTAAACATGTCATAAAGGCTGGCCTTAACCTTGTAGCAATCCTCCTGCCTCAGTCTCCTACATCCTGAGATTACAGGTATGAGCCACCATAATAGCTTTTTTGGTTTTTAAACTTGCTTTGTGACCAAGCTGGCCTTAAATAATAGATGCCCCTGCTTCTGCCTTCCAAAGAGAGCGATTAAAAGCACACAACCACCAAGCATGACTTTTATTTTTCACATGGCTTTTTGTTTCTCTGGTTAACTGATTTCAACAAACAATATTAACTGTATTAATATTAACAATATTAACTGGCAAACTAACAAAAGAAAATAACTTTGTACTCATCTAAAAGAAATTTCTAGTTTCTATAAGATTTGATAAACTTCAAAAGTTTTTGGCAACACCTATTCTAACTTAGAACAAACACTACTTAACAATTCTTTAAAAAATGAAAATATAACCTTTAAAAATAACTTCTAAGCCGGACGGTGGTGGCGCACGCCTTTAATCCCAGCACTTGGGAGGCAGAGGCAGGAGGATTTCTGAGTTCGAGGCCAGCCTGGTCTACACAGTGAGTTCCAGGACAGCCAGGGCTACACAGAGAAACCCTGTCACAAAAAAAAAAAAAAAAAAAAAAAAAGCACAAAAATAACTTCTATATCCAGCACACTGTTCTGACAATTCTCCTCAGTCTATTTACTTAAACTATTAAAATGCAGTAAACCCTGAGCTGCACAATAGTCCATTCCTGTAATTTCACCACTCAAAAGGATTAAATTCTAGGAAAACCTGAGCTCTACAGCAAGACAGAATCCCAAAAGAAAAAAAATCAAAAGGAAATGAAGAACAAAATAGTTAATGCTGCAAATGTGAAACAAGTACCTAAATTATTTAATATCTTTCTGATAGCTTTGTTTCAGGAGGAAACAAAACTATCATTGTTATAGATCTCAAAGAAACCATTTTCTCAACAGAAAACATGCAACTGTAGCTATCAGTTCAGAAAAAATTTTATAGGACTGTGTAGCTTTAACAAGTTATACTCTAGACCTTTAATCATTGACTAACAGATCATAATTTAATTAATATGCTTTATTCTCAAGGCAATATAAAAAGAATCACACAGATGAGTCAAAAGAAAAAGACACAGTACCCTAACAAATCTATCCTATAGCCTTTCACTCTAGGAAAACATTCACTTTAACATCAGTATGGTCTAAGTAGAAGGAGGTACAATTCAAAAGTTCCCAACTTACCTGTCTGACAAGATTTGGTCTGCATGTGAGGCTTACAGTAAGTTGCTTTTGTCATTGTTAAAGGTTTGCAAAGAATTGCTTTGTTCTTCATCTCTTTGTTTGGTGTAGGAGAAGGGGGTGGTGCTGAGCCCTACAGAGAAGCAAAGAGAAACATTTTATTTTTGTTCATCTTCCCAGTACTGATCATGTTTTCTTTCCTCTATTCCTTTGTCTTTCTTCTTAAGAGTCTTACTATGTAATTCTGACTGGCCTGGAACTCGGTATGCAGACCAAACTGCCCTCAAACTCATGGTGATTTACATGCCTTTTGCCTCCAGAGTGCTGGAATTAAAGGCATGCACCACCAGTCATAATCTGAAGGATCAATGTGGATCTAAATACTGGTTAGCAACAGGAATTCATTCTACAGAGTAATGTCACCTTCAGGAGACACTATAAATTAAAGTCCTGAAAATACACAGAACAAAGACTTATCATTTGAAGTTTAATTATAAATACACTAAGTTTTATTCTGGTAGAGCTTGAGATCTATGATGTAGAAGTATAGTGGTTGATTTTATCTTTCAACTTTGATGAAATTCATGAAACCAAGGGAGAGGTTAGTCGAACTAGGGCTTGTGACTTGGCAGCACCAGTTTTTCCCTCCTAAGCCAACTCTTTTAGCCTCGTTTGGTTGGTTGATTTGCCTCCGATCTTTTAGGCATTGTGGTGCAAAGCATATACACGTGGTGCTTAACTCTGATGCCATAAACACAGGATCATATTTCTCCATAACATTGACAGTCTTTTCTAGACATCCATTCTATCTGTACCATCTCCTTTTATGTCACCAAAGCCTTCCCTATCCATTCACTGTACAACATAAACTACGTGGATTTTAAATTTTTTTATATATCTTTATTTCATGTATATGCGTATTTGCCTGTGTACATGTATGTATCATGTGTGTGCCTGGTGCCTGTAGCGGTCACAAGTGGGCATCAGATCCCCTGAAACTGGATGGATGGTTGTGAGCTACCATGTGAGTTCTGGAAACCAAACCTAGGTCCTCTCCAAGAGCAGTAAGTGCTTTTAATTGCTGATCTGTCTCTCCAGCCCCTAAATTATGTTTTAACATTTCTATTTCCAATACCAGAATTCAGAGCCTTCAAAACTCTTTAGTCTAACAATCATTTCTCCATCCATTAGCTAACAGTAATTTGTTTGATGCTGCCAAAGGCTGAGTTAATGTAATAACATTGGGCAGTTGTCCACTGTAGGAGTTTCTTTCTCAACACTAAGACTTGTAGCTTCCTCATACCTTCATACCTTTTATAGAATGCTGACAGTTTAAAAAAATATTTATATCCTGGCACATCCTAGGCAAGTGTACTTCTACTAGGCTGTATCATGTAACCTTATTTAATGCAACAAAAATTTTTAGGTGGGTCTCAGTTTCCTAGGTTTCCTCAGTTTCCACGTTTGAACTTAACTCTATAAACCACTTAGGTCTTGACGTTTTGATCCAACTGCCTCCAACTCCTGAGTGTCTGAGACTACAAGTCTCAGTCACATCAAGCCTTAATTTTCAAATTGATTAGACTGTGTAGGAGAGAAGTGAAGTACACTCTTGATTTTCTTTCCAGAAATGATTAGAACCTAAGGATTCTGGCCTAATGAACAGATTAATTCTTCAACTCTGAAGGCCAGGTTCTCTCGCTTCTAGCATGATGCAGCTATAGACTCCAGACTATTTTAGACATCCCTATGCATTCCTATTTCCTCCCATCTCCCACAGAAGGACACACAGACAGTTCACAGATTCTGAGCATGGTCAATATGAGTTTGTAAAGTTGTTCTGAGCATTGATATATTGGCAAGGCTGCAGAAACTGAGTAATTTAAAGCTAGATACTTGAAAACTATTAGTAAGTTTACCAATGCCCTTGAGAGCACCAGGCACTCCTGTCAGCTCTAGAAAGCTGTTCTTCACATTCTCCTGTAAAACACTTGCCAGATTCTTCCAGTATCTATGTAATTTATGTCCTTCAAGTTCAACTTTTTCAACATATCAAATGTGCAAACAGCTAGCACTAGCTGAGGTTTAACATTCTGCTAATTTTGATTATCATTCTGTAGGCAGGAAGCTACACAACAATGCTATTCATTATACTTTTTGTAAATAGGTCGTAAGTTTCTGATCTAAAAATAAATTAGTACAATTTTTAAAAACTGTCAGCTTAACAGCTTGGAAATTCTGATAAATACTAAGTAGTACTTTACAGTTTATGATAATTATGGCTGTGGCTTTTTTATTACTCTAATCCATAATTTTATATTGTGCATGTGATTTTCACTTACATCATATCTCAAACAAAATTCTATTAATAAATATATAAGGGTCTTTCTCAGAAGTAGAATACATTTCAGCTCATTTTTAAAAACAGCTAAGCTCTTGACTATGGACACAGGGCTAAAAGATTACATTGCACAAAAAAAAGAAAAAAAGATACAGGTCTTAATAGCCATGATGGCATCCTAACCCAAGGATATAAAGAGCAAATGTCTGTAGGTTATTGTCATCTCTACTTTTATATTAGAACTACCTAAATAATTTTCTAAATCACAATTTCTGAGTTGGAGCCTAAGTATCTCAAGAGTTCTGAAAACCTACTAGGTGAGCTTTGTTGGAACTACAGATCTTTATTAATTTATTTAACCACAGTATAAGCTGGTCCACAGGCTTTTTCTAATGCCAATGAACAATTCCTTAAGCACAGGCCTTTTGAACAAGGGTGCTAGAAACTCCAAAGGGCAGCATACTAAAGGCAGATGGTGCCTCACAGTTCTTCACGGCATGGCCTAGCACTACTTATGCTCTCTAGTAATCATTACAGGCAGTAAAGGATTTGCTGCATTATACCAAGAGAAGAGAAAAAGGCTAAACAAAATAGGATCAGAGACCATAGTATGTATTTTTCAGGTTTAAAAGACTCGTAGATCAGCCATCCACTAAGAGATCTTCATATCCCTACTTTCAATTTCACTTCCCTTGCTTCCCTCTGGCAAGATCCATGTCAGGTTGGCTTCTAGTGTTTAGCTTGTGTACCTTGTACTCTGTTGCTTCTCTTGAAAACCTTCTGACTGTTTACCACTGGCCCATCCATGCTCTCTGAATACAGAGAGGAACAGAGAGGGAGCAATCCTATCAAAGCTATTCCTATGTCAATTCAAATACCATCTGGGTAGAGGCTATAATGATTCATTCACTTTTATGTTCTTTATTATATCTGACAGTCTCTGCTACTAGTAAGCTAGCTGAATGGTTCCACTGTTTCAACACAGTAAAAAATAAAAATAAAACCTTTCATGGTGATCATATTAACTCAGCCTAATTACTTTCACTTATACTATAAACCACATCACAGCACTAAACTGAGAAATACTCACTGTCATTTTGGTTCGGGACGTCTGACAGCCCTGATCTAAAAAACATAAACATTTAAAAATAAGACAAATACACTTTCTTGACATTTTTAAAAATCCCTGTTTATCAGTGAGTTTTACCAATTTTGAAAAACTATTTTAAAGAAACAATCCCAAATTTACAAACAGTATAAAAAATATGGAGGTAAGTGAATGATTAACTAATTTTTCCCTTTGCCCTTTCTGAATATAGTATACTTTAGGGAAAATTCGATACTCTAAGAATTACTGCTTATATAAAATAGAAGACCACAACTTCTAAAAAGCTTTGTTGCTCCTTCTAGGCCACAACTAGCACATAATCTGCTCAGAAAACTTTTTATTTGAATTTGAAGTTAGCTGCCACAGGACAGATTACTTTCTAAAACAGTTCTTTTAATTCTGTTTAATTTCTCTGTAACTTAGCTCAATAATGCCCAATACTTTTCATCAAACATGTTTTAAGGGGGAATAAAATAAGCAATGTATCTATAAAACATTATCAAACAGGAGACTTCGACCTAGAAAAAGTATGGAATTTATTTCAATTATTATTTTCCATCTGCACATAAACTATAAGAAAACTGACCTTTATAGGGAGAAGCTTACAAGGGCTATAAACTACCATCCTTAATCTACCAGTGAGCCATGACCCAGTCTTAGTAACTACCTTCAAAATCAACTGTTTATTATCAATGCTTAGAATTCTTAATTTTAAGGATATAAAAAGTTTTCAAGTGGCCACATGACATACCATAGTGTAGATTTTCAGGTCCTTTTTGGGTGGTCATGTTGGGCTCATTTTGCTGACAGTAGAAACGTAGTAGGCAGTGCTGATCACAGAAATGTTTCATTTCTCCACGCCACTGCACTCGCTCTTTCAGAGTGCCTTGGGATTTACAGCAGTCACACCTCGCAGCCTTAATAAAAAGGGAAAAGTGCTCAGACATTTCAAATGAGAAGATTTAACACAGCACACACTACAGCTGACCAATGTGATGAGAAAGTACTAAAATGATAGCAAAGAAAAAATAAAATTGTAAGTCAAACATGAAAGTCTAAATGTGCGATACAATTTTGTGCGATACAAAAATCCAATCTTGTAACACCAAAGTAAAAAAGAAAGAATGGCTGGAGAGATGGCTCAGCAGCTTCTTGTATTTACTGTGCAATCATAAAGACTGGAGTTCTGATTCTAGCATACATAAAACAGCATCCCATAAACACCTATAAGCTCAAGTGAGGGACCTCATGCCCTCTTATGGTTTTCATATAAAGGCATGTGCACCTCTATACACACATATGTGAGTCACAAAAAATAATTAAATGAACATGAGTATACAAAATTGGTAGAAATTTACTTGAAATTAATTTTGAAACTGGGCATGGTAATGCATACTTACTATTCCAAAAGTCAGCAGGTTAAGGAAAGAAGTTGGCAAGTTTGAGGCCACCATGGGCTACACAGTAATGCCCTGACTCAAATAAAAATAAACAAAACAGAAACTTAAACCAAACAGCAAGTAGCATAAGATAAAATAATGTTGAAGTCCATAATCACATAGAAGCCTCTAGCAATTATATTATCATAAATGGTTCTTATCAATAAGCAGATATCTAGACTGCTTTCTTTTAAAGAAAGAAGTGCACTGGATGCACGGCAGGACAGCACACTGGACAATAACAGGAATGGCGTCTCCAGGAAGACCAGAATAATTCTGAAACGAGCTGTTAAAACTCAGAAATGACAGCTTAAGATATTTTATTTTCTGAAAGTTTAATGTAAAATTAAAAAAAGTTAATTTTCTGATAAGTACTTAGAAACTACATTGTAAAACAGCCAATATTTACTTAAAAAATAAAATTTAGCGAAATATCCATCAGAAACTGGGCAGTGGTGGCATGTGCTCTTAAACCCAACTATTTGGGAGGCAGATGCAGGTGGACCAGCCTGGTCTACAGAGTAAGTTCTAGGACAGCCCAGGCTACACAAAGAAACCTGGTCTTAGAAAAAAATATTATTAAACAAACAAACAAACAAACAAAAGATATCCAATCAAATCTACAGCTAGGAATACAACCATACAACCATACCAAAGCAATCTATAACTTCACATATGTATATATACATGTGTGTATATGCATGTATATTTTTATCTCACACTCTAAAACTCATACTATTACACTTTTAAAGTAGTAACTAAAGAAATACTGTTTCACCTAAATCTTGCCCATACTTAAAAGACATTTTGATCATTGAATGAAACAAAGGATGTACTTAACTCCAAATACAATAATAATTAAGTTTCTGATCTAAAAATAATTACTGTATTTTTAAAAAACTGATCATCAGCTTAACACCTTGGAAATTCTGATAATACTAAGTATTATTTTATAGTTCATAATTGTAGCTGTTACTTTTCCATTACTCTAATCCATAGTTTTATTGTGTGTGTGGTTATCTCACCTCCTATCTCAAGTAAAATTCTATTAATAAATACTGTAAAAGGGTGTATCTCTAAAGAACAGTACATTTGAACTTGTATAAAAGCTTCCAGTTGGGAGACATTAACAAAGGATCACAGGTACACAGGTCTTAAAAGAACTAACAAAGATAGGCCATACGTAACGCACTGGGCTTTTTTTTTTCTCTAGTTCAGCCCTCTTGCTGAATAAACATTCAACAAGTGAAGCTTCACAGTATAAATTATTAGCAGTAACTGTTGCTAATATCATATGCCTTGTCTAAAATTGTACACTGCTCAGAGTATTATGTAGTAGTTTTATCACAGGGGCACTTAGTATTTAACCTAGGCCATTATGACAGTTAATTGACTTTTCTTGATTATCTTCTTTCAAGAAGACCCATCTTAAATGTGGACAACACCCTAGATAGAAGGAAAGCAAAGAAAGCAGTTTTGACTTTGTCCATGTGTCTTTGCTCTCACTTAGCCAGATCATCTACTTCACTGCTGCTGAGGCTGCTGCTGTCTTTTGCTGGCATCAAAACCTAGATTTTGGGAGCTTCCAACAAGGTCTTTCCACAGCTCTCCAGGCCTTGAATACCAAACCACAACTGCAGAAGCACACAACTCTGCAAGAGATATTCTCATCAATTAAAGACTACTTTCAAACCACTGAAGTGTTTCAGTTCATTTTCTTTCTGTCCTTGTTTTTATAATCAAATAGACAAAACAGACACACAAGGAAATGTAGCTTACCACCATTTACAAATGAATCAGAACACTAGAAAAAAAGCAAAGCTGACTCCCACTTACTAAAAACCTGAGATAAAAGCCTAACACTGACCTACTATCTATCTACAATCCTTACAACAGCCCTGCAAAACGGACACTGAAAACCAACACTCAAAATTTAAAGATCTAACATCAAATACTAAAACTGAAGTAACAGGATTCCAGCAGGCAAACCAAGTCAAAACCTGTACTTTGTCTTGACCTCAAATACAGATTGGCAAAGGAAAGACAAAATGAGTTTATGAATCACTAGAAAATAAAAGAATTAATAAAAGTAAAACACACAAAAAGGGTTGTCAATTTAACAACTAAGCTAAAACTCAGTTTGTGTAAAATTTATCAAATTGCCACAGCACAGTACTATGAACTACACTGGATCTTTAAAAGGAAAGATATCATGATGCTTACCCTTGCCTCAAACCTCATCATCTTGCTTTTATATCCCAAATGCTAGAATTACAGGCAAGTGCTACTGCAGTCAGAAATTTTTATTGAAATTAATGATTCAAAAGAACATAATTAAATATAACTTATCAAAAATCTGAATTCAGAATATCAAAAAATTTGAATAATAAGAATTCTTCATTCTATAATCAAACATACCTTCTTTTTTCCTATGTCCAATATTCTTCCAGAAAATTGAAAACAATTTGTCCAAAGAAAAACCAGGGCAGGATAATGTCAATTACTCATGAAAACAAAGTACCTAGTTTTTCAAATTAAAAGAATAACAGAACTCAAAACTAACAATTCTAAATTTAATGACAAAGTTGTGGAGGCTATAAACTTCTCTTTGATTTTGTGTCTTATGTGTTTTAGTGTCTGTAAACCAAGTGCGTGTCTAGTGCCATGTTAATCAGAAGAGAGTCAGACCCCTAGACCTGGAGTTACAGGTGGCTGTAACTGGGTAACTACATGGTTGCGAGAAACTGAACCATGCTCCTCGGGGCTGGAGAGATGGCTCAGTGGTTAAGAGCACTGACTGCTCTTCCGAAGGTTCTGAGTTCAAATCCCAGCAACCACATGGTGGCTCACAACCATCTGTAAAGAGATCTGATGCCCTCTTCTGGGGTGTCTGAAGACAGCTACAGTATACTTAACATATAACAAACAAATAAATCTAAAAAAAAAAACAAAAAAACCCAAAAACTATTGAACCACACTCCTCTGCAAGAACAGCAGTGTTCTTAACCACTGAGCCTTATTTCCAACTTCTAAACACAGGCAGGCAGGGTCTGTGTGTAAACACAGGGTGGCATCCAGTTGGTCATCCACATGTCTCTGACAGCTTGAATTACAGGTGTTTACCACCACACCCAGATAAAACAAATTTTATTTGAAGATTTTTTTGGGGGGGGCTGCCTATCAACACATTTTTTATTCCAACTGGAAAGAGACAATTTGTAGAAAGCCTCTTTTTAAATACAGAAGCAATCTATTGTAAAGATCAGGAAACACAGAATACTTAAAATGTTTTATCAAGTAAAAATCATACATAGAAGACGGATAAGAATGTTCCTAACAGGTTTTCACAACTCAACACTTGATTGCTGGATTAAACACTGTTTGGGAAGTTTAGGAGATGTAGTCATGTTGAAGAAGTCAGTCAGGATGGGCAGGCTTTCAAAGGTAAAATTCTGCTACTTTCCAGTATGCTCTCTGCTTTGTACGTACAGTTCATGATGTGAGTTCTCAGCACCTTTCTCCAGTCACTATCCCAACCTGGTACCTCTCTACTCTGACATTATGAACTCTAACTTTCTGCAATTGTTAAGCCAGAATAAATTTTTCTATAAGTCATCTTGACCATGTTATTTTATCAAGGAAATAGAAATGCAACTAATATACTAACAGAAAATTTAAAAGCATACTGTTAAAATAGTTCAATGAAATGTATTTTTGTGTTACTTAGCATCAAATGCAGAGCCTTTTGCCTACTAAGTAAGCACTGAGATACAACTCTCATTATTAAATTTAAATACCAAAAGTTGTTTGAATTCCAGATAGTCTCAACACTATTATGTATATTACACAAAGGTTTATGAGTTTTAAATAAGAATTACTATATTGGTACAAAAGAAACAACAATTTTGGACTATCAATTTCAAACACACATCTTTACCAATCAACAGAAACCATTACTTTTGTTTGTTCGTTTGTTTTTGTTTTGGGCCAATGAGAAATGCCTGTTAATCCCAGAGAAATGCTTTGAGATTTGATGAAATTCTTAGAAAGCACTTTCTAAAGCCTGCTGCTGATTGTGAAAGAACTTTCCCTCCAAAAAGTTGTCAAGGTGTTTGAAACTTAAAAATGGAGTACCTGGTTGACAAGAGGTTAAGACAGTAACTAGCTTCATCCTTTTTGAAGCATTAGTCAGATTCTTCAAACTTAATCTATGTCACAATATTAGGAATCATGATGTCTATTTTCACATGCTTTAAAACTGTATCCAGACTTATCATAAACATGATATCCATACATATCACGAACTTTTACCACTGAGGTACTTTTCTATGTTACCAGTGTAGAAATTAGTAACTTCTCCTTGGATAAAATCTAATCATTCCAACTCCAAATTTATGTTTATTTTCTCGTCTCTAAAAAAAAAGTCATCAAGAAAGAGGATGCACACCTTTAATCCCATCTGTCAGAAAGCAGAGAGGTGTGATATCAAGGTCAGTCACTGTCTCAAAAAAAAGTAGTTAATACAATGGCCCATATGGTATTATTTATTGACTTTTAAAAAGTCTTTTATAATATACAAAATACAGTTGTTCCACACCTCTGTTCCACAAGGAGACATTACATGTGAACCCACACAAACAGATAAGCAAAGACTTAAAAAAAAAACACTAGCTTAATATTTAAAGCAACTATTGCTATTGCTCAATACTGATAATGTAGTTATTAAAAATAAATTTAGAAGCCGGGCGGTGGTGGCGCACGCCTTTAATCCCAGCACTTGGGAGGCAGAGGCAGGAGGATTTCTGAGTTCGAGGCCAGCCTGTTCTACAAAGTGAGTTCCAGGACAGCCAGGGCTGCACAGAGAAACCCTGTCTCGAAAAAAACCAAAATAAATAAATAAATAAATAAATTTAGAGAAATAACCAATTCATGAAGCTACACCACTGAAAATACATGAATAGCCTAATGGTTGGTGATGCCTAAATGAATTCTAAAGAAAAAGAATGATAATCCCACTTCAAAATATAAAACACAAGTAGGAAAGACAAAAATCATCTTAATGAACAACACGAACAGGGCTAGGCATAGAGTACACAAATTAAAAGAAAGATCAACTAGATGCCGTCACAGAAACAAATATCAAGTACTTTAGAAGACGACCCAAAGTAGCTGCTCTGCTGAGAAGGTGTTGTTACTTGCCTTGTAGTACCACTCCTGGAATTTCTTACAGCAGTCTTCACTGCAGAAGTCTCTGACAACTCCATCAAGTTCTTTAGTGGCTCCCTTCTTACACAGCTGAGAACAATAGTTGCAGGTAACACATCTTAATCCTAATCGTCTTGCAAAATCTTGTTTGTATAATAGCTTGCAGCCTGAAAAAATGTTGTATTTTTTAAAAAGAACACATAAAAAGACATATTTTAAACTGAGACAAATCTTATTAAGACTAGCTAATTATCGGTTTCATGATATATTGAATATATTCACATATAAAGTCCTCTTCCCTTCTGATTGAAAACCTCCATGTTTTATGTGTACGTTCAGGTGCATGTGGAAACCAGAGCTTGATGCCAGTTGTCTTCCTCAATTGCTCTCAACACAGTCTCTCAATGAACCTAAACCTAGCCGGCAAGCCCCCAAAGCCTCCTGTCTCTGCTTCCCTTCCCCAGTGCTGGTATTACAAACTGATTTTTACATGGATGACAGGGACCAAACTCAGGTACTCATGCCTCATGTTTGAACAGCAAGCACTTTACTGACTGAACATTTTCCCCAGGCCCTCTGAAACACTAGGTCTATTATAACACCAACCTGTAAAAATTAGAACAGAACATTATTACATTAGAAAACATATCTATCACTTAGGTTCAAACAATACTTTTAAGACATTAAAATCTAGTAATGATTCAGAACTACTTTCTATTTGAATAAAATCACAAAGATACAAGTGAGTGCATTGGAAAATGAATGCAGACTGCTGAAAAGTTCTGACTAAATTCAGTTATATTCATTAGAAGGCATTATATTCAAGTTTTCTAGATCCTTCCTAACACCTATTTTCATGTAGAAATTCGTCAAAAAAATAGAACTCTGACATGACTAGAGAAAATACTTTGTTATCTACTGCTTTAATCAAATACCTCGTTTTATCGTCTGCATAAATGTATTTTCACATATCTAATTTCCCACCTATACAACCTCTGAAGTTAAATAAGCCTCTGTATTCTTGCTCATGCTAGTTTATCTAAGTAGAATAATCTACTAATATCTAGGAAACCTCATCTATCCTTTAATAAAAAACTCAAATTATAATTCTACCATACACAATGTTTTCACGAACCCCAGAGTTTTAAATGTTCTGTCTTATCTGTGAATCTCTGCTTTTGGAAGCTGGGTCTCATTACAATCTAACTTTGGGTGGCTCTAAACTTGCAATCATCCTTCCTCGGATGCCTGAGTGTTAAGATTGTAGGCAACTGCCACCATACCTAACTGTACAGTTTTAAAAAATGAAATGTTTTGTAAATCACTATGTAACATCCTACAATTTATTCCTATGAACTATATTTTATGTTTAAAATTACATTTATTTGCATATGTAAACATGTTTGTATCATGTCATGCTATAGTGTACACACAGCAGTCAAGACAACTTAAAAAAGTCACTTCTTTCTATTATATGAGTACTGGGAATCCAACTGAGATCCCACTGAATCACACCAGCCTTTAAGTCATATTTTAAAATACTTTTTAATATACATCTTTCTTTAGTGTTTTGTTGTTAGGTGTTTTTTGGTTTTGGTTTTTTTGAGAGAGTCTCTATGTAGCCTTGGCTGTCAATCAAGCTGTTCTGAACCTCCGGAGTGCTGGGATTAAAGGTATATGCCACTACACTTGGCCTTTTTCAATTCGCTGAATTTGATTGATAGTAAACAGTTTACCCAGAAAACTAGGCTAAGTAACAGACGACTTCAAATAAAAAACAAAACAAAAACTCATTCAGTAGTAAAAAGTAAAAAGAAAAATTCATATCCTTAACACTTTATACCCATTTGAAACTTTAAGTCCTTCCCAATGAAAATTATGTTTCTAAGTACCAATTAACTATTTAAGATGCTCTCTTCAATTTAATAAAATCCATTTTAGATTTATAAAAATATAATTTCTATAAGAACACTGATATATATATTAATAATATATACAGATTTAGGATGAATTAGACTGTTTTGGCACAAAAATGTATAGAGTAAATCAACTGGATATTAATCTTTCGTTGTTTTTGTTTTGTTTTTCAAGACAGGGTCTCTCTGTGTAGCCCTGGCTGTACTGGAACTTGCTTTGTAGACCAGGCTGGCAACAAACTCACAGTAATCTGACAGCCTCTGCCTTCTGAGTGCTGGGATTAAAGGCATCTGCCATCACGTCATTTCCACTCTAACCCTGCTCTTAGATAATAGTAGTAAAGCATGGCTCTAGGTGAGATGTGCCAACTACAATTAAGTAGAAGCATTCTGCTTTGTTCACTGATACCTTCTAACATGCATGCTGTACTGTTTGTGAGACTTACAGAGAGACCACTGAACAAACATTTTTTTCTGCCATGGACTGTTGGCATTCAGGATTATCCAACTTCCCTTTTACCCCAAATTTGATCTAAGAATTCACAGAAAGGGCTGGTGAGATGGCTCAGCGGTTAAGAGTACTGATAGCTCTTCTTGAAGGTCCTGAGTTCAATTCCCAGCAACCACATCTGTAATAAGATCTGACACCCTCTTCTGGTGTGTCTGAAGACAGCTACAGTGTACTTACATATAACAATAAATAAATCTTTGAGCCAGAGCGAGCAGAGGTCCTAAGTTCAATTCCCAGCAACCATATCATGGCTCACAACCATCTGTACAGCTACACACTGTACTGATATACATAAAAAAAAAAATCTTGAAAAAAAAAAGGAATTCACAGAAAAAGTAGAAGCAGGGGACAAACAGTCCTCGATGGAAAAATAACAGGTGTAAACAACAAATAGGAAGCTTTTCTGTAATAGTAATTATTGCTAATGACAGCAGACTCATAGTTGAGAAGGAGAGACATTGAAGGTTTCTATGATTTCTAATTCCCCCCAACAGAACAAAACTGTCTAGAGAGGAAGCCACTGAAAAGAGGCCTTAAAAACTGTGATAGGAAGAGGGGCCAGGGATGGGGGCCGGGGGTAAGGAACAACACATCTTTAATCTCAGCACTTGGGTTAGAAAGAGGCAGATGGAGCTCTGAGTTCAAGGCCATCCTGGTCTACACAATAACACTACAAAGAGAAACCCTGTCTGGAAAAAAAAAAACATACCAAAAAGTATAGGGATATAGTTCCTCACAGTTGATAGCTTCTAACAGAGGTGGGGAAGAGCTGTTTTCCTTAGGGGACTAGATACATATAGATAGATAGATAGATAGATAGATAGATAGATAGATAGATAGATAGATAGATAGATAGATAGACAGACAGACAGACAGACAAGACAGACATATGTGTATATATATCTAAACATCTATATATCTATATCGCTATCTCTGTGTGTACGTATATAGCTACATATCTCTTTCTTTCTCTCTCTCTATATATAGATAGATAGATAGGTAGATAGATAGATAGATAGATAGATAGATAGATAGATAGATAGATAGATAGATAGATAGATAGATAGATGTGTGTGGATGTGTGTGTGTATATATATATATACACACATATATATACATTATGTTTTTTAACAAAAGAAAAAGATACATCAGTTACCCCCAACAAAAGACAAGATAAAGGCAGATTAGAGCAAAAATGTGACAACTGGAAACAGTAGCAACAATGAGCACCTAAAACCCAATCCTATTTCTATCTCTGGAGAAGTAAACTTGGAACTAGAGTTCATGTCTATAATCTGATTTCTGGTGTAAAACCAATGCAAGTTTAAGTGAGGAGAAAGGACACTTGTGAACATATGTAACAGAACCCAATGTGTCTCAGATACCACAAACCACAAAGTATCCACTGTGCTTGTCACTGTGTGTAACACCTCCCACCTCTCCATCAGTGACACTTACTAAAATGATTTGAGTCAGAGAAGTTTCAGATTTGGGGGCTTTTTAGGGGTATTTGTTTTCAACAGTCACATGGACTTTAGAGACTTCCTTAACCTGAGACCAGTGATCCATCTATATACTAAAAGCTCTATGGCTGCAAGCTGGTAGGGGAAATGGAGCTAATGCAAAGAGTTCCTCCTGCTCTTGGAAACCACCATTCAGGCCCCAATGTCAGTTCCAGTAATAACATGGTATGGCGATGCTTGCTTTCATTTTATCCCAAAATTTCTAGAGGAAACCTTGAGGCCCAGAAGTCTAAAATACATGTAAAGAACAACAAAAAAAAAGATTCAGTAGAAAAGTAAGCTAAGTTTTGTTAAGCCATATTAAAATTGTGTACCTATTTCTGGACGGCTATAAGTATATATTCTTTAAATAATTTAGCAAAAAACATTATATTAAAAGTTATGAACAATGCTGTATACACACTTGCCTTCACTACAGAAAGGTCTCTTAACGCCAGAGAAATTTACTGTTTCATGCAGAGTCTTCTCCTCTTGGCAGTATTCGCAATATGTAACTATGCAATGCAACTTCTTATAGTCATCTGAGCAAGTTTTGCTGCAGAACTGATGCACTTTGTTCTAAATGCACAATGGGAACCTTGGTAAGTATGAGAACCATCTCAAGACCAAGTTTAAGAAATAAACAAGCCACTTTTACAGAAAGTTAAATCATTTATCTACTTAATGTTATAATTCTTGGAGATACATTTGCTAAAGGCCACCGACTCCTAAGTTAACCAACTGAGTGTTATTAACTACCCTGAAAGTACTGAGTGACTAAGAGAACAATCACTAACATAAAGTTACAGTCTGGATATGCTAATAAATTGGAGAAACATCAATAAAATAATGAAAAGTACAATGTAAACTACAGAAATATAAGATACATTTTTAGGCAATCTAACACATTCTTGTCACACATTAATAAAAACCTCTATTATGTCTAAAATTTTCAATTTGGTGCTCTTATATGACACTGATGCAAAAACATGAGACTGAGTTAGTTAGTTCTCTTAAATAAAAAGTTATTATTATTTCTCTGGCTTTAAGCCACAATTGTTAAGGCCTACTTTTTAAACAGTGACCCAGGAGTTAAGAACTAAAACTCCAAGCAACTTTTCTCCCAAAATTATAGCAGATATAGAGTAAGTCTAAATAATCAACATTAACACATAAAGTAAAAGTCTAGAAAACAACTCAAGTAGTTAGAGCAATCATTAATGAAAAATGTCCCCATTATGAATGCATAACTAGAAGAGAAAAGGGCGGTTGGGAAGGAGCTCAAAAGTGAAGCCCTTGCTGAGCAGACTCAAGGCCCTGTGTTTAGGAAGCAGCATGTATACGCACATGCACAAATTAAGAAAAAGGAAAAGTATCATAACTGCTAATTATGGGCTCCTAAGTCCACAATCTCCTAAGAGAATGCTCACTCAATACGGCAGTATCTCTTAAAGGCATCTAACACTAAAGTTCTATGTAAGTAGAAGCAACAAAATATTACAGAAAAGTATTACAAAATATACAGTGGGGAAATTCCCATTTTCATCTAAAAATTTATCAAATTTCAGCTTATTATAGAATCTTCATTTCCTATATGATACTATTTTGTATGTTTGTGTAGATTTTCCTCACTCTCTGTCAATTCCTCTATTCTCATGTTGGGCATTCAATATTATTTCTGCTGTTAGGTGGTTATTAGTCTAAAACTCATATCAAGATGCCATCAAGAGTCTCAAAAGCATGAATGGTGTAACTACTCTGGAGAGAGCACCAAGCAAAATAATAAAAGTAAAGAATTTCACAGGCTGGGCTGGAGAGATGGCTCAGTGGTTAAGAACACTGACTGCTCTTCCAGAGGTCCTGAGTTCAATTCCCAGCAACCACGTGGTGGCTCACAACCATCTGTAATGGGATCTGACTCCCTCTTCTGGTGTGTCTGAAGACAACTACAGTATACTCATATACATAAAAATAAATCTTTTTTTAAAAAAATAAATTTTATAGGCTCTAAAATAATAAACCTTCTCAAATATCCAAATACTTTGGAAATCATGGAGTCTAATTCTAGAAACCACTTTTGACCTAAGCATTACATTCTAAATAACATGTGAAGAACCACAGAAAATAGTTTGGTTTTAGTTTTACATCTTATATAACTTTTTAAGTACATACTCCATGCTCTACCCTCCAACCACCCAACCCACCTAAGAAAAGGTTAAAGGATGGCCAAAAGTAAACACTGTTCAAACACAGTAATAGGTGTATCCTGGATCATCCATCTATCCATTACTATCCTCTTAAAGAGACAAACACACATGGAAACAGCAAAACAAAGAATATGACAAAGTAAGTAAGTACACTAGGAAAGGTTAAGGTTAAGGAAAAAAAAATCTTGTTCAAGATTCACAGCCTCGACTCCCTTATTAAAATATAAGATATTCAATAACAGCATAGTATCTGCCTTACAAATTCTAATTCTATAAATATTGAGTAATAACATTCATAAGTCACAGATGATAATGACAAGGAGAGAACCGTGTAGTAGTCTGCAGAGACTCTGGGTATATGAATTGACTTTTATATTTTATTACAAACATACTATTGTGCATGTGATTGCAATAAATTGCTACCTTGAAATCTATCCTATTGGTTTCATTTCCACAAAGTAAACATACCAATGACACAAATATGAAGCTTATTACTGTCCACTAAAGAAGTTTCCAAACAGAAATGCCATTCATTTCTTAGATTCTCGTCTTAGCGTTAGATAACACATATAAGGTAACAAAACTTGCCTCCCATTCCAAGATTTCTGGTTTTGAACAAAAGGAATTTTTACAGTAGTTGCATTTCAACTGAATATCACTGGGTGCTACAAACTGGCCATTTGGAGATGACTGCATGCTTAGAGCCTAAAATAAAGAACAAAATTCACTTAGTCTGACAAGTATTTTAGAACTTCTAGCCATAAGAACTATCAAATGTCTACTACAAGTAGGAAGCGAGTTTCTTTGCTAATTATTTCTTTAGTTCATGAAACAGCAATTCTTAATTTTGCCTTTAAAATACATTGTGTCAAAGGACTGAGATACAGCTCAGTGGTAGGATGCTTGCTTAGCAAGCACAAGGCCCTAGCTTCAATCCCCAGTACTTAAAAAACCAAAAACAAAACAAACAAAAAATGTTAGCTTTAGAATTGAAATATTTATCAAGAGATTATCTAAATATGAAAAAGAAAAGCTACAGTTCAATTAATTCAGCTGAAGAAAACAAGAACAGTAAAGTTACTTTCATGAGTTCTAAACTGCAAATAAAATCAGAGAAGAGGGATGAGGAGAGGGGGAGGAAGGGCAAGTCGGGAAGAAGATTGAAAAACATGCACTCATCTCTCGAAGGTTCAAATATAACTCATCACTTAATAATGATCATTCCAAGTTATTATCAAGAAAAACAGCATGTATTATTTTTTAAAAAGGTAATCAATTCTTAGGTTAGGTGGGGAAAGAGTAAAAGCTGGTATTCATACCAGAAATAGTTCACAGAATAAGATAGGATAATATAAGCATACATGGACTTATAATACTTTTTTGTTTTTCATTTGTTTGTTTTCTAATTCTTCATTTATGATAGGGTCTCCATGCAGTCTCTCATGTCCTGGAACTAGCTATATAGAGCAGAGATCCTCCTACCTCCCAAATGCTAGGATTAAAGGCAAACACCACCACAAAAGAACTTTTCATCCCCTAATTCTTTTTCTTTTCCTTTTTTTTTCCCTTTTCCTTTCTTTTACTTTCATATCTTTTGTTTTCTGTGTAGCCCTGGCTGTCCTGGATCTTAGACTGTAGACTACATTGGCCTCAAATTCAAGAGGTCCACAATCTCTGCCTCCTGAGTATGGGGATTAAAAGTGTAAGCCATTACCATGCAGAGCTATTTTTTCTGATCTTAACCTGAATACACTGATATTAATCCCTCTTCTGAAGTCTGTCACACATCATATGTACATGTGACACATAACCGTGTGCCTGTATGAAATAGCTAATACAATTATTCAACAACCACTAGTGGGAGAAACAATCATTTTAAAATACCACACAGAACAATACAATTAAAGTTTGTTTAAAAAAAACTATCAGGTAACTAAAACGTTACATGTCTTCTGGGCCATCTGATACAGTTTCATCTACTCAAGTCTAAAAGGACTTTGAGTCACAAACCTGGAAGAGCCATATTGGATTTTTTTTTAACTTCTAAAACTGTGAACTTATAAGCTATTTTGATATAGTAGCTGAAAGAGAAAAAGAATACTATTATCTTTATTTACAAATTTATTTTTATGTGTCTGGCATTTTAACTGCAATGTATATGAGGGTGCCAGATCCCCTGGAAAAGGAATTACACACAGCTCTGAGCTGCTGTTAAGGTGCTGGGAATTGAACACAGATCTTCTGAAAGAGAACCCTGTGCTCTAACTACTGATCTCTCCAGCCCTATTATGTTGCTTTTAAAAGGAAAATACCTAATACAGATATAAAGTTTAAATTATACAGCTTGAGAGATAAGAAATACTGCCTATTTGTCAACTTTGTCTTTGTACATAAATGAAACTGCTTAAGACTGTATACACACACACACACTTATCCCTTACCTGGATGTGCTATTCAAAACTGTTACTTAAAAATATTTAATATACCCAGGCACAGTAGCACACACCTTTAATCCCAGGAGGGGATTAAATTCTTCCCAGGAGGAAGAGGTAGTCTACCTCTGTGAATACAAGGCCACCCTGGTCTACAAAGTGAGTCCAGGACAGCCAGGGCTCTGTTACAAAGAAAAACCCTACCTCAAAAAAAACTGAAGAAAAAAAATTTAATGTACATGTACAAAGTCTCATTAAAAACCAGAGCCACCAGAAGTTTCAAGTAAACAGTGATAGTGGCTAGTCTGGTCACAGTGGCTCAAATCTGCAATCCCAGCCTTGCAAGTTTGAAACAGGGATATATATGTATTTCCAGTTCTAGACCAGCCTAAGCTATAGTGTCAAACATTTGAACCAAACAAAAACTTAACTAAGTTTATCATCCACCTTCAATGAGGCTATAACTCAATAAAACAATAGTCATTCATCTGAGTTTAAAACCTCAATTTAAATAGTAATAACTGTTATAGTAACTACTGTAGCATATTTAAAAGACTATAGTTTCAGTTTAAATAAATTAACATAAAGCACAGTACCTGGAATAAAGTAGAACTATTGGATGATTTAACTCATGCATGGCTTTATGCACTGGTTTGAATCTTTGAGTAATACCCTGAAATTTTCACATAAAATAGGTAAACCTACTAGTACTACCTAACTATTCCCTCAGAGTGGACAACCAAACTAAGTCTCAACACTACCTATAACATTACCTCTGAGATTATCCATACTCCAACTCTGAAGAACATTTACCAAATCAATTCTGTCTCCCTGACATGGATCCCATACTAAGTTAAGGTCTACTCTAAGAAGTCTTAGAAGCCCTTTTTATGAGGTTCATTTCTAATTTGGAAAGCATATATGCTTAATACTTACAAGCTGAAGACACT
This sequence comes from Tokudaia tokunoshimensis, assembly GCA_036184795.1. Lineage (NCBI taxonomy): Eukaryota > Metazoa > Chordata > Mammalia > Rodentia > Muridae > Tokudaia > Tokudaia tokunoshimensis. Next base: position 68,817,475 of record BTHU01000011.1, read on the forward strand.
TTCATTCATTTATAGGACACAGCTACTCAAACTAACAAGAAAACCACTGAATTAAACCAAACCAAAAATCATTTTCCTTCAAGCTGTGAATCTGTGATTCAGGAACCACTACCCTCTCATCAGGCACTCAACAATTAAAAGTAACAGAAAAGGTAAAGCATATTACAGATTGTTATCTATGTGCATTTTATGGGGTAGAGAAGAGTAAATAACAAACCTGAAATTTAGCCACACAGCTGGAATTGCAAAAGTTATACAGTTTTCCATCAGGCATTGTGGCTTGGTACTGAGGTAAAGAGTTTCGCTTACAAAAATGGCAAATAATTCCCAAACCTATAAGAGAAAAGATACATACCTGATTTCTTTAAAAAGTAAAAGAAGATTTTCTAAAAATGTTAACTGATTTTTTTAAAATGGGTCTCTTATAAATTATTCTATTATTCGTAATTTAAGTTACTCAAGACTATTTCCATCCTTAGAAACTACTGCCAGGAGTTTAAGAGAGGCTCAGCAACAAGAGCTCTTTCAAAGAACCACAGTTCAGTTTCCGGCACCCATAGACAGCCAACAACCACCTGTAACTCCATTTCTAGATGACCCCTCACCCTCCTCTGACCTCTGTGGGCACTACATGCACACAGGTGCACGGACACATAAAAGAAAACACGCATGTACAAGTACTCCATAAAAAAATTAAAAATACCTGTCAAATTACCTAAAACATATGTGAGTACATAAAAATATGTTTTTGATACTTTTGGGTGTAATCAGTTAATCTCACTAACTTTTAAAAATTAACAAGTATGAAAATCATCAACGTTAGGTATAGGAAAACAAAACACAATTAAAACTATATAAAAATAAGATCAGTTACCTTTAATAAACAATTATGTCATTAAAGTCTTTTAAACTTTCCAAATATCTGAAACTTACTTTGTGATTTTGCATATTTTGTCTTGTGACTGTTCATGCAAGCAGTTGAACAATATGGCTCCATATATCCATTAGGACCTATGCACTGGGTCATATCAAAAAACCTGCACTGTGTTCGGCAACCAGTACAAGTAGTCAGTTTTCCATATTTCTAAAATTTGAACACAAAAAGATAATTTAAAAACACATATGCACACATACAATTCAACTAGAACAAATTTCATATCATTTTTTTGAAGAGCGAAAAACAGCTCTCTATGGAGCCCAGGCCAGCCTCAAAACTTAAGATCTCCCTTCCTTAGCCCCACAAGACCTGAGATTGCAGACAAGTGCCATCATACATGGCTCAAAGCATGTGTTATCATATCAAAGTGATCTACTACTCTCTTTTATCTAGATGCAAACTAATTGTGTCATTAACTAGATTAGGTATTAACAAACCAATCGTCACCATCTAACTCTCCTTCAAAAAACAATGATTTTCTAAAACTTAGTTGAAAATCTGGAAAGGCTTGGTACCTTCTTCGTATGTGTGCAATGATTCTGCCACTATGCTCAAGACTGAATCTCTAAGAAACAAGAACCAGAACACTAGGGCTACTAAATCTCAGTGCCTGGAGGTGGGTTGTGGTTTTTGGAGCCCAGAAATTGTACTAGGTTGAGGAAGTAAATGAAGTTCTAGAGTACTCCAGCTTGGAAAACAAACTAATGAAGGGAGCTGCACAAAAAGAATGATGGACACCTAACTGCGGGTATCTCAAAGGAGTCTCCAGCTGAGAACTAATATGTGCATCTGTGAGAAACAGACAGACAGAAGCTGGCAATGGCGTTGCATGTCTGAATCTCAGCAATGGAGGAAGTTGAGGCATAAGACTAGGCTACATAATGTGTGTGTATCAAAAATGGAGAATGGGTAAAAGAAATACATATAAGGACAGACAGCCTCTCTGGTTAAGAAACAATAAAAACATGAAGTCAGAGATATCAGAAGTGTATTATTCATCTGGGTAAACAATATCAAAAAAAAAATCTGAAGAATTTTCTAAGAGCACAAGAGGTTCTTATATAACTATTATGCTTAAAATACATTTTAATGCTTCAAACTGGATGTGATTTTTTCATATAAGTTTGACACCATGGACTCACATAGTATAAGGATATAACTAATTCCCACAAGTTGTCCTCTGACCTTCACACACCCACCATGGCATACACACAAACACACACACACAAACACATGTATGTATAGGTCGTGTGTGTGTGTGTGTGTATAATTTTTTAAAGTAAGTCTTAACTCTCACCAACATTTCTGCTCACCTCAGGCTGCATTAAGAAAGAGTCCTGCATGTGATCTCGGACTTCCTTCAGGAAGCTTGGATGGCTACCTACCTAAAACATTTTAAAAGACTTTGTAAGTACATAAAGAAAAGCAGTTAGACTGAAAAGCTGCTTCAATTGACTAATTTATAATCTCCTAACTTTCAACAATGCATTTTCTGTTCTGTGCCCACTGTTAATGGGGAAAAAAATGATACAATGATAAAACATTAACTTAACAACATAGGAAAGAAAACACAAAGTTTGATTGATCCCCTCCGTATGCTCTAGGTTTTAAAGAACCAACTCCTACTCTTTAATAAGCATGATGATATTGTCTTTAACACACACACAAACACAAGACACACTTCACCCCCTCCGCCCCACATTGGTCTGGCTGTCCTGACACTCACTATGTAGACCAGAGTGGCCTCAAACTCATGAAGATCTGTCTAGCTCTGCCTCCTAAGTGCTGAAACTAAAAACATGAGCTAGCAACCTGGCAAAAATATTAAAATATATCTTAATAGTAGAAATTACACTATTGTCTCTCTTTGGACTTTTGTAATGGTTTAGTTTTGGTTTTGTTCCTTTCCCTTTCTTTTTTTCAGGCAGGGTCTCACTAATAGCTAGCCCTGGCTGGACTGTAACTTGGTATACAGAATGAACTAGTCTCAAATTCAGAGATCATGCCCTGCCTCTACCACCTGAGTGTTAGAATTAAAGGTGTGTACTGTTAACAGGATATTAAAGTCAACCATGGGTCAAGAGGTGGAAAAAGCAACCAGTTGACAGGAAGTGAACACAGGATTATTAAGAAACAACCTTAGAAGCCGGGCAGTGGTGGCACATGCCTTTAATCTCAGCACTTAGGAGGCAGAGGTTGGTGGATTTCTGAGTTCAAGGCCAGCCTGGTCTACAGAGTGAGTTCCAGGACAGCCAGGGCTACACAGAGAAACCCTGTCTGGGAAAAAAAAAAAAAGAGAGAGAGAAACAACCAGAGAGTAAGAGGGAGTGAGAAGGTGGACAGAAAGACACACAGGAGGTAGAAGGGAGGGACACTGAGATTGTAGGAGTTTTTTTTTTTTTGACTGCTTCTGGACAAAGGGTGAGGAGGAATGTCAGCTGGGTGCTTTCTCTGCCTCTCTGAGCTAGCAGGCTCTCACCCCAGCCATCAGGTACCCCAGTTTTCATTGGTAAAATCCAATTGGTAAAAACAACAAAGATTTTGTTTAAAAAAAAAAAAAGTGCATTACCACACTCAGCCTGCCCTTTTGATTTTTTTTTAAATTTATTTTCTAAGTTTTTTTATTTACATTCCAAATCATTTCCCCTTTTCCGTTTCCTACCTCCCCGAAAGTCCCATAAGCCCCCTTCCCTCCCCTCTTTTCCTCATTCAACCCCCTCTCGCTTCTCTGTCCTGGCATTCCCCTACATCCAGTCTTTCCAGGACCAGGGGTCTCTCTTTCCATCTTCTTGGAAACCTATTGATATTCAAACTGTGTCTAGGGTATTCCAAGATTCTGGGTTAATATCCCCTTATCAATGCTTGCATACCATGTGTGTTCTTTTGTGATTGGGTTACCTCACTAAGGATGGTATTTTCAAGTTCTGACGATTTGCCTAGGAATTTCCCTTTTGATGTTTTTAATCACATGTAGAATGTGTGGCTTACACGCATGCACACATGAGCCCATACCCAAACATGTATACATACATACACCAAAATGGACAGAAAGAACACTATACATAAATGACATTAATGTTTTGAAAAAAAGTACAAGAAAGTAGTATGAAAAGTTTTTACAAGTTTTTACAAACAAGTTCAACCTAGAAGAAATGAAACAATTTCTAAAGCAACAATTTCCCAAAACAGACACAAAAACTGTCCAGAATGTGTCAAGAGAATTCTATTAAGTAAAGAAAATTAGTCAATAGATGAAAACCCCTGACACTGGCATGATGGCATACATCATGCAGTGATGCCTAGCACACAGAAGTCTGAGGCCAGTCTGCAGAACATAACAAGACTCTATTTCAAGACTAAAGCAATTTTTCATCAAAGAAAAGCCCAAGAGTAGACAGTTTCACTACTAAATTCTATAAACAACAGGCATTCTCAATCTCTTCTAAAAATTGGATGAGACATTTTAACCCACCTTTCCACCGGCCAGTATTACTCTCACTAAAAAAACATATAACTAAGAAATAGACTTAAGTAAGTGCAAAGATATATGTTTGTAAATAAGAAGGCCTAATATTGTCAAGATGTCAACAATAAAAAAAAGCCCCATATAGATTCGCCACCATATCAAAGTTCTATTTCTGCAATCTTGAAAAACAGCTTTTCAAATCCATATAAAATTAGAATGGGGCCAAGATATCCAAACAATCAAGAACTGAACTGAGAGTAGCTAAAGAAAATTGTTTCCTGACTTTGAAATACTATAACCAGGAAAGATATGTAGCCCAGTGGTTCAATACCAAAAACAAAACAAATACATAGGAAAGAAAGACACAATAGCAAAGCAGTGACGCAGGTTCTTAAGAGACAAGCACACATTTGCTCTTGTACAAAGATTAGCATTTTCCCCATAGCAGATAATAAAAACAGGAAAGGCACACAAGTAACTTCAACAAGGGACATACTTCAACCTCGACCAAATGATTCTAAAGCCAACATCAAGAATTTTTTTGAGAGTGTATCTTACTATGGATAGTCCTCAAACAATTAGCCGGCCTACTTCAACTTCCCAACTACTGAGATTATAGATACCTATTATCCCCAAATATGGGGGTAACAAAATATTCTGTTATTCATCATTTACTATTTTGTAACACCAAAAGACGAGTCATAGCTTAAATGCCACCAAAAACAAAGCTACTACAATACAAGCTTGTACTGTCTCTCAGTCTCCCAACATTATAGAAGGAAATATAGAAGATATCTTGATTTACTGGTTAGAAAACACTCCTGCCGTGGCTAATTAAGGTTAATAGCATGGAACTGAGCATGGAATGAGAAGAGATAGAGGCACACTATTATACATACTGTACTTCCAGCATACAAATATACTGAATGAAAATAACCTAAAAGCATAAAGATAAAAGATAATTAAAATGCAATAAACAATGTAGGAATGCTGATATATGCCTATCATCACAGTACTTGGAAAACTGAGGTAGGAGTTCAAGTTCAAGGGCAACCTGAGCTACAAAGAAGTTCTGTCACGAAACAGAACAAAATAAAAGACAATGTAGTAAGAATCTTTGCTTTTATTATTATAGACTGAACTGTGTGCTCTCTTCAACCCAATTCCTACTTTGAAACGCTGACCTCCAACTCAATTGTTATATGGAAACAGGTTCTTTTAGAGGCAATTAAGGTTAAAGACTGTCATGAGGGTGGGGCACTAATCCAATAGGACTGGTTTCCTTTATGAGAAGAGGGAAATGTCATATACTAATAAGGCAAGCAGACAGCAGTAGAGAAGTAGGAAGTAGAGAAGAGCAGAGACCAATACTTGGATTTTCACCCTCCAGAACTGTGAGAATGTCAATCACTATTGTTTAAGTCAGAGTCTATAGTATATGGTATAAAGCAGCTCTAAAGAACTAATTAATACTAATCTAATCATCCATATATTTTCATTTAATTTTTAGTAATGGATTCATAAAATTATGATGAAAAAGACTGTGATGTCATAAAGGTTCAGGTATTTTTTTATTACTTATTTTATGTATATGCGTACATTGTAGCTGTCTTCAGACACACCAGAAGGCAGCATCAGATTTCATTACAGATGGTTGTGAGCCACCATGTGGTTGCTGAAAATTGAATTCAGGACCTCTGGAAGAGCAGTCAGGGCTCTTAACTGCTGAGCCATCTCTCCAGCCCCAGGTTGTTGGTTTTTTTTTTTTTAAGATAGATCTCTATCTTTCTTTCTGTCTGTCTGTCTGTCTGTCTGTCTGTCTGTCTATCTATCTATCTATCTATCTATTATATGTAAGTACACTGTAGCTGTCTTCGAACACACCAGAAGAGGGCATCAGATCTCATTACGGATGGTTGTGAGCCACCATGTGGTTGCTGGGATTTGAACTCAGGACCTTTGGAAGAGCAGTCAGTGCTCTTAACCGCTAAGCTACATTTCCAGGTCCCCCAGGTATCTTTTTAAAATAATTTAATTATTTTTATTTTAATTGTATTGGTGTTTGAAGGTGTCAGATTCCCTGGAACTAGAGTTGCAGACAGTTATGAGCTGCCATGTGGTTGCTGGGTATTGAACTCAGGACCTCTGGAAGAGCAGTCAGGGATCTTAACCACTAGGCCATCTCTCCAGGCCCGATGCTACCATAAAGAATGAGAGGGATCTATCTAGGTATTGATAGGGAATGAGTTAAGAAACATATAGAATAATACATAAAGATACCTTCTGTTTAAAACTAAAGAAATTTAACAATGAAGTAAGCTATTTCCTTAATTTTTCAAAAAGAATACAGAACAAAACTGTAGACTGGAAAGTACTACTTAGAAATAATGCATATGAGTCAAGGAGAAAACAAAATAGCAGCTAAACTAAAGCTCATCTTATAATGCATATCACTACTACATATATTTATAAACTCAAATGAAACTGGAAATTAATCCTAAAGCTTAAATATGAAGGTCATTCTAACCCCAGCTCTAACAGTTTGAAAATCCCTCTCCATGTCCCCCAAAAGAAAATTCAAGAGAAACTGCACTAGTAGCATTTACTATTACATGTATAATTACTAGCTGATTTCCAGCAATATACATATATATTTCCTAATTCTTTTTAGGTAGGCCCTCTTCATAAGAGAACCATAAAATTAAATGGGATTCCAAGATAAATGTAATGAAACCCTCCTACTTAGCACTACTGCAATGCTTCCAAATCCACCCAAAAGAATACTTGGCTGGTTTGTTTTTTAGCACATAAATTACCTGTTTGTATTCAGTGACACAACTCTGACAGCAAAATCTTTTCTGCTGACCATCAATCACCAGAACATTATTTCCAGCACCTTTACTGGGTAAATATTCTCCGCACTGTTCACAGCAATTCATTATCAGACCATTGGCCATTCTGTATCTGTTAAAGCAGTGATCACTGCACAGCTTATGAGTCATGTTTTTAAAACTAACTTCATGGCGAATCTAAAAGAAAAACAATCAAACAGAATTTTTAAGAATTTATCTGTTTTCAAATAGCTAAAAAGATAATTCAACAGCAACAAAGACACTACACCCCAAGAAGACTAATTTGAGAAAAAGAAAAAAAAAATCGAAATACATTTCATGTTTTTCAACTGTATATGTGTATATGTATATATATACATATATATATGTATATATATAGAATATATGCACACATTCATGGCACTGAAAAAAATTGAACAACCACAGTAATTATCACTATAAGCCTCTTTAAAGATAAAACTGACAGAAAAGCCACCATGACAATGAAAGAAATGATAAAGTACGCTGCACTGGTAAGGAAGAAAACAAGACTACAATCAATTCAAACAAGGTATGTATATACACATTGCTTTAACATCATAATTAATAATGTAAATTTTTGAAAATGCTTCTACTTCTTGCCTGCGAGTATTTGTCTTTCTTGTACAGTCAGTCTATTTGGATAAATAAACACATTATTAGACCAATAAAAAAGGAAGAGCAATCATAATACTATGACTTTTTTCCTGTGACTAAATGAACAAGGTAATTTTTCCTGAGTGAGATTTCTTGGAAGACTAGAATTACACAATCCTAGGCATATAAATTCTAGTCTTGCATATCGTCACTCTGAGGACACATGCATCAATACAAAGTACAGGAAAACTTAAAATCTGAAGTCATTTCTCATACGAGAAAGTGAAAAGTACAGAAGTACAAACCTCAGTCAATTTGCCACAGATTGTGCATCTTGATTTATTTAGAGTTCCTTTAGCAGGACTCTGTTTGTCCTCATAGAGAGACAAACAAGATGTACTACAAAATTCTTGGAAGGACTCACTTGAGTCCACTTGAGCAACAATGGTTCCTTTCATTGTAGTTATATCTCTGAAAAACAGGAGGTACAACTTAAAACTCCACAGATTGACTCATAGAAATCAAACACCATTTTTAGATGTAGGAAATCACTTTTAGTACAAATTTTGAACTCTTAGAAAAGATTAAAGTCAGAATATTTGATCCTGTCATTATTAATTAATCTTCAAATGTACTAACAAGGCTTTCAGATATTGAAAACATTAAAATAAAATGTCTATAATAACATAGAATAAAAGACTAATTATTTAAACTGATACTACCTGTTCAATTCCCCTTCCCGACTAATTAATAGGTAAACATGAGATTACTAGATCATGGAATTTAACATCAAGAGACCAAACAAAATATAGTCTACTTAAATGCACCACTTGCCAGGCATGGTGGCTCATACCTATAATCTGAACACTTAGAAGGTGGATTTTGAAAAGGCATTGAAATCTATTATCAAAGAAATAGTTTTACTTTTCCAGTAACCTAATATTTAGAAGGATCACAGAGTTCAAGGTTTCACTATACAACCAACCTAGATTACATGAGATCATATTTGAACATGAATGAATGAATGAACTGAATGAATGAATGAGCAAACAGACAAATAAATAGAGGGGGTGGCATAAACATGTAATCCCAGCACTTGGGAGAAGTAATGGGACTGCCACAAGTTTGCTCTAAATAATAATGATAGTATTGACATTTCTTTGAAAGAACTAAATTTCTAAACTATTACAGTATTTAAAACAATCTAAACACTACAGAACAATTGCTTCTGTGTTTAGATTTACTACAAGAATAAAGCACTAAGCCCTTCCCAGAGGTCTAACGGCTAAAAACTGCTTCAGACTTGGGCTGCTCCAAGAGAGTACAGAAAATTCATCTGATTTAACACTGTAATACATTATATCATCTATATTAGCTTGTAATCAGTGAGAATGGTTCCAAAAAAAAAAAGGGGGGGCAGAAGCTGTATTTCCAAGACTAGATAAAAAAAGGTACCTGGGTCATGAAACTAAAAGCCTTTGATAATATTCAAAACAAAAATACCCAAAACCCAAAGCTTTACCCACTGAAACCACATTCCAAAGATACTGTAAAATGTGGCTTATTATAATACAGAATGTACTATAAATGCATTCTGTAAATAAATATAAATATATAACTGTCTAACATTAAGCTATATTCTTATATTTAATAATGAATTTAGTAGTCGAGTGGCTTTGTGAGGTGAGGCTCTAGACTTGCTCCCTAGCAAGTAAAAACAAAAAATATAAAACAGTGTAAATATTCACATTTTTTTCAAATTAAGGGATCCATTGGACATGACAGTTAAAATAATTACAAGGACCTAAGAGAATCAGCCCAGAGCCTACCAAATATGAAGCCCCATCTATAACCCATTTAGACTTGGGCTTCAAAGATTCAAAGTAGCTTACCAATTTTTAAAACATGAATTCATCACTTAAAAAAAAAATCTTTAAAAACTTTTATGATCAATATTCTATTCAATGACATGAAATTGTGTGAAAGGTTAATCTTACTTTTTACACATAACACAGAGTTTCTTTGGAGCAGGTTTATGAGAGAAAGAAGAAAGGCAAGTGGTTGAACAAAAGAGGTGAGCTGATCCCTTTCGTTGGTAAGCTGTCTGTCCCTTCTGTAGAGGTTTCTTGCAGTTTGCACAAGTGACTTTAACTGGTTTAGTGGGTTGTTGGTTCGAGGGCTGAAATATCTGTTTAGGAAGTGAGGCCACTGGTGATAAAGAATCCACCCCTTGTTGTTTCTGGTTACGAGGAAATGATGCTGACTGGGAGATCCAAGAATCTTAAAAACAAAATATATAGAAAAGAATAATGAAATAGGTATTTTAAGACTCTGAAATCTATTATCAAAGAAATTGTTTTACTTTCCCAGTTTGCCCAAGTTTATAATACTAATATTAAAGACACAGATGATAGTTCATGCCTGGAAAACTCAAATAAGAGGATTGCCATGAATTTAAGACCATCCTGAGCTCTGAAGAGACCTGTCTCAAACATTAATGAACATCTGCAACTTTGCAGAGAGGAAGTGTTATGAGTAAGATTGTCTGCTTTCTATAAATAATATATTATAGTCTTAAAAATGGCAAGAGTATATATGATTAGCTTGATTTAGCCATTCTACAATATATACATATTTCTAATCAACATGTTCTCCAAAATAAAAGCATATTATTTATGTTTGTGAGTTTTAAAAAAAAAGAATGGAGCTGGAAGATTGCTCAGATGTTGACCATTTGGCTGCACAAGCATGAGGATCTGAGTTAAATCCCCAGAACTCACTTTTTTTGTTTTTGGTTTGTTTTGTTTTCTTTTAAAAGCAAGCCAAGTATGGTACACACACTCACTACCCCAAAACTGAGAAGGCAGAGACAGGTCCCTTGACGCTCTAGGTCCATGAGAAAACCTTGTCTCAAAGAGTAAGATGGGCAATGCTTGAGGAACAATACTCAAGATCAGCCTCTGACCCCACAGCAATGCACATGTGCCTTACACAAACATCCATGCACACACAACAAGCAAACACAAATTTAAAGTAATAGTTTGTATTCTACTACTTCTAAGATTGGTATGCTACTATAAAAAAAATGTGTTTCACTCTTCTCTAAACTAGAAATAGCATAGAATATTAAATGTGCTAATACTATAACAAAGCACAGTGACTAACATGCAGGAAGCACTAAAAAATGTCATTGGTATGAGACAGGAAGTGTAAATGTATTTACAAGGAACACATATCAACATATAGAATAAGGCCCCAGGCATGGTGGCGCACGCCTTCAATCCCAGCATTTCAGGAGCAGAGGCAGGCGGGTGTCTGTGGGTTTGAGGCGGTATCTGGACTGGTCTACAGATCCACTCCAGAACAGCCAGAACCTGCTATAGAGAAACCCTGTCTCAAAAACAAAACAATGAAGTAGAACATTAGGACCTGGAGCAAATGCAACATGTTTGAAAAGACACAAAACTATTTCCAAACATCTTTTTAAATTTTTTCTATTATATCTATAATTTGACTCTGCATATGCACATGCTATAGGCCAAAAATGTCTTTTTCAGAATAGCTTTCCAGGGGAGGTAAGAGGGTGGGACTGGGAAGAAAGGAGAGAGGGGAGGCTTTGATTGGGATGTATAAAGTAAATAAATAATTAATAATTTTAAAAAAAAGGTTTCCAGAGAAAACCTTTCTCAAAAGTCAAATAAAAAAAAGCTTTCAGTGAGGCAGTGGTGGCTCATGCCTTTAATCCCAGGAGTAGGGAGACAGAGACAGATGGATCTCTTGAGTTCAAGTCCAGCATGGTATAGAGTGAGTTCAGGACAGCCAGGGCTATCTACACAGAGAAACCCAGTTTCAAAAGAAAAACAAAATAGCTTAATGCCTGAAAAATAGTATATGGCTTTCTTTATATATCAGTTTTGGGTTTTTTTTTTAAGATTTATTTATTATATGTGAGTACACTGTAGCTGACTTCAGACACACCAGCAGAGGGCATCAGATCTCATTATGGGCATCAGATCTCATTATGGATAGTTGTGAGCCACCATGTGGTTGTTGAGATTTGAATTCAGGACCTCCGGAAGAGCAGTCAGTACTCTTAACCACTGAGCCATCTCTCCAGCCCCCTATATATCAGCTCTTACATCTCTTACATTTTCCCTATTTCCAGGTTTTCACCTCTGCCAATATTTAAAAACATTTTAGGAATAGGCAAGAATGGTAATTAATCATTTATCTAAACCCTCAGTCTTATATAAAAAGATAATAACAGTAACATTTTTCCAAATAACAAAGTAGAAGAATTGATATAAATAGCAAGATTTTATAACTTTCTTTTTTGAGTCAGAGTAGCCTCAAATTCTCTATGTACCTGAGTATGACTCTGGATTACCAATAGCTCCTGAGTTTAGTTCCCAAATTCTAGGATTACAGATTAACACCACAATGCTGAGGTAAGTTCTCTAACTCTTAATCTATTCTCTATTACAAATGAAAACAGTCCAAAAATGTAAGAGCTAATTAAAAACTGTATCTGTCTAACTGCATTTCAGGTTTTGAGAGGGGGATTGGTTTGGTTTTTTGGTTGTTATTTTGTTTTGTTTTTTAACAACTTGCAGAAGTCCGCTCCTCATTCTGGGAGACAGCTCTCCTCTTCCACCACATGAATTCCAGGGATCAACCTCAAGTGACAAGGGCATTTATTCATTGAGCTATTTTACCAGCCTCTACATTTTTCTTAAATGAATTTTACATTCCTTTATCTAATAAATGAGCAGTATGAGTAGCACATAATTTTTATGACCCATCAATATTCCTAAAGAAATAAAAATAGCAAATGCATATATTAAAAATAATTACATTTAAAAAACCAGAACTAAACTTAAAGAATCAAGAACTTGATGCACATAAACTTGACATAGACAAACTTTAAAAACTACTGTAGAGGCTGGAAGGAAAGCTCAGCAGTCAAGAACAGTTGGTGTTCTTCTAGGACTGGAGTTTAGTACCCAACACCCAGGTCAGACAGCTCACAACTACCTATATATAACTTCAGCTGTGAAAGATCTCATGTTCCCTCTATCTTCTACAGGCACTTGCACACATACATGCACATAACAGACAGGAACATAAGGCATAAGTAAAAAATAAAATAAATCTTTTAGAAAGAAAAACTGTTAGGTATTTAAATGAATAGTAGAGAGACTTCAAAACAGTATCTACACTATGCTTTAAGAATTATAGATATTATCAATTATTTTTTAGACAGGGTCTCACTATGTAGTCCTAACTGAAGTGATTGATTCTTCCTAATGGTAACAAGTAATGCTATTTGCTTTTTCATATTAATATTGTTAACATAGTTATAATGATTAGAAAAACAGCTATTCTAAAACTAACATTGAGGACAAAGTAGCTCAGACCGTATTTATGTAAACTAAAAAAAAAAAAAGGCTGCAATGAAAAACATAATAATATACATAATAATATATACCTGGTGAAGTATACATTTGTAAAAATGTTCTGGAAAAACATACGTTGTAAGTCAAAAATGCTCAATCTGGGTATATGGCTCAGGAGAGTCTGTAGAGCAAGCTGATCCTGACCACTCAAAACCCTAAGCATGAGGAAGTGAGACGGCTCAGCAGGTGAAGGCACTTGTCAGCAAGCCCAAGGACCTACAAGACCGGAGAGAACCTGACTCCGGGCTTTGTCTGTGTCCAGGCTAGCTTTATATAAACTTGACACAACCTGGAGTTATTTGAGAAAAGGGACTCTCAATGGAGAAAAATGCCTCCGTAAGATCTGTCTATAGGCTAGTCTTAACTACTGACCGATATGGGAGAGCCCAGTCCATTTTGTGAGTGGTGCCATCCTTGGACAGGTAGTTCTGGGCTACTGTAAAGCAGGATGAACAGACCAGGAGAGAGTACGCCAATAAGCAACATTACTGCACGGCCTCCGCAGCAGCTTCGGCCTCCACATTCTAGGCGTAGGCTTCGTCCTTCCATCCAATAGGAAGGCCCGTGGTCAGGACATGCAGGCTGAAATAAACCCTTTACCCCTGTTCCTGCTTTTGGTGTGTTTTATCACAGCAATATAAAAGTAACCAAGACAGCATGTATGTAAATACACATACATAAAAGAGAGAGAAGAGAATTTTTTCTTATTTAAGGCTTTTCCTAAATCTATGTCATGGAGGAGAAAAGTACATAAACAACAACAAACAAGCTGGGCCTGGTGGCGATGCCTGCCTGTAATCCACTCAGAAGGTAAGAAGAGCAAAAAAGATTGGTAATTCAAGGTCATCCTTTGTTACATAGTGAAACCAAGTATATGGGCTACATAAAATTGTCTCAAAAAAAACAAATAACAAAGATCTGGGTAAGCACTCTACATGGAAAAATAAGAACCAGAGTTTCATCACCTAGAATGCACACTTAAAAAAAAAACAAAACAAAACAGGTATAGTGAAGTGCATCTGTAATTCCCGTACTGAGGCACAGACAGGAAGATCCTAGTGCCTGCTGGCCAGCTAGCCAAGTCACATCCATTGGCTTCAGGTTCATTTAGAAACCCTGCCTAAAATTAAAGAAGTGTTGCGGAACACAGTCAACAGACCGTATATGCACATGTATGTAGACATTATGCTGACCTAAGAATGCACCCAAAAGGTTCATATATTTGAATGCTTGGTCACCAGGAAGTGGCACTATTTGAGAAGGATTAGAAAAATAAATAAATGTGGCCCTGCTGGAGTAGGTGTGGCCTTGTTGGAGTAAGTCTGTTACTAGGGGTGGGCGTTGAGGTTTCAAATGTCCACACAAAGTCCAGTCTCTGTCTATGGATTAGGCAAAACACTCATAAAATAATAAAGTAAATCTAAATAATTTATTTTTAAAAACATAAAACAGGCCGGGCGGTGGTGGCGCACGCCTTTAATCCCAGCACTTGGGAGGCAGAGGCAGGAGGATTTCTGAGTTCGAGGCCAGCCTGGTCTACAAAGTGAGTTCCAGGACAGCCAAGGCTACACAGAGAAACCCTGTCTCGAAAAACCACAAAAAAAAAAAAACAAAAAAAAACCATAAAACAGAGCTATGTTTCAACTAGGCTAAATTAAAAGAAACAGAAACAAGATTTAAAAATGACTATCAACAGCATTGATGGTGCTCGATATTGACCCTTATTATTTTTTTAATTAATTTTTTTATGTGAATTGGTGTTTTGCCTGCATTTATGTTTGTGTAAAGGTGTCAGATACCCTAAAACTGGAGTTGTGAGCTGCTGTATAGGTGCTGGGAATTGAACCAGGGTCCTCTGGAAGAGCAGCCAGCACTCTTAACCAATGAACCATCTCTCTAGTTCCTGCCCCTCACTCTGAATTATGCATTTTGCAAACATTCTTCACTAATCAGATACTAATGTTGAAGTAAATAAACAAAAATAAGACTGGAAAGACAGCTTACAGGTTAAGAGTAACTGGCTGCACTTTCAGAGGATTCACGTTCAATTCCCAGACCCACGTGGAGGCTCACAGCCATCTATAATTCCAGTTCCAGAGGGTTCTATTCCCGTTTTTGGCCTCCTCAAGCTCATGGTGCGGATACACACACACAGGCGAATACTCATACACATTAAGTAAATAAGTTGGTTTTTAAAAACTCGTGTGTGTGTGTGTGTGTGTGTGTGTGTGTGTATGTGTATGTATCAAAGAACATTGCACATCACCTACATTTTAGTAATCACATTAATTTTACACAGTTCCTAAGTCCTAAAGTTGCTAATGAGACTAAATAATGAAGTGGAAATAAATACATAGAAATTGAGGTAGAAAGATGTATCTTCATGCAGAGAAGAGAAACATACACAGTTATTTGTGAAAAGGCCAGTTTTGTATGCTGGTTTGTTTGAGGAGAGTCCTTTGAGATGGTGTCTCACTGTAGCCTAAGATGCCCTCAAATGTGCTATGTAGCAGAGGATGGTTTTGAATTCCTCATCCTTCTGCCTTCATCTCCCAAGGGCTGAAACTACAGGTATGTGCCACTATACCCAGCAAAAGTCAGTTATTATAATATTTGTATTTTAATACTTTTCAAAGCACAGAGCAGCTCACAAGGGAACTTCCAATAATCAAGAAATATTCCAACTTAGTCGGGCAGTGGTGATGCCGCTTTTAGTCCCAGCACTTGGGAGGGAGAGGCAGACAGAGGATGGTGGATCTCTGAGTGTGAGGCCAACCTAGTCTACAGATGAGTTCCAGAACAGCCATGGATGTAGAGAAATCCTGACTCAGAAAAATTCAAAAAAGAAAAAAATAAAAGGAAAATATACCAACTTTGACAAATAATAAATGAAGGGCTTATTAAAAACACTGGAAAACATAAAAGAAAAAACTAACACTAAATGAGCAATCAAAACAAACACAAGGCAGCACACATGCCTTTAATCCCAGCACTCGAGACAGAAGCAAGTAAACCTCTCTGAGTCCAAGATCACCCTGGTGATCTGGAAGCAAGTTCAAGGCCAGTCAATGCTACAGAGACTCTATCTCAAAGAACAAAGACAGGGCCTCAAAGTCAACGAGTTGAATATAGCAAACAGGTACAGTTTTTACATGTCAATCACCCCTTAGAATAATTTAAAAATGAAAACTGTGTTTTGCTTTCTTCAAAAGATAGGAAATAAAAAAAAAGTCAATTCTTTAATAAAAACATGAAAAACATGCAGAAAAATAAGAGAATAAGTAGAATTTATTGTACAATGTTTTTAAGTATATTATTGATCTTTTTGTTCTAATTTATATAACATATTAGCAAAAAGCAATCTATAAAAATATGCTAAATTTATGCAGTATTTTTAATTCATTAAACAAAATCATACTAATATTCTACTTCACAAATACTATACATTTCACAACTCACTAAAATTTTAAACTTTAATGTTAACAAAATTAAAACATTTTCAATATGAAGGCACTACACAACATTTTTATTTCAATGAAAAAGGTATCTGACAAAATATTAAATTCATTTTTATGAAGTAGAGTATTACTTCTTACCAGGATTATGATGAGGTGCAGACTCTCCATTCTGAAATACATCTCCTGCAACATTCATCCTACCCGGATTAAAAGGTCCTACTCCAGTCTTGGTCTGTGAAGTTAGAGATGGGGTATATGTTTGTATGTTCACACCAAAGTTACTGGACTGAAGTCCATTAGCGCCATCTCCCAGGCTGGTGTTCTGCAGTGATGTCACGTGAGTAATCATCAAGTTCATATCTCTCCCCTCAGGACTTTCTAGCTGGCCATCAGTCACAGAGCTTACGCCTGTCTCTAAGGTTGTAACATTAGCAATTTGAATTTCAGAGTCTGGTTCTGTGGTAATACCACTATTACTCATTCCTGCATTTACTTTACTTCTTGAAAAAGTGGAACTAGAGAAATCCACATCATTCGTTCTGTTTTTAGTTTCAGAAGGTCTCCTTTCAATAAAATTTGAGGAATTCTTCTCTTGCCCTTGATTTGTTTCCATGTCCTCTTCATCATCAATAACAATCGTCTCGCTTACACTGCCCTTTTGTGGGGCCAACTCTTTCGATGAAGGAAGAATCTTAGGATCATTTCCTTGTAGCTCTTCATTTTTTGAAGATGTAAATGTTATGGGTCTTTGTTCAGCAACCAAAGGTGCAGAAGATGGAGGAGGTTGTACAGGTTCAATAAAAACAACATCATCATCATCTTCCACTGATGAGTTCTGAAACTTACTAGATCTAGACACTAAAGGATTAGATGGGCCACTAAATGAATTTCCTACGTTTGTGAGACTAGTTGCCATGGCTGTACTTCCTAATAAAACAGGAGTTTGATCAGTCAATTCTAATGTTCCCACTGAACTTGTGTCCATGCCAAAGAACCTGTTCAGGGAAATGAAAGAATATGAATGTGAGTATGTGACTTTATTTTTTAAAGACGCTTTTATTTTCTGTTGTAAGACTCCTGCACGATCTTCTGAGGTCTCAAGCAGTTTGTAGGTTACATATCCATATAGCTACATGCAAGGTTACAAGGAACACAGCCTATTTTCAGTAATCATGTGTACCATACTTCCACTACCACTTTCTAGAGATACACTATTTACTCCATAAAGTTTACCCAAAATGTAAATAGTTAAGTGTCAACAGAAATTCCAAAACTAACATGATAATATGAAAGCAAGGGGTCCCTATGAGGTATCTTCCTCTCTTTCTTTTGAGATGGAATCTTTACCTGGAACTCACTGACTTTTTGGTCCTTGGACATTTAGAAATCTTTTACTAGTTTTTCACATCCACCCAGTTTAAAAAGGTTGGCAGGTCCTAGGGCTTCCAAAGGAAGCTTGGTACTACTGACACTTGATCTGATCCCAGACCAGATTTTTCTTTACCTGATTTTTTTTAATTAACATTTATTTTTATTTATGGGTATGTATTGAATGTATGCCACACGTGTGCAGTTGCCCACGGGGGCCAAAAGAAGGCATGAGATGTCCTGGTGCTGGAGTGACAGGCAAGCTGTTCAACATGACTCCAAGGAACAAACTCAAGTCCTCTGAAATAGGAAGCAGTCTTAAACACTGAATCATCTCTCCAATACTTTTCACCTCAATTTTTAAATCTCTCACTTAACTAATAGAGCTCACCAATTTGACTAGATTGATTGGCTAACAAGTTCCAAAGATCCTGCTGTCTCTCTCTGCCTTTCCACTGCTAGGATGACAGATACACACAGCTTCTCACATGGGTGCTCAAACTCAGGTCCTCATGCTTGCATGCTTCTACAACAGGCATTTCTCATCTGAGTCATCACCCCAACCCCTGGTTATATAAATCTTAAAAGCCTGGCTTAAAATCATAAAGTACAAAGAGCTAATAGGATAAAGGACATAAATGTAATTATCACTTTAACTAATGGGTAATAGGGGTACAGAACGTGTTCACTATCATTTTTCTAATTTTTATATCACATAATTTTCTTTTTGTCTTTTTTTTGTTTTTTGTTTGTTTGTTTGTTTGCTGTTATTTTTGAGACAGGGTTTCTCTGTGTAACCCTGGCTAAGATTTTCATTTTTTAAGCTGAATTTATTGGTGGTAAGGGGGATCCTAGGCTTTTATGTTTAAGATAGGGAGGTCCTTGCAGTTTGAGTTTATTACCCTGGTCTATAAGGCTAGTTCCATTAATGCTAAGGCTACACAGAGAACCCCTGTCTCAAAAAATATAATCAATCAATCAAAAAAATATTGAGAGAGAGAGATAACAACAGAAAAATTGATAGTCAGAAACTTTACTCCAAAACACAGTTGAACAGTATGAATTGAGTAACCATTAACTGGTGAAGAAATCAAAAGATTTACAATGAGAGCTGAATATAATAAAAGTAACCAGCAGTGCTAATAGCTTTACAGTGGAAATACATTGACAATTCACACACAGATAAACATGAACATTCCTACTAACCGAGAATTCATAAATCATCCCATGACTTTGTGAATGGAAGATCTTCATTCTTTGGTGTCAGAATAAGCAAAACTATGTATCAGGAGACTTCAGCTTTAGTGACTCCTGTCTATTATCCCATTAATTTAAATTTCTTATTAAAGACAATTCAGGTTTAAAAGATACATAAATGTTTTATAACTCTATGAACCATATACAGGAGGTAATTTAATTATAGGTAATTTACTATCACTCATATTTAGCTAACAATTATCTATAACTTGCTTAACTTTATGTAATCCAAGTTCAAGTCCATCATGAGCAACACAAAGTGAGACCCTGTCTCAAAATAAAAACAAATTATCATCATCTTCTCACTTATAAGCCTACCAGAATGAAAGTCTGTCTCAAATTAAAAAAAGAAAATGAGCAGGGCAGTGGAGGCACATGCCTTTAATCCCAGCACTTGGGAGGCAGAGGCAGGAAGATCTTTGAGTTTGAGGCCAGCCTGGTCTACAGAGTGAGTTCCAGGACAGCCAGGGCTCTACAGAGAAACCTTGTCTCAAAAAAAAAAAAAAAAAAAAAAAAAAAGAACACTTTCCCCTTTAGAAACCTACCTAAAAATTTTATAACTAACAAAAAGGAATCAAAGGAGGGGAAGATAAATTTTCTACAACAAAAGAGTACCAACTAATGTTGTTTGTTGTACCTACTATAGTTCTCAATATAATCAACTTAAAATTAATAATTCCTAATAAAACAAATTGTAAAATATTAATGTATCAAAACAAAATATCAAATAGAATGTTTAAAACATCATTAGAGAATAAGAATAATCTTTTATTATCCCAGTATAGCACTATTCTGGAAATAATATACATCAATACAAATATCAGATAAAAATGTAAGAGTACATGCTTGGGTTGGAGAGATGGCTCAGCGGTTAAGAGCACTGACTGTTCTTCCATAAGTCCTTAGTTCAAATCCCAGCAACCATATGGTGGCTCATAACCATCTGTAATGAGATCTGGTGCCCTCTTCTGGTGTGTTGCTGAAGACAGCTACAGTGTACTTACATATAATAAATAAATCAATCTTGAGAGAGAGAGACAGAGAGAGAGAGAGAAAACGCACGCACATGCTTATTCAGGAAACCCCAGGCTCTATCCTCAGCACCACAAAAACCAGGTTCACTGTCACACACCCATGATCAAGCATCGTAGAGCAGAGGTGGGGTTCCAAGGTCATCTTGGCTATGCAATGAGTTTGAGGCCAGCCTGGAGGACATGAACGAACAAGAACGAATAAACAAAAAAACAAAAAACAAAAAAAAAGAAAAATCCTCTCAAAGCAATAAGGAACAAAGAAACAGCAACAACAACAAAAGAAGCACACTAAGCCTAAATCCATAACGGAAGGAAATAACAATAATAAATACTGTAGAAGTAAATAGAAGTTAAAATAGAAAAAAAAGCAAAGGTTGTTTCTTTAGAGAGAAAAGTAAACAATAGTAAAAAAGTACTGTCTATTTAAAAGGGAAAAAAGTCTCAAATTACTAAAATGGGAAATAAAAATGGAGGTGTCACTACTAATTTTAACATGAGCAATTCATCATATGCCAAACAAAGGTAAAATGAAAAAAAAAAATCCTTAAAATCTACACAAAGGAAGAGTATGAACTCTAAGTAGAGCTAAAAGACACAACGAATAAATTGGGGGGGGGGGAGAAGAGATGACTCAGCAGTTAAAAGCACTAACAGCTCTTCCAGAGGTCCAGAGTTCAATTCCCAGCAACCGCATGGTAGCTCGCAACCATTCATAAAGGGATCTGATCCTCTCTTCTACTCTGGTGTGTCTGAAGACAGCTACAGGATACTCATATACATAAAATATATCTTATAAATAAATAAGTAAATAAATAAATAAGGGCAGACAGCTTTACTTATAAATTCTATCAACATTTCAAAATAACTAGCAACTCTTAAACCTCTCCTAAAAATAATGAAAATGGACCCAGGCAGTCTTGGCACAGGCCTTTAATACAGCAGGGGCAGGCGGACCTCAGTTCTAGGCCAGTCTAGTCTACAGAACAAGCTCCAGGACAGCGAGGTCTATACCGAGAAACCTTGTCTCAAAAAACCAACTATGATGATGATGCTGGTGATGGAGGTTGGTGTGGTGATGAAAAAGGAAACATTTCCAAACTCCCTTTTTGAATCCAGAATTACCTGGATATATAATTCTGGCAAACACATTATAGGTAATACAGCCTAAGAGGCTGAGTAAAGAGACTAATCTGGTCTGTATATCAAACTCCAGAATAGTCAGGACTACAGAGAGACCCTGTTTCAAAAAATAAACATACAAATAACAACAAAAAGACAGATCCAAAAGTCCTTAACAGAGAAGTGAATAGGTGAGTGAATAAAGACTATGGTATACAAAGAATATTCCAGCATAAAAAACTTACAGGAAAATGGATGAGCTAGAGAAAATCATTATAGACAGTGGTTACAGGATGTTTGATCACACTGTGAACCTCAAGATTGTGTTGTTTACTAGAAAAACCTCTTTCTGGTTGTGGTGTGGCCCAGCCTTGCACATACCTTTAATTTTTCTGGCTTGAACACAGACAAACATTAATACACACTTTTAATACTAAACAATGAAGTAAAGTTAGTTTGTAGAAGAAAGTACCTATGTTTGAAAGTGATGTCTAACTGAGTGGCAGACAAAGTTACAAATCAGAGCAAGATTTGACAGACTAGGATCTACCCAACTCTCCTGAGAGGAAGAGGGAAAAGGGAAGCTCCTTCAGGAGCAGTACAGAGAGGGGGAGGACAGCTGTACAGAGACAGATTGCAGAGAGACAGAAAGACAACAAGCTAGACACACGTGAAGACAGAATGAGGCAGAGAACAAGGAGCCAGAAGATTAGAACATATTAACAAAGTTAGTATGAAGCCAAGCAGGGAAATTTAGGAGAAGCCAAGAGACGGAAGCCAAACTGAATCAGTCACCTTGGAAAAGAGTTTAAGGTAAAAGAGCTGAGTTGACCAGCCAGCCAGAGTTCAGAGAGAGCTAGGAAGGGGGAGCTTATTGAGCAGTAATTCTCAGAGGCTGAAAACATTCTAGGCCTGGATTAGAGTGTACAGAGGCTAGAAGCTTCCCGGACTGGGCCCAAGTTAGCAGAGGCAGTCAGCTTCCAAGACCACAATTACTATAGGAGAATAAAAGTTACATTTACAGCCAGGCCTGTGTTTTCTTTCATATATGGAAACAAAAAACAGTTTCTTTCATATATGGAAACAGGTAAGATGACCTGAGCCTACAAAGAAAAACCCTGTCTCGAAAAACAACAACAAAAAAAACAAAAAACCAGACAGATGACCTGAAGGGGGGATAATTAGTCCTTCACTTACCCCATATACAATATATAAACAAATCCCAAAAAGCAGCAAGATCTAAATAGAAGTCAACTAAAAAACTGAGAAAATGTCATGCCACTTGATTTGTCATTCTGGATGACACCAAACAGGTAAGGAAAAAAACATTCTAAACTGTTCAAGATTCACAATATTATGCAAAGAATATTACCAAGGAAATGAAGACAATGCAGAGATAAAATACCTCTGAATCAAAAATCAACAAGGAAAGGTAGGTAGGTAGGTGTAGGAAAGTAAATAGGTGGAACTTAAAATGAACAGTGTACTTAAATAAAACACTTTGCCAGAAGACACACAAATAACCCATAACCAAATCAAAAGATGGCCCATTATCAGTCATTAGGCAAATGTATATGAAACCAAGAAATTTCAACTTGATGGCCTGCTATCGGCAATCTCAGAGCTCAGGAGACTAAGAGAGAGTTTCAGGCCAGCCTGAGCTACATTTTGATATGTCTTAAAAAACTATCCAAAGGGACCAGCAAAATGGTACTTGCTAGTGCTTGATAACAAGCCTGACCACTTGAAACACACAAGAAGGAGAGAATCATATTCATTACAAGTCAGCTGTCATTTCTTCGAAAAACTACCATTAAGTAAATGTGCAAACTTTCTATTCTACTCAGAGTATGTCCTTCAAAATATTCCATGTTTACCACATATTAAAATACATGTAACTTTTTTTAAACACTTAAAAGAATGAAAAAAATTAAATCTCCTTAGCACTGTTGGAAATGTAAAATAATGTAGCTATTAAAAAAATTTTTTACCAAAGGAAAAAAAGCTATATAGTTCAGTTGGTAGGGTCCTCACATAGATGAATCTAATCCCAGCATAAACCTGGTATGGTATCCCACACTGTAGTTCACCCTTAAGCAGCAGAAGTCATAAGATCAAAAGCTTCAGTACTCTTGGAGGCAGGCAGATCTCTGAGTTCAAGGCCAGCCTCGTCCACAGAGCAAGTTCCAGGATCATCAGGGCTACATAGAGAAACCCTGTCTTGAGAGGGGGGGAAAAATCAAGATATGATGAATCTTCAATGACTTTTTAAAAATTGTATTATAATATGTGTGCACATACATTATGAGTCTATCTATACTTGGTACACATAAATACGTGTAGGCAAAACATTGATACACGTAAAACATAAATAAACCTAACCTAAAAACTTTTTAAGTAATAATAAATATTTTTTTAAATGTCACAAATTTTTAAAGGAAAAGAATGAAAGACAACTAAGTATATGGGGAGAACAGAATGACCAATTAGGGGAAAAAACAAATACATTTAAGTTTCTCCAATACTTCCCACTGAAAAATCAGTACAGAAAATCTGTGACCAAATGTAGAGGAGGGCTTCCCCTAAAACCATCAAGACACCTTCTGATTCCACTGTATTCTGATACCATCTGTCTAGAGATATCAGATCCCACAGGTTGAGGACTCATGTATCTTCCATGTCAGACTGCAAGCCACAGGTTTGTTTTAACATGTTTCTTATTAATCAGATCTAAACTGGGAATCCTCAAGATCTTCTAGTTAGGTCCAAACTTTGCTAAAGCTATCCATAAAACTCAATTTGGGATTTACACTTAACAGTTTACTTTATGTAAGTGATATTTTAAAGACCATAAAAGAGATCTGGAAAACAAGATCCCCATGCCCCTTCTAGGGTGCCATCCTCAAGGGCTCTCTAAAAGTTCATCTATCCCAAAGCTCCCTGAACCTTCTCTTTCAGTTTTTATAGAAGTTTATTAATATTGATGATAAAGTTAACTGTTACTCTCTCCCTTCCCCAGAGGTAAAAGTTTGGAACTGAAAAGTCCCAACCCTCTTATACCACAGTCTTTCCAATTACCAGTCCCTTGCCCTACCCATATTCTGAAACCACCAGGACTGCCAGCCATCAGAAAAACCTCGTTAGCACAGGTATCATTTGAGATTCATAAATTTCAGGAGCAGTATGTCAGGAAATAGGGACCAAATACTTTAACTGAAAATAGTACTTTTTGGTTAAAAGTGAACATAAACAGTTGAAAATAGGCACCAAGGGGCCTAGCAGTTATGAATACAGGGCTGCTCTTCCAGATGATCTAGATTCTATTACCAGCACCTGCAAGAGTAACACACACATCTGTAACTCTCCAGCTACAAAGAATCAGACACCCTCTCCTGGCCTCAATGGGCACCAAGACATAAAGTACACAAACATGCAGACAAAATACCCATATACATAAAATAATAAAACAGTAATTTCTTAAAACTTTTTTAAAAAGCTACCAAGAAGAATAAAAGAACTACTTGTATTAAGTAAATACAAATTTAGATTCTAAAAAACATCTATCTTATCATACTGACAAAGATAAAGAAGTTCAATTAATACTTTTACATTATACTATGTATGGTTCTCTGAAAGAACAGGAACAGTCCTTAACTACTGAGTCATCTCTCCACCCCATGATACTATCTTTGTGTTTTTAATTTGTTTTAACACAGGGTTTCACTATACATCCTCGGCTAGCCTGAAACTCCTGTACAGCAAGCTGGTATTGAATTTACAGAGACCTACCTGCCTCTGCCTCTGAATATTTAAGGTGTGCACCATCTACCCCCCAAAAAAGAAAAACTGCCTCAAAAGCTATGACAGAAAACAATTGGGAAGACACCCAACATCAACCTTTGGCCTCTACACACAGACACGTGTATACACAACTGTAAATAAATATAACACACACGCACATAACACAATTATAGCCATGAAGAAAGGTTTATTCATAGTCAAAAATAGAGGTTATTTCTTCTAATTTTCAATGGACTGTTAGGAACTTATAGGAAAATCCTAGTCAGGCAAGCTAACAAACTCCTTCAATCCTAGTACTTAGGAAGGAGGCTGAGGCCAATATGGACATAATGATACCCTGTATCCTAGTCAGTCTCAACTGCCAATGTGACATATTCTAGAGTAATGAAAGGGAGAGTTGCAGCTGAGTAACTGTTCAAATCAATTTGGTCTGTGCTATGTCTTGTCCTGACTGATGAATGACACTGGAGGGCAGAGCCCAACATGGGCAGCAACACATCATCTGCAGGGCAGATGAGTCTGAGCTGTGTAAGAAAACTAGATAGCTGGACAGTGGTGGTGCATGGCTTTAATCCTAGCACTCTGGAGGTAGAGGCAGGTAAATCTCTAAATTCAAGGCATAGTGAATTCAATGACAGTCAAAGCTACACAAAGAAACCCTGCCTTGAAAAACCAAAAAAGAAAACTAGATAAACAATGAACATGTGAGCAAGCCAGAGACTGAGCAAAGGAAGAGTGTTCTTCCATGGTTTCTGCTTCCAGTTTGTGCCCCAACTTCCCTCAACGACGGGATGTATCCTTAAAGTATAAGCCAAACGAATTCTTTCTTCTTCAAAACTGCTCTTGGTAAGAGTATTTTTAACACAGCAGCAACAACAACAAAAAGGCAAAATAGAACGGAATCTGGTATTAGGAGTGAGGCTGTAGCCACAATGAACCTGACCAGAAAGCTTTGTATGATTTTGCACTATTTAGCTAGAGAATTATGGAGAAGTTTCAAACTTTGAGTTGGAAAGCCATTGCAAACCAGTTCTTAATAAATGGGCTATAATGGAGCTTAGAAGATAAAAATGCTGAAACTTTTGTCTTGTCTGAAGTTTCAGAGGGAAGAAAGACTCTAAACAGAATTGTGCTGTATTATGAATTCTCATTCTGTGGTTCCTGATCAGCTAGGACTGAATAATCATTAGTGATAAATAAGAGGTCAGTATCACTACGGCAACTCTTCAGAAAGTTATTTCTTCAGTGTCAGCATACAAAAGGGAGTTGGGAGTGGACTCAACATGACACCAACTGGTAGCCAAAACTACGCAACTCTTAAGAATCAGTCCACCTTGGACTGGTTCTGAAGGCATAAAAGTTAGGATTGAAGGTTCATGGAAAGTGGCTGAGGCCTGGCACCATGTGGCAGAGGCAGAGTCAATAAAGAAGGGCCAGGAGAAGCCATTGATGACAGTGCAGTCACAGCTGCAGTGGAGAATTAGGATGTGAGAGATCCATGCTGCAGAGTTGGCCTGACCCTAAAAGACACGTTTTATGTGCTGTGGATGATACAGCTAAGAGGTAAGCTGTCAAGCCCTTTGGAGTCCAGAAGGTGACTGAGTCTTAGATGCCAAACACTGAGTTTCAGAATTTGGATTTATACTGTTGGATTTTGGGTTGGCTTTGATCTGAGTATAAATAAGTCTTGTGCTTCCCACTGAGAATAAGAATGAATATTACTGTTTTTTGATTTTATAGAGCTCACAGTTAAGAGAATTTGGACTTTTAAAGAGATTAAACTTTTCAAGTATTGAAAATTTTTAAAGGCTGTGTGACTTTGAAAGTTGGACATTTTATTTTATATTAACAAAATCTTGGAAACAAGAAAAGAGTGGAAAGGCAATCTATGGCTTCAAGTGATATGTTTATGTGTCAAGTGGACAAGGAATGGAGTATCCTAGTAATTTAGTTGTCGATGTGACACAGCCCGGAGTCATCTGAGTATCAAATGAAGATCAGATTATGCCGTGCCATGTCTGTGAGGAATTGTCTTGACTTATGTTTGATGTGGGAGGGCCCAGCCCACTCTAGGCAACACCATCTCTGAGCAGGGAGGCCTAGGCTGTATAAAACATAACTGCATAGCCTTTAATAGCACTCTGGAACCAAAAGCAGAGGCAGGCAGATCTCTATGAGTTTGATTACAGCCTGGTCTACATAGGAAGTTCCAAGCCAGAAAACCTATGTACTGAAATTCTGTCCAAAAAAAAAAGAAGAAGAAGAAGAAGAGGAAGAGAGAGGAGAAGAGGGAGGGAGAGGAGAAAAACAATACAGCAAGCAACATTCCTTCTTGGTTCCTGCTTAAGTTCCTGCCCCAAGTTCCCTCAATGATAAACTGTGACCTAAAAGTGTAAAATAAATAAATAAATCCTTTTCTCCTCTAAGTTGTTTTTTGATCTGTGTTTTAATCACAGCAAGAGAAGAAAGGACACTGTGTCTGAAAAAAAATAATAAAAAAAACAAACCACAAATCACACCATGTGATCAAGAATTTGTGGTACCTAATCAATTTTCTTACACTAAAATGGATTTTTAATGGTGAACAAAAAGTTCATTTTTAAACTGATATTTTTTTAAACGATTTATTTACTTTTATGTGCATTGGTGTTTTGTCTATGTGAGGATGCCAGATCCTCTAAAAGCAAGAGTTATAGACAGGAGTTGGAGAGATGACTCAGTGGTTAAGAGCACTGACTGTTCTTCCGAAGGTCCTGAGTTCAAATCCAAGCAACCACATGGTGGCTCACAACCATCCGTAATGAGGTCTAATGCCCTCTTCTGGAGTGTCTGAAGACAGCTACAGTGTACTTACATATAATAAATAAATCTTTGAGCTGGAGTAAGCGGGGCTGGAGCAAGCAAAGCCAGAGAGAAAGGAAAAAGTGTCTGAAGACAGCTACAGTGTACTTACTTATGATCAACTGTCTTTTTACCATGAATTTAGCATGGGCACCAATGAAGATGCACTTGCTATTTCAATTTTTTTTAAAAAGTCAATTATTTTAAAACTGAAATATCCAACCAGATACAACAAAATTGTCTAGATTGTATACAAAAATACACTGTAAATGTTGCTCTGAACTTCATACTTCAAACTTATGCATTTATCCAACAGCAATTTTTTCTCACTGGCAACTTTATGAGTTACATGTATTGGGATCTGCACAGCTTTTGGATTTGAGTACGTTCAATCTAAAATCTTTGTTGTAATACTGTTAGTAATAGAAGAAAATCAATTGAATAAAATTCAAATAAAAATTTACTAAGCATGGATTCCCCAGGCAATCTATTTTCTAGAGATATTCCAGAAAGACAGTCTGTCTCTGTCTGTCTGTCTTTCTCTTAAGGTATCAAGATACCACTGTGGTGGATCACACATATAATTCCAGCAGGATAAGAAATTAGTTTGAGCTTTCCTTAAAGACATACAGAAGTGAATATTCTTAAGATTTCTACGTGTCATTTAACAGAATAAACTACGTGTTGATGTTATCAGTAAAATGGGGACAGACATCAAAGCATAAAGAGACAAAATTAAAACTATACCACATCTTTTGACATCAAAGAGTTATAGTATTTCATACATTTTTTTCTATCACAGTAATATCAATGCATGTTATGATAGCCAAAGATTCATTTTGTCACAATAGCACTGTTTGTATACTTCTGTACCTCAAACAAGCAAAACAGAATAAAAGCCTACAAAATAAATCCAATTATACAAATCTATGGTCTGACAAGCTCATATACATTCGAGCTGGAAATATTATTGTGTCAGCTTCTGTGGACCACCAAAGTGACTGACAAGAGTCAAGTCACGTCCAGGGGCACGTACCTATAATCCTAGGTAATCGGTAATCCTAGCACCAGTCTGAGGCAGGAGAACTGCTGTAAAGTCTAGGTCAGTCTGCGCAACATTTATACACACACACACACACACACACACCCCTCAAGACTATCTCAAAAAAACAAACAAAAACAACAACTACGAAAAAGGGGAAGAGGACTAGAGAGATGGCTCACCTATTAAAGGCTAGGCTCACAATCAAAAGTATAAGAAAAAGGGGAGGGGTGAAGATAAATTAATCATTCATGACAATATAAACAACATCCACGTGAAAGGTCCTGAAATGTAGTATCTGAATGACTTAATCCCTAAAAGGACTTCACACTCAAGCTAGGCATAGAGGTGGACACCTGCAATCCCAGTACTTGGAAGGCTGAGGCAGGTGTATCTCTCTGAGTTTGGAGCCACCTTGGTCTACAAAGTTAGTTCCAGAACTATATGGTAAAACCTCATCTCCAATAATAATAAAGTTCCTTCAAATTTTCAAACTAATCTAAGCATATACTGCAAAAAAAAATTATACTGATACAAACAGCCTCTATTGGTGCTGAAATAAGTTAGTAAAAAGTCTGAATGAAGCATGTCATGGTAGCCCAATCCTGTAAACCCACCAACTAGAAAAAGAGGCAGAAGGAATAGCCAAAGACATTATGTGCTACACAGTGAATTCAAGGCCAGCCTGGACCATAATCCTAGTCTAAATTAATTAAATGAATAAATAAATACCAATTTTTTAACTATTCTCCCACCCCCTCAGACAGAGTTCCTCTACGTAGTCCAGGCTCTCCTGGAATTCACTGTATACACCAGGCTGGCCTCAAACTCACAGATTTGCCTCTGCCTCCTGAGTGCTGGGATTGAAGATGTGCACCACCACCACCTGATATTTTCTAATTTTTTTTAAAAGAAAGAACTGAACAAGATTCAAGCACTTTTTATGTTTCTACTTCCAAATAAGGTTATTTTGACTCAGTTTGAAATTTGAGATCTATGACATGAGAATCATAAAGTACAGTACAGTTGCTGATGTTGGGCTGTCATCACACTGCTTGTGCTCAGAACATACTTTACTAAATATTCCCAGTATCTTTCCTTGCCTAGTTCCTCCTCTGCAAATTCAGAATAAAAACAGTATTCAGAAGGGAAAAATATTAGTTATACTATCAAGTTCTCTTGTGGGCTAAATTACTTAACACTAATTTAAACGTTAACATTGGGTTGGAGACATGGCGCAGCAGTTAAAAAGTACTTGTTCTTACAAGACTCGGTTTCCAGTACCCACACAGTGGCTCGCAACATCCAATACCCTTTTCTGACATCCTTGGCCACCAAGTACATGTATGTCACACATACATTCAACATTCAAACAGGTAAAACAATCATATACATTAAAAATATATCCAGGGGCCAGAGAGAGCAGAGTTCCTAAGTTCAATTCCCAGCAACCACATGAAGGCTCACAACTATCTGTACAGTGTACTCATATTCATTAAATAAGTAAATCTTTAAAATATACATGTATACACACACATATATATACATATATATATGTGTATATATATATACCTCCAAAGAAACCATAAGCATCTATATTTATAACACACCTTTGAAAGTATACAAGTAACAACAGGGGCTGGAGAGATGTCTCAGCTATTAAGAGCACTGACTGCTCTTCCAGAGGTCCTGAGTTCAGTTTTCAGCAATCACATGGTGGTTCACAACCATCTATAATGAGATCTGACGCCCTCTTCAAGTGTGTCTGAATACAGTGACAGTGTACTCACATACATGAAATAAATAAATCTTTAAAAAAAAAAACAAGAAACAACAGGAGCTATACTGGACTCAAGAGTAATATTTGGGACTAGAAATGTAACAGTTGGTAAAGTGCTTGCTAGCATGCAGGAAGCTGGGTTTGATTCCCAGCACCACATAAATCTAAACAGAGGGCACAAGTGAAATTCTAGTACTTGGAAAGTTGAGACAGAAGGATCACAAGTTCAAAGTCATTCTAGGCTATGCAACAAAAGTTCAAGGTCAACCTGGGCTACATTAGAGGCCATCCCCAGTGACTGGGCTGACAAGATAAATGGCTGAGTGGATAGAGGTGCTTGCTACATGAGCCTAACAACCTGAGTTGGATCGACAGAACCGATTAGACAGTGAAGGGTAGAACCAACTCCAAGTTGTACCGACTACACTACATGCCACTGGGGCTGTGGCATGTGCACCAACACAAACACATCATGCACTCACACACTATAAAAACTTTTAGAAATGTATAAAAAGCGTGACTTAGATTGGTCAACACCAGAGATGAAAGACTAAGTAGAGGACTGCACAGGTCTGAGCAGCATCTACTTGGTGAAATGAAACAACAGATGCCAAGAACATGAAAGATCTAGAGACACCTCCACCTTAATGCTCAAATTCTGTCATTCAGATGAGACATAAAAAGTTGAGCAGCTCTCCCTAGTTGTCCAATACTTGAGGTCCACTAGCCATTTATGACAAGAAAAATGTCAAAAATGGTTGCGTGCACTTCAAACCACGTAACTTTAATTCCCACTCTGTAACTCTAGAGGGCACCAGAAATATGCCCTCCTTCACAACACCCCTCCTCCCCACCGGTAACGTGAGCAGCTGCAGAAGCCCGTCGTCTGGTTGCTGAGGTTGGTATTGCAGCAGCAGAAGCTATGTCTGCAGCGGTGGAAACAGCAGCGCCCACTCCCAGCTGCCTCACCAGGCATCACTCGAGCTTCTGCCCGAGAGCAGCTGCCACCCAAGAGAAGGCTTCTCCCCTTAAGAGCAACCAGGCGGGCAAAGTTCTATAGCTGAACCCCTATAATCCAACGATGCCCTCTGTAATAAGCAACAAATTAGAAGCAAAGGACTCACAATGTTTTCCTCACTTTCTGCCAAAGATGTACCAGATAGGGTTGAACGAAATTTCTGGTCCTGGGGAAAAGAGAAAAAAAAGAGAAATGGATGAACACCCAATCTGGTAGGAGCACCAAGCCGACTTCACCAGGAGGAGGCAGAGAAGGGACTACGAGGTCAAGGAGGTTCGGCCCTTCTATTATTACCCCAAAGCCCACGCAAAACGGCCCACTCCTACCCAAGTAGAGTGAAATACTTTATTTGGGGCCAAAACCTATGCGTAAGCCAACATCTGCAGGGAAAGGGACCTGAGGGCATCAAGCCTGCTACGGGGTAGGGAGGGGGAAGGGCAAATACTGCCCCGACGCCAGCCAGGGACTTGCACTCCCTCGCAAATCTTACCACCACCGTCATTCCAGTCAAACTCAGCAACAATTTACAGGTAAAAAACAGTTTATGTCAACGATGGGCTAATATTGCCCATATTTGCCCCCAAGCAGTTGCCCTGGGCCCGAGGTTTGCCCCCCCCTGCAGTCCGAGACCGGCAGCGCTGCCTCCCCGTCCGCCATTAGAGACCCAGCCAAACAATACGTGAGGAGCAAGAGCCGCGCAGCACAGCGCCGGGGAGGAGATCAGCGACGAAGAGGACCCCGAAAGACTCAAAAGGCGTCTCTTGCCATCGAAAACTTGGGGTCTCGGTCGGGCAGACAGGGTGGGAGTGCGGCCCCCAGGCGGGAGGGCCAAAGGGCCCCTCCCCGGCCGGCCCGCCCGCCCGCAGCACAGAAAGGAAAACACCCCGCGACCTCCGGCCGCCGCCGCTCGCACCCCGAGGCCCCCGCGCCCCCTACCCCGGCGACCGCCTCACCCAGCACGTCCGGCCGCGCCCGCGCTCCCTCACCCCTCGGGCCGCACGCGAAGCCGCCCTGGACATCAGCGCGGCCCCCAGCGCACCCTGAGGCCCCGACGCAGCAGCAGCGGCGACGCCGGCCGCCGCGGGCTGCTAAGCCCGGCTCGGTGGGAGGCTCCCGACGCTGCCCTCACCCATCTCCGCCTCCCCAGTCGCCCCCGCCTCCGCCTCCTCCTCCCGAGGCTGCGCTGCTCCCAACCACCCCCACTCTCCGCGGCCCTCGACAGGAAAGACGACGGGGAGAAGCCTCACCCGGTTCTGGCTGCAGCTCCGCGGAACGAACCTCCCCTCCCCCGGCCCACCCCCCTTCGGCGACACGCACAACTCCGCTCGGTCCAGTCCCGGCTTTAGCGCTGGTGAGGAGGAGGTAGAGGAGGCGGCGGCGCGGCGGAGCCCAGGGAGGCCCCGCCCTCCGCGCGCTCATTGGCTGCTGGCGAGGGCGGCCCGGAATGCCTCGGGCAGGTTCCATTGGCCCAGTCGGCCTTCTTTCAGGACTCTCCTCAGTGAGGTAGTCACGGCGGCTGTCCGTCAGACCTGGGCCACGCCCTCAGGCCTGCCGGCCCTCCCCCCTCCCCCCAGCCGCCAGCCTCCGCCTGGGCCCGCCCTCCCTCCCTCCCTCCCTCCCTCCCTCCCTCCCTCCGTGCCCCCGCCCCGCCCCGCCCCCACTCGCGGGGTCCGCCGGGGTCAGGAGCCCGAGTGGCGCTGCCCGCAGTACGGCTCGTGCTTCGGCCCTGGGGGCGGGCGATCTTCGTCGAGGCTTCCCGCTGGCCCGGGATCGGGACACCGGGCCTCGGCCTCCAGACGGTGGCCGCGGCCCCCAGCGACTCTGCTCGAAGAGAGACGCGGCCTCGATGTCCCGGTGTCCTCCCCGTCCAGGCCCCCAAGACCCCGGCGACTGGCGAGCCCGGCAGCGCCTGCGGCGGACCGAGGGGGCGAGCCCGGCCGCGGCCGCCAGGGGACTGGTGCGCTGGCGGCGGTGCGGGCACTTCCACCTTCCCTAGCCCGTGGGAAGGCTGTCCCACCTCCGCCATGGGTGCGGCGGGAGGAGACGTCGGCCTCCATTTTGTGGGATCCGTTGGGAGAACTTGGGGACCATCAGAACCGAACCCGTGGGGACGAGAAACTTGGCCCGAAACGGGCCCGATCGCGCTCTACCATAGGCCTTGCCCTCGGCCGCTAAGAGCTTGCGCGCCGAGATTGCGGCGGGGCCACATGACGGTGGTGACCCCAGACTCTGCCGCCGGGCAAGATGGAGCCGCGGGCTCCCTTAGCCGGGCCTGCGCCCCTGAGACCTGAGCTGTTTGGGCTCAGCCGTCGGTGTCTGGCTAAGCCCGGCGCCTGTCCTCCATGTTGACAGGGCCTCTGGCCATCGCGTGCCCTTCGCTTCAGTTCTGGCCTCGTGGACAATCACCCTCGCACGGGAGTTTCAACGGGAGCATTCTTAGCGGAGCCGCTGGAGGGCGGCACGAGGGTCTTTTGTTTCTAGTCTACACCCACGTCTTTGGCAGAAGACTTGGTGCGGGATTTCCAGGACTCCCTGTATCCTAAGAAATGCACCTCGCCCTGGTGGTGGTTAGCGGGATTACAACTGATGTTGTTGGTTACTTCCCTTGTCAAATGGATGGATTAAATTAGACCTCTGAATTTCTGAATTGACAATACCGCCTATTAATGAATCATAGGACGTTACATTTTAAAGCTCTTCAGGATGATAATGAACATGAAATTTTTAATGAAGTGAATTATTGATTAAGGTCTCACACTAATGTGTAGACTGTAGTGGATACCATTTACAAAGGATAACCTGGTAGAAACATTCATTTTTAATATGAAAGTGCTTTCACCCTCGTTTAAATTCCATACATACGCTGCTCTCCTTTACCATTTGAAGAAAAAAACTACAACACGTATGAATCAGCTTTTCAGAGAGTATTTTTCAGAAACCTTTCGTAAGAAAATTCTTTTTGTTTTCAATACACTAAAACATTCTTCTGAAATTTCAAATTTCACAATACCATTTGACTTTGACATGTTTGAGGTCATTATCACAACAGGAACATCTTAATAAATGTGGAGTGATAAAATTTGCTGACAACATAGAAGTATTATATATGAGAATATAATCTAGGGCCATATTTAACATTTTTTTCATACAATATATTTTCATCATGTTTTCCCCTCCCCCAGTTTCTCGAACCCTCCTCCTTACCTTCCTACCCCAACTTCCTGTTCTTTCTCTCAAAAGAAGAAAAAAAATCAAATAGGAAACTGGTAAGACTGGAAAAAAAAAAAAGAAGAAGCCAAAATGTGCCAGGCAGTGGTGGCACACCCCTTTGATCTCAACACTTGGGAGCAAAGACAGATCTCCAAACTCAAGGCCAGCCTGTTCTACAGAATGAGTTCCAGGACAGGCAGTGCTGTTACACAGAGAAACCCTATCTTCAAAAACCAAATAACAAAACAGAAAAAAACAAAACAAAAACAAAAAAGCCCACGAAGAAAAGCATGGAGTTGGTTTGTGTTCACCAATACTGGGCACTGCCTGGACTATCCTGAAGGGTGGTTGATACTCTATGACACTCCATTGGAAAGACTTGAGTTTCTCTTTGCCAGCAGATACTAGTTGCAAATAGCTTCTTGATTAGACGTGGAACCCTACATCCACTTCCCCCTTATAGTGCTGAGATTTGAACCCCAGCAGGTTCTATGAGTTCTGTGTCAGCCTCTCTGAAAGGTCAGTTTTGGTGTTCCTTTGGAATCATTCCCACCTCTGGCTCTTACAATCCGTCCTCCTACTAAATACATCCCTGAGCCTTGAAGGCTCATGAAGATATTAGGGTCCTATCTTCAATCAACTCCCTGAACTTATTGTTAGAAGAGGTTTTAGGTGGTAAGCATTGATTGGTTTACCACAAGTTATTTACATGGGAGCAGTTTTATATTGCTGCCAATTCCCTGATGTTATTGCCATCTTATACTTCATAATTCTCTGGTGACCTGACTTCAATCTCTGGAACCAACATGGTAGAAGACAAGTGTGCATCACCTTTCCTGGAAGTTATTAAGTGTTTATTTGATTAGTTAAAACAGATTCTTCCACTCTAGGATAGACCAGAACTCAAATATGTAGCTAAGGAAGACCTTGACTTCTTGGTCGTTCTGCCTCTACCTCCCAAAACCTGGGATAAGCATATGCCACGAAGCACTGCTAGATGAATCATATACTCCAGGCTGGCCTGAGCATGATGTCTTTTTTTTTTAAAGATTCATTTATTTTTATATGTATACAAGTACACTGTAGCTGTCTTCAGACACCCAGCAGAGGGCATCAGATCCCATTACAGATGGTTGTGAACCACCATGTGGTTGCTGGGATTTGAACTCAGGACCTTTGGAAGAGCAGTCAGTGCTCTTAACCGCTGAGCCATCTCTCCAGCTCGAGGATGATGTCTTAATTAGGGTTTTACTGCTGTGAACAGACACCATGACCAAGACAACTCTTTTTTTTTCTTTTAAACATTCATTCATTCATTCATTTTATGTATGTGAGTACACTGTAGCTGTCTTCAGAAACACCAGAAGTCATTAGATCCCATTACAAATAGTTGTGAGCCACCATGTGGTTGCTGGAAATTGAACTCAGGACCTCTGGAAGAGCAGACTGAGCCATCTCTCCAGCCCTAAGGCAACTCTTATAAGGACAATATTTAACTGGGGCTGGCTTACAGGTTCAGAGATTCAGTCCATCATCATCAAGGCAGGAGTCCCAGCAGACATGGTGCAGGAGGAGCTGGACGGCTTAACTGAAGGCTGCTAGGAGAAGGCTGACTTCCAGGCAGCTACTACTAGGGTCTTAAAGCCCACGCCCACAGTGACACACCTACTCCAACAAGGCCACACCTCCAAAAAGTGCAACTCCCTGGGCCGAGCATATACAAACCATCACAGATGACTTTGGACTCTTGATCTTACCTATACCTCATAAGTTCAAAGATTACCAACATGTACACACACACACACATATATAGACACACATTGGTAAAACTTTAAAAATATGTGGAAGGTTAGATATAATAATTTATTCATTTTCTTTTGTCCATAAAACAACAATTCATTAGAGTTTTGTTTCATTTTGTTTTAAGAAAATCTTTCACTGTGTAGCCTGACTGGCTTGAAACTCAATATGTAGACCAAGCTGTCTTGGAACTCCCAGAGATTCTCCTATCTAAGCTGAATGCAGAGCTTAAAGGCTTGTACTATCACACCCTGCCAGTTATAAGAACTTTGAACCACATGTGATATGAACTTCTCCTAGGGAGAGGAAAAAAAATACTTGTTCTCCGCGGGTAGGGTACCAAAGTCAAACCCAAGAAATGACTCCACGCAAGTAGAACTTTGTAAATGATGGGTTTAATTATGACTACTTAAAAGAACATAGGCAATTTACATTGAAGAAAAGTCTTCCCAGAAACTGTTAAAATATTTTATATCATCCTGAAGGGCAGCACCTCTGGGACCCTCTCAACCCCCAGTAACTATTAACTACTGACTTGTTCTAAGGAAGCCACAGGACCTTGGAAACCCCTCCCCCACCAGCTGTTAACTGCCTGTATATTCTTGAGAAGAGGCAGGGTTTCATGAGCCCTTCCCCCAACCAACTGCTAACTGCCTATACATCTACAAGGGGAGGAGATTATGAACACCTTGCCACCAATTCAATAAATTGGTAATAGGCCAAATCTTACACAGGTCTTGTATAAGTAATCACAATTCCTCAGAGTTTGAGAGTGCAAGGACTAAGTCATGCCAAGGGGACATCATTCTACATTAGGGGGATGTTAGAATGTGATAATTTGAACACAAATTACACTCAATTTTGTTTGAAAGTTCTTTTTAAAATAACCATTTTCTATCAGAGCCCCAGACCTCAGCACAACTGACTCCATGATGGAAGTGCCATTCAGGCATAAAACTCAGCATGCAGACAGCACCACCAGTCAAAACAAAAACAAAGACCCAATCTATCAAAGTCTACAGGACTGAGAAAGTCCCTAAATATACTAAGCTTGCCTTTTGGCTTCTGCAGTTCCACTTCTAGCTAGCAGTTCTTGTTGACAAAAGTCTGTCAACACAGAACATGGTTTTGTGCTTAAAAGCTCACCCAGAGAAAGCTCGGTGCTGCACTGGGATCCTGAACACCCAACGTTAGTAGGTGAAATTGTTGCGTTTTCCTAGAAGTTATTGCAGGTTGGTTCCCTCCTTCGTGTGTCCAAGCTTTCGCCTGGAGGCTTGAATTTCAGAAGTTCTTCTAGGCTGCCAGTGACCTCTGTCTGCTTCAAACATGACTGCCATCAGTTTAAAGGCAGGCTTTAGTATTTAAACCATTTTTGTTGCATTAACTTGTGAGTGCATGTGTGTGTGTGTGTGTGTGTGTGTGTGTGTGTGTGTATGAGCCAGAGGTAAAAGTCAGATATTTCTTTCAGTCACTCTCCACCTTTCTTTGTTAATTCATTTTTGTTTTTACAAGACAGGGTCTCACTATATACCCCTGACTGGCCTTGAACTCACTTTGTAGTCCAGACTGGCCTCAAAACCCATAGAACTCCACCTGCTTCTCTGCCTCCTAAATGCTGGGATGAAGAGCATCACGATGCTTGACACCACCTTATTTTTTAGATGAGGTCTCTCCCTGACTGTGAAGCTCATCAATTCCACTACAATGGTCAACCAGTGAGGTACAGGGATCCCTCTGTGTCCCTTCTCCAGCGCTAAGATGGCAGGTACTCAACACTGTGTCTGACTTTTTACAAGGGTGCTGCACAACTGACCTCAGGACCTCATGCTTGCAGGGCAAGTCCTTCCCTGTGTGAGCCACCTCTCTAGGCCCGTGCACATGTAAACTCTCAAGTGTGGCAGTGCCTATGGCTGTGCACTGTATGGAGAGCCAAAGGCAATACAAAATAACACAGTGGAAAGGCAGACCATGGAGGAACTCAGTGGGGATGCTCTGTCTCCCTACTTAAACGATTACTCCAAAGTAGCTAAGACATCAAAACAGAAAAATAATCACATCAGGAACGAGAATGTATGATAGAAAATGCTCTCACAAAACCCCTTTCGCTGGTTTGTTGCTTGGTGGGGTTTTTGTCTTTGTTTGGTTTGGATTTTGGTTCTTCGAGACAAAGTTTCTCTGTGTAACCCAGCTAGTCTGAAAATTGCTATGTGAAGGTCTATCTGCCTCTGCCTCATGAGTGCTGGGACTAAAGCCATGAACCACCAGTCTCTGCCAGATGTACATTTTTTAAAATATATTTTCACTGATTTCGTGTGCATGCAAGGGTGGATGCATACGTGCCACTTGTGTGTGTGGAGGCAAGAGGGTGTCTTGGCAAGAGTTGGCTATGCCTTTCCACACTGTATCTCTCCGGTACTGCGTTCCAGCTGTCAGGGTTGGCAAAAGTGAGAGATCTTACAGATCTTACAGGCCCTACTTGCACTTCTTTTAATTCTTATTTAACTTCATAGGAAGTTTTATTTAACACTAGATGTGTGTGGAAAGGTAATATGAAGAAGATTTGGGGGCAAATTATGTAAAGTAACAGTTTGGGTCAGCGGCGAGATGTCTCAGGCAATAAAGCTGCCTTTCTACAAACCTGATGACCTGATTTCGATCCCTAGAACCTACATGGTAAATGGAGGAGAGTGGTGACTTCCGAAAATAGGGAAGGGGGCTTATAGGACTTTCGGGGAGGGAGGAAACGGGAAAGGGGAAATGATTTGGAATGTAAATAAAAAAAACTTAGAAAAGAAAAAAAAAAGAAAAAGAAACTGTTCTCTGGCTGCCTATTGCCTACTGTGGCATGTATATGACCATGAATACAATAAATAAAAAAAATATTTTTAAGAAAGTAACAGTGGAAGTTAAAAAGACAGATCTGAGCATTAGATTCTTATTTCAAATACTTATTTAGCCTATCAAACTCTCAGAAATGTCCCTTCTCTTTGAGCCTTTTTCCTCATTCCTATGATAAAACAAGACAGAGCTGTTAATTGGCTGAACAAGGTTTGTGGAGGTGATATGAAAATGTAGTCTTGTGCTCTGAGTGCCAACAAATCACCAAGGAGATCATGTAATGATGCTTTAGCATTTGAACTCCAGCAACACCTACCACTGGGCAATGATTTTAGGCATGCAGTAACTTTTCAAACCCTGTCTCATCATGTGTAAAATATAGATAGCCCCTCTCTTCAGAGATACAATGGACAACTATATGTAAAACTTGTAAACTTCAATAAATGCTTATGTCTTTGAGTTTCATTGCTATGAAGAGACAATATGACCAAGGCAACTGTTATAAAGGAAAACATTTCACTGGAGCTGGCTTACAGTTTGAGAAGTTTAGTTCATTATCCTTATGATGGTAAGCATGGCAGGGTGCAGGTAGACATGGAGCTGGAGGACCCAAGAGTTCTACAACTTGAGTCACAGTCAGCAGAAGGGGACTTTGTGCCACACTGGGTGGAGCTTGAGCATAGGAGACCTCAAAACCACCCCCACAATGACATACTTCTGCCAACAAGGCTATATCTCCTAATAGTGCTGCTCCCTATAGGCCAACCATTCAAACACATGTGTCTATGGGGACCATAGCTATTCAAACCACCACAACTTGTCATAATTGGTTCAGGAGATTATTGGAGATATAATTTTTAGCTAGGCTTGATGGTACACACCTATAATTCTGACACTGATAAAGCAGAGACAGGATTGTTCCAGGGATTTTTTCACACAAGCTAGGGTCATCTGACTTAGAGGGAACTTCAACTGAGAAAATGCCTTCAATAGATTGACCTTTGGGCATGAGTGTAGGGCATTTTCTTGATTAATAATTGATAGGGGAGGTCCTAGCCCTCTGAGGGGCTCTGGCACGTAGTTCTGGATTATGTAAGAAAGCAGTCTGAGGAGTCCAGGAGGAGCAAGTCAATAAGCATTGCTTCTCCATGGCCTCTGTCTCAGTGTCTGCCTCCAGGTTCCTATCTTGAGTTCTTGCCCTGATTTCCCTCCATGATGGGCTGTGATTGGGATGTGTAAGCCAAATAAACCCTTTCCTTACCAAATTGGTTTTTCTCCAAATGTTAACAACTATAGAAAGCAAACTAGACTACAGATCATAAGTTTAAGACCAGCCTAGGCCACATAGGGAGATCCTGTCACAAAGAAAAAAGTGCTAGGCTTACAGAACTTTGCTGTCTTTCTTGGGCAATAAAAAATAGTATAATAGTTTGTGGGGTCTATATTGGGATATCTACCACCAACACTATGCTCATATATAATTAAGATGATAACTGAAAACAGATCAAGTAGTGCTTTAAATGAAATGCATTTTTTTTCTTTCTGAAAGTTTAGTGTAACTTTTCTTAAGGTAAAAGACAAGTTTATTTATGTTCTGCAGTGAGCACATTGTGTGTGACAGGAACAGAGTTTCCCTGCTAATATAATTTATTCTATCCTTCCAATATGGGGACTAGAAGACTAGCAGTTCTAATTTCAAAGTTGTTTGAGCCTGGTTAGATAACTAACATAGACTTATACTTTGAATTTTCCCATTGAAAAGAAAGAAATCCTGCAAACAGAAGAACTAAGGAGTTTTTTGTTTTGTTTTTGCTTGTTTTTTTAAGATTTATTTATGATCCGTCCAGCAGGTCTAGTTATTCAGGGTCCCAAAGAGGCGCTACCTGAGGGTCATGGGGAAGAGAAAGAAAGGAGACCAAGCAAGATTCCATTTGTCAAGGTCTCATTTATCGTCACACAGGCAGCACGTTTTAAGCAGTGGGGATGAGGAAGTTGGGAGGGGGAGCTAGGGGGAAGTGACCTTTGCAAAATGCAAAGGAGGGAGGGGTCAAGGTATTCTTGGCACGAGGAAGCACAAAGGGCATCTGGTGAAGACATCTGGTATCTGCGCACGTAGGGACATTCCTCGGTTAAGGGTGGAGCGATCCGTATCAGCAGTTCCTGGGCAGGGCTTAGTTCAACAATCTCATGGTCATAAGACAGCCATGGCTGAATGACCTTGTTTGGCTCCCCACATTTCCCCCTTCTTTCTTTTATAGAAGACCATTAATATCTTCGGGGAGTAGCTGGACAGAGGAACAGATGACCGAGAGAAGGTGTAGCCATCTCTGTCTTAGGATTGACCTCTTACGCCCCAGCCTTACCTGTCGTAGGATTACCTTGTCGTCCTCAAGGCTCCGTGTCTTAGGTTGGTCAGGAGGTGGAGGAAGGTGCCTGTCATCAAGATGGCTACCTTGGGTCATACTATGTCTCCTCTTATAGGCCCAGGGACAAAAAAAATAGGGGCCAAGTGACATTATCTTAAGAGATTGTGGAAGTTTAGTCCCTCTCGACGTGCAGAGGGTGCATTGTCTAGCTTGCTGCCCTCTTGTTGGTTTTCGATTCCTTTAGTCTCCAGGCGATGATAATGCACTGAAACAGAATTCTTGGGTAAAACAGCATCTATCTGTGATTTAATAAAGTGTGTAAGTCGCTGAAAGGCCCAGGGGCCAAAGGAAATCAATAAAAGCAAGCCCACAAAGGGTCCTAAAATGGAAGGCAGCAGGGTAGAAAGCAAAGGAGATGAAGAGAACCAGTTTTTATACCAGGATTCCTGTTGTTCTCGCTCTCTTTTTCGTTTTTCTAAACTTTCTTTCACTCTTTTTAGACTGTCTTCTACCAGTCTGGTCTTGCTCACATAAACACAACATTCTTCCTTTAATGCTGCACAGAGCCCTCCTTGCTGTAGGAAGAGCAGGTCTAGTCCCCTCCTATTTTGTAGCACTACCTCCGCAAGGGAGTCGACAGAATCTTTCAAATTGTCTAGGCCCTCTCTTAACTCAGTTAGATCTTTATCAATGGCAGTTCTAAGTAAATGATAACGCTGTTGGTTCTGCTGAGAGGTCACAAGAGATGCAATACCTGTGCCTGTCCCTGCCGCCCCTAATCCTAAAATGACTGTGAGAGTGATGGCCGATATAGGCTCTCTTTTCTCTCGAGGATGCATGGCAGAGTCCTTTTCCCAGAAATTTAGGATGTCCTGAGGCTCGTGTACGCTAAGCCTGGGAAACAGCTGTACTAGGACACAATAGTCGCGCTCCTTCAGGAAGGTAGATGTAATTATGTAGGTAGATAATCCTGAGGAGCACGCAAAATAAGTATAATTTGGTGCGAGTAAATATTCATGATGATCTTCAATGATAAAGGTATGATTACATATTTCTAACAATTGTTTAGGAGGGGGCATATGCTTCCCCAAGATACAGCTTCCCATACCAGATATTGTGGTAAGGGTAAATCCCCAAAACTTTCCATATAAAAGATCAGAATCATTGGTATAAATACAATTCCCAAAAAGGGCTATACCCTCATAAAACGGGGGAGAGGCAGAAAAGCACATCCAACATTCCTTATATTTGGACGAGTTACTCATCTGCTCTTGAAGGAGTAAAGCAGAAGCAGATGCATTGAGAATGGAAAGAATGACTCGAGGTGATGGTATGGGGCCCTGAGGAATGGTCGGCTGAAATGGGGTAATCGGGGGGGGGGGCGGGTCTCGTAGGGCCTGTGTAACCATAGAGTTTTCAGGCCCCAGCCCTTTACTAGGTAAAGAAGAAATGGGGTTGGGATTATGGAGGAAAGGGTTAGGTCCTATGGATACACGTGCCGTGACAGGGAGTTCTTT
Source organism: Tokudaia tokunoshimensis (assembly GCA_036184795.1). Taxonomy (NCBI): domain Eukaryota; kingdom Metazoa; phylum Chordata; class Mammalia; order Rodentia; family Muridae; genus Tokudaia; species Tokudaia tokunoshimensis. The sequence continues at coordinate 68,861,250 of BTHU01000011.1, forward strand.
TGATAATCTAAGGCTGAATGTAAGGCCTGCATCCCAGTTTTCCTTGTATAGGCGGAGTCCCCAAGTTAGGACCCTCGAGCCCGTCCATTTACCAGGGTCTCTACCGGAATCAGTGAAATTGATGATTAGTGGATTACACCATCCTTTAGAGGGTGTGTCAATTCCGCAAGATGCATCATCTATTGTGTGGGTCCCATAATTTTTTACAGTTATGAGATCCCAGGAAGAAGAAGGTTTCCAATATGCATCTCCCGTGGTTTCGCAGCCCCAACTTGCACAGTAAAATTCACTCTCAAAGCCACACTTATAATTAAGGGAGCGATCTTGGTGAGGGGGCCCAGGGCAAAGATAAAATCCCTCTGAGCGTCCATTTTGTCAAAATAGTTGGTCCTTTAAAGCGGCTCTCCTAGCTTTATTGTTACATTTACCCTCACCATTAAATGCAGTCCCTGCAGTCTCTAGCGCCTGAGGTTGAGGCCAAAAATCTCCAGGCATTCCCCAATAGGGGTCTGCTCCCAAGGCTAGCCCACATAAATCTATTATTATGGGGTCCCATTTGGGGGAGGATCCCACAGAGTAGCTAGAGTGCACTATATCACCTGCTTGGTTTTTGAGACTCCATGTGTAATTGTAAACCTGATATCGGGCGGCTCCGATGATCCTCATTGGCAGGAAGAGGAAGCAGGTCACAACCCAGGGATAAGCCGCCATCTAGAAAAGAGAACAAGGCGTTCTCAGGCGCCACCCTGGAATAGGTTATAAGGCCTTATAGGCTTGGAGATATTTTTGGAATTTTATAGCAAGGTTGCATCGGACTTGTTATAAGGTTTTATCAATCTTTCAGGGAGCCATCTGGCTCCTCCTTCTTTGGAATCATAGACACAGGCAGACCCTTTCCCCCAGACTATGACAGGGTCGGGACCCTGCCATATCCCGGTTAGAGGGTCTTTCCAGAGGACATAAGCATGATCCATTTTTGTGGTGGGGGGCCATAAGCGATCGGCAGCAGAACGCCCTTGCATATCCAAGGTCAAAAAGTTTAAAACAAAGAGTGCATGAGACAATAAAAGTTTAGCATTACCCTTAAAGGAATAAATAGTTTCCTGGGTAGTAAGTTTCAACAGGGTGTTTTTAAGAGTTTGATGGGCACGCTCCACAATCCCTTGTCCTTGGGGGTTGTAAGGTATGCCTGTGATATGTTTTATTTGAAATTGGGAGCAAAACTGTTTAAAGTTTTGACTAGCATAGCCAGGTCCATTATCTGGCTTTATTATTTTAGGTTGCCCCATAACCGAGAAGGTAAAGAGCATATGGGCAATAACATTTTTCGTGGCTTCTCCTGTATGTGCAGAGGCACATATAAATCCACTGAAGGTATCAATAGTCACATGTACAAATTTTAACTTCCCAAAGGAAGGAACATGGGTAACATCCATCTGCCAAATGTCTCCCGGAACAAGACCCCTGGGATTAACCCCAACATGTGGTTCCGGAAGTAGAGTCAGGCAGTTTTTACAATTTTTGACAATTTGTCTAGCTTGTTCTCTAGTAATTCTGTACTTGAGCCGTAATGTTTGAGTGTTAAGATGATGAAGTGAATGTGCCGCCCGGGCCTCCTGCAAGGGGTCACTAAGGAAGGTCATCATGGATAGCCTGGTGGCTCTATCGGCCAGATCATTTCCCTTGGTTAAGGGACCGGGCAAATTTGAATGAGCCCTAATATGGCCCACAAAAAATGGGCTTGATCGGGCTCTTATACATTCCTGTAATTCTGAGAATAATTTAAAGGTAGGAGTTGAAGATTGTATGGTAGAAACAGTTTCTAAAACTTGAAGTGCTCTAACTACATAATAGCTATCAGAAAAAAGATTAAATGATTGATCTATTAATTTAAAAACTTCTAGAGCACTATAAAGCTCTACCAACTGAGCAGAAGCATAAGGGGCCTTAACATAAAAAACCTGATCCTTAACAACAAAGGAGGCCCTTCCATTTTTAGACCCATCTATAAAGACAGTCAAGGCATTTGGTATAGGTTTCAAGAATGTAACCTTGGGGAAGATGAAGGGGGTTACGTGGAGGAATTGCAATAGTTTATTTCCTGGTAGATGAGTATCAAAAGTTCCCTGATAAATGGACAACAGGACGGCCCAATCATCATGCCTGTGTTGCAACCAAGTAAGTTGTTCTTGCGAATATGGAGTAATAATGACATCTGGATCGCGACCAAAATGGCAGGTAGCCCACTTAAGTCCCAGATAAATGGCCTGACAGACCAAGGAGGGATAAGTAGGAAGTATTTTGGGGGGGGGTTGCAGGCAGATGGATCCACATAAGTGGCTGGCTATCTTGCCATAAGAGGCCTGTGGGCGTAAACGTTATTGTAAAAAGAATCAAATAGAGAGTTTTGGAAGGGCTAAAATATTCCACAAATTGTTGACCAATAGCATGTTCTACTTTTAATAAAGAATTCTCAGCCTCAGGAGTCAACATTCTAGGTGAGTTAGGATCAGGACTACCCCTCAGGATATCAAACAAAGGTTTTAAATTGCCGGTGGTCAGCTTGAGGTAGGGCCTGAGCCAATTGATATCACCCAAAAGTTTCTGAAAATCATTTAAGGTATGTAGCCGCGATCTCCTGATTGCTAACTTTTGAGAATAAATAGATGTAGACTCTAGTTGAAATCCAAGAAATAAGAAAGGGTACTGGGTTTGGATTTTTTCAGGGGCGATTGTAAAGCCCCTCTGTTGTAAGGCCAGGACAATAACTTGGGCTATCTTTTGGGTTTCTTGCAAGCTAGCGGAAGAAATCAATAAATCATCTGTATATTGGATAATATAAGCAAAAGGGAAGCGTAACCTTATTGGATCTATAGTTTGGGCCACATATCTTTGACAAAGGGTGGGGCTATTAGCCATTCCTTGCGATAACACGCGCCATTGAAAGCGAGAATTAGGGCCCACATGATTAGTAACGGGAATGGAGAAAGCAAAGCGGACACAATCCTCCGGATGGAGGGGAATGGAAAAGAAACAATCTTTTATATCAATGACTATTTTACAAAAGCCTTTAGGGATGGCTATAGGAGAGGGCAAACCAGGTTGTAAGGTCCCCATAGGGACCATGGTCTTATTGACTGCTCTGAGGTCCTGTAACAGTCTCCAAGAGCCATTTTTATTTTTTATAACAAAGATGGGGGTGTTCCACGGTGAAGTGGAGTGTTCAAGGTGCCCTTGTAACAACTGTTCCTGCACCAACTTTAGGGCAGCCTGTATCTTTTCTTGAGGCATAGACCACTGATCAATCCAGACTGGGTCATCTGATTTCCAAGATATTTTGTCAGCCTGAAGTGCAGGGGGAACAGCGGTCTCTAGGAAAAAAGGTCTGCTCCTAAACCTCCTCTATCCGTTTTGGGTGTGGGGACTAAGGGTTCTGTAATTCCCTGTTCATGTTTACCTAGTCCCTTTCCAGGGAGGAACCCTGTTTTTAACATTTAATTAGTAATGACTTCATTAGGACTGCACATCATCATCCCCATCTGGGAGAGAATATCCCTTCCCCAGAGGTTAACGGGGAGTCCAGGAACCACAAATGGTCTAACCGTGCCTGTATTATTTTCTTTGTCTTTCCAGGTCAGGAGCTTTGAACTCTGAAGTGTATCTTGTGACTAGCCTATCCCTTTTAAATGTGTGGCGGTAGCCTCGAGGGGCCAAGTTGATGGGCAATGTCTAGAGGAAAGCACTGTTGCATCCGCCCCGGTATCCAAAAGGCCCTGGAACTGTTTGCCATCTAGCCAGAGCATCATCATGGGTCTTTCATCAGTTAATTTTTGAACCCAATAGATATCTGAGGAGCCGGGGGAGGAGGAGCCACGCCCTTCTTTCACATGAGAGAATTGTCCCACAAAGGGAAGTGGCAAGGCTTGCGCAATGCACTGTCCCGGCCCTGAGCGTCAAGGGGCCACTCGTGGCAGTAGCCAGGAATTTAATCTCTCCAGAGTAATCAGCATCAATCACGGAGGGATGAATAACAAGCCCCTGAAGGGCACTAGAGGCTCGTCCAATAATTAGGAAAAACATACCAGATGGTGGGGGTCCAAACTTTCCAGACTCTATAATAATGGTTCCTTCTTCGGGGGTTATAACCCTGGTGGTGGAGGAACACAAGTCCAGTCCTGCGCTCCCTGCTGTTGCCCTAGATAAGCTGGTGTTGCAGGAGTTTGGTGCTGTACTTGGGGGTGTGTGATCATCTGTGGGTAGGGGCCCCATGCGGGGGCCCCTTGGCCGTTTCCCTGGACCGCAGGGAGGGCTTGCCCATTAGCATCAGTTCTAGACCGACATTCTTTAGCCCAATGGCGGCCTTTCCTACAGCGAGGACAAACTCCCGGTGCAGTAAGCTTAGGGGCCCCTTGGCCAATGGCAGGATTAAATGGCTGGCTGGGGTTGAGAGCGCTACATTCTCTAGCAAAGTGACCAGGCTGCCCACATCTAAAGCATGTTTTGCCTCTAGGGCGGCCAGAATCTCCAGTTTTTTGGAACACAGCCCCGATAGCTAAACTTATAGACTTGGACACTTGATGTGAAAAGGAGTCAACATCATTGCAAAGTTTAACCATTCCCGTAAGATCAAGATCTTTGGTCTTGCCTCGTAACGCGGCTCTGCACGCTGAGTTAGCGTTTTCAAGAGCAAGCTGCTTAACGAGGAGCCCCTCACTTTCACTTTGACCTAGGATTCTTTCCGCTGCTTCCTGTAACCTCCCCACAAATTGAGCGTAGGGTTCCTGGGCCCCCTGGACTATTTTAGTTAAGGGGGTGGTGAGGGCTCCTGTAGCAGGAACCGCTCTCCAGGCAGATAAGGCGGCCTGTGCTGTTTGAGCAAGTACCCCCGGGGACAATCCTAATTGTTTTTCCTCGGAGGCAAATGGGCCCCTCCCACACAACTTGTCCGCCGTCCAAGAGGCGGTCCTGCCTAGAGGGTTTTTTCTGTTCCTAGCAGCCAGACTCTCGGCCCTATCTATGAATTCAGATTTCCAAGTTAAGTATTGTCCTCTAGTGAGGACAGACTGCACCACCTTAGTCCATTCACTAGGAGTCAGATATCCGGACCCCGCGAGTCCTTCTAAAACGGACAAGGTAAAGGATGCAGTTAAACCATAATTTTTAACAGCTGAGTGTAATTCTTTGATATGTTTAAGTTTTTTGTATACGGGATGTGAGGTCTCGTATTCACCTTGATCGGAGTCCTCCTCTTCAGAATCTATAACTACCTCATCATAATCATTTTCTTCTTCACTACCTTCTCCTTGGTCATGATTAGTACTATCTGGCTCGGGCCCATCTCGGGCCGGCCTAGTTCATGACCTCGGGCTATCTAATTCGGACTCCTCCCTGGCTTGTCTGGCACGTGCCCTGGTCATAACAGGAAAAGTTAGCTTTGGCTGGGATCTTTTTACAGCGTTAGATGGTCTTTTTGAGGAATCTTGTCCCTTTCTCATGGTCTCTTGTAAATTTTGAATATCTAAAGTAAGATCTCCTAATTTCTGCTGTAATTGTAAAACTTGCCTAAGGCCGGTAATTTGTGCCTGAAGTGCAGCCTTAGTTTGGGTTAGTCCCTCTACCACTGCGATCGGCAGGGGCACAGGGGGAGCCGACGGTAATGGGGGCAAGTAGGGCGCGGGGGGGGGGATGATTGGGTCCGGAATTTTGAGTGAAAAAAAATCTGGGAATGTCGAGGTCCAGGACCGTATCTCTCTTCCTCATATCTAGCAGCCTCCTCCTTTAAATCAGCCTCAGAGGCTGGATCGAGGTCTGAATCAAAAAAACGGCGAGATTGATATCGTTTGTTCTTGCCTCTTTTTCAATTGTTGGAAATCTCTTTAAGAGAGGGATAGATGGTCTTTGGGTCTTTGGAAGCACTGGGATCTTCCAGGGAGTGTAGCGTCTTGGGCGGGGGACATCCCCCCTCTCCTGGCATATCGATAATAATGGAGGGGCAAGGAGAATGAGGCTCGCCGCTTTTACTTTCATTTTTATGTGACGGCGGCCGTGAAGCCTGCAAGAAGTCCTCTGCTATAGTTAAGAGACGGGCATTCTTACCCGCCCCCTTTCTCAGCATCTTGTATTATGTCTCTTATAATGCCCCAATAACTAAAATATGCAGCGGACACTGTGTCACCAGCTTTTAAAAGCTTATTAATATCTTTACCAACCTTATTCCACGTAAGTGGGTGTATATCAGGACCACTTAAAACCAACCAAGGACATTTTTCATCAACAAAACAAAACAACTTAATTAAATCTTTTTTCTTAACTCTTATTCCTCTCTCCCTGAGCAAACACTTGATTTCTCCTATAAAACAAGCTTCCTTAGACAATTGTTTCCCCATGACAATCGGACGACAATTATTTGGCCAAACTCACCTCCCTTTCCAGCGACCACGAGCGATGCGGCGTGAAAGGTCCTCGATTCCTTTTCCTGGGGTTCCTCTCGTCCGGTAGTTGGCCGTGCTTCGGGTCCCTGTTCAGGCGCCACTTGACCCGTCCAGCAGGTCTAGTTATTCAGGGTCCCGAAGAGGCGCTACCTGAGGGTCATGGGGGAGAGAAAGAAAGGAGACCAAGCAAGATTTCATTTGTCAAGGTCTCGTTTATTGTCACACAGGCAGCACATTTTAAGCAGTGGGGATGAGGAAGTTGGGAGGGGGAGCTAGGGGGAGGTGACCTTTGCAAAATGCAAAGGAAGGAGGGGTCAAGGTATTCTTGGCACGAGGAAGCACAAAGGGCATCTGGTGAAGACATCTGGTATCTGCACACGTAGGGACATTCTGCGGTTAAGGGTGGAGTGATCCTGCAGTTCCAGCAGTTCCTGGGCAGGGCTTAGTTCAACAATCTCATGGTCATAAGACAGCCATGGCTGAATGACCTTGTTTGGCTCCCCACATATTTATTTATTTGAGTACACTATAGCTGCCTTCAGACACACCAGAAGAGAGCATCAGGTTCTGTTATGGATGGTTGTGAGCTATCATGTGGTTGCTGGGAATTGAACTCAGGACCTCTGGAAGAGCAGTCAGTGCTCTTAACCACTGAGCCATCTCTCCAGCCTAGGAGATTTTTTTTTAAAGGAAGAATGTAACTTCAATTTTTCAAAACCTACTTTTAATGAATGTGTTCTTAAATGCTTTAACCTCTCTTCTAGCCCACCACCCACCAGAGGTAGAGGGAAAGAAAGGATACAAGGGAAGTAGACCTATTTAGAAATGGTTCTTTGGAGCAAATCCTATCTGTGTTGCCAGGAAAGCAGCTCAATCCACTCTAAAACACTTCACGGATACACCAGCAGTTCAGTTCGGTAAAGTCAGGATAGCAAACATGAATCAGCAGTGGTGGCACTACCCAGCAGATACAGACAGGCCTCAGCCAAAATGGCACAAGTCAGCAGGAGGGCCAACAAGTATTGCACAGCTAGTTCTATAAGCAAGCCCAGCCCAACCTCTAGCACTGTCCATGAAGTCCTATTTATACTCCCTTCAAACATCGAGTGTCCTCCACAGATCTTGCCTCACCATGTATCTTACCTCAGCATGTGAGTCTGACTTAGCAAAACTCCGTGTGAGTCTGTCCCAACCGACATCACTCTGCCAATCAGCCTGAATCCTTGGAAGCAGCAAGAAGTCACAGCACATCACCAGAAGTTTTTTTGGTGCGTTTCTCTCTGTGGAGTTCCAACAAATGGAGCTCAACTGCACAATGTAAGGTGAACCAATACATGTTTGTCGTTAACAAGAATCCTTCATCACATGTCCTTTCACATGCTTGCTTTAGCAGAACATCCTTCCACCAGTGTCTGCTCCAGCTAAACGGTCCTTCAAGTGTTTGCCCCAGCAAAACACCATCTGACATAACAGACTTTCCAAAGAACACTTAAGTTTCCACTTCAGGAGAAGAAAGACAGAAACAAGTTTAACATGGCTGATTGTTACATAGAAATTCTGTTCCTGGGTGGGGCAGGGTCATGATGGCACATGCCTGTAATCTCAGCTCTTGAGAAATTGAAGCTGGCCACCCTCCTTTAATCCCAGCACAAGGGGCAGGTGCAGAGGTAAACAAATGATGAGTTCGAGGCCAGCCTGATCTACAGAGGGAGTTCCAGGACAGTCAGGGAGACACAGAGAAAACCTGTCTAGAACAAAGCAAACAAATGAGGCAAGAAGATTAGGCACATAGTAAATTCGAGGCTACTCTGGGTTATACAAGACCTTGTAGGAGAAGGAGGAGGAGGAGGAAGAGAAAGAGGAAGAAGAGGACTCTTGCCTAAGAAGGGCTCCTTAGACTTGTCTAGAGACAGAAAGCAGTAAATGAAGTTGGCACCTAGTGTTTATACATAGCAGCCTGGGTGATTACACAGATCAGGTACTGAAATAAAGTAACCCTCTATTTCTTAAAGCAAAAACAAGCAAAATATCTGCAGAAGTAACCAGAGTCGGGAGGACTGGAAGAGTGCCTCAGTGTTTGCTGCTGCTGCGGATTCCAGTCTGCTAACCCTGTGGCTGTCTGCCTGGTCTGAAGGCCACAGTGGAGTTCCAGAGGCTGCATAATTTATAAAGAATGGAAATGTATTGTTGTAGCTGTGGGCCTTTCTATGCCTGCCCCAGTTCCCAAATAATGACATGGAGACTTACATTTATTTACAGTGCTGTTGGCCTTAGCGTAGGCTTGCTCCCCAACCAGCTCTTCACTTATATTTTCCTATTTAGTCTCTTCTAAGCTCTGCTTCCTGGTTACATCTCCTCAGTCTCCCTCCCTGACTCTCCCAGAGTTCCTCTCGCTGCCCAATGTCCCACCTTCTGTTCTGCCTTTTGCTATAGGCCATAGGCCTTTTATTTTAACCATTCAGAAGATGCCTTAGACAGGCAAGAAAGGGCAGAGACACATTTCACACGGTGTCTATAAACATTATCCCTACATATTAGCTCATACTAGATTTGGGGAAATTCATCAGGTGTCAAGTGGGAAGAGCCTTCTTGCTGCCTCAGTATGGACAGCAACTCACTGCTAAAGAGCAGAGACCCAAAAGAGCAAATAGGTGACCAAAGTCCAAGATAAGGAGCCCATAATTGCCAAAAGGGCACTAATCTAATAAATATGTAAGGGGAGACCCCCTGGGATGTAAACTCTAACTCCTCTTAGTATAGTCACAATAGCAATACAATTTGAACTTATGTGATATTCCCTCTCCCTCTCCCTCTCCCTCTCCCTCTCCTCCCTCTCCTTCTCCCTCTCCTCCCTCTCCCTCTTCCTCTCTTCCCTCTCCCTCTCCCTCTCTTCCCTCTCCCTCTCCCTCTCCCTCTCCCTCTCCTCCCTCTCCTCCCTCTCCCTCTCCCTCTCCTCCCTCTCCCTCTCCCTCTCCTCCCTCTCCTCCCTCTCCCCCCTCTCCCTCTCTTCCCTCTCCCTCTCCCTTCCCCTCCTCCCCCCTCTCTCTCTGATATAGCTAGCCTGGCCTTGAACAGTAAGTTCTGATTGTTCTGCCTCTTGAATAACAAACATGGTGACCATGAATTCTAAAGGAAAGGAAAACATTGCAACTCTTGAGTCTTTTGGAGCCTGAGTTTCTTCACTAAAATGAGAGAATTACACATGCTATGTTCCTTGAAAGAAAGCTTTTGATTTTCGTCTATTCTGATCTGTGTGAGCCAATCCCAGCACCTTGACAATTTCCTTCTTATTTCCCTAACTTATTGCTAATATCCTTTCTTTTTCTTCTTTGTGGCTTTATTATTATTTTTTAAGATTTATTTATTTATTTTATGCATATGAGTACACTGTAGCGTTTCAGACACACCAGAAGAGGGCATCGAATTCCATGACAGATGTTTGTGAGCCACCATGTGGTTGCTGGGAATCAAACTCAGGATCTGTGGAAGGGCAGTCAGTGCCCTTAACTGCTGAGCCATCTCTCCAGCCCCCACTTTTATTACTTTTTTAAAGAATTATTTACATTCACTTTATGTGTAGGAGTGTTTTGTGTTGGGGGATATCTACTAGTCAAACATAGGTTTAAGCCATAGAAGATTTTACTAACCTATAGGCAACTACTCTGGATGTTCAGGGTCCCAGTGCAGCACTGAACCTTTCTCAGGATGAGCTTTTTAAGCACAAAAACTTGTTCTGGATTGACATACTTCAGTTAACAAGAACCATTAGCCAGAAGAGAAAAGATGACAAAAAGCAAGGTTAGTATATTTAGAGACTTTCCTAGAACTATGAACTTTGATGTATTAGGACTTTGTTTTTGTTTTCACAGAAGCTACTATCTATATGCTGAGTTGTATAGCCTGCATTACAACTGAAGCCCTGTTACATTTTGCCTGCATGTGTGGAAGTGTACTGTGTCCATGCCTGGTGCTTGTGGAGGCTAGGAAAAAATATTGGAGTTACAGATGGTTATAAGCTGCATGTGGTGGTTTGAATAAAAATGGGCCCATAGGAAGTGGAACTATTAGGAGATATGGCCTTGTTGGAGTAGGTATAGCCTTGTTAGAGGAAGTGTATTACTATAGAGGTGAGCTTTGAAGTTTCGGATGCTCAAGCCACGTCTAGTGCGGCAGTCATTTCTGGTGCCTGAAGATCAAGATATAGAACTCTTAGCTTTTTTGTTACAGGATATTTGATCACACTATAAACCCTGAGATTGTACTATTTACTGAAAAAACACCCTGTTTCTAGTTGTAGTGTGGCTCAGCCTTAGCACATACCATTAATCCCTCTGGTTAGAATACAGGCACACCCTTATTACACACCTTTAATCCTAAACAATGAAGGCAAAGTTAGATTGTAGAAGGAAGCACCCATGTATGAAAGTGATATCTAATTGAATGGCAGAAAGAGTGACAAATCAGAGAAAGATTTGACAGAATAGGATATGCCCAACTTTTATGAGAACACAGGAGAGAAAGGTGACTTAGAGAAAGTAGTGCAGAGGGAGAGAGGAGATAGTTTTACTGGGACAGTTGTAGAGAGACAGGTGGCAGAGAAGAACAAGCTAGACACAGGTGAAAACAGAATGAGCCAGAGAATGAGAATGAGGCAAAAAATTATAACAGATTGCTGGAGTTAGTTTGAGATCAAGCAGAGAAATTCAGGAGAGAAGAGAGAGAGAAGCCAAATTGAATCAGTCAGCTTGGAGAGAAGATTGAGCCAGAACAACTGAGTAAATCAGCACCAGCCAGAGATCAAAAAGAACAAGAAAGGGTGAGCTTATTTAGCAACAAGTCTCAGAGGCTGAAAATCTTCAAAGCCTAGAAATCGTGTATGGAGGCTAGAAGCTTCTAAGACTAGCCCTAGGTTAACAGATGGAGGCAGTAAGCCTTTGAGACAACAAATTACTACAGGAAAATAAAAGTTACTACTACACTCCTTCTCCAGCAACATGTCTCCCTGCATGCTGCCATGTTCCCTTCCATGCTGATAATGGACTAAATGTCTGAACTATAAAGTAGCTCCAATTAAATGTCTTCATTTATAAGAGTTGCCTTGTTCATAGTGTCTCTTCACAACAATAAAACCCCAACTAAGATGGAAGCTGGTACCAGGGACTGGAGTACTCCTGTGATAGGGCTGACCATGGTTTTTTTTTTTTTTTTTTTTTGGAGGAATATGGAACACTTTGTGGCTTTGGACTAGAAAAGCAATTGATCAATATAAGGAGGGTTTAATAGGACATAGTAGTAGAAGCATGGAAGACAGTAGTGCTGAGAGTGATTTGAGCTGTGGGGCCCAACCCAAGAGGTTTGAGAGAAGAAACATAGAAGTATGTTGCCTAGAGATCATTCTTATACTTTGGCGAAGAATGTAGCTGCATTCTGCCCTTTACCAAAAAAATCTGCCTGAGGCTAAATTGAAAAGCTATGGATTGACAGCTTTGGCAGAGGAAATCTACAGACAGCCTAGCATTGACTGTGTTTCTTGGTTTTAAGTGGTCGTGCTTATATAGATTTATAATGAGAAGAAGCAAGCTAACCAAAGAAAAATACAAAACGTACAGTAAGAGGTGAAAAGGAGCATCAGGAAGTATAAACAAATGAAAGAAAAGTCTGATGCTGAGAGGAATGAAGGAAGTGGTGACCTCAGAAATAGACCACATCCAGCTTAGCTTCCAACTTGGAAGAAGGAATTAAAGAAAAGTTTAGGGACAAGTGTGGTGATGTACATTTTTAATCCCAGCACTCCAGAGGCAGAAGCAGACAGATCTCTGAGTTTGAGGCCAGCTTGGTCTACAGGGCAAATCCAGGACAGTTCAGTTCAGACAGTGAAGGAAAGCATCAAAAAGAGAAATCTGGCAAAAATGTATTAGAATGAGGGAAGCCATATACCAGTCCCAGCAAGTAGAGGAACTTTGCAGTGTTGTGCCAGGAAGCATTTATAAACCCCAAAAGACTACCAAGAAGTTTTTTCCAATGTAATCACATTAAAGTCTTTTTATTACAAACTCGAATTTGGGCTTACTCACCTCTAGCCATAGGACCATTCAGTGAAACAGACCTGAACTCTCATCAGGACAAGGTTTTATAGGAAAATGGGAACAAGTGAGGGGATGTCCAACCTGGCAAGCATCTAACTGAATGTCTATTGTAAGTCAACAGGTGGGTGCTCTGAAGTAAGACCATATACAATCATGGAGGGTCTGAAAGTACATCTGAAATCAGACTAATCTTTGATTAACTGTTGCTAGGAAGTAGCTAAGGAGTAACCCTGGCCAAGGATAAGCAATGGGGTGTAGCGGTAAATCTCCAACCCAAATTACCTGGTTAAAGAAATCACAACCCAATCAATATGAATACAAGCTATATGCATAGATTGGGCAGATCTACCATGACACTACTCTATTCCCATCTATGAGATTCCACATAACTTGTGGTTTCTCCAAGCCACATGCTTCTCTCCATTCTCCTTCCATTTCCTCCACCAATCCTCTCTCCTCCCCCTTTCTCTTCCCCCCAAAACCTTTCAGCTCCACCTTCTCTCCTCCTGCCTAGTCATTGGCTCTAGTCTCTATTTGAAAAGGTAAGGTAGGAGAAAAGGTTCACAAGGCACCTGTGTACATGATTAACTCCTCCTCGGCAGCCCCTCCCAGGAGTGGAATTAGCATCAAAACACAAGACCACCGGCTATCCAAAACACTTCTGCCTTTCTGTCCAATTAAAAGACTCCTTTATCTCAGACATAAATTGAGCGCAATTATTACCATTTTGTAATTTATAAAGTACAGGATAGACCTAACACCCAGTCCATCATTTTTTATCGATTAAATAATACCTCTGTCATTTATCCTAACTTAAAAGACTATAATTCTACACCTGACTCATGCCCTGGCTTTAGATTGTAAGCCATATTAAAATCATCCTCTCAAATCTATATCATCTTTCTCAATGCTAAACAGCATGGACTGGCTATGAGACTACCAGTCTTCAACCCCATCAGAAATCCAAGAATGACTAATATTACCTGAAAATATGAGAAGCACAAAATATAGCTTCTAAAACTTAGTCAATTTATAGAGACCACTGATCACCTGGACAGGCCCTTATACTTCAAAACGTTGGAGCATCGGTCTTCAGCCTTCTGGCCCAGAATTATCTGACAGACCTTGGTAATGCAGAATTTTGAAGGGCTGGTTACTCTGTCATGGCAGAGATTATCAGTCGATTTTTCTGCATAGTGTGTCCTTATTTTGGACAGTATTTGTCTGTAAATGAAATGAGGCAATTCTTGCATGGTGACTGTCTCGCCACAACTGAAGCAACTCCATTGATACTCAATTTCTTCTTTGAATCCAAGAAAGGGGTGCCGTCAGGAGCAGACAGGTCTCTAGTCAAATGATCTTTAATAAAGAAATGTCAATAAATGTCATATTCTGTAGATTTCTGACACCTTTACAGACTATCTACCCAAAGCATCACTGAACTGTTAAACCTTGACTACTCTCAGCCATTTCTAATTGAAATATCTCAGGAACATGCTTTTAATTAACTCACAACCACAAGTTTGCTATCTGATCCTTAACTCGTATTGCCAAATCACCTAAAAACAGTTTATAATAGCAGTATAGAAGGACTGGGTCTAAGCCTTGTATTATTAAATGTGTTATATAGGCACAATGCCTATATGAGAGTAACAATATAAATCCCAATTTTATATCAATAATAAATTTATACCAATGAAAACCTTAAATTTATATCAAAAAATTTATATCAATAATTTACCAATATAAGAGATTATAACTTCAACTTTGTATCAATTGTAAAGAGTTCTGCCAATTTAAGATCTAGCTATGTAATGTTTTGCTTAAGAGTACATTTGCTATCCCTATTTTTCTATTTCTATAATTTCTATGATATTACTATATTCCCCCTTTCTTTTCCACCCCTTTCCCTTTTACCTAAGAAGGAAAGATAGAAAAGAGGAAAGGAAAGGTAGAAATCTCTGAGTTTAAGTTCTTTAGTTCCCTCCCTGTCCAAAGCTACATTTGTAAAGGATCCCTAAAATGACAACATATCTATAATTCCAGAACCATCTACCCCAACATAAGGAACTGGAATGATGATATTCTTCTGTCTGCTTCCAGTTGAATTGGGGCAAAGAATTCCCATCTGGGGGCCCAAAGGGAGTTAGGAAAGTTGGCTTGTCAAAGGAGAGCTAGCTGGCATCATTTGCCTTCCAGTCACTATGTGCTGAGAAAGTTCATTGCTTATCTGACATCTTGACCATGACATTCTGAAAGGGTGGATAGGCAAGCTAGCTGTTCTGGAAAGTTCTGGAAGCAAGTCTTTAAAAGAATCAGCTTTGATATAGTTGAAGTAGAGTCAAGCGCGAAGCTGGAATGGAAGGTCCCATAATCTCAGCGACCCAGAGTGTGAATCTTTTCAAGGCTGTCTTTCTCTGCTTTTATCCTGCAGTATGCAAAACTTAAAAAGCAACATGTAGTTCTGTAAAGACATTCACATGGAGCATGCAGGGTGCACAGATTGGTAATGAAGATCAATAAAGAAAGACGATTTTTCCTCAGGTTAGTTTGATCACATAATCAAACTGCAATGTAATTTTGTATATTTGCCCTCTTAAAGGACAGTTTGTAATAACAAGTTATGAGAAATTGTACCCAATAAGTGTTATTGGGTGCATAAAGGCATTTTAGTCTCAGCCAGTTCCAGAGCTGTCTCCATATACAGGGATATAAACATCACCACATATACATCACCTATTTTGTTGATTGGGTTAGTTTCCCTCTCCTTATCTGTCAACAAGGTCTTCAGGAGGTCTCCCTTTGTCATGTCTAATTTCTGTCAACTTGGAAGGAACCCACAGCTTTTCTTTTCTGTGGAAGCATAGGCATAACCCCTCCCCCAGCATAATACATTTCCCATTTTCCATTCTGATGTTAGAATATCCTTAATATAAACAGGATGGTTTAGTTCAATAGTTCTTTCCACAATCCAATGTCTTTCAGCAGCTGTGGTGTTTTGTTCATTGGCATTTAAAAATTTTGAGGTTAATAAAGCACTATGGAATCTATCCTTGGGTGTTCTTGTTGATCCTTTTTGCCTATTAAGCATCTCCTTTAGAGTTCGATTGGATCTCTCCACAATTGCTTGTCCTGTAGGATTGTGTAGTATGCCTTTAACATGTTTTATATTGTAATATTCAAAAAACTACTTCATCTTATTAGAGATATACACTGGCCTATTGTCCATTTTAATTTGTGTGGGTATTCCGATAATGGCCATAACTTCTAACAAATATGTAATTACAGAATCAGTCTTTTCTGACGCTAATGTAGTTGCCCATTGAAATCCTTAATATGTGTCTATAGTATGGTGCACATATTTCAGTTTGCCAAACTCTGTAAAATAGAAGACATCTATTTGCCAAATATTTCTTTGGGCACCCTTAGGGTTAGTTCCCGTAGGCAATGGAGTCTGGTTATATAACAAGCAAGTAGGGTGTTGCTTCACAATTTCCTTGGCTTGTTGCCAAGTGATAGAGAATTCTTTCTCTAAACCTTTGCTGTTAACATGGTATTTTTTATGGAATTCTGAAGCCTCTAGTACAACAACCATCAATAGTTGGTCAATTTTATTATTACCTTGCACCAGAGGGCCTGGCAGACCTGTATGGGATCTTAAGTGTGTTATATATAGTGGATAACTCCTATTTCTGATTATTTGTTGTAGCTGAATAAATAATGAAGTCAATTCGGAATCATCCTGAATAAGTTCAGCAGTCTCTATGTGTAAAACAACCCTTTCTGCATATAGAGAGTCAATTACTATATTAAGAGACTCTTGAAAATCTGACACCACCATGATTATTGCATATAATTCAGATTTTTGAACTGACTTATAGGGACTCTCAGCCACCTTACATACATCTTCTGATTTATATCCTGCCTTTCCTGATTTACTGGCATCAGTGTAAAATGTAGGAGCTCCAGATATTGGAGTTGCCTTTATTATACAAGGGAGAATCCAATTAGTTCTTTTTATGAACCAAAGCTGCTTGCTTTTAGGGTATCTGTTGTTAATCTCTCCCAAGAAGTTACTGCATGCTCTTTGCCGATGTTCATCTTGTGCCCATAGTGAGGCATTTCTACATTAGTAAAAGGTACCACAATTTCAGCCAGATCCATTTGGACTAATTGTTGAAGTCTCATTTTTCTTTAAGTATCAATTCAGAGACGTTCTCAACGTAGGTTTTTAATTTCTTACTCTGTTGCTATCCACAACAGTGGGGTCCTTCCTGGTATTTTTTTTTTACTTTATTTCTTTTTCTTTTTCTTTTTCTTTTTCTTTTTAGGTGGAGGCTGGTTCCCATTACAGAGGCTGTGAGCCACCATGTGGTTGCTGGGACTTGAACTCAGGACCTCTGGAAGAGCAGTCAGTGCTCTTAACCACTCAGCCATCTCTCCAGCCCTACACTTTCTTGATTAATGATTGATGTGGGAATGCCTAGCCCATTGTAGGTAGTGCCACCCCTGGGCAGGTGAGCAGGGATGCTATTCTAAAAAAAAAAAAATGTCTGAGTAAGCCAGTCAACAGAATTCCTCCAGGGTATCTGCTTCAGTTAATGCTTCCACATTACTGCCCTGACTTCCCCAATGATGAACTGTAAAGTGTAAGGTGAAACAAAGCCATTTCTCCCTGAGTTGCTTTTGGTCAGAGCTATCGGTTTCTATCTATCATAGCAATAGGAAACTGAGACAGATAAGTAAAAAGACCTTAAGAAGAAATACATGCAGAAACAAGTAAGATGTAATTACTTGTTACATACCACAGCACCCTTCTGGTTCTGAAAGAATAGTAAGAAATCAGCTCTCAGGACACACTCATGGCAAAGTGGCATTCAACACACACAGCACCCGAGGGAAGGCAGGAAGAGGAAAGCATTACAGACGCTTTTATTGAGTATGTGGTGACATAAAATAGATGAAACGGTTCTGTGGGAAATGCTGCTGAGAGACTGCATCGGCCTTAGGAGCTCATTCTACACCTACTTACCCTATGCTGATCTGAAACTTCTGCCAAGGATTGAGATTATCACTGCCCATCTCTAGTCATCACACGTTAGATGTGGGACAATGACTCTAACACTTACTTAGTCATTGTTACGAATACAAAGTAGAATTTTTTATTGTTGTTTTTCCTTTTTTTTTTGGTTATTTTTGAGACAGGGTTTCTCTGTGTAGCCCTGGCTGTCCTGGAACTCACTCTATAGACCAGATTGGCCTCGAACTCAGAAATCTGCCTGCCTCTGCCTCCCAAGTGCTGGGATTAAGGCATGCAACTCCACTGCCCGGCTTGTTGTTTTTTCAAGTCAGGGTTTCTTTGTGTAGCCCTGGAACTTGTTCTGTAGATCAGATTAGCCTCAAACTCACAGAGGTCTGCCTGCTTCTCCCTCCCAAGTGTTGAAATTAAAAACATGTGCCACCATTGCCCAGCTAGAATTTTTATATATTTAGCTTTTTAGATTTATCTATTTTATTTCATGTGAATGAGTGGTTTACCTGTATGTACACAGATTCAACACCCTCTTCTGGACTCTACAGGCACCTGCACTCAAACACACACACACACACACACACACACACACACACACACACATTCCCTAAATAAAATTTAAAAAGTCAATCCCAATCCAAGTGGTTCAGAGGCAGAAATATCTTGATTATTGAATTTTCTTTCTTTACTCTCTGGCCCCCTCCCCCCATAAAGGGTTTCCCTGTGTAGCCCTGATTATCCTGAAACTCACTCTGTAGACAGAGAAACCCTGTCTTGAAACACACACAGAATTTCTGAACTATGCAAAATATATGAATGCAATATAAATCATATGAGGGACTTGGACCAGAAAGAACATAGGCACTGCATTAATGAAATGATAAAGGGAAAAGAATAGTTAAAAATAAATGTATAAGTCAGAGTTCTCTAGTGTCACAGAACTTACCAGTAGTCTCTATATAGTAAGGGAATTTGTTGATGACTTACAGTCTGTAGTCAAACTCCCCAACAGTGGTCAGCAGCAGCTGTGAATGGAAGTCCAAGGATCTAGCAGTTTCTCATTCTACAAATCAAGCAGGCGAAGAAGAGAGAATCTTCATTCTTCCAACATCCTTATGTAGGTCTCCAGCAGAAGGTGAGGCCCAGATTAAGGTATATACCACCATTCTTGGATCTGGGACTTGCTTTGTCCCAGATGACCTTGAATTCAGAGATCTCCTTGCTTTAGTCTCCTCATATTCATAGCCACTATTCCTCAAGATCTCCATGCCAAGATCCATGTCAGAGACTTGTATCTCCCAGCCTCAAGATCAGGATCACAGGTGAGCCTTACAATTCTAGATTGTAGTTCATTCCAGATACAGTCAAGTTGACAACCAGGAATAGCCGCTACAATAAACAAACAAACAAACAATCAAGGCTCATGGTTCAAGTAATAAAGAAGCACCAAGAAGTAAAGGAGTGGTAATCTCAGGGTAGGATCCCACTCAGCTAAATTTATTGTTTGTATTTACAAAGGCAGGCAGATCTCGGAGCTCAATGTCTGTCTAGAGAGCAAGTTCCAAGACAGCCAAGCTTAGACAGTGAAGGAGTTGTATTGTATTAAGTATTTATTAATACATCCCATTGCGGGGTTGCTTCCCACCTCAATGGTTTATGTTCCCAAACGAAAGACACACACACAGTCTTTATATTTTAAATTTTATATTTTATATTTATATCCTTAAGCAGCACAAGAGCTGGGCAGCTCCATAACCTCCATGCTGTTAGAATCTACTTCCCTTCAATAATTCCAAGTTACTACTTACTAATTTCTATGTTCCATCTTGGACTGCTCTGGACCCAACTGAGCAGTCCTCTGGGTATCATCCTCTTGGCCACCTTACATGGCAACTCAACACTCTCCTGTCCACCCCTCAGGCATGGCATCTCTCCTCCCTTCTCCTCTCCTAGCAGTCCTGGGAACCCTAAACCTCGTGTCTCTCTCTCTCTCTCTCTCTCTCTCTCTCTCTCTCTCTCTCTCTCTCTCTTTCTCTCTCTCCTCCCCAGCTATTGACTGCTGGCATCTTTATTTATTAATCAGAAATAACCAGGGACTGGTTCCCAAAAGCTATGTGCAGACTCTCTTCTGCAAACTGATTTGGGGGAACCAATTAGCATTAGAATATAAGTAGCTATAGAGTTGGGAAACAGAAAACTTTCTCACACAAAAATAGCCTTTCTGTGTAGATTTGGCAAACATGAGTACTGTGCCCAGTGAACCGCATAGGACTTGCTATGTTAAAAAATGTGCTTGCTGCCTTTTTCTAGGAATCAAGGGGATAAGGTCATAAGATGATGATTTGTGAAGTAATCAAAAGGGAACCTGGGGTAAATGACTGAATTAATATACAGCTAAAAGACTAGGCTTTGGTCTGCAAATGCGGAACTATCCAGAGAGGTATTACAACTCTTTTAGAATTTTGTCTAGCAGGTTTTTTTGTTTTGTTTTGTTTTACTTTGGTCAGAAAACCAGAAAGCTACGCAGAGAGCTATTACAGCTACTTTGGAATTTTTCAGGTTTTTATGACTTTGGTTGGAAAACCCATGAGCTACCTAGAGAACTGTCTAGACAGCTATCTTGAGTTGACTACAGAGCTGTCAGCTTGCACCCCATTACTGACTTGAAGCCATTTGTTCTGCTACTCCCAACACCCCTTCCTCAGGATGCCTAACCAAGCCAAGACTGGTTCTTGGCATTGATACAGCCACTGTGGAAATCAGTGTGGCAGTTCCTTAGAAAACTGGGAATGTATCTACCTCAAAATCCAGCTAGACCACTCTTGTGCATATACTCACATCCTACTATAGAGATACTTCCTCACCCATGTTCATTGCTGCTCTATTCACAATAGCCAGAAATTGGAAAGAACCTAGATGCCCATCAACTGAGGAATGGATAATGAAAGTACTGCTTAGTTATACAAGGTAATATTACTCAGCAATTTTTTTTATAAAGTGAAATCATGAAATTTGCAGGTAAATGGATGGAGCTAGAAAAAAAAATTATCCTGAGTGATATAACCCAGACCCAAAAAAACAAATATGGTATGTATTCTTTTTTTTTAAGATATGAGTACACTGTAGCTATATTCAGACATACAAGAAGAGGGCTTCAGATCCTGTTAGAAATGGTTGTGAGCCACCATGTGGTTGCTGTGAATTAAAATCAGAACCTCTGGAAGAGCAGTCAGTGCTCTTAACTGCTGAGTCATCTCACCAGTCCCGTAAGTATTCTTTATATGCGGATGTTAGCTGTTAAGTCTTCTGTAGACATGCTACAATCCATATAACCACAGAAGTTAAGTACATAGAGTAAGGGACTGTACTGGCTGGTTTTGTGTGTCAATTTGACACAAGCTGGAGTTATCACAGAGAAAGGAGCCTCAACTGAGAAAATGCCTCCATGAGATCCAGCTGTAAGGCATTTTCTCAATTAATGATCAAGAGGGGAGGCCCCAGCCCACTGTGGTGGTGCCATCCCTGGGTTGGTGGTTCTGGGTTCTATAAGAAAGCAAGCTGAGCAAGGCACAGGGAAGCAAACTAATAAGCAGTATTTCTCCATAGCTCTGCATCAGTTCTTGCCTGCCCTGTGAAACTTCCTGCCCTGACTTCCTTTGGTGATGAACAACAATAGGGAAGTGTAAGCTGAATAAACCCTTTCCTCCCCAACTTACTTCTTGGTCATGATGTTTTGTGCAGGAATACAAACCCTTACTAAGACAGGGTCTATGGTGGGATGGAAGGATCTCCCAAGGAAGGGGAAATAAAATATTTAGTTATAAAAAGATGAAGGGGACCATAATCAGAGGATTAAATGGAGAGAAGGAGGGAAGAGGAGATAAGGAAAGGAAAGAAGTTAATCTAAGAGTCATTTGAAGAGTCATATGGAAACCTACTATAGTAGATTTTTCTTAAAATATATATATGTGAAAGAAACATAAATGTAGTCATCAAACCACAAGGGAGATAAAGCTACAACTAGACTTCTCTCACCACCAAGTTAGACCTCCAGTGCCAGCAATGGGTTACATCTAATTGAGCTGTTGGCCAAAAGAGCCCCATGGAAGCCCCCAAACTACTCCAGCTATTTCCAAGACTATTGGTTGCTCTCCATAAACTGATGGTAACTTCAGTCCTATTACTGAAGACAAAACCTACATATCTCATTGAACACAGAGAAGTTGAGCTGGTGTCTCACTAGAACCTTCACCCCAAATCACTAGTGTTCGTGGTACCCAAAGGTACCCTACACCACTACAGAGGAAAAAGGTAAACACCAACCCAGCTACAAACCCTTTGATCTACAACAGTGACCTGACTGCATGATAAAGTTGGTGTAATAGTGTCACAAACATTGTGTGAGTAACCAACCACTATCTGACTGGAACCCGTACCTGACACTGCTTGGGTGCCCAAGAATCTAAATAGGCCGTGGACCTAGGGAGAAACCAAAAATTACTGAACCACTAAAAGGACATAGCAATATAATGACTCCTAATAACATTTGGATGTACCCATATATCAGGTCTCATCCATTACCAGAGAGGCTTCCACCTACAGTAGATGAAAACAAATACATATGCAGGGAGTGAGAAGCCTTGAAACTCTCAGGTTTCTTTTGTTGTCGTTGGTTTGTTTTGTTGTTCTTATTAGTTTTTTGGGTGGTTTGTTGTTGTTGTTTGGTTGGTTTTGGTTTTTTGGTTTGATTTTTGGGTTCTAGTTTTGGTTTGGTTTGATTTTTTTGAGAAAAGGTTTGATCTGTGTAGCCCTGGCTGTCCTGAAGCTTCCTTTGTAGACCAGGCTGGCCATGAACTCAGAGGTCTGCCTACCTTTGCCTCCTGAGTGATGTAATTAAAGGTGTGTGCCACCAGGCCTAGCTGGAACACTCAGACTTTTTTGTTGTTTGCTTTTGTGGGGTTTGTTGTTGTTGTTGTTGTTGTTATTTTCAAGATAGAGTGTCTCTGTGTAGCCCTGGCTGTCCTGGAACTCACTCTGTAGACCAGGCTGGCCTCGAACTCAGAGATCCACCTGCCTCAACCTCCCAAGTGCTGGTTTTAAAGGTGTGTGCCACCACTGCCCAGCCAGGAACACTCAGTCTTAAATGGCATGTCTTTGTCAAACTCCTCCTGTCGGGCAAGTGGAACTGTGTCACCAGACAAAAACTTGGTAAGGTCGAGGGGATTCAGAAACCCCAGTACAGCCGGGCAGTGGTGGCGCACATCTTTAATCCCAGCACTTGGGAGGCAGAGGCAGGCAGATTTCTGAATTTGAGGCCAGCCTGGTCTACAGAGTGAGTTCCAGGACAGCCAGGGCTACACAGAGAAACCCTGCCTTGAAAAAACAAAAAAAGAGAAGAAGAAAAGAAAAAAAAAAAAAGAAATCCAGTATACCCGAGGATGGTAGGAGTTTCATCTACCAGATTCCTGTCCTGGAACATGTGACCACAACACCCCATGGAGAGGACTGTAACACATGGGGCAGTGCCTGAAGCCCCTCTACATGCAGATGAGGCATCCCTAATATCTCAGGCCAAGGCAATAGAAAGCATTTGCTCATAGACTCCAACCCACCCCAAAATATATATATAAGATCCTGACACACGGAATGAAACACACAAGTTACTACATCAAGGACTGTCTGAGAGCTCTGTCTTATAGAGATGTAACACTTTTGGGAAGAGAATCCTCACCTGAAGCTTCTTTCATCACTGAAAGCTGCCCGAGCCCACCACAGTCACTTCCACCTTGGTGGCTCTGACCTTGGCTCTTAGCTGCCTGCTGGGCTCCACCAGCCTGCTGCCACATCACACCACACCAACTCTAGAGCACTGTGACTGAGGAAGAAGCCTGGCAGTTTGCCTTGATCTGATTCCCTTCCCCTTCCGAGGCCACTTCGGCCAGGCCAGAATCCCATAGATCTTTGCAGATAGCATCCAGTAAACACTCTCCCTCAGGGTTCAGGGAAGAGGCAAAAAGATTCTAAAAGTCAATGGTCCTCTGACCTCAACATGTACACTATGGTATTCATGAACAAACACCTACATACACATATACCAGCCAAAATGTAACAACAACAACAAAGGAAATCCCTTACCCCATTAGCAGTTAACTTACACACCATCTGGTGAAAGGACTCATGAGCCTCTCTTTTCTTCTGTCCATGAAGAAACATTTACATTCTGGGACCAGTCTTTTTTTTTTTTTAAGATTTATTTATTTATTTTATGTATGTGAATACAATGTCACTCTCTTCAGACACACCAGAAGAGGGCATCAGATCCCACTACAGATGGTTGTGAGCCACCATGTGGTTGCTGGGAATTGAACTCAGTACCTCTAGAAGAGCAGTCAGTGTCCTTAACTGATGAACCATCCCTACATCCCCAGACCAGTCTTGTATAGGATTCATACAAGAAATCACAGCTGCTGAGAGTTCAAAAGGACATTGTCCATGTCATGTCTGGAGGCCAGGATTCCACAACAGAAGTGTGTGTGTGTGTGTGTGTGTGTGTGTGTGTGTTTGTATATGAGTATGTGTATGTGTGCATATGTATGTCTGAGTGTGTGCATGCATGTGTATGAGTTCATGAGTCTGTGTATGAGTGTGAATGTGCAAGTGTATGTGAGTATATGTGTGTGTGACAGAGTGTATGTGAATATGTATATGGTGTGTGTATAATATGTATGTGAGTGTATGTGTGTGAGTATGTATATGAATATGTGTGTAAGTATGTGTTTGTGTGTATGTATGTGAATGTGTGTGTGTTGACATAGGTTCTAAGGTTGAACATTGTGCTGGTTGGCTTTTGTCACCTTAGCACAAACCTAGACATATTTCGGAAGAGAGAACTTCAGTTGAGAAAATGTCTCAACTAGCTTGGCCTTCTGTGCATTTTCTTGGCTGATGATTCATTTGGGAGGGCACAGTTCACTTGGGAGGCAGGATGATGGTCCTGGGTTCTCTAAGAAAGCAGGTCGAACAAGCCAGTAGGCAGCATTCTTCCATGGCTTCTGCATCACTTAACAGCCCTGAGTTCCTGCTCGGAATTATCCCCCTGGATGATGGACAACTGCAAGTGGTAAGATAAACAAATCCTTTCTTCTCCGATTTGTTTTTGTCATGGTGTTTGTCACAACAATAGAAACGTAACTAAGATAATTTTTAATTAGGTGACCAAGGATGACTTTGAATTTCTAACCTTTCTCCTTTTACCTCCAGAATGCTGGGATAAAAGCAGTAGACCACAGCTACTGTTATGCAGTCTTAAGCATTGAACCTAAAGCTTTATACATTTCGGAAACACTCCACCAACTGCACCAAGTACAGCAGCCAAAAGATGAGCCAGAGAGGCCGAGAGATCAGGAAACCAAAATGCCTGGAGTATATAGGGAAAAGTCTCTGGGCTATGCTTTCCCACATATCTATCATAAACTTCCTCCTCCACCATACCTAAGAGCAGTCATTTCCTTTCCTTTATATTTCTTTTTTTCATTCAACCATAAAACCATTATAGGATCACAGCATCCGCCCGGAAGGTTGACGACCACTGCTAATTCCAGCACTTCAGTGGTGGAGGCAGGCAGATCACTGAGTTTGAGGCCAGTCTTATCTACAAAGAGAGTTCCAGGACAGCCAGGGCTACACAGAAAAACCCTGTCTCAAGAAGAAGAAGGAGGAGGAGAAAGTGGAAGAGGAGGAGGAGGAGGAGGAGGAGGAGGAGAAGAACACTGACTGCTCTTCCAAAGTTCCTGAGTTCAAATCCTAGCAACCACACAGTAGGTTACAACCATCCATAATGAGATCTGACGCTCTCTTCTGGTGTGTCTGAAGACAGCTACAGTGTACTTAGATATAACAATAAATAAATCTTAAGGAAAAAAAAGGGAGGAAGAGGAGAAAGAGGAAAAAGAGGATGGGGAAAAAGATGAAAAAAGAAAAAGAGAGGGAAGGGGAGGAAGGAGGGAGGGAGGAAGGAAGGAAGGAAAAGAAAAAAAAGAGGAGGAAGGAAAACAACCCAAAAGTTACTCTGGTGCATTTTCAGCGGATGAGAATGAGTTATTCTGCACTGCTTCTCCTGAACAGAGCCTTTTGCAGCCTGCGTGTTTTGGCTTGTCGACATTTAGCCCTCTTACTCTTCCAAGGCTGTCTCTGGCCTGGGGTGTGCTAGGTCAAATTTAGGCTCCCTCATGACCGGTTGCTCTCTCTTCTCAGGTCCTGGGGGTTGCTCAGTTTTAGACATTCAGATCCCTCACAAGATGACACGTGATATACCCTTCTGCTATCCACCAAAGGGATCACTGTCCCCCTAAAACTCAACTTGAGGCTGATGAGGGGTGCTGCTCATCTGAAGGTGGGGCAGCCAGTATCTATTACCAGAGCTCCCTAGCAGACCTTGTGGACCGGGTGCCTGCCTCCCCTCAGCCCTGTGAGAAGCTCTCAGCTGGAGCTGTGCTCCACCTTGATTTCTTTCTGTGTCTTGCTAGCCTTGTTTCTCCTTCACTTTGCAGTTTCATGGAGCCTTTGTGAATTTCCAAAGCTCTTTCCTCTTCTCTGCTTGGAATAGAGTCTCTTATTTTACTGTTCTTAGTGCTTGGAGGTTGTTTCTAGTTCACCATTCATTAATCAATCTTTTTTTAATAACCAAAAAAAAGTGAATATATTTTGAAGTATTGGAAGACAGAAATACTTTAAATTCCAACTTTAAATTTTTCTCATTCTTTTTTTTTAATTATTTTTAAATCTTTTTTTACACTCCAGTCATTATCCCTCTCCTGGTTCGCCTCAGCCTCATCCCACTCCTCCCCTCCCCATCCCTCCTCATCCCTCCCCCACTTCCCGGTCTCCAAGAGGATGTCCCCACCACCCCCTACCTCATCAGGCCTCCCCACTTCCTGGTGCCTCAAGTCTCTCAAAAGTTATGCTTTTTGTGTTGTTGTTGTTGTTGTTTGGAGATAAGGTCTTACCCTTGAGCGAAGGATGGCCTGGCGTACACTATGTAACTCAAGTTGATTCTACAGCATCCTTAAATTTTTTTAATTATTATTATAATATTTATATGTGTGGGACTGTGAAAGGCAGCCTGTTTTCTGGTCGAGCTAGGTTTAAACTCCTGAGACCCAGTAGGTGTTCCTGCAAGGAACAGAAGGCAGTTTGCCACGCTCCCAGACACTAGGTTCCTGACATGAGGCCTCAGCTCTCCACAATTCTGTGGCCCCAAGTCCCTGGTATTCATTCTGTCTGGACTCCACCCCCACAGTTACCTGGCAACAGCCAGGTAAGCTCCTCCCCACAGTTACTTGGCAACAGCTTCTTGCCCCTCCTCTCTCTCTTAAGCTCTTACTCTTCCTGCTTGCTTCTCTCTTGCCTTCTTGGGCTCTTCTACCTTCCCCCCCTCTCTCCACATGGTCATGGCCGGCCTCTACTTCTCTACTGTCCCCTTCTCTTTGCCTTTCCCTGCCTCGCAGGCCTGCCCTGAGAAAGTGGGGTATGGTTTCACTCATCACAGCTCTTGGCCAACATTAATGCTTTAAAACCATGAACTGCCTCCTCTCATCTGGACCCGCTGTGCTGGAGCAATGGAGCAGGTCTTCCTCTAAAGAGCCGCGTCTAGTCTCCCACAGGAAACCTCTCTGCGCTTCCAGACACTGTCTCTGCCAAACCAAGCAACCGATTGAGCAAGCCAAGGACTCTCATCTCCATGGGATCTGGCGGGAGCTCCTCTCTGCCCCTGTCCCTTCGGCCCTGGGCTAGAGCCATCCTGAGAGCTCCCACCCAGCAGTGTGACGTCCAGCGGCATCTGCAATGTCCAACAGCTAGAACCTGCCGTCCCTGCCCTCCATGTGGCCTGGGGACCTGGAGCCCTCCCTACTCCCGCAGTTCCCCAGGGACCTCAGACTGTGTCTCCCCACCCCCTGAACGGAGTCCTGCGGCTTCCCACAGCCAGACGCCTGCCTGGGTGCAAGCAGTTAAACTCCCGGCATCCATCTCGCCCTGGCCTGATGCTGGTCACCATTTTAACCCACATATATGAATACACTGTCACTGTCTTCAGTCACACCAGAAGAGGGCATCAGATCCCATTACAGATGGTTGTAAACCATCATGTGGTTGCTGGGAATTGAACTCAGGACCTCTGGAAGAGCAGTCAGTGCTCTTAACCACTGAGCCATCTCTCCAGCCCTCTACAGCATCTTTTTTATGTTTTTGTTTGTTTGTTTGTTTGTTTGAGATAGGATCTTTATATGTACTCATGGTTGTTCTGGAATTCACTATGTTGACCAGGCTGATCTCAAACTCAAAAAACACTGGCCTACCCTTGTCTCCTAGTACTGGAATTCAAAGCAGGAGCAATCATGCCCAGCTTAATCTGCTTTCTTATACCCACCAAAGATGGGCCCTTAGTAAGAAAGAAAATGCTAATCTTGTGGAGTCATTTTCTCAATTGAGATTTCCTTATCCCAGATGACCCTAACTTGTATCAAGTTGACAAAACACTAGGCCGCACAATGGTTAGTGTTTATCCTAACCCTTGATACACAAATATATCACTATTAAACAAAACCTTTACTTTTTCTATTTATCCCCCAAGAACTCATATTAATATCACAATATAGAATGTGGTGCAGCTTTAAAAATCCCACAGTCTTTAAAATTTTCAACACTCTAAAAGCCCAAGTTCTCTCTCAAACCCAGTGTCACCAGGTCTAATGGTGCACACATTGATTCTAGCACTAGAAGGCAGAGGCAGATGGATCTCTGAGTCAAAGCCATCCTGGTTTACATAGTGACCAGGTCTACATAATGAGTTCCAGGACAGCCAGGACTAATTAGAAAGACCCTGTTCTGCCCCAAATTAACTTTTCAAACTTCCTTCAGAAATTTCACAAATCAGGCCCCCACCATCTGTATTTCTTCTGTCCATGTTGTTATCTTCCAGTTTCCCATAATAGCTCATTAAGCTTTGAGCACTCAATGGCTTTTTCAGCTCAAAATTCCAAGCTTCCTCCATAAACCTCCCCAAAACAACATGGTCAAGTCTATCACATGATACCCCATAATCCTGATATCAATTTCTCTGTTTGTTTTCTATTGATGGGATAAAACACCATAATCAGAAGCAATTTGGGGAAGAAAAGGCTTAGTTCACCTTACATCCTATAGTCCATCATAAAAGGAAGACAGAGCAGCAATTCAGGCAGCAAGTGAAGTATCAGCCATGGAAGTCAATCCAAATTCTAAAAGTGAAAAAGCAGGTTTACTGGGGCAGGTTCAATGATCTCAGAGAATGAAGCCAGAGAAGAAATCACCATGGAAACACAGAGAGAGAGGGGAACTGGGCAGGGAAAAGGAAGAGAGAGAGAGAGAGAGAGAGAGAGAGAGAGAGAGAGAGAGAGAGAGAGCGCTCTGGAATGGCCGCTGGCCCTTTATCTGGAACACACCTGGTGCACCTGGTGGTGGCATGTGATGACATAATAGCAGCTAGGTCCCTGGGGTCACCTGTATACAGTTAGCATTCCTTTAGGCTCTGCCCTACAGTTACCTAGCAACAACTGCTCGCCAAGTATGAAAGGACTGTTCAGCTTCTCTCCCTCCCTCCCTCTCTCTCTACCTCTCTTCCTCCCTCTTTCCCTTCCCCCTTCCCCTCTCATTCTCTCTCTTCCCTACATGCCACCAGCTTACCTCTTCCCCTCTTCCTCTTTCTTCTCTCTTCTTTCTGTCCTTCCCTCCCTCCCTCTCTCTCTACCTCTCTCCCTCCCTCTTTCCCTCCCCACTGCCCCTCCCCCTTTCTCTCTTCCCTACATGCCACCAGCTTGCCTCTTCCCCACTTCCTCCTTTCCTCTCTCTTCTTCCTGTACTTCTCTGTCCCCCTATCTTTGCCTCTACCCTCTTCTCCAGGTCCCCTTCCCCGGCCTGGCAATAAACCTTTATATTAGGTCTGTCGTATGGCCTGATTGTTCAGGGGACACCTTGGCTGGGCTGAGGTACTTCCCCCACCCCACCCCCGTTACACCACTGCTGTTTTTTAAAACACAGCACTAACAACCGGTTTACTTCCCATGGTTTGCTCGGTCTGCTTTCTTTTAACCACCCAGGACTACCTGCCACAGTGGGCTGGGCCCTCCCACATCAATCATTAACTTTAACTGATAGAGGCGTTTTTTTTTTTTTCTCAGCCAAGGATCTTTTCCACCTCAAGGAAGGCTCAGGGATACACTGGGGCGGGGAATACCCAGTGTAATCCCTAGCTGGCTAATAAAGACTTTCTATTGGCTTAAATCTGTGTCCTAGCTGTCTTCTCTGGTGGATACACCACAAGAGAAACAAAAGAAGATTGTCCAATATTTAATCTCTTCTTGTTCTGGAGGGTTTTTTTTATGTGTTTTTTAAAAAGTATATATTATTTTATGTGTTTAGGATACGTTGCCTGCATGTATGCCTGTATACCATGTACCTGAGAGGAGGACAGAAGAAGGACGATTCCGGGAACTGGAGTTACAGATATTTGTGAGAAATAGTGTGGGAGCTAAGAATCAAACCTAAGTCTTCCAGAAAAGAAACTACTTCTTTTGAATTACTTTTAAAAAATTATTTTTAATTATTGGTATGTATGTGTCTCTGTGCAGGTATGTGGGTATGAGTGCAGGTGCCACCAAAGGCCAGTCAGATGCCCCTTGAGTTCCATTTACAGGTGGTTGAGAGCTGCCTAAGGTGAGTGTGGGAGTCCAGCTTAGGTCTGCTGGAAGATTGGAATGTGCTCTTCACTGCGGAGCCATCTCTGTAGCTCTGTGCTGCAGCAGCTGTTGTTTTTGGTTGGTTGGTTGGGTTATTTTGTAGTTGGTTTTGGTTGTTTTCAGAAAGGGTCTCCAATGGAGCAGACTGGCCTTGAACTGATTCCCCTGCCACCTCCCAAGAGCTAGGAGTTCAGCTGTGAGCTCTCAAGAGCGGATTTCTTTGTTGTTCTTACTATACATTTCGCCATGTTTTTACTCTATCTTTTTTTTTCATTTATTTAAATGTGTGTGCATGTGTGATATCATGAACATACAGAAGTCAGAGGACAACTTCATAGAGTTGATATTTTTCCTTCCATCTTTACCAAGGTTCAAGAATCAACCTCAGGTCACTGGGCTCTACCCACTGATCCACTTCCATACATTCAGATAATTTTATTTATGTACTCATTATTTAATTTTTTTTCAGTTGTTTTCTTTTTTCCATTTTTGCCCTCTATCATACTCCTCTTCATTATACTATTAGTATCTCAACTTCATATTTGATGTGTTTATAAAAAGATAAAGAGAGAGGGTTCTATGGAGGAGTGGTATGGTATGGGGGAAAGGGGTGCCTTGGTGGGCCCATGCCAAGGCATCCCTTCCCTCTGAGGGACCAGCCACATGATGGTATAGTATAGAATAGAGTTTATTCAGGGCATGTGGAGGGGAGTTAAGAGGGTAGTAGAAGCAGAGAAAGGCAGAGAGAGGGAGAGAGTAGAGAAGTAGAGGCTGGCCATGAACATGTGGAGAGCAGGGGAAGGGGATAGGGAAGGAAGGCAGAAAGGGAAGAGTCCAAGAAAGCAAGAGGGAAGCAAGAGCAAAAGAGGGAGGAGGGGGAAAGCAGTCCCTTTAATAGTAAGTCAGGCCTACCTGGTTGTTGCCAGGTAACTGTGGGGTGGAGTTTAGACTGAATGCTAGCAATATTACTAAAGTTTTTTTTTAAGATTTAAAAGAAATTTATTTATACATTTGTGTGAGTGTATGCCATATGTGTATGGGTGCCCAGGAAGGCCTAAAGAGGATGTTAGATCTCTTATAGCTGGAGTTACAGTTGAGTATAAGGCCCTAACATGGGTGTACACTTTATGTGTATTCATTGCCCTCAAGTATTGTGGTGGTTTGAATATTCTTGGCCCAAGGAGTAGCACTATTAGGAGGTGTGGCCTTGTTGGAGGAAATGTGTCACTATGAGGGTGGGCTTTGAGAGAGTTTCCTCCTAGCTACTTGGAAGCCAGTTTTTTTTTGTTTTTTTTGTTTTTTCCTATTTGCCTTCAGAACAAGATATTGAACTCTCAGCTCCTCCAGCACCATGCCTGCCTGGATGCTGCCATGCTTCCTACCTTGATGATAATGGACTGAACCTCTGAACCTGTAAGCCAGTCCCAATTAAATGTTGTCCTTATAAGAGTTGCCTTGGTCATGGTGTCTCTTCACAGCAATATAAACTCTAATTAAAGCATGTATGTATGTGTGCCATATGAGTGCCCATGGAGGTCAAAAGAGTTATAAAATACTCTGAACTTATGGGTAGCTGGAATACCTTGTATGAGCTGGGACCTTGGCAAGAGCAGAAAGTACTCTTAACCACTAAACCATATCTCCAGCCACAGATTTATTCTCTTTCAATAATGCGTGTGTGTGTGTGTGTGTGTGTGTGTGTGTGTGTGTGTGTGTCCCTGCCCCCTGCCCACAGAAGTCAAAAGTGTTAAACTGGAGAAGGAGTTACACGGATTGTGAACCACTCAGTATGATTGTTGGGAATAAAACTGAAAGAGCAGTACCAATGAGTCATTTCTATAGCCTCATGGTTTTCATATTTTTATTTTTCATGTCGTATGTTATACTTATCTAATTCCACTTCCAAACTTTCTTGTTTCTTTGTTTGTTTTTTGCATTTTTTTTGTTTTTTGTTTTTGTTTTTTTGTTTTGTTTTGTTTTGTTTTGTTTTTGAGACAGGATTTCTCTGTGTAGCCCTGGCTGTCCTGGAACTCACTCTGTAGACCAGGCTGGCCTTGAAATCTGCCTGCCTCTGCCTCCCAAGTGCTGGAATTAAAGGCCTGCGACACCACTGCCCTGCTCATTTCTTGTTAAAATTTTTTTTCGTTTTGTTTTTGGAATTTTTTAAACTTTTTTTTGTCTTGTTTCTTTTTCTTTTCTCTTTTTGTAGTTGGAGAGGTTCTCACCATGTACCCCTGGCTGGACTCACACATAATAGAGATGGTTGTTCTGAGACGACAGGTGTGAGCCATTTGCTTGGTAGTCTTTCCTGAGAAAGATTCTCATATAGCCAGGCTGGACTCAAACTGAATTTGAACTCTTTATCCTTCCCTAACTTCCCAGATGTCATTGCTGGCATGAGCCTCCATGCCCTGGTTTACGTTTTTCCTAATGGTCTTTCCTCTTCCCTTACAGAACATTCTTCTCTCCCTTGGCCTTCTGTTCCTTCCTCATACTATTCCCCTCTCCCTGACTTCCACCCTTGTCACTACCATTCACTGTTTTCACATATATCCCAAATATTTTTAACCTCTTACCACACTCATCTTTCAGCTTTTCCATTCTCTATTTTATGATTTCTGATGATGTTAGTGGGTTTTCATTGATTTTGAATGTGTCTCAATATTATGGTTAGCTTCATGTTGATCCTCTTACAGAAATGTATTTTTTCTTCACTGGGTGGTACTGAGAATTGAAATCTCACAAGTAGGTTCCTCAGTGAAAAGACCTTTATATAAAACTGAGGCAATACCCAAGCTAACAGAGGGATAAGTCAATATAGAAGCAAGGTAACATGACTCCTCCAAAGAAGTCCTCAACTACTGAACTCAAAGATACTAAAATAAGTAAAAACGCAGGAAGAAGAGGTCAAAAACTTATTAGAAAAAAAATGATCAATGCCCTCAAAGATGATACAAACAAGCAGATGACTTCAAGCCAGGACCCAGAAAGGAAAGGTAGTAACAGGGAGGGAAAAAGCTCAGAAGATGGATGAGAAATATGGATCAAAAAGGTCAGCAACATGGAAGAAAAGAATTGACAGGAACTGGAATTTGAACAACAAAAAAAAATTAAAATGTTGGAAATGAAATGAATCAAATGAAAAAAAAAATAGAGTGAAAAGAATTAACATTAATCTTGACCAAGCTGAGGTATATCAGGCCTGGAGGGCAATGTCAAAGAATGTTACACTCAAACAGCAAGGAAGGAAAAGTTACTGCCCATCACCAGAGCTTCCAGGACTCTGAGATGTGATCAAGAGACCAAAGCTAAGAGTTCATAGGATAGAAATGGAGCTGAAATAAAAACCTAGACATGGATAATCTATTCAACGAAATTATAGTAAAAATCTAGAGAAAGAAATGGACATCAGAAGACAAAAGGCATTTAGAACTGCAGGTATACGTTACCAGAGTTGGGCAAGGTGTAGGGAGAGACATGCTTGTGAGAATGTTAACTGCTGCTGTGACAGAAGCTGGCAAGGAAGTTCCTCAAAAGTTAAAATAAGCCAGGCATAGTAACATACTTCTGTAATCCTAGGACTGAAGACAGAGCAATCAGGAGTTCAAGCTCATTCTCGGCTACGTAGTGAGTTTGAGCCTGTGTTATATGAGACCATGTATCAAAAACAAAACACAATTAAAAGCAGAACTGCCATCGGACCCAGTTATACAGTCCTTGGTCCACACCTGAAGTGTCTAAGTCAACAGTCCACACGTACATCCATGTTAACGGCTGCACCACTCACACCAGCAAGGAAGCTGAACCATCCCAGAGGTCCACACACAGATGAATGGGTGAAGAAAATGTGGCTTATAAACAAAAGGGAATGTTTTTCAGCTGTAAAGGAAAATGAAGTCATACATTTGCGGGGAAAATGGATGGGACTGAAAATAATTATGTCAAATGACATAAGACAGACTCAGAATGGCACATACCATGTGTTTCTTCTCATATATATCCAAATGTGTGTGTGTGTGTGTGTGTGTGTGTGTGTGTGTGTGTGTGTGTATACAATAAAGGTAGAATGGAGACCATTAGAGAGGATAAAGACATCATAACAGTGAGGAGGTGGGGAGAGAGAATAATGGAATTCATATGACGTGAGAGTGGAGGGTAACTTCAGAGGGAGAACAACAGCATGACGGTCAAGGGGAGGGCAGCACAGGGAGCAGGGTGTGAGAAAGAGGTGGAATGACACAAATGCACATCAGTGCTATATATACTGTATTAATATAATGTATAATAATGTCATAATGAAGCCTAAAACTTTGTGTGTTAATATAAGAAAAAAAATTTAAGTTTTTAAACCCAACAATTAGAAAGTTTTAGGAAAAGGAAGATCAGAAGTTTAAGATCATCTTCAACCACATTGTATGTTCAAGGTCAGCCTGCCCTACATGAAAGTTTGTGTCAAAAGAAAAAAATGGGAGTGGGGACAGAGTGTAGAGAGCTAGCTCAACAGTGAAGAGCACTCTCCGCTCAATCATGAAAACTGGCATTCAGACCTCAAACCTCATGGTAAGGCTGCACACAAATACCTGCTACTCCAGCCTCAATGAGGTTGATGACCTATTTTGGCATCCCTGTGTGCTTACATACACACACACAGACACAGACACATACTAAAAGAAACATTTTTAAAAATTAAAGAACAAAAGAGAGTTGGAGATGTAACTCAGTGGTAGAACTCTTGCCAAGACTGTGGTGCTGTGCACCTTTAACACCAGCACTCCCTATCTCTGTAGTTCCAGGCAGTCAGGGTTACATAGTGCAGGGAGGAAGGAAGGGAAGAAAGGAAGGAAGGAAGGAAGGAAGGAAGGAAGGAAGGGAGGAAGGGAGGGAGGGAGGGAGGAAGGAAGGAAGGTTGGTTTAAGCCCTAGCATTGAAATAAAAAAGAATAAAATCATAAACTCAAATCATAATCTTAGGAAACTTTTTTAACATTTATTTATTTATTTTATGTATATGAGTACACTGTAGCTGTACAGATGGTTGTGAGTCATCATGTGGTTGCTGGGAATTGAACTCAGAACCTCTGCCGGCTCTGGGCCTGCTCGTTCCGGCCCCGCTCACTCCGGCCCAAAGATTTATTTATTATTATATGTAAGTACACTGTAGCTGTCTTCAGACACACCAGAAGAGGGCGTCAGATCTCATTACAGATGGTTGTGAGTCACCACGTGGTTACTGGGATTTGAACTCAGGACCTCTGGAAGAGCAGTCAGTGCTCTTAACCACTGAGCCATTTCTCCAGCCCAGGAAACATTTTCAAAATACATACTTGATACTATATTTTTTTACTTTTATTTTTAATTGATTTTTTTCTATTCTTTTGGTTGTTGTCTTCCTCTTCCTTTTCTCCCCCCGCCCCGCCTCCTCCTTCCTAAGAAAGGGTTTCTCTGTGTAGCCCTGGCTGTCCTGGAACTCTCTGTGTAGACCAAGCTGGCCTCAAACTGAGAGAACTCCCTGCCTCTGACTCCTGAGTAGAGTGATTAAATGCATGTGTCGCACCTCGCCTGACTTTTTTACCATTCTTTAACACAGGGCCTCCCTGTCTCCCAGAATGTCCTGAAAGTCACTGTGTAGCCAGACAGACTTCAGATATATACCAAACATCTTTTCTCTATCTCCTAAATGCAGGCATTACCTATACCACCAAGCCTGTTTGATAGAGTATCAATTTTGATTTTGCTTCTTGTTTTGTTGTTGGTGGTTTTGTTGGTTGGTTGATTTTTAAACAGAGTTTCATTATGTACCCCTAGCTGGCCCAAAAGTGGCTTTGTAGACATATGAGTGATTCCATCAGAGAACACGAAAGGACACTCTTAAAACTGAATCGAACATATATATTGCTGGCTAGCAGCTACACAGGAACTTGCCTAAGTCATGCAGCAAAATCCACATTCTGGAGTGCACAAAATCCACATTCTGGTTGGCACAGTTTGGTTAACAAGAATAGTTATTTCTGACCATGGCTAAATGTTCTCTAATTATCCCTGACTGATTGGCATAGAAACAACTACTTCTCCGAGAGCCATACAAAGACCTCCTTGTCTCATAAATGGGAGGTCCAATCTTCCTCAATTTTGAAGAACAACCTCAGCTAACAAGCTGGGCTTCCAGATGGAGAGTAGAATTTTCTATATGGGCAAGGTCTTTATGTACTTGAGCACTGATTTCCTTAAAGTTTTAATTCCCCATAACTAGAGCTGAGATTTTAATGGTGGTGGAGACTGCGATGCCTGCCCCCACCAACAGAGGAATAAGAAGCAGGATAACTCACCACATCTGGGGAAGCCCAGAATCAAGATTAAAATAGATCCTGCTCTCTTCTCCATCACAGACAAGCATCTGTGGTATGACGTACACAAAATGCAACGGAGTGGGGTTCTCTTCAAGGCAAACAATTCAGATGTACAATTGATTGAGCTCTGAGAGCAAGCAAACCAGGTAGTCTCCGGGGTCTGGAAATAAACTCCTGTGCCATTTCTGGGGTTAACCTGCTGGCTATGGCTACAGGAATCTGCATAGAGGGAACTAAGAGGTGTGTTAGTGACATTAAGCAGGTATCCTTTCCTTGGAGAGCCCCGAGGTTTAGCTTAGGTTGGTCAAATTTACAGTTGTCAGGATTAGAACAGTAGCTTATTGTTTGGTTACTATCAATCCCAATATAATATAGGGGTTTGAGGTCCAGGCATAGACAGCAGTCCTGACCTATGTCCTGTTGAGGATGGTTAAGGAACTGATAAACCATTCTTAGCATTCTGAGGAACTGTCTTCCATAGGCATAGATTTTTTTGCAACCTACTTTCAATAAGGGTTCAACCTCTCCCGTAGCCTGCCACCCAGCAGAAGTAGTGAAAGAGAAAATTTATTAGAATATGGGGGAAGTGGACCTGTTCAACAATAGTTCTTTGGGGACGAGCTCGATCTTCTTTGGCAATAGTTCAGTCCCATAGCAAACACCAAATCCGATTCAGCAGCTGCAGACCAGTCCTCTAGGCAGGCAGGCATCACACAGGAACCAGTAGCTTCAGCCCGGTCCTCTACTCAGACACCAGGCATGAACCAGCAGCTGTAGTTCAATCCAGAAGGAACCACAAGGTTCACCAACCAGCCTGAGGCAAAGCTGCAGAAGCAGCAAGCTGTCACAGGAACACTCACCACCAGTTCTTCCGTGAGTTTCTTTCAACGGTGTTGTTACCACAAGTTGAGCTCAACAACACTATGTAAGGAGAGCAAATGCATGGGTGTCATTAGGGAAGAATGGTGAGGCAGAGCAAACTAAACCAATGCTCAGTGCTCCTCTGCCACTGTCTGTGGGGTCATATCATCACGGGTCCTTTCATGTGTGTGCTATAGCAAAACATCCTTTCACCTGCGTCTGCTTCAGGAAAAACATTCTTTCACATGTCTGCTTTAGCAAGATATCTTTTCCCCTGTGTGTCCCAGAAAAACATCATTCAAAGAAACTAAGTTTCCACTTCAGGGTTCCACTGCTACTTCACTTTCATGCCCTGGGTTACTGAAGACATTCCTAGGTAAACTGGGCTTATCACCTTAGGAGCTCATTTCCCAGGGGTTTCACAATAGGCAGGTTTGGGCTGATGGGCTGGAGGACTCTAAGTGCCAGACTTTTTTGATAGTAAATTTGTTGTCTAGGTCTAGACCACTGATACATAAGCTGACTCCCCAGGTTTTACTGGTTTTTCAATAAAGACTTTTGGCTTTCTACCAGGCCCTAACCTTTATGGGTATGGGATTGCATTGCCTGTGGCAGTCAGTTGTGATGGTCCCATTTTTTGGACTCTGAATGGATCCTAGGAATGAATGTGCTCAGGAAAGCCCAGTTTCACAACCCAACTTAGCACAGTGGTATTCTGCTGGCTCCTGGCAGCTTGAGGAGTTGTCAGCTAGGCAGGCATGGTACTAGATAAGATTAGAGCCCTTTCTCTTCCCCTGTGTGCCCTCAGCCCCAGTAGGATGTTCCTCCTCTGGAGAGAACAGAGCATCTGCTAGTAGTCTCTGGACATAATAGTTTTCAGAAGTCTACCTGGAATGTGGGTTGGGTCGCAGTGGATAGACTGGCTATGTGCTCCCTAACACCTCACCCCATCCCACTCCCACACACACTTTTTTAAATTTTCAGACCCAGGGTCATGTTGAACAGTAAAATCATGCCAGGAAGCTTGGTAAGGTAGAACAGGTTGAGACCTGGAGACTCAGTGAGTACACACCTAAGACTTAGGCCACTCCCCTAAGATTCCTGGCCTGGAACACATGCCACATTCCTTACATAAGGAAATGTGACCTGTGGTCACGTAGACCCAGAACAGAATTCTCCAAGCTAATGGGAACCTAAATGCCCAGAGGGCTTAGCCAATAAGCTTCTCTTCCCAGATATTTCTCCCTGCAAAAGGTATTTAATCTCAGGTTCTCCCTGAGAAGTGGTTATGGTACAGTATGCATCTATTTTCCACCATGACCAGCCAATAAACTGTTTAGAACCATGGACTGTCTCTTTTATCAAGATCCACCATGGAGAGCCATGGAGAAGGCGTTTGCCTCCAGAGCTGATGCTTAATTCTCCTGTAGAAGGCCTCTCTACGCTTCCATCCTGTCAGCCAAGCTAAGGACAATCACTGATCAGACAAGCCAGATCTCCCCTTTCCCCCAGCCCCAGGCTAGACAGTCTCCAGCCCTCATGCCCCCAACTTCATTCTTGGCTCTTCTGAGGCTCCCAGCAGTACCTTGATGTCCAAGAGTCTGAGAACCCCATGGCCCCAGCCTCATCGCAGGCCTGGGGACCCTGGAACCAGTTCCTGCCTTCCCACATCTCAGACCGAGTTTTCCCACCCCTGGAATGGTATCTCAATGCTTCTTTACAGCAACCCACCATGGCAGTCAAACTCCCTGAGTTTTGCCTCTGAGTGGTCACGCCCTGAGGCAGGCCAAACTTGGATCCACAGGGTCATAGTTCATGAGGGTTTGGGGTCTTTTCTACAGGGAGACAAAGAAGACAAAAAATAGAACCATCATAATCATAGGATCCCTATCGGTCTTATCTTTAGGGAGTTAGAGGACCTGGTCATGACACATCTGTTGTCATCTTCCGTAGTCTCCTTTAGCTGGATCTGGTGGATTCATCTGGTGACACTTCATGGACCTTTTTATGTTGGCTCTGGGTCTGAATCTTCTTTATCCATACAGTCACCAGGCCAGGACTTGTGGGCAAGCTCACAAATGGGTAAGGCCGCAGACTCTCAAATTATCTGATAAATAGGCCTCTGGACCTATTATAAGGCCTGCAGGGTTTGAGGAAGGCACGGTTAGTCATTTCTGCCTTATAAATTTTTGAGTTTAGGGAAGAGTAAGAGTGTGGTGGTCTGAATATGCTTGGCCCTTGGGAAGTTCTACTATTAGGAGGTGTGGTCTTACTAGAGGAAGTGTGTCACTGTGTAGGCAGGCTATGAGGGCTCTTAGTGCTCAAGCTCTGTCCAGTACAGAAGAGTCCATCTCTTCCTGGTTGCCTTCCGACCAAGATGTAGAAATCTCAGTTCCTCCTCCAGCACCAAGTCTACTTGCATTCAGCATTGCTTCCTGTAGTCAGTGCTTCCTACTGTGATGATAATGGACTGAAATTTTGAAATTGTAAGCCAGCCTCAATTAACTGTTTGTTGTCCTTTATAAGAGTTGCCTTGGTCTTGATGTCTCTACACAGCAATAAAACACTAACTAAGGCAGAAGCTGGTACTAGGGACTGAGGTATTGCTGTAATAGGCCTGACCATGCTTTTGTTTAGAGGAAAGTGGATTTGGGGACTTTGGATTTGGAAAGCCATGGAATGCTGTGAGACTTTATCAGCCCTCTTAATAGGAACATAGAAAGACATTGGTGCTGAGGGTGATTTGAACAGTGGAAATTGTTCTTATGATATTTTGGTAAAGAATAATAGTGCTTTTGCCCTTGTCTGAAGAGTCTGCCTGAGGCTAAAGTGAAGAGAATCCGATTAATTGCATTGACAAAGGATGTTTCAAAAAAGTACAACATAGACTTTGTCCTCTGGTTTACTCTCACAAAGAGCATTTTGATCAAGCATAGCAGACTTAGAAAGGAAAAATACAGACTGTATGGTTCAAGTTTAAAGGGGAACCAGGAAGTGCAATGGAACTAAATACTGTGTTCAAGGATAGAATTAAGGGAGTGGTGACCTCTGGCCAAGATCCCACCCAGCTAAGCTTATTGTTTATGTGTTTGTAGTTGAACAAGTATAGTTATATCATGTTAGGCATTATTACCTGGTTATTGTTTTCATTAGGACTTTTAAACTAGAATGAACTACAATCCCAAAATAGAGACCACACTTGTGATCCAGATCTCAAGACTAGAAGACACAGGCTTTTAATTTGGATATTGACATAGGATGACACAAGCTTTTGATCTGAATCTTGAATCATAGTGGCTATGAAAAGCTTAGGTCCAGGCATGGTGGTACACAACTTTTAATCCCAGAACTCAGGAGACAGAAGCACACAGATCTCTGAGTTCAAAGTCTACAGGGCAAGTTCCAGGACAGCCAAGCTTAGTCAGTGAAGGACTTGGAAAACAGAAAGCTGATGATAATGTAATAGAACAAGAGAGCCATGTTTCAGCTCCAACAACCTGCAGAATTCAAAAGCCTCAGTCATGTGGCTCTGGCTTTAGAGTCAAGGATAGAAGGGGTTACTGGAACAGTTGATGCTGGTTTGCTGGAGCTAAGAAATTAGTACTGATTAAGAAAAGACCAGCATCACTGAGGAGAAATCTTCTGGGAAGTGTTTTCTGAGAGCACAGAGGCTGTGTTCCAGAGATAGCCACGGTTGTACCTTGTGCTGTGACTGGACTTGGTACTGTGTAAGAGTCACCCAGGTGGTACTGGTTTGAAGGCATGAAGGGGTCATGAAGAGCAGCTGAGGCTCGGCACTGTGAGAGGCCATGGAAGGACATTGGTGAAGGTGCAACTTTGGTTGCAATTGATGGCCCAGGACTGAAGGGGTCATGCATAGGAGTTGAGGCTTGGCACCATGAAAAGAGCCTATGAGAGGCTATTGGTGAAGCCTAGTTACAGTGAAAAACCTCAGCATGTTGATGATGTCAGTACCAAGGGATGACCACCAAGAATAGCAGTAGCAGTGGAGTGGCTCAACAAGAGCCTAGAGTGCTACAGAGGGCAGAGCTGGAGAAGTGACCAAAGCCCTTTAGAGGAGCCCAGATGATCATATGTGGATCTAAGACATTAGAACAAGAAGCTATGAAGTTGAAGTTGCCTTGGTGACCCCAAAATGTTCTAGATGCCAGAGATGTGGGATACTTGATGAAGAAAGCTGCTAACAGGAAGAAGAACCAGTCCAAGAGGATGAAGTTTGTTGTAGTCAACAAAGATGAAGCTGGAGATCTAAACATCACTTTGACATCAAACATGGAGATGCAGTGATTGTAGTTTTCCCAGCTGCTTTTTGGTGTTGCTTTGGTCCAGTATTTCCTCACTATGACATTTTTGAATAGTTATGTATAACCTGTGATATTGGGAATGTGATCTGCTTTCTAATTTTGATCTCTTAGGATATTATACTTAAGTGATTGGATGAATCTCAGAAGAGACTTTGAATTTTGGAGTTTTAACATTGTTGAGACTGTTATAGACTATGGGACTTTTGAAGTTGGACTCAGTGTATTTTGCTAGGTGTGGCTCCCATTGGCTCATATATTTGAACAAGCCAGCCAGGAAGTGAAATGTGGTGGTTTGAATACCCTTGGCCCATCGGAAGTGCTACTATTAGGAGGTATGTCCTTGTTGAAGGAAGTAAGTTTCTGTGTAGACAGGCTATGAGGGTTCCTAGTGCTCAAGCTCCTCCCAATACAGAAGAATCAGTAACTTCTTGGCTGCCTTTAGATCAAGGTGTAGAAATCTCAGTTCCTCCTCCAGCACCATGTTTGCCTGCACGATGCCATGCTTCCCACTACCATGCTTCCTGGCCTGCTGATAATGAACTGAACCTCTGAAACTGTAAGTCAGCCCCAGTTAAATGTTGTCCTTTATAAGAGTTGCCTTGCTCATGGTGTATCTTCATAGCAATGGAAACCAATACAGAAGGGAATCTCCCAAATATGATTTCAAATGGGGTGAAATGTAACTTCTTGGCACGGTGTAGCTGTTTCACAGTCACAGAGAACTGGGTACACCTGGAAGGAGAGCTGGGGATGAAAGAGAACGGACAGAAGAGAGATATAACGAGCCAAGACAAAGTTCTTTCAGATCAAGGATCAAAGTTTAATGTTCAGCTCTGAATATGTAGGGGAAAAAACCCTAAGACCCTTTGTTTCAGCTGGACTGAGTTGCAAAGTGAGCTCAGTAGGCAGTCAGCTCCTCAAGGCTCTGGCAGGAAAATGCAAAAGTGGTGAGGCCAGGAGCTAGCCCCAGCCAGGTTGTAAAAACCATTGGAAGTTTTGCCAACTCAAGCCTGGGGCAAAGGGTACAGTATGGGGTGCACCTGGCCCTTGGGAAGGCAAAAGTGAAAAGTCACTTGAATTTCTGCTGGTTTTAAGGACATATTTAGCTAAAGTCTCCATTAAGAACCTGTTTATCCTTTTTTTCCACTCTCAAACTCTGCAGTCTACAGGTACCATGTACTTTCCAATCAACATTTAGGATCTTTGTTAGATTTGGGGAAATGTTGACATTAAGATGTCATTATATTTAAAAATTACTTTTCAGGGATGGAAGTCTCCCTGCCGCATTTGCACTAGGGAGCCAGGTGGCTCCACAACCTTCTGTGCTTAGCCCACCAGGAAATAGTGATGTCCCAGCAGTGCTTTCACTTCTGAGTGCAGAGATGAGGTCTCCACCTTCTCTCTGGAGGGGAACAGCTAGGAATGCATGATCAGTGGAGCAGCTGAAACGGAAGTCTTCCTGCCACCATTTGCCATGCCATTTGCATCGGGGAGAAAGGAGGGTTCACAGCTTTCTGTGCATGGCCCGCCAGGAGAGAGTGATCTCCCAGCAGTGCTTTCACTTCTGAGCACGGAGGTGAGATCTCCACCTTCTCTCTGGAGGGGAAAAGCTAAGAGCTCACAGGCATACAATCAGTGGAGCAGCTGGGACAGAGGTCTTCAGGCTGCCATTTGCACCAGGGAGCCAG
Organism: Tokudaia tokunoshimensis; assembly: GCA_036184795.1. NCBI lineage: Eukaryota > Metazoa > Chordata > Mammalia > Rodentia > Muridae > Tokudaia > Tokudaia tokunoshimensis. The sequence continues at coordinate 68,904,792 of BTHU01000011.1, forward strand.
GCAGCTCCACAACTTTCTGTGCACAGACCCTGCTAAAAGAAAGTTGGTCTCCCAGGAGTGCAGACACAGGCTTACAGGTCCATAGGATGGACAAGTTCCAGTCAGAGACAGCAAGACCAACTAGCACCAGAGATAACCAGATGGCCAAAGGCAAACACAAGAACCCTACCAAAAGAAACCAAGTCTGCTTGGCAACATCAGAACCCAGTTCTCCCACCACAGCAAGTCCTGGATACCCCAACACACCGGAAAAGCAAGAGTTGGATTTAAAATCGTATCCCATGATACTGATAAAGGGCTTCAAGAAAGACTTAAATAACTCCTTTAAAGAAATTCAGGAGAACATGGGTCAACAGGCAGAAACTCATAAAGAGGAAATACAAAAATCCCTTAAAGAATTACAGGAAAACACAAACAATCAAGTGAAGGAACTGAACAAAACCATCCAGAATCTAAAAATGGAAGTAGAAACAATAAAGAAATCACAAAGTGAGACATCTCTGGAGATAGAAATCCTTGGGAAGAATTCAGGAGTCATAGATGCAAGCATCAACAACCTAATACAAGAGATAGAAGAATCTCAGGTGCAGAAGATACCATAGAAAGCATTGACTCAACAGTCAAAGAAAATGCAAAATGCATAAAACTTGTAACCCAAAACATCCAGGAACTCCAGGACACAATGAGAAGACCAAACCTAAGGATTATAGGTATAGAAGAGAATGAAGATTTCCAACTTAAAGGGCCAGTAAATATCTCCAACTAAATTATAGAAGAAAACTTCCCTAACCTAAAGAAAGAGATGCCAATGAAGATGCAAGAAGTCTACAGAACTCCAAACAGACTGGACCAGACTAGAAAGTCCTCTCGGCACATAATAATCAAAACACCAAATGCACTAAACAAAGAAAGAATATTAAAAGCAGTAAGGGAAAAAAGGCAAGTAACTTATAAAGGCAGACCTATCAGAATTACACGGGACTTCTCACCAGAGATGATGAAAGCTAGAAAATCCTGGGCAGATCTCATACAGACTCTAAGAGAACACAAATGCCAGCCCAGACTACTATACCCAGCAAAACTCTATCACCATAGGTGGAGAAACCAAGATATTCCATGGTAAAACCAAATTTACACAATATTTTCCACAAATCCAGCTCTACAAAGGATAATAGATGGAAACCGCCAACACAAGGAGGGAAACTACACCCTAGAAAAGGCAATAAAGTAATCTTCTTCCAACAAACCCAAAAGAAGATAGCCACACAAACATAAAAAGAACATCAAAAATAACAGGAAGCAACAATTACTATTCCTTGATAATCTCTTAACATTAATGGACTCAAATCCCCAGTAAAAAGACATAGACTAACAGAAATATTTTTCATGTAAATCTTCAATTTTATCAGAAAATGTTTGTAATTCCTCTTTCAATTAATTTAGTAATTTTTTTATGTCTACCATTTTATCTGCATTATTTTTCATTATACTCTTCAATTTTAACATGTTTTTCTATATATTTCTTCTATTTTATCAGAAATGTTTTCCATGTAAATCTCTGATTTTATCACAAAATATTTTTAATTCCACCTTCAATTAATTTAGAAAGGTTTTTTATGTCTACCGTTTTATCTGTATAATTTTCCATGAAATAGTCAATTTTAACGTGATTTTCTATATATTTCTTGAATTTATCAGGAATATTTTCCATGTAAATCTTCAATTTTATCTGAAAATGTTTATAATTCCACGTTCAATCAACTTAGAATTATTTTTATGCCTACCATTTTATCTGTATAATTTTCCATGATAATCTTCAATTTTAACATTTTTCTATATATTTCTTCAGTTTTATCAGAAATATTTTCCACGTAAATCTTCAACTTTATCAGGAAATGTTTATAATTTCACTTACAATCAACTTAAGAATACTTTTATGCCTACCATTACTATACCTATATAAAATTTTCCATGATAATCTTCAATTTTAACCTGTCTTTCTACATTTTTCTACAATTTTATCAGAAATATTTTCCACGTAAATCTTCAATTCTATCATAAAATGTTTCTACTTCCTTTTTTAATTAATTTAGCAGTTTTTTATGTCTACCACTTTACTCTTTAATTTTCCATGAAAATTGTCAACTTTAATGTGTTTTTCTATATATCGCTTCTATTTTATCAGAAATATTTTCCATGTAAATCTTCAATTTGATCATAAAATGTTTTTACTTCCTTTTACAATAAAAGAACAGATTTTTCAAAAAAAAAGAAAGAAAATTAAAAATTACTTTTCAATGTTAAAAATAAAAATTCCCAGGATTGGTGGCTGGAGAGATGGCTTAGCGGTTAAGAGCACTGACTGCTCTCCCAGAGGTCCTGAGTTCAAATCCCAGCAACCACATGGTGGCTCACAACCATCTGTAATGGGATCTGGTGCCCTCTTCTGGTGTGTCTGAAGACAATGTACTCAAATACATAAAAACAAATAAATCTTTAAAAAAAAAATTCCCAGGATTATCCAAACAAACAAACAAAAAAAGATGGAGCCATTGTTAGACCCCACCCAGAGGGGTCTAGGAGTCAACACTTAAAGGAGTTTCTTGATGACCACTAAGGCTGTCTCCCTTCAGGTATCATAGGCTTCCACCTATTTAGAGAAGGTGTTTATGAAACAAACAAATACTTAGAGCCAAGAACTGTGAGGTTTATTTTTGTAAAGTCAACTTCCCAATATTCTCTGGGGTGCTTCCTCAGGCGTCGATTCTGTCTGGGCCTTTTCTTTCTCCTTTGGGGTTTACTTGTGTAGAAGTGGTATGTCCAGATACAATATTTTTGACAAGATTATCTAAAGGGATATAATATCTGAGCCTGATTAACTTGGCAGTTTTGAATGTCCCCAGATGGTTGGCCTGCCTGGTGGAGTTTGATTACCATCTATCTTCCTGTAGAGACAGGGAGTACATGTCTCCCACCCAACAAGAACCACTGCCCATTTGTCTCCTGCTTGGCATCTTTTCTGTTTGCCTATGGTTTCTTCCTATGTGCAGGTTGGCACTAGAGCAATTTAGGTAACAAAGATCTGAAGAGGCTCCTCAGGTTCCAGGGCCTCATTCTGGATGGCCAGGTATATGTCCTTGGGTATATTCCCTTGGGCCTCTGGAGATTTTTCTTTTTAATGCCCTTTTTAGAAGACAATGGCTACCTCTTTTGGCAGCCATATGGCCTGTAGTAAGACCAGAAATTATATGTTTTTAATTTTCCTTTCCACCTGATCCTTCTCCCTATAGAGGGTCCAATGAACGTGGGTTATACTGTCTGTGTAAATAGTAATGGCTTTGCCCATTCCCCAGCAAAGTGGATTAAGACCAGGAACTGAATCCTTTGGTGTTGCAGTCCCTCAGCTTAGAGACTGGGCCCACATTTGTCGAGGTAATATTTTGTACAATGTATGGAAAATTTCACCTGTCAATAAAAAAACCTTTGGCCAATGAGCTGAGGCAAGATAAGAAGGTGGGACATCCAGTTGGAAGAGATTGGATTTCTGGGATAGAGACAGGCAGGCGTTGGGGAAGATTTGCCTTGAAACAGAGAAAATGACAGAACGTAGAATAAAAACAAACAAAACAGGTAATTGAGATATGACCTAGTCAGGGGACAGAGCCAAAACTACTAGCCTCAAAATTTATTCATATATAGAAGTCTCAGAGTTATTATTTCCAGGAACTTATACACAGGTGATATGCAGGTGGGAAAGCAGTTACACACATTGTCCTGTCCAAGGCAACAACTGTGGCCGTGGCATACCTGACTCCATCTTGAGCAAAACTGCTTCTATCAGTGTACAGTGTGTCTTCTGCTTCTCATACCAGGACATCCGTTAGATCAGGTCTGACCAACTGGACGGTATCAATTACTTCTAGGCAATTATGGAGGCGCCCTGCTGGGTTATTGTCTAGCAGTTCTATCATCTATCATCTAGCTGGATTGATAGCTGAAGTTTTAAAGAATCAGATATAGGGTTGTTCCAGGAGAAGTGCTTGATAATATGTTATTCAGACCTTCAAAATCCACCTTTCTGAGGTACTCATCAGGAAGTCTCTACGGAATGTGGAGTTGTTAAGAACATTTCTTGGCCCAAAGTCAATTTGTCAGTTTTGTTTATTAGCAGGGCTATAGCAGAAACTGCATGCAAACAAGCCAGATATACTGGCTGATTTTGTGTGTCAACTTGACACAAGCAAGATTCATCAGAACAAGTCCTCCTCTAACATTGTACTGGCTGGTTTTGTGTCAACTTGACACAGGCTAGAGTTATCACAGAAAAAGGAGCTTCAGGTGAGGAAATGCCTCCATGAGATCCAGCTGTAAGGCATTTTCTCAATTAGGGATCAAGGGGGGAGGGCCCCTTGTGGGTGGTGCCATCCCTGGGCTGGTAATCTTGGATTCTATAAGAAAGCATGCTGAGCAAGCCAGAGAAGCAAGCCTGTAAGAAACATCTCTCCATGGCCTTCGTATCAGCTCCTGTATCCTGACTTGCTTGAGTACCAGTCCTGACTTCCTTTGGTGATTGAACAGCAGTGTGGATGTATAAGCTGAATAAACCCTTTCCTTCATAACTTGCTTCGTGGTCATGATGTTTGTGCACGAATAGAAACCCTAAGACAAATATGGTGTCCGTTGTGCTAAAGCCTGGGGGTCTCTTACATTTGAACTCACAGAGATACACCTATTTCTACCTCCAGAGCAGGCTGGCATCAGAAGGATGCACCACCTTGCCTAGCTTGATGCATTTTTTTAAAGAAAATATTCCTGTAAGAGTGCTTGTCTAGGTGGCTGGAGAGATGGCTCAGCCCTTAAGAGCACTGATTGCTCTTCCGAAGGTCCTGAGTTCAAATCCCAGAAACCACATGGTGACCCAAAACCAGCCGTAATGAGATTTGATACCCTCTTCTGGAGTGTCTGAAGACAGCTACAGTGTACTTAGTTATAATAATAAATAAATCTTTTTTTTTTTAAAAAAAGAGTGCTTGTTTAGGGGCTGGAGAAATGGCTCAGTGGTTAAGAGCACTGATTGCTTTTTCAGAGGTCCTGAGTTCAATTCCCAGCACCCACATAGTGGCTTACAATCATCTCTAATGGGATCTGATGCCCTTACCTGGTGTATTTCTGAAGACAGCAACAGTGTACTCACATGCATAAAATAAATAAATTTTAAAAAAAGAGTGCTTGTCTAGGCCTTAAAAATTAGGTAAACATGTATAAGGTAGTTTATGTAATGATTTTAAAGCAGTGGATCTCAACCTGTGAGTCATGACCCCTTCGGTTATCAAATATTAGGTTAACTGTAACAAAATTACAGATATGAAATAGTTCTCTCCTACCATGTCCTGCATGGAGACTGAACTCAGGCATTAGGCATGTCAGTGCCTTCACACACCAAGACTTCTTGCTCCCCCTTTTTATTAATGCTTTTGTATGTATGATCTGTCTATGAAAAGAATAAGATGTTGAAGTCACCCATTATTTTTGTAACCATACCTACCTGTCCCCTTTTTTCTAAAATTAAAGCTATATTTGTAATTATATGTATACCATGGTGCCAGGGTCCAGTCCAAGTGGTTCTTCTTTCTTCTTGGTTCTCTCTTGAGGTAAGCCAAGGGGTAAGAGTGTCAGCAGGGTCAAGACTTGGCCTTCCAAAATATTTAGGGTTGCTGTTTAATAATAAAATGTTTACCTGTCTTAAGTCTGTGTCACTTTGCTGCAGTAGCTGACCTGCCTGTCTGAGTTCCTCTGAGGCCAGAAACTGAAGTCTCTGGTGTTTAACACCTCATCATAAAACAGCACAGGATTATGTAAGGGATTAATTGCTAGAGCCTTTTCCCTCTTGTTCAGATACCTCTCACTTGTCAGGTTTGGAGGAGGTTTGGATCAATAAACTTCTAGTGAACCAGCAGAAGAGAGTCACACATGCAGAAGGAAAAACTTTTACATAAGCAAATATGGATTAAACTCACATAAATTCATATACAGATTAATGCTTACATATTCATACATCTCCATTCAAACCAGTTGGGTCCAGCTACATATTTATCTCATAATTACATACTTACACACACACATTCATGCTAACATATGCATATGGAGCAAAAGACCAAGCATCAATGCAAAAGGAACTCACTCATTCTGGATGAAAAATGAGCTACAATCTTTAATGCATAGAGAAAGTAAAAGGTTCTACCATTTTATTGCTAAATGAATTAAAGCCAAGTCTATTAGAAGAAAACTTTGTCCTCTTTAGTAAGACTAAGCCTGTCTTATCCTTGCCCTGGGACCTGTTCTGTCCTGTGGTAAGGAGAAGCCTGCCTGCCCCCTCTGCTCTCTTCCTCTGCAGTCTGCATATTGCTCTCTTAATTTTTTTTCAAGACAGGGTTTCTCTGTGTAGCCCTGGCTGTCCTGGAACTCACTCTGTAGACCAGGCTGGCCTTGAACTCAGAAATCCACCTGCCTCTGCCTCCCAAGTGCTGGGATTAAAAGCATGCGCCACCACTGCCTAGCTGTTCTCTTAAATTTTAAAGTTGCCTTATAATTTCTAAGCCATTACACTGCATTCTCCTAATCTTGCTCTCTCCTCCTGCTCTGGTGCAACAATAATTATGCCCTTACTCCCATTGCCTTTACTCCCAATGCCTTAACTTTCAATGCTTTTACTCCCAATGCTATACCTGCTGAATGTAATCTTTCCTAGCCATTTGTACCTTTTCTAGGAGAATAGGATGCTTGGTTTATCCAAGCTTCCCCCACCACCACCCCCATTTTTTTTTTTTTACAAAAGTTCACTAGAAGTTCAAACATAAATTTGAATCATAAATTGAATAAGAAGTTTACAACAGAGAATGTTTACAAATATATCCATTAAGAGTAATTATCTGGCTAAACATACGTTTTTTTAAAGATTTATTTATTTTATGTATATGAGTGCACTGTAGTTGTCTTCAGACACACCAGAAGAGGGCATCACATCACATTGCAGATGGTTGTGAGTCACCGTGTGGTTGCTGGGAATTGACTCAGGACCTCTGGAAAAGCAGTCAGTGCACTTAACCACTGAGCCATCTCTTCAGTCCCATGGCTAAATAGTCATTATCTGTCACTAGCTCAACAGGTTCATTAAAAGTTAAAAACCATAATTTTGTGACTAAGTTATTAGTGAAGTTTCATATAGATAAACTCAGTCAATATTTTATCTTCTGTCCTTGTGCCTATGGTAAATCCTTAGTACCCTTTTTATGATGTTTTGTTAATTGTTTTACAACCTCTTGGTGTGTGCTCTAAGTTGTAAATGGCTACTTGGTATCTCAGAAGCAATTAACTCATGACACTTGAAGACTGGCAGAGTTCTCCTTGCAGTTCCGGCATCAGACTTAATAGCTTAAGAACTTAACAATTACTGATACAATTTTAGGAATTTTTATAGAATCATCATTAATAATTAAGAAATCATCCATTTGTCCATATAGCATCACTACAAGACAGTACATCTTCATTGTTCTGCAGAAATCGGCTCAAAAGGGTGGGCTAATACCTAGTGATTATCATATATATTCAGTAATAATAGGAAAAGCATATTAATAGCAGGAATCTTTCCTCAGATGAAATCTCCTCGGCCTTGCCTAAAGGAGCAAATCTGTCATTAACTTTGTAGTCCATGGTGGAACCATCTCAGGAAGATCACCTGCTATATTTCAGCTTTTCCTTGATGGCTCCTGGCAATATGTGGAGTGTGTGCTTGTAAGAGCAGTGCTTGCAATGTCCAGAAGAAAACAACAGATTCCCTGGACTTGTTACAGGAAGTTAAGATCTGCCTGAGATGGATGCTGGGAACTGAAAGAGCAGCAAGCAATCACTCATCACCACTGCTGAGCCATCTCTGTGCCTGTTGTCTGACTCTTTTTTTTTTTTATTTACATTCCGAATGATTTCCCCTTTCCCGGTTCCTCCCTCCCCGATTCCCTCCCCCTGTTCCCCATTCAATCCCCTCGCGCTTCTCTGTCCTGGTATTCCCCTACATCCAGTCTTTCCAGGACCAGGGGTCTCTCCTTCCATTTTCTTGGAAATCTATTGATATATGAATTGTGTCTTGGGTATTCTGAGTTTCTGGGTTAATATCCCCTTATCAGTGACTGCATACCATGTGTGTTCTTTTGTGATTGGGTTACCTCACTAAGGATGATATTTTCCAGTTCTGACCATTTGCCTAAGAATTTCGTGAATTCATTGTTTTTTTTTCCTAAGTTTTTTTATTTTCATTCCAAATCATTTCCCCTTTCCCGTTTCCTCCCTCCCCGAAAGTACCATAAGCCCCCTTCCCTCCCTCTTTTACCCATTCAACCCCTCTCGCTTCTCTGTCCTGGCATTCCCCTATATCCAGTCTTTCCAGGACCAGGGGTCTCTCCTTCCATCTTCTTGGAAATCTATTGATATGCAAATTGTGTCTAGGGTATTCTGAGATGCTGGGTTAATATCCCCTTATCAGTGACTGCATACCATGTGTGTTCTTTTGTGATTGGGTTACCTCACTAAGGATGATATTTTCCAGTTCTGACCATTTGCCTAAGAATTTCGTGAATTCATTGTTTTTAATTGCAGAGTAGTATTCCATTGTGTAAATATACCACATCTTCTGAATCCATTCCTCCATTGAGGGACATCTGGGTTCTTTCCAGCTCCTGGCTATTATTAAAAAAAAAAAATATGGAACGCTTCACGAATTTGGGTGTCATCCTCGCGCAGGGGCCATGCTAATCTTCTCTGTATCATTCCAATTTTAGTATATGTGCTGCTGAAGCGAGCACAGTCTGACTCTTTATGTGGATTGGTTTTGTTTTATGAAATTGAATACACCACTATTTGGTATGTATATTACAATCATATTTCTTGATGAATTATTTCCTTCATCAGTATGTGGTGACTTTGTCACTTGACTTATTTCAGCTTGAATACATTTTCAGGGACAGCAGATTGGTCAGTGACTAAGTGCATTTGCCACCAAGTCTGACAACTTGAGCATGCTCCCCAGGTACCATGAGGTCGAAGAGATCAACTCCTGCAAATGGCCTCTAGTCTCTGCACATGGGTTAGAGTACATGGTGGGAGGAGAGACAGAGAATAACTAATAAGAATAATAATTAAATGCCGGGCGGTGGTGGCGCACGCCTTTAATCCCAGCACTTGGGAGGCAGAGGCAGGAGGATTTCTGAGTTCGAGGCCAGCCTGGTCTACAAAGTGAGTTCCAGGACAGCCAGGGCTACACAGAGAAACCCTGTCTCGAAAAACCAAAAAAAAAAAAAAAAAAAAAGAATAATAATTAAAACTACTTTCAGATGTGACTATAGATATTCAAGCTTGATTTTAGATTCCATTTTCTTGAATGTCATTTTCCATATTCTCACTTTCAGTCTTGTTGGTTTTTGGTTTTGAGGAGTTTTTTAGAGGGGAAACTTTATAGTCTGTTGGTTTTTATTTTATTTTATTTTATTTGTAAGATTTATTTATTATGTATACAGAATTCTGCCTGCATATTATGCCTACAGGCCAGAAGAGGGCACCAGATCTCATTATAGATGGCTATGAGCCATCAGGTGGCTGTTGGGAATTGAACTCAGGACTTCTGGAAGAGCAGCCAGTGCTCTTAACCCTCTGAGCCATCTCTCTAGCCCATATCTGTTAGGTTTTTTTTAAAGATTTATTTATTTATTATAGATAAGTACACTGTAACTGTTTTCAGACACTCCAGAAGAGAGCATTATGGATGGTTGTGAGCCACCATGTGGTTGCTGGGATTTGAACTCAGGACCTTCGGAAGAGCAGTCAGTGCTCTTAACTGCTGAGCCACCTCTCCAGCCCTATCTGTTAGTTTTTAATTCAGATAATCTACATCTTTTAATTGAACAGCTAAGGCCCTTTGCACTTGGGACTGTTATTGAAAGATGTTTGCTGATTCCTGTGGTTTTGTCAGGTTCTTCCCCAACTCCTGCCCTGGGTAATTTGAGTAATATTAGTTTCTTTTCTTTCTCTTATTCATTTTGGGAATTTACTGAGTTGAACATTTTTCATTCCTCCCTAATTCTCACTTGCTCATCTACTCCTCTTGTAAAATATTTTCCTGTAACCTTATGTTTGTGCACTTTGTGTTCCCCCTACAATGCTGAGTTGCAGTCATGACGTGCTTTATGTCTACTTATCTTGGAAGATTTCTATGTCGCCATCAGTACTACAAGATAACTTTTCTGGCTGGGTATAGCAGCACAGCAGCACTCAGGAGGAAGAGGCTGTGGTGGATCTTTACCAGCTCAAGATCAATAAGTTACAGGTCAACCCAGGCTACATAGTAAGACCTTGCTTCAAAAACAAAAATAAAGCAAACAAATGAAAGCTTTTCTGGACATAGTAATCTTGGTTGGCAGTTGTTTACATTCAGAACTTAAGATATATAATTCTGTGCCTATAATTCTGGATTCTTCATACATGTCAACCCTAACAGGATCATGCTCTGTTAAGCTCCAGAGGACGTCGAGATCACCCATCTTATCCCCAAACCCAAAAAATGAGACTCCACTCTGGCAGCTGAGCTCGACCTCACTGGATTAGATGGGTTTCTTGTCTTCCCCCTGCTGTTCGTTTCTATCCAGGGTAGCCCTTACATTTAGAGATTCGCAGTTCAAGAAACCCGCACAGATAAGTCTTTCCAAATAGGGTCAGGAAACTGTTCCATAGCCGGATGCCAGGAACTGATCCAAATTGCTGTCATCCCTGTATCTGTTATACCATCTGAATATTATGATCTCTATACTTGCTTTCTCTTTGATCAGACAAAAGATTATTATAGAAAATAGTCAGACAAATATGGGGGCTGCCCATATTGGTCTTGTCAGATACATATGCTAGGATCACGGACCATTCATTTCTTCTATTAGCACTACAAGACACTCTTTTTCTACATACAAGACCCATGGAATTCCAGGTGGGAGACAGGAGTTGTTAGTAAGTTCTACCATCAAAATCAACCCGAGCTCCCAGTAAGTATTGTCCATATCCAGAGAAAATTGCCCAACCCCTAGATATTGGAAAAGTAGGGGAAGTAATCAAACATTCCTCTGAGGTCCTTACCTCTTTGACATCACCCCTCATAAATGGCACTAACTTGTCATTTCACCTTTTACTTCAGACCTTGATCTCTGCATACCAACTCCTTAATGTTAACAGATCTGATTGCTTTAAAGATTGCTGGTTATGCGTACCCCCTGGAACTAACTCACAATTATCATTTACAGTCATATGACCAAGTAGACTTACCTCACCTTTTGTCAGCTGCCCTGACTCCGATGTTGCCACGACTCCATACCTTACCTCTATCCCTCTCTTTGGCGTGGAAAACTGTTTTAAGACCTTGGGAACACATTCTGTAGGAACGCTAAGCTCCCTAGACTGCAATAGAACCACAACTCTTGATATATCATATCTGCCACAATGCCCTGCAATACAAAAAACATCAATTCTTTGTGGCATTCAGGTATATCACCGCCTGCCTGCCAGTTGGTCAGGAGTTTGTATGTTGGTACTCCTTTTCCCTGAACTAGGAGTAATCCAGAGAAACAAGCCTCTGCCCATCCCAGTTGTAAATATGATAGCTGCCCAACATAAGAGGGCAGTTCAGGTTGTGCCGCTCTTGATCATTGCAGGAATAGCCATAGGTGCTGGTACTGGAATTGCAGGGATAATGATTTCCAAGACCAAATATAATAAATTCACTTTCAAGCTTAAACGCAGTTTTCAAAATAATGTTTGAAACTGAAGGGGTCAGCTCAGAAACTTTGGAAAATTCCACCAGACCCCTCCCCTCCTGAAAGAGAAAGGTCATAAAGAACATAGGCATCCCTCCTCTCTGGACATGGACTGTGGCAAAGACATACCTGCTATCCGTGTGGATATTAATTTTCTTGCTGGTTTCAAGTTCCAAGGCCTTGGTGAGGGCAATTAGTTCCACTTTCTGCGTTGATGTGCCAGGGGGTAGAGGTTCTGCCCACATGACATTTGTGCGGTCCACCATAGCAACACCTGCTAGTCTCTGACCTTAATGGAGAAAACTGCTCCCATCGGTAAAGCAAGTACCCTGGGCTTTCGTCAGGGGTCAGTTGGAGAGGTCTTTCCTTTTGGGCCAGCTAGCTGCAGTTCATTGGACAGGAAGTGTATCTGGGCCCCCAATTTTGAGAGTATGTCTCACCCCAACAGGGGGTAGGGACAGTCTGGGGCGACTCTAAATGAATGGGATACCTGGCCCATCCCTGGTTCCACTGATCTTTGGATAGTCCGTGAATAGATTTTAGTGCCAGTGGCTTCTTGGACCCAAGATCTTTTCTTGGAAACGTGGCCATCGGCTTGGAGGACCAAGTGATGAGCCCCTGTGTCCACCAAGAATTGAGTGGGTTTCCCCTCCACTCTCAGAGTTACCCTGCCAAGAGAGAGGACTGCTGGCATCGGAGGAAACAAACAGGAAATCTTGGACCTTTTAGATGCCCTAATGAAGCCGGCAACTGTGAGTATTATTCACTGCCCAGGACATCAGAAGGGAAGAGACTCAGTGAGCAATAATCAGACCAATCAAGTGGCTTAAGAAGTGGCTCCATGCCAGGCGGTGGTGGCGCACGCCTTTAATCCCAGCACTTGGGAGGCAGAGGCAGGCGGATTTCTGAGTTCGAGGCCAGCCTGGTCTACAAAGTGAGTTCCAGGACAGCCAGGGCTACACAGAGAAACCCTGTCTCGAAAAAAAAAAAAAAAAAAAAAAAAAGAAGTGGCTCCACAGGAGCCTATCCTGGTAATGGGCCTGCAAGAAACACCTGCTGGGAAGGTACTGACCTAAGGGATGGCTTCTCTTAAAATATATGAAAAAGGAAAGGACCCAGATTGCTAGCCACCCTACAACTATTACCAAGAGACAGAAAGTCAATGACACACACAAGAAGGGAGAACTATACTCCCTGGAAAGTAAGCAAAGGCTTACTAGGCCAAATGCAGAGATGGACTCATTTAGGAGAATAAAAAGCTTGTCCAAGCAGTTAAGGGACCTAAAATATATATAATAGACCTCAGATTCTGGGCAAGAGAGATAGTAGAACAGTGTAATGTATGCCAACAAGTGAATGCTTATGCAGCAAAGAGTAAACAGGGCAAAAGACCTAGGGGAGAACAGCCTGGAGTATATTGAGAGGTCTACTCTACAGAAGTTAAGCCAGGAAAATATGGTTACAAATACTTTCTAGTGTTTATAGATGTTTTCTCTGGATGGGTTGAGGCATTCCCCAACCAAGCAGGAAACAGCTACCGTAGTAGCTAAAAAGATATTAAAGGAAAATTTCCCAAGGTTCAGAGTGCCCAAGGTAATTGGATCAGACAATGCTTTTGTCTCTTAAGGTGAGTCAGGGATTGGCAGAGATATTGGGGACTAATTGGAAGTTCCCTTGGGTGTACTGTCCCCAGAGCTCAGGGCAGGTAGAGAAAATGAACACGAGAAAATGAACTACGAGAGACCTTAACTAAATTGGCCTTGGAGACTGGCTCAGACTGAGTGGTGCCCCTCCCCTTTGGCCCTGTTCTGAGCCCTATCATTTTAACCTGACCCCTTTTGAGATCCTGTTTGGAACCCTAACTCTCTTGGTATCCACTGGAGCCTCCCAGGAGGTATTCCACAACATGAGATTTGTCCCAAACTGTCTGCCTTAAATGCTCCAGGGATGCCAGAGACCCCTCACCGCTTCCAGACTGGTGAGTGGATCTATGTAAGGAGGCTTCTGGGACAGTCGCTGGAACCCCGATGGAAGGGACCCTTTCTGGAGCTGCTAGCCACTCCCACAGCCCTCAAGGTGGATGATGTTGTGGCCTGGGTGCACACTTCCCATGTGAAACCTGCAGACGCTCTGCTCCCCAGAGACCCTTGCTGGATGGTACAGAAGATAGACAATCTGCTCAAACTCAAGATCGTTCAGCTTTGATCATGGCTGCCTGGTGGTACCTTTGGATTCTGGTTCCTTCTCCCATGCTATGTGCCCATCCACCAACCTGTTACAGGACTCACTGTCTCCCTTCTGTTGGGGTTGGGGGTGGTCAGGGTAGTCACCAGGACCTCTGCTTTGGTCTTACAAGGGGAAAATTATGACAGTCTGAGGGCAGCCATTGATTTAGATGTAGAGAGAATAGAAACTTCCATCAGTCACCTTCAAGAATCACTGACCTCATTATCAGAAGTAGTACTGCAGGATAGGCGGGCTATGTGCTGCCTTAGCTGAGGAGTGTTGCTTTTATATAGACTATTCTGGGGTTGTTAAAGAGTCAATGGCCAAGGTGAGGGAAGGGCTAGCCAAGCGGAAGAGAGAGAGAACAGAATCAAGGCAGGTTCAAGTCTCGGGTTAGCTACTCCCCTTGGTTAACCACCCTCATATCCACCCTGTTAGGACCCCTAATTGTTCTCCAGCTATAGCTGATCTTTGACCCCTACATTTTGGACCACTTGGTCACTGTTGTTGAAGAACACATAGGTATAGTACAGCTAATGATCTTACAGCAGAGATACAAAGAACTACATATAGAAGATTGGGAGTATGAGCTAGCAGAATACCAGCAATTGCTTCAGGATTGAAGCATGCACAAAGAAAAAGGAGGAATGTAAGGATCAGCTCAGGAACTTTGAAAAATTCCACCAGACCCCTCCCCTCCCGAAAGAGAAAGGTCATAAAGAACATAGGCACCCCCTCCTCTCTGGAAGGGAAGGGCTGATTGTTGTGATTCTCACATGGGGCACCAATGTTGTGACCATAAAAAGAAAAGGAGGGGGCTGGAGAGATGGCTCAGCGGGTAAGAGCACTGACTGCTCTTCCAGAGGTCCTGAGTTCAAATCCCAGCAACCACATGGTGGCTCACAACCATCCGTAATGAGATCGGACGCCCTCTTCTGGTGTGTCTAAAGACAGCTACAGTGTACTTACATATAATAAATCTTTGAAAAAAAAAAAGAGAAGGAGGTTTAGAGAAAGTGGTATACGGCAGTGTGGGGGAAGGAGGTGCCCCAGCGGGCCCATGCCTAGGAATCCCTTCCCCCGAAGGACCAGACACATACAGACATGGTATACAGTAGAGTTTATTTAGGGTAGAGGATGGGAGTTAATGAGGTAGTGGAGGCAGAGAAAGGCAGAGAGAGGGAGAGCATAGAGAAGCAGGGGCCGGCCATGACCACGTGGAGAGAGGGGGGAGGGGAGGAGAGCCCAAGAAGGGCAGAGGAGCAAGAGCAGCAAGAGAGAGTAGGAGATGAGAGAGAGAGGAGGGGCGAGCAGTCCCTTTTTATAGTAGGCCAGGTGTACCTGACTGTTGCCAGGTAACTGTGGGGAGGGGCATACCTGGCTGTTGCCAGGTAATTGTGGGGTGGAGCTTAGACAGAACCCTAACACTGATTATATTCCTCAGACCACAGGGAGGTTCCTGCAGGTAGGGGAGTCCCGGAGTTATTCCTCGACCATTGGCCACCTACCTCATTCCCTAATGACCAATCAGCTTAAAAGTCATACTGTTCTGCCATAGTCACATTGTTCCTAATGGCGACTGCCCTGAGGACTATATAAAGGCCTGCTGGACCGGCTGCGCTTGACTGTTCTCTCCCCATGTGTTAGGCACAAAAAACATATTCTAGATTGTCATACTAATGTTAATGGGAACAGTTAGCCAGAAGTGGAACTACAGAAGCCAAAGCCAAGGTTAGCACATTTAGAGACTTTCCCAGAACTATGGACTTGGTGGGCTTAGGTCTTTGTTTTTTTTTTTTTTTTAGCAGGTTGTGCTGTCTACATGCTGAGTTTTATAGCCTAAATGGTACTTCCATCATGGAGTCAGCTGTACTAAGGTCTGAGGGTGAGGTGGGGGAATGGGGGGAATGTTACAGAGCTACAGTTCAGCCTGGAGCACATAGCCAATTTGAGGCCAGCATGGATTTTGTGAGAACCTTATCTCATAAAAAAATAAATAAGTTTAAGGTAGCAGAGGAAGGAAGATAGATGGGAGATAGAAAGTAGATAGCACTGAGGCAGTCTAGGGGTCTTGATTGGGTTTGTTTTCTCTGTCAGTTGAAGACTTAAAAGGCAGAGAAAATCTGTAGTGCAACATGTAGCCATAGAGAAATCTCAAGCAGTGCAGCCAGAAGCAGCAGTTAAAGGAAGGCGGTTATTGGGGCTAAGAAAACATGTACTCAGCAGTCCAGACATACAGAAAAATAGACCCTCTGCAAAGCAGGGGACGACCAAGACACCACACACACACACACACACACACACACACACACACACACACACGCACGCACGCGCGCGCACACACACACACACACACCACGGGGTTGGCGGGGAGGGGACTCATGGGGTTGGGATCGAAGACTTTGAGCAAGGACAGGAGAGAGAGATGGACGAGGGGAGGGGCAGGAAGGGGCGGGGCGGATTTGGAAAGTGGAAAATCAGTCTCTTTTGAAGGGTGGGGCCCGCTGGGGACTTTAAAGTCTCTGAAGACTCTGAAAAGTTTTCCTCCCCTAATGCAGGGCTGGTCAGTTTGAAGGAAGCTAAAGTAGTTGATTGGCCCAGAACTGTGCTGTGACCTGTTGCTAAGCAGGCTTTGAATTCCTTGAGACAGCTCATCAATGGGGATTTCTCTCCTCATCTGTCTACCTTCCTAGTCTAACTCCCAGTCTCTCGGGGTGAAATAATAAGAAATAGTAGTGAAGGAGAACAAAATAAATCCAGAGAAGCAAAGCAATTTCTAAAGTCAGTATTTGTTCCCCTTTCCAGGAGATTGGGGAAGCTTTAGTTCCCGCCGCCGCCTGTCCCTTGCTGCTGATTTGGCTTTGGGAACGGCCATTCTCTCCGAAGTCAAAACAGGTTGAACCAGAGTGTCTGGAACAGGTTGTTTCCAGGATGGGCCTGTTTTTTTAACAGGCTGGGAGGTGCTGTACTAAATTCTGTGAGTAATTTTCAATATGAAGGCCCGCCAATGTGCAGAGTGGGCGAGGAGCCACTTCCAAGCTTCACCAGCGCTGAGCCGGAGGACCCCATGGTTGGATGCCAGTCGACTGCTTTTAACTGGTGACTATGATTCGTTTAATTTTAAAGTAATTACTGATGAAGACCTGTCGTCAGCTCTTTTCCACATAGCTCCCGTCTTCCTTTAGTCACTCCTCCGAGCTTCCTTCCTTGGCACAGCTGATTTCTATTTACACCCGTTCCTACCTCCAGGTACTTTAAATACTTTATAAGGATGAAACCCTACAGTATTTGTCCTTTTGTAATGTTATGCCCAAGCTGCAGGACCCAAAGACCACCGAGGAGCTAATTCTGATGCAAAACACATAAGGGTTTTTATTATGGTCCCTGCGGGTCAGTGAGAGTCTAAGGATTCAGGGTCTTTACTGTGGTTACAGCAAACATGGGGAATTTCCATACAGGTCAGCAAGTTAATATTTTAAAAACTACATTTCTGGTGTAATCTGCAGGAACCAAACCCAAGGGAAGAATCACCTAACAAACAAGATGGCCAGGTTATCTATTCTCGGCAGGATGTCTTAGATTATCTCTGTGTACCTTGGTCCTGCTATTGTCGCTTGGCTGTTGCTAAAGTGGGAAGGGGGAGTATCATAGGATGTTTTGTTCAGGTGTGATTTTCTTCATGGAATTCGAGGTTAGCCCCTGGTCTCACACAAAATGGAATTTCTTCAAAAACAGGGTTGGTTGGGTTTTACAGTAATTCATATTTCACTTCATGTGGTATCTTCAAGCTTCATCATATTGTAACAGAATCAGAAATGCCCTTCTTTTTTTAATGGGTGCATATTGATGTATTGTATACTACATTTTGTAAATTGATTTATCGATTATAAAATAGACTCAGTCACAGCCAGAGGTTTTCTTTATTTTCTAGAGATGGCACAGGGTCTCATGTAGCTCACGCTGGCCTCGAACTCTGGCTGAGGATGACCTGGAATTCCTGAAATTCCCCCTATCTCACAAAGGCTAGGATTACAGTCATGGTTTATCACCCCCAACCTTGAAAAGTTTGTAATGATTGTAATTCTATCACTTCCCCACTCTGTTTTAGCTTGGTTCTGTCCACTCATTTGTAAATTTAACACTTGGAGGCTGGGGCAGGAATACCACAAGATTCAAATCATCCTGGGATACACAGTGAGCTTGTCTAAAAAACAAAACAAAGAAAATGAACCTGTTCCTCTTTTCTTTCTTTTTTTTAAGAATGTGTGTGAACATACTGTAGCTGTCTTCAAACACACCAGAAGAGAGAATCAGATCCCATGACAGATGGTTGTGAGCCACCATGCAGTCCCTGGGTATTAAACTCAGGATCTCTGGAAGACCAGACAGTGCTCTTAACCACTGAGCCATCTCTCCAACCATTCTAATAGTCTGCCCTTTGGACATAGTTGTAATGATTTGTTGGGAGGTTGTTTTGAGACAGGTTCTCTTGAGTGGTTGTCCTGAAAAGGGATTTATTTTTTGTTTTCTTTTAAGATTTATTTCTTTATTACATGTAAAGTACACTGTACCTGTCTTCAGACACTCCAGAAGAGGGTATCAAATCTCATTACAGATGGTTGTGAGCCACCATATGGTTGCTGATATTTGAACTCAGGGCTTCAGAAGAGCAGTCAGTGCTCTTAACCGCTGAGCCATCTCTCCAGCCCTGGAATTTGCTTTTAATTACTGTATTCTTTACCTGTTTTTCCATTATGAAATGTATCTTTCATGTACTCCTGAAAAATCTCAGTAATTTTTTTTCAAAATTGCCTCAGTCAACTTCTTCTGGAATATCTAATAAATATTCCAAAATTGTTTATGCCCTATCTTAACTACTGTCTCTTAATTTTTCTAACATTTCAGTATTTTATTGAGGAAAAATACTTTATTTCTGAGACATCTCATTATTTTGCACAGAATGGGACTCAGCCTTCCGGTTTCCTGCCTCTGTCTCCAAGGATATGTATAGGTCACAAGCTTGTGCCACTATGCCTGGGCTTATTTTGAAAAACTTATACATTTTTTTTCCAGAGGGGGCAAGCAGCACCACCAGCATGTGGTTGCTGGGATTTGAACTCAGGAACTGTGGAGGAGCAGTCAGTGCTCTTAAACGCTGAGCCATTTCTCCAGGTCTCACTCCAGCCCTGCTTGCTCTGGCCCTGCTCACACTAGCCCCATTTGCTCCGGCCCCACTTATACATTTTTAATGTTTTGTTTTGTTGACACAGTATCTATAAAAGCCAGGTAGGCCTTGAACTCACAATCTTCCTGCTTCACTATCCCAAGTGCTGGTGTTATAGACATGAGCCATTGTGGGACCATGGTGTGAGATAGTCTGTAGCTTGGTTGGGCAAGGCCACTCCGGAGACTCCTCAACTCCATAATCCTGTGGCCATCAGACACGTGAGGCCATGCCCCAGGCCCCTAGCTTTCTGGCTGGACTCCACCTCTGCAGTCACCTGGCTACAGCCAGACTTTCCCCGCCCCTCCGTTACCTGGTTGTTGCCAGGTAACCCAGCTTACTATAAAAGAAGGCTTCCTGCCCCTCCTCACGCTCTCTCTCTCTCCCTCTCTCCCTCTTTCTCTCTCTCTCCCTTTTCTCTTATCCCTTTCTCTTTCTCTTATCTCTCTCCTGCCCTTCTCTCTCGTCTCTCCCTGTCTCTCTGTTTCCCCTCTTTCTCCATTCTTCCTCCCCTTTCCACGTGTTCATGGCCTTGCCTCATCTATCTTCTCTTTTCTCTTTACTTCCCTATCTCCTTTTCTTATTTTACTCTTTTAATAATAAAGTATAAAACGGTGAGCTGCCTCTTATTAAACCCGCCCTGTAAAAACATGGAGCAGGCCTCAGCGTTTCCAGCCGCCAGGGAAAGGGTGGAGGCTCCTCGCAGCCAAGCCGTGGCTCAGCCAACCAAGCAGCTTCTTCCCCAGGTACTCAGGGCCATGCAAACCGTTTCGCCCTCTAGACAAAGATCTCCGCGCTAGCCAGGGAGTCTGTGCCGCACAGATATTCTAGCGCACTCCCCATCGCGGTGCGAGGTGCGGGTCCTGCCGGTTCCCCTATCCCCCCCATGTGGGCCTTGCCGGCCAGTTTCTCCTTTGCTGGACCCGAGCTGCTTATGTCCCTGAGCTCCTTTTTTTCCCCCGCACAAGCCATCATCTACAGCTCCAAAAAATTCTGAATGCAGGTCTGCCACTGCGAAGTTCAATCTGATGTAGCTACAACATGCTGCCTCTGTAGTTTACGCTTACAGAATCTTTGTGACTTTAGAAAAAGTTTTGTTATTTTTGTTTTATGAGACAGGGTCTCACTATGTAGCTCTGGTATGCCTGGGACTCACCACGTACACTAGGTTACCTTCTAACTTACAGAAACCTGCCTGCCTTTGCCTACTGAGTGTTGACAATAGAGAGCCACCACACTCAGCTCGAATGATTCTGACATTAAATTTATGAAAGTACCAATTATCAATGATAAATAAACTTTGTTCCAGAATTTCAAAACTCTATACTTTGAATGTTCCTTCCAAAATCCCTATTATTGGCTGCTGAGATTGCAAAGGGAATTGGCACATTAAGAGACACCTGGGTTGTGAGCATCCTACCATTTTAGGCGGACATATGGTGAAATTCTGGGACTTAAGTATCTATTGCAGGAGTGGCTCCTTTATGAAAGTGAGTTTCTAGAGTGTTCTGTTCCTGCCCTCGTTTTTCTAGCACTTTCGACACTTCCAGAGTCCCTTACCAGATGTGTCTCCCTACTAAAATTCCAGCCTCTAAAAGCACTAGCCACATAAAGTACTATGGTTCTAGTTTATGGCGTGTGGAACTCTTGCATAGCAGCATCAAACTGACACACAGCAGCACACTAAAGGGACAGCGTTCATTCTTGTCATTACTGAGGAAAACATGCAAGTTTAATTTTGAACAGTACTAGTATTAGAGAATTGTGGAAATGGGGCTTCAGAAAATATATGGCCTGTAGTTACCAAGCCTAAAAACACTTAGTCTCTCCAAACCTAGAGAGTTCTTGTGTATCAACTCAGTGGACCTACAGCTTCATATTTCCAAATGCTTAAGAGAAAAGGAGATGGTTATCATCTTCAGCAGACATGAAAATGTTACTATGATTAACACATTTATTTTCAGCCGGGCGATGGTGGCGCACGCCTTTAATCTCAGCACTTGGGAGGCAGAGGCAGGTGGATTTCTGAGTTCGAGGCCAGCCTGGTCTACAGAGTGAGTTCCAGGATAGCCAGGGCTACACAGAGAAACCCTGTCTCGAAAAACCAAAAAAAAAAAAAAAACACACACACACATTTATTTTCAGTCATTGAAGACTTAAATGAAATGCTGGTAATGTTAGTAATGTCCACAGAGTAAAGCATTGTGTAATATAAAGGCTTAGTCAACTCTCCCACCAATCAATCCGAAACAAGAAACATGACTTAGGTTTATATGCTTGTCATCAAATGAACATGCTTTTATCATACTTAAGAGAAAAAAAAAGGGATGTGTGTTTCAAATACTGAAAAAAAACTCAGGGTTTTTGTAACTTTGTATGTGCTCATGGATGCATTTGTATAAATCCACACACATATGTGTGTAGATAGGCCAAAAGAGCTTGTCTAGAAGAGGGCTTGATTCTCCTGGAACTGTAGTTGCTGGCAGTTGGAAACTGCTACATGCAAGTACAAATCTGGCAGTCTTTAAGAGCAGGAAGCACTCTTAACCTCTGAGCCTTCCAGTCAGCTACCTTTTTTTTTCTTTTTGAGACAGTTAATGTATCCCAGGTCAGCTTTGAACTGATTCAACCTCTGTGCCTTAAATACTGGAACTCCATGTGCTACAAGGTGTGGTATTTTGTTATCAAGTCATATCTAAGTCTAAACCAAGAAAGCAGTGGTGACATGCTTACAATCCCAATATGGCAGAGGCAGAATAAAGATCACAGGTTCCAGGCCAGAGAGACCCATTTATATTTTTTGTTCTTTTGGTTTTTCAAGATAGGGTTTTTCTGAGTAGCCTTCAGTGTTTGGGAATTCACTTTGTAGACCAGGCTGGCCTCGCACTCACTGCGTATGCCTGCGAGTGCTGGAACTAAAAGCATAACGCCAAGTCCTGTTAAGAGTCATATATTTTTACATATTATGTAACAAGTACTTCAATCCAACTCAAAAGCATCAATTGTAATTCCGCTAATAACCACCAGGGCGAGGTGCATTTCTTAGGATACAGGGAGTCCAGGAAATCCGGCACCAAGTCTTCCGCCAAAGACGTGGGTGTAGACTAGAAACAAAAGACCCTCGTGCCGCCCTCCAGCGGCTCCGCTAAGAATGCTCCAGGTGAAACTCCCGTGCGAGGGTCACTGCCCACGAGGCCAGAACTGAAGCGAAGCGCACGCGATGGCCAGAGGCCCTGTCAACATGGAGGACAGGCGCCGGGCAGCGCGTGCTCAGCCAGGCACCGACGGCCGAGACCAGACAGCCCAGGTCTCAGGGACGCAGGCCCGGCTAAGGGAGCCCGCGGCTCCATCTTGCCCGGCGGCAGAGTCTGGGGTCACCACCGTCATGTGGCCCCGCCGCAATCTCGGCGCGCAAGCTCTTAGCGGCCGAGGGCAAGGCCTATGGTAGAGCGCGATCGGGCACGTTTCGGGCCAAGTTTCTCGTCCCCACGGGTTCGGTTCTGATGGTCCCCAAGTTCTCCCAACGGATCCCACAAAATGGAGGCCGACGTCTCCTCCCGCCGCACCCATGGCGGAGGTGGGACAGCCTTCCCACGGGCTAGGCAAGGTGGAAGTGCCCGCACCGCCGCCAGCGCACCAGTCCCCTGGCGGCCGCGGCCGGGCTCGCCCCCTCGGTCCGCCGCAGGCGCTGCCGGGCTCGCCAGTCGCCGGGGTCTTGGGGGCCTGGACGGGGAGGACACCGGGACATCGAGGCCGCGTCTCTCTTCGAGCAGAGTCGCTGGGGGCCGCGGCCACCGTCTGGAGGCCGAGGCCCGGTGTCCCGATCCCGGGCCAGCGGGAAGCCTCGACGAAGATCGCCCGCCCCCAGGGCCGAAGCACGAGCCGTACTGCGGGCAGCGCCACTCGGGCTCCTGACCCCGGCGGACCCCGCGAGTGGGGGCGGGGCGGGGCGGGGGCACGGAGGGAGGGAGGGAGGGAGGGAGGGAGGGCGGGCCCAGGCGGAGGCTGGGGGGAGGGGGGAGGGCCGGCAGGCCCGAGGGCGTGGCCCAGGTCTGACGGACAGCCGCCGTGACTACCTCACTGAGGAGAGTCCTGAAAGAAGGCCGACTGGGCCAATGGAACCTGCCCGAGGCATTCCGGGCCGCCCTCGCCAGCAGCCAATGAGCGCGCGGAGGGCGGGGCCTCCCTGGGCTCCGCCGCGCCGCCGCCTCCTCTACCTCCTCCTCACCAGCGCTAAAGCCGGGACTGGACCGAGCGGAGTTGTGCGTGTCGCCGAAGGGGGGTGGGCCGGGGGAGGGGAGGTTCGTTCCGCGGAGCTGCAGCCAGAACCGGGTGAGGCTTCTCCCCGTCGTCTTTCCTGTCGAGGGCCGCGGAGAGTGGGGGTGGTTGGGAGCAGCGCAGCCTCGGGAGGAGGAGGCGGAGGCGGGGGCGACTGGGGAGGCGGAGATGGGTGAGGGCAGCGTCGGGAGCCTCCCACCGAGCCGGGCTTAGCAGCCCGCGGCGGCCGGCGTCGCCGCTGCTGCTGCTGCGTCGGGGCCTCAGGGTGCGCTGGGGGCCGCGCTGGTGTCCAGGGCGGCTTCGCGTGCGGCCCGAGGGGTGAGGGAGCGCGGGCGCGGCCGGACGTGCTGGGTGAGGCGGTCGCCGGGGCGGGGAGCGCGGGGGCCTCGGGGTGCGAGCGGCGGCGGCCGGAGGTCGCGGGGTGTTTTCCTTTCTGTGCTGCGGGCGGGCGGGCGGCCGGGGAGGGGCCCTTTGGCCCTCCCGCCTGGGGGCCGCACTCCCACTCTGTCTGCCCGACCGAGACCCCAAGTTTTCCGTGTTCAGGGGCGGCCCCTTATGTCCCGTGGCGTTTTCTCTTTTGCTCTGTCTGTCGCGGCTTTTAGTGTTGTTTGGGCCAGTTTCTAATGGCTGACCTGGTGCCTGTCGCAGGCTTTAGGCCCTAGTCAAGTGCTTGCGGAAAATGGGACCCAATTGTTGAATTGCTCCCGCCTTGGATTGGTACTTGAGTGGTGACTTCTTAGGAGAAATATGAATCCCTTGCTGGCTTGGAGGACGCGTTTACTCTTTTGCTCAGCTGTGCGCTCTACTCCTAATTTTGAAACTGGAAAGAATATATCGAGCTTCACCTGCTGTCGTTTTTTTAATAGTTGATCTCTATTGTTTATTTGGAGAAGGTTGATAGAACAGCTTGGGAATAACTTCACCTTGATTTATTTCCTCCTCTTGTGTTCAGGGTTTAGTATTAACTCCGAGCGGTTGATACTCATTTTTTGTGTGTGTGTGTTGGGTTTTTTGTTTGTTTGTTTTTAAATTTCCTTTTATTCTAGGATCTTCCAGCCACTCTGGTGAAACATTTGACAGAAATAAGGAAAACATCTCCATTGTGAGTCGTTTTGCGTAGCTTTCCTGTTTAAAGTTACTAGGATAGATTGTTTTCTATTTTGTTGAAGTGAAGAGTTGCTGTTTGATTTCTGCTGAGAAAGCCAATCTAGTGTGATTAGTGGGAAGACCCAGACCTTAGTAGCGTGCTAGTGGGTACTGCTAACACTACTGTCTTCTAGGGTTCTGAAGTAAGACTATGCTCTTATTCACAAGATGCTCTGCACTTAACATATTTGTGTTCCTTTCCAGGAGATTTATTTCTGCTCCTCTTGTAATTTTGAACCACTAAACAGTTTTTGTTTTTGTTTTTAATTTTATGTGTTCACCATTGCTCTCTTCATACACACCAGAAGAGGGCATTAGACCCTATTGCCGATGGTTGTGAGCCACCATGTGGTTACTGGGAATTGAACTCAGAACCTCTGAGCTGTCTCTCCAGCCCACACTAAACAGTTATTTAAAATAAAGGTTAAATATTCTTAAAACTTACTGATATTATCCAGGCAGTGGTGGCGCATGCCTTTAATCCCTGCTCTTGGGAAGTAGAGGCAGGTAGATTTCTGAATTTGAGGCCAACCTGGTCTACAGAGTTCCAGGACAGCCAGGCCTATACAAAGAAACCCTGTCTTGGAAAACCAAAACAAACAAAAAAATTACTGACATGTTTTAAGATTGAGGAAAAACGAATAACAGGGTTGTTTTTTTTTCCGTTTTAAAAAGATTATATTTTACATGTATAGGTGTTTTGTTGCATGTATGTCTGTGTGCCACTTGGCTGCAGTGCTCAAGAAGTCCAGAAGAAGGCAATGCATCCTTTAGAACTATACAGCAAGTTATGAACTGCATTTGTGGGTGTGGGGACTCAAACCCTGGTCCCTTGGAAAAACAGCCAGTGCTCTTAACCCCGGAACCATCTCTCTAGCCCCGTGATTACTCGTATAGTACTTCATAGACATCTATTTTTTTAATGATTTATTCATTTATTATATGTAAGTACACTGTAGCCGTCTGTCTTCAGACACACCACAAGAGGGAGTCAGATCTCGTTACAGCAGGTGGAGTTCCAGGACAGCCAGGGCTACACAGAGAAACCCTATCTCAAAAAACCAAAAAAAAGAAAAAACGTACAATTGAATGAAATGAGGACATGACTGCTCCAGTGCATGGTTGAAGAGAAGGTTTTTATTGCAGGTATGAGAGAGTACAGCCAGAAGTATCTGGAAGAGTCTTGATCGAGCAGGGAGGGAAAGTAGACTGAACATGGCCAACAGAATAGAATGGGCCATGGGGGTGAAAGGTAGGTAGCTAGAGAGAGTGCAGAGGAGAAAGGACCAAGAGGACACAAGGTCAACATAGCAGGGCTGTCTAGGAATGAGAAACTGGGAGAGTGAAGTTCAGGGTAAGGGGCAGAGAGAGAAGAGCTGAGAGAAGCTACAGGTACTGAGTAAGCCTGGAGGTCAGCAGACATTTTTGTATGCTAATAGGTACCACAGTTAGTCATTTGTCCAAAGCTTCATTTTGTATCTGACAATAATTGAGGTGCAATTTAAATTTGTCTGTTCGTTTGTTTAGTTTGGTTTGGTTTGGTTTTGAGTTTTCGAGACATGGTTTTTCTGTTTAGCCTTGGTTGTGCTGGAGTATGTTTTATAGACCAGACTGTCTTGAACTCTGAATTCAAGCTTCTGTCCCTGGAGGCCTGGGATTAAAGGTATGTGCTACCACCACCTAGCAGGACTTTTGTTTTATGGTCTTTTGCTTTTTTGTTGTTTTGAGAAAAGGTCTCTATCTAGCTAGACCTGGCTGTACTGGAACTTGCTAAGTCAGTGGTTCTCAACCTTCCTGATGCCGTGACACTATCCATAAAATTATTTTGTTGCTACCTCATAACTGTAGTTTTGCTACTGCTATGAATCATAATTTAAATAACTGGTATGCAAGTCCAAAGGCATCATGGCCCTCAGATTGAGAACCACTGTGCTAAGTACCCCAGGCTATCCTGGAACTCAGGGATTTTCTAGTTTGCTTTGTTTTGTTTTATGACAAGGTTTCCCTGTGTAGCCTGGCTGTCCTGGAACTCTCTGTAGACCAAGCTGGCCTCAAAATTAGAGATCCACTGTCTTCTGCTGCGATTAATGGCGTGTTCCACCATGCCCAGCTTTCTTTTTTTAACATTTTATTTATTTAATTTTATGTACATTAGTGTTTTGACTGCAAAGATGTCTGTGTGAGGGTATTGGACCCCTGAATCAGTAGTTACAGACAGTTGTGAGCTACCATGTGGGTGTTAGGAATTGAACCCAGGTCCTCTGGAAGAGCAACCAATGCTCTTAACCACTGAGCCATCTTTCCAGCCCCCTCAAGTTCATTTAACTTGTGAGTCTGTGTGGTTATGTGGGAACAAGTGCCTGTGGAGTCTCTGGAGGTAGAGTTCCAGGCAGCTGTGATTCTCCTGGTATGGCTGCTAGAAACTAAATGGAGGTCTTAGATAAATGAGACTAATGGACATGCTGAACTGCCAAGCAATCTCTCCAGTCCACATTTTGTTATTTTAAATTCAAAGAAAAATTAGGCTATTTTTGTTGTGCGTGGAAAGTAGCACAAAATGAGAAGAATTGACTTTTTTTAAGGACTATCAAATTGCATATTTTCTATCAGACTCCCCCAAAAAAGTGGTTAATAGGAAAAACAGAATAAGAATCACAGAAACGGTTTTTAAAATGTTATCAGTATTATTTAAATTATTTATTATTATTTATATATAAGTAAAAATATTAAAATTGTTGTAGTAAAATTAAAAATTCTCTGTCTTACAGATTCTTTGGTGGGAAGATTAGCTGACTGTACATTGGACTTAAACATGGAAGCTCATCTCACAGATATGGAATCATCTGGTGGTCCAACTAGTTCTTCAGCCAGTACATCTAGATATACACCTGTGGAAGATGATGATGTTGTGTTTATTGAATCAATACAGCCTCCAGTTTGTGCTCTAGCAATACCTAATGAAAAAAACTTTGTATTTGCTTCCTCAAAACATGAAAATCCACAAGGAACTGATTCCACAGTTCCCCCTTCTTCGAGAGATTTGACTTCTCAGAGCGGAAATATATGTGAAACAATTGTAATTGATGATGAAGGGGACACGGACACAAATGGAGGGGAGGAGAAAAATCCTACCAACTTTATTGAATGGGTACCTCATGGAAATAAAAATAGTACCAAAAATGTGGATTTCCCTGTCGCCAGTCTGTCAAGAAGCAAGGTAAATTCAGCAAGGCTTACTAATAGTATCACCTTTAGAAGTGGGTATAAGCTCTAACGGCTGGGTGAGAGAGGAATTTAGTGATCGTACATCACCATAGAGTACCGACTTGGGAGATGTCACTAATACAAGCATACACCTCATCTTTAACTTCACAGACCAAGACTGGAGTAGGACCTTTTAATCCCGGTAGGATTGATGTCACAGATGGGGTTCAGAATGGAAGATTTGCAGTTCATCACAATCCTGGTAAGCGATAAGTTGTATTTGCCTTGTATTCAGGTAAATTTAGCTCTCTCTGTGAGTCTGTACTCATGTACCTGGAGACCAAAGCTATCTTCTTCTCTTGGTCATTACCTTATTTTTTAAAACTTCTTTTTTTACTGACCCTGGAGCTCAGCAGTTCAGCTAGATTGGTTAGCCTGCAAATACCAGGGAACCATTTATTTATTTTCTCTTTCTTTCTTTCTTTCTTTCTTCCCCTTAAAAAATGTCTTTTAAGGGTCTCACTGTGTAATCATGGCTGCTCTGAAACTTATTATATAGACCAGGCTAACCTCAGGCTCTCAGAGATCCTCCTGCCTCTCTCCTGAGTTCAGGGATTAAATTTAGCAGCCACCATTTCTGGCTTAACTTAAAAAAAATTTCTGATTGCAGTTTGTGTTTGTGTGTGTGTGTTTGCTACAGCTCATGTAGAAGTTAGGACAGCTTGCAAGGATCAGTTCTCTAATATATAGGATCTGAGGATCTGACTTAGGTTGTCTTCAAGTGTTTTGCCTAGTAAGGTGTCTCTCTGGCCTGCTTTTCGTTTTTTTTATTTAGTTTCACTTGGATACTGAAGTTCAAACTTAGCTTCATGCTTGCACAGTCATGGAGCAAGCCTTTTGCTAGCTATGCCATCTCCTCAGTGTCCATAGCTGTTCATTTTAGAACTCATATCTGATATTCTATATAAAATAAGTTATTGGCTTTCATATTAAGATAGAATGTGATACTCAATATAATTGTGAAGTTTATTTTATATCTAATTTGGAGAGGGTGATTTTTTTTCAAGAATTATTTTACACACACACACATAATCTGTCTTCAGACACACACCAGAAGAGGGCATCAGATCTCATTACAGATGGTTGTGAGCTACCGTGTGGTTGCTGGAAATTGAACTCAGGACCTCTGGAAGAGCAGTTGGTGCTCTTAACCACTGAGCCATCTCTCCAACCCCCAGGGATTTTTTTTTTTTAACCTAAAGTTACTCAAATCTTAACTGTTTTAAGGGCTGGAGAAATGGCTTTTAGGGCTTTGCTAAAACTACACTATGTAAGGTTCGAGGGGCTGAGAGGAGACTAATTTGGGAATTTAATTATTAGTGGGTTTTAGGGTGTTGACTTTTAAGGACTAAAAAGTAAATGACCTAGTAACACAAAATGAGGTTAATGGTCCCTACCTGTCATCCTAGTACTGAGGAAGTGACAGTAAGAGGGTCCCAGTTCATGGCAAGCTGGTGTTACATGAGACTTAATGTCAGAAAAACTGAAGCAAAGGTCCGGGTGTGATGTCACGGGCCATCAGACACAGCTGGATCTCTATTTAACCAGGCCAGCCAGAGCTACACAGTTGGACCCTGTCCCTCCTAAAGAAGAATTATAGAAATTGGTCTTGCCATCCTTGTGTTTTGTTTTTGTTTTGCTTTATTAACATTTCTAGGTATGATAATCATTCTAAGATACTGATTCAAGGAATTGTCCTTTTAGTAACTAGGTAATTTCTATTTCTACTGAGGAGGATACTTAGGAATAAGATAAAAACTAGTAAAATATTCAGCTGGGAAGATAGCTGATAGATGAAATGCTTGTGGGCCAGAGTTCAGATCCCTAGCCCTCACACAAAAGCTGGGTGGGTGTGGCAGCCTTCCTAAAATCCCAGCACCTGGGAGATGGAGTCATGTGAATTAAGTTGCAGAGAGAAATGAACACAAATTGGACAGTGGTTGTAGTACTTACTAAAAACTTTGGGTGAATTTTCTAACCTCTAGCATGCAATAATATACCCAGCTGAAAGTTTCTATTTAGGAATTTAAATAGTTGTAAAAATAAACACACATATATGTGTCAAATCTAAAGTGATTTTTTTTTCCAGATGAATTACCATTTTAAGAGCTAGGCACGTTGGTGCATACCTTACCTGTAATCCTTGCATTCAGGTGGCAGAGGCAGGCAGATCTCTTTGAGTTTGAGGGTAGCCAGGGCTATTGCACAGAGAAACCTTGTCTCAGAAACAAAACAAAACAAAAATGACCATTTTAAGCAATGTAATACTGGTATCTTCCTTTCCTAATTCTGTAAAAATATATTTCCCTTAAGTATCAGTAAGTCTACAAAACAAAACTATATGGAGAGTTGAGGTTTATTTCTCTTATAGTATTAATATTGACAAATTTTATAAAGATTGTTACATTTTATTCTTGCTGCAGCTTTAATCTGTTTGCTATCTAGATTTAAATAAGCAGTGAAGGTTTGATCCCAGAATATAACTTCTGCCTACTCTACAGTTGAATATATATTTTATTTATTCCTTATAATACTGGAGAATTAGGTATAATTTCAATTTATAAGAGAAAAAAGCAAGCTATAGGGCTGAGAATTTAGCTAAGTTGTAGATCCCTTACCTAGCATATACACCTTCAGCACCACAGAGAGACCACAAACTCATAGAACTTTCTGTACTTGTATGTTATAGTCTATTCAGGAGAGTTTTATACCAGAGGAGTATTACAATGACTGCTGTTTGCCATATTGCATAATCTTAGAAAGTATCATTTTTTCCCCTGATAAAAAAAATATTTCTTAGAATGCAAAGTAGGTAGTTGTGGATTTGTGTGTGTGTGTGTGTATCTGTTAAGTACCTGAAAGAAGCAGCTTAAGGGGGAGGGACATATTTTGGCTCATAGTTTTAGGGCTACAATCTGTGGTAACCTGGAAATAATGACAGGCAACTCAAAAGCTGGAGGAACCAGTAGCAGCTGCCTGAAACATTTGCTTTTAGAGATAATCTTGCTACAGTAGCGCAGGCTGGCCTCAAACTTGTTGTCATTCTCCTATCGTTATTTACATCATACTTTGATTATAGGTGGCACCACCATGCAGGATAACACTCTCTTCTTACAGCAGAGAACTGGGGCTTCAACCAGGCTAGTGCTGTAACTTTAAGCCCTTCCCTAAATCCCCCTCTCTCTACCAGATAGGCCCTTTGTCCACCAACTGGAGACCAACTGTTGAAAAATGAACCCATGGGAAGCATGGAATAGTAGGAAGAATACTGGATTGATTTTCAGTTATTTTGCCTTAACCACATGCTATGAGTCTCTTAAACTCTTAAATTCAAAGGTTGCTAATGTGTATTTATATTTATTCCATATCTTTTTCTTACTTTTGTTTTTAAGATTCTTGTATCTCACAGTCAGCATCATTTCCTCGTAACCAGAAACAGCAAAAGGTGGATTCTTTATCACCAGTGGCCTCACTTCCTAAACAGAATTTCCAGCCCTCAAACCAACAGCATCTTACTAAACCTGCTAATAAAATTACTTGTGCAAACTGCAAAAATCCTTTGCAGAAGGGGCAGACAGCTTATCAACGAAAAGGATCAGCTCACCTCTTTTGTTCAACCACCTGTCTTTCTTCTTTCTCCCATAAGCGATCTCGAAAGACACGGAATGCAATGTGTAAAAAGTAAGCATAGCTTAACATTTCTCCATGTGATTTAGTGCTCAGTATAAATGAATACTCTGGACATAATTGTAAGTTAGACTTGTGGTAGGTGGTTCAGAGATGTTTTCATGTTTATTGAGATTGGGCTATTCTAGAACTGTAATCTCTTATATACTGTAGTTTTACAAAAGAATGTATATCGGTACAGAAGTTCTCTCAGTTGCTACATTTACCTTTTCTATCCTACATCTTAAATGTTAGTTTGCCAGCCTACCAGTTCAGACAGTGCCTTTCCCTTTTGAGCCATCTCTTCAAGCCCACTACCAACATTTTTTAAGATTTATTTTTATGGACTGGAGAGTTGGCACAGTGTTTAAGAGTGCCAACTGCTCTTCTAGAGGACCTTGGTTTGATTCTCATTATCCAGGTTAACTACAGTTAGCTCCAGGCCTAGGGAATCCAACACCCTCTTCTAGCCACTGTGGGCATTGCATCCTTGCGGTACACAGACATACACACAGGTAAAATAACCATACACATAAAATAATAATAAAGGGAAAAAATTTAAGTTCTTTGTGTGTGTTTGACAAGACTCAGACATTGCGTGACCCTCTAGCTGGAGTTAAAAGGTAAAACTGAGCTGCCTGGTGAAGACTAGGCATCACAGTCGGCTTCTCTAGGAGCCAAACGTGTACCAGTGAACCAGCCATTTAGCCCAGTTGGTTTTGTTTTTTCCTACCAGTGTTTTTCTTAAAGATTTATTTATCTGTATGCGGTTTTGCCTGTGTCTGTATAAGTGCACTCTGCAGGCCTGATGCCCTCAGAGGCCAGAAGTCACTGAGTTTACTGGAGCTGGAGTTATGGACAGTTGTGAGCCACCATGTGGGTGCTAAGAACTAAACCTGGGTCCTCTGCAAGAACAGCCAGTGCTCTTAACTGCTGAGCCGCCTCTCCAGCCCCAAGTGCTAGTATTGTTTAATGCTAGAATGCTAAGGAGCATTAATGTTAGAAGAGTTTTCATTTGAATTTTCTTCTGTTTCATTTAGGAAATAGTGTAAGTAAATCTGGAAGTGGGTCTTAAAGTACAGTGATCTTCAGATGTTTCTTTCTCCTTTGTGTTTCAGAGATTCTCCTGTGAGAACCACAACTATTGTTCCTCCGGTGGAGTCAAGCAAGTCCTTACAAGAATTTTATAGTGCATCTCTGTCTCCTTATGAAAACTGCCAGAATCTTAGGAAAGAAGTTTTTACTAAGTCAAGATGTATAATCTGTAATAAATTAGGAGAGGTCTGCTCTTCATACTGTTACTATTTAGACTCATAGAAATGTTAATTTTTAAGTGCTAATATAAGCTCTGCCATCTACCAGTGTCCATATCCTAAATATTCAGATTGGAAGAACTTTAAAAAATTTACTGCTGAGTGGTGGTGAACCCCTTTAATTCCAACATTTGGGAGGGAGAGGCAGGCACATCTCTGTGAATATGAGGCCAGCCTGGTCTACACATAGTTCCAGGACAGACAATATGTACTAAAGAGATTCCCCACCCACCCACCCAAAAAGATAGACACACACACACAATACCCAGAGTGTCTGTTTCTGTGGAGTTAGTTGTGATAATTCAGTAATTTCAGGACAATGAAAGAAGCAACAGATCCTACAGGATTGTATGGAACAAATGGTTTGATACATTTTCAAGAGGAAGAACCATACGTTCAGGCAGTCCTTTGTTTTTTTTTTTTTTTTTTTTTTTTGGTTTTTCGAGACAGGGTTTCTCTGTGTAGCCCTGGCTGTCCTGGAACTCACTTTGTAGACCAGGCTGGCCTCGAACTCAGAAATCCTCCTGCCTCTGCCTCCCAAGTGCTGGGATTAAAGGCGTGCGCCACCACTGCCCAGCTAGTCCTTTGTTTTACATTGTCCTTGGTAACTAAATATGATGAATAGCTTTGGGAGCCATTCAAATCAAGGTCATAAATTTATGTTAAATCTTTTAAACCATCTTAGTGCACATTCTAAGTGTGGATGACAATTTCCTTCATCTGCCTCCCAAATACTGATAAGGAAAAGTCTAAATACTGTAGGGCAATAAATTGTAAAATACTGTCTTAAGAAATTTTGTTCTCTTTTAGGTTCGCCATGAAATCAGTGTTAACAGTATAACACATAAACTGTGCAGTAACAATTGCTTTAATGAATACAGATTGACCAATGGTCTAATAATGAACTGCTGTGAACAATGTAGCAAGTATATGCCCAAGAGTACTGGACACAGCATTCTGATTACAGGTCAGCAAAAGAGATTCTGCTGCCAGAATTGTGCTGATGAATATAAAGAGGTAATCGTTTTGTTTTGTAATATATTTTATGTGCATGGGTGTTTTAACCTACATGTTTGTCTGTGAATTACATGCATCCTTAATGCTCTCAGAGGCCAGAAAAGGATGTTGGGTCCTTTGTAACTGTAGTTACAGACAGGTGTGAGCTACCATGTAAGTAGTGATCAAGCCCAGATTCTCTTGAAGAACAGCCAATCCTCTCAGGACTCTTAACTGCTGGCATAATTTCTCCAGCCTCTAATTCTATCTCTGTCTGTCTATCTATCTGTGTCTCTGTTTCTCTCTTTGTGTGTATGTGTGTCTGTGTAAGTGCAATTGCTTGTGTGTGAGGGTTA
Source organism: Tokudaia tokunoshimensis (assembly GCA_036184795.1). Lineage (NCBI taxonomy): Eukaryota > Metazoa > Chordata > Mammalia > Rodentia > Muridae > Tokudaia > Tokudaia tokunoshimensis. The sequence continues at coordinate 68,939,104 of BTHU01000011.1, forward strand.
GAGCACAACCTGAGATGTCTGTTCTTGCCTTCTACCTTGTTTGAGACAAGATCCCTGGGATACACCAGGCTACCTGACCTTCAAGCTTCTGGTGATTGTCTTGTGTGGCTGTTTCCCATTGTGTTCCAGGAGCACTCAGATTTAGATGTATACCACCATACCGGACTTTGACATTTTGATGCCAGGGATGATGGTGTCCTTAATCCTGGCACTAGGGAGGCCAAAGCAGGTAAATCTCTGAGGTCAAGACTACCTGATTCTACCTAGAAAGTTAGATCAGCCAAGGTTGCAAACCAAGACCTCATGTCATAGAGATCTGACTAAATATCAAATTTTTTTCTTTAGGAATTTCACACATGAATATAATGCATATATGTAATATGTTTTCTTTTTTATTACACTCATTCCTTGTCCTTTCTTATTTCTACTTTGCGTTTCCAAATCCCTTCCCTATGTTCATGTCTGTTATATTATTTACTTTTCTATTGTGATAAAATACTATGACGAAGGAAATTTATAGAAGAAAGGGTTTATTTGGGGTTCCCTGTTCCAGAGGGTGAGGTGGAGGTAGCTGTAGCAGTAGGCAAGGAAATGGTAGGAATACTGAAACCTCAAAGCCTTTAAGGAGATCTCATTCAAACTACCACAATGTCTTTTATTTGTTTTGTAATTAACTGACTTTAACTAGGGCTGCCTGTGTAACCGTGTGTTTGGCCTAGGACACCTCATGTCATTCTACAATTGAAGATTCTCAAGAGTGCATGCATTCATATATGTATGTGCACACACAAACACATATGTAAAAATAGTCGAATAAGAATATAAGGCTTTCATATAGAGTATAAAGAACAAAAAAGATGGAGAAATATGTGTAATCAAAATAGGCTTCAACTGTATGTCTAGATCTTGATTTGTTTCAAAGTGATCAACAGCAGGTCTTTAGAGAAAAGCAGTAGGGAAACCTTTGTGGTATATGCACATTTTAAGAAAAACAGGACTGGGGATAGTGCAGTAGCAGAGAATTTCCTGGTAAACACACGTAATATGCTGGTATTAAGTCCCTGATGACAACCACCAACAACAGACAGAAAAATACTGTCCTTAGCTGCTCATCATTGAATGACACATAGAGTCATAAAATAGAAAACGGGGCTGGGAAGATGTCTCAGTGGTTGAGAGTTCTTGCTGTTTTTCCAGAAGTCTCAAGTTCAGTTCCTGCCACCACATCAGGTGGATTACTGCTAACACCAGGAAATCTGACATTTGGCCTCTACTGGCACTACCCCCCATAAGTAAAAAACCTTTTAAGAAAATATTTAAGTTGTATATGAAATACATAATTACTATATTGTGTGGGTAATGTTGTGTATGAGTACAGGTAATCACCATGACCCACATGTACAGTCAGGACAACATTGTAGAGTCCGTTCTCTTTACCTTCCTGTTGAGTTTTGAGGATTAATTTAAGTCATCACGTCAGGCTTTCAAAGCAGGTGCATTATTGGCTGAAATGGCTCCATGGCCCCCAAATGTAAACATGCTTCTGATCTAAGCCAGTGATTTGGGGGACTTTTTTTATTGTCACTGCTTTAGGGGTACTATTGGCATCTAGTCTGTAGGTCTGCTCTTCAGACTGTCTGCTTATGCATGACAGTCCCTTAAATAGTCATCTTGTTGATGTTGAGTGAACATGTTGCTGGGCAATGTGAGGGGTGAGCCATGTGAGAGGAAAGGAAGCTAAACTCCCATCTTAGTAAAGTCTGTTGATGCTGGATGTCTTTAAAATCTCAGCACTGGAAAGGCAGAGACAAGGGATCTTAGTGAGTTCCAGGACACACTGTCTCCAAAAACAAACAACAAACAAGCCCAGCAACCGAAGAGAAAAGTCAGTTTAGTTGATGATACTTAAAACTAGGAGGAAAATAGTAAGTGATGATCTAAGATGTGTAAGTTTTTTTTTTTTTTTTTTTTTTTTGGTTTTTCAAGACAGGGTTTCTCTGTATAGCTCTGGCTGTCCTGGAACTCACTCTGTAGACCAGGCTGGCCTCGAACTCAGAAATCCGCCTGCCTTTGCCTCCCAAGTGCTAGGATCAAAGGCGTGCGCCACCACCACCCGGCTAAGATGTGTAAGTTAAGGGATTGGTATTTTGCTCATTAGTCCTCCCCTAGCATGCATGAAGTTCAGGGTGCAATCCCAAGTACCACATAAACACTGGCATGTTGGTACATTTCTGTAATCCTGGCACTGAGGAGGTGGAAACTGGAGGGTCAGAAATTCAGGATCAGACTAGAGAGATGGCTCAGTAGATAAAGGCACTTGCCACCAAGTCTGACAACTTGGCTTCAATCTCTGGAGCCTACATTGACCGAGCGCGCGCTCAGCCAGTCAGTAGGTTCTCCAGGGCAGGAGCAAGGATTAAAAAGAAAAAGATAATTAGACAACATTGTAGCATGACCCCAGCCAGTTCTGAGGCTAAGGTGAATTTATTTTTCCCCAATCTGCTTTTATACCATTTTAATTACATGCTAGTAATAAGGTCAGTTCTAGGTTAAGGAACGCAAGACAATAAACACAAATAGTCTAGGAACTGGCAAGACAAAAGTCCAGTTATCACTGTTTCTAAGGGCTTATCAGGATGACCACAGTATCTGAGCCTACTTCCCTATCCCAGCCCAAAGTCATATTCTTGCTTGAAGGCCACTTATTTGTTCTAGCCTAAAGTTAGATTCCTGCCTGAGCTTACTTCCTTGTCCTGGCCCAATGTCACGTTCCTGCCTGGAGCCTTCTTCCTTGTCCTGGCCCAATGTCACATTCCTGCCAAGCTGCCCCAAAAGCTCTCCACAACACATGGTGGAAGGCAGAACTGACTTGTCCTCGGACTTTCACATTCATGCATGTTGTATGTACACGTCATGTATGTACTCACACATCTACCGAAAATAAGTAAAAGTTAAAAGTTTTCCTTAGATAGGAAACAAATTTGAAGCCAGCCTGGAAAGTCTGTCTTATTAAAAAAAGCAAAAACAGCTATTGAAAAACCTTTTAAAAAGTCTCCAAGCTGAGCAGTGGTGGCCCACACCTTTAATCCCAGCACTTCAAAGGCAGAGACAAACAGATTTCTGAGTTCAAGACCAACCTGGTCTAGAGAGTGAGTTCCAGGACAGCCAGGGCCATACAGAGAAACCCTGACTCGAAAAAAACAACATAAAAGTCTTATCTGCTGTATTAAAATATTATTCTGTCATGTATAGTGCAGGGAATGAGAGTCACAATTTTGAGGCCAGCCTGGCATGTAGGGAGATCCTGTTTAAAAACAAAATTTAGTAAACGATGCTTTCATTTAAGATTTTGGGGTGCTAGGTTTTTGTTTTTTGGGGTGTTTTTTTTTGTTATAGTGTGGTGTTTTGAATAGGAATGGCCCCCATAGACTCATCTATTTGAATGCTTAGCCCATAGGGAGAGGAACTCTTAGGAGGTGTGGCCTTGGAGGAAGTGTGTCATTGTGGGGCGGGCTTTGAGGTCTCAGATGATCAAGCTAGGCCTTCTTTGGCATTCACTTTAAAAGAATTGCCTAGTCATGGTATCTTTTCACAACAATAAAACCCTAAGACAATATATTTGTTTTTATATTCTGTGTATTTCCTGTATGTATATATTTGTACCATGTTCATGCCTGTTGCCCTTGGAGATCAAGAGTGCATTGGCTTCTCCTGAACTAGAATTACAAATAGTTGTGAGCTACCATGTGGCTGCTTGGAATCAAAAACCAGGTCCTCTGTAAGAATAAGAGTTCTTAAGCACTGATCCATCTCTCAAGCCCCAAGATTTTATTTTATTTTTAAATGTGTTTGTGTGTGGAGGGGGGGTGAGATTATGTGTATATGATTTCAGTTCCCCAGAGGTCAGAAGAAGGCGTCAGATCTGGAGCTATAGTGACAGACATTTGTAAGATGGCTGCTCACTGTCGGTGCTGGCGACAGAACTCAGGTCCTCTTCAAAAGCAGTACGACTGAGTGGCCTTTTGAATTTTGGTTTTGTTTTCTTTTGCTTTGAGACAAGGTCTCTAGGCTGCCCTAAAGATAACTCAATTTCTTACCCACATGTGTAGAAAAGATTATAGCAATTTTACCATTAAAATTAATTGCTTTTGGGAGGAGGGGCTTGAAAGATGGTCAAGCAGTTTAGAGTACTTTTTGAGTAGTTTAGGACTAACTTATGCAGAAGACCCAGATATGATTCCCAGCACCCATATGATGTCTCACAATCCTAAGGCCAATTCCAAGGGATCTGATGCTCTCTATGGGCAACACACATATATTGGTATTTTTTCTGGTAGGGGGAGGGTTTGGTTTTTTGAGACATGGTTTCTCTGTATAGTCCTGGCTGTCCTGGAACTCACTCTGTAGAACAGGCTGACCTCAAACTCAGAAATCTGCCTGCCTCTGCTTCCTAAGTGCTGGGATTAAAGGCATGCGCGCCACCACTGCCCGGCTGATACTCTACATATGAAATAAATGTTAAAAGATAGATAGATGGGTGGATGGATGGATGGATGGATGGATAGATAGATGGATGCATGCCCGACTGATACTCTACATATGAAATAAATGTGATAGATAGATAGATAGATGCCCGACTAATACTCTACATATGAAATAAACGTTAAAAAATAGAGAGGGGGGGAGGGAGAGAAAAGGAGAGGGAGGGAGGTAGCTAGCTGGGCATGGTAGTGTAGTCCTTTATTCACATCATAGGCAAGCAGATCAGGCCAAACTGATCCCACATAGTGGGATTCAGGACAATTAGGAGTACATAGTAATATCCTGCGTTGAAAAAGAAGTTTTGTTTGTTTTGGGGAATAGGCTTTTTCTGTTTCCCTGACTGTCTTAGAATTCACAGCTAGTCTGGAACTCAGATCTGCCTGCTTCTGCCTCCCAGGAACTGGGATTAAAGGCGTGTGCTACCCTCTCTGCATTAGAGACATTTTATTAACTGAGATTCCTTCTTCTCAGATAACTGTCACTTGTGTTAAATTGACACGAGTGACCGTGTTAAAGTCCCACCATGCCCTTAGTGAGTCACATCATGTTTCCATTTGTCACTGTCTCTCAGTTGTAGCCATCCTGATAAGTGTGAAGTGCTATGCCTCCTCTTTGTTTAAGGTTGATTTTGGAGTGTTGCTGCACGTGTACCAAATGCATGCAGGCCGTGATGGCTAATGATGAACTATTGCCTGCTCTTCTTTCTTTGTTTCAACTTCTAAAATGCTAATAAATTATAATGTATTTCCTTACAGATAATGGAAGCAAAATCAAAAATACTGCTTTTACAAAACAGAAAAAGGAATGCTATCAGAGAAGAAAATGAAAAAATATTTCATGAATCATCAAGTACACTTTCAGGATACACAGGAGAAATACCAGAAAAAAAGGAAAAGATTTCAGAGATAATAAAAGTTGCAGCAGACTGTAGCCTAGATACATCATCAGAAGAACAAAATGGGAATTTACCTTTTTCTGTGGCAGCAGTATCTGATACATTTCAAGAGCAAGTAGGAGACAAAAATTCAGAGGAATTTGATATGTCTGTTGTACTTTCTTTGGATCCAGGTTCATGGCCCCGAATCTTGAATATGAAACAACGTGAATTTCTTGTCAAAAATGATCCACCTCAAATAAGAAATTTTAATTTTCCAAAAGACAGTGCAGGCAAGAAGTTTTCAGAAACGTATTACACACGAATTCTTCCAAATGGTGAGAAGGGCACCAGACCCTGGCTGCTCTACTCATCCTCTAAAGACTCTGTATTTTGCCTATATTGCAGACTCTTTGGGGAAGGAAAAAATCAACTGAGAAATGAGAATGGGTGCAAAGATTGGCATCATTTGTCACATCTTCTTAGTAAACATGAAGAAAGCGAAATGCACATCAACAATAGTGTTAAGTATTCAAAATTAAAATCTAACTTGGAAAATAAAACCAATGACGCTACAGAAGATGAGGGAAATTGTGTGCAACTATTGTACACATAATGTCCGTCTGTTCTACATATGACAGTGTGTGCATTACCCAGACACTGCCATAAAGTTTTGTACCATACACTGTGTAACAGGAACTTAGAGGAGTTCATTAGCAATATGTCTAATAGCAAACAAATAGTAAAAAATGTTTCTGTTCTAAATCTAAAAGCAGTTGGTGAGTATAGTCATTCTTGTAGATGTTAGCAAAGGCAATTTGAGCTTTGTCACTATGAGGGTCCTCACCTTTTAAAGTGTCGGTGGAGGACTTCCACCTAATGGCTTCAGAGCAAGAAAAGGCAAGATGCATATGTAACAAGCTAAAGAAAATATATTCATGCCACAAGGTAGTGGTGCATGCCTTTAATCTCAGCACTCAGATACAGATAGTTGGATATCTGTGAACTCTAGGCCAGCCTTGTCAAGTTCCAGAACAACCAAGGTATACAAAAACCCTGTCTTGAAAAACCAAAAAGAAGAAAAAAAGAAAATACTTTCAAACAGCTTAAGAAGCTATAGCTGTTTGCTATTGAACCAAATTCTTGAATTTTATTTCTTTAAAACATTTTTTTTATTTGAGCAAAACAGTTTTTTGCTGTGGTAAATAGAGGTAATTTGTGTTTTGACTTTTATATTTTTGTTCTAAATTCAATGTAAATGTTTTAGTTATGAGAATTATAAAGAATATATAGCTATTAGTATAAATATAAGAAACATTAAAATGTGGTATGTATATATATGTGTGTATATATATGTATGTATATATAGTTATCTTTTCAGTGTTATGTTATTTTTCTGTGAAAGTATACTCCATGTGTGAAATTTGAGAAACTATGAATCTAAAAATTTTTTTCTTCAGACTTAATTCATTTTTGTTTTCCTGTATAAAAGCCCTTACTTATAAGGAACTGGGAATGGTGGCACTCAGGAAGCAGAGGCAGGTGGATCTCTGAATTCAAAGCCAGCCTCGACTACAGAGCGAGTTTCAAGACAACTGTTTCTCAACAAACAAAAAGAAAAAACTTGTGTGGTAGCTACAACTGGAGCTTGGGTCTTCTGGATGAAGATTCTCTTGTGGGTTTTCACAAAATTGTCAGTGAATTCCTGGAAAGGAAACTTAGTGAGACAGTCTCTTTCCAGAGGCTGGGGGCCAAGTAGCTATAGCTGTTAGGGTGGCCTCAACACAATTGCCAAGGGTGAGCCGGGCGGTAGTGGCGCACACCTTTAATCCCAGCACTTGGGAGGCAGAGGCAGGAGGATTTCTGAGTTCGAGGCCAGCCTGGTCTACAAAGTGAGTTCCAGGACAGCCAAGGCTACACAGAGAAACCCTGTCTCGAAAAATAAAAAAAAAAAAAAAAAAAAAAAAACCAATGACCCAAGGAGATACTTCCTTCTGCACGGGAACAATTGAGGCTCAGTCATGTTGCTCTGTGATAGTATTTTCTAAAATATCCACTGAAACCATTCTAGGTAAATTAGACCTTTCCAGGCAGAGAATGTAGTTTGGTTGGTAGAATGCTTGCCTCGCACACAACTGTGGGTGTGATCTGCAGACTGCATTAGCCATGTGGCACCAGGTCTGTAATCATAGCACTTGGGGGGCGGCGGGGGGATAGAAGCAAACAGCAGGTGTGGAGCAACCTGGGGGTTTATGAAACCCTGTATCCAAAAGAAAGTTGCTTTTAATCATTTTGGCTTGGATCTGAGTGAGTCATGGTGGCTGTCAGCTGTAATCTCAGCCCAAGGGAAGGTGAGGCAGGAGGATTGTTAATAATTCAAGGCCAACCTGGGATACATAATGAGTTCTAGGCCAGCCTGAGCTATAATGTGCTATTCTCATAGATAGAACTGGCTGATTTTAATGTAACTACAGCTTTGTGATATCTCTAAAATATCACTTGATACTCAAAGGTCTATGAGGATACTTTGGGAAATATAACACCTTTTACTTTTCTGTGTAGGAATGTTTTGCCTGTATGTATGCTAAATGTACCATGTGTGTACCTGGTGCCTGCAGAGGTTAGAAAAGGGCGTCAAATCAGGAACTGAAGTTACAGATGTTTGTTAGCTACCGTTTGAGTGCTGGGAACCAAGTCTGGATTCTCTGTGGCTTTAAAGATTTGGTGTTGTATTGAGAACATCAATGTGAAAATAACATTGTTCTGCTATTGGAGTGATCCTCTCCACTATCCACATATTTGTTGTTGAAATACTTCCCAGGATAGAGTTGCTCTATGACTTGAATATAAAAGTATATATAGTTTGATATATTTGGTTTATGACTGGCAAAGGTGCTAGGAAATCTGATCCATGTGTAGTATTCTGCCTCTTGGGAATTAGTATCTTGTATATCAATTTCAACTGGAAATGAAAATTGATTCCTTTATTGCTGATTCTCTTTGGTGAAAATAGGGTGGTTTTTTTCTTTTTCTCCCTGCTCTCCGCCCCCACGCCCCCATCCAGACACATACACGCCATACCCCACTCCTGGAATTTGCAATATGGGAGGGAAACAATATTGACATCATGTATTTAAGTGTAAAACTTTTTTTTTTATCGTGGGCAAGGCATTTTTTAAAAAGATTTATTTATTTATTATATGTAAGTATACTGTAGCTGTCTTCAGGCACCAGAAGAGGGTGTCAGATCTCTTTACAGATGATTGTGAGCCACCATGTGGGTGCTGGAATTTGAACTCAATGACCTTCAGAAGAGCAGTCAGTGTTGCTCTTGCCTGATGAGTTATCTCTCCAGCCCCCCCACCCCTTCCCTTTTTTTTAGTATGAGGTCTCTCTCCCTGACTAGTCTAGAACTTAATACGAAAATCAGACTGGCCTCAAACTCACAAAGAGCTGTCTGCCTCTTCTTCATAGGAATATTGGAATTAAAGGCTTGTACTGCTGTATCTGCCACTCCTTTTTTAAATTTTATTTTTTTAAAGATCTTATTTAATGTATATGAGTACACTGCAACTGTTTTCAGACACACCAGAAGAGGGCAACAGATCCCATTACAGATAGTTGTGAGCCACCGTGTGGTTGCTGGGAATTGAACTCAGGACATCTAGAAAGACTAGTGTTTTTAACCGCTGAGCCATCTCTCCAGCTTGTTACTCTTTCTTTAAAAATATTTCTTAAATTATGTGTTCCACATGCTTGCAGATGCCCTCGGAGGCCAGAAGAGGTCATCAAACAACCTGGAAGAGGAATGGCTGGAGATGCCTAATATGTATGGATCATGTAAATAGAGCCTAAATCCTCTACAAGAGTAGCAAATGCCCTTAACCAGTCTAACCAACCCACAAAAAACAAACCACAACTATTTGTTTCAACAAAAAGGGTTTCTCTGTAGCCTTGGCTGTCTTGGAACTATGTATTTAAGGCATATGGGACTGTGTTACCAGACAAAGAACTAGCAAGGTTTCCTGAACTTTTAGTTCCTACGAATCTCAAAGATCTGAGACCAGGGAGTGGAGCCACTCCCTGCCTGCCACTGTACCTGCTCTGGAACAAGTAACCATGACACCCCACTGAGAGGACCACAGTCAGTCATATAAAGTAACACGTGGAATTCTCCAGGCTAATGAGGTATCTAGTGAGCATTCAGCCAATGAGCTTCCCTTCCTGGGTATTCCCCCACAAAAGATATATAATCCCTGGTTCACTCCAAATAAAGTGTATGCAGTTACATCCACCGTCAGATAAACCAATGTGAACAAGCAAGAACCATCTCAGAGAACTGCTTCTTTAAGGATCACAACAGGGAAGGCCTTGCACTAAAGATCCTGCCTAAGACTCCAGAGGAATGCATTCTCCTCTCCTCACTGGTACGCTTGACTCTGGATTCAGCTAGTCCTGGGCTGCCTCTCCCCTCTCAGTCTGGTGTGTGCAGACACCCCAAAGAGAAAGGTAAACCTTGGACTCCGGGGTTCCTGACTCCCTCTCCCTGCCACACACTGGTGGTGCCCAGGTACCCAGAGAGGAGACCTGGAACCATTGTGGACTCCCTGTTTCAGATTTTGCCCTGCCTCCCCATGGATGTATGCTGATGGCACCCTGGGGTGGTCACCCCCACCCCACCTCCAGCAGAGAGGTACTTAAACCAGGCTGGTCTCAAATTCAAAGATCCTCCTACCTCTACCTCCTGAGTGCTGGGATAAAAGGCTTGCATTACGGCCACCCAACAAAAGCAAACAACAAAAGCCTTTTTAAAAAAAAAAATCTATTATGTATATAGCATTCTGCCTGCATGTATACCTGCAGGTCAGAAGAGGGCCCCAGGTCTCATTATAGATGGTTATGAGCCACCATGTGGCTGCTGGAAATTGAACTCAGGACCTCTGGAAGAGCAGACAATGCTCTTAACCTCTGAGCCATCTCTCTACCCCACCCCACCCCAAACCTTTTTAAATAAGAGAAATTAGTTGGTATAAATTTTTCCTGATTTCTATTACTTTTTTGTGAGGGGTAGGGGTGGAGATGTGTGTGCCACTGAGTGGAGAGAGAGAGAATGGGGGGTGGGAGTGTCTTCTGACTAGGGGTGAATTGGGGACTTTTGAACTCACTGTGTAGATAAGGTTGCCCTCAAACTGTGGCAATCCTCCTGCTTCAACCTGCCAAACCCTGAAATTGCAGGAAAATTCCACCATACTTAGCTGAGACACAGTGGAGAAAACAGTGAGAAGGTAAATATTATCTTGATGCCATTATAAAATAACACTTCTGATGTCTGACTCCTTGAACAAAAAACTGGCCAGTCTCACCTTATAAGTGTTCTCTAAGCCCCAGTCAGACAGACAGTCTGTCCGTCCGTCCGTCCATCCATCCATCCATCCATCCATCCATCCATCCATCCGGAGCTGGAGGTACAGGCAGTTGTGAGCTGGTTGTGGGTGCTGGAAAGTGAATCTGCAAGAATAGGGAGGAGGGCCGGAGAGATGGCTCAGACTGCTCTTCAGAAGTTCTTGAGTTCAAATCCCAGCAACCACATGGTGGCTCACAACCATCTGTAATGAGATCTGATGCCCTCTTCTGGGGTGTCTGAAGACAGCGTCAGTGTTCTTAGATATAATAATAAATAAATCTTGGGCCCAAGCTAGTTGACTGGAGCTAGCAGTCAATTTAGGTCCTAAATTCAATTCCCAGCAACCACACGAAGGCTCACAACCATCTGTACAGTTAGAGTACTCATATACATAAAATTATTTTAAAAAGTTAAAAAAAAATAGGTCAGAGGAAAACTTGAAGTTAATTTTACCAGGAATTGCAGTTCATTGAACTCTATGGAGACAAGTGCCTGGCTGGCGAGAGTTGTACAGGAAAGTCAACTGAAGACAAGCATCTTTACAATCCTTTCTTTCTGGGAGTTCTCTGAGAAGTGCTTAGAGAGGTGGGACCCCCATGTCTGTACAAGAAAAAAATCCATGCACGCAGTGGTGCAAGCCTTTCTTCCCAACATTTGAGGCAGAGGCAGGTGGATCCCTGTGAGTTCTAGGCCAGCCTGGTCTAGAAAGCAAGTTCCAGGATATCCAGAGCTACATAGAGAAACCCTGTCTCAAAAACACACACACACACACACACCAAAAAAAAAAAAAAAAAAAAAAAAAAAAAAAACAAAAAAACAGGACGAAGGTTTTCCCAGATTGAAAAGTGCAGCCCACCAAGGCACTGCTCCTTTCTCCAGTTCTGACCCGCTCCTGTACCAGTCAGGCCGTGTCTGCCACCGTCCCTCCCGAGTACACCAGAGGCCCCATCTAAACAGCCTTCCTGCGGCAGCACCCCTGTCTAGGTGGCCAGACGGGAATTCCAGACCAGTGTGATTTCCTGGGACACCGACACAACTACCAGGTTTATTGGTGCTGGGCCGCCACGTTGGTGTGGCTGGATCAGGGGCTGGCGTTGGCAATGCTGGGTAGCTTGATTATCAGCTATGCCAGGAACCCGTCTCTCAAGCAGCAGCTCTTCTCCTATGCCATCCTGGGTTTTTCCCTGTCTGAGGCCATGGGACTCTTCTGTTTGATGGTCGCCTTCCTCATCCTCTTCGCCATGTGAGGCTCCATGGGGTCACCCAGCCATCCCTGCTGCTTTGACTCTGTGCCAGTCCCGGTGCGGGAGTGTGCTGAGCTTTACCTTTAAACAAGAACGTGTCTCTAAAAAAACAAAAAACAAAGCAAGTTCCAGGATATTTAGAGCTACATAGAGAAAAACCTTGTCTCAAAAAAAGGGGGAGAGGGGGCTGGAGAAATAGCTCAGCCCTTAAGAGCACTGACTGCTCTTCCGAAGGTCCTGAGTTCAAATACCAGCAACCACATGGTGGCTCATGACCATCCATAATGAGATCTGATGCCCTCTTTTAGGGTGTCTGAAGACAGCTACAGTGTACTCACATATAATAAGTAAATAAATCTTTAAAAAACAAAAAACAACAAAAAAAGACTTACTTGGGTCTTCTTGTTCTCTTCTGAGGATTGCCCTAGAATCAAAGAAGAATATCCCAGCTAATCTATTGCTGATTTTGTGAAAAAACTGGGAGAGATCTGTGTTGTGTGACAGTTTTCTCAAGATTGAAGTATTTCATCCAGTAGAGAAGACCCTCAAACAGGATGGTTAAAAGAACACTCAAAGGAGCTTCAGGAAGTCCCTGAAATTGACCAAATTCACTAGGCATCTTGCTAACCTGTAGAGAGCCATATTGGGGTGTCATGTCACCTGGCAGGAACTTGACATTGACCAAGGTGAAGTTCTCCCAGCCTGTGAGCTGGAATTCCTGTGCTAGCCATAATCCTGTCCCACCTAGGGTGGAGTGAAGGTGAAGTTCATTTTTCCTCCAGGTCTACGAATTTCTGAATTAAGCAGGTGACCTGCCCAGCTGCCGGAGCAGTGGAGCCAATGCCTCGTGAACAGCCAGACCAGTTCTGCAGACCCGTTTCCAGCCTTTGGGGGGAAGGTTTCCCCCCTCCCCCGCATGCACGCCTATATATATTTGGATACCTCCATTAAACTTTGAGCCTTGAACAGAAATCTAGTCTTGGCTCCGTCTCTTTTCGCTGCCTTCCCATATATCCCCAGCTTCCCTAATGAGGTACCCGGTTCGAATGTAACTACCGGTGGTTACACTGCCAAAGTAGGCAATAAAAGTTGAGTCCTAGCCGGGCGGTGGTGGCGCACGTCTTTAATCCCAGCACTTGGGAGGCAGAGGCAGGAGGATTTCTGAGTTCGAGGCCAGCCTGTCTACAAAGTGAGTTCCAGGACAGCCAAGGCTACACAGAGAAACCCTGTCTCGAAAAACCAAAAAAAAAAAAAGTTGAGTCCTTCTAAGACTGAAGAAACAGAGCTGCAAAGAAGACTCAGACAAGTCAAGCTACAAAGACCAGGTGCCTGGAAGAAATAGAAACCAGCCAAGCTGCCTGGAAATGCTTCAGACCAACTGAGCAACCTGGAAAGGACAGTCTCCATCCTGTTGAGCTGCCTGCAGGCAGTGCAATGAGCTCAGCTTTTGTGAGCTGTCACCCCTGCTGGGATAGACAAAGGTGATATAGTTCTCTTTGAGTCATTTCTGCTCCTGAAAGTAACCCCTCATCCATACTCCTGTAAGTAACCCCTGTAAAACTCACTGGTTAACCAAGCTAGATTTTGGTTGTATCCATGCATTGGTCTGTAATAGGCTCCCTTTCTGGGGTGAGTAGATATGTGTGTTACATCTTCCCAGGAATTTTATCACAGAACACTGTGGAACAACACTGCTACAGAGAACAAGTAGCTTAAGAAAAAGAAGGCTGTTAAGCTAAAGGAAAGATATGAAAAGAATATTTTTTGCCTACAAGGCTAAAGGGAAACTTGATGCAGAGACAAAGGGGGCATTGAGGCCTGAAAAGAGCAAGAGGAAGAGGAGGACAAAAAGGATGAGAAAGAAGAAAAAGAAGATGGTGATTACAGTTGGTTCTAGCAATTTTTCTTCTTGTCTATATAACATTTAAGACCCACCCCCATTGAAAACTCACCCCTTTTAAAGAAAAAGAAAACAAAAATATTTAAATGCAAGACTGTAAGGTTTGTTTTTAAATTGTACATTGTCTTTATGTATAGCTAACACCCTGCTGATGTGGTTTTAGATAGCTCTGTTCTGGTGGTATTAACTAACTGTACAACAAACCTTGCCTGGTACAGTCTGAGGGTTGCAAACTGGCATGAAGATTTAAAGCAGGTCCTGATGGTACGCAGGACAAATTAGTTATATGGAGAGAGTAGTCCCTCCCACCACCACCAAGTTCAGTTGTCCCTGATGCAACTTATATGAAAATAATTATTGTTCCATAGTCATAAAAAATTACAGCTGTTTTGTAGTCATTCTGAATGCTTCTAAATAAACACAATGTCTTTTTTTTAAAGGTTTATTTATTTATTATATGTGAGTACACTGTAGTTGTCTTCAGACACCCCAGAAGAGGGCATCAGATTTCATTACGGATGGTTGTGAGCCACCATGTGGTTACTGGGATTTGAACTCAGGACCTTCGGAAGAGCAGTCAGTGCCTCTTTACCGCTGAGCCACCACAAATGTTTTGTAATTTTTTTTTTTTTTTGAGACAGGGCTTCTCTGTGTATCTCTGGCCATCCTGGAATTTTTTTTCTGTAGTGCTGGCTGGCCTCTAAATCAGAAATCCACCTGCCTCTGTCTCCCAAGTGCTGGGATTTTTAAAGGTGTGTGCCACCACCGCCCAGCTTTTTGTTGTTGTTTTTTAAAAGTACCAGGGACAGGGGTTGGTGACTTAGCTCAGTGGTAGGCTGCTTGCCTAGCAAGCACAAGGCCCAGGGTTTGGTCCTCAGGCCCAGGGGAAAAAAAAAAAAACAAAATAGTCCCAGGTAACAAAAAGTACCAGGGACTGCGGCTGGAGAGGTGGCACAGTGGTTAAGAGCACTGACTGCCCTTCCAGAGGACCTGGGTTCAACTCTAGAAACTGCATGGTTGTCAACATGGAGTTCTAACTCCAGTTCCAGGGGACCTGACATCCTCTTCCATCCTCCATGAGCACCAGGCATACAAGTGCTGCACTGACATACGTGCAGACCAAACACCCACACCTAAAAATAAATTAACTTTCTAAAAGTTTTCAAGAGCACCACAGACTTAGTGGGCTAAACATAGAAGTACGAGTCGAGTCTCAGTGCTGGAAGCTCAGAGTACTGGTTCGGCTGCCGGCAGGGTTGCTTTATCCCGAAACTTCTTCGTGGTGGTGTGCAGATGGCTGTCTTCTCCCCTTTTCCACCAGAAAAATTCTATTCCGAAAAATTCAGAAATATCTATTTTCAAGATAGAACCAAAAATATTTGCTGGTTGGATCCTAATTATGTGGTTTTTGTTTTGTTTTGTTTTGGGGGGGATGTGTCATCATCTTTTCTCCTCATAATGACATTAGTTGTGTTGATTTTACCTCCATCCTTTTGACTTTATTTAATCTTAATTCTCTCTTTAGAGACCCTCTTTCCAAACATGGTCACATACTGATGGAATGGAGCTAGTGATTTTGAGTTAATGTATTGCTCAATAGGGCAAGGGCAGAACCAGGAATATGTCTGAAAGCACAATAGTCACTATTAGATAATAATTAGTACCTAGCAGAAGATGAGTCAGTATAGAATGTGTGGGGCATCTTTTTAAATGACAGTTTATTATTTATGTGTATTTGCATGTGCCTACAAAGGTTTATGTATGTGGGTGCCCGAGGGGGCAGAAGAGAGCTTCGGAGTCCCTGGAAGTAGAGCTAAAGTGATTGTCAGCCTCCCTGTTGATGCTTAGAACTAAACTGGGTCCTTTGTCAGAGCGGTAAGTGCTCTTAACCATGGAGCCATCTCTGCAACCTGGGATAGCTTTTTTTCTTTTTTAAATATGGAATGTGCTGGGCAGTGGTGGTGCACGCCTTCAATCCCAGCACTTGGGAGGCAGAGGCAGGCAGATTTCTGAGTTTGAGGCCAGCCTGGTCTACAGAGTGAGTTCCAGGACAGTTAGGGCTACACAGATAAACCTTGTCTCGAAAAAAACCAAAAAACCAAAAAAAAAAAAAAGGAATGCTTCACGAATTTGTATGTCATCCTTGCAATTTTAGTTTATGTGCTGCCTAAGTGAGCACTGGGATAGCTTTTCAAGATAGAACCAAAAATATTTGCTGGTTGGATCCTAAGTACGTGGTTTTTGTTTTTTTATTTTAATTAATTAATTTATTTTTGGTTTTTCAAGACAGGGTTTCTCTGTATAGCTTTGGCTGTCCTGGAACTCACTCTGTAGACCAGGCTGGCCTCGAACTCAGAAATCCACCTGTCTCTGCCTCCCAAGTGCTGGGATTACAAGCGTGTACCACCCCTGCCCTGCCTTCTCTTTTATATTTTAAGGCTTCAATATGAATCTTACACTGTTGGTTTCATGATGTGAATGACAGTGCCTATGTGAAGTGGAAGGGCCTGAGTGAGTGTTGTGTGGGACAGCTAAGAGCCTTGGTCTGAACAAGTTGTATTGTGGGGATTTAGAATGTTGGTTTGAGAGAGGGTTTTATGCTGGCCTTGAGCTTGTCAGGAAGCAGAGGATGACACTGAATTGACCCTTCAACCTCTAGTCCCAAGTGCTGGGATTACAGGCACTCACTGTTACACCCAGCTTTAGACACATTAATCTTGGCATTGCTTATTTGCCATCTAGGTGAACAATAGCTCCAGACCAGATCAAGAATTGCTCAGTTTAGAGGCTGGAGAGATGGCTCAGCGATTAAGAGCACTGATTGCTCTTCTGAAGGTCCTGAGTTCAAATCTCAGCAACCACATGGTGGCTCACAACCATCCATAATGACTGACTCCCTCTTCTGGAGTGTGTGAAGACAGCCTCAGTGTACTTAATATAATAAATAAATAAATCTAAAAAAAATTGCTCAGTTTAGATCAGTTAGATTAACTGCACAAACAAAGAACAAGACAAAAGGATAGTAATTAGTAGCCATAGAGAAAACCTTGGCGTTTTATTCATGGGAACAGAAAGAGAAGAGTGGGAGGTTGCACATGGGAGGAAGCTGGTCCTGTGCTAATGAGGGAGCTAGTGAGATAGAAGCAGTCCTCACAGGAGCAGGTAAGGCAGAAGGCAGCAGGACAATCAGGAAAAAATGAGGCTGGAGGATTTTGCTGATAGGTTCTAAAGACTCAGTTCACTGAAGGCTATGGAGTAACTGGAAGGGATGGAGGAAACTGGACCAGTCTCAGGAATGTCCAGGGTAGTTGGGGGCTTATAATTGGGCTACAGGTGTACATGTAGCAGGTGCCAGAAGAGGGCATCAGATCCCTTTATAGATGGTTGTGAGCTACCATGTGGGTGCTGGGAATTGAACTCAGGACCTCTGGAAGAGCAGACAATGCTTTTAACTACTGAGTCACCTCTTCAGCACTTTTTACTTAATTTGGATAGAGTATATCTTCCTAGTTGATTTATTTTATTTTTTATGCTTTTAATTGTATGAGTATTTTGTCTGCATGTACATCTGTATACAAGAAGAGGGTATCAGACCCCTTTACAGATGGTAAACCACCATGTGGTTGCTGAGAATTGAACACAGTACTTCTGGAAGAGCAGTCAGTGCTCTTAACTGCTGAGCCATCTCACCAGCCCCTTTATTTTATTTTTAAGTGTATGGGTGTTTTGCCTGTATGTTTGTATGTCTATGTACCATATGCATGCATGTGAGGCCAGAGCTGGCGTCCTAATACTGGAATTGTAGATAGTCATGAACCATGTGGTTGCTGGAGATTGAACCAGGTTCCTCTGGAAGAGCAGCCAGCACTCTTAACCCCTGAGCCATCTCTCCAGCTTGGTTTGTTGGTTTTTTTGAGACAGAGTCTAAGTCTGTAGCCCCAGCTGCCTATACTCTCTGTGCAGCCTAGGCCGGTCTCGGCCGTTCCCTCATCTCAGCCTTCAAAGTGTAGGATAACCACGGGGAGGCACTGGGCCTGACTTCAACAGTAGCGTGTTACCTTTGCCCTCTTACTATGCAAGTCTTTCAGACTTGACAAGACTTGTTTTGGTAGTTGTATACTCACTAGCACTAGGCACAGTTTCACGTTTCCAAGGATCAGTCTCTTTTAGTCCTTGATGGCCAGGAACTGACAGAGTTCCACAGACCGTCCTCTTCCTCCCCAGTGCCAGCATTAAAGGTGTATGCCACCATGCCCAGCTACCATGGAGCTTTGTGAGTCACTGTGCTACCTCGACCAGTAGTTTATTTCTGAGTAGTACGTGACCAAATAATATGTTATTTAGGCTATGAGCATGTCTTCCCCCACTCACAAGCCCACTCCCATCTTTGGCAGTGCCCTTTCTTTCTTTCTTTCTTTCTTTCTTTCTTTCTTTCTTTCTTTCTTTCTTTCTTTTTCTTTTTTGAGACAGGGTTTCTTTGTGTAGCGTTTGCTGTCCTGGAACTAGCTCTGTAAACCAGGCTGGCCTTGAACTCACAGAGATCTACCTGCCTCTGCCTCCCAAGTGCTATGCCTTACAGCTTTTTTATTTCTTAATAAACTATCTCTGTTTCTGTTACCTTTAGAAACAAGCCTTTAAACCCAGCACTTGAGAGGCAGAGGCAGGTGGATCTCTGAGTTTGAGGCCAGCCTGGTCTACAGAGGGAGTTCCAGGACAGTCAGAGCTATACAGAGAAACCCTGTCTCCATAATAAATAAATAAATAAATAAATAAATAAATAAAGTACAACATCTCTTCACCTGGTGTAGCTAGGTGGTGATACACATTCATGATCCCAGCACTTGAATGAAGGCATAGCATCATAATTTCCAGGCCAGTCTCAGCTCTATAGTGAGCTGGCCTAAAGTCTAGGCTCCTGGGAAGATTTGCATAAAAGATTCTGTGTGAACTTCATTTTTATTTTACTTTAACATTTAAGAATAGGATTCATTATTTTTTCCAATTTAAATCAAAATTTATTTTGTAAGTATGAGTGCTTTGCCCGTGTATGTGTATCACATGTGAGTCACATGCCCAAGGCCTGAAGAGGGTGTCAGTCAGATCCATACAACTGGGTTGGAAGCAGCCATGTGGGAGTTGAAAGTCAGGTCCTCTGCAAGAACAACTGGTGACTTAACAGTCAAGCCATCTCTCTAGCTCCTGAGTTCCATACTGTAAAAAAAAATGTTTACTTTCATGAGAATCTGATGAACACCTTGTAGAGTGGTATGTGAGTTTAATTACTTTTTGTGGTCTTTGAAGAGTCACCTTGTATATACTGGGAGCTGTATGGGAAGAGGATTGAGGTGAGAGATTCAGAATTGCCCACACATCTTAAACTTTTTGCTACCTGAATCCTTACAGAGTAAGTTTGCGATACTTAAGTCTGGTGTCTGATGCATAGGAGTTCATGGTCTGATTGTATTAATTTTATAATCTATTCCAGGGAATTCTACTCTGAAGTTAATAATCCACAACACAGCCAGGGTGGTGTGAATCTTTAAATACAGCTCTTGGGAGGCGGAGGCAGTGGGGCAGAAAGGCAGAGAAAACACAGGCAGGAGGATCTCTGTGAGTTCAAGGCCAGCTTTGTCTATGTAGAGAGTTCCAGGACTGCCTGAGCTACATATACCAAACCAAGCAAAACCATGATTGTTTCAGAAAATTGGATTGTGGGGCTGTGGGGCTCAGTACTGGCATATGTTCCAGCACTGAAAGAAATAAAATTGGATTGCTTAATCAGGAAATATGATTTTTAAAAGCTTTATTATTTTTGTCATGTTTTTCTGGCTTCCCAAATGCTAGCTAGGATTACAGGTGTAAGCTACCTTACCTATCAAAAGGTGTTTTTAATTGGTTGGAAAATTTGTTTTATTAAATGCTATTTACAAAATATGCTCATGTCTTTAATCCCAGCACAGGCAGGTGGATCTCTGAGTTCCAGGACAGCTAGGGCTATACAGAGAAACCCTGTCTCAAGAAGAATGAAAGGAAGCATTTTTTCCTTTCTTTTTTTTTTTTAATACCACCTTGCTGTGTAGCCCAGGCTGACCTTGAACTGCATATCTTCCTTCCTAGTCTACCCACTGCTGATAACATGCAAGTTTTCCCTTTCCCATTCAATGATAGTTGCCGAAATATTTAAAAGGGCAAATACATTCCCTAAATTACTGTATTTTCACACCGTACTGTACACAAATACTTTGTTCCTCACACTCAGTGTCTGACCTAGGTGTCCCAGGGCTGAGGCCGGAGGATCCAAAGCTAAGGCCAGTCTCGGATATATACGTCCATTCGCATCCATTTGCATAAAGCAAGAAAACAAAACAACCTCCTCCCTCAACAGTCTCCACTATCTTAGGTAGTGATGTCCCTAAAAGTGGACTCTATGGCTCGCCACAGGGTGCGCACGCGCCATGCTAGCAAACGGTTCGCCGGTATGGGATGTGCGCAGGCGCGCCGCGGAGGGGCGGGACTCTCGCCCGCGTCTCTTCTTCCAACTGCAGTTTGAAGCAGCGCCATTTTGAGCATTCGGCTACCGCGGGCGTGATTGCGGGGAGGCTGGGCTCCCCTCCGTTACCTGGCTTTCCTTGCTTCGTTTCCATAGATACATGTGGAGACGTGTGTACATTGACGTCTAGGCCGCATCCAGCATCCCAAGCGAACTTGCTAAGATGATGTTAAGAGGAAACCTGAAGCAAGTACGTATTGAGAAAAATCCGGCTCGTCTTCGCGCCCTGGAGTCGGCGGCCGGAGAGAGCGAACCGGTGGCCGCGGCGGCCATGGCGCTGACGCTGGCTGGCGAGCAGGCGCTGCCACCCGCACCTTCAGAGGAGCATCCGGATGAGGAGATGGGCTTCACCATCGACATCAAGAGTTTCCTCAAGCCGGGCGAGAAGACGTACACGCAGCGCTGCCGCCTCTTCGTGGGTAACCTGCCCACCGACATCACGGAGGAGGACTTCAAGCGGCTCTTTGAGCGCTACGGAGAGCCCAGCGAGGTCTTCATCAACCGCGACCGAGGCTTCGGCTTCATCCGCCTGGTGAGTCTGCTGCAGGGGGCGAGGAAACAAAAGGATGCGGGGGCTGCGGTTTGGCCTGAGGGCGCCGCAGGGTTTCTGTCCTCGCTCGTAGCTGGTCGCCGCGAGCGAACTTCGGGAGCGCGCTGATATCGTAGGGGGCGGGGTCAAGGAGGGCCGGCGGCGTCCGGGTTGATGGTCCTGCGGGACAAAATTTTGTTGTCACGGGGGTGAATTGGGAATGAACTTGAGGAGTTTCAGCAGCGGACTTGTTCCCTTAAAAGAATGATCCATATCTTCCTTTTGCTTTCAAGGGGATGTGCCTTGAAGGACGGGGTGGTGTAGCTCAGTGGCAGAAGCTGGCCTAACTTTAGCATGCTCAAGGCCCAGGGTTCCTTCTCCAGCATCTTAGCAAGAATTCGCCCTCTGTCTCTGCATTTCCTGCTGTCTACCCTAAGCCATCCAGGTCTGCAAACCCCAGAGAGTAATTGGGGGCAAGGGTGGGTGCTACCGTGTATTTTGACTTATCCTAGCGTTAAAATATATCTAATACCCTCTTAAATTTAAGTAAAGAAAAAATTCCAGCTAGGTAAAAAATATGCCTAGTTTATCTACTTGAAGCACCATTCATTCATTCATTCATTCATATATTTTTGATTTTTCCAGACAGGGTTTCTCTATATAGCCTTGGCTGTCATGGAACTCAACTCTGTAAACTAGGCTGGCCTCAAACTCAGATCTGCTTGCCTCTGCCGAGCTCTGGCGTTAAAGGTGCACGTGTCCTACCCCCACGTAGCTTATACCTGATAATTGCAAGTCCTATAAATTTTTATCCATTTTTGAGACTGAATTCAGGAGCCTTTGAATTACAGACAGACATGCCAATGAACTTTTTTTTTTTCTCTTGGTTTTTTGAGACAGGGTTTCTCTGAGTCCCTGGCTGCCCTGGAACTCACTCTGTAGACCAGGCTGGCCTTGGACTCAGAAATCCGCCTGCCTCTGCCTCCCAAGTGCTGGGATTAAAGGCATGCACCACCAATGCCCGGCTTGGAGAAGCTTTCTATTGGAACCTTTTTTTTTTAATATCTTAAAAATTCTTTATTTTTGCTATTTTATTTGTACATGTGGTGTATGGGTATTGGCACACTCTAAGGCCGAAGACTAAAAGGGTAGGATGCCTCTGGAACTCGAGTTACAGTCTAGTGTGAGCTGCTTGCCATGGGAGCAAGGAACTGAACCTCAATCCTGCAAGAGCAGGAGTTCAGATGATAAGCCATCTCTGCAGTCCATTTAGGGAGATTATTTTTGTTTGTTTTGAGACAGGGTTTCAAGTTTATTCATTTTTGGTTTTTAGAGACTGAGTTCCTCTGTATAGCCTTGACTGTCCTGGAACTCACTCTATAGACTGGGCTGTCCTGGAGCTCAGAGATTCTCCTGCCTCTGCCTCCCTAGTGCTGGGATTAAAGGAAAAGTGCCCCACCCCCAGTGGGTGAGATTCTTGACTTTCAAAATTTTGTTGATGTGGATTTAATATAGAGAGGCATATATAGAGAAAATTAGTATATAGAAAAAAATTGTCTATAGTTGGTTATATTTTGGGAGCAGATACTTGAATATGTAAGTGGCTTGAAGAGAAGGATAAATGCAAGGTATCAATGAGACTGGGAAATTTTCCTAGAATTAATGTTAAATACTTAGTATATATTACAAGTATAAATATTTACTTAGAAAACATTTAGTTTAATTTTTTTTGTATGTTTATGGTAGTTTTGTGTTTTGCCTGCATGTATGTCAGAAGTAGGCATTGAGATTCCCTGGAACTGGAATTACAGACAATTGTGAAAAATACAGGACTGTGAACTGTGCAGGGAAGTGAACCAGGATCTTCTGGACGAGCAGCCAGTGCCATTAACCACTGAACTGCCTCTCCAGCCCTAAATACATTTACTTATCTTTCAGATGCAAGCAATAGCTTGTCTTATGATAAATCCTCCCCACCCCCGACCTTGGGGACAGGGTTAATGCAGCTCTAGCTGGCATAGAACTCACTTTGTAGACCAGCTTGGCTTCAATCTTACAGACCCATCTACTTCTGTTTCCTGGGGCTCAGGGATTAAAATGTGTCCTACCACAGTGGGAGAGAGATAAAAGTCTCACTCTGTAGCCCTGCAGCCTGGGCTAATGACTCATTACATAGACTAAGTTAGCCTTGATCTTCTGGCAGTTATCCTGCCCTCCTCTCCTGGATGTTGGGTTTACAGGTGTAAACTGTAATCTGGTTTCCTCATTTGAAAAAAAATTTGGCCAGGTGGTGGTGGCGGTGGGCATATCTTTAATCCTGGTACTCCAGAGGCAGAGATAGAGGTAGTTGGATCTGAGTTCTAGGCTAGCCTGATCTACAGAGCTAGATCTAGGACAGTGAAGGCTACACAAAGAAACACTGTCTTGGGGCTGGAGAGATGACTCAGATGTTAAGAGCACTGGCTGCAATTCCAGAGGACTTACATTCAATTCCCAGCAACCACATGGTGGCTCATAACCATCTATAATGGTATCTGGTGCCCTCTTCTGGCCTGCATGCATGCATACATACAGGCAGAACGCTGTATACATAATACATTAAAAAAGCCAAACACTGTTTTGGACTCCCCCCTCTCCCTCCCCCCTCCCAATCTGGAAGTAGAAAGTAGGAAATGAACAGGCTGCTCTGTATGCTGGGCGTGATGGCACACACTTTTAATCCTAGCTCTGGGAAGGCAAAGATGGGATGATTTCTTGAGTTCCAGGCCAGTTTGGTCTACATAGCAAGTTTCAGAACAGCCAGGACTAAATAGAGAGACCCTGTCTGAAAAGCAGGATGTGGGTGGGATGGGAGATGTATTCCTCTAAACCTGGCATCAAGAGTTTTTTGTGTAGGAATAAAAAGACCTGTTAATTGGAAACTAGGAGTTAATTTACAGAAATTAGACTTCTTAGGTAATTTTACAGTATAATCTGAATTCTGTGAATAGGTAAATTTGTAAATTCCAAGTATTGCTTAAGTATATTTTTCAATTGGAAATACATATAATTGTATAGTAGATGTGAATATAAATATTGATATACCGTGACTTAATAAGTAGATGGTAGAATGGCTATAAATAAAACTGATATGAATTTTGCCTGGTTTGTATTTCTAGAAATTTCCCAACTCCTCTTTTTAAGGGAGACAGGGTGGGTGCGTAGACAGCCTTCATGGTGTTGAGATTATAGTTGTAAACAATGTTCTCCTCTAGAAGTACTTGTAAAAATGTATTATCATCACACTGGATGTTAGTGGCGCACGCCTTTAGTCCTAGCACTTGATCCCAGCAGAGGCAGACGGATTTCTGTGAGTTTGATGCCAGCCTGGTCTACAGAGTGAGTTCCAGGACAGCCAGGTCTATACAGAAACCCTGTCTTGAAAAATAAAACAAAAAATATATTATCATCAACTTTAAAATATATGTGTTCATGTTTTGCCTGCATGTATGTGTCCACTATGTTTAGTGACTGGATTTTTGGTTTCTTTAAAAAATACAGAAATAGCATAAGAATGTGCTTTTTAAATCCCAGGTGTGGGGTTATGGAGCATAGTTTCACCAGCTGCAGATAATTTCTGTGATTCTGTGATATTTGGAACTCTGGGATCTTCTCTGAGGGTATATAAATGCTAGAACCTCATAGGTGGGGATCGTAGTTGTTGAGTTTAGGGAGGTTGGTTGTGGTTTGTTAGTAGTTGGGCTCAAAGAAGAAACCAAAGAAGAAAGACATTAGATTTAGGAATCCATTTCTCTCTCTCACCTCTATTCTTTCTTTCCTATCTAGTGATAGGGTGAGAACCCGGGGAGATAATGGGCAGGGGAAAAAGAAGAACCCACAGAGTAGCAAAGACTAGCTACAACCATTTGTGTGCCTTGTCCCCAGGGAGGACAGAAGGAAGCATTGGATTCTCTTCAGTTAGAATTATAGATTGTGGCAAGCCATTATGTAGGTGCTGGGAACCAAATCCAGATCCTCTGAAAGCAACAAGTGCTCCTAACTGCTTAGCTATCTTTTTAGTTCCTAGAAATAATTTCTTAAAAAGCATTTTTTGTTACTTCTGCTTATTTTTATGTGTGCATGTGAATGCCAGCTTATGTATAGAGGTCAGAGGATAACCTGCAGGAGTCATCTCTCATCTTCCACTGTGTGGATCCAGGGATACAGTTTAGGTTGGCAGACTCCACAGCAAGGTGTCTTTACCTGCTGATTTGTCTTTATAGTTCATAGAAATTATTTTTATTTGGTAATATCTATTTTTGGAGACAAGGTCTCACTATGTAACTCTGCATAGTCTAGAACACACAGAAATGTGCCTACTTTTCCCTCTCAAGAGTTTTGGGACTAAAGATGTCCTGTCTAACCTTAGTTCAGCAATCTTTTTTTTTTAAATATTTGTTCATTTATTTTATGCATATGAGTACACTATCATTGCTCTCTTCAGACACAGGAGAAGAAGGCATCAGACCCTATTACAGATGGTTGTGAGCCACCATGTGGTTGTCAGAAATTGAACTCCGGACCTCTGGAAGAGCAGCCAGTGCTCTTTACCTCTGAGCCATCTCTCCAGCCCCCTGATAATTACATTTTCTGGGGAACTTAACAATTGTCTCCTTACCTTAGATTTTATTTATTTTTACTTATTTGCCTTAGGATGTGCTGACTGTGTATCTGTGCTATGTGGGTGCACTGCCTATGGAGGCCAGAAGGTGTCAGATTCCCTGGGAGACTGGAGTCACAGATGGTTTGAGCTGCCATATGATTGTTGGGAATTGATCTCAGGTCCTCTTGAGGAGTAGCCAGTGCTTTTATTCACCAAGCCATCTCTCTAGCTTCTTACCTCCTCTAATTTATTTTTAAAAATTGTGTGTATGCATGCTCATGCTGTGTGTGCATACTTGTATGTATGTGTATGTACACAGTGAAAGGCTTTGAGGATTGAACCAGAGTTCTGCATGCATAGGTAAGCACTGTGCCACTGAACTCAATCCCTAGCTTCCCAAAATACACATTTTAAGTGTATTGGTTGGCGAGTTTTCATGTCTGAATAACACAAACACATATATAAAAGTATAGAACATGATTATTGCCCTCAAGATTTTTCCTTATGCTCCTTTTTTAATTCAGTGCTACTAGGTTATATTACACATTGAATAACAAAGTACTTGACTATTTTTAGATATTTATTGTTTGCTGCTACTAGAAATGTTGAGAGTTCCAATAAAAGCAAGACTTGTGGGTCTCTGTGTGTGGGTGATGCTAGGAGACTGGAATGAGGGCTTTGCATATGCTAAAGCAAGTGTTCTTCCACTGAGCTATATCTCAGCTGTCTAAAAACTTACGTTCATTATTTTTAATTGCGTGTATTTCGATATATCTCTGTGGGGTATGTGAATGCAGGTCTCTGTGGCATTCAGAAGAGGTAGTTGGATTTCCTGGAGTTGAAGTTAGAGGTAGTTGTGATTTGCTTGATGGAGGTGATGAGAACTGAACTCAGGTCCTATGCAAGAGTGCAGGATACACACACTTAGCATTTGAACCATCTCTAGCCCAAATGTGTTTTTTTTTTGCTTTTTGTTTTTAAATTTTGAATTTATAGTCCTCTTGCTCCAGCCTCTTGAATGGTGGAGATTACAGGTTTGTAACATTAATACATGGTACAAAATGTTTTTGATAGCTCTGAATAGGTTGGCTTCATTTGCATTTTTGTAAACACAGTTTTATAGATAGGATTTTGCAGAACAGTAACTTGTAGACTGTAAACATTTGTCTACATTTAGGAGAATCTTATTTTTTATTTTTATTTTTTTAAAGATTTTACTTTATGTATGTGAGTACACTGTAGCTGTCTTCAGACACACCAGAAGAGGGCATCAGATCTCATTACAGATGGTTGTGAGCCACCATGTGATTGCTGGGAATTGAACTCAGGACCTCTGGAAGAGCAGTAAGTGCTCTTAACCGCTGAGCCATCTCTCCAGCCCTATTTTTTAATTTTGTTTACATTCATGTATTAGTAAATGTTTGGATATGCAAACCATGGTACAAGTGTGGAGGTCGAAGACAGCTTGTGAAAGTTCATTCAGGGGATTGAACCCACGTCATCAGGCTTGGTGGCCTCACCTGTTATTTTTTAAATTCTTTTTAAGTATTATTTTAATTTATATGTCGGAGTGTGTTTTTCTGTGAGTCTGTGCACCACTTGATGCCTGATGACCACACCACAGTCAGAGGAGAGTGTTGGAACTCCTGGAACTGGAGTTAGGGATAGCTGTGAGTCGTGTTTTGTGTGTGTGTGTGTGTGTGTGTGTGTGTGTGTGTGTGTGTGCTGGGAACTGAACCAAGACCTCTTCAAGAACAGCAAGTGCTCTTAAGTGTTGAGCCAGCTTTCCAACCTCCTAAGTTATTATTATTATTATTATTATTATTACTATTACTATTATTGAGGCAGGGTCTCAGTATTAACCTTGGTTGTTCTGGAACTGAATATGTAGACCAGATTGGCACAGTCAGAGACTCACCTGCTGGAATTAGAGATAACATGCTACCATGTTCAGCATATTTATAATTGAAGTGGGTTTATTATGTAGCTTGAGCCCGTTTGGAACTCCTGATCTTTCTGCCTATGCTTCCCAAGTTTAAAGGTGCTTGCCATCATGCACAACTGTAGTAAGTATTTTAGAGACTGAATAAAGAGGCATTGTACCCTCTCAGGTCAGTTTATTTATTTATTTATTTATTTATTTATTTATTTATTTGTGACCAAGTCTTGTGTAACTCTGGCTGTCCTGGAACTGCCCCCACCCCACCCCAAAGAATTATTTATTGTGTATGAGTACAGTGTACTCTGTACTTCAAACACACCAGAAGAGGGCATCAGATCCCATTACAGATGGTTGTGAGCCACCATGTGGTTGCTGGGAATTGACCTCAGGAAGGACTTCTGGAAGAGCAGTCAGTGCTCTTAACCACTGAGATATCTCTCCAGCCCTGGAACTTGTTTTGTAAACTAGACTAGCTTTGAATTTAGAGGTCCTCCTGTCTCTGCCTTTAAACCAGTGCTGGAATTTAAGGCGTGTGCCACCACTGCTCAGGGTATATATGCATATAAAAGCTCTTCATGGTTCTTGGAGCACAATAAAGACCGTTTCTACTAAATATATCGGTTATTTATTATAATATATACTTACGTTGTACCACAAATGTGAAATCTCTTAAGTAGAAAGGAGTTTCTCTTTCAGTTATTTTAGATTTATTTATTTGTGCATGAGCGGGCATGCCCACAGCACACATGTAGAGGTCTAAGAATACTTTTGGGAGTCTGTTCTCTTCTATATTGTGTAGGTCCTAGGGATCAAACATCAGTCATCTCTTGCTTGGTGACAGGTGCCCTTACCTGCTAAGCCATCTTACTAGTCCAGTGTTTGTTTGTTTTGGGAGGTAGGGACTCATTGCAAATCAAGCAGCAAGTAATTTATGGACTGTAACAGTTCTTGCCTTCCTGTTAAGAACTTCAAGTACTTAACTTGTTAAGTACTTCAAGTACTTAGTAGGTACTTACAAACTAGAAAATGCACTCATTTGTGATAATAGAGAACTTTCTAGTTGTGCACAATAGCAAATGTAGATTGCAGCATTTGGGAGGGAAATGTTCAAGTCTGAATGTATCACTTGTTTTCAGTATAATGGAGAAAACTTATCATTCATTATTTTGAAATTGACTCCCTTCCATGATAGCAACCAATAAGTAGCCCAGGTAGGTATTTCAGGAGGAGTGATTAATAGTAGTGTTTGCAAATAATGCGGATAGGCTGACATTAAGAATATGATTTGTTGTAGTATCATCTAGGCGTGGAAGCACACACTTGTTTGTGTCTCAGCATTCACAAAGCAGAAGCAGGGGTGTCTGGGAGGGTGGGTTAGGACAACTTAAAGGCTATGCTACATGGGGAGATTGTCACAAAAAAAACAGCCTATAAATAAATAAACCAACCAACCTCAGACATTGAGGTATGTGTGAAGAAATATTGTTTTCGTGGTAGTTCTAGAAAACTGATAATGTTCTCAAAAATAATGTTTTTTGTTTTGTTTTGTTTTTTAAGACAGGGTTTTCTCTGTGTTGCTTGGCTATCCTGGAACTTGCTCTGTAGGCCAGGCTGGTATTGAGATCCACCTACCTCTGCCCTGAATGTTTAATGACTGAGGGTTTTTTTTTTTAACTTAAAATATTCACAATGATGTTTTGAATACATAGTAAATCATGTGATGCCAAAAGTTAAAGATGAAAGGGACCTTAGTATCTGTTTTTCAGTGATACCCAGTCTTCTTAGAGACAAACCACTATTTTAAGTTTTTTTGTTATAAACTTTTTTTTTTTTTTTTGGTTTTTCGAGACAGGGTTTCTCTGTGTAGCTCTGGCTGTCCTGGAACTCACTTTGTAGACCAGGCTGGCCTCGAACTCAGAAATCCTCCTGCCTCTGCCTCCCAAGTGCTGGGATTAAAGGCGTGCGCCACCACTGCCCGGCTTGTTATAAACTTTTTAAAAATTGACTTTTCCTCCTAAAAAGGAATCCAGAACACTGGCTGAAATTGCAAAAGCAGAGTTGGATGGCACCATACTGAAGAGCAGACCTCTCCGAATTCGCTTTGCTACGCATGGAGCAGCCCTAACGGTCAAGAACCTTTCTCCAGTTGTTTCCAATGAGCTTCTAGAGCAAGCATTTTCCCAGTTTGGTCCAGTAGAGAAAGCTGTTGTGGTTGTGGATGATCGTGGTAGAGCTACAGGAAAAGGTTTTGTAGAATTTGCAGCGAAGCCTCCTGCACGAAAGGCTCTGGAGAGATGTGGTGATGGGGCGTTCTTGCTAACAACGTAAGTTTTAACTCTCTTGTCCTCTGTCCAGTTAAATATGAACTTGTGTTTGTCTTTTAAAATTTTATTAATTTTTTTGAGACAAGATCTCTCTGCATGTAGCTCTTGATGGCCTGGAGCTCACTATAGAGACAGGCTGGTCTCAAACTCAAGAGAAACTACCGGCCTCTGACTATTGAGCACAGGAATTAAAGGTGAGCATGCGCTACTAGGCATGGGTTTTTTATTTTAAAGACAGTTTTTTGTTTTTGAAATCTAGGCTGCAGATGTTGACTTTGAACTTGCAGCAGTCCTTTTGCCTCAGCCTCCCGAGTGCTGGGTTTACTTACAAGTAAGTGTGTGCCATTATGCGTGATTTGTTCTGGAATAATATTTGTCCATGTTTGCGTAAGATAAGTAGATATTGAATACTCATTTTTTGTGTGTGCTATTCACTAGAAGTCATAGAGTAATCCTAAGAAATTGTAGCTTTCTTGGGGTATAATTTTCTTATATCAAAAACCATCGTTTTAAATGTAGACCCCAATGAGTTTTATTTGGGTACAGAGTCTTCTTATCTTTATAGTCCAGGCTGGCCTAGAATCCTCCTAATGTGTAGCAAACCTGGAGATATAATCCTCCTTCCTTAGTTTCCCAAGAACTAAAAGCGTGGTGCCTAGCTGGCTCAATGAAGTTTCTTGTTGTTTTGAGACATAGTCTTGCTGTGTAGACCAGGCTGGCTTCAAACTTTCTATGTAGCTGAGGATGACTTTGAACTCATTCTGATATATATGTATTTGTATCATTACAGATGTGTGCTATCATACTCAGCCTTGGCATAAGTTGCTGATGGTTTAGCTTCAGAACCTGTCAGAGTGTTTTACAAGGTGGTTAGATCACTTCTGATTCCCACCAGCAATGAATGGCAGACTTCAGTTGTTCTATAGTCCTACCAACTTCTGTTTCTGGACTTAAATATGTGGACAAATTATTATTCTATGTATATGAATACACCATTGCTCTCTTCAGACACACCAGAAGAGGAAGGACATCAGACCCCATTACAGATGGTTGTGAGCTACCATATGGTTGCTGGGAATTGAACTCAGGACCTCTGGAAGAGCAGCCAGTGTTCTTAACCGCTGAGCCATCTCTCCAGCTCACATTTTAATTTTCTAAATAGTGATTTTCAAAGAACAGCAGTAGCTGGAGTTACTGGTGTTCCTGAACCCACCTGATGTGGGTTTTGGGATTTGAGCTAGGGTCTTCTGGAAGAGCAGTATGGCACTTAACTGCTGAGTCATATCTTTACCCTCAGGCACCTAGAGGCATCTTACCCACTTACTGGTCACCTGCTGATCATTGCTGCTGATAGGTGAGGTGCATAAAACACTGCCCACCCTACCTCCCATCCCCTACTTGTCTTGCTCAGTCCCTTACCTGTGTTCTCCTTTTCTTTTTCTTTTTTTTTTTCCTTTGGTTTTTCAAGACAGGGTTTCTCTGCGTAGTCCTGGCTGTCCTGGAACTCGCTCTGTAGACCAGGCTGGCCTTGAACTCAGAAATCCTCCTGCCTCTGCCTCCCAAGTGCTAGGATTAAAGGCCTGTGCCACCATCGCCTGGCACCTGTGTTCTCCTGTTCTCCCTCTCTTCCCTCCCCTGCTTCCCTCCCTTCCTTCCTCTCTCTGCCCCCCCCTTCTTTCTTACTCCTTCCATCCTAACCTCCCTCCTTGTCTTTTTTTTCTGTCTTCCTCTCTCATGTTCATACTCCAAGGTAGCCTTTTGCCATCCCCTTCTTCCTCAAGTAAACCTTGCACTAGATCTGTTGTGTGGCTTCATTTCTTAACAGCACAGCTTGGCACAGGCCAGCAAAGATCCCTAGCCCTCTGTTATTCTCCACAATAGAATACCTCTGAAGTTGCTAACAATGCATTAGGTGGGAAAATGGGGTGGGAGACAGTTTAATAAAATTGAAACTGCAGGGGTTTTTTGTTTTAGTGTGTGTCTATGTAAATACCATGGGGGGGGGCACAGAGATAAATGTTGTCATCTTCTAGAGTGGATCACCTTGTTTTTGAGACAAGGTCTCACTAAGACCTGAGATCCACTGATATGATTAGCTATGCTTGCTGGCCAGTGAGCCCCAGGTATGTCTCTACCTTTCCAACTCTGGAATTACAGGTACCTCCCCACTTGCCTTTTTAGTGGATGCTGGGGATTGAGCTCAAATCTAATGTTTAAGTTACAGAAACAGGTGAGATAATGGACAGAGAAAGCTTCCTTCCACAGGAATGGTAGGCATGGTGAGACTACAGACCAAGGGACAGTCCCTTAAGTATGTTATACCTCAGATCCCTCTTCTTTTGTTATATGATGTGATATAAAGGCTTGTGATTGATCTTAGCTCATTTTTTATTCCTGAGTCAACTATACAAACAAAGACAAAGGAACAAGACAAAGGAAGAGTTAAGGGGAAAGTGGAAATTTTGTATTTGTCAGGTTCTGTTACAGGAGGCAGTCCTTCCCTGCCTCCTGATTAAAGGCATTCTTGACCACGCCTGGCTAGAAATCATTTTTCTCCCCCTCTTCTCCCTTCTTTTAATTATTTAATTTTAATTTTATGAATATGTATATTTTGTCTGCATGTTTTCTGTACCACGTGCATGCCTACTGTTGGTGGAGCCAGAAAGAGGGGGTGGATCTCTGTTGTGAGCTGCCATTCGCTGTCAAGAATTGAACCTGGGTCCTTTGGAAGAACACCAGTGTTCTTAAGTCCTGAGTCCTCTTTCCAGCCCCACCCTCTACACTCACTCTCTCTCTCTCTCTCTTTCTTTCTTTTCTTTTTTTTCTTTCTTTTTTTTTTTTTTTTGGTTTTTCGAGACAGGGTTTCTCTGTAGCCTTGGCTGTCCTGGAACTCACTTTGTAGACCAGGCTAGCCTCGAACTCAGAAATCCTCCTGTCTCTGCCTCCCAAGTGCTGGGATTAAAGGCGTGCGCCACCACCGCCCGGCCTTTCTTTCTTTTCTTAAATGGGTTCTTCTGTAGCCCACTTGCCATGTAGTTTAAGATGACTTTTAACTTAGGTTTCTCCTGCTTCTACTTCTGCTTCCTAAGTGCTGAGATTATAGGCACTGACATGTTCAGTTTATTCAGTTCTGGGGTCGGAACTCAAGATTTTATGTATAATAGGCAAGTCCTCTGCCAGCTGAGTAGTATTTAAGTCAGTTTTCCTCTGGTTAGGGTTACACCTCAGATGTTAGCAGCTTCGCTTGTATTTCTTCAGGCATTACTGTTCTTCTTTTTTTTTTTTGGTTTTTCGAGACAGGGTTTCTCTGTGTAGCCCTGGCTGTCCTGGATCTCACTTTGTGGACCAGGCTGGCCTTGAACTCAGAAATCCGCCTGCCTCTGCCTCCCAAGTGCTGGGATTAAAGGCATACGCCACCACTGCCCGGCAGGCATTACTATTCTGAAGGCATATTGCTTGCATCGTGATGAGCTGATAGGAGAGAAATTTTTTTTTTTCCGAGACAGGGTTTCTTTGTGTAGCCCTGGCTGTCCTGGAACTCACTTTGTAGACCAGGCTGGCCTCGAACTCAGAAATCCTCCTGCCTCTGCCTCCCAAATGCTGGGATTAAAGGCGTGCGCCACCACCGCCCGGCAGGAGAGAAAAATTTTAATGTTATATCATCTGTTCTCTTCTCATGAACTCTCCTTTCTATTTTACTTAGGACCATAGTAATGTAAGAAGGGTTTCTAGGCATATCTATCAGTAAGCATTCCTGTCTCTTCTTGGACCCTAATTTGTTCCTTGAGTGTCCTTGTGGCTTCTATCCACCATCACCATACCTCATTTAAGTCTCATTTTAGGCTTTCTCGTTCATTTTGTTTGTCTTATTTGAGAGAAGGACATGGCCTTTTGTAGCCCAGATTGGCCTAGAACACTCCCTGTAGCTCAAGGATCATATGACTTGAACTCCTCATCCTACACCACACCTCACCCCACCCCACCCCACCCGCCCCCTACTTCCTAAGAGTATGTGCTTGCATCACCACCACACTCTGCACCACCACCACACTCTGCTTGCCTTTTTTTCTTAAACAGAGAAAACATGGATTTATTAAGGAAGCTTGAGAACTGTTGAAAGTGTGAGGGACGATTACCTGTAATAGAATTTTTTTAAAAATTTAAAAGGGGGGAGCTAGAGAGATGGCTCAGTGTTTAAGAGCATTGTCTGCTCTTCCAGAGGTCCTGAGTTCAATTCCCAGCAATCACATGATGGCTCACAACCATCTTTACTGAGATCCAATGCCCTCTTCTGGCATGTAGATATACACATAGATAGAACATGTATGTTAAATATATAAGTAAATTAAAAAAATTTTTTTTAAATTTTTTAAAAGATTTATTTATTTATTATATATAAGTACACTGTAGCTGTCTTCAGACACCCCAGAAGAGGGCATCAGATATCATTAAGGATGGCTGTGAGCCACCATATGGTTTTGCTGGGATTTGAACTCAGGACCTCTGGAAGAGCAGTCAGTACTCTTAACCACTGAGCCATTTCTCCAGCCCCTAAACTTTAAAAACTTAAAAAAAAAATTATGTGGATGTTTTGTGTGCATGCATGTCTGTATATCATGTGTGTGTAGTGCCTGAGGAGACAGAAGAAGGTATTGGATCCTCTGGAACTGGAGTTGATGATTTTGCTGTTTTCGTTCTGGGATTTGAGCCTGGGTCCTATGGAAGAGTAGCCAGTGCTCTTAACTGAGCCAGTTCTTTAGCTTCTATTGTAGAATTTTTATTTTTTATTTTTTTGGTTTTTTCGAGACAGGGTTTCTCTGTGTAGCCCTGGCTGTCCTGGAACTCACTTTGTAGACCAGGCTGGCCTTGAACTCAGAAATCCTCCTGCCTCTGCCTCCCAAGCGCTGGGATTAAAGGCGTGCGCCACCACCGCCCGGCTATTGTAGAATTTTTAAAGAAAGATGATTGAACAATATTGCTAGATCAAGGAAGACTGAGAAATAGGCAAATCTGAATGTTTTAATTGGTAGGACAGAGATATGAAGTCATATACATAACATCTGGATTGGATATCAGCTTTGTGTGTGCTGGCGGTTGAACCCATAATCTCCTGCCCTTATTTGAGATAAGTTCTCACTTTGCACACAGATCGGGAACTATATATTTATACATACTGTGTAAGGCTGACATTTATCCCTTTTTAGTGTCTGTAGTACTGGAATTTCAGATGTAAGCTATTGTTTGGTTTCTGTTGCTGCAGAAAAATAAATTGACCAAAAGCAACTTAGAGAAAAGGTTCATTTCTGTTTATAGTTGTGGTCAATTATAAAGAGAAGTCAGGGAAGGAAATTAGGACAGGAACCTGGAGACAGGAACTGAAGCAGAGACTATGGAGGAGTACTGCTTACTTGCTATCAGAGTTTGTTCACTTTGTTTCTTGATACATTCCAGGACCTGTACAGGGGTTCTTGCCGCCCACAGTGGGCTAAGCCCTTACACACCAGTCGAGAAAATGCTTTTAGGCTTGCCCATAGGCCAGTTGCTGACATTTTCATAGTTGAGATTTTGTAATAGTTAACTTTTCTATTGGTGTGATAAAACACTTATATGACCAAGGCAACTTAGGAAAGGGTATTTGAGCATACAGTTCCTGAGGAACTGTTCTATGATGGTGGAGTGAAAAAGGCATGGCTCTTTGAGCAAGAAGCTCACATCTTGAACTGCAAGCACAAAGAAGAGAGAGCAAACTGGGAATTGTGGGAGCTGTTGAAACTCTGAAAGCTCTCCATAACCTACTTCTAACCTATACTTCCTAAACTGACCCAAACAGTGCTACCTGCTAGAGGCCAAGTATGCAAATGCCCAAGACTATGGGGAGCTTTTCTCATTTAAACTACTACAGATTCTTTCTTAGATGACTATAGCTTGTCTCAAGGAGACAAGATAACCAACACAGCAACCTTGCCCACCTATTTTGACAAAGATTTTAAAAATTAATTAGCTGATTTTGTGTCAGGGTCTCATTGCATAGCTCTGGCTGTCATAGAACTTGCTCTGTAGACCAGACTGGCCTCAAACTCACAGATCTAGCCTTTTCCGTGATACTGGAATTATAGGTGTGGGCCACCATGCTTTGCATAATTTTTAGTCTATGAATATGCATGATACTTAGACATTTTTTGACTAAATTTTTTTAAACATTTTTATTATAAGCATTATTATAAAAACTAGGAAAGGATGTTAATTGTAGTAATGAAATTCATTTTTATTAATGCCTTTATACTTTTATCTAGAACACCTCGTCCAGTCATTGTAGAACCCATGGAGCAGTTTGATGATGAAGATGGTTTACCAGAGAAGCTAATGCAGAAAACTCAACAGTACCATAAGTAAGACTTGGTTATTAAAGATATTCTAGATATATATTGTCTTGGATATATTATATTTTTTATGAAGTACTATTAGAATATAATATGGTTGATAGAGGGGTTTGGTCTATATGGAATGTTATTTTTATTGAAAGAACTATTTTTTGTATATGTGTGTATGCCTGGTGAACTACATGTGTGCAGGAGCCCACAAATGTCAGAAGAAGCATTGGAACTCCTGGAGTTATAGGTGGTTGTGAGGTGATTTATGAGAGCCAAACCTAGGTCTTTTATAAGAGTAGTAATTGTTCTTAAGTGCTGAGCCATCTCTCCAGTCACAATATTTCCTCTTTTTATACATGAGTAAAAAACATGCTAATTTTACTTAGAAAACCTTCTTTCTTTGCTTGCTTGCTACTTTTCCCTCCCTTCCTCCCTTCTTTTCTTCCTTCCTTCCTTCCTTCCTTCCTTCCTTCCTTCCTTCCTTCCTTCCTCCCTTTTTGAGATGGGATCTACCTGTTGTTGCTGGGTAATAACTTTCTGTATTAGTACTTGGAATTTGGTCACCTTAGCTCATCTTTCCTTTAACCCCAAATAAAATAAAAATTCCAACTGTTAGGTTTCTATAGGTGAGATGAGAATTATGCTAGTATCAATACTTTCACCAGAAACTCCTCATAGTTGAGAATGATTGAAAATTTCATCTGAGTTTCAGTTGTGTTTGTATCTCTTATTTGTTTATTGTATTTTTTGAGTCATGGACTCACTAGGTAGCCTCTGGTGGCAAGGAGTACACTGCGTAGACCAGCCTGGCCTTGAACTCATAGATCCTTCTACCTCCTAAGTGCTGGGATTAAAGGCATGTCCCACCACCAAACTTGCTGAATTTTTATTTTTTATTTAGTCGTTTAGTTCATTTAAAAAGTATATATGTATAGTTGTTCCATTAAGTTATATGTTATAATAGGAATTGTATTACACATTTGAGATTAAATAGTCAACTGGTAATGTCTGTCTTATAAAGGCATAACTGTTAAATATGTAATTACAAATAGAGTGAGTTTGTTATTTTTAGCCCAGCCACTTAGCTTGGTACATAACAAAACGTTTTTATTACTAAGAAAATCTGATTCTAAGAGTATTAACTTAGAACTCATTGGGTTTGTACGTTTCAGATTTCAGTATGTGTAGTAGTTGAACGAAAACCAGAAAGTCTTTATGAGAGTAGTAATAATAGCATAGGTCGGAGCATTGCATTTGGTAAGTTTGAATCATGATTTCATTATTAATTGGGCACTATTTGAAAATTTCATAAATTGATGTTTATAGACTCTATTTCATGATCCTGCCATGAGACAATGTATGGTGCCTAACTGTTCAGGCCATAAATATCCAATATCTGATAGTTATTATTTTCTGTGTTTGTTTACTTCCTAAGTATACACTTTTTGTATGTTTTTAATGTTAATACAGGGAAAGAGAACAGCCACCACGCTTTGCTCAGCCTGGGACATTTGAATTTGAATATGCATCTCGATGGAAGGCTCTGGATGAAATGGAAAAGCAGCAGCGCGACCAAGTTGATAGAAACATCAGAGAAGCCAAAGAGAAACTGGAGGCAGAGATGGAGGCAGCTAGACACGAACACCAGTTAATGCTAATGAGGCAAGGTAAAGGAGATGTGCCAGTGATATGTATTAGTCCTTTATTATTGGTTGTAGTTTTGGAGAACAGGGTCTTTCTATAAATACCAGACTAACCTTGAACTTGCGGAGATCTGCTTGTCTCTGCCTTTTGAGTGCTGTGTGCTAATATTAAACTGCCAATTAGGAGTTGAGAAGCAGGAGTTGTAACTCAGTGTATTAGTTAAAACAGTTTTTCTGAGAGAACTTTGTTGTTGTTTTAAAGACAGAGTCTTCTTACCTGGTAACTCAGGCACTGTTTGAATAATCATCTTGAGTACTGGGATTTCAGACTAGAGCTACAACAACTGAGGAGAACTTTTTTATTTGTTTTTGTTTTTGTTTTGTTTTGTTTTTTTTAATCAAGGCAGGGTTTATCTATGTAGCCCTGGCTGTCCTGGAATTTGCCTCGTAGACCAGGCTGGCCTTGAACATGGAGATCCACCTGCCTCTGCTTCCCCAGTGCTGGGATTAAAGGCATGTACCAGCACTGCCTATTGAGATTTTTAAAAAAAATATTTGTTTATTTTACATGTATGAGTTCACTGATGGTTGTGAGCCATGGTTGCTGGGAATTGTGAATTCAGGACCAATGCTCACTCCGGACAGACTCCAGTTGGCCCCACGTGCTATTTATTATTATATCTAAGTACACTGTAGCTGTCGTCAGACACACCAGAAGAGGGTGTTCAGATCTCTCTAAGGATGGTTGTGAGCCACCATGTGGTTGCTGGGGATTTGAACTCAGGACCTTGGGATGAGCAGTCAGTGCTCTTAACCGCTGAGACATCTCTCCAGCCCTGAGATTTTTTTTTTTTTTTAAGTCAGAAATTTAGTAGGGATTGAGTATCCCTCATCTAAAAAGTTTGGGAATGGATTTGGTACAGATTTGGATCTCTGTGTCAGCACCTATATAGGTCTTTGTAACAAGTGTGCATGTTGCCTCTCAGAAGACAGAGAAGGCATTAGAGGGCATAGCTAACAGTAAGATGGACTGCTTAAATATTTCCTAGAAGCCTCTGTTTCTTTGTTACATTCAGTTGTTTGCTCACGTTTCCCTTTTTTCTTCTTTGGAGGTTTTTGTTTGAATTACTTGTTTTTATTTTATGTGTATTAGGTTTTTGCCTTAATTTGTGTCTGTGATCCTTGTGTGTGCAGTCTTTTCAGAGGCCTCAAGCTGTCAGATCCCCTAAGATTAGAGTTATAATTGGTTGCAAGCTGTCATTTGGTTGCTGGGAGTTGAACCCAAGTCTTCTGGTAAAGCAGCCCAGGTTCTTAAATGCTGATCCATTTTTCTAGTCCTGTCCTGTAACTCAAACTGACATCGAACTTCTGTGTAGCTAAGAATGACCTTGATCTCCTAATTCTCCTACCGATACCTCTCAAATGCTAGAATTAAGTTTAACTATCCAGCCCCTGTTTTGGTATTTTAGCTTTAAAAAACATTCTAGAGGGTTTATTTACTTATTTACTTACTTCCTCATATATTTTTTGAGATGGGGTGAGGTTTCATGTAGCCCAGGCTTACCTCAAACTTGGTTCTATACTGGAGGATAAATTTGAACTCCTGATTCTTAACTCAAATGCTGGAAGTATTGCTGTGCACCTCTATACTTGGTATAGTAAATATTTATTAGTATGTGGTACCCTATTCCTGTATTCCCAACATTTGACATATAGAGTCTGAAGGATCAGCTCAAGGTTATCCTAAGCTACATAAAGTAGTTTCAGAATTGGCTGGACTCCATGAGACTCTGTCTTAAACATGCCCCTCTTCTACCACCAGAAGGAAAGTAGAAAACATTGATGACTAAATCCTTTTTGTAATTTCTCTCTCTCTCTCTCTCTTTCTTTCTTTCCTTCCTTCCTTCCTTCCTTCCTTCCTTCCTTCCTTCCTTCCTTCCTTCCTTCCTTCCTTCCTTTCTTTTTGGTTTTTCAAGACAGGGTTTCACTGTGTAACCCTGGCTGTTCCGAACCTCAGTCTGTAGACCAGGCTGGCATCGAACTCAGAAATCCGCCTGCCTCAGCCTCCCAAGTGCTGGGATTAAAGGCGTGCGCCACCACTGCCCGGCCTTTTTTGTTGTTGTTGTTTATGGTTTGT
The DNA here is from genome assembly GCA_036184795.1 of Tokudaia tokunoshimensis. Taxonomy (NCBI): domain Eukaryota; kingdom Metazoa; phylum Chordata; class Mammalia; order Rodentia; family Muridae; genus Tokudaia; species Tokudaia tokunoshimensis. The sequence continues at coordinate 68,979,206 of BTHU01000011.1, forward strand.
TTTTTTGTGGGGGGGGTAATTTCTCTTTCTGTCAGGATAAAATACAGATCTTTTACTGTGTTTCTAACAGTCTCACTGGACTCTACAAATACTTCTGTTAGAACAAGGCAGTGGTGTTGAATGCATTTAATCCTGGCACTAAGGAGGCAGAGGCAGGCAGAACTCTGGGAGTTCAAGACTAGTCTGGTCTGTAGAGGTAGTTCTAAGACAACCCTGTCTGGGGGAAAAAAAAGGAATTGCTTTTTTATGTGTATGGGTGTTTTACCTGAATGTATGGCATGTATGTCTGTGGCCCAAAGAGGCCAGAAGAGGACATTGGGTCCCCTGGGGTTACAGTTACAGAATTTATTTTTTATGTGGGTATCAGAATGGGACTGAGTGGCTCTGCAAGAGCAATATGTGCTGTTCTCTTACACTGAGCCATGTTTCCATCCCAAGTTTTTGGTTGCTCATGTGTGTTATCCCAGCACTTTGGAAGCTGAGAAAGGTAGGTGGTGGTGACCTTGGACTACATAGTGAGTTCTTGTTTGGTCCAGAGCAGTGGTTCTCAACCTTCCTAAATGTTACAACCCTAGAATATATAGTTCCTTGTGTTCTAGTAACTTCCTACCATAAAAGTTATTCTCATTGCTACTTCATAACTGTAATTTTATTACTGTTATGGATTGAAATGTAAGTACCTGTGTTTTCTGGTGGTCTTAGGTGACCCCTGTGAAAGGTTCATTTGATCCACCAAATGGGTGGCAATCGATAGGTTGAGAACCACTTGTCTAGGGTATGATCTTATCTCAAAAAACTCACAAAAATTTAAAAGATGATAAAGAAAGTAGTGACTGGAGAGCTCTTTCAGCAGTTAAGAGCACTGGCTACTCTAGAGAGGACCCAGCTGCAATCCCTGTACCTAGGTCTGTCTGTAACTCCAGTTCTAGGGAATCTAATAGCCTCTTTTGGCTTCCTTGGATACCATTCATGATGTTTTACACACATATATGCAGGCAGAATGTTCATATATACAAAATAAAAATAAATCCTTGAAACAAAAACAGAAAGGAAGCAGTAGAAACAATATTTCCATAGTTCTTATATTTTTCAGTAATAGAGATTCCACTTTTGGATCTGAAAACACAGAAAAGAAAGGTTAAATAATATTAATATGTAGTTAATATTTTCTAGATTTAATGAGACGTCAAGAAGAACTCAGACGCTTGGAAGAACTCAGAAATCAAGAACTGCAGAAACGAAAGCAAATACAACTGAGGTAAAAGAACTTCTAATATAAATGTGTGTGTTTCATTGAGAAAATTTCCAGTCATTTATTACAAACAAGTTGTAAAAATAGTAGATACAAAAGAAAACTTTTTTTTTCCTTTTTGTCCACACAGAAAATTGCGATATACTATAATCTTTTTTAAAAAAAATTTTTTTTTATTTATTTTTTGTTTCTTGTTATGATTCTTTAGCTGGTTAAGGTCACTTTGATTGCATTGCAATGTAGTTTAAGAATGCTTATTTTTTGCCAGTTTTTCCAGATATACAGACATTTGGCTTAGTTTATTTTGTAATGTGGGGTTAGCTCATTATTATATACCAGGTTGGCTTCAAAGTCCAGACCTCCCCGCCTTACTTTTTTTTAAGTGCTAGAATTACATTGTGCCACTATGTCCAGTTTATATAGAAATGAAAGTTAATGTTTTGTTATTGTTTGTTTTTAGAGTGCTGTATCTTTATTTACTATATGTAAGTACACTGTAGCTGTCTTCAGACACCCCAGAAGAGGGCGTCAGATCTCACTATGGATGGTTGTGAGCCGTCATGTGGTTGCTGGGATTTGAACTCATGACCTTTGGAAGAGAAGTCGGCACTCTTAACTGCTGAGCCATCCCTCCAGCCCCTAGAGTGCTGTATCTTAATGTACACCTACATGCCAAAAGAGGGTGTCAGATTTCAGTATAGATACTTGTGAACCACCATGTGTTTGCTAGGATTTGAACTCAGGACCTCTGGAAAAGCAGATAGTGCTCTTAACTGCTGAGCTATCTCTTTAGCCCCCAAAGTTAGTGTTTTAAACAAAGCAATGCTAGATGAAACAAACTTTATATTTTTGCTTTGGAATTTTTTTTTTTTAATTTTTTTTTTTTTTTGAGACAGGGTTTCTCTGTATAGCCCTGGCTGTCCTGGAACTTACGCTGTAGACCAGGCTGGCCTCGAACTCAGAAATCCGCCTGCTGCCTGCCTGCCTCTGTCTCCCAAGTGCTTGGATTATAGGCGTGCACCACCACTGCCTGGCTAAACTTTTGTTTTCTTTTTCTCTCTTTTTTAAAAAGATTGATTGATTGATTGATTGATTGATTGATTGATTGATTTATAATACGCTGTAGATGTCTTCAGACATACCAGAAGAGGGGGTCAGATCTTATTACAGATGGTTGTGAGCCACCAAGTGGTTGCTGGGATTTGAACTCAGGACCTCTGGAAGAGTAGTCAGTGCTCTTAACTGCTGAGCCATCTCTCCAGCCCCAACAATTTTTTGTTTTCAAAGTACTGTATAAAGAATCTGGGTTCAATTCCTAGCACCCACATGACAGCTCACAACTGTCTAACTCCAATTTTGGGGGATCCAACACCCTCACACAGAGGTAAAACACCAATACACATAAAAAACAAATAAACAAGGGCCTCTCCTCCCCCGATATTGTTTATTTATTATGTAGCTACAACTGACCTTGACAAAGAATGAACTTGAATAAGCTGAAATTTTTAGATGATAGAATATTTGACATGATGTAGAGGAATGAACTATCAAGTCAGAAGACATGGAAGGAACCTTATATGCTTATTGCTGAGTAAAAGATAATCTAAAATGGCCAGGCACTGTATGACTTTTAGATATAGTTTCATTGCTATGAAGAGACACCATCACCAAAGCAACTCTTACAAAGGACAACATTTAATAGGGGCAGACTTACAGTTCCAGAGGTTCAGTCCATATTATTCATCAGAGGAAGCAGACATGGTAGTGGAAGAGGAGCTGAGAATTCTACATCTTAATCCCAAAACAGCCAGGCAGAGACTTTCTTCCATAGGTAGCCAGGAGGAGGCTCTCTCTTCTGCTCTGAGCTTGAGTACTAGAGCCCTCAGAACCCACCTATAAAGTGACACACTTTTTCCAACAATTCCACAACTATTCCAACAAGGCCACACCTGCTAATAGTGCTATTTCCCATGGTCCAAGAATTTGTAAACCATGGGCCTAGAATATATAAACCACCACAGACTCCAATTACTATGGAAACAGCAAGCTAAGGAGATGTTGATTGTGATTGTCAGAGGTTAGTGAGTAGATATGAAGATGATGGTGAGGGAAACTTTTAAAGATTTATTTTTATTTTGTATGTATATGACAGTGCCTAAACGTATACAGTAGAAACCAGAAACGTGTATCAGATTCCTCAGAACTAGAGTTACAGTTGGTTAGTTGTAAGCCTCCATGTGGATTCTGGGAACCTTGGCCCTCCACAAAAGCAGCTCTTAATCTCTGAACCCCAATGACAAATCATTATCATCCAGAGTTCAATGGTTCTGTTAGGTTTCAGTTTTGATGTGCATGTTCAAAGAAAGACAAAATGTTTTGATGTTCAAAGAAAGACAAAATGTAGCATCATACAAACCAGTCTTACTGCCTTAAAATTCTGATTTCCTGAAGAGGGCTCAGCAGTACACTCAGGCTGGAGAGACCAGTCAGCAGTGAAGAACATTGGCTACTTGTCCAGAAAACCATTCCCAACACCAACACAGCAACACTACCATTTGTAAACCCAGTCCCAAAGAGTTTGATTTCCCCTTCTAACCTCAAGAGCACTCCAGGCATGCATGTGGTATATAAACATGTAGGCAAAACATTCATGCATATTATATAAATAAAATCAAAAAAGTAATTAAAAAAAACCTTTAAAGAGAAGTATATGTTCTTAACCACTGGTCCATCTCTCCAACACAATACAACTTTTTAAAGATTTTTTTTTTTTTTTTGAGACAGGGTTTCTCTGTGTAGCCCTGGCTGTCCTGGAACTCACTTTGTAGACCAGGCTGGCCTCGAACTCAGAAATCCTCCTGCCTCTGCCTCCCAAGTGCTGGGATTAAAGGCGTGCGCCACCACCGCCCGGCTGAAGATTTTTTTTAATTAATATCTGTGCATCATGTGCATACACTGCTTAAGAAGATCAGAAGAAGGAATTAGATCCTCTATAATGGCGTTAAACATGGTTGTCAGCTGCCATTTAAGTGTCCTGAAGTAAACTTGGGTCCTGTGAAAGAGCAGCTAGTACTTTTAACTACTACACCATCTCTCCAGGCCCCAACAAATAAGCTGTTAATGATAGAAATATTTGTATTAACCTATGCAAAAATCCTGTTGTTCAATGTTTTACCTACTTTCATATTCACCAAAAAATCTTGTCTTGTGGGCATGAATGTGGTAGGTAGAGCCTGTCATAGTAAGGAAGACCCCCGGGGAATACATGAGACACTGACTCAAAAACAGCGATTACTATATTTTTGGTGGGGCATGTGGACCGTGCCACAAGAGGAACTGGCACAGAACTGATAGGTAGAGCATGTTGAAATTCCGACACACACCTGTTTTCCCATCACTTAGGAGGTCAAGACAGCTGTTTTGCTCTGTTTGAGGCCAGCTCCGCATTACCTAGTAAAGTTTCTGGCCATCCTGTAACTATATGAATAAGACTCTTGTCTCAACACAAACAAAAAGCCCAATTTAAGAAATCGGAGGATTTATATGTAGGGAGATGGATGATGGCTCAGTGGGTAAAATTGCAGGCCTGAAGAACTTAGTTTGGATCCCCAGCACCTATTCAAGCTGCCCAGACCTACCTAGCAGCCTGCTGGTACTTCCATCATGCAAAAAGTGGAGACAAAGCATCAATCCGTGTGACAAGTTGGCTATATTCTCTGAATTGCTGAATTCTGTATTTGCTTCTCAGTAAATAGAACTGAGTAATAATAAGACACCTTATGTCTTATTAAGGAGATCCTGTCTTCCACATGATCCCTCCCCCATGTTATAGATGTATAGGAGTGTGGCCATTTTTTCTGGCACTGAGTGAAATAGGCTTTCTGTAATAACTTATGCCTATCTTAAGTTTTACTGAGGCCAGAAGCTGCAGGCTTCTATTGACATTTGTTGCTAACAGCAGGGTGGGGTGGGGTGGGGTGGAGTGGGTGGTGGTGGTGGTTAGTTAGGTAAAGAATTTATTGCTAGAGCTCTCTTCTCTGTTCAGGCAGCCAGAAGCCTCTCTATGAACTGGAAGGAAGGAAAAGAAAAGAATTAAAATGCTTTATACAGGCAAATATGTACAAACACAAGAATTAGAATGTATACAGGCAATAGAATAGAATAGAATGTACAGACACATACACGTATACATTTATACACCCACACTCTGGCTGGCCCAATCATCATCTGTCTAAACAACTCTACAAGTATTCATGCATGCTTACAAACATACGCATATACCAACATACGTACATGTAGACATACATACATACATACGGATGGATTGATGGATGGATGGATGGATGGATGGATGGATGGATGGATGGATGGATGGATGGATGGATGGATGGGGCAGAGCCCCACCAAGCCTATCCATCCGTTTAACCAACTTTATTTCTTTTCTCTAGCCTTTATACCTTCTTCAACAAAAAGTTCTTTAGAATATTATCTCAGATATAAAATGTTAGATAAAACAGGAGTTACAGAAAGATGTTGGTACTAAGTTCAAAGCGGTGTTTCATTCTAATATGCACATTATAAGTTCAAAGCAATAGTTTTTACATGGCCTTGCCTTGTCATAATACACATCTGTAGCTTCATCCTTGAACATAAATATTTTTCCATGGACACAAATTTGTCTCAAGCCTATTTTTCTTTTTAGTGTGATTGCGGAAGCTCATTGTATTTCTTATTATGCAGCTTTTACTTACTATATGAGGAGTGAGCACAATCTGTTTTTGATTCTAAGTTTATTACACCTTTCTAGCAAAACCACTAATACCATCTCTTAAAACTTTCTTCCTAAAATTGTTTCAACCAAATCAGGAATTATATAGAATCATGAATTCATCTAAACAGCATAGTTCATTTTTATGATGATATGCAGGAAGTCTGATCAATAGTGTGGGCTAATGGCCAGGGATTATTATATTAATTTAATAATGACAGGAAAGGTATATCAGCTGCAAGAAACAATCCTGAGATGAAGTATCTTTGGAATCTTGCCATTGAGCTCACACATTGTAGACTATACAAATGGCCACCTCCAGGAAGGCCACCTGCTAGCCTTATCCTAAATGACTCCCGACAAATGTGCCTACAGATTTTTTACCATCCATTCCATATTTGTACAAACGATTTTTAGAAGTAATAATAGGAGTACATTTTTAATGGGGTCCTGGAGATTGAAAACTGGGCCCTGTACATCCCAGACAAATAACTCTACTACTTAACATTGGGTCAACAGTACTGTTCCTTTTCATGTGTATGTAGATAAGGAGAGGGAGGGGGAGGGAGGGAGGGAGACAGACAGACAGACAGACAGACAGACAGAGACAGGGAGGGAGGGAGACAAGAGACAGATAGAGGGAGAGAGAAAATGAGAATGAATGCACCTGCTTGCTGAAGCCAGAAGAGGACATTGGAACTCCTTGACCTGGAGGTATAGGCAGTTTTGATCCACTCTATGTGGACGCTGGGACCTCAATTCATATATTTTGCAAGAGCAGGAAATGCTCTTATCCACTGAGCCATTTCTCCAGTTCCAGAAATTTTGCCATGAGCCCCTGAGTTTTCCCTCTGACAATGGAAAAAATACTTCAGTAAACATGTAATTTTTGGGTAAAATTTATACATAAACCATGTAATAGTAGCTTGCAGTTTGAGAATTTTGCTGATGTTTTTAGAGGTGATTCATAAGAGCGTTATAAAATTGTTAATACTGTAGGAGCATCAGCTTTATATATCTCTTTCACTTTTTTTGGAAATAGGTTTTCACTATGTAGTCCCGGCTGGTTTGGAGCTTGGTTTGTAAACCAGCTTTGCCCTTACAGAGATTAGCCTATTACTGCTTCCTGAGTATTGAGATTAGTGGCCCCTCTATTTTTACTACTTAATCCACTACTTATATTATTATTTTACCTTTATGTGTGTGTGAAATAAATGTTGACCTGAATTAATGCCATTACCACGAGAGAATTTTACTTTAGTATGACTGTTTACTGTCTTAATCATTTTATAGCTTAATTATGATTTTTATATTATTATACACATACACAAATTTAAGTTTCTCTTATTCAGTGTCAACAAATAATTTTCTTTTTAAAAATATTTTTTAGCCAGGTGGCAGTGGCCTTTAATCCCAGCACTCTGGAGGCAGAGGTGGGAGGATCTGTGTTTGAGGTCAACTTAGTTTACAGAGCGAGTTCCAGGATCTATTATTTTGTTATATATTAGTTATATATATTATATATATTGATGTATATATAATACATACTATTTTACATGTTTTAGTGTTTTGCCCGTGTGTATGTATATGAGACATGTGCATCTGTTGCCCATGGATGTCAGAAGTTAGTATTGGATCCCCTTGAACTGGAGTTAACAGAGGTTGTGAGCTATCATGTAGGTATTAGGGACTAAACTTGGGTCTTCTTTAAGAACACAGATGCTCTTAATTACTGAACCATCTTTTTAGTCATAGTGTTTTTGAAAAAGACAAAAATAGTAACTATCTTAGGTCTTTTGATATCTAGTTTTGCCAATTACTTTGCTACTATGGCCCTAAAGTAGCCATACACAGTAAATGACTGATTACATACAGGTTTTGTATTGAGAATTCCTGGGAGTTTCCTTGAACGTGGAATTTTTTTTTTATATACTTCCTAGGTATAATTGAATTTTTATGTTGTTGGTTCTTTGTGATAATGTACTTTTAATTTCTTTATTTAAAAGTTTATTAGCATATGTTAATTATATATGAGAATTTAATATAACATTTTTGCACATATGTAATTTATTTTGACCATATTCAACCCCATCATTCTTTCTTGTTTTCCATTCATTCCTGCTGTTACCCCTCATTCCATCTTTGGTTAGACTTTGAGTGTGAATTTTGCTATACAGACATGCAGATTATAGATTGTAAACTTTCCCCCTTTTAATCTCCCCCAGTGCTGGCTTGAACTCCTGATTCATGCTTTATACATTTTAGACCTGTCTTTTACCACTGAGCTACATCTCTTGTCCTTGATTTATTTCAGACAATTCCCTAGGCAGGTAGTCCATGCTAGATTTTTTTTTTTTAAATGTTCATTGGTGTTTTGCTTGCATGTATGCCTGTGTGAAGGTGTTAGGAGTTATGTCGGGTATGAGCTGCCATGTAAGTGCTGGGAATTAAACTCAGGCTTCTGGAAGAGAAGCCAGTGCTCTTAGGTGCTGCTGAGCCACGTCTCCAGCCCCACGTTTTAAACTTGTGTGTTATCCTTCCATCTCAGGGCTCCACTGATGATACTTCAGGCCTTACTACCAAGCTTGTTAGAGCTCTTTGATACATGCATTGTTATATGTTGGACTTGTGTTTTTGTTCTTGATTTAGAGGCTTTTAACAAAATAGAAGGTGAAATCTAGGATGTCATAAGCAGTCCTCAATCACAAACTTGGCATATACAATGTAACTCACATTTTTTTTTACTCCCAGCTCCCTACCCCTCCTTAATAAAGTATCTAGAAGCTCAAATGTGAAATTTGTCCTGAAATTTAAGAAAAAAAAAATGCTTTCAGACATGAAGAGGAACATCGTCGTCGTGAAGAAGAAATGATCCGACATAGAGAACAGGAGGAGCTGAGGCGACAGCAGGAGGGCTTTAAACCAAACTATATGGAAAATGTAAGTGAAATACCGGCTAGCCAAGATAATGTTATATATTAGATGCTGTGTATTTATAATTTTTTAGATTTTGTTTTTTTAATAGTGTATTTTCTAATTTCTGAATTTTTCATGGTTAAACTAAGGGTTTTAATGTCTTGGACATAGTATATTAGTTTCTAAAGTCATATTCATAATTTATAAAATGGCTGTTACAGTTCTGTTTTAATTGATTGGTAAAAATATATGCTCTTCAGTAGGATACCTTGGTACAGCATCAGCTCTTCCTGAGTTTTGTATTTTATTGTCTCTTGTCTTTATTTTTGAAAGGTTCAGATATACACATTGTCTAACCATAAAACCTCTAAACATAGAGATGAACCTTTCATCGTGTATGTTACCTTTTCTGAATTATTTTGTATAAAATATTTAACTTCATTCAATTTTGCTAATTGGTGTGTTAATATTAACTGTTTAAAGCCCACATTTGCAAAGGTCTTATAGATGGATGTGTAAAGTAGACTTTTATTTTTTCCTAATGTGTTCCCATTAGTTTGATTCTGTAGGAGCTTACCCCCTCCTTTTCTTCTTCCTTTTTACACTGCACCATTATGTAGACTACAGCAGCTCATCTGTGGAACTTCCTAGTTACAGGTTATTCAACATTTTTTTAATCCTTGAATTTCCTTCAAGGTAGTCCAGGCTTAAATTTTTCATTTGGTGTTGGTAGCTTGTTCCCTGGTATGTGTGTGTGTAGGTCAGAGGGCAACTTTGGAGCCCTTTCTCATCCTTTTACGCGTATTCGAGAGTCAAACTCAGGTTTTCAGGCTTGCTCAGCAAATGTCTTCTCGCCGGACTCAGGTTTTTGTTATTCCCCAAAGATGGCAGCTCCATAAATACTTCAAAAATACCATATTCTTCAAGTTCTTAATGATAATTAAGCAAGAGTTTCACTGTTCACCTGAATGAATAGTGTCAGCTATAGTCTTTATTCTGAAAAAATAGTCAGTGTTATTTTTCTTCTGTTATCAAAAGCAATCATTCTTTAAGAACTAAAACTTAATACATTTCTGAGGTTGAAATTGTTAAGTCTTTGGTGGTTTTAATTAATTTTTGTTTCAAATTTCTTTTCTTATTCTTTTGTATCTGGAAATGGTTAGTTTTGTTTTTAACTAGAGCATATAAACATAGTAAAATTAAAATCTTAACTGGTGATAACAAGAAAAATGTTTATTCTATTAACTAAATGTTTTTTGGATGGAAATCATGTGGCATTTAAATTTAGTTGAAATGTTCATAATTATTCTATCAAAAAATTAACTGCCGAAGAAATTTTTAAGGTCTTTTGAAATTTTTATTTATTTAATTTCTAGCTTTACTTTCCTATTGTCTTTTCTTCCTTGGATATTAAGCATTTAACTTATTTTAAACTACAGTCTCAGTTTTGAACATAAATCCGTTGGATTTATCAATGTAAAGATACTGTTTAATATTAAAGGAAGTAGAATTTAACATATTTCCAGGCTAATATTGCTTTTTAGTGTTTAAGTAATAATTATGTGTAAGCCGTATATGATATAGTTCTTATAGGATTTCCACTGAGGATTAAGGAATAATACCTATTTTATTTACCTGATTATATACTAAAAGATTTTCTCATAGTAAGATAGGTAAATATTAACTTTCTTGGTATTTTTCCTGACATGAACTGTGCATGTTTTATAATGAACATGGTTATTTGTAATATTATTAGTATTTTTATTTCTAAATATTAGTTTATCATATTATAAATGAAGGTGTAGACTGTTTGAAATGATGCCATTTTTTGCTTAGTGGAAGTTAACACAGATATTAATATAATATGCTTATAGATATTAACTACAATATAAATATTGTAATGACTTTTAATTTTACTTTTCTACCCTAGAACATAATGTTATATGCTCTATGGTTTGGAAACATTATTTCGTTTTAAAATTGAGTTATGAATTCCTTAAATTTCCTAAGATAAACTTCACGTAGGGGTGGTTATGAATGGGTGTTTATAGCCAGGTGTGGAGATCAGAACAGCTTTTAGGAGTTGGCCTTTTCTTTTCATTATGGGTTCCAAGGATGGAACTTCAGTTGTCTATATAAGGTTCTACTTGTTGAGACATCTTCCTGGCCCTGCAAGATTTTGTTTTGTTTTTGTTTTCTAAGACTGGGTTTCCCTAGTCCTGGCTGTCCTGGACTTCATTTTGTAGACCAGGCTGCCTTCAAACTTACAGAGATCCTCCTGCCTCTGACTCTCAAGTGCTGTAATTAAAGACATGCACCACCACTACTCTGGCTTTTAAGTTGGTAAAATTTTACACCTATGTAGTGAACTTGGGGAATAAGATAAAGTAGATATTTAAAATACTCAGGTTGATTTTATTGGCTTTTGTAAAGTGCATTGTTTATTATTTCACAAGATTATTTTACTAGAATAAGATTAGGTAGTATATTCAAATGTTCAGATTTCTTTCTTTCCTTCTTTCTTTCCTTCTTTCTTTCCTTCCTTCCTTCCTTCCTTCCTTCCTTCTGGTTTTTCAAGACAGGGTTTCTCTGTGTAGCTCTGGCTGTCCTGGAACTCGCTCTGTAGACCAGTCTGGCCTCTAACTCAGAAATCTACCTGCCTCTGTCTCCCAAGTGCTGGAATTAAAGGTGTGCGCCACCACCACCCGGCTTTCTTTCTTTTTTTAAAGATTTATTTATTTATGTTATTTATGTGAGTACACTGTAGCCATCTTCAAACACAACAGAAGAGGATATTAGATCCCATTACAGATGTGAACCACTATGTGGTTCCTGGGAATTGAACTCAGGACCTCTGGAAGAGCAGTCAGTACTCTTAACCACTGAGTGATCTCCCAGCCCAATTTAGATATTTTTGAAGTTGTTAGAAAAAGTATGTTTTGCATGCTTAAAGCCACATAATAAAAATCTGATTAGAATATTAAATTTTAGCCTGTGACTACTTCCCTTTGTCATATTACCAAATTTTAAAGATAAACACGCTCCTTTCATTTTTAGAAGTTTTTTGAGGGGGCTTCTAGGTGACTGAGTGTATCATAAAAGCACTTGGTGCCAAACCTAAATACCCAAGTTCAGTTGCTGGGATCTATACTATGGAAGGACCCAAAAGATTTGCAGAAGTTGTCCTCTGACCTTTATACAGCTCTATATGGACAGGAAGACTCAGAAAGACTGTTGACATATCTGGGATGTGAGCAAAGGTTGGACTATTTATTGACTGGAAGCAGGAGGACTTGAGATTGACACATGGGCAGGCATGTCTAGTTTTAGCAGGCTTGGCCATAGAGGGTAGATGGTGGAAACAGGCAAAGACTGACCCATTTCTAATTTTTTTGGCCAGATGAGTGAGCAGCAGGTTCAGGGAGAGGACTTGCCTCACAAACTAAGTTAGAGAAGTAATTGAGGAAGACATTCTCCCGTCAACTCCTGTACTTCTGGTATCCCATGATAAACACGAGTTACTGAAGAGTTGAACGTGGTGGCATATACTTATATTCCAAGTACCTTGGAGGTAGAGGCCTGAGGTTTGCTGCAAGTTCAAGACTAGCTTGTCTCAAAAACAACAAAACTAAAAATATAAGTAAAAAGTTGTTGATTAAAATGAAAGAAGCTGTGTTGATGCATGCTCAGCGACTTAAAAGTGGCATTTGCTTCAAAGTCAGATGACCTTAATTACAGACTGTATAGTAGTTTTGAACAGCTCTCAAAAGTTATCTTTGACTTCCACATGCATAAAATAAAAAAGCACAAGTGTTTAAATTACGAATACACATGCATAATGAATGAATGGACAAAAAAATGGAAGAAAGATACTAAAGACTAATTCTAATTGAACATTTGAACTATGTTGAGTTCATCGGTTGGAATATTTGTAATTTATTCTTAAATTAATACTTAGTTTGGAAGGCTATATACCTACTATTTTCTGGAGAGCAGTCATATTGATTATACTTAATGAGCTTGATCATTTAATAATAATGGTATTAATACAGGGAAAATCAGAGGTTCTACTTAGATGTTTTCATTTTTTATTTTTAAATTTTTTTTAAAGAATTGTTTTATGTATATGAATGCTGTTTGCATGTACACTTGCATGCAAAAAGAGGGCATCAGATCATATTACAAATGGTTGTGAGCCACTGCATGGTTGCTGGGAATTGAATTCAGGATCTTTAGAAGAGCTGACAGTACCCTTACTGCTGAGCCATCTCTTCAGCCCTGTTTTTGTTTTTTGAGATAGGGTCTGACTATATAGTCCAGGCTGGCCTGGAACTCAGAGAGATCTACCTACCTGCATATGCCTCTGGAGTGCTGGATTAAAGGAATGTACCAGCAGATCTGGTTGTTTAGAACTTTTCAGTAGATGAGAAACTATGAGCACAAGTTCTTTAGCTTTATACTGCTTACTGTTAGTGTAAGTAAACTAAATACTAAAAAAAGTACAGCAGTTTTTGTGTTAATGGGCAAAACATTGTGTTAATAGGAATATTGTGAGGCAGTTTTCACATTCTTATACTTCAGAAATGTGCCTTTGGAAAAATTATTAAGCTGCTTCAATTTTTTTTCTTTTTTGAATTTAAAAATTAGAGTATTTTTATGTGTTCTTTCCTTTTTCACTACTCAGTTTAAAGGAAGGAGTCTAACGGTAAGTTGACCTTTCCCAAGTAAGAGCCTAAGCAGGTTCCCTCAGTTAGTTTAAGGCGCTCCTGCCAGCTTGTTATCCTTCACTGGGTGTACTTGAACTGCAGCCCCAAGTAAACAAATGGAGGCCACAGGGCGTACATTTTATTTCTTCAGGATTATTGTAGCATAGGATGAGGAATAGCACTTAATAAATTTAGACTTTTTTTTTTGTCAGTCTTTAACATAATTATTTTTGATATACATGTGTTTTAGAATTTCAGGGCTATAAATTAATTTAAAGTTGTCGGTCTTTTTTTTTTTTTTGTATTTCGAGACAGTGTTTCTCTGTGTAGCCCTGGCTGTCCTGGAACTCACTCTGTAGACCAGGCTGGCCTCGAACTCAAAAATCCACCTGCCTCTGCCTCCCAAGTGCTGGGATTAAAAGCGTGCGCCACCACTGCCTGGCCATCAGTCTAACTTTACACTTTATTTCTTCTTTGAAAATGTCAAGTTCTTTAATAATAGCTGTTGTAATTATAAATTAAGTTTTCAGTTTTGTAACATGTCTTTCACTACCTTAAACTTTTTTCGTATTTCATGTGTATGCATGTGGTTTCCCTGCATGCGCGTATGTGTGGTATTGTGAGTGCCTCTTTTCTTATCTTTTTTTTGAGACTCGGTTTCTCTTGTGTAGCCCTGGCTGTCCTGGTACTCATTCTGTAAACCAAACTGACCTCTGCCTACCAAGTGCTAGGAGTAAAGGTGTACACCACCATTGCCAGTGGAATTCTCCCTGCAATTTTTCATAAATATACACATCATATACTTGAGAATAGTATATAATGTGGCAACTATTAATTCAAGTTGTGTCCTTTTTGTCAATGGTCTTCCATTGGTGCGTACCTGTCAAGGCTGGAAACGTGGTTGAGGATGAAGCTCACCTAAAGAGTGCTTAATTTAGTAGTAGTAAACCTCTGAGTTCATCCCATACTGCACAAACCTGGCAGGATGGTACAAGTTTGTAATCCCAGCACTGGAAAGGTGATTGCAGAAGGGTTAGAAGGTCAAGGCCTCAAACTCACAGGAGATCCATCTCCCTGCTCTTTGCCTCCTTATTGCTGAGAGTAAGCGTGCATTCCACTGTTCCCAGTAAATCCCTACACTTTATACCTAGAAAGAATTTTGTGTTTGTGTGATTAGAGTAGAATCTTGTTTGTATACCTGGGCATAGTATTCTGCTAAATCAGTAGGCAACAATTGGTGATATATCCATAAACTAATGAAAAATACTTGAGATCCACCAATATTTTGAAATCAGTAGTTTATGTTGCAGACACATATGTTAGATTTTAAAATGTTCGACAACTTATTAACTTTTTTTTTGAGGCTTAAGATGCACTTAAATGTGTGAAACCATCATGGCCATAGTACAGATTTTTAGTGGTAAATGGACTTAGGCAAATAAGGGAGAGAGTTGGGGATTCATATATACAGCATTCTGTATGAGTGGATATGGATGTCAGCCTTCAATTGGTTTCTTAGACTATATGCAGGAGATACAGTCTCAAGTAATGATGTATTGTTTTTAGTGATGTATTTCATCTGGACCAGGGAACAGCAGACTAGAGAAGGCCTGCTCAGTCTTCATGCCTTCTGTTTTTGTAATTAAATTTGAAATATATTTGTTAGATTTGTAACATTTGCTTTGCCTTACAGAGGCTAAGTTGACTAGTTGTGAACAATATAAGATAGTGTATCAAGAGTTTCTGGCAAGCAAAGCCCTAGAATATTTACTACTTGGCCCTTGTTGCTACTCCCTGATCTAGAATCAGTATCATAATAGGGTTTTGTTTTGTTTTTTAAAGGGGAGGGGCTGCTCAGATTATCCAAACTCAACAGCTGGTAAATTACAATGCAAATTAATTAATTAATTTATATGTTTCCTTTCCAGTGTTTTTAGAACGCCCACTGAGCAGATCTGCTCATATCGTAAGATCCAAGGTTCCTGAGGAATCCAAATTAGGTTCATGGTAGTCTTGTAAAAGTCAGAGCAAGAGTCAAAGAAACAACTGCTAAAGTGATGCTGCCGAACCCGAGGCTTTACGGGATTTCCAGCTACTTTCCATTCTGTCCGTAGAGTTTTAGACTGTGTTCTTTCTAGTGCTGCTTCTTCTTGATCAGTAGTATCAACTTTGGTACATCATTGATTTTGTGTCTTTATTGGTATTGTTTTCCATTACCTCCATGATTTTTTTTTTTTTTTGGTTTTTCGAGACAGGGTTTCTCTGTGTAGCCCTGGCTGTCCTGCAACTCACTTTGTAGACCAGGCTGGCCTCGAACTCAGAAATCCTCCTGCCTCTGCCTCCCAAGTGCTGGGATTAAAGGCGTGCGCCACCACCGCCTGGCTACCTCCATGATTTAATTATACTTTATTTGCTCTGGTGTGACATGCACAGGACTCAAAACAGAAGGTTTGGGAATGAGAAAACTTCAGTTATTTCAGCTAGCAAAGAGAAATGACACCTATTGTTTTTTACTAACAAGAGGGTAGGTAGGCACACATTTATTGTCTGAAACTGCATTTTTTAGACAAGCTCTAATTTTGTGCTTTGGACGTGGCTTATCCGAGTACTCTTTCTTTCTAACTTATTGAACAAGTAATTTGATTGCAATAGAAGATTTTTTTCCCCAGAGAAGTGAAGAGTCAAACAACAGAACATTCAAAGGACGTATTTTATAAGTAATTTACCTGGCCTTTTTATTCTGTGGAAATAATTGAGGGAATTATGCTCATGGAAGGGGTTTGTTTTAGAGTTTTGATACGACTTTCAGGTCAGCTAGTTGACAGACATTGGACATGTTGGTAAAACCAAATGACTGATATAGTGGTGTTGCAGTGGTCACATTTAATATTTTATTCTCATCCATTTTGGGTTAGTGTACTTTCACTTAATTGATTTTTTTCTATAAGCTACTGACTTCTAAATATTAGGGAGGGTATATTTTTTAGGATTTTTTTGAGTACAGTAGAAAAGAACAGGGAGTCTGGGTAATTAATTTATTAGGATACCATCTGTAGCTTAGGGTATGTAATTTGAACAACTTAGATTTATAATTAAACAAATACACACTTGTTAAGCTCATAATTATGTTATTGAGACTGGTCTTTAGGATTTTGATGATTAGATAGATGTATTTGAATTGAAAGTACTGGGAAGGGAATTAGTGAGATGGCTTAGCTGTTAAGAGCACTTGCTGCTTTTCTCGATGAGGGCTCAATACCCACACCATATATATCACTTACTATATATTGCTTACTGTAATTCCTGCCTCAAAGGACGTAGTCCCTTATTCTGGCCTCCAAGGGCACTGCATATATGTGGTGCACAGACATACATGGAGGTAAGAAATATCTATATGCAGAAAAATACTGGTCATTTTTATTTAGCTACTTAATTCTTTAATTATACTGAAATATTGGTTTTAATGATATTTAGTTGCAACCTTACAAGTTTCATATAAATTGGAGCAAATTAATAGTGCTGTAAATGGTTTTTGTTTTTTTTTTTGTTTGTTTGTTTGTTTGTTTTTGAGCGAGCGAGTGTGAGCTCTCTGTGTGGTCCTGGCTATTCTGGAACTGGCTATCATCTGTCTCCATGTAGACCAGGTGGTCCTTAACTCATAGATCCCTATACCATCACACCCAGCTATTAAATTAGTTTTTAAGTGAAAGACATAAAATTGGCTTTGTGAGTATAATCATATACACAATCTGATAAGATTAAGACCAGGGGTTTCTTTGCTCTATGATTAATATGTAAAAGGTTTTTTTCTGAATATATTTGATGGAAATTATGGGAATATCTTATTTATATGTTATTCACCTTATCAAGGAAGAACTTTGTGTTTCAGGAGTTTATAACCCAGATATATTCTCATTCTCCTCCCCTCCCCCTCTCCCTCCCTTTAGACTCTGTTACTGATTCTGTACTGGGAAGTATTACTGAGAATTAATTTTTAGTGTTTTCTAAAATCTTAACTGATAAAATTGGTTTATTATTCTGCTGCGTTGTAGGTATACCATATGCCTTTTCATTTGAAATGGTAAGTTTTAACTTTTGGTTCACAATGGTACTATCTTATTTTTAGTAGATATTTACCTTTTTTGAGTAAATGGAGAAGAGAATGAGCATTGGAGATTAGAAGTGGTTGGGCTAAACTTGGCTTTGGAACTGTCATTAATATGTATAATGTAATCAGTATATTTAGTTTGTAAGTAAGTAATTTGAATTAGTAACAGATTTGAAGAAGGCATATTTAGATTTTTACTTCTGCTATGTGACTTTGTGTAGAGCCATTTTGCAGGATTTATTTTCTCTGGTGATTATATTTTCAAAATGTTTCTAGAATCGCCTATACCTAATATGGGTAGCTTTATTTATTCATTGAGATCATGAAGCTATTATCACCTGAATATTAAGAATTGTAAATTAAGCTAGATAAATGGGCATTTTAATTTTAAATTGCTAGAGGTGTAAAACTTAGTTTGTAAACATACTCTACTGGTAATGTTTTTAAATTAGATTGTTGATAATTATATTTGTGTTTTCAAAGACTTCTTGAAAAATTTCAAAAAAAATGCATTGCTTTTTGTCATATGCCTTCTATATCTTAAATCTTCTCTCTTGGTTGTAATTCAACCATATTTTATATAAGCTGACTTCTTTTTTTAGTGCATTTTCTGCATCGTCAACATTGATTCGTTTGTAGAAATAGTTTGTTTTACAATTTTATGTAACTGATTTTTATTTAGTAGTTGAAACCTAAGCACTATATTAAAGCTGTAACTTGGAGCGGCGTATTAGGAATAATGTCTTTGTTAGCACATCAGTGCTCCTGCGAAACTATTAGTGTGATGTGAACAGCAAATGAGCAGATAAAGATCATCTCCTTTTTGATGTATGTGATACTTCATAACATTGGATCACATGATGCGTTCTTCCAGTGCTTCCCTCTCTCATACTGTCTCCTACATTGTGTATGTTTGCTTTTTAGTTCATCTTTCATAAGTTGACCTATCCAATCATAAGAGTTGCATAATGTTCCTAAGAAAACATACTGCGTGATAAAGAGACAAGTAATTGCAGACCTCCCTTTCCTGTTAGTGTTAGAAGCTTTGTTACTATCTGGCTGTGGTATTCCTCTTGTAGCTGATGCCATTGTTCATTCCTTTAGTAGTTTGCTAAACTTAGATTGAGGAATAAGTATTCCTGATATCTTCTAGCAATTGCAAGCATCTTTTCAGCGATGTTTGAAAATCTCAATAGTTAGGTTAGGCTGAGACCGAAGGATCAAGAGTTTTAATTATCACCTAATTCAGGAAGCAAAGCAAAACCAGGATTTTTTCAGAGAAGTTCATATGACAATTATAGTCATTAATAAATGTTCTCAGGTAAATGCATTAAAAATAAGATTCTCAACTCAATATATGTGTCCAAATATTAGTTGATATACAATGTATTTCCCTTTTGTCTGCTATTACGCGTTAGATTCTATGTGGTTTTGCGCAATTCGGTCTCAGAAATATCATGAACTAAAAAGCAGCTATTGATTTTGCTGCATTTTAAGATCTGAAAAATGCACCGTTATTTTAAAGCCCTGTGTTTTAAGTAATCTCCCTATTTGTTGTTACTTTGATTTCTGATTGGGCAAAGATGAAATTATTTTGATTTTTTTTAATGACTAATTTAAAGCATAAATTTAGTGATTATTAACACGAAGTGTTTACATTTTAAACTTTATTTTGAAGGCTAGTTATCATATGTACCTGTATTCTTTCCTTTCTGATGATTCCTCCTTGCCTTCTTCCTTGTTTTATTTAGTACATTCCTAAACGTAGTTTTAAATTCCTAACAAAACTGATAGGAAGGTACAACAATTTCCGGGATGCTTTATCTCCTGTATCCTCCTAACTGTCTCTCCCAGCATGGCATATTTGATTGCACTTTGAACCTGCATTTTCACATCATTTTACTAATTACAACCAATAGTTTAAGGTTCATTCCATTTATTACAATTAAGAGAGTTCTGACAATTGTACAATGACTTTTACCATTCTGCTGTTGGCCAGAGTATTTTTACACCTCTCTCCTGCCTTAATCCTTTTCTCTGCTTTTTTAGTTTTTTCCCCTTATCCTTCCAATCTGTTCCTTCTAGTGTGCCCATGTTTTATTGTTCCTAGGATGTCCTATTTAGAATAATACAGTGTGTAGTTTCTTTACATGGACATTATTCATTTAAAATTCAAATTTTCCCTGCATCTTAATTTGAGAAATCATTTTTTATTTTAGTGTTGAACAATAATTCTGTTTTCCTAGATATAAATAATTTATTTGAGGAAATTTTACTGATTTCAAATTTATCTAATGTTAACATTCATGTTCAGTTTTTAATTTGCCAGTTTTCAATTCCCTTGGGTAAATGCAAAGAGATAATTATTGGACCATATGGTAAGATTTAAGTCCCCACCAAACTGTCTTTGACAGTTTATGCTTCTTTTGCATTCCGAGTAACGGTTCCTCCTGTCCTTTCCTATCATTACTAGTATTTAGTAGTGTTGTTGATTGTTGGACTTTGGCTGTTTGGATACTTACTCTTTTACTGGTTTTTCTTCTTTTCTTTTTTCCCCCTTTCCCCCTTTCTCCTGTTTATTTTTATTTCATGTGTATGAATGTTCTTGGCAGCATGTATATCTGTGTATCATTTGTGTGCCTGGAGCCTAGAGAGGCCAGAAGAGGTCATTGGATCCTCTGAAACTGGAATTCTAGGTGGTTGTGAGCCACAATGTAGGTGCTTTTAACTACCATGTCATCTGTCTAGACTCTTTAAAAATGTCAATTCTGTAATATATGTGATAAAAATTTTATTTAATGATGATAAAACTGAGGACTATTTCCTGTAGTTTGTGTGGGTAACTACTTTAGAATGAATATATTCACACTGTAGGCAGGAAGTCCATGTTAAATGTTGTAAATTCACATTTTATCAGGTATTTACCCTTTCCCTAAATGGGAGTTATGTCGAGTTTTGGATATTGCTTTTAATTACCTGAATTAAAAGTGTACATTTAATTAGGGATCATGGTATGAGCCTATAATCCCAGCACTTGTGGGGCTAATGGTTGAGGCTTGCTTGTATGGAATGCCAATCTGTGCCAGAGAAAGGCTGACTTGAAATGAAAATTGGAAGAGAAAAGAAAGCAATAAGCTTTATTAGCCTTTTCTTTTTCCTTTTATTGGTGATGTTGGCAACAATCAATTTCTGAAAAACTTTTCTCATTCCTATTTTGTTAATATATTACATGGTGATACTTTCTGTGTTATTCTTTGTGCCTAGGAGTAGTGAGTGTGTTAGCTAATATTTTTGTTCATTATTAATGTTTTTCATGGAAATTTTGTCATTTATGTAATTTTACTACCCTGTTACATACAGTTTTTTTCTAAAGAACGGGAGAAAAGAAAAGAAATACATGGGCTTGAGAGATGGCTCAGAGATTAAGAGCAATGTCTGCTCTTCCAGGGGTCCTGAGTTCAATTCCCAGCAACCACATGGTGGCTCATAGCATTCTATAATGAGAACTGGTGTCTTCTTCTGGACTCCAGGCATATATGCAGGCAGAACACTGTATACAGAATAAATGAATAAATCTTTAAAAAAAAAAAGAAAAATGCAAGGTGTGGTTTATACGTTTATAAATTTAGGTTTAGAAATTTATCGGTAAGGTTGAGTCTATTTTTTAAAAGAATTACTTATTTTTTGTATATGAGTATACTGTCACTGTCTTCAGACATACCAGATTAGGGCATCAGATCCCATTACAGATGGTTGTGAGCCACCATGTGGTTGCTGGGAATTAGACTCAGGACCTCTGGAAGAGCATTCAGTATTCTTAAGCACAGATCCATCTCTCCAGCAGCAAGGATGAATCTTTTGAACTGTCAGAACATGCTAATCTTTTCTTTAGAACTACATTCTGTGTGTGTATTCAAATACTTAAAAAAGTCACAAGTTGAAACCTGGACAATTGTTACAGACTTAAATGTTGTTGATCATGGCCATTGAGAGTATTTTCAAAAAAAATTTCTTTACTTGTAACTTGCACATTATGTGGTTCTTTAAAATGACATTGCCTTAAAATAAAACACACTAAGCAAGTGATATAGTTAACCTGAGTTTTATCCATGGACACTTGGTGTAAGAAGAAATCATTTTCTCCAAGTCCTTTGTTTTTTATTTACAATTACACACTCTATATACCCAACCACACTATGTGAAATCATATATTTGTTCTGAATATTAAAGAAAATAAAGTATCAGATGCCAGTAGTGGCACATTTAACATGCTTTGGGAATAGATTCATGTACACTGGTGTAGCCTTTTTTTTCCCCTTCATAATTTTATTTTAGAGGAATGTCTAGAACTTGAAAGAGTTCTCTAGAGTCTAGAGAGATGGTTCAGCATTTAAGAGTGTGAAATGCTCTTCCAGAAGATCTGAGTTTGGTTCCTGGCACCCATGTCACTTCCTTAGAACTACCTGTAACTCCAGCTCTAGGAGATCTGTTGCTTTTCACAGATACCCTAGTGATGTACACCTGATAAAAAATGAAACAGGAGCTTGAGAGATGGCCAAACAATTAGGAGCATTGTCTGCCCTTGGGGGAGACCAGGATTTAATTCTCAGCACCCACATGGGAGTTTACAATTGTCTTTAACTCGAGTTTCAGGTGATCTCATGTCCTCTTCTGACCTCTGTGCGTACCAGGCAAGCAAGTGGTGCATAGATATGCAAGAAAGCAAAACATCTATATACATAAAGTGATAATAGATATTCTCAAAGGAAATATTTTCATTTCAGCATATGCCTCTATTCCATCACATGAGAATTAAATTGTAGTTCAAGGCCAGCCTCAGCTGCTTTAAGATTGTTCTAAACAGAACAAAAAGACATACAACAACAAAAGTAACAGGATGTTTATCTTTATGGAATCTAAATTCCTTTATTAAAATTTACTAAGGACCTGAAAAAACTTTTTAATTTTTTTACTATTTGTTATTTTAGAAATTACAGCCAATTAAAAATGTCAGGGTTGTTTGTAGAAAGGATGCTTCAGAGGCTAAGCGCACTTGCTTCTCCTCCAGAGGTGCCCAGCTTGCTTGATTCCTAACATTCTTCCTAGGGAGGTGGCCCACAAACATCTGTAACATCCTCTTCTGGCTTCTGTGGGCATGCATACACATGCCACACACAAATAGAAAAATCTTAAACTACACAAAAATTGAAAAAATGTCCATACAAAGAATAGCATTCTTACTTTATGTTTCTGTGTCTTAATGTTTAACTTTGTGAAGTTGGGGAACTGATAAATTTGTCAATTTGTTTAATATTTTGCCATATCAAATAGTTATCTTCCCACGTTTGATTTTTGCATCTCAGAGTTGCAAAAATATTCCTAAAGCCAAATGTGTTACTGTACACCTTTATTCCCTTGTGATGCAGAAATAGGCAGACCCCTGAGTTTGAGTCCAGCTTGATCTAAGGATCACGTTCTCAGCCAGACAGGGCTACTCAGTGAGATTCTATATTACTTGCCCTTAAAAACATCTATTGCATGAATAATACATGAATGCTTTTACACTAAAACCTATTGGTCTGCCTTCAACTTGGAATGGAACTTTTCACCATGGAAAAAAATGTAATCATCATTTAAATTAGAAAAGTATTGCTTTTTAAAGTAAATCATCTAATTATTTCTCTCTTTTACCCAGAAACTGTTATTTCTCAGTATCAGGCCGGCAATCAGATATTAAAGTCCTAGGTAAAAATGTTACTGGGTGTTGAAAATGGTTGGTTTACTGTGCAGCCCAATCAGATCGGACTTTTTTTTTTTTTTAAATAACATCTTCTTTTATAATGTAGCAGAAACACTGTTTGTGTCCTGCTTAGTTGTTCAGGGTATTAATAAAATCTATGTCAGTGTTGATAAAAGTTTATAATATTAGTCAATTTTTGGTATTTCATTCAAATATAATCATTTTATATGTATGCCACAAATGTGGTAGTTACTCTTATTATATAGTGGTTTCGGTTTCCCTGATTGGTGTTAATACATCAGGAGTTTCTTATGACCATTGTTACTGACATATTGGAATGTCATGAATGTTGACATGAAAATGAGTGATAAGGTCTCAATATTATAATTTAGTATTAGAACTTTTGGTGTTAAATAGAATTTTTGTTACTTTGTTATTTTTTGAAAGAGCTGTGGATATTCTAAGTAACCCTTCATAAACTGTTACCCTGGACTATGCTCTGTGTTTAGTTTTGGAAAACAGTTCTACTTTGCTTCTTTTGTCTCTGTTCATTTAAAATTCACTATACATTCTTTATAAGTTAATTTCAGGTTTTTTGTTTTTTACTGTTGGCATTATTGAAGAATGGAGGTATCTTGTAATGGTGGGATTTTATGAGTTTTATTAGCAGAATTTTTGTAAGATAACTTGGTCATTTTCACTTTGTGAAAATTGTTTACTACCTCTATATCTGTTTTATCTTCTGCTGTAGGGGGATAGCTGTAGAAGTGGGCTGGGGAAGTGACCCAGTTATTAAAATGCCTGCCATCCAAGCACATCCCTGAACAAAGCCAGACTTGCACCCAGGCATGCTTGTATGAACTTCTAATTCCAATCTTGGTGACTGTGTGCTGGGTGGGTATTGGGGCCCAGTTCTGAAACTTTTTGTCCCTCCAGCCTAGTTGATGAGCTTGAGGTTCAGTGAAAGATTTTGCCTCAAAATAAAAAGCTGGTCCTGGCGTGCCGTGAGTGGTTTTAATCCCAAGCACTCAGGAAGCAGTAGTTTGATCCCTTTGAGTTCGAGGACAGCCAAGGTTACATAGAATGTTCCAGGACAGCCAAGGTCTCCAAAAAAAAAAAAAAGAAAGAAAGAAAGAAAGAATGCATGGTGGAAGGTGAGGGAGGCATGGTGTTGCACTCTGGTAATCCTGGCACTCCGGAAGTAAAAAACTAGGAGAATTTTTGTGAGTACATAGCAAGTTCTAGGACAGTCAGTCTTAAACAGTGAAATTCTACCCCTATTCCCCGAATAAAAACTGGAAAGAGATTGAGGAAGTAAACCCAGCATTGACCTTGGTTCACCATGTGCCAGAATTTTTCACATAAAACACATGTGAGTGTACATACACAAAGGTCGTTCTGCCTAACAGGGTTGTATTTCTGTTTTTAAATTTTGAGTTTTTATAGTAGTTTTATCTTATTGGTTAGAAATCTGGAAACCCGTGTGTTTGTGTGCTTATACATGAGTCTGCATGAATTAATTTGCATCACACATGTCCAGGTATCTACAGGGACTGGAAGAGGGTTCTAGTTTCCTTAACAGTTGTGAGCCACCCAATTGTGTGCTCGGAAATGAAACCCAGGTCTTTTTGCAAGAACAGTAAGTGCTCTTTAAGTGCTATGAGTCATCTCTCTAGCCTGTATTAAAAAGATCTTTTTCGTTTTAGGTTTCTTCTTCTTTTTTTTTTTTTAATTTAGGTGTCTTTGTGAGTATATGCCATGTATGTGCAGGTAGGTATCTTGGAGACTTGGGGCCTTCAAATCCTCCCCCTCTTTTAAGATTTATTTATTTATTTTTATTCATACAAGTACACTGTAGCTGCCTTTAGACGCACACCAGAAGAGTGCTTTGGACCCCATTACAGATGGTTGTGAGCCACCATGTGGTTGCTAGGAATTGAACTCAGGACCTCTGGAAGAGCAGTCAGTGGTCCTAACCACTCAGCCTATCAGATCCATTGGGATTGGAATTTGAGTTGGTAATGAGCTGCAGGTCTGGGCGCTGGGAACTGAACTTAGGTCCTCTGGAAGACTAGCAGGTGCTTTTAATTATGAGCCATTTTTCTATTCCCTATTTAAAGTCTGTTGGGATGTTGGGTACAGTTTTTTCTGTTTGTTTGTGTGTTTTCAACCTACACTATAATAATTTATTTAGTAAAGTAAATAATTATGGTCAAGAAAATGTTATCCTTTTTTCTATTTTAAAATATATTAAAAGCTTAACTCTTGCCTATCCTTCTTGAAGCTCTGAGTTTGATCTCCAACACCAATAAAAGAAATTATTTGGGTTGGCACACAGTTGCGAATTCTTTTAAGTTGCAGATAGAGTTTCTTGGAGGTTATAAAATGACCATGCTGTAAGCTTTGCTTCCTCTGCATTTTTGTAGAAGTATCTGGAAAGTAGCAGCCTGAAGACATGAGGAAATTTAATAATTAACATGTTTAAAGTGTTAATAAACATGGTTGGTTATCATTTTGATTTTATGTTGGTTATCATTTTGATCTTATGATCTTCCTTTTTTCGTTTTGAGAACAGGATCTCATATTGACCTACCTGACTTGCCTGCACCTCACAGAATACCTGTCTCCCTTTGCCTCGTGGGTGTGCTGGGATGAAAGACATGCTCCACCTTGTCCAGCTTTAGTCTTAACTTTTTTATATGTTAATGACAGTATCTATTAATAAGCAAATTTTATGAGAAGGCAAAAAGCATATGTCTAGGAAAGTTGAAAAATAGTTTTTATGAAGATGTTCTGTTTGTATGTTCTAAATAATACAAGAAAACATTTCTTTTGGTTGTATTATAATTTTGTTCATTTCAGATTGCTTTTGTTAATGTTTTACTAAAATACATATTTTGTTAGACTAAGAGGGCAAGACCTTGCCCTCCTCGTGCCTATTTAGGGGATCCGGCCATGGACGTTGTGTTTGGTAGAGCTGCTCTGCCGTTAGGCCTCTCTGCAGATGTCTTTGGAAGAAGTCACTTATTAATGCCATTTATTCTTCCTTTGTAGCATTTTATGGCCTTGGTTTTGTATGGTGTTTGCTTCAGTATTATAGCATTAAATAACTATTTAGTTTACTAAAACTTGCTTTTATCAAAAATAATTTAGCCATGGATTGACTTGAAACATTCATTGATTTTGTGTCAGAATGCTTTTCATGATTTGGACTCTTAAGTACATTGGTTCAGGTAGTGTTGCAGTTTCATTGTTATTGAGTAATTTCACACAGATTTGATTGGTTTAATTTTGAAGTAAGTCGTAGTAAGCAATTTCTGTGAAATAGCTGCTGTAATGAAATTTCAACAGTTCTCAATTTGTATGACCTGCCTCTTGTATTATAATTAACTTCTACAGTGCTTCGTTGCAGAACTTGGCAAATGAAAAAGTATTTATGTTTTAAGTAAAACAGCTGCTTATCTAAAGGAAAGCAATATTATATAAAATTTTTATAACTCCTTGTGTCTACTGAAGACTTAGGGTGTATCTATAGATCATAGGTGGAATTCTACCTGGTTAGTTAAATAAAAATGCAAGATTCATTTGTTAGTTTTATATAGTGAAAATCACCTATAACTTTTAAGACTTTAGTAACTTCAAAGTTCAATATAATTGACCTTAATTATTAATACTAGGTTTTTCTTTGATAAAAGGTCTAGGCAAATTTCTTTGGAGTAGCAGCATTACTGAGTAATGGAACATAGTTTGGTTCATGTGGAATCTAGTCTTCCAGTGTAAACTGGATATTCTAAGTTCTTAATATGTATTAGCCTTGGATGCTTGGAGGGTTTGTTGTTGTTTTTGTTTTGTTGTTTTCCCTTTTTGTTTCCTCTCTTCTAGTAGTCTTAAGTAAATATTGTTGGAAGTTTTCAGAATTTTTAATGGACAGTGATATCCCAACTCACTCTTTTCTGTTTGATTTTAGATGGGAAATGTCAAATCATAAGATCGATAGGTTGACTCTGACAACTATGTTTACTTACAGAGAGAACAGGAAATGAGAATGGGTGATATGGGTCCCCGTGGAGCAATAAACATGGGAGGTAGGGATTTGAAGCAAAAGACTTATAAAACTTACTTGTAATTCTTTTGGGGACTGTATGCTGTTTGTGGTATCTATATGCTGAGAAATTAAGACATGCAAACAGTTGTGAAGGTGTTATCTTTTATATTTAATAAATGGAATAGAATATTTTACAACTCAAACATTGTTTGATATCATCAGTGAACGAAGCCTCTAAACTAGGTTTTTAACATGGTGAGACAAGTTTAATCATTGTGATATATAAATACATTGCCGTCATATTGCAAAAATCAAATTTCATTTTGCCTCGGATGTTGATAGTTTCTGAGTTATTTTCAAATGATTTTAGAATTTCTATTCTAAACTTTCTTTTTGTTTGAGGTTTAGACTTTTCATATTACAGAATATTTTAAATGTTTTCCTTGGTTACGGTATTTAGCATGGAAGTGTTTATTTAGGAGTCTTCAGTGGCTTATTGAGGAAGTGAGCTGTTAAGAAGGTAGTTATATTAAAATTTTCACTATTGTATAGTGAAATAGTTTTGTGAACCAAGGAGAAAATATGTGTCATATTATTGCTGTCATTAATAAATTTAAATTTTGATCTGACCTACTTTAATCGTTGGCCAATAATGGCATATGTTTCACTTATATTAAATTATCCCACAGAAACTTCTCCTGAAATTAACATCTGTATTATTCAGATGTACATGCTGTTTGAATAATTACACTCAGAATAGGCACTGAAGTCATATGTTCTTAAAATATGTAGAATATTAGATAAAACTTAAACAAGGAATGTGTCTGAATATTTTCTATAGCTAGCTATTAAGAATTCTTGTGCTTTCAGTTATTTTAGTCAAATAATCTAGTTTATTACTGTCCTTTTGGTCACTTTCCTTGGCCACCAGTGTGTACTGACTTTAGCATTCATGGTATGCAAAGGAAGCATGAAACCGTGGACCCAGTTGTGCAGTTAGTGTGTAGACACATGGAATCATTATGCAGATTTGTATATAATGGTGATATGACTCTGTATTTTTTTCATAGTAACTTTTGAGTAATATATAAGGCAATAAATATAGTCTCAAGGGTAGTTAGAGGAAGATACAATTAAGTACAATTTCAAAGACAGTTACAAGTATTTTCATTAACCTCAGTACCAAACTTTGTGTTATAAAATTTTAAGCAATTTTTGATAGTGCAGAGGGATCTGGAAATATTTTTTCACTTAATTAAAACCTTTATGAGGAGAATATGATTTTGTATTCCTTTATTCAGGAGAAATTTAGATTTTTATAATGTTCATTATAAAACTATAGTCTTAGTATTTATTCTCCTAAAGTCTCATCCATTTCTTTAATCTTCAGTGTTAGACTATATTGTGACGGTTTATTGCCGTTCTCATCCTGTTGTGAAAACTGTTATAGCATGTCAAGCTTTGTAAATGGGGCTAGAATTGTAGCTCAGTGGTTGAGCCCAAGGCCCTGTCTGTATTCGCAAGCACATATGTCTTGTTGATAGTATGGCAACATCGTTTTTTGATATATTCCAGTTGATATGTCAGGTAAATTTCTTCAGTTTGTACGGGTAGAACATATAAAACTTAAAATAAAGCTCTATGTCATTGAGAGTTGGGGGTATTGCTTTACATATTCTGACTTGTATTATTAATTGTCGAAGTTACGTACTATTACAAAGAAGCGAGCTTGCCATGATGACTCGTACCTATAATTCTGTCATGGAAGAGACATGAGGCAGGAGTATGTGAAAGCTGACAGCAAGTCACCTTAAGCTATAAACAATACCTTGTCACTCATTCACCCTCCTTTCAAAAATAGTGAGGGAAAACAATACCTTTAATCTGTTCTTTTCAGGATAGTTGAGCTAAGAGGGCTTGTAGATGTTACCATCCACCTTTTTGTCTCTATTATACATATGTTTATAGCCATATTGAGGAAGTAGAAATTGTAAGCTTACAGTGTTGATTATTTAGAAAGAATAAGATGGATTAAGGAAATTATTCCTTCCTTTGAAATTGCTCATTTCTTGAAGAGCAGTAGTAGGTGACACAATGGATTGCTGAGGAGTGCGACTTCTTTTATTTCTTTCTTTTTTTTTTTTTTTTTTTTTTTGCCGCTCCTTAGTCTTGACTCTGTAGAGTATTCAGCTGCAGGAGTCATTGTTCTGTGGACGTAAATAAACCAGTGTTTTATATGTATATTTAAGAAGTTCAATTCTGACTATTTGAAAACTGGCCTAAATAACGAAGTAGAAGACAGAGATCTCTAAATTGGCGTCAGTTTTTGAGTTTGAATTTTTATGATTAAAACGTACATATACTTTTTAAACAATCAAAATGCTTCGAAATGTTTTATTTGAGACAACAATATATGTTACAGTACAGCTCAGACCATATTGTAATATGAAAGAGGTTAGAAGCATGATTATCTCCCTTTCTTGATTTTTACTTGTCAGAAGTAGTCACATAATCATTTTATCTGTTTGGATGAGCTGTGTTTTAAAACATGGTTATATCCTAGTGTTTTGGGTTTTTTGTTTGTTTTGATTATATATTTTAATATAAAATTGAAAACCGTTCTTTGATAAGTTTTTAAACTATTTAGTACTTATATAAAGCCAAGGGAATAGTTTACAGCTATCTTTGTGTAAATCTGGAGTAATTTTTCTCCTTAATATTTATTCTTTTTGATATGCTAATATTATTAGCTCTGATTTTAAGGGAAATCAAGTGTGTTTTTTGAGTGCCAAACCTTTACTATTTAGTAAAGCTCATAGAATGTAAAATTACTCACGGTCATTTTCTTTAATTATAAGCTACACCTAATATTACTGATTTTTGAAACGTTGAATATCTTAGTTCCAGTTGCTCTAAAAAGTTGACATGGCCTTATTTATTCCTTGTAGGCTTGTTTTAATAATGAGAATTTTACTATATATATGATGCTTTATTGTTGATCGTTGAGTGTTCCACTCTCAAGGAAGCAACGTTATTTTGATGATAATTTTGTGTATAAATTTTGAATGAGTTGTAAAGTTTTTAATGTTCACTAAACTAAGATAGGACAGCTCTAAGTGTAGATTGTTTTGCATAGATGCATTTAGCCCAGCAGCTGCTGGTACCCAAGGGCCTCCTCCAATGATGGGTCTGAATATGAACAACAGAGGAACTATACCTGGCCCACCAATGGGTCCTGGTCCTGCCATGGGGCCAGAAGGAGCTGCAAGTATGGGGACTGCAGTGATACCAGATAATGGCGCAGTGGTAACGTATCTCTAAAGTTACTTTAATTACATTTCACATCTAAGCATTTCGCTGTTTCAAAGATAACTTCACACTTAATATAAGTTGGTGTCGTTACTTTTGATAGTGTGAATGTACAGCCAGTGAAGAGAAAGCAACGTTGTTAAATTTTAAGTGTTGCCATCACAATTTATTCTTCTTCCTTAATAGAGCTCAAGCAGATTGTCACTGCAGTTACTCTGCAGTGATTTGAACTCAGCTGCCTTTGAATTAATGGATGCAATGCTAAATGTTTATGATTGCACTTTTTCTGTGTAGACTATTTACTTTTAGAAACAGAACTCTACTATGTATGAAAAAAACAAGGTTTAGTTTTGGTGCATTGTGTTGTAATGATTTAGTTCAAAACATTTCTCTTTGTTGTAAAAAAGATTAAAAATTTTTATTTTTCAAAAACATTTTAAAGGTATACAGTTATATTCTCTTAATAGGATTATTGATGGCTTTTATTACTAAATTTAAAATACACAGATTTTTGATCCAAGAGTGTGAAGATATCTTTGTGTGACTAAAACCTAAAAATTGATTTTCTCTGTTGTAATTTCTATCATCTTGCATATCAGTTAGCAGGACAGACTCTTATACCACGTCTGTCTGAAGCTTTCTAGTAGAAAACCATTTTTCTTCCTCAAGTGATGATTGATTAATGTTCTGAAAGAGAAAATTGGTGACCAGATTTCAAAAAGGCTGTTTGGTTTTGAGATTACTGTACTAAAGGTTAGCAGTTCATTGCTGGTAAGAAGGGAAATGCACTGCAGTTAATCTAGACTTGCCATCATTTTACATCCATGGTGATCAGGAAGATCTTAAAAGGAAGGCATTGTTCATTAGAACTGAAGAATACACTGCTCTTGATATCATTTTCAAATCTATTGTTTACGGAGGTCACAGTATACAGGACTGACTTAAAGTCGTCAGTACATTTTTCCCTTTAAGAAAGGCAGTATTTATATAGTGTAATCCCTGAAACTTGAAGTATGTTGTTTAAATTTCTCTTTAGCATCTAATTATTAGCAGTAACACAGACATAATTGGCTGTATTCCTACACACTGTTCTAAAATTGTAAATTTAATTTAAACGTCATGCTTAGGTTTTTGTTTTCCTTTTTTTTATTTACACTTAAAAATATCTTCTTCACTTAAGATTGACCTTTGTAAAGTTTCACAGAATAAATAACTGAAATATTTAATGTGCTTTTAGTTATTCATATTATTAAAACAATTCTTAAAACTTACTATTTTCTTAACACTAGTCTTTAAAGGAAAGCACTTCATATGTCTCCATAGTAAAATACCTGGGTTTTCTGTTGTTTATGGTATGTTTGTTTCTTAAAAGCATTTATAATTGAGATTACTGAATATTTACTTTTAAAAACAGTATGATGCTGCTCCTCAGTTTTACGTCTCTGATTTCTTTTTAAAAAGTTTCTTCTTACCAGGCCTGATGAGACATGTTTCTATTATAGTCCAAGCACCTGAGAGGCAAAAGCAGAGACAGAAGAACCCTGGATTACAGGCCAGCTTGGGCTGCATAGAGAGACTTGAAACAAAATGGCAATATTTTTTCCTTTACATCCTAGTTTCATGCAGTGTAAACTTTTTAAAAGGGATCAGAGTATTATTTTACACTGATTGGGCATAAGGAGGTATTTGCTTATGTCAGAATCAGTTCTTTCCATGAAATGGAGCATTGCATTTGCAGTTTGTAATTTTCAGATGCTGCTTATTATCATTATTATTATTATTATTATCATTATTATTACTACTAGTACTACTACTATTACTACTACTACTATTTTAAAAACAGGAACTAATTAACTTGCTCCTTTCTTCCTTCTATGTTTGATCCTGACTCTGCTGGACTTTCTGCTGAACTTCCTGACACCACCACTTGGGATTTTGCCAATTTTTCTTGTCACTAATATTTTGGCGTGTTCCAAATGGACGTTACTATATGTGATTATAGCACAATGATAGGTTTCCCCAAGGACCTCCATCCCAGATGGGTTCTCCTATGGGAAATAGAACAGGTTCTGAAACCTCCCAGGCACCCATGAGTGGTGTAGGGCCTGTAAGTGGTGGTCCTGGTGGCTTTGGTAGAGGGAGTCAAGGGGGCAGTTTTGAAGGCCCTAATAAGCGTCGGAGATATTAAATATTCTTTCATTCCTGACTGTAGAAAAACATTCAGTGGTATGCCTTTACACCTTGTCTGTTACTTGGGAGAAATGGTTTTACTGTTAATGTATGTAGACTGAAGTTTTTCTTTTGTAAAACTTGGGTTTTTTTGTATTTTCTTTATTCATAAGCTTTGTAGATTAGCTTAGTGAAAAAGATGCCCATCATTGTGAATGTTGAAATGTGTTTGTGACCTTATTAATGATAGCTCTGTGGCATTATTATTAAATCGCTGTAGTTCCTTATCTCAATAAAGAAATGATTTTGCCTAATTTAAAATGTTCTTAGTGGTATTCCCTCATGACCTTACAAAACTTGCTGTGGTTGCTTTAGCTAATCCTACGTATTTAAAAGTGAAAATTATTTTGCTTTTCTGTTTGTTCCTGTAGCCCTTAAGTCAGAGCGTTAGTGAAAGCTGATGTCAATAAGGGTACATACTGTAGTATACTAGTGGGTGGGAGGCATGGGGGTTGAGATTGTATAAACCATAGATCCTGTTTAAGTTAGAGCTGTTGCTTACGTCTCATATAGATTCTTACTATTCATATATTCTGAGAAAAGTTATTGAGGCTATCTTTGTTCTGTGCTGATTTTTCCAAATAAATCTTTTGAATCTTAAAGAATGTTTGAAAGTAAATCTCTTTGCTCATAAAATAACTCCTGGTTTTCATCTTTGCCATCATTCATTTACATTTCCTCCCCCCAGTTATCACTTGAAGAGTTAGTATTAAGCTTTAACCCAACGAACGAACCAACCAACCAACCAGACAGACAGACAGACAGTCAGTCAGTATTGGCAGAGAAGGGGTGTGTGGCCTATTACAGTAGGTCAGCCACTTAGCATTTCTAGAAGTGTTTTAAAAGGTAGTATGACTGCTGTATTGGAACATTTCCTTTTTGGATTTTTTTTTTTCAAGACAGGGTTTCTCTGTGTAGCCCTGGCTGTCCTGGAACTCACTTTGTAGACCAGGCTGGCCTCGAACTCAGAAATCCTCCTGCCTCTGCCTCCCAAGTGCTGGGATTAAAGGCGTGCGCCACCACCGCCCGGCACATTTCCTTTTTGTTAAGTCTGCCCAGTAAATCCTGTCTGATGTTAGTACTGTTCATTTTTGCAGAATTTTCCTCAGTCTGGTAAGCTCTGTGACATCTGTCAGATCCTTCTAGGAAATACAGTTTTGAATTTTCCTATTTAGTACTTGAGAGCAAGTGATGTCATATTCATCCTATATTTATTTAAAATTTCACTGTGTATGTGTGTATGCATATGTATGTGGATTCTCATATTTGATATACAGGTGCGCAGCCCATGATCGTGGCGTGTGTTTTCTCTCCAAATGTTTCCATGTATTCATGCATTGTCCTCTTACAGAACACCTCTGAAGAGCAGCACGCACTGTGGTAGATTTTGTTTATGTGAATAATTCCTATCTGGTTTTGGCGGCAGAAGCTCTATCTTGGAAAGATGACTTCATTCAATCAGAAGTCTTACATAAAAGCAATTTGTTATAAAGCATGATTGACATGTAAGCTTTTGTACCAGATAATCTTTTATTTTATCATTTTGTGTTTCTACCCCTTTTACATACAGCAGCAGGGTAGATGTATTTTCTAAAAACTTGAAATATTCAGAAACTTTGTTTTTAGAAATTACTTGAAAATGATTTTGAGAGTTAAAAATAATAGGCAAACTAATTCTCATTACATACTTCATGAATATAAGCTGATGGGGAGTGTACTGTTTTAATTTGTAACATTAATTTGGGAATGAGTTGTTAAATTAATTTTAACTTTAAGTGTTTTTTTAAAAAATATTTTCAACAGTCTTTCCAGTAAAATTCTTCAGCAGTTTTCACCAGTGTATTTGATTCAATCCTGAAATAAGATTTGGAGATGCTCAATCTTTTCTTATTAATACCAGGCTGCCTTTGTCCAAGGCTGTGATAATTATGTTTTTATGCAAGAACATTAAGTTGCCCTAGTCTCCTGAGAGCCTAGTGTCTAGGCTCAGCTCTAGCTCCAAGAAAAGAGTCTACACAGCCTTTTCTACATCAAGAAAACCCGGTTCCAGTGCGTACCAAGGTTTCTCTGAGAGAAGTCAGCTCTGAGTAACAGTCAAGTGGAACATCATGAGTGTCTAGTCATTCAGCTGTAGTGGCTTTGTGTAGTTATCTAACTTTACAGTGTATTATTTGGTGTTTTAAATTTCATTAATTAGCATTCCATAGATGATTTGAATATCATTTGCTTAATAGTGGTAGGAGAAATTTGTAAAGAAACAATAGCTTTGGTTTTTCTAATTTAGTGTGACGTTTTCATATGTGCTATTATAATTCTTTCCAACAAAAGTTAACATGACAAAATACTTTATTCTTATAATAATACTACAGTCTTATTTCTTTTCCTGTCTTGAAATAATCAAGTTTAAATTCCTGTAGAATTCAGGATGCTTATGCTAATTATAGTTAATATTCATAAAATAAAGGAACATCTAATTTTATAATTGTTTTACTGGGATTTCCTGTTTTTATTTTCTAAGTCAACACATTGATTTTTTTTCCCTGTCAGATGTGGGGTTTTTTTGTTTGTTTGTTTGTTTGTTTGTTTTTAAGACAAAACCTTGGATTATCTGTATTTTGTAAATTTTCACCTACTCTGACATTTTTGGGTATTTCTACAATCTATGTTCAGTACCATTCAGTGAAATAACAAATATTTGTTTTAGAAATGTCATATTTGGGGGATTACCTTAGCTGTGATTAGCATTTAATAGCAATAGAGTCTATGGACAAGGACAAGTCTTTGGCTCCTGTTTATCAGGCACTAAAGTATAACTTAAATGTTTATTCAGAAATACTTGTTGAATACTATACGTGTTGAATACTTGGTATTTTTATGTAAATCTTCTGTTAAGTATCACTGTGAATGGCTAATCACAGGACATTAACAGTTATAACATAGATTATGAATGAGGGAAAGGATGCAAATATGTCTGAACTTTTATGAAAACTGTGATGAAATGTATATGTAGAACTTTAAATGGGTTGAAATTCAGTGTCAGACAGTACTAGCTAAAAATAAAAGCTTTTAATCCTTTGTTTACTGCTCTAGATGAGTTGGGACCTAGGAAATGGAGCTGATAAATGAGGTGATCTAAAGTTAATCGTGGCCAAATTTATTCAGAGCGTCAGACAGTTTATACTCTGAGTGTTATAAAGAGTCACATGAGTAAAGGATAAGTCACATGAGTAAAGTGCGCAGTCACATGGATAAGCTGCAGACAAACTACACTTGGCAAAACATTTTTTTCTATAGAATAATATAAAGAAATAGCAATAACCAATTGTAATGAATAATCTGAAGTCACTCTTGGCTCTGTACCTAGGAGAGAATGAAAGTACATTCCAAAAAAATTTTTGTGTTTTTAAAGAAAATGAAATCACAATATTGTTTTGGGGGCAGTTTCTCAAAAGCAGTCAGAATTCTCCCATGACTCTACTCTTAACACTGTGTTCTAACAGCCCTTAGCTCCATAGCTGGCTATAGATTTTCATGTATTTGGAATACATGAAACTCTGTAAATAGAAACTATGTGGGGTCTGTCCTTATAGGGTAAATTGAAGAAGCTTACTGAAGAATCAGCAGTAGTTAAATGTTTTGCATATAATAATTTTGTTAGGGACTCAAAGATAATTAACATATAACCTTAACCTTGACAGGGTGGCTCATTGAATAAAAGAACTTGCTACCAAGTGTCATGGCTTGAGTTCACACACTAGAATCACCTTGGTGGAAGGAGAGAACCATCTCTGGCAAGTTTTCTCTGACTGCGTGGGGACATAAGGTGCAAACCCCAAGTAGCACTACCAAGATAAAACTAAAACATAAAACCTTAAAAATATTTTTTTTCTT
This sequence comes from Tokudaia tokunoshimensis, assembly GCA_036184795.1. NCBI lineage: Eukaryota > Metazoa > Chordata > Mammalia > Rodentia > Muridae > Tokudaia > Tokudaia tokunoshimensis. The sequence continues at coordinate 69,016,170 of BTHU01000011.1, forward strand.
TCAAAATTCCCAATTGTGTCAAATATGGATGCATATGACTATAATCTCAGCTCTTAGGAGGCTGAGACAAGGGGATTATTTTAAATTGAAGGCTAGGTTCGGCAATATTGCTGGTCCCAATTAGCCAGAGTGACAGAATAAGAACAAGCCATGCTGGGTTGTGGTTTGAATTGCTCCCATATCGCCCTAGATTCACTTTTCAGTACCCCTGATGGAAAGGGTAAAGCGTTATGTCTCTTGGGATACAGATGTTACTGTTTTCATGTGCTTACTCTCTAGCTAAATATATAGGTAAGGCTTCTTCTTTCTTTGGGGGTGCTGGTGGGGAGTAAATAGATGTAGCTAACTTTTTACATACCTCTCCTAACGTATAAACTTTTTTTTTTTTTTTTGGAGACAGGGTTTCTCTGTAGCCCTGGCTGTCCTGGAACTCACTCTGTAGACCAGGCTGACCTCGAACTCAGAAATATGCCTGCCTCTGCCTCCCAAGTGCTGGGATTACAGGCGTGCGCCACCACTGCCCAGCACGTATAAACATTTTTAATCCAACTTCTTAGAGTATATTAATTTGTATATGTCAAATAAAATGTATCTAAGTATGAAATTCCTTTATGTTTACAGAAGTTAGAAATTACATTTTATGTATCAACACCATTTCTGTGGTACAAACATAATATTTTTTTGTTGTGGTGGTTTCTATATTACTAAATAGTGATTAAAGCTTCAGCTGGGTAGAGCACACCTTTAATCCAAAGGAGGCAGACAGATCTGAGTTTGAGGCCACGTTCCAGAACAGCCAGAGCTACACAGAGAAACCTTGTCCCCTCCCCACCCCCACCCCCAAAAAATCAAATAAGGAAAGAAAATAATGCTTTAAGCTTAAACTCCAGGAACTGTTGACTTTTCTGTAAAACTATGTCTCGATTATAAATACCTTGAAAATATCCTCTTTATTGTTTTGCATTTTATTGCTTGGTTAAGTTAATGCTTTATTTATTGTCTTATATTTTGTTTTCTTGTTGAATAACAGAAATAACCTATTTCCAGGTCTAAGTTACTGAAATTTTCAGTATAGCCAGTATTGAGATAGGAATTCACATTGAAAATAGATCCTTCAGGCTTATTCTTGTATGACTTGAATTAGTCATTGTGGCTTCTGCTTTCCTCTCTGCAAGAGATACTTTGTCAATTAAAGATGGCTAAGTCAGAGTTGTTTATTTTAAAAAGCAACTACTAGGGGGCTTGGGAGATAGGTCAGTGCTTAAGAGCACTGGCTACTCTCAGAGAGGACTGGTTCAAATCCCCAGTCCTTCAAGAGGATCTTCTTCTGGCTCCTTAGTCACCGGGTCTACCAGGTACACAGACATATGCAGGCAGAACACTCTTACACATAAAATAAGATAGATCTCTCTCATGAGACCTTATTAAACAACATGCTAAAGACTGCTTAATGTGTCCAGTAGTACTTTATCATGTAGACTATAACTACTTCAGTTCCCTATGAGGATTTCAGATCCAAAATTAAGAATTTGGTGGATTTACGTTCCAGTGCACTTAATATGAATCGATTTCTTGTTCATTTTCCAATATTTTAAAATTCAGTAGGAAAATGTATAAAGATATATGTCTTATATATATAAATAAATATATTTATATAAATATATAAATAAAAATATGAAGATAAAAATGTATAAAGATAACCAGATATAGTTATGAATCAGAAATATTAGACTGAATCTCAGTTCAGTAATTTCTGAACTTTTTGGTCCTAGCAATACTAATAATTTGGAATTTACTTAACCTCTGATAATTCTTTGAACTGTTTAGAAAATTTTACACATACCTAGATTTGACTATTCTGTACATATTATAATTTTGGACCCAGTAATTTAGCAGAATAAAAATGATCATGGAAATAATTGTCTACACATGACATTTTCTTAACCAAACAGAGCTTCTGGCCAGAGTGGTACTGGGAAGATAGCTCATGGAATTAAGAGCACTGGCTGCCCTTGCCTGACTTCACAGCTCATAGTCAACTCTAACTCTGGTTCCAGGGGATCCAATGCCTTCTGGCCTCTGTGGGCAGTGAACTGTAGGTGGTTTACAGACACAACACATCCATAAAAATAAACTTCTTTTTAAAAAGATAAAACTGTGGAAAAATTGGGTCCTATATGGGAGAGCAGCAATGATCATCCCTTTAAATCAGTATGTCTCAGACTTCCAGACAAGTTTAGAATCTCTGTGAGGCTCCTGAAACACAAATTCTGGTCTTTCCACTGCAGAGTTTTAATTTTTGTAAAACCAGAAATAAAGAATGCACACTTTTTTTCTAACAAGTTGTCATGTGATACCGGTGCCAGTGCTTTGAGGATCCACATGGGCAGTGTGTTAGACTTGGTTACATAGAAGAAGTTCTGACAGAGTCATGGTACATGCACCTGCCCTGCATTTAATCCCTGGCATCATTTGAAAATTTACTTTTTACACTCCTAATAACTCCCTTAAGTATTTTTAGCTTTTGACAGTTAAAAGGTACTGCCACATCAACTATTTCCAGTTAGGAAAGTACAGGATCCTCAATTGCTTTGTATTAGATTAACATATTTGTTATAATTTTTTTCAACATCTGTTACGTTGTGTTCACAAACCTTCCTAATGAAAATGAAGATGATGAGATGGAGAAAGTTCATTTTGTAAGGAGGTAGCAACAGGTATATTCCATGAACTTGGCAGTCATGGGCAGATGAACAGCATCTTAAGTAGTACTTAACAGGTCAGTTAGGGTTGCTGCATTTGGAGTCCCTGGAGAAGAGGTCCTGGGAAACAGTTGTAATCTTTGCTTGTATCAGGGTAAACAATGCCTAAGACAGTAGCATTCTACTGTATTAGTATTGCGTTGATTTTAGTCATTAGGTTTCCTGAAGTCTTTAAGCACCCTAAACAATCTTCCTTTGTTTTCTAGCCTTTTCATCAGTCATATTAGGAAGTAGTACTCCTCAAAGTTCAAGAGGAACATATTTTCGAGACCAAGAAATATGTATTCTAAATACATCTATATGTTTAAAGTTAATTTAAAATTATGCAGTGTATTAAGATTTTAAGTTGATTCATAATGAGAATACATTGTTAGGACAGTGTGTACTAAGATGCACCATGCATTTTCATTTGGACCCAGATACTGTCCTTGCTTGCCAGAGATCATACTTTACATAGAAGTTTTCGTATTTCAAAATTTTCTTCACGAATTTTAAAGTGTTGAAGTGTTTTGTGATCTCCTTCCCCAGGTCCCAACTAAAATAGGATTTGACTCTGTAATCATTTCGTTTATCTATGATCAAGAATGTTGTCCTTTTTATTGTACTATTAGCCTTTTTTCCCCTTAATCATTTGAGTGTTTGGCTTTTCATCATGGGTTGGCCTGATGGCTCTTGTGGTCAGGAGGGACTGGATTCCTTGGAACTGGAGGTACAGATTGTAGCAAACTACCACGTGGGTGGGTGCTGGGACCTGAATTCAGACCCTCTTAAGAAGCAGCCAGTGCTTAAGGAGCACTGAGCCATGCATGTCTCTAGTCCCAGTGTGTGTGTGTGTGTGTTTTCAAGATGTTTTCTCTCCTTGTAGCCATGACAATTCTGGAACTTAATCTGTAGAATAGGGTGGCCTCGAACTGAGAGATCTACTGCCTCCTGGGTGTTGGGAGTTAAGGTGTGCACCACCACCACCCCCAGGCATGGGTTTTTAACATGCCAAATGCTTGCCTCCCTCAATTTTTTTCTGTCCAAGAGTCGAATGAATCCTCTTTGAATCCCAGCCTAAGATACCGGCCTCTCCTACATGAAGATAATTAACTAATTAACCTGTTTCCAAATAGGCTATTGCCATATAGACACATGAGAGGAAAATCCTTTTCTAAATCTAATACAGATAATAAATTCTGTGACACATTAAACTGTGAATACCTTGTTGGTAGTTTTATTTAAGAAACGATTGAGACCTGCTGTGCTAAAATGAGTTGGATTTTCCCAAAACTCAGTTCTTTACTTTTAGACACAAGAGTTCAGTAAAGTGGGCAGAGTCTCTGGGGCTAGCCTTGGCCCTTAATGTATAGAGCTGTATCCTTTTTCTGATGACTCATTTTAAAAAGCAGATGCCATGAATGTCATGTTTGTCCTCCTTGAGAAGTCTGAAATCTGATTACAAACATGGTTTTCCTCCCTACCTCACACTACTTATTGTTAAGACATTGACACTTTAGATTGTATTTCATCTCTTCCTGGTATTTAAGTTTATGCATAGAAATCACCCTTGAAATTCACATAGCAGTTTCACTCTTATTGTCACATGGAGCCATTGCGGCTTTCTTTTGATATTTTATCTGATGAAAATTAGAAAATTCTGGAAAATGACATGTATTGATATTCTTAATTTTTCTGCCTTAAATAAAATGTTAAGTTTATTTTTAATCGTGCCACAGGACTAGAGGTGAAGTAAACTAAACCTCAGGTTTCATACTCACTTTGAGACTTCTCAATGTAGTGTTCATAGGTTGTTGGAAACCACAGTTAGGATAATGTGAGTTACTTTGGAATATTGGAGTGATAGACTAGAAAGATAACCTGTTACAAGTTGGTATACCAGCAAGTATATGTTCAGTACTTTAGCAGTATCTAATACTCTTAATTCAAACCCTACCTCCCACAGTTTAGCTGTGCTTGGTCCTCTGTGTGGTCTCTGGGTTAGTGCTTTCCCAAGGATACCCATGGCTTGTGTGTGTTGTAGTCGAGAAGAGCAAATACCATGGAAAGAGTTTAACATGTAGTAGCATGGAAAGAAGCAATAGTAGCTACTCTTTCAGATGAGAGAGTGTAAAGTTCTTGAAGAAAATACTGCTGGCAGAATGGCTTGTGGACAGGTAACTGGATGAAGTGAAGCTTGCTAGACTGCACTGTTCACTGTATGGCTGACTGTTGAGTGTATATTTGGATCTAGTGATTCTGCAAGACTTGTTAAATTTTATAATGTCATCTTTGAGTACAATGTTAATCATACTCTGAACAATGTATTTAAATTTTGTACCTTCACTTTTTGTATTCAATTATAGACTTTTTAAAAGGAAACTGAGTATCTGAATCAGTTGTAGAAAGCTAATATCAATAAAATTCTAAAGTAGCTTATTTTCGCTATTTGTTAGGGTGACAATTAGAATATCTTGGGCCTAAATACCATTTGTCTAATATCATCGGTTACTTTTGGAAACTTGAAATGTTCATGTCCTAGACAGGACTTGCCTAACACAGTGACTCTGCCAAACTTTCTCATTATTTGTGTTCCTAGAATCCCATTACATAGACTGTAATTATGACTAATAGCACGCTGAACTTTCAGAGCTGGGGGTGTATTAAAATTACTGAACATATGTTGAGCATGAGCAAGCCACTTGCTCTCCCTGCCGTGTACAAACAAGATAAACAGTTTGAATATCCATCATTACACATTCAGATTTGTATATGATCTATTTCTTTAATCAAAATTGTGGGTGTTTGCCATACATCAAGGGAGGATTTGGAGCAGGCAGGTCTCTGGAAGTAAATTACATAGTATCAATTTTATTGTAATTAATTGTATTTATTACCTGCTTTATCTATAAACGATGTATATATTCAGTTTCTGAAAAAGTATTTGTCATATACAATTTTTTTCTTAAATGTATATATAGTGTTCATTTTTTGTCCCATCTCAATACCAGGCCAGCTAGGTATGGTGAAGCAGGTAGATCACAAAATTCAAAGTCATTAGTTCATAAAATTCAAAGTGGTTCTCAAAATTCCTAGTGTCTGAGAGGAGTTACATAAGACCCTGCTGGGAAAATCCAGCCCCATCAAAGATGGCAGGAATGTAGTCAGTCACTCGATGGTGGTGGGTTTGCTTAGCTGAGGCTCAATTCCCAGTGTCACAAGAAGGAAAAGAAAGTAGTAGCCCCAACAATGTAAGAACCTTATCCATTCCATAGTGATTCATGTTTGTTTGCTCCGAGTCCTTGTAAGTGTTTAATGAATGAATGATAGCAGTTCAAGCACAGGTGTGGTATTTACTAATGAATGTGCCCCAATCTGCAAATGCATGTCCCTGGAGTTGGGATTTAAAATTTACCCGTATATGGAGAGTGGTACTATGTTAGCAAGAAAGGATGCAAAATGTCTTGAGGTTAAAGGTACTTCGTATGCAAGCCTGTTGATCCTAGCGCACATGTGGTGGAAGGAGAGAACTGCCTCCTCAGACAGGTGCCTCCATGTGCGTGGGACATAAAAAGCGTTTTGAAAACGTGGAAGCAAATGCTCACTTTTTAGAAAATTGGAGAAGAAGGCACTGGAATGGCAACATGGAAACAAACTGCGTAGGTAGCTTTGGATAATGAACTTTCAGATTGGTTGAGTTCATAGTAATGTTCTAGGAAGCAGAGACCTTGATGCACCAGCACATGTGTACCCATGGTGTTAGGGGACCAGGAGACACTAAAGAGTCCTCATGTGAATAATTAGAGTGAGTTTAGCTTTCCTGTTGCCAGAAAAGAGGAAGATCCAAGGTGTTCCAAGAGTTTGTAGTGCCAAAGGTAAGTTTAGGATGGAAGTGTGGCCTCATATGAAGAACTTTTGCTCCTTTCTTGGACGCAATGCTTAGTGGTTTGGTGGGATTTAAAATTATAAAAAGCCTTTCTGGGTGATAAATAGTGTCCTCGGGCAGGTGAAGGTGGCTCAGCAGTCTCGAGCATTCGTTTGATTCTCACTCCACCCATGTGTATGTCACTCGGATCCTTCTGTAACTCCGTTCCCAGGACATCCAGCATTTGTTTCTGGCCTCCTTGGACAGGGCGTGCATAATAGCACACAGACGTACATGCATATAGGCCAAAATTAAAGGCAAAACGGTAAACACATTTGGAAGTATGCTTAAGATATTGTCATTAATAACTGAGGCCAGGACAACAGCCTAGCCATCCTTATTCTTCTGTAATTGTCTCCACAAAATCTTGAGTGCATCCTTTTAAAGGAGTAACCTCTAACCCTTCTCTTTCAAATGGAGTATTTGCTCATCTGGAACGGAACAGTTGTATTTTAAATTACAGAACTTTATCTAACTTGCTTAAGATCTTGTGAATTGACTCTCCCTCCCAGCCTGGTCACTGAATTGTCTGGTGGATTTTCTGTCTCCAGAGAGCTTTGCACGGTTCTCAAGGGATTTCATCACCTCTTTTCATTTCTCTACCCTGTAAGCATATCTGTCACCAGTTCTTGTCCTGCATTTTATTTATCTTTATCAGTACTCAAAATATCTGTCTATTCTAGTTGACATTCAGTGCAGTTTGCCCTTTCTCTACAAGTTCCAAATTCATGGATGCTGTCAACATTCAGTTGTAAATACTCAAAATATTCTGGCTATGTACAGGGTTTTTCATGTTACTTTATAAGTACGTTATAGCTCATGTTTGTAGCATCTAATTAGATTTTAAGTAACTTGTGACTTCAAGTCTGTGAGAAGATTGTGCATAATCCCCAGCGTTTTATCAGGGACTCGAACCTCAGTGTGTTGTAGTGTCTGAGGATTCATAGGATACCAAGTGATGGCTTTATTTCTGAAATTGATAGGAATTTCAGGAGGAAAAGAAATTGATTTAATTTTAAAAGTTTCCTAAGGCCAGTGTGAGAGCGCACACCTGTAAGTCCATGTCTCAGGGAGTCAAGGGAAAGATCTCGAAGACCGGCGTGGACTAAGCTACGTAGTGAACAGTGGGGATTTCATTGCCAATAAAAATATGTTACTGAGAATCGCATAGTGTACTCATTCAATAAATATTTACTGAACATTTCTGTCTCAGCCTGTGCCTATAACATGAGAGAAAATTCAGTGAGTTCTTTGATTTTTGAGGTCTACTAGTTGGCAAGAGAACTATGGGGAAAAGCCCGTAAAAAAGATTGAGCCACACCATTGTAGTAGTGTGTCAGACCAAGAAGAGCCAGTCAAGAATCGCCCAATTTTCTGGAGAACATAATAAAAGAGTTAAGCACACAGAAAGAGGGGAAGCTGAGGGGGTGAGTATCAAGGCATTCTTCTCTGAGGCTGTCAAACGAATGCCTGGGCTGGCAATGCACCTTAGAACTGAAATCACAGGCTGTGTTCAATATGTCAGCTGTACAGATGCAGTGGTGTTTGGTGTTGGATTTCCAAGCATGAAGACTGGAGGATGTAGCAGTTTCCCAGGCCTACCAACAGTATCTGCAGCAAAGTGGCCTTCTCTTGATTGAGTGTAAAAACTAAGCCGGCCAGTTGATGCGTTTGTTTCCTTTTATTTTGTCTGCATTGAAGATAAGATTCATACCAGTGGTGGAGAGGATTGGCTCTAGGAACTTGTCAAATCTGAAAGGTTAATCTAGAAGTTGATCCGAATCCATGTCCTGTGAATGAACGTTTTCTACATGGGTACACACACTGGTTATATCATTGTGTAAGTTCTAATAATTGCAATGACAGGAGATGCCATGTAGTCAGGACATGGTCCTCACGCATATTTTGCTGAGTAAGTTGGCATGTTGTAAACATCAACTGAGAAAGCTGACTGCTGAGGGATGTAGCTTCAGTTCTCAACCAGCATGCCTGAAGTCCCCAGGCAGTGACGTGGACCTTACCAATCTCACTGTAAAAGTATATATTTCATAATTTGGTGCTACTTGTAGAACATTCAAATTGATCTTTTTTTTGTTCATTAAAATACTCTGGAGAAGCCAGGCAGTGGTAGGCACTTTTAATCCCAACACTCAGGAGACAGAGGCAGGTGGATCTCTGAGTTCCTGGACAGCCAGGACAACATACATCCTCTCTTGGAAAAACCAACAAAGAATTGGAGAACTATTCAAGGTCCCCAGGTTTCTTTGGTGTTTTCACAAACTTGCTTTCACTGTTGGGAATTAAATGGCAGGTGTGCCTCCTGCTGAGCTGTGCCTACATCCCTGGGTTAAGAGTTGCTTCTGTTCAGTAGGGGACTGCACAGATTTTAGACATTACTAAAAATGAGCTTTTACAAGAGTGGTTTTAAGTACTTTTAAGGAGTTGTTAATTACTTCCTGCCTGCTGTTATTTTTCTTTATGGCGTATGCATCACTTGTCTTTTATAACATGCACCATGTCCCTCTGCATTCCATAATTAAGTTGACCTTTGGATGCGAGCGCTGCAGAGCACACAGCAGGTTCCTTTCTCTCCAGTCCATGTAGTGGGTGTGCCTCACAGTATCTGAAAGGATTTTGGAACTTTCCAAGTTATAATATTGGTTCATTGTATTACTTTGCTGATAACATTATTTATATATGTGTTTTGTGCTTTTCCACACAGATAAATGGTTTAAGGTAACCAAAACTGGTTTGTTCCTATAGAGCCAATACATAACAAATAAATTTTAATGCATGCAGTAAAATGATACTTAATCCAGAGTGAATACGGAACAGGTTTTTAAATTAATTATCTCTGTAGAGTAGTATTTTTAAACCTCATATATTTTTATATATATTTCAGCGTCTGATATTTTCCTGTATCTCAGGTTATTTTATCCCCCAGCCTCACCCCAGTTTTCCCCTGGGCAGGCCTGCCTTTCCTGCTCTCCTCGGAGCTGATTTCTTTCCAGAACAGCTCCCTCTGGAATAGAAGGACTTATGGCTGCATTAACATTAGTTAGACCACTTGACTGTTGGGATGATCAGCTGCCTCCATCCATCCATCCATCCATCCATCCATCCATCCATCCATCCATCCATCCATCTATCTATCTATCTATCTATCTATCTATCTATCTATCTATCTATCAATCTTGTCCTTCAATCATTCTTTTCCACTGATCTTCACAGTCCAAACACAAAGTCATCTGGGTACTACAGGAGTAAACAATGTATACAGGTAATACAGTGAGTGTGGGTTCCTTCAAAAATGATTTTACTACATTGTTAAAAGTAAATTAGAGTCAAGCATGGTGGCATACACCTTGTCCCATGTTCCAGTATTTAGATTCTGAGGCTTCATTATCGTGGGCTGGAGGTTAGACCTTGTCTGAAAGTCTGAAATCTAAAAGGTTCCAAATCTGAAACTTCAGGACATTGACATGATGCCACAAGTGGAAAATGCCGCCTGACTGTGTGCCAACCAACAGGCAAAGAGGATGCATTAGGACCCACTGTGCATGGAAAGCCCACATGACTTACTTTTCCTACATATGTCGCTTGGTAGCTGAGGTGGCAAACTGCAGCCTCACCTTCATTGAGTTTGAGGCCAGCTGGGGCTACGTAGTTGGATCCTATCTAAACAAAAACAAAACATAACTCATGTAATGTATATATATATACAAACATCCCTGAATTCCTCCCCACCCAAAATGGTACAACCTAACATGTTCAGCTTCCAGGCATTGAGCTGGGAAACGCTTAATGTATAGTAAAAGTTTAATTTAGCACAAATATTTTATGACTGTCATGCCACACAGATGAAGCAATGAAGGTAACAGTATTTTGTTAATAATTGGTTTTACAAAATTGTATAGGGCTCGAGTGAGTTCTAAGATGCTACTGTCACATTTGTGAACAATGTAGACTGTTTCTGCTTAGTTAAGAAGGCAGAAGCCGGGTGTGAGTGTGTGCACCCTTAGTGTCAGCTTGCGCATGGCTGAGGTTGAGTTTCAATGTTGCATTGTGAGAACCTGTTTCACAAAAGGCGCTACTGGAAGCAGTTGTAGATTAGGAATGTCTCATGGGCATGGGAGACCAAATAAAAGCTCCGTTAGCCAGTCTTCTGAAGACTAAGGCAGCTTGCATGAGATAGATGTAAACCACTCTTATAAATGGCAGGTAGCTGTAGAACCAGAAGGGTAGCAGCTTGAGACGTGCCTGCCATAGACAGCTCAAGTATTAAGAGTTGACTATAGTAGAGTCCTGTTGTCCAGTGGTTTGCTTGGTATGGATGTCTAGATGTCATTTTTCAGTTGGTTATGTCTGTGTTGGTGGTATATATGCCCAGAGAGCCCCTTCCTCATGGGTCGTGTTGGGATCTAGCACAAAGCTGTAGGGATCCCTAATAAGACTGGGAAACTAGATAGATCTAGTCCCATTGTTATCAACCATTAGAAGATTCTTGGCAATGTAGTTATGCTAATGAAATCATAATTGGTGCCTCTAGTCCGACTAGTTGGGAGAGTAAGGTAAGAGTTCACAGCCAGTCTGGTCAAAAGAGTGGCACCCTGTTTTTAAAAACAAACAATGATAGGATGGATGGCTTGGTGCCAACCAAGCCTGAAGACCTGAGTCTAATATTCTGGAAGGAAAGAAGTGACTTCCCCAACTTGTTCCCCGATTTCCACACATGTCCCATTGTATATACCAACCTACTTGGAGTTAAACACTTTAAAGACATTTGGATCTGTTTTTTAGATAAGTAGAAATTTGGGGAGGTTTTTTAAGTGCCCCAGACTACAGACAGAGCAGAGTCATGGCATTGGACCTGGGGTTTGAGAATAGAGAAATCAGAGCCTGCCAGTTGACTCGGAATGGTCAAGTGCATGGGTGTGTGCACAGGGCCTGGGCTGAGCCCTCAGCACCTGAGCCTCATGCGTTACTTCAAACTCAGGAATTTGGTTATCCTCCCGTTGGCATCTTTGTGAATCCAAGGGCAAAGATGGTGTTTGGCTTTTAAAATTATAATCACTTTAATTTAGATCAATGTCAGGATAGAAGGCTCTTATGACATTTAAAAGGATGTGCCACTTAAAAACTGGTGTTTAGGGGAAATCTTAGCTGTCATCAATAAAAGTAGCAATTGGGCTGGAGAGATGGCTCAGTTGCTCCTTTTGCAGAGAGCCCCAGTTCATTTCCCAGCACATCTGTGTGGCACCTCAAAACCAGCTCCTGTCGACCCAGCAGCCCCCTTTTGTTCCTCTGAACTGCACTCATGTTCACTAACACCTGCTTACATATACTTAAACATCAAGAAATTAAAAGGTAACTGTTAATGAAAAAATGAGGCGCACCATGGTGTACTTCTTTACAAGTACTTTCAATCAGTACTTGGGACCCAGAAGTAGGCAGATCTCTGAGTTCCAGGGCAGCCTGGTCTACCTGTTCATACTTACAAAACAAGTTAAAAATAAAATTGATGTCTTTTAGAGTCAGAATGATCGTTAGCTCGAGGCCATCCTGGAGTACGCAGTGAGACTGTCTACAAAACAAGCCAGACTAGAGAGTACTGACGGCAGGACATGTCCCCTAGACAAGGAGAAGTGAAAGTTGGAGCTCTGCAGAATTACTGGAAAGGAAACACAAGTGAGAAATGAGATGGAATTAACCTTGAGAGCCAGAGCTTTTGCTTCTTAGCCACTTGTAAGTGACTAAGAAACATTTTGGGGTGCTTGAAGCTTCATTTCCTCAGTTCTCTGTTCTTAGCATGAGCCTTGTCTGATGTTTAAGGCTCCTCTGTCCAGTCCTCTCCCAAGAACTTGCTGACAGTCTCTCCCCAGCGTTAGGTCATACACCTTTCCCATAGTTGGAGTGAATGATTCTTACCTGTTGTACAGTTCTTGGCCCTCTGCTCAGGGTGATTTCTTGGGGCACAGATACCTCATATTGGTGCTGACTGCACTTTTGTTGAAATAGTGAACAAGGCAGTTTATTCAAGGTAACACTGGGATCATTAGCATAATCAAAATGGGATGTGTGTGTGTGTGCATACATGTGACACAAGGCCATTGTGACATTTAAAAGGATGTGCCACATAAAATCTGGTTCTTAGTGGAAATTTTAGCTGTCACCAGTCAAAGTACAGCACACCATGTAACTGATTGTGACTGAAATGGAGCGCAGTGAAGGTTAAGGATGCCATGAGTTAAGGGAGGAGCTGTGCTGTTTGCCCAGAGCCTTCCCTGCAGAAGGTCCTGAAGGCCTCAGCATCAGCCATGTGGAGGCAGAAAAGTTTGAGATGTGAAGTTTTGATATACTAGATTTTTGTGGACTCTTTAGTATAGATTGTGTGGTCTAAGTGCTTTAATTTGCTGTTAACAAAGAGGATGACTGAAAGTGTCACCCAGGCTGGCCTTGTATTTATAATCTACCTCGGCCTCCTAGGTAGCTCGGATTAATTACATCCTGTGTCCGAAGGCCCAGCACCCTCCTCCTCGGTTTTTTCTACCCTTCCCCAGCTGCCCGCTGACAGTGGCAGAGATTGTGGAGTTGGATAAGTAAGTCATGTTCACATATCCACATTTGATCTTATGAAATTATGGCTGAGTTTACCAGGAAGGACCAACCATGGCAGCCACTTGACTGTATTGAACATGTTGACTGAGGACTGGTGACATTGTGCACGCCAGGGTGGACTTGCTGGTTGGTCCTGCCTGCCGGTGAGCACCTACCTCCGCACAGTCTGTTGAACACCTGTCATTATTCTCTTGGATTCCACTAGTGCTACACTGGGACAGTTTGTAATGCACATGACTTAATGCACACGCTTTGCTCAAGGCTTATTGCTATCTGCAGAGGTGCCATTTAAACACATGGTGAGAAAAGCTTGAATATTATTTGATATTTGCTAGTGCCTTTCATATTTTTAATGAAAAAAAAAACTTGGTTTTCTTTCATGTGTGTGAGTTTTCTCTGCAGGTAGTATGTGCAATCACACATGTGCCTGTTGCCAAGGAGGCCAAAAGAAGGACTCATACCTGGACCCAGAGCTTCCTTGTGGTGCAGGGAACAGCACCCAGGTCCTCTGTACGAGCAGCAAGTGCTCCTGACCACTGAGCGGCTCTCCAGCCTCTCATGCCTTTTAATAATTTATTTTATTTTATATATATATTATTGTTTTGCCTGCATGTATGATTGTATGAAGATGTTGGTTCCCAGACAGGAGCTGCCATATGGTTGCTGGGAATTGAACCTGGGTGGTCTGGAAAAGCAGCCAGTGCTCTTAACTGCTGAGTTATTTCTCCAACCCCCTCTCTCATGCCTATATCAGCTGGTTTACATATTAAATAAGTGGATGACCTTTTGGAGATGGTAACAATTTACTTGATCACTGAACCACTGGACTTTTTTTTTTTACTTAATAGTATTTATTTACACTTCTTATTTTATTCCCCACCCCCTGTCCACCCTCCCACACCACCTCCCACTGAATACTGAACTTTTAAAGAAAACAATGCAGCTCTCTGAGTTCATCATCCTCAAATTGAACTTACTCTTCCTGGTCTGCTGCTGCCTGTCTACCCCCTACCCCAGCAGAGGCAGGCATGCTCAGGAGGGGCCAGGGCTCCAGGCCGGGTGGCTTATGTAGTGGAACACTATTTTAGAAAGCAAATTAAATAAATAAAAATACATCACTGTGGTCCAGCCCACCCTTTTTTTATCCTCTTACTAGTTTCCTTGCCTAGCCTTTTACTCTGACATCCATGAGAAACTGCACCGGAGATGGTGGATGTTTGCTTAACAGAGCTGGGCTTAGTGGCACATCCCTGCCATCCCAGCTGCTCCAGAAGCTCAGGCAGGAGGATCACTGCTTCAGGCCCTCAGGTGCTTCTGAGCCCGTTCAGGGGGAATTTGAGCAACTTAGTTTCCAGGAAGAAAGGATGTGATGCTCAGTGGTAGACTTGAGGCCCTCAGGTTAGTCCCCTGCATCTGGTATCTGCCACCCCCTGGGGGGAGGGGGCAGGGCAATTGCTTCAAATTGATTCATGGCCTGGCCTACATACTGAGTTCTAGATTAGGCAGTGCTGTATAATCTGTGTCTCAAAAGCACGAAGCACAAAGAGGAGGGAAAGACTGTAGAAACAGGGTGAGCAAGGCTGAGGTTTCGAGCCAGCGCACCCACCACCCTCCCACCCACGCCCCCATCATTTTCCTTACAGCTACCTTGCTGCTGCGTGGTTTTACATTTGTACTGGAATTTGCTGTGTTTCAAGTCCAATTATCTGAACCTGGGCTTATTTATTTTTTCTTTGAACTTATCCATTCAAGGTGGTGCACACTATAATTCCAGCACTTAGGAGATGAAGTAAGGAAGGTCAGAGTTCAAGGTCATCCTCAGCTATATAGTGCAGTTAGTGTGATACGTAAGTTCTTAGACAGCAAAAACAAAAAGTGTATTTGATGAAATCACTGATTTGTAAATTACTAGATTTTATGTGTTTGCAAACCTAACATTTCTTTGCTAACCTTTAATAGAAAAATGAGATACTGGAAGACACTGACTGCTCTTCCAAAAGAGTCTGTGCTCAATTCCCAGTACCTATATGGTAGCCCACACCCTTTAACTGTAGTTGCAGACCCACATGTATTACACACACAGGTATATATGAATGTTTAATTAAAAATATTAAAAGATAAATTTCCCAGATCCTAGATCACCATCACAGCTTTAGGCAAAAGGGAGCAACTGGGGAATGTCATTCTTCCGGGCTAGACAACTGCAGATATCAGGAAATGTCACCATTTATTTAGGTTACTTTATAGCAGCAGTTTTTCACTGTTCGTGTTGTTTTTGAATAACTCCGCCTCCATCGTATTTGGATGTGTGTACTATCTGTTTTACTTAGGCCTTCCTTAGCTCTGATAGCTTTAGTGTATTAGGTAATGTGTGTTATATCTGATACATGGTGGGAAGTCCTATCATTTTCTACCACTCAGAAGGCCCAGAGAATGGTGTGTTGGTAGAGTGGCTCCTTTCCTAGGAATACGGTGTCTTTAATATTTTTGCAGTCATAGGACTATGCATGGTACTTTGATTCTTGAGTACATGAAAATGCCTTTGTTTAATCTTTTGGTGTGCTTACAAATTCCCCCATCCTTACTTTTTTAATACAGTTTTTAAATTTGATTTATAGTGCATAAAACCATGCTTTCTATAAATTGTTATGGTTTCTTTAAATCATTAAGGTACATTATTAGGCTTGTGAATCCCCAGTAAGCATGTGCCGAATTTTGTAAACCTTTTTTACACAATAATCCATTCAAAATTAGGATTTGGAGCAGTATTTTTTATGTCAGGTTTAAGACCTAAACAACATTTTTATACTGTACTGATGAAGTCCAGTATTTTGTGGTTATATACTTAGTTCAAGACCAGACTGAGAGTTCTAGGATAGCCAGGGCCACACAGAAAAAAAACCCTGTCTCAAACACTTGGCCATCCCCACCACCAGAAAAAAAAAAAACAAAAAAACAAAAAAAACAAAAAAACCCTGAAGCTAAGACTGATAGTTGTGATTTTTACATTTCTTTTGTATCCTACTTTATTAATATTTCTCACACCTTTCTCTTATTTAAAAAATCATGTTTGTGCTCTCTGGAGAACATTATCTAAAGTATTTCTCTTGTCTTGGCACAGACAAAATATTTGAAGATATAATAGAAATTAAGATTTTTATATGATGCTTTAGTATTTTTTATAAATGCGATTGTGTGCTCAGGATGCATGTACTGTTGGTACACATGTGCGCCTAGTACCCTCAGAGGGCAGAAGGCATTGGGGCCCTGGAACTAGAGTTTACAGTCACTTGTGAGCTACCATATGGGTCTTTGGACCCGTCTTCAGGTGCTCTTAACATATGAACCCCATAACAGTTTTACAGCGGTGTCAAGGGACCAGTACTCTGTGAAAGAGCACTGTGATAAAGACTTAGCTAAAAAGAGTTTCTTACCACTGAGATGGCGCTGTGATAAAGGCAGCTCTTGCTAAGCGTGAACTCGCCTGAGTTTGATCTCCAGAATTGACATGGTAGAAGAGAATGTCTTCCCAGAGGTTGTCCTGTGACAAGCTCGTACACTAACATACAACGTAAATAAAAAATTTTCAGTTGCTAGCAGGCTTGAAGATCTTCTAGAATTTAGGGTTTATATATTGCCATGGTATGAAATTAGTCTAAGTCTTAATTCAGCCAGTGTTCTTAGATGACATTGGGATCAGAGAATTTATTCTCAGAATAAAAATACCTCTTCAAAATAAAAGTAGGCAATGGGGGTTGGAGAGATGGCTCTGCGGTTAAGAGCACTGACTACTCTTCCAGAGGTCCTGAGTTCAATTCCCAGCAACCACATGGTGGCTCACAGCAATCTGTAATGGGATCCAATGCCCTCTTCTGGGGTGTATGAAAAGAGTAACAGTGTACACACTTACAAATTCATTTAAAAAATATTAAAAATAAATGAAAAAATTGAAAAAATTAAAAAAAAACAAAGTAGGCCACACCAGACAAAATGGTATCTTTCTGAAGCACTGATTACTGTTGGGAACTTGAGACCAGTTACAATATCTGTTTTAAAGTTCTAAAATTTTTCTATCCCTAGGTTGTTAAGACAACATGGGTCTACTGAAGCCACTGGTCGAATTCAGAAGAGTTTAAAAGCCAAGAACCCTGGGCTCACACTGCTGCATTAGGTCAGTTGAAGTCTCTTTTTCTGTCTAGAAACGGTGCTGCTACTTACAATTCTGAAATTTCCAGTTCAGATTGTGCTTATTACAGTTTCCATAGGTTGTTGTTTGGTTTGGGACAGTCTTAATTGTGTAACTACTATGCTGTTGAAACTATTGGTGTACTTTTTTTCTCCATCTTTATATATATGAGCGTTTTGCTTGTATGTATGTCTGTGGATCACATGTGTGCCTGGTGTCTCCAGATGCCAGGAAACGGCATTGGAGTCCCTGAAACTGGAGTTGTGAGCTCTGATGTTTGTGCTGGGAATCAAACCTGGGCTTTCTGGAAGAGCAGTCATTCTCTTACCAGAGCCATCCTCATCTCTCAGTCCCTTTGCCTCAGGCAGTGAGTGAGTTCTGGGTATCAGGCAGCAGAGGCCTTTGTGTCTGGTGCTTCTGTGGCTGTGTACCTGCAAATGTCCAATCACTGAGCTACACCTTGGGCAGAATCCTCATGTTTCTTTTTCTTTGTTGGTTGTTGCATCAGTAGCTCACTATGTAGCCTGAACCCCTGAGACCAGTCTGGACTCCAGTTTACCTTGCTTCTGCTTCCCAGTGTTGGGATTAAAGGCCACACTACCAGACCTGATGTTTTGCTGTTGGACAGTTTAGAGTTTGAGCAGAAGGCCAGGGATGTTGTCATGAGGAAAGGAGGGGGGGAGGTATGGGGAGGGGGGGGAGAAAGTGACATGCACATGCTCAGAGAAAGAACAGAAAGCCCTTCCATTCTTGAAATCAGTCCATCCATGAGTTTCCTTCCTGGGTTGGAGATACTTTCTACCTTGCTGCCTATGATGAAGCTCAGCACAGAGGACCCTGAGCTCCTGATAGCTTGCCTCATATCACTCATGCACCAAGCTAGCTGCGTAGTCAGTCCATGGTGTGACTTGCCCTGGCTAAGACATCCCCACCTTCTAAGTACTTGAAATGGTTGCCTGGAAAGCATTCACTTTGATAGCATCTTTTTCTGCTGCCACTCAAGTCATTTCTATCCTTGATCTTGGGGTTAAGGTGCTAGGTCCATGTGGTCAGCGGGTCCAGACTTCAGTTTTCATATCAATGTGTACGGTGGGTGGGTGGGGGGTCTAGGATCTCTCTCTCTGACTCTCATACACACACACACACACACACACACACACACACACACACACACCTCACTCCCTTAGTTTCTTCGAATGGATTTTTTTCTGACAACATCCACTGCTTGGCCATGCTGCTCTATCTGCTAGCTTTTAGAGCTCCTGCCAGCCCCAAATTGTCCACTGTTACCTTATGTTCCCTTGGAAAGTATGATATGAAAAATGGGTAATATGCAGTGTATATGCAAGGTATAGTGGCTCCTTTCTCCTCCCATTTGTTTAGGGAAGATTCATAAATTTTCTGTTTTGAAAACAGGAAATGGCAAAACCTCTATCCTGCTCACCTATCCTGTTCTGGCTGCTTCAGGTGTGGTGCTGTGGACCAACAGTGATGGTGTTGCCTGAGACCTGAGACCTGAGACACACATCTATAAGGAGGACACAGGGATCTGTGATGAATCTGAATGTCCATTTTAACAAGACCTTGTAAGACCCATGGACATAGTTGAGGAAACACCATATATGTTTTAAGGTATCTGTTTGCATCCTCTTATGTTCTACCAAGAACACCTTGCAGTTTTAGGTTCTGCTTCCTGCCCTTTAAACAAGCATAATATACTGTACCTAGGCCCAGTCCTGGCCTGCTGAAGACACTGTGTTAGTACCAGTGTTACATTTTAAAATCCCTTAAGCACTTATGGTTTAAGCAACTGTTCAAATATGCTTAGAGTAAGTTTATACATTCTGTGGTTATCTCATTGGAATTACATTTTGAAATAGCTATATATGTAGATTCTTCCTTTCATTAAGTAAAATTTGAAGTAATCTGAACATATAAGATCTATGTACACAGGCTGTGTATGTCAGAATCAAAGCTGTGGCCTTAACTTTTTTTTTTTCCTGGAGATGGAGAGTTTGAGAAAGGGTGTCTTTGTATAGCCCTGGCTGACCTAGAACTAGCTCTGTAGAATAGACCCACAGAAGTCCATCAGTCTCTGCCTCCTCAGTGCTGAGAAATGTGCCACCACTTGCCTGGCCCATGTAGCATTCAAAGAGGGAGAAAATAAGATTTCTTAAAAGCTTGTAAGTGCACTTGTCATTAGTTAATTAAAGCACTTGCTTTATAATCTAGTATTGTATTTTTTCTAATAAAATGGAAACATGGAAATGGGTTAACAACAGAATATGTAAACCAAGTTTGATTACTAAAATGATAAATGTACTTTTAACAAAACTGACATGAATCTGCCTTCATTATAAACTTAAATTGCCATTTCAGTGAGTGTTGCAAGTGATTTCTTAAACCCTGCATTCAGTGGGCTAATGCAGTGGCAGTCCTGTGAATTCGAGGCCAGCCTGTGCTATATGGGATTTCCTGACTAGCTTATGGCAAAACCTTGGTTTGAGGACAGTTTGGTTACATAGTGAGTTCCCAAGACAGCCAGGGCTTAAAGGAAAAGAAAAATTATCTTAAGGTATGTTGTATACATGTGGACTCGATTAGAGAATGCCTGAATAGGAAAAATGTATTCACTGTTTAAGGCTTGCTTCTTGGTGATCAGGACTGAAACACAGTCCACAGTAACTCAGGCATGGTAGAACATGCCTATAATCCTAAGTCAGGGTTTGAGGCCAGCAGAGCTATGTTACAATGGGATAAAATGTGCACATACGTGTACATGTATAACATTCCTATTTACTGATGAAAACTTTGTCTCTTACAGGTTTGAGACATGCTTTGAGGAAAACCTGACACAAAAGCATCAGGCCAGAAAACCTTATTTTGCAATTTATACTCATGAGCAATTGTATCACATGTCAGAGTACTCACACAGGACACATTTCTACTGTAGAGAAAATCTGTTGTGTACTGTATAGAAGCATCATCTGTTGATAAAAAGCTGATGCCCTATGAGCCAAGGCAGGAAGGAAATAGGAAATAGGTGGCAGTCCTGACAGGGAAGAGGAACTCTGAGGTAATCAGGTGAGGGGGCAGAATTGCCCCTAGCTTTCCACCAACCCCACCCCCACCCACCTCCCTCGTGCTCCCAGCCACCAACCAAGGAGTACACATAGCTCCGGCTGCACGTGTAGGCATCAATGGAGGAGAGGTCCGTGGTCCTGTGAACATTCGAGAGATACTCCACTGTAAGGGAATCGAGGGTGGCCAGGGAGTGAAACTGGGTAAGGGAAACACTTGAAATGTAAATTAAATAAATACTTTAAAAAAAAATTGCCCCTAGCTATGTGGCAATAGAATAAACGGGTTACAAGCCGAAAGCTTATAATTAAATTTTGAGTCTTTAATTCTGGGAACACCTTTGAGAACATCAAAATCCTTCTTTGTAAAGGGTTCATGTTCCTGGAGACATGGCTACCCTTGGACTGAGTCGTGTGGCTCAGCCTGAGTGTGGTTTTTTTGCTTTTCAAATACGAAAGGATAACAAACTCACAAAGACTAATAGACAATTTCAGTTAGAAAGTTTTTAGTTTCCTTAAATATTTCTTATATGTATTATTCCAATTCCACATTGTGGAAATAAAATAAGCAGAACATTGAACATTTTCGAACAATGGCACAAATATTTGAGGACAAACATAAACAGGCAACAGGCTTAACAGCTGACAGGTAAAACTATGTTTTGGGGTACACCAGAATTCCAAACTGCTGCAAAGATGGTACTTGGGAATCCAGCTGAAAAGAGGCCGGTTCTCAATTCTCTGTTGTCACTGCAGCTGGACTCTGTATGCACCTATTAGCAACTTAACCTAAGGAAGAGAAATGAATGTGTCAGCACACACAAATCCCACCTTGTAATAACATCCAAGTTTTTGCTATTTTTCATAAAAATATAATCCTACAGTTAATATATTAGGTAGTCTAGCTTCCTTTTTTTTTCCTTCTTGCCTAGATGAGCCTAGTGGCAGTTTAGTATGGAAGTCCAGAAAGATTTGGGGTGCTCAGCAGGGATGCCCTCCTCAGACTTGAGACATCCCAGTAGGAAGAACTTGTCTGTACCATGTCCCCTGACATTTCCAGTGCCACAGGGGATTATTATAATTACTATTATAGCAGTTACTGTGTGAAGCAAAGCTTTTCACCTTGGCAAAGGGTGCTTCCGTCAACCTTATAAACAACTTATTCAGGCCAGCAACAGGACTGAATGAATAGACAAAGTGACTGTCCTAGAGGGGAAAGAGATAAAATAAAGTCAGACTCAGGTCAGGGCTGTGACATCTACAGTAGAGATTAGTAACTTACTCACACCAGTGAATTCTATCTTTGAGATAGAATTGATAGCTCACCTTCTAGGCTCTCACTGGATGGTGGCCAGCCAGTGAATGAATACCTGGCACCTGCCTTCACCGTACATGCCTGTACACAAAATGTTCTTACCCACTGAACCATTTGTTTTATGTCTTGGTAAAATAAGCAGAGATGTGAGGATTAATTCAAGTTAAAGGCTTACCAGGTCTGCAAAGAATTCTAGGCTGAAATAAGAACAATACATGATACAATGTATAATTTATTAGCCTTAGGAAAGAGTTCCAGTGGCAAAAAGTGTAATAAGAGTGATGGTGTGCTATTCTGTAAGAGTAGGAAGGAGTAAGGCCAACTTTGTATTTCACCAAATCAAGTAACAACAAACACCAAAAACCATCCCTTTATACAAAACAACAACAAAAAAACATTAATAAGCATAAACATAATATTGTGGCCTCAAGTTCTCAAGCTTAAGAATATATTCTCACCTTGTTGTAGGACATATGGTAGCATGATTTAAAGTGAATAAACATTAACGTGTTTTAAAACAAAATATGGATCATTTTCTTTTATAGTAAGTGGGAATTGTCTGAATCTCACTAATACTGGAATACACATTTAAGCCTTCTTTCCATTTTGTGTATGTAGTATATGCACAGCTGTGTGGGGTGTACATGGCGTGTTGGACAAATGTGGAATCCTTCTGTATGGGCAGTTTCTCTTGCCAGGACAGCTGACAGGTGACCACAAAGCATTCGCGTGGGTCTTCTAAAAATTTTATAAATTATGCCAGGTTTGGTATTGAATTGCCCATAGTTCAGAGCTGGTAGCCTGAATTGTTACAAGCTTGAGTTGAGTGGATAAAGGTTCTTGTTTGTAAGCATTATGACCCAAGTTCATTCCTCTCGTCCACATGTAGAAGCACCTACATATTATTTTAAAAGCCTTGTCTCAAAAACCACAAACAGAAACCAACATAAATTATGGCTCTGGTCACAATTTTTAATAATTAAAAACTACCAAAAAAAATCTTACCAGAAAAACAGGAAGTTGAAATTTATCATTTAAAACCACAGCTTGTACACTGCATGGCCCACAAAGCCGAGCAATAACGTCTTTACCCAAGAAGTTTGCATGGAAAATAAAGAGGAGGACACCAGAGCCTACGGAAGAGAAGAGAAGATTAATGCTATCATAGCACTGGGGGTTAGGCCCATCTGCTGACAGGGCGAAGGCCCTACTCATGTCACTCTAGGGAGCTTGTCCAAATAACCCCACAAGAGAGACTTTTGTGTACATTGTCTTATCTTTATATTTGGCATTTATTATATGTACAAATAGACATCTGTGTTTTAGTTCCTAGAAATCTTCAAATGTATTCCTATAGCAATAATCCACTCATAAATACATTATAATGTAGCTTACAGCAACAAGAACAAACCTTACTTACTCTGTGTGTGTGCACCCACACGGCGTACGGAAACCAGAGGACTATTTTAGGGATCAAGCTCAGGTTGCGGGGCTGGGTAGCAGAAGGCTTACACTGAGTTATCCCCCACCCCAGTCCTACATACACTGTAGGATAACATTGTAGATAAAGATGTTCAACAAAGGGCTGGAGAGGGCGGCTCAGCGGTTAGGACCACTGACTGCTCTTCCTGAGTTCAATTCCCAGCACCCACATGGTGCCTCACAACTATCTGTAATGGGATCCGAGTGTATTCATAAAATAAGTCCTAAAAAAATGTTTAACAAAATAGGCATGGCCTTATTTTCCACTTTAAAGGGAGAAATAACGTTCTCTGCCATCCCTTGAATGTGCGTGGTACACACACATTACAGGTACTGTAATAAATAAATAAAGTAACACTGGGTAGTGGTGGCACATTCTTCTAATCCAAAGAGCAATAACGTCTTTACCCAAGAAGTTTGGGTCAGACAACCCTCAGGAGTAGGCTCTCTTCTGCCATGTGGGCTCTGGTGCCCTACTTTTTTTTATTCTTTGGCAACTTCGAATATTCATACTCTGACCATGTTCTATCCATTACTCTATTAGTCACCACACCCACCCACCAAACTACTTCTTCCCAATAGGTGCCCCTCCTGCTTTTGTTTTGATGGCCCACTAGTTTGTAAGGTTGCTGGCACGAGCATGGCTGGGTTAATCACTTAAGCAGGAACAACTTACTATTAGTTCCACCACTGAGGAGTATGACCCCCCACCCAGCACCCATTAACTGCTTATAGCTTTGTCACAATGGGAGGGAGGACAGCACCTGTTGCCCCCTCCCAGGTTTTCTTAAAAAGTTAAGCCAGGCAATGGCTTCTGCCTTTAATTCCAGCTCTCAAAAGGCTGAGACAGGACCAAGCCTTAAATAAGGTAGAGCACAATTTTAATACCAACATAAAGAGGGTAAGGCAGATGGATCTCTTGAGTTCAAGGCTAGCTTGATGTACAGGACAGCCAAGGCTACAGAGTGAGACCTTATCTCAAATAGCAACAAAACAGGAAAAAAGAAGCCAAACAAGGAGGAACTCAGTAGATGTAATAAAATTTCGAAGGAAAAAAAAAATGATTCCAGGCTATGAGTCATGAACCTATCTTTTAATAAAACTCAGTAAAACAACTGTAATTATAGAGAACCAACATTTTAAAGAGGACTCATAGTGGCAGGTAAGGGGGATTGGAAGGCCTCCTGCTAGGGCACCGCTGCCAACTATCAAACGGTGTTTGCTAAAGAGTTCCTTCAAAGTAAAGGATTTACTTAGGAGCAAACTCATCCTGACATACTGTAACTACAGACACTAAAGTCTGAATGGGTTATATACTTGCTTACCTTCAGGCATGTTCTGAGGGGGCATGTAATTGAAATCTGTTGAGAAATCTGGCCCCTCACAGAGCCGATGACATGCTATTGGGAAAACAGGTTCCAATAGAGCAAGGCGAGATTCAAAGTAATCCCTGATTGTTTCTTCTGCAACTCGGGAAAGTCTAGTAACAGAACACAGGGAGACTGTTAATGTTGGGTGTGTGACTCATGCCTCAGAACTCAAGAATGCTAATGTAAGTTTGAGGCCAGAATGGCAAGAGTGAGACCCTATCTTTAAAACTTTTATGTAGATATACTGAATTATTACACTATACCATAAGTAACTATAATTATTAACAAATTAAAAAACTTCAGTTACCCTGATTTGATTATTATATGTTATGTACTGCATCATTATGACACTGTATCCCAAGTACAATTGAAATTTAAAATAAACACCTTAGAGGTTGGAGGTGTAGTTTGGTTGTCTAGCATGCATGAAGCCTAGGATTTGATCACTAGTAGCACATAAGTCAGGTGTGCATCTATAGTCCTGGTATTTAGGAGGAAGATAAAGAAGATCAGAAGTTCAAGGCCAGCCTCAGTGAGTTTGAAGCTAGACTGGAAGACATGAGACTCTGCCTTCCCCTCTGCAAAAGGAAACCATCAAAAGATGCATTTATACTGTACAATGTCCATGAAAGCCTGCCCACTAACTTTTCTGCATTTTAACTTGTTTTTGAACACAGGATTTCTCTGTGTAACTGGCTATCCTGGAGTGAGTACTCTGTAGACCAGGCTTGCCTCAAACTCAAAGATATCTGCCTGCCTCTGCCTCCTGAGTGCTGGGATTAGAAGAATGTGCCACCACTACCCAGTGTTACTTTATTTATTTATTACAGTACCTGGCCCTTGCACATGGCTAAAACTTGTGCTCTACCACTGAGCTCTAGGCTTAGCTTTGACTTTACCTTGGAGAAACTGCTTTTCCAAGTTTTGCTTTGTACCTGCCTCTGTGTAGCATCACTCTTTGCCCTATTTCTTTGGAGCAGTTCTCTTCCTGAATCTGGGATTCTCTACCCAGTTAGGTTGGCATCCAGAAACCCCCAGCAAGTTCCTGTTTCACATATCTCACTCTATTGTGGTTACAGATGTGTGAATGAGGCATTGTTCACATGGGTGGGTGCTAAACCCTGGTTCTCTTAACCACCTCTCTAACCTCTCTTCATTTTTTATGTTAATATAGGATTTCACTACATTGCTTAGGCTGGCCTTTAACTCATTCTGTAGCCCACGTAGGGCTTGAGTTTACAGTCTGTATGCTTTAACTGCCTGAGTAGTTAAAATTATGTCTGACCTCACAACCCAGCACCACCTTTGTGGAAAGGACCTACACAACTCTGGTCTCACTTGGTTGGGTTTCCTCTCATGATAGTGACCTTTAAATTTCCTTCTCATCCATCTCTTCTCACTGGAATAGTAGTAGCAGCACAAGGGCAACCTTTTCTGTCTTCATAATGTTAACCTTTGAAACAGTGTCTGGCACAAAACTTCACTTAGCACTTTTCTAATGCATGAATGAAAAACAAGAAATGAGAGAGCTCCTCAAAGGAAGATGGCCGGCCATCTCACCAACAGGTCCTTTGTAGTTACCCCTCTGTTCAGACATAACGAGAAGAACTGACTTCCAGGAATTCTGTATGGGAAATGCCCAGGACAGGCTTTCCAGGAGACACAACATGGCTCCTTACCTAAATCTTACGTTGTTTACAATATGTACCCTCTGCCTAAACATGGTATCTAGTTTACAAGGTAAGGCCTGGGGCTGTTTCTCCCAGGCTGTCTCTTAATTACCCAGTTACCTGGGTAATTAAGGGCTTCATCCTCTTTAGCAGTGTTTTTGGCAGGTTTTGCTAAAATTTTGATTTTTAGTGGAACTAGGGATGGAAGGTCTACCACAGAACCACACCCCAGCCCATCAAATGAATTCTTCAGTGATATGGTTCAGAATTCACTTGAAAAATACATAAAAAGAGAATAAAAGAGGAAGACATGTCAATCTCTGGTTGATGAAGGGGTGTGCATGCAGTAGACGTTAACTTATTAGAGTCTTACTGTTCTAGGCTAGCTATGTATCCATGAACTAGCTATGTATCCAAGTTCTAGATCTACCATAGTTCTACCCTAACTTCTAGATCTTTTTGCCCTAACCTCCTAAATATTGCTAATATAGGTTTGGTTTTAAGAAATGCTGAGGACTACTCAAGGGCTCTTTTCCAACTGAGGTACATCGCCAGTCCTAGACTTAACATTTTAAGGATATGTTCCCAGGGTTTTCTAAGATTTTGTTAACTTGTACAGAAGTAATAAATATGCCACTTGCTAAATTCATAATCTACTGAAGAGAGAAACCCTACAGAATAATCTTTTCTGAACATTTTCCTACACAAACCATTCCAAATATGTGTTCAATAAGTTCTTCTCACTCTGACTTAACCATAGCACGATCACATGACACTTACGTCTCCAAGTGGCTCTTCAGCAGCTCATATACAAGCACATTACTACACTGTTTTGCAAAGTATAATGCACTGTTTTGATGCTTTGACAAAATGTTGCAGTCAGCTCCACATTCAATCACAAGGCGGACAATGTCCGAATTTCCTCTTTTGCATGCCTAGGTCAGGAAAGAGGAGTGGCACTGTAAACCATAGTAACTTTATAGTTTCTTCACATGTGTCTGGCAGCTCTTTTTGAAGAGGACAAAGCTCATAAAGGACAGGGAAGAAACCTGGGGACAGGTCTTAGCAAGCATTAGCAACAGGGAAGCAGTGAAGAAGTAAACGAGAGGCTGCTGTGAGAAAGAGCTCAGAGCCCAGGGCCCTGCTTATGACACCCTCTCCAGGTTCTCTAGAGCCTCATTGTCCCAGCAGCCTTTTACCTTTCAATGGGGCCTTCTCACAGCTGATGCCCAGTTCCTGCTTGCCTTTGGCAGCCAGAGATCCCTAAGTCAGGAAAATCGCTATTGCCTGTTACCATATTCTGTGGATTTGACATCCTACAATGTTGGAGAAATGCTCACTTGATCCCTGTTCAGACTAATATTACTTTACTTACTTTAGGAACCTTCTTCCAGGTCTGCAAACTGCTTGTCTTTTCCTGAATGCACTCCCTAGTGAACTACTCCCAAGTGCCCTTAGAATACTCCCAATTCTGGATGGTCCTGTAGAAAATGCTAGCATACCTCCGTCCATCTCTGTTCCTGTGCTCTTTCTTATACTGAGGTATAAGTGTCTGCTGTCTAGTAGTTTCTCAGTAAGACATTACCTTTGGTGTACTTACGTGATAATAACAGGCAGACACATACACACAAAGACTACATTCACATGTAATCTTAGACGCCTGAATAAAAGACTATTTACGAAAACCCAAATCAGTCATAGGGAGTAATCACAAAGCAATGATCAAGTCTTAGACCTTAAGGGTCTGATAGGAGGCCTAGGAGAAAGATGTAGGTTATAGAAGACAAGGTTCAGGAAAAGCCTGGGGTTGAACTACAATTCAATTCACTGCTCATACCTGACAGGATAGAACTTGGCATTGCAGAGAAATCCCCTGCTTAGATCACAGCTTATGCAAAGCTGTACCTCAGGGAAGAAATAAGAAGTTGTCCATAGTTGCCAGCTATGGACAACTGGATCTGCTGAGTCATGGCAGCATTGTGGACCAGAAGCCTGGAATTCCTGCAAAGGAACGAGCCGCTCTGGGCTGCGGCTAGTGAAGGACTTGAAACCTACCACTCAATCAAAGATACAAGCAGTGTGGTTGGGCACAGCAGAAACTCAACCTTCAACTCAACATACCTATAAACCACTATTCCACAGGAGATGGATTCACAAAATACAAAATAATGAGAGCACATATTCCTTTTCTA
The DNA here is from genome assembly GCA_036184795.1 of Tokudaia tokunoshimensis. Lineage (NCBI taxonomy): Eukaryota > Metazoa > Chordata > Mammalia > Rodentia > Muridae > Tokudaia > Tokudaia tokunoshimensis. Next base: position 69,044,749 of record BTHU01000011.1, read on the forward strand.
CTCCCAGATGTCTAAACTTATGATGATGGATGTTGGCCACCCATTCATGTGACTGTGATCCTGGTTGTATCACTACACCTTTGGCACATGACCTGACTTATGCTAGACAAAGTCATAAAGGCATTCAGCTAATGTGTATGGACCTCTGATGTCAATTTCTTAACTGGCGCTGGACATATTAACTAATAATAGGAAAAGCCTCTCTCTGTCTAACTTAGCAAACTCTTCCTTCTGCCTTAAGGTGTAAACATCCTCTTGGCTAGAAACCACCCAAGACATCTGTAAACTACACTTTGTGCAATCTTGGATCTTTCTGCCTCTTTCCAGCACCTTCTACTTCTGACATAGAGTTACCATTCACAGAAACACTTGCATCTCTTCCAACTCCTGCTGACTCAGTACCTGTGACTTCCACCCCCATGACTCTTGCTGGGTCCCTCAGACTGAGCTTGTCCAGTACATCACTGACCTGCCATACTCTCCTGCTTTGCTGATCCACTTCTATTCGATGGGAGCTGCTGACTTCCAGGGACTGCCCTGTCCCTAACGCCTTTCCCAGTCTGCTGCACCAACATACATACTTACTGTGAAACTCAAGACTTACTTTCATGAGTGCAGTCTCACCGTTGCTTTGCTGGACATTTACAAAAGCTCCAGCTTCCAAAAGAATAGCTACAGTTGTTAAAAAGTTCTATTAAGAAGCAAGAAACAAAATGAATAAATTAATAGAGAAGAAAAACCAAACAAATTTAACCCCAAGATTTCCTTAAAAGACAGACCTATCTATCTTCTAGATGTTTTGCAGTCAGAAAAAACTCAGTAGATTCTACTCCATGCAGGTGACTGGATACCGTCTCCCTGATTTTTCATTAGAGGGTCACTGAAGCCCACTTCCTGAGTCTAGTCCCTTACGGATTTGTCAGCAAGTGCCACTTGCAGCCTACCCTGTAGCTTCCTGTGAGTTCTCTAAATTATTTAAATACTGGCAGTGTAACCAGCAGTTGTACTCACTATAAAGTGCTGATTAGGCAAGTCATACTTAAAATCTGATTACAAAGTACTGCTAAGCCGGGCGGTGGTGGCGCACGCCTTTAATCCCAGCACTTGGGAGGCAGAGGCAGGTGGATTTCTGAGTTCGAGGCCAGCCTGGTCTACAGAGTGAGTTCCAGGACAGCCAGGGCTACACAGAGAAACCCTGTCTCAAAAAACCAAAAAAAAAAAACAAAAAAAACCAAAGTACTGCTAATAGCAGAAATTCATGTCACAAACCCACTGAAAGTACAAAGTAAGGCTACATGACATAGGACCATTCTATTTCACTATAAAAAATGATTCTCAGTTTCCCTTCATGTAGTCAAGTTTCAAACCTTCTCAGCGGCATGAATGAGGGCTGTGGTCCCGTTTTTCTGGCGCCCATTCACTTTTGCGCCTTTGGTGATAAGGAGTCTGAGGAGGTCATCCTGACCGCCTGCTGCAGCCAACATCACCAGGGTCATCCCAGTAGAATCCTGTGACAGTGAAGCTTTGTGAGTCTTTAATCAGAAATAATTCAGAAGCAAGACTCTTAAGTCAAGCTATTTCAAGAAGAAATCACAGTGATTTAAGCATCCACTTAGGCTGTAAGTAATCAGAAAAAAAATCTTAAGGATTTTGTGTGTATGTGTTCATGGGGAGACATGCATATAGAGGCCAGAAATGTTCACTACCCTATTTCTTAAGATTCATTTTTATTACTTTCCATTATGTATAATGTCTGTGTATCTCTGTGGGGGTATGGGCATGTAAGTCCAGAAGACATCCAATCTAATCCCCTGAAACCCTAGTTTACAAGCTATTGTGAGCCCTCTGTGTGCTGAAGACTAAACTGCAGTCCTCTGCAAGGATACCCTTAACCACTGAGCTCCAGCCTCACTCCACTTTATTTTTTTTTGAAACAAGGTTTCTCATCAAAACTAAACTGGCTGGCCTGTAAGTCCAAGGATTAAATTACTTTCTCTGCCTCCCAGATGTGTGCTATTGACCCTGCCCTTTCTTTGTATGTGTGCCAGGAATCCAAATTCAGGTCCTTTATGCTTATGTGGCAAGCACTTTTTTGACTGTGCCATATCCCCAGCCCTAGGACTTTAAAAATCTGTGTGTATATGAATCGTACAACACAAAAAGTGGGCATAGGTGGAGATCAGAGGACAAACCTTGTTAAACACAAGGTCGATTCTTTTGCAATACTGCATACAGCAGGCTAGCTAGTCTACAAGTCTCCAGGATCTTTCCTGTCTTTGTAGCACTGGGATCACAGATGCTAGCTACTATGCTTTTCTTAGGTGGATTCAAACTTGGGTCCTCATATTTCATGGCAAGCCTTTTATACACTAAGCCATCTCCCTAGCTCCTAGAATTTTAAAAATAAAAAGGTTGCTGTCAGGCATGGTGGTGAACACCTTTAATGCCAACCCTTACAAGTGGACCTCTCTGAATTCCAGGACTGTGAGGAATACATAGTGATATCCTTTTTCAAAAAAATAAGTTTTGCTATTAAGCTTTACAATGTCTATGTATAAACAAGTATGATTGCTCATGTACTTGGAAGGCAGGGTCAGAAGGAATTCTGCAAGTTTGTGTCCAATATGACTGACATAAACATTGAGTTTTAGGCTAGCCTGGGCTGGGGGAATGGGAAGGTGGGTGAGGGTGGCTCAGTGGTTTAGAGCACTTGTTGCTATTACAGAGGACCCAGTTCAATTCCCAGCACTCAGATGACAACTCACAGCTAGCTATAACTCCAATTCCGGAGGATCTAACTCCTGATCTCTGTAGGCTCCAGCATGCACATGGTGCATATACATACACTTAGGCAGACACTCATACACATTAAAATTAAATATCTGAAATAAAAAGAGTAAAGGGTTTGGAGAGATCAGCAGGTAAGTGTACCATCTGCTTCCAGAGGTCTTAAGTTCAATTCCCAACACCGACATGGCAATTTACAACCATCTAGATCCCATGGGATCTGGTGCTCTCTTCTAGACATACATGCAGACAATACACCCTTGTACATAAAATGCATGCATAAATAAATCTTTCAAAAATTAAGTAAATTCCCTGTAATAAATTTCCTTATCAAATTTTCTTGGTATAAAATGAAAGGCCAATCTAAGGCACTATTTAAAATGGTCAGAGTAAGAACTTCGTTAGATGATTGTGGTGACTCATAGTCATAATCCCATACTCAGGAGTTAGGGGGTCATCCTTGGCTACACAGCCTGTCTACAGGAGCCTGGATAAGAAAAAAACAATTCTTTAAGTTGCTGAAGGCAACTTACAGATACACTTCCCCCACCAACAAATAAAGATTAAAACAAGAATTTTCATTATAAACATATCAGTAAAGCAAAAAAAAAAAAAAAGAAAAAAAAAACCAACCATCTAGTCTAAAGAAGATGAGACACTTAAAAGTTATAAAATACATCAACAAGATATAACTATATCAATGTAAAAATTACTAGAGCCAGGTCTATTTGAGAAATTTAAGTAATAAAATCACCAATAACTCAAGGCTAGCCTGGGTTATATAATGAGACTCTATTTCAAAAGAAAAATTTCTCCCAAAAATTCATTGTCTCACCTAAAAACTAGAAGAAAAGGACTCTAATACACTCCCATGTAAAAACAAAAACAAAAACCTCACACACATTGGTATGAAAAGTCCTGAGTGACAATAAAAAGCTGGGCAATTGCTATATATGAACTACGATCAAAATATACATTGGTCTGTAGTGATGGCTCAGCGGTTAAGAGCACTGTCTGCTCTTCCAGAGGTCCTGAGTTCAATTTCCAGTAACCACATGGGAACTCACAACTAACCCCAAAATTTGCAACTCTCACACATACATATATCTAGGCAAAACACCAATACACATAAAATAAAAATTAAAATACATTTAAAAAAATAAAAAACATAAAAATAAAAAAATAGTCACATAAAAACAGAAGTTCTTTTATACTATTTACCACTGCAACATAGGATAAATCCCCAGACAGGGTTTGAGTGAGAAATGTCTCCCATATACTCACTATTTAAACACTGGTTTTCCAGTTAGTGGCACTGTCTAGGAAGATTTATAGGTGCAGCCTTGCTGGAGCAAATATGCCACTGGGGATAAGCTTTGAAACAGAGCCTTGCTCTGCTTCCAGTTTCCTGTCTCTGCTTTGTCCTTCGTGTTTAAGGACAGAGTCTCAGCTTCCTGCTCCTGACATCATACCTGTTGCTGCCAAGACTCCTGCCATGATGGACTCTTATCCCTAGAACTGTTTACCCAAAGAAACTTCTCCTTCAAGTTGCTTCTGGTCAGAGCATTTTATTACAGCAGCGGAAAGGTAAATAATACTAAACCAATCATTTGTGAGGGCTGGAATCTTAAGAACTCTAATGCACATTTAAAACGATGTGAACAGGTATTACTTTTCTAGTCTCCATGCTTCTTTGTGAGATGTTCTTTCTCCAAAAAACACAGTACCTCTTGATCCAAGTTGTACTCTTCATTTGAGTTCAGTGCAACTTTCACAGCAATATAATCTCCATTTTTCACAGCATCCCTCAACAAATCTATAATGAAAAGAAAGTTACATTAGATTTTATAAACCTAGATTTATGGAAAAGGCAAATAATCTGCAAATCACTTACTACTTGGAATCCTATTTGTTGTGATAAAGGGCTCATCTTCCCCATCCAGATGCTTTTGAAAATCTTCTAATTTCATCCACTCCAACTGCAGGTCCATACCCAAACTCAAAATTGGTTGTTTGCCATCTGGAACTCACAAAGGCATCATTAATATACACTCTTATGGAGTACTATAAAAAACGAACAAAAATTCCCACAAAACTATAAGATTATTAAACTTGTCACATTTTAAACAAACTTTTATGTTTTATGGTTGTGAGCCTAGCCTTGAACGGCTGAGCCATCTCTCCAGCCCTAAACAAACTTTTATGTATACTGCATTTAAATTTTATTAGGTGAAGGGGGGAGGGTGAGTCAGGGTTTCTTTGTGTAGCCTTGGCTGTCCTGGAACTTGATATAGACCAGGCTGGCCTTAAACTCAAGAGATCTGCCTACCTCTGCTTCCCAAGTTCTGGGAGTAAAAGTGTGTACACTACTGCATAGCTTCATTTTTTTTTTTTAAAAATCAGATTACAAACTAGTGGTGTCACCTTCCTTATTTGGCTACCCTCTCCAACCCCTTCCCCCTCCCCCCATCTCAGCTTCAACCCCGGCTCGCAGTACCCCTGACCCTGCTTCACCCATCTCAGCTCCAACCCCGGCTCGCTCGCAGTACTCCTACCTGCTCTTTCACATCACACATGCTGGACTCCGCCCTCCTGTATTTTCTATTTTAACTGCAGAGCTGCAGGCTCTCAAACAGCTCCTTTAAGCCTTCCCCTGGTTCCTTAGGTATCCGCTTTGACTGTCTTGCCTTCAGTTTTCCCACTTTCTCTTTCAATATGTAACTCAATCTTTTCTTTCACTGTTAAAATTTAAAATTTCTTGGACAAATGATGAATATCCACACATTAAAGGTAAACTATAATTGTAAAATGTAAAGTTGGGTGAGAGCAATGTTTTATATAAGGACGACCTTGACCTTAGGACCTTCCTGCATCCATCTCCTAAGTGCTGAATTTCACATATGTGCCTCCATATTTAGTTATAGAGTACAGGGAACTGGAACTCAGGACTTTGAGCATGCTATGCAAGCACTCTACCAACCCAAGCTATGTTCCAAGACTCTAGTCTTTCTGTCTTATTCTTTTTAGATACATTGCTTATAACCATTTACATTAAGTCATTATGTGTAAACTAGGCTGTATGCAAATGCACACCACTATGATGCTTCCCTTACTGATAGAAGCCAAATGCTCCAACAGAGCAACAAAGTCCTATCTCATGCCTACTGACATTCTACTCCTACAGCTAATGGTCCTAGGCCCCTGAACACTAGAATGCATATTTTCTTTCTTATACTGCAACATGTACTTGATCTGCACGCTCAGTTAGGGTAGTCTAAATAGTCTACATGTTACTTTAATAAAATATGAAACCAGAGCAGGTACTGGTGGCTCATACCTAGAATCCCAGCACTTCAGAGGCTGAGGCAATAGGTTTATCTATGGCAAGCTTAACCTGGACTCAGTGTGAGACAGCCTCAAGAAACAAACACCAAAAACCAGCTGGCCAGGAGGATTGTCACAGATTTGAGGCTAACCTAGCCTACACAATGAGTTCCAAGCAAGTCAGAGTAACATAACAAGTCCTTGTATTTAAGAAAACAAAACAGAAAAACAAGGAAAAAGCAAAATAATACAAACAACAACAATAAAAAAAAAACCCACCAGAAATACTTGATGGCAAAAATAGAATGTGTTTCTTAAAAATCAATTTCTAAACTACATACGTGTTATGAAGATAATCTACCAAAAGAAAGGAAATCTGGAAAAACTGTGCAAATACGTAATTTTTTCTGAAGTCCTCTAGATTAAAACTGACTCTTTTCTTTGCTTATCCCAAGAGCATGTCATCACAGAAATAACACAGCTTTGGTGCTACACACCCTGGTTCTGTGTCCTAGCTGTGTAGCTCTGAGCAGGTCATATGATTATGAATAAACAGCAGCTATAATCAAAGCAGCTAATATTTATGAAGCTAACCTTTATAATGTATTCATACAATTAATTTACTTGACATACACACTAACCTGTAAAAGAATAATCCCCAGCTAGGAAACGCTTAAAGTAGCTCTGAGAATTATCAAACATAGCACCAAGTGAGAGAGAGGGCTAATATTGGTACCATAGCCAGGTCTCAGTCCACAATGGAATCCCTTATTCTTGACCCTGGCCACAGAGGAAGGAATGTTAGTCACTGCACTGAGAGAAACCAGAACAGGATAGATGAAGGTCCACCTTAGCAGAGCTTAACACCATCAGCTTACTAGAATTATGAGAATGAGGCTAGAGCAGTAGGCTCAGTTCATCCCAACACTGTTCATTTCTACCCCATGCTCAATGCTACCTCTAGACCTCATGACAGATTTCACTTTCTCTACTTTTAATAAAAAAGAAAAAACAGGTATATACTAAAGAACAAATGCACACTGAGTCCAAATGTTACTTTGTGCTTGTGACATCTCTGGCTGCTCTCTATGGTGTTATCTACATCACAAGTCTGGGTAAATCACATCCTTTGTAAAATTAGTTTGTGACAACCTACCCTTAAAACTGAAGTTTTGCCTGTTTCTGAGTTTCCACCCTATCAAATGACAGCTGTGATGACTTTAGTAGACTCAAACATTACTCTTGTAACTTTTTGCAAACTTTTCGGGGTGGAGGGGGTGAGTGGTGGACACATGGCAAAGCATAATGTAGAGGTCAGCAGACAGCCTGTGTTCATAATGTAGGCCCTGGGCACCAACTCAGGTCATAAGGCTTAGTAACAAGCAATTTTACTTGCTGAGTCATTGTGTTGGCATCTCTTTTACTTTTGTATTAAAAAAAAATCATTGGGAACCGTAGAGATGGCTCATCAGTTAAAAGTATTGGCTGTTCTTCAGAGAATCAGGGTTCAAGTCCCAGCACCCACATGGCAGCTTATAGCTACCAGGAACTCTGGTCACACACATGATGCACAGATACACAAGAAGACAAAACACCCATATACATAAAATACTTAAAAAAAAAATCTTTCGAGGTAGTGAGATAGCTCAGAGGATAAGGCACTTTGGTTGGCAAGCCTGACCACCTGAATTCTGTCCCCAATCACATGGTGGAAAGAGAAACACCCTTCCTAGAAGCTGTCCCCTGGCTTGCATACATGTACAATGGCAAATGACTTGGGTGTGCATGGTGTTTCACACATCTATAGTCTTTCCCTACCCCAAGGATAGAAACCTCAGTTTCATGACTACTAGCACCTAAATCTTCCTATTCTATTACGGGTTTGTTTTCCATGTATGGAGTTTTGTGTATGGATAATCTATTATCCTGAAATAGTAACCAAGAGCTTGTTTATTCTAACAGCATAAGTCTGTGACATCTGCCACTTTTCTCCATCTCACAGCTATGCATGGGTCTGACAGAAGACTGTTGTACTAATTAATATAATAATATAAATGTACTAAGATAATCTTCCTAATGCCAAGAAATTATACGTTTCTTAAATTTAAAAAAAACAAAAAACGTATGTATGTGTGTTTTGTTTGCATGTTTGTCTATGTCAAGTGAAGGCATTACCCTTGGAGGCCAGGTCTAAGAACCCATGGAACTGGAGTTATTGATGGTTATGAGAAGCTAAGTGGGTACTGGACCTAGCTCCTCTGCAGAGGCAGCCATCTCGCCTGCCCAACTGCTACAGTTTATATAGTAAACTTTGATTACTACTTCCCTTCATAAAATGTTCCCAGGATAACATTTACAATATAGTCTCATTTATATCTCCTATCTTATGTAAAGTTAAAAAATACATAGCAGGGAGTGATGGTACACATCTACTGTCCCAACATTTTGAATGTAGAGCTAGGAGGACCCTGAACTCCCTATATAGCTGAGGACAACCTTGAAGTACCAGTCCTCTTGCCACTACCTACTGACGGTTTGTGTCACTCACTATGCACAGTTTTTATATGATCATTTTGGAATGAAAGCTCAAGATAAAAGATTGAACTGAGCTGGGTGGTTGGTAGTGGCACATGCCTTTAATCCCAGCACTCAGGATGCAGAGGCAGGCGGATCTCTATGAGAGCAAGGCTAGCCTAGTCTACAGAGTGAGTTCTAGGACAGACAAGGCTATAGAGAAAGCCTTCTCTTGGGAAAAACAAAACAAAACTGGAAAATAGAAATCTTTACAAGTGTACTATAAGAACTTAGAAAATATTTGATGCATTTAAATGTCAAAGAATGACTTGAGTCTTCAATATTAAAAGTTACTCAGGAGATCCAAATAAAATCTTTATTATATTCTGAGAGAAAAGTAGATAATATGGGGCATTCCAAAATCACTCTAAGTGAACAATGCCAAGCAAACTTACCAGAATTCTCATCTGTTTGGCATACACTGTCTGAAACTTCCTGATCCCCTTCTGCAGCAATGTATGCCCAAGTGTCAGTCTCATCCCGCATATTTCTTTTTTCTTTAAGTGAACACTTGTCCTTGGTTTTGTTATCATTTGTAATTTTATAATCCAGTGATATTTCATCTCTTTTTGAATTATTCTCAAGAACATCGTTTTTTTCTTCTGTTGTTTTTTTAAATAAATCAAATGCATTTCTGATTTCCTTAAATGCTAGTGTAAAAAATTAAAGTCAATGGTTAACTGTAAGTTGCAAATTTGTTACAATCAAAAGAAAATCTATACTGATATTGAATAAGTATGGTTTTTGTAGTTTTAATAATACTTACCTTGGTTATGAAGCAATTTAAGATTTACTATCAAAGTTACTAAGTCATTTTAACTAGTCTTTTTTGCTGCTCAGTATCCAGAAAGCTGTGACAAAGAATTATTCACATCTACTTGAGTAACTTTTCCTTCCTTCCCTCCTTCCTTCTTTCCTTTCTGTATTTTTTGGGGATGGGGCAATTGATTTCCCTGTGTATGCTGGACATACTCTACCAGACCAGATCCTTCATCCTGTATGCCAATTTCAAGTGCATGTTTTTCTTCAATGGAACTACTATTTATTTCATGCATGTGGTGTATTGGTTTCCAATATCCCTGCTAGTAAAAACCTATGTAACCAGCACTTAGAAAAGTTCTTCCCAATTCTCTAGTGCTCAAGCACTACCTAAGTGCTTTTTGGTAGGGCCTTGTATGGTAAGCACACATGCTATCATTAATCTACACACCTAGTTTTTCTTACATTCCATTCGTAGTTAAAGGCTGGTAGAATTTTGTAGCTTTATAAGGTGCATGGGCAATGCTCTTACACCTTGCTCTTTTCCCCATTCAGCACCAGAAACAACTTCTGCACAAGCTCTAGTGTGTCTTTCTAAAGGTAAGGAGTGACAAGGATCACCGAGATTCCCTCTTTCAGTGGTCCTTTGCCACAATCACAGTAGATCAGAATCAGCAGTATTCACCCTGAACATCTTGCCCAGATATTAATTTGACAGTATTTTGAATCTTCAACATATCTCTGAAATGTAGTAAGTGCTTTTTGTACTGTTCAAATAGATGAAGTTCTTATAGTACTTATGTATGAGCCATTGAGACAGGCATTACTAATGCCATGTCTGAATCTAGACCTAAAATGAAATCTACTTTTACAACTGAAGATGCAGCTAAGCATTTGCTTAGCATGAACAAGACCCTGAGTTCCACCTCCAACATGGTGAGAAAAAGAAGTATTAAAAATGTGCATGGCATACCGGGCGGTGGTGGCGCACGCCTTTAATCCCAGCACTAGGGAGGCAGAGGCAGGTGGATTTCTGAGTTCGAGGCCAGCCTGGTCTACAGAGTGAGTTCCAGGACAGCCAGGGCTACACAGAGAAAACCCTGTCTTGAAAAACCAAAAAAAAAAAAAAGGCTTAGGCATGGATTCTTTGGGGACTGGAGAGATGGCTCAGCAGTTAAGAGCATTGACTGCTCTTCCAGAGGTTCTGAGTTCAAATCCCAGCAACCACATGGTGGCTCACAACCACCTGTAATGAGATCTGATGCCCCCTTCTGGAGTGTCTGAAGACAGTGTACTTACATATAATAATAAAATAAATAAATCTTTAAAAAAAAATGTGCATGGCTGTCAGGGTGTGGTAGTACACCTCTTTAATCCCAGATGCAAAGGCAGGCAGGTGGGCTTCTGGGAGTTTGAGGCCAGCCTCGAAAAAAGAAAACAACAAAACACCAGAAGTCAGGAAAACTGAAGAAATGGCATAACATGTGAGAAGGCTTGTGCAATCATGAGACCTGAGTTCAGATCCCCCAAATATAAAAAGCTGGACATGTTAAGTATCTGAAACTCTCGAACTATGTAGGGTGTGGACAAGTGGATTGCTCGAGCTTGCTAACTGCCAGCACACCTTCAGATGCAGTAGATACTGGAGAGTAACAGAGCAGTGAATCCCATGTCCTCCTCTGGCCTTCTGAGCGCACTGGGCAAATGCACACACACCTGCATGGACCACACATATGCACCAAGGCACGAAAGGACTCTGAAATGCCCCAAAATTAAACTTAAGCAAGTATGAAGCTATAAGTAGAAAATTGTACTCTTAATGTCATTTAACAAGACATAAAAACTCTGGAACACTAAAAACATTATAGTATTACATAAAGACTGCATATAATATACATATAAAACAAAATTTGGATTTAAACTTGGGCCTATTCCTAAGACATCTCACTATATGTACATATAAATATCATTGAACCAGGCAGAGGAATCAGAAACATTTTTGGTCCCAAATATTTCAGAAAAGACATTCAACCTTTATAGGAAATCATGCATAAATATGCACATATATATACCCAGGTGTATACATAATATGTAACAATGGTAATGAACATGGAATTATTTTAATTTTTATACTTACATTTTAATCCCTTTGGCTCTTTTCTGGCTTTTTCTTCTTTGTCCAAATCATACCTTTTCTGGTACTTTTCTTTAGGTTCATTTTTTTTCTCGTTCTCCTATAGAATAATGAATACAAAACCAAAAGTAGAAGAGTTGATACTGTAATATTTGCAAACCACAATATTCTACACATGCCTGAGCACACAGCTGCTGATTAGTCCATGGTTCTCCCACTGCTCCCTCCATCAAGATTATCCTTCAGACATGCTAAGCCAGAAGAAACGAAACTCAAAACCCAATACTTGTTTCTCCATTTTCTTTTAAGACTTTATTATTTAAAATGTTTGAATATATATTTACATGATAGTGTAAACCTTTAATACTAGCACTAGGGTGGCAGGGACAGATCTACATAAATTCAAGGTCAGATCAGTCATGCAGTGAGACCTTATCTCAGGTAAAACAAAAAAACTTGCAATTCACTATATACAGGTATGAAAATGTCACTGTGAGAGCCATTCTTTTGTACAATAAAAACTAAACTGCTACAAAATTAAACTATAAAAACTATCTTGGGGGGCTGGAGAAATGGCTCAGCAGTTAACAGCACTGACTGCTCTTCTAAAGGTCCTGAGTCCAAATCCCAGCAATCTCATGGTGACTCACAACCATCCGTAACAAGATCTGATGCCCTCTTCTGGAGTGTCTGAAGACAGCTACAGTGTACTTACATATAATAAATAAATAAGCCTTTTTAAAAAAAAAAAAGCTATCTTGGGGCTGCAGTGATGGCTTAGATGTTAAGAGCACTTGGTGCTCTTATAAAGAACCTGGGTTCAGTTCCCAGCACTCAAATGAATATATATGCCTTTTTTCTGGACTCTTCAGGCACCAGGAACACAAACATGGTAAGCATACATCTTTTTTTTTTTTTGTATTTGGTTTTTTTATTAGATATTTTCTTTATTTACATTTCAAATGTTATCCCCTTTCCTGGTTTCCCATCCGAAAGCCCCCTTCCCAACCCTCCTCCCTTTGTTTTTGTTTTGTTTTTTTTTTAAGATTTATTTATTTATTTATTATATGGAAGTACACTGTAGCTGTCTTTAGACACACCAGAAGAGGGCATCAGATCTTGTTTCGGATGGTTGTGAGCCACCATGTGGTTGCTGGGATCTGAACTTAGGACCTTCAGAAGAGCAGTCAGTGCTCTTAATTGCTGAGCCATCTCTCCAGCCCCTCCCTTTGTTTTTTAAGACAGGGTTTCTCTAGTGTAGCCCTGGCTATCCTGGAACTCACTCTGTAGACTAGGCTAGCCTTGAACTCAGAGATACACCTACCTCTGCCTCCTGAGTGCTAGATTAAAGGTGGGTACCACCACTACTACTGCCAAGCCATACAAATACATCTTACCAAAAAAAAAAAAAAGGTGAAAGCCAAATGTAACCCCAACTCCCAATATCCCAATACCACCCAAGAGGAAGGAGCCAGAGGATCAGCTCAAGGCTAGCCTGGGCTATAGTATAAGACATTTTGTTAGAGAGGGGCAGGGAGGAAGTATGAAAGACACAAGATCAAGCTAGTTAACATTTTAACATGAAAGGGGAAAGGAGACATGAAGTTCCACCCCTAACTGAGGAACTATGAAGCTGATTTTTGGTTAGTTTCTAGGAGAAGGTTTCCTGTAAGGGTGTGTGTGGCTGGTAAATCTACCATGTACCTGAAGATGGCCCCACATTCAGTATATGGACAGTAGAAATTGGACATGATGAGGCTTAAAAAAAAGGCCACAAGGTGGGTGAAAGGAGAGGTAAAAGTGGATCTGGAAGAAGTTAGGGAGAGAGTAGAGGGGAATAAGATCAAGATGCATTGTATCAATTCTCCATATTTTTAAAATAGAGAACATACACACCCCAAATGTAATTTATTAAATTGATAAAGCTGATAGGCCTGACTGTAAAATGCTGCACAAATCTATAAAAATTCTGACTTTTGTTAACAAATTAACTCTCAGGGGTTTGTCTTGTTTGGTAAAAGAAAACAAGACACAAACTAAAAGGGAAACTTGAGATTCTGGTGCTTAATACCTGAGCACACGCAGCACCCTCAGTGCCACCATATTTAATAACTACCAGAATTACACTTTATTCTAGTTTGACTGTTTCCTTTGTTATTCCTTGTGAAAGTTCCTGACCATACAACACCCAGTAATCATCTGTACCAACCATTTCTGTACTCTACAAGTTCTCTACCAACCTTACCTCTTCTGCTAAGTCAGAGGACTTTAGGCCCTTCTCTTCCCCACTCAGTCTGGAATTTTTCAGGGTTTGGGCAAACACAGGTGATGGTAACTTATTTAACTCTAGGTTACTTCTGCCTTTGTCTTGATTTCTTTGCTTTTTGGGTATCGTTTTCCTTTCTAAAAAGGTATTCGTGTTTTCAAGCTTCTTGATCTCTTTTGGTTCCTCAAACTTTCTTGGTTTTTTCTTCTTCCTTCTAACTTGGGTACCAGCATCCTCTTCAGTACTTATAAGGTCACCCAGATGTTTCTCAAAAATACCCTCTTGCACTGTATCCTGTCCTGTCTTATCTCTTACAGGTCTCATATTCTGATTCTCTTCTTTGTTGTCAGAAAGAAAGTCTTCACTGTCATCCTCTAGAATGAAGGAATTGTTAGGTGATTCAGACTCCAGTGGAGAATCTATATATCTCTCTTTTTTTGTTTTTCGGTTGTCTTTGACATCTTCTTTTATTTTAATCTTTAAATCTCTTATTTCAGCCCTTCTAGCTTTCTTTAATTCCTTGGTTTCCTTTATTTCATCCTTTTTGGGCTTTTTCGAGTCCTTTAATTCTTCCTTGACTTCCCAAATTCTTTTCTTTGTCTTTACATCAAAACTTAAAATTTCAGAGGCACTCTCCAGCTCTGTCTTGAACTTATCTTTTAGTTTTCCCATTTTTGTCCTTTTTTTCCTCAGATCATCTGGACTTTTCTCTTCTTTGCACTTTATTTTTTTCTTTTTCTTCCTTGGTGAAGTATCTTCTTTTGTGTCACTTTCCTGGTCGCTATCACTGTCTGCCTCAAATATGTCATTGTTTAAAGATAGTCTCTATAAAAAACAAAAAAGGTTAAAACACTAACATAAGTTCAAGAATTTTGAGAGGCAGTACTAATAAAATTTAATGTAAACATTTTAGCAAAATTGACTTCTTTAAATTGCCTAGGTATAACATATTTATTACTTATATTTTTGACCTAGCAAAAAAGACTCAGAGATGAGGAATGTCAATTTAAAAAGGAGACATAGTTAAGTACCTTGTTGTAGGAATTCATTGTTTCACTGTTGATAGATTTACCTGTTAAACTATTCTAATGCATTGTTACTCCAGAGTATGTCACCGGACTAAGCCCTGGCTTGCATATTCAAACTTTTCTGTGAATGTTCTACTTGACATCCTTTCTTCTCGTAGAACAAGAGCATGGACACTAGACTTTGACTTTCAAGTGCAAAACACACTTGCAGAAATCTTCAGAGTTATCTAGAAAGTATTGCAACTTGCAAAGTAAATAAGTGGTAAATAACCGTGAGTATATTTCCCCATGGTTGAATTTAAATAAGCAATATAGAAGATTTAAAAGTAATTGTAGTTGATAAAATCATTTGCTTGTGCAAAGTTTGTTTGTTGTCTGTTAGTGGAAAAGAATCAGACTTGACATATGCTATAAGGAAACTACACAAGACTTACTAATCGCTGGGCAGTGGTGGCACACGCCTTTAATCCCAACACTTGGGAAGCAGAGGCAGGTGGATTTATGAGTTCAAGGCCAGCCTGGTAATTTCCATCGCTAAAAATAAAAATGTCAGTGTTTCCAGTGGTATCAGATGAAAACATCAAACTGAGTTAAAAAGTAATAGTCTCATGTATAAATGGGCTTAATAATATTTTTTTTAATTATTTATTTTTTTATGCATAAGTATGCATGCAGAGAGGTCAGAGGACCAACTGAGGAATTTTGTTCTTTTCATCAATAATGTGTGAGAATTAAACCCAGGTCATCACGTATAACAGCAAGCACCTTATCTGCTCAGCTGTCTTATCAGCCCTTCTAGAATGTTCTTAAACTTGTTCTACTTAAGTTATATGGAACAAACACACTAACAACATAGAAATCTTACCTATTTGGCTAATTTGTATTATATAATCTTAAATAGCTCCTGCTGAAATGTTTTCCTACTCTTAAAAAGAAGCTCAAGAATAAGATATTTAACCAGGTATGGTGGTGCATGCCTTTTGCATGCCCTTAATCCCAGCACTCAGAGGCAGAGACAAGGGTTCTCTGAGTTCTAGGTCAACTTGATCTACAAAGCAAGTTCCAGGACAGCCAGGGCTGCACAGAAATCCAGTCTCAGGGGAAAAAAAAAGATATTTGTATAAGCAACAACAAAAAACTTGAGCAAGCTAATTTTATTACTCACTTTCCAAAACTGTTTTATAGCAAATAAATTAACAGAGAGAATGGAAAAATGTTTTCCTACAGTTTCACCAAGACTGAAAAGGTAAGGGAATGTAGTGACACTGGTGAGTAATTCAAACGAAAAATCTTGTGAACCTTCATGAACCTTTACTTAATAATGTCAAGAGCACAACAGATGTCCACACACATCTGCCACAACTGGAAGTGGTTGGAACTTGAAGGTTTAGCTCTGTGGTAAAATGTCAGCTTAATACACAACACTGCCAAAACACCATAACAAAATGAAGAAGGGTGGGGGAGGGGTATGGAGGGGGGATTTAAAAACTAATTTTGCTAGGTGTGGTAGTTTGAGTATGCCTACCCCAAGGAGTGACACTATTGGAGGTACAGTCTTATTTGAGTGGGTGTGTCACTGTGGGCGTGGGCTGTAATACCCTCTTCCTAGCTGCCTGGAAGTTTTCTCATAGCAGCCTTCAGATGAAGATGTAGAACTCTCAACTGGGTCTGCACCATGCTCCCACCTTGATGATAATGGCCTGAACCTCTGAACCTGTAAGCCAGCCCCAATTAAATGTTGTCCTTTTTAAGACTTGGTCATGGTATCTGTTCATAGCAGTTAAACCCTGACTAATACACCTGTAATTCCGACACTCAGGAGGCAAAGGCAGGAGACTCATAAGTTCAAGGTTAGCTTGGTCTACACGGTTCCAGACTAACAAGAGACACAGAAAAAAACTCTGTCTCAAAATCAAAGCCAGGCATGGTATTGAAGACCTTTAATCCCAGCATTCAAGAGGCTGAGGCAGGGATCTCTGACTTCCAAGCTAGCCCGGTACAGTTCTAGCCTAGCCAGGGCTACCTTATGAGACTTTGTGTCAAGAAAGAATTATTTAACTAACAGAAAGGTTAAGTGAAGACATATTAATAACACAAATTAAATATGAATCTATGTGTTACAATCTAACAATACTGTGAACTAGAACAAAATAAATAGTATGACAATAATCTCCACATATAAAGAATAGTTGCCCGCATTATTAGAAAATATGAACTTGGGAGGCAGAGGCAGGAGGATTTCTGAGTTCGAGGCCAGCCTGGTCTACAAAGTGAGTTCCAGGACAGCCAGGGCTACACAGAGAAACCCTGTCTTGAAAAACCAGAAAAAAAAAAAAAAGAAAAAGAAAATATGAACTTATGATATCTGTGTACTCTTTCACTTTTATGTTATGCTATGTTCACTTTTTTTTTTATGTTATGTTCACTTTTATGCTAGGCAAGTGCAGTATCATTGAGTATACCCCTACTCTTTGTCCTTGAGATAGGGTCACATTATGTAGTCCTGGCAGACCTCCATTCTCAGTAATCCTTCTGCTTAATTGTCCTGAGTACTGGGATTACAAACATACCCAAACTTATTAGCCAACATTCATGTCTGCTGTAATTTGAATGCTGAGTGTCCTCCAAAGGTCCATGTGGTAAAGTATTGGTCTCTAGGGAGGCACTAACAAATAGGAGGAAGAGAGAGGGGAAGGAGGAATTTTTTTTTTCTAAGACAGGGTTTCTTTGTTACCTTAGCTGCCCTAGAACTAGCTCTGTAGACCAGGCTGGCCTCAAATTCAGAGAGATCTGCCTGTCTTTGCCTCCCACCTCCGCTTGGTGGTGGAATCTTAGGGAGGGGAAGCCTAATAAGAAATTCTTAGTTCATTTGTGATAATCTCAAAGAGGAATGGGGACACTGGTTTCTTTTGTGCTTTTTGGCCTGTGAAAACAAGGAGCTTACAGCACGCTGGTGCCTCCCATCAGAGGCACCCAGAGGTAGACTAACACCCTAGCTATAAGACAAAATTAAAACTTATCTTTAAATTACGTTAGGTATTTCATTACAGTATAAGCTGACTAACAATATACAAACTATACTTGTCTGTCAAATAGAAGCACAGGTTGGAAAAGAGTTGAACAAAATCACCAGAAGCAGTCTGTGAGGACAAACAGGCAGAATGGAACTCATAAAAGAAATACTTGACACTGTATTTTTCATAAATTGTTTACTATACATACTTTTTACAAATAAAACTATGAATATCAAACCCAAAAAGAATGAGATAAAACTCGATACCTGAATATCTTTCCTGACTGCTTTAGCTTTGTTCTCAGCAACTTTCTTCCTGAATTCAAGAAGAACTTCTTTACAGTCCTCCAGATGAATCTCGGGCTCCCAGGTATCATCATCAGATGTATATCCTTTCCATCGAACTTTATAAAGATTCTTACCCTATAGCATAAATTAAAAACAGACATATTACTGATTACAATTTCAAACCCTTTCAGCTGTGGAGAACAAGAGAACTTAAAAACTGCATCAAAATGAAAATTAACATCAAACTGGAAGTATGCCTTGTCTATAGAGCTAGTTCCAGGACAACCAGGGCTACACAGGAAAAAATTGTCAGGCAGCTGGGGCCCACACCTTTAATCCCAGTACTTGAAGGGGAGCAGGGCAGAGGCTGGTGGATCTCTAAGGATAACCAGAGCTACACAGAGAGAAACCTTGTCTTTAAAAACAAAACAAAACAAAACAAAAACCCTCCCCCATAAAAACCAAGACTGATGTCTTTTTCTGATTATAAAGCATTGTGTACTCTTAAAACAGCAATGAAAAACTGGCAAGGCTCTCAATGATTTTTAGTAAACAGAGATTATTCTACCATACAAGCAACACTGTTTAGATTTTTTTTTCTTTGCTTTTTTTTGAGACATCGTTTTTCTCTGTCTGGGATTAAAAGTGTGTATCAGCACCACCTAGCTTGTTTAGATTTTTTTTAAAAGATTTATTTATTTATTATATGTAAGTACACTGTCGCTGTCTTCAGACACCCCAGAAGAGGGTGTCAGATCTCATTATGGATGGTTGTGAGCCACCATGTGGTTGCTGGAATTTGAACTCAGGACCTTTGGAAGAGCAGTCAGTGCTCTTAACCGCTGAGCCATCTCTCCAGCTCACTGTTTAGACTTTTTAAAAAAAAGTAAAGCAGTGGTTCACTTGTACTTCTCTAACAATGTTATTCTCAAGCAGAGGTGAAATTTAAAGGGGGCTGGAGAGCAGCACAATGCTTAGCAGGGAAAGGGGATTCGGGCATAAACCAGACAACCTGAGGTAAGAGCCCCAGTACCAACTGAAAGACAGGACTGACAAAATGGCAGCTGGGGGCAGGAGACATACATAGGTTAACAGTTAAGAGCCCTTTTGGATGCCAGCACAAACAGGCAGCTCACTACTGGATGCATCTTCAGAGAAGATTACCTCTTCTAGTCTCCAAAGTCACAAATACATACAAATAAATAGTAAATCTTTAAAAATAAAATCAAGTGTGCTGCTGGGTATGGAGGTATACACCTACAGTCCTTTGAGAAAAGCAGAGAAAACAGTTGTGGAGTCTGAGATAAGCCTATGCCTCATGGTAAATTTCAGGCAATCCTGGGCTACACTGTGAGAATTTTCTCAAAAACAAAAAAAAAAAGCACATGTACTTACTGCTCTTGAAGAGGACCTGTACCTGGGTTTGATTCCCCAGTACCTATGTGGAGGCTCACACTGCCTGCATTTCCAGTCCTAGGGGACCTGACCTCTATAAGCCCAAGGTACACGTGGTACACATGCACACAAAATAAAAATCTAAAGGAAAAAAAATACACGTGCATAATGCATCTATAAAGTAGGCACATGGTTCAAATAATGCTTCATGAATGGTTCATAAAATGCTTTACAAAATGACATACATTCTCTAAGTATCTACTTTCAATAGCTTAGCTAATCTTTACAATGGCCTATGAAGTAGATATTATTACTAATTCTATAGTTCAATCTGAAAACTGTTGATAGAATAGTCAAAAATCAGAGGTAATCAGTAGCTCAGCTGAAATTCACAGGAGAGATCTGCCTGCCCTGTCGTCTTAGTATTAGTATTAAAGGAGTGTGCCACTCCACCAAGCTTGGCTTTTTTTATTTTTTTATTTTTTATTTTTTAAAAGATATGGAGGTCATGAATTTGAAAGACAGCAAGGAGGGGTATATAGGAGCATCTGGAGGGAGGAAAGTCAGATACTAGAGCAATCATTAAAGCTGCTTATCGCTCTTACAGAAGACCCTAGTTTGGATCCCAGAATCCACTTCTAACCACAAGTGCAGGCTTGTGTGAATATAGGTGTGCCACAGTTGCTGGTAGGCCTTAGAGGACAAACTCAGTTTTGAATTTGCCTTTCACCTTGAGACAGGGTCTCTGGTTGTTTAACACTGCACAACAGGATAATATATCAGCTAATTCTCCTGTCTCCATCTCCCAACAAGAACACCAGGTTTACAGACTGGCATCCAGCTTTACATGGACTCTGGGGATTTGAATTCTGGCCCTACCTCTCTAGCTCCATAATAATGATGGTGAATTCCATTCATTCATTTATTCATTCATTCATTTGTTATTTTTTGGCTTTTTAGAGACAGGGTTTCTCTGTGTAGCCCTGGCTGTCCTGGAACTCACTCTGTAGACCAGGCTGGCCTCAAACTCAGAAATCCAAGCGTGTGCCACCACTGCCCGGCAGGAATTTCAATTATTTAACTCTCCCTTGACATGAAATTTTTCCAGTGTCAGTAACTGCAGGAAGGTCTCAGGCTTTAAGCCAGCCTGGACTTCATAGACCCTACCTCAAAAAGCAGGGGGTGACTGAGTGGGGTATGCAGAGGGGAGCCTGGAGCCATTGTCTCTGTGGTTAAGAGCACTGGTTGCTCTTTTAGAGGATTTAGGATCCATTCCCAGCACCCATGTGGCAGCTCACAACTATCTGTAATTTCAGTTCCCGAAGAACAAATGCTCTCTTCTCTGGGCACGAATGTGGTGCACAGGCAGACATACAGGCTGAACAACCATACACATAAAATAACAATATAGGCTAGAAGTTTTTCTTTAAAAAGAAAAAAAAATTTCTACCATCAGGCCAGGCGGTGGTAGCGCTAGCCTTTAATTCCTGCATCCAGGAGACAGATGCAGGCTGATTTCTGAGTTTCAAGGCCAGCCTGGTCTACACAGAGAAACCTTGTCTCAAAAACAAAACAAAAGAGGAGTTCTCAGAGAAAAGAACCACTTTAAAGAAATCTCTACCATCAAGCCAACACAGCACAGGGTAAACAGCAGTCCATTTTAAAAAAAAGTTTGTCAATGGATTAAAAAGTAACAGATGAAAGTTGGCATATGGCAGATAATGACAGAAAATACAATAGAAACAAACCATAGTATAGGCATGAATATCTACAGCCCTTATCTTCTCCTTTCTCCAAATTCACATTTCATTTACTCATTTAATAATCCCAGAGCAGGGGGATAGAGCTCTTCGGTAAAACTCTTGCCTAGCATTCATGAAATCCAAGGTCCAGTCCTCAGTATTAGATAACAACAAAAAAATCTGCCCATGCTGTTACTGGACTAAGTATCAGTGATTCAAGCATTAATATAAACCACATCCTCTGATTAAAAGAGCCCACGATCTAGAGCAGAAAAGACAAATGTAGAGATAAAAGACAATGACTTAGAGGTCTCCACAGAGTGTTAGGAAAGAAATGAGAAAGCACCTTTTTCTGCAGGGCTCGGGTAAGGGGGGAGGGGGGAAGGTATTACAAACAAATGGATCCTGAGTCTTGGAGTTATAGACTAAGAATTTCTCCCGGGGACGACAATCGCAGCGAGGAGGATGTTAAGTGCCCGAGCATGATGTGCGAAGATTTTCCTTTCAAGCTTACTGTGAATCTCTGAGGTACAAATCATAAAACGCGCAGAAAAGGGACACTGGGTTGGGAAACCTTTACCGTAGCGAAAACTCGGTGCGACTGGGGTTTAATTGTGAAGACGAATGGGAATTCCTGAATTTAAGCCAAGGAGCATTTGCTACTTTCAGAAAACATTGGGACAACGGTGTGGAGAATGGACTATGACGACTCGTGTGGTTTCTTTCCTCCAGTCCTTCCTAACGGAACGCAGTGGCCCTAAACGTAAACCCGAACGCTGAAGGCCACAGACGTCTCCCCCAGCAGCTGCCTTGCATCCTACGATCCTCAACATTCCATGTCACTGCTTCGTCTCTTCTGCCAAAACAGAACTTCCCTTAGAACTTCCCTAAGCATCCATCCTCCACAGACTGCGGCCAGGGTCATCTCCAGGGTGTCGGTCTGCGCTGACGGGCCGGCACCGTCCTCCACCGTCCTCCCAGGCTGTTCGGCGTCCCACTCCGACTCTCCCCCCACCGTCCCCGCCCCGGCCCTCCGGTCGCGCAGCCCCCACATACTCCCTCGCACTTCATGTCCAGGATCTTCTCCACCTCGAAAACGTCCTCCCCATCCTCCTCGCTGTCCCCAACGGCCACAACGGTTCCTTTGGTGGCTGCGTCCTTCTCTTCGCCCGCTGCTCCAACTCCTTCGGCCTCGGGAGACTGGCCAAGGCTGTCTGGAACTGACATAGCTCGCGCGGCCACACTCATGCTTTCCTCAGCCGCCGCCATCACAGACGCCGTGCAAACCAACGCGAAAACCCGCCGGCGACGCACTGCGAGACGGCTCCGCGCGCCTGCCGCTCCGCCCTAATCCGCTTCAGCGGCGCGACTCAGATCGTGAGGGAAGCCAACCAATTGTGGGCGCCGAGCCCCAGATTGACACACAGAGCGGCCAATCAGGTGAAGGCGCGCTCCCCAGAGCCCTGGAGAGTTCACGGGAAGTGGATGGGCGGGTCGAAGAGCTCTCTGAGGAGGAGCGCTGCCTCGGGGAAGAACGGAAGGGGTACGAGAGGGGGGAGGTTAAGGGGGGGATAGGGATGGGGGCCGGTAGGGAGAGATTGTGCGAGGGGCGGACCTAGCACGTAACCTCCCAGACGCCTGAGGAGACCTGTTGTTTGGATAGTCCGAGGGAGACCTTGAGGATTCTGAGAGAAGGACCCCCAGTGTTAACGAGACCCGCCAGTGCGTTATGACTGCCCGGGAATCCTTTCACGGTTTTGGCTGGCTTATATGGCGTCAGGGGTCGAATCAATTACATATAGCCTACAGGGATATTTCATTTAAATGAATAGCATTTAAAGATAGAGAATGGGGACCCGGAGGTGGCTCAGCAGATTACGGCACTGGTCGCCAAATATGAGGACCTAAGATTAATTTCCAAGGACCCACATAGCGAGAGAATTCCCTCAATATGTATAAATATGTATTTTCTTCTGGCAGGAGAGTACGCGCATGCGCGCGCGTATACATACATACATACATACATACATACATACATACATACACACACGAGAGAGAAGAGAGAGAGAGAGAGAAAGAAGATGGCCTGTCCAATAACTCAAGCCTGTAATTCCAGCACTGAAGAGGCTGAGACTGGAGGATTTTGAGGAATTCAAGGTCACTCTACACACCAAGACACTGTATTAAGTAAATAATAATTTATCAGATTTACTTGTTGGACTTTGAAAGTAGTTCAGTGATAGAGCGTTTGCCTGGCAGGTGAAGGAAGGTTGGAGGCTTGATCCCAGTACCTGAGTAAAAGTTGGTTCTCTCCTTCGAAAGATAGAGCTCAGGTTGCCTGGCTTGGCCCCATTTGGGCTATATTTAATTAATTGGATCGTTCATACCTGATAAACCAACCCAAGACCATGTATGTGTTTGTTCCCAAGTTCCCTTGCTTCTTATTAAATTGAAAATATCAGAAGCAGGTGCAGGGTTGATGCAAGATTAACAAGTAACATTGATGCTACAAAGGATTCCCTAAGAAGCTTGCCTCCGGTATGACTGGAAAGTAAGTAGTATAATTGCCAGGCTTATTACAAAGTCTAGGAAAGACATTTTTGTGCCAACATTGAAGTTTTGGGTTGCTGAGAAAGTTTCTGTTAATGTTTGTGCACTAAGATTGACCTCCAATTAGACTCCATTTCCACAACAAAAGGAGACAACCCTAACTTACAAGCAGCCAGCCATTAAGCCTATCCCTTATTTAAAAAAACATGCCTCTAGGGGTAGCTCAATGGCTGAACCCAAGTCACAATTGTCATTAAGTCCTAGTCTGCCATTAAGTCTCCTGTGTCCTTGTCAGGAAAAGCACAATTCTGCCAGTAGGCAGGCAAGAATAACAACTATTTGAAAAGAACAACACTGGTATATATACTTAGAAATAATTCTGACAATATCCTTGCTGTGTAAATCTTATATCTGCCTGAATGACCAGACTTTCAGTCTCCTGTCTCAGTTAAAATTGTTTTAAGAGTAACCTGGATCTGGGACCTGAAAGAGATTTCAGAATAATAGCGTATTTGGAATGTATAAGCCAAAAATGAACGTTATTTAGTAAAAATCTGTTCGCGACTGGCTCCTCTTTGAGCATTATCCAGAACCAGATTCATGGTATTACTAAAGAGCTTTCTCCTTTATTAATTTAAGTGTGTGGAGTTAATTTTCACCAGAGAGGCATACTAACTTTAAAACAGGTCACATTCCTATAACCCCAGCCTTCTAAAGGCTGAGGCAGGAGAGTGAAAACTTCAAAGCCAGACTGGTTTAAAAAACACCTTTAGATAGATTAGATTAGATTAATACACAGATATCGGATATAGATGGAAGACAACATAGACATATCAACATATATCAGAGAATGATATAATGAAGTGATTTGTGCAGATTATGAATAACTGACAATTGTTCTATGTTCATACAATACTGCTAGGAAAAGTCACCTTAGAAAATATTTTTCTGGCGTTACTTCCAGCCTCCCTCTAGCCTCTTGTGTCCCGGAATGTATGTGCCTTATCTCAGCTAGTCTGCCAGAGACTCCCTGAGTGCAAACTTTGGTACTCCATGCAGACCCCATTTCCACTCCAATAAGATGAAAGAAATATTGTGAATCAGCAAAAATTCACCAAACTGCAGGCACAAGTGCCCATTGGTGGGAAAGGAACTGCTTGAAGAAAAAAAGATATTTCACAGAACAGCATGGCAGACGGATAAAAAAACTGCAGTTTTCTTTAAAGAAGTTAGGGGTAAACAATATCTCTGGTATTGAAGAGGTGAACATGTTTAGAAACCAAGGAACAGTGATCCATTTTAACAGCCCTAAAGTTCAGGCGTCTCTGGCAGCAAACACCTTCGCCATTACAGGTCACACAGCAGACAAAGCAGCTACAGAAATGCTTCCCAGAATCCTAAACCAGCTTGCTGCAGACAGTCCGACTAGTTTAAGGAGACTGGCTGAAGCTCTGCACAAGCAATCTGTGGACCGAAAAGCACCGCATGTCCTGGAGAGGATGACGATGATAAAGTATCAGATTTGGTGGAGAATTTTGATGAAGCTTCCAAGAACAAGGCAGAATGAATTGAAGCAACTTCTGGAGAAGGTGACGCTTGCAGAAGTTAAAGAAGCTGCTATTTTATATCATGACTGCCTCTTAAAATTCTTTTGTTTATGGATTTAATAAAATCTAGATCTCTAATATTTTTAAGTCCCAAGGCCTCTGGACACTGCAGCTCTTTTTCAGCTTTTTCTTATACCTAATTCATTCTTTGCAGAAAATTAAGCTGAAAAACCCTGAGAATGGAATTTGGAAAGATTAATAAAAAAAAAAAGAAAATTTTTTCTTGCTTTGAATTTCAAGTCAGTAACAAGCCTGTGGTAGGGAACTTTTTGTTTTCTGGCAGTGTATTATGATGTCTCTTGGATTCAAAGAGACTGGAACTTTTGCTGGACTTCAAGCCAGAGTTAATAATCTGATGACCTCTTCTGGCCTCTGAGGGTACCACATACATGTGTGGTACAGGGACAAACATGCAAAACATAATAACATGAAACTCATAAAAGGAAAGGTGAGCAGGGTCTGACAAATCCAGAATATGAACCGATTGAGCAGTTAACATTGTTTCTTTACATCACAGAACAGAAATGAAAGAGACTTGCAGATTTATAAAAACATGGCGTCATGCTTATTTGCTTGTTTGGAGACAGGGTCTTACTATGTAGCTCAGGTTGGCCTGGAACAACTTACTTCATAACCTGGGCTAGCTTCAAACTCATGACAATCTTCCTGCCTTTAGTTTCCAAATGCTAGGACGATAGCTATTCACCACTGTGCCTTGTCTTTGTTTGGGGTCTTCAAGTTGTAAATAAATATCTGTCTTAGATAACACTCTAATGAAATAAGTATGAACACTACAAATAAATTTCATTATTATTATTAGTAGTAATAGGAGTAGTAGTAAATATTATTATTGTGGGCACGTCCACGATATGTGTGAGGGCACAAGACGACTTTGTGTAGCCACTTAATTCCATCTTCATGAGGGTTCTGGAGACTGAACACAAGTCTCCAGGCTTTCAAGCTAAGTGCCTTTACTCATTGAGCTATCATACTGTCCTGTGCAATTCATCCATATCCGAATCTTCAGCCAGGGAAGAGCCCAGGCCTCATTTCTGCAGCATGCTCCTATTGTACCTACATGCTGATGGCTCTGCTCCTTGTGTTGGTGTCTCGGTCACCAGGATGAACCACAGCCTTGCAGGCACCCGAGAGGTCCAGCTCTGACTGACTGAACCTTGAACAGAAGTGTAGGAGGGTACTGATTGATTGTCAAGCAAAAGTTATTTTTAGAATGAAACAAGTTCCTCATACCAAAACCAAGATCTGATCTCCAAATTCCTTGAAGGAATTCCTCACCCTTGCAATCTCAGTCCTTACTGTGCACTGTTTGCAGTACTCAGTAACACATGACTTTCCATGTTTGCCAGGAACAACTTGTAACTGAAGTCATGCAAAGGCTGTAAAGCTCCCTCAGAAAAACAACTCTATAAATCACAGAAAACAATCACTGTTTCTACAATGATTTCTTCAAGGTCTAAGTACACAACTAATTCATTCTGTGTTTACCCCAGATACAATGACTACTAATTTTTCCCCTCTACACTCCTGAATGTCTCCCCTGTCCTAACAAATGACAGCTGGCCTAGCTTGGGGACCTGTGACTTCGGAAGTGCTTCCCACTTCCTTATTTGCTGCAAATAAAATTTCCTCTGCATATTTGTCCTTGGTGGTTTTTTTTTTTGTTGTTGTTGTTCCTTTTAGATTCACAACCAAAGGGAGCCGGAATCTGCCATGACAGGCTAGTCCGTAGAAATCACTGGAAAGGAGGCAAGGGTTGCAGTGGGAACAGAGATCCTGTACTGTGTAAAGGAGAGGTAAACAAGAGGAAGTCTTGGGCTTCAGGTGAATATTAATGAGAACAGGGAGAAGTCTGAATACCCACAAGACAGGATTTATGTTTTGAAGTGCTTTATACACAAGGGCTTTATACAAAGGGCTGGAGGAACAGCCTGAAGTGGGTGTTAACTTTTCCCTTGTATGACAAATACCTTAGGGAAACTATTAAAAGAAAAAAGATTGGGTCAGATGGTAGTGGCCCAAACTAAAATTCCCAGCACTTGGGAGGCAGAGGCAGGTTCACTATGAGTTTGAGGCCAGCCTGGTCTACAGATTGAGTTCTGGGATAGCCAAGGCTACAAGGAAAAACAGAAAAAGGGCTGGAGAAATGGCTCAGTGGTTCCGGAAGTCTTGAATTCAATTCCCAGCAACCACATGGTGGCTCACAACCATCTGTAACAGGATCCAATGCCCTCCTCTGGTGTGCAGGAAGACATTTTACTCATATACAAAAAAATAAATAAAATTTTCTAAAAAGATAAAAGGTTTTATTTTGATCCATTATTTAAGATATTTCCGATTACTTATAGTAATTTCTCTTTTGTTATTCTTTACCCTTTAGGCCCTTTCCTGTAGTGAGAATTCTAGAATTTTGATTTCTCTTAAAAAACACAGAAATATATGTTTTTATTTTAATCCCAGGTGTGGGATATGGGACTGACTATGGTTTGCTCTAGCGGAGGCATGGTTTTGCCAGTTGCAGCTAATTTCTGTGATTGGGTGACATTTGGAATCTTGGAAATTTTTCAGAGGTGACATAAATGCTAGAGCTTTGATAATACAGGGTATTGGAGATCGGTTGTTTAGGGAGTTGATTTCAGTTTGTTAGGAGTCATGCTCAAAGAGAAAACCAAAGGAAAGAAATCAGATGAGGGATCTCTCTCTTTCTCTCCTCTTTCTTTCCTATGTACTGATAGGGGGTGAAACCAGGGTGATAAAGGGTGTAAAAGAAGAACCCACAAAGTAGTAAAGACCAGCTACACTTTCCAACTGGAGAGATAGCGGAATTCTGTGTTTCAATCTACTTTAAATGATTCCTTTGTGGTGGTTCAGCCATCAACTTGATACAGATTTGCTCCATCTGCTTTTCTATTTTAAGTGATGGTTTTAATTTGATTTAAAAGAGATGGCTCAGTGGCTAAGAGTACTGACTGCTCTTCCAGAGGTCCCGAGTTCAATTCCCAGCAACCACATGGTGGCTCACAACCATCTGTAATGAGATCTGATGCCCTTTTCTGGTGTGTCTGAAGACAGCTACAGGGTACTCATATACATAAAATAAATAATTCTTTAAAAAATTTAAAAAAATGAAAGTTTGTTCATTATGATGTCAAATATATCCATACTTCAAAGTCAAAGCTGGGGAACACTGTGTCTTGGAAACCTTTCTTCTCTTCACCCTGGGTGGCAGGGAAGCTGAATATGGTTCAGTCCACAGTGAGACAAAGCATTATGGCAGAAAGCATGGGGCCTAGGAGAGCGGCTTTACCTCATGACAGGAAGTAGAAAGTAAAAGCAAGAATGAGAGATGAGACATTCCACAAAGGTAAACCTCCATCATCCCACTTCTTTCAACCAGACCCTACCTCCTGCGTTCCAGCATTTTCCAACAAGGGCATCATATGAGAAATTCATCAAGGGATTACTCCAAGTATTAGGTCAGAGCCCCCACAATGTAACCACCTCCTGAAGTCTCATCTGTTGACTACCAAGCTCCCAATGTGTGAGCCTATGAAGGACATTTCATAGCCAACCCAAATGTAACAATAAACAAAGTAACTCAACGTGCACCATAATTCCAAACATAAAATTCAAAACCTAGAAAATGTCTGGAAGGTGAAATAGCAGAAAACGTAGCTGACTGTTGGTTTGTTGATTGATTTTTAGGATGTGACAACAAAACAAGACCCAAGGAAGAATCACTTGTGACACCAAGTATGGATTGGTGTATCTGCAGAAAGAAGAGCCATATGAGGAGACATGCACACCAAGTCACCCTGCCTGGGGACCAGGGTCCTAGGAACAGGCCCAGCCTAGAACACAGCCACTAGCCAAAGACCAACTCCTTTCTATCCTGCTCAGTCTGCCAGCCTTCCACTGGACTCCTAGAGGGAAGACACAAAGAGCCACCCCCTCCTCACCAAGACACTCAGACAGCATCTAATATTAGTTCTTACAGCTTTTATTGTTGTTAAATGATTAATCAATTCTTTCCATTAATTTTATTTTAAAGGGGCTGATAGCTACCCTTGTTACGGATTACATATCATTAGTGGTACCTTTTACTATTTGACTATTTTCTACATAGAAATATGAGAAAGGCAGCAGAGCAGTGGCGCACACCTTCAATCCCAGCACTTGGGAGGCAGAGGCAGGCAGATCCCTTGAGTGTGAGGCCAGCCTGTTCTACGGAGTGAGTTCCAGGACAGCCAGGGCTATAGAGAAACCCTGTCTTGAAAAAACAACAACAACAAAAAAATATGAGAAAGATTTAAAATACAATTTCATTGGCTTCAGCCTTGACTGTAGTGTAGAATTCGGTGAAGAGGAGTGTTGACTTGGGGCTGAATTCCCAGTAGTTGCTTTGTGGCTGACTCCCAGTCTTTACCCAGCTCAAGCCGTTGGCAGATAGATGGATACTGTCCTTCTGTCCTTCTGGCCCATTCTCTTGCTTTCTTTATGTTCTCAAAAGCCCATGGAATATTCCTAGATTTAAAAAAAAGTTTCTGTTGGTTCAGAATATGTGAAAGGCAATGTGGTATCAAATCTATAACACTGTATTGAATATAAAATGATTCTGTCAAAAAATGAAGATTTTAATAAAAGCAAAATCTTGAGATCTCCATCTGCCATGGGGATTTTGAACTCAGTACATTTCTAGGTTTTTACCTGCTTCGCTTCCCAGCTCCCAGTATGCACAGCAGCCTTCCCCTTGCTCTCTTGGGAGAGCTGCAGCCTTTTCTAGTTTCTTTATACTTGTTTCCTATTGTTCCTTTTCTAGTGTCCTTGAGGCCCCCCTTTTGATGTCCACCTGCTGTCTGGGAGTTTTCAAATTGTTCCAGATACTTGAAGAACACCTGAGATTCAGCTGTAAAGACCTAAACCCTAGCCCTTACACCAAAGTTTTAAAGTGTAACTTAACGTACTACTGTGTGTGTGTGTGTGTGTGTGTGTAGCCTGTGTGAGAAAACTGTTAATTTATAGTAAACTATGGATTGGGCAGAGGACAGAATATTCTTCTCACAAAGTAGCTGTGCTGAATAGTTTCATGTCAACTCAACACAAGTCAAAGTCATCAGAGATGAAGAAATCTCAATTAATAAAATGCCTCGATAAGATCAGGGTGTAGGTCAGCCTGTAGAACAGTTTTTAATGAACGATTGATGGGGGAGGGCACAGACCATTGTGGGTGTGGCCATCCCTGGGGTCCATAAGTAAGCAATGAGGAGCAAGCCATTAAGCAGCATCTCTCTGCATCATGGCCTCTGCATCAGCCCCTGTCTCCAGGTTCCTGCTCTGCTTCAGTTCTGGCCTGACTTCTGATGATGAACTGTGAAAGTGTATACAAAATAAACTCTTTTCTCCCCAAGTAGCTTTAGTCATGGTGTTTTATTACAGCAATAGTGACCATGACTAAGACAGTGGTTGTCTAGAAAGAGTTGCATAAGCTATAATCAGTGAATGTAAACAGGAGATTGGTCTGGTGCTACTTATATTCAAATGCTAAATTCTATACCCCCAAATCTGGTTGCTCCAAGATGAGCAGATCCTCAAGTACACCAGATTTTGTTGTGTTAAGTCGTGCCCCCCCCCCCCCCCAGTTATCCTCGATTGGTTAATAAAGATGCCTACAGCCTATAACTGGCAGAAGAGAGGTAGGCGACTGAGGGTTCCCTGGGCTTGAGGCTGGAAGCACAATGAAGAGAGAGAGGAGGAGAAAAGTAGAAGCCCCCATAGAGTAGGCGAATCATGGGCCTGATGGAGTAGGGGAAGCCCCAGGGGGAACATGGCAAGTGATATCTTGGGGTTACTCACAGGAAAGTAGACAAAATAGCATAGAGAGTCGATATTTGCTCAACTCTAGTATTTTAAGGCTTATTATAAATATAAAAGTTTTATGTCACTAATTTTGGAACTAAATGATTTAAGGTGGTGTAGAAACCCCCAAATAATGTTAATTGCAACAAATGCACCCGAACCAAGGACATGATATGCCCTGGCATGTCCACATTATCTCGTGGGAAAGGCAAAGGTATGGGAGGAGTATTCTTGGCTCTTTTCACGTAACCAAAGATGATAAGGCAGAACACCAGTATATTCCCTGCCTAAGCTAACTGTGAACATTACTTCATATTTTGTTGATTTTAATAATAAAAATGAGAAGTGCTTTGTTTATACTACTCTTGTTTTGAAGGCAGGGTTCTTTTTGTAGCCCTGACTGTTCTGGAACTTGCTCTGTAGATCATGTTGACCTCAGATTTAAAGATCCACTTCCCTCTGCCTCCTGAGTGGTGGGATTAAAGATATGGGACACTATTGCTTGACTTGTGTCTTAGGGTTTCCATTGCTGTGAAGAGACACCCGGCAGACATGGTGCTAGAAGAGCCAAGAGGTCTACATTTTGATCTGAAGGGTGCTAGGAAGAGGCTCTCTCCAAGACCTGTGTAGGGTATCAGGCATTTGAGCTCATGAGTAATGTCAATAAGCTGTGGTGATTTAAATATGCTTGGCTCACAAGAAGTAGCAGTAGTAGGAGGTGTGCCCTTGTTGGAGGAGTTCATCACTGTGGGAGATGGCTTTGAGGTCCTATGCTCAAGCTCTACCTAGTACAGAAGAGAGCCTCCTCTTGGTTGCCTGTGGAAGACAGTCTCCTTCTGGATGGCTTTGGAACAAGATGGAGAACTCTCAGCATCTTCTCCAGCACCACCATGCCTGCCTGGATGCTGCCATGCTCCCTGCCATGATGATAATGGACTGAACTCTGAAACTGTAAGCCAGCCCCAATTAAATGTTGTCCCTTATAAGAGTTGTCTTAGTCATGGTGTCTCTTCACAGCAATAAAACTCTAAGACAGTCTGTATGCTGCCATGCTTCCTACCATGATAATAGACTAAACCTCTGAAACTGTAAGCTAGCCCAAACTGAACGCCGTCTTTTATAAGAGTTGCCATGGTGTCTTTTCACAGCAATAGAAACCCTAACTAAAAGAGGAGGACTCTCTTTATTATATGTCTTGCTGTCAGTAACTTGCTATGTAGACCAGGCTGGCCTCAAACTCAGAGATTCACCTGTGTCTGCATCCCGAGTACTGACTTAAAGATGTACACCATTATTTCAGGAAGAATGTTTTAATGTATTTTATTTAATACTTTGGTAGTTTTTTCCTGTTGTTTTGTTTTGGGACAGGGCCCTACTGTGTAGCCTAGCCTGGGCCCATAAATTAAGATTTTCATCTGTAACCTCTTCAGTGGTGGGATAACAGGAATATGCCACCCTGACTTGGTTGATACTTTGATTTATTTGTGTGTGTGTGTGTGTGTGTGTTTTGCTCAGGACTGCAGGACTGAGCCAGGTCCCAGAGCACACTAGGCAAGTGCTCTATCACTAAGGTACAGTCCCAGCTTTGCTTCATGACTTTAAATACTTAGACACGGGGTACATGGTTCCCATTCTTGTTGCAGACCACACAGTTGTTTGGAACAGGCCAACAATCATAATGCGGCTCTTCTAAATGCACCGATGAACAACATACTTTAGTGAGGAGAACCAGACCAGGAGCCCAAAAAGTTATGTTCCAGCATCAACATGCACATGCTTTCTGAGATTTGTTCCCATGCAGTCGAGGTAAAAACCCCATGTCAATCATCCTGCTACAAGAACCTTTGAGCAAGCTGTAACCTGTGAACAAATTCTCCCTTAAGATTATCATTTACAAACCAGGCATGATGGCACAGCCTGCAATCCCAGCATTTGGGAGGCAGGAAGACTGCTACAAAATTCAAGTTGGTCTCATTGACCTAGCAAGTTCCAAATCAGCCTGTGGGAGTTGGTCTCAAAAACAAATAAAATATAAGAGGGAAATATACCAAATTTTAAAAACATTTCTTATTAGGACAATAAAGCACCTAGAAATGAAGGCGTCATCCATCCTTCTCAGAGATTTGGCAGCCATTCCTTCCTGTTCCAACTCGGTATAAAGAAACTGCAGTACAAGCAAAGTGGCAATCAGGTCCAGGAGACGCTCTCTCCCTCTTGTACCTAAAAAACAAAGATCTCCTTTACTCCCTGTGGTGGACTGAAGGAGAAGTGCTCCCTTGGCTCATTTGTGTATTTTTGAACACTTGGTCCCACATGGTGTTGTTATTTGAGGGGTTTGGATGGTTCAGGACAAGGAGTCTTACTTGAGGAAGAAGTTCACTAGCAGTGCATTTGTGAGTTTATAGCCTCCTTCTTTTCAGTGATACAATGTGAACAGCCTCTGTCCTGCTCAAGCTAGCTGCTGCTATGCCATCCCTACCAATGTGGATTCTAACACTCTGGAGCCACAAGCCAAAATAAACTTTCTTCCTTAAGTTGTTTCTGGTATTTTAAGCACAACAACAAAAAAAGTAATTAACTAAAGCCCTCTGTGCCTTAAAGTTCTATCAAAGAATTGCACTGATACTAGGCTACGTGTGGTTGCCCATGTCTATAACCCCAGCACCTGGGAGGCTAAGGCGGAAAGACTGCAGAGAGTTCAGCAGGAGCAGCATAGTGCATTCTAGGCCAGCCTGGGCTACAGAGCCAGACCCTGTCTGAAAACAAAACCAAATACCTAACTGAATTATACCACAATTAAATCTATAAGGACCGCTGTCTTACTGTGGAGTCAGGGGACTTTATAATCAGGGATGGCCAAAGGCATGTCACATGGAAACTATACACTAATGTTGCTTTTTAGCTGTCTCTGCTTTGTTTATTATTTGCTTTTTTAAAGATTTATTTATTTATTTTGTGTACACAAATACACTGTAGCTATTTTCAGACACACCAGAAGAGGGCATTGGATCCCATTACAGACAGTTGTGAGCCACCATGTGGTTGCTGGGATTTGAACTCAGGACCTCTGGAAGAGCAGTCAGTGCTCTTAACCGCTGAGCCATCTCTATAACCCTTTTGGCTTGTTTTTAAAGATTTAATCCTTTTCATCTTATGTGTATACATGCTTTGCCTGCATGTATTTATGTGCACCAAATTTGTGAAGTGATTTCAGAGGCCAGAAGAGGTTACTGCATCCCCTGGGACTGGAGTTATAGACAGTTGTGAGATGTCATGGGAGCTGTTGGGAAAAACTCAGGTCCTCTGCAAGAGCAGCACATATTTTTAATTGCTGGACTATCTGCCCTTGTTTTGTTTTAATAGAATCTTACTCTGTAGCTAAGGCTGTTTCAAACTCATGGCAATCCACCTGCCTCAAACTTTCCAAGTGCTGGGACTCAGGCATGAACTATCATGCCTGGTTCATGTTTGAATAAAATTTCATTGGGTATTGTACTGAATTTCTCTCTCTCTCTCTCTTCCTTACTTTTTTTTTCTTTAAAACTTTTTTTGCTTGTTTTTTTGAGGCAGGGTTTTTCTGTACACACCAGGTTGTCATGGAAATCCTCTGTAGATCAGACTGTCCTAAACTCAGAGATTCTCCTGATTCTCCTGCCTCTGCCTTCCAAGTGCTAGCATTAAAGGCATGTGCCACCACCACCTGATCGAATTTTCCTTATTCCTATGTTGACGGGCCTCTAGATTAGTTTCTTATATCAGATATTATGAACTGTGTCACAATAAACATGGACAAAAGAGTACTTCTGTGATATGCTGACTTAGAATCTATCGGATATATGCCCAGGAGTGGTATATCTGGCTTATATAATAATTCTATTTTTAGGTTTTTTGAAGAACCATCATATTGATTTCCATAACGACTCACCAACAGTATATGAAGGCTTGGCCTGCCCTATCCTCGGGGGCATTTATTGGTTTTTTTTTTCTAGTTCTTTGTGCATGTGAATGCAGGTGCCCTCATAGGCCAGAAGAGGTAGTTAGATCCCTTAGAACTGGAGTTAAATCCAGGAGTGACGCACACACCTTTAATCCCAGCACTTTGGAGGATCTCTGTGAGTTTGAGGCTATCCTGGTCTATACAGTGAATTCTAGGGTAGCTAGGATTACATAGAGAGACCTTGTCTACACACACACACACACACACACACACACACACAAGATAAAATAAAAAACTGGAATTAGAGGTAGTTGTCAACCACTTTACATGGGTGCTGGGAACCAAACTGTTGTCCTCTGCAAGAGCAGTTTTTGTTCTTAACCCAGAACCATCTCTTTAGCCTCCATTGTTTCTTGATGGAGTGAGACAAAAATCTCAGTGTAGTTTTGATTTGTCTTTCCTTGATGCTAAAGCCAGGTGTTACAGATGGAAGAGCCATAATGTAGAAAGTGCAAAGGTCTCTAAGTCAGTCACTAAGTGAAACAGGATGTCCCTGTTGGCCAATAGGTACATATACTGTGGCTAAAATATGTGGCATATGTGCTGTGGCATGTGAAATTGAGCTTTTGGATATTGCTGTTACTGGCAGGATCTGGCAATGTAGCCCAGACTCGTTTCAAGCTCATGATCCACCTGGGTTTGGGGTAAGGCCTCAGCAGGATTACAGGTGTGTTCTACTGTTCTGAGGGCTGTTCTTCAATAGTTGGTGCCATGTAAACTAATAAAACTGCCACGATGATACTTTCACCATTGGTAAAGCTATGGCACACACTTTCGATCCCAGCACTGTGAGTTCAAAACCAGCTTGCTCTATATAGAGAGTTCCATGCTAGCCAGGGCTACATGGTGAGGCCCTGACTCAAAAAAAAAAAAAAAAAAAAAAAAAAAACTAATTTTAGTCACATGTAACTTCCAAAAGTTACATGTGAACTACTTCCAAAAGTAGTGCATTCCAAATGAATGTACTAGTTTACAAAATAACTTATTACAATGAGGAGTTTGCCTATAAATGAATGACTGAAAAATGCTGGAAAATGAAGGAACATAGTGACTTAGTTTACTGAAAAACAGTGGTTTACCTAGAGATCGAATGCCCTTTTCTTCAAGAGAATTGAGTAGAGCATTTACATCAAGTTTTAGTATAAGTCCTAGTTCTGGTGTCAGTTTCCAAAAACCATCCTGTAAAATTAAGAAAAAAAAAAGTTATATTGTTAGTCATAGGTCCTAGGTTATACTGTACTTCTCTAGCATGATTTCTTTTTCAGTATTTAAAATATACATTAGACAAAGGATATTTGATCACACTGTGAACCCTGAGATTGTGTCGCTAACTGGAAAAACATGTTTCTAGTTGTGGTGTGGATCAGCTTTAGAACATATCTTTAATCCCTCTGGCTGGAATACAGACACACCCTTAGTACACACCTTTAATCCCAAACAATGAAGGTGAGTTTATAGAAGGAAGCAGCCATGTTTAAAAGTGATGTCTATTTGAGGGGCAGACAAAGTGACAAATCAGAGAAAATTTGACAGGCTAGGATATGCCAAACTCTCATGAGAATAAAGAAGGAGAACTGACTTAAGAGAAAGATGAGCAGAGGGAGAGATGAGGCGGTTTTCCTGGAACAGTTATAGACAGGTTGCAGAGGAAGAACAAGCTAGACACAAGCTAGAATGAACCAGATAATGATAAGGAGCCAGAAAATTAGAACTTTTGCCAAAGATAGTATGAAGCTAAACAAAGCAAAACAATCAAGAGGCTGAGAAAGAAGCCAGACTGAATCAGTCGCCTTGGAGAGGAGTTTGGAGTCAGAACAGCTGAGTTGAATCAGCCAGCCAGAGAGCAGAAAGAACTAGAAAGGGGTGAGCTTATTCAGTAGTGTCTTAGGGTTTCCATTGCTATGAAGAGACACCATGACCAAGGCAACTCTTAATAAAGGACAACATTTAATTGGGGTTGGCTTACAAGTTCAGAGGTTAAGTTCATTATCATCAAGGCGGGAGCATGGCAGGAAAAACAGAGTTCTACATCTTGTTTTGAAGGCAAGCAGGAGAAGACTGGCTTCCAGGCAGCTAGGACAAGAGTCTTAAAACCCACACTCACAGTGACACATCTACTCCAACAAGGCCACACCTCCAAATAGTGCCACTCCCTGGGCCAAACATACTCAAACCACTACTAGTAGCAAATCTCAGAGGTTGAAAACATTCTAGGCCTAGATTGTACAGAGGCCAGAAGCTTCCAGGAGTAGGCCTAGGTTAGCAGATGGAGATAGTAAACTTCTGAGAGAGAGAGAGAGAGAGAGAGAGAGAGAGAGAGAGAGAGAGAGAGAGAGAGAGAGAATGTAAACCTGTATACAGTGAGGGGGGAATATGTGTGTGTACATGCATACAGTGTATGGGTCAGAGACAAGCTTTTGGAAGCTTTATACTGTGAGTTCCAGGGACTGAACTCAGGTTATCAAGCTCATGTGGTAAGCACTTTTACCCATGGAGCCAGCTCACTGATTCCTAAAACTGATCTATTGAAGATGCTCCTAGGAGTCGGAGAGATGGCTCAGTGGTTAAGAGCACTGACTGCTTTTCCCAAGGTCCTGAGTTCAAATCCCAGCAACCACATGGTGGCTCACAACCATCCGTAATGAGATCTGACTCCCTCTTCTGGTGTGTCTGAAGACAGCTACAGTGTACTTACATACAATAAATAAATAAATCTTTTAAAAAAAGAAGATGCTCCTAAAGCTACTTTCCTAAAATGTGACTTTATCTCAACAAAAAAGAACAAGTCCCAGGTGGTGGAGTGATGGCTGAGAATACTTCTGCTCTTCCAGAGGCCTCGAGCTCATGTTGGGTTGCTCACAGTACCTGCAACCCTATCTCGAGGGGATCAAATACACTCTTCTGGACTCCATTGGCACTCTCCCCTCCCCCCCATAAACACACATCATACCCAGAAATACAAATAAATCCTTTCCCCTGAAATCCCAACTACTCCCCACTTCTTTGTTTATATTTTTGCTTGTTTTTTGAAATAAGCTCTCTCAACATAGCCCTGGCTATCCTGGAACTCACTATGTAGACTAGGCTAGCTTGGAACTCATAGAGGCATTCCTGCCTCTGCCTCCCTGAGTGCTGGGATTAAAGGTAAGTACTACTAGGCTATAGATTAAAATTTTAAAATAAAAAATAAGTAATGTGGCAAGCAGCTGAGGAGGACGCTCACCACAGGCCTCTGGCTTCCATGTGCACGTGGACACACATATATTCACACCTACATGAACACTTGTACACACAAACTCGGGTACATATACACACAACACACACAAATTAAAAAAAAATAGAAAATGAGAGAAGATTAGGAATATAGCTCTGGGGCTGAATGTTTGCCTGCAGATGTGATACCCAATATTCAAATTGCATGTGTGAGCCTGACTCACAATGCCAGTGCAGAAGCGTACAGGGTGTTACCTAGCTTAACAGATGGAGTACTGTGCTCCTCCACACTACTGCAAACTACCACAGGCCAACTCAAGTAGCCCTGGACTCCCTTTGTAAACTTAACATGCTTTGTGAACTTTGTAAACCTGCAAGGCAGGAAAAGTGGCCAGGCCTCCTCCTGAGGAGCTCCAGCAGTGCTAGGCTCTGCCCCGAGAGACTTCCCTAACAATCTCTGGTATTCCCAGTGCAGGCCCCACCCTACCAAAAAAAAAAGTCCCACCAGACCCTGAGCTTGCCACAGGAACCCACCAATTCCTGATCATGAAAATCCACCGGTCTCTGGAAAGGAAAAGCTACCAATGCCTGCATTCCCCCAAGCTCAGGACTTAAAATCCCACCAACCCTCACCCTGGAAAGCTTGCCCCCTCCCTGGCTTCCCTGTCAGTCCTCTTGCTGTTTCTCACCTCGGCAGAGGCAGCCACACTCCTGGGATTTTCCCTCCCAATACCTCTTATGCAAAATTTGTTGTGCAGTGTAACTTTGTGGTATCCCTTGCTGTCAATGTCAGATACCTTTCCCTTAGAGCTGCAACACTCACACTCACTGCTATCCACATCTCTAGACCTATAGGAGAATATTTAGAATACTCACCACACCTGTGCTTACTGGGCAAGCAGAAATTTCTATCAACTTCAATTCCCAGTACTAGAACTTAGAAAGTAAGTCCATGACCTCTTCAGAATGCTAATTTTCAACTGAGAAATGTTAATAGTCACCAACAATGGTAACAAATGCCACCCAGCCCCGTGCAGAGGAGAGTTTTGTTCAGGTGACCATTCACTGAGAGCTAGTCTCCCACACTGACACGTGCCCTAAACCACTAGACTGGCAGCAAACTGTTCTCCGACCAACCACTCTGAGAAGCACTGGTGTAAACTGTGAAGCGAGCTGACCACGGACTTAAGCAAAATAAGACAAATACCTCGGTCTGCAGAGCAAAGAGTGAAGCCCACGACACAGGACTCTT
The DNA here is from genome assembly GCA_036184795.1 of Tokudaia tokunoshimensis. NCBI lineage: Eukaryota > Metazoa > Chordata > Mammalia > Rodentia > Muridae > Tokudaia > Tokudaia tokunoshimensis. The sequence goes on from BTHU01000011.1 coordinate 69,084,552, forward strand.
CCGGTCTTCATCACCGATGACACATTCCACCTCTGAGGAAGTCTCAATACTTGCTAAAAACTTGCATGCCTCGAATTCCTCCTCTGAGGAAGTCTCAGTACTTGCTAAAACCTCGCATGCCGAGTATGCTCTCACTTCATTTGTTTCCGTTTCCAGAGAACTTCCACTCAGCGAGGCAGGCCAGGCTTCTTCTAGAACAAGATCTGATGGCACAGCTCTGGAAGAACAGTCCAATAGGAGAGCCGACTCAAGTGACTCCATCCTGATCTCTGACACTCTAGGGCTCTGATGGACTGGGGCACTTTGCAAATGAAGAAAAGAAGAGCCCTGAGGGACCCCAGAGCTAAGTACACTGGTGACAGGAGTAGGGGCAGAAGGTGGCTTAGGAGGACTGCAAAAAGGTGGCCCAGGAAGAGCATCCAGCTCAGGGGCTTTGAGAGAGAAGCTGATTTTGCTGGGGTCTTGGGAAAATTTTCCTGGATCAAAACCCTTTGAACTAGCGAAGCTACCTGAGAAGGTGGTATCATCCCTAAAGCCCATTGGCCTAAAGGTCATCCCCCTAGAGCCCAGGAGAGACAGCTCTGAGTCATAGCTGTCTGGACTTCTGGCAAGCTTACAGCTAAGGCTGAACTTAGGTGGGCCCAACTTAGGTGGGATGACTCCTATAGGAGAAAGAGAAAATTGGGCACTAGCAGGGGGAGGGGGAGGAAGATGGGTGCTGCCAGGGAGAGGGGGAGGGGGAGGATAGTGGGTGCCACCGGGGAGAGGGGGAGGGGGAGGATAGTGGGTGCCACCGGGGAGAGGGGGAGGGGGAGGAGGCTGGGTGCCACCAGGGGGAGGGGAAGGAAGAGGAGGAGGAGGAGGAGGAGGGATGCCGCAGAGAGGAGACAAGAAGGCAGAACTAGAGGGGCGGGCAGAAAGGAAAGAAAACTCAGCTTCGACTACAGGAGCAGAAGAAACCAGGGAATCAGGCACATTTTGAAGCTCATTTGCCATGAACATTCTTTTCATTCTTCTTTTTCTCTTTGGCTTCTCCTGGTTCACACCCAGCGGCTGCCCCACATCTTTCGGTTGTGGGTGAACATTGAGAGGCAGGTGGAAGTTAAGAGACTGTGCTGTTGCAGGTGACTGGGCCACTGCGACCATTTCTTCAAAATCTTCAGAAACATCTAGATTATATTTTATAGTCTTTATTTTACATTTTTCAGCAGAGGATAGTAGTGACTGTTCCTTATTCCCTTCAGAGGAGATGGAGAAGGGCTGCCCAGAAGAGAAAGTTGTGCATGTGAAGAGAAAATGGAACAAAATAAATTAGTGAGCAGGGAAGCAGGCCCAGGGAGGGGGACTGTTAGCTAGGGATGGTGTGGTGGCTCATATCCCTAATTTCACACTGGGGAGGGTCAGACAGGATGACCCTAAATTCAAGGCCAGACTGAGCAACTTAGTGACGCACTGTTTCAAAATAAAAATTTAAGACAGGCAGTGGTGGTGTACACCTTTAATCCTGAACTCAAGGGCAGAGGCAGGCAAATCTCTGTGAGTTAGAGGTCAGCCTGATGTACAGAGCAAAATCCAGGACAGCCAGAGCCACACAGAGAAACCATCTCAAAACAGCAACAGTTCAAGAGCTGGGGCTAACGCTCAGTGGTGGGACATTTCCCTTGTGTGAGCCTGGCTCTGGCTCACTCATGGACACACTGGAAGAACAAGAAAAAATAAACAAAAGCAGTGTGTGGGATGCTGGGTTGGTGCAGCACACAGGTACTTTTGACCAAGCCCCCCAAATTCAACCTCAGAGATATGTGTATACCTTCTCTCTCTCTCTCTCTCTCTCTCTCTCTCTCTCTCTCTCTCTCTCTCTCTCTCTCTCTCTCTCTCAGCTTCAGCAGTCAGTCCTTCCTTCCACCAAAAGGCCATGAGATTGCATCCCTAGTGCTAGAGTTTGAACATGAAATGTCTCCCACGATTGCGTGTTTGAACTCTTGGTTCCCAGATGTGGCATTGTTGAGAAGATCATGGAACTTTTAGGAAGTGGAGCCTTAATGGCTGAGGTTTGTCATTAGGGGCGGGCCTTGAGGTTTTATAGCCATTTGCTGTGGTCTCTCAGCTTCCAGACTGCTAATGCAACAATGTTAAGCCATCCTGGGGCCCCATGCCTTCCCTACCAGCAGTCTGTATCCCCTCTGGGGCTGTGAACCAAAATAAATCCTCTCTCCCTGAAGCTACATTTGTCAAGGCATTTTATCACCACAACAGAATGGGACAGGGACTCACTGTGTAGCTCAGATTGCCTGGAACTCACTATGTAGGCCAAGGTGACCTGAAACTCATAGTGATCTGCCTGCCTCTGCCTCCCAAGTGCTACGATTAAAGTGTTATAGCACCACACATAGTATCTATCTGTCTATCTGTCTGTCTATCTATCTACCTATCAATTTTACTTTTTATTTTGAAACAGTCTCACTAAGTTGCCCAGACTGGCCTTGAACTTGCCCTGTAGCCTACGCTGGCCACAAACTTGCTTTGATACTCATGCCTTGGCTTTTTTCAGTAGCCAAGATTATAGGCCTAGGCCATCCCGCCTCTTGAGAAACCAGAATATTAAGAAAGATGAATGATGATGGACTAGGCCTCTTGCATATTAAAGCTGTTGGTAACATTATAATAACTAGAGTGGGAGCCGCTGGTAAAGCATAGAACCCTGAAGCAGAGGATAAACTCAGAATGAACCTGGCATTTTGAGTTAAGTGTTGGGGAGACTGGGTGACTCTTTGGAAGAACAAGGTTGGCTTTCCACATTTATCTTACACCAGGATAAATTTCAGTGAGACGGAGATTTAAGCATAAACACAGAACGAACAGGTCTAGGAAGGAAGCTCAGTGGTTAAGGGCTATTCTAGCACGTGCAAGCTCTGGCTTCTCTCGCAGCAAAACCAAAATAAAATAGAATTCCTAAGAGAAATGAGGGGGAAATTTAAAGTATAACCTATGAGTGCTAAAGGTATTTCTAGGCACAGCAAAGCATAAATAAATAAATAAATAAAAGCAAGTCAGGAACTGGGAGGGAGAGTTGGGGTGGATATGATCAAGATTCATTGTATAAATGTATGAACCCATTGAAGGATAAATAGAATGCATCCTAAGACACACATACAAAGCAAGAAATTAAAAATCAAAAATGTGACAGAGGGGCTGAAGAGATGGTAATGAAATAAAGGCTTTTCTTTCAAAAGACCCAAATTCAGTTCCCAGAACCCATGTGTTCTGGCAGTTCACAGCCATCTGTAATTCCAGTCCCAGGGGATCCAACACCCTCTTCTGGCCTCCATGGTGCCTGTATACATATGTGTGCATGACTGTATACATATATACACACATGAGCATATGCACAGAAATAAAAATAGAATAAATTTTAAAATTTAACAGGTATCAGCTGCTGGAAGGTTGAGGCCCAAGTATCACAAACAAAAAACTCTGCATGACCAAAAGATAATAAATAACTAAAATTACAAAACAAATGGCAGCCAAGGACTGTGCCTGGCATGTTGGTACTCAGGGGGCTCAGGCAGGAAGATCAGGAGTTTGAGGCCAGCCTAGGCTACATAGTGAAAGTCTGTCTTCAAAAACCATAGAATGGGGGTAGGGTTGGGGTTGGGGGTTGGGAGGGAGGCAGCGAGATGGCTTAGTGGGTAAAGGCACTCACTGATAAACCTGACCTCTCTCCTCAGGACCCATGTGGTGGGAAGAGAGATAGACTTCCCCAAGTTGTTCTCTGACCTTCACACACAGGCCCTGGCACATGCACACAGACACACAGACAGACAGACAGACAGACAGACACACACACACACACACACACACACACACACACACACACACACACAGAGAGAGAGAGAGAGAGAGAGAAAGGGAGAGAAATGTAAAAATGAATCATGATAAATGGAAAACTGGGAAAATAAGTTTTCTTTTTTGTTCTCCTCTGAAAATTCACCATGCACAGTTCTGTTTAATGTTATACCTGTGCCAATCTATTGCCATCAGTGACTTCATCTTGCTTTAGTCTCGAAGACTCAATCTCTGTCTATGGTACAAAAGTAAAAGTATGCAAATTGATATGTTTACAACAAAGCAAGTGTCCTTTAACACCCCTTCTCCCCCCTTGTGCCACCCAGCTGTCCTCCTGGAACAGGGCAACCCTTGCTTTGCATACGTAAGGTACTGGTTCAGTCCCCAGCACCACAAGAAAGGAAGTTTCATAAACAAACAAAGCAAAAACAAGAAAGTAAGCCAATAAGCAAATACATTTGTGTCCTGTTCTTCTTATAGAAATAGTGGAAACCATGGAAACTGTTCTCACAACGTTCTTGCTTCTTGGGCACACTCCGCCTTCGGGAGACTTTCCTGTGCGTGAGGATGTCTCACACTTAACTGCTGTACAGATGTGACAAGGTGCTCTAAACAAAGGCTGCACTGGCTGGGCTCATCCCGAGGCTTCTGGCTTGACAGACAAGAGTCCATTTCAGAAATCCTTGCTAGCAATGGGAGCTAACATAGCATCTACCACAGCCAGATGTGCTGGGAAGTGCAATGGGACCAGGCCCTCTGCTCTTCACAACCTTAGGATTACCTGAGTATATTTTTCCCCAAATGCTTCATAGTTGGGATTTTTTCCTAACTTTTAGAATACTGGAATATATACCATGAGATATCTTGGGTTTTGTTGGCAAATCTGAGCATGGAATTCATTTCTGTTCTTTATGCATGTTTCCCAAGGGTAATACTACAGTATTTTTAGTGTTCCTTTATTGTGACAGCACCTGTCATATAGAATTTCCCATTTGTGAAGTTACTTTACACTTCAACACTTTACAGATTTGGGGGCATTTTCCTTTTTTATGTATTTTATTTTTTTTAAAGACAGTATCTTTCTACATAGTCCTGGCTGTCCTAGAACTTACTTTGTAGACTAGACTGGTCTTGAACTCACAGAGATTCACCTGCCTCTGCCTCCTGAGTGCTGGGATTAAAGGTGTGCACCATTATTGCCCTGCTTGGGAGCATTTTCAAATTCTAGGTTGGGGAAACTCAATTTTATACTGTGCCCATTTCAGGGCACAGAGAAGACACACAGATGTTCTAGTCCATGGGGTTCAACAGGGGCAGAGATTCACACCCAAGAAGTTTGCTCATAGCACCTGTGGTCTTGTTTGTTTGTTGGTTTGTTTGCTTGAGACAGGGTTTCTCAGTGTAGCACTAGCTGTCCTAGAACTCACTTTGTAGACCAAGCTGGCTTTGAACTCACAGGATCCACTTGCTTCTGCCTCCCAAGTCCTGGGACTAAAGGGGTATGCCACCATTGCCTGGCTGGGTCTTGTTCTTAATTCACAGAAATTTTTTATAGATTAGGAAAAATTTAAGAAGCCAGGCATGGTGCGTACTCATAATCTAAACACTCTGGAGGTTGAAGGAAGCAGATTGATGTAAATTTGAGGCCAGCAAGGTGCTGTCTTTAAAAACGTAATTTTACAAGATAATATGCTTTGGCACAGTCATATCCACTGGAAACGGCGAGAGTCATGAAGCCAGCACCCCTGCTTGACACAGTTCCAGCAAAGCTGAGCGGATTGCTACAGTCGCTGTCCTTCTGTCTCTAACTTGTGGGTTTTGGTCTATGTGTGTTGCATTATTGGGAACTTCCTGCATTATGATTCATTTTATATCTTTTCCTGAGAAGAATCATGTCTGAACCTTTTTAGAAAAATCTTAAAATTAATTTTATCTGGCCGCTATTTGGCCAGAGGTCTCCTTATGCCCTGGAGATCATTAAGCACAGATAAGCACCTTGCTAGGTGAGGGCATTACTCCAGGAATCTTCTCTGGCTATCTGCCCCTGAGCAAACTCAAACAGCATAATTGGTGCAGGGTAAACAGAGACAATTGACAAAATCGACTGGCCAGGAGTATGGGTTACAGATTCAAGGTCTCTTTTTATTATAGGTTTAGAGTTCTCTATAAATGTAGTTTAAAGATAAGGACTCATATATGTTATACTCCTGAAGGAATAAAACTCAATAAAACTCAGTAAATAAGATTGACTATTTAAACTTTTTCTATTTTACAACATAGATGTGAAACATCTAGTAGAAGCTAAGTATTATTACTTGTGACTCATGAAAAGACTGGTTCAGATATGTTTTGTTTGTCTGGAGTGCTTTAAATAGCAAACACTGCTAGCCTAAAAGCACACTGTCATACAAAAAAAGTATTTGCTTTGGAGGTGACATTCTTTAGATTCTTTAAATAGGAGTTATAGGGTTTATGATAACAATGGTGATAATCTGTGTGTCTGTATTTTCTAATTGTGACTGAACTTGTAACCCTGCCTGCCTCTGTCTCCCAAGTGCTGGGATTACAGACATGCACTGCCACATCCGATCCTCAGTTATATTTTGTAATGACTGGAGTCTAGGAATGGTGGTACCCTCCTGTAATCTCAACATTTCAGAGGTAGAGGCAAGGGGACCAGAAGCTCAAGGTTGGTTTTGGCTATATAGCAAGTTTGAAGGCAGCACAGAATACTGGGAGTTTGTCTCAAAAAAATTCTTTTCTTCCTAATGATTGAGCTTCTTGTACTTGTGGACAGTTTGTCAGTCTTTCTCTTTTGACCTTTACAGCTGAATTCCTATATGGCTGCTGTCTCGGTCTTACACCAGAATCTTCATAAGTGTGTGAATATTTTACATTCTCAAGGAGACTCTTTCTTCATATACGGACAAGAGAGGTGTTATTTAGGCCAAGGGTGGCCCTCAGTGCTTTTTTTAGAGGCTTATTTTATTTGTATCTTAAGTGTACGGCTGTTTTACTGGCATGGATGTACCACATGCTTGTAGGGACTTCAGAGGCCCAAAAGAGGACATCAGCTCCCTTGGAACTGGAATTACAGATGGTTGTGAGCTGCAATGTGGATGCTGGAAATCAAAGCCTGGTTCTCTGAAGAGCAGCCAGTGCCCTTAACCACTGAGCATCTCTCCAGCTCTCACCCCTTTAAAAGAAGTTTTCCCTTTATTTTATGTGTATCTGTGTTTTGCCTGCATACATGTATGAGGGCCACATGTGTATAGTGCCTGCAGAGGTCAGAAGAGAATTTTGTATCCCTTGGGACTGGAGTTAAGGTTGTGACCTGCCATGTGGTGCTGGGAAATAAACTCGGGTCTTCTGCAGAGCAATAAGTGCTCTGACTCACTGAGCCATCCCTGCAGCCCGCAACTCTGTAATGTGTAATGATAACAAGTAGCTGTTACTGTTTTATGTATTTACTAGGCAGTAATTGTTTAAAATTTTTTTAGATTTATTTCTTTATATGTATGAATGTTTGGCCTGCATGCATATATGTGCACCACATGTGTGCATGGGGCTCTTGGAGTCAGATCCCCTAGAAATGGAGTTATAGACAGTTGTGAGTCATTACGTGGGTGATAGGAATCAAACCTGGGTCCTCGGCAAGAACAGTACCAAATGTTCTTTCCTGCTGAAACATCCCCTGGCCCTATAATTCTTTTGTATTATATTTGTTTATTTTGTGTGTGTAGAATCCAGAGGAACAATTGAAGAAGTTGATTTTCTCCTTCCACTGTGTGGGTTCTGGGGATTTAACACATGCCATCAGGTTTGGTGGCAAGTGCCTTGACCTGCTGAGGTATATGGGCAACCTTGTGTCATTCTAATCATACTTAACTGTTCTGGAGCAGGAGCCCAGAACTTCATGCAGAGTGGGCTTTACCACTCAGCTACACCGACAGGCTTCATTTTTATTCCTTTGAGGCAGAAACTAATGTTTCCCAAGCTGGCCTAGAACTTGTCATGCAGCTAAGGACAACTCTGAATTATGTGTGTGTCACATTGAGCTCCTAGACTCTTTTATAAACCATCTTTTGAGAGTATATTCTTACCCCTGACACTATTACTGATGCTCAGTTTGCAGACAGGAGCCTAGCATAACTGTCTCCTGAGAGGCTTCATCTAGCAGTGGCTGGAGGCAGATGCAGAGACCCACAGCCAAACATTAGGTGTAGTTTGGGGAGTCTTATGGAAGGGGGCGATAGAAGTGAACAATCCGGAGAGGTCAAGAATACCCAAGAAGACCTACAGAGTCAACCAATTAACCTGGGGCCATGGGGGCTCACACAGCCTGGGCCACTGACCAGGGAGCATACAGGTGCCGGACCTAGGCCATCTACATATTTGTAGTAAATGTGCAGCTTGGTCTTCATGTGGGTTTCCTAACAACTGGGGTGGCTCTGGGGTGGGGCGGGGCCATCTCTGGCTCTGTGGCTATGAAATCTCTACTGACATACTTCTCAGAATACATCTCCATTGCTAAGCAATGAATGGCTGAATTTGGTGATTGTACTTACCTGTGATGGAAAGGTCTCTGGTTGCTTTTCCTGCCAACTCATGTATGGTAGAAAGTCTACATCTTCTTTGGCAACAAGTTCCGAAATATTTGGGATATTAGCAAAAGGAATCTCATTAACGTCCTATATAGGATTACAATTTTTAAAAAAGATATTATCATATTAAATAATTAGCATATTCTAAAGCTTTGTGGATATTGGGTTTAGAACATTTGGGCATATACTTGGATCATATGTCTCTAACTAGCAATCAAGAAAATGCTCGAAAAACCAAAAAAAAAAAAAAAAAAAAAAAAAAATGCCCCGCAGGCTTGTCTAAGGGCCAATCTGAAAAATAAATCTAGAAATTTAAAAAATGTAATAAAATTATAGTATTTTTTTGCACATGATTGTGTATTGTGTATTAGCTATATAGTAAGCTGCCACATTCTAGCCTCAAACTACTATAGATGTCCTTTTTTCTTTTCTTTTCTTTTTTTTTAAGACAGGGTTTTTATATGTAGCTCTGACTGTCTTGAAAGTCACTCTGTAGACCAGGCTAGCCTTCATTTCAGAGATTAATCTGCTTCTACCTCCTCTGGGATTGGCGTATGTGTCACCACCACCCTGCTTTCATATCTTAAAATGTACATACAGATCAAATCACTAAAAATACGAACACATATGTGCCAGTTAGATACAGCTAGAGTTATCTGGGAAGAAGGACTCTAAACTGAGAAAATGCCTCCATCAGACTGGACTGTAGGCAACACTGTGGGGCATCTTCTTGATTGATGACTGGCTTGGAAGGGCCCAGATCACTGTGGGTGGTCCTGAGCGAGTCAGGAGAGCCAGCCTCCATGGCCTCTGCTTGTCTCTAGGTTCTGGCCTTGATTTCCTCCAGTGAAAGGCTCTGATCTTTAAGGTAGAGGAAACCCTTTGCTCCCCAGATTGCTTTGGGCCAGTGTGTTTTACCACAGCAATAGAAATCTAACTAGGAGAATATGCAATTCACTTAGAGAATTATGACAAGCGCTAGCACACAGAGACGAGGGGCCCTGGCTCTTGCCTCCCGGATTCTATCTACTTTCTTCTTCATAGCCTTGGATAGGTCACCTTACTGCTAATCAGGGCAAGAGTGACCTGGGTTTTGTTGTTTTCTTTGCATACAGTCTCCCTATGTAGCCCTGGAAGGCCTCGAACTCACAATGTAGATCAGGCTGCCCTCCAACTCATGGCAATCCTCCTGTCTCTGCCTTCTGTGTAGCCTGGGCTGAATTTACTCAACCTCTTCCTGCCTCTGCCTCCTGAGTGCTACAACTGTAGGTATGCCTCTACACCTAGATACATGCTTATTGGTTTTAAATTTTCTTATTTATTTACTTATTTTTGTTTGTGTTTTGAGACAGAGTCTCACTGTATCCCTAGATGGTTTGAAACTCACAGAGATCCACCTGTCTTTGCCTCTCAAATGCTGGGACTAAATGCCTATACACTACTTCCTGCAACAGTGAGGTTTTTTTTTTTAAGTACTTTAAGATGGCACATACCTTTGATCCCAGCACTCAGGAAACAGAGATATGTGTAAGTGGGTCTCTGTGAGTTTTAGGTCAGCCTTGTCTAAACTATCTCAAAAAGAAAACAAAACAAAAAAGGTATTTTTATTTATGTGTGGGTGTCTACAGAGGCCAGAAGAGGGTACCAGATCCTCTGGAGGTAGAGTTGCTATTGTTAGCCATCTGTGGGCCCTGGGCACTGAAGTTAGGTCCTGGTTGAGCCATATCTCCAGCCCAAAAGTGACTAAATAAAAGTTTAATCTTAAATTAATAATAATACATACCCTTTTCTCAACTGCCACAAAGCTGGTAAATTGTGTAATAAGAGAATTTTCTTTACTGAGTTCGATAATCAGAGATTTCATGATGTTTTTCTTCATCTAGGAAAGAATGAAACTGTATTAGTTTGTTTATATGTAATGAGCTTAAAGGCTACAAAATAATCCAAAGTGTTTTTGTGATGAATAAGTCAGTTAATGTATTCATTTACTTCCTTTTCTTTTTGTTTTTCAAAACATATTAGTTTTTGAAATAGCCTTACTATGTATCCCCAGAACTTGCTATGTAGACCAGGCTGGCCTTGAACTCGTAGAGATACTCCTGTATCTGCCTCCTGGGTGCTAGGATTAAAGGCATGAACTACTCCTGGCTCATCCACTTCTTTTGAGAAAGCATCTCATGTATCTTAGGCTGGCCTGGAACTCAGCTACGTTGCTGCTGCTGATCTTGAACCCCTGCCCTTTCTGCCTCTAACTTCCCAAGTGCTGGGATCATCCATGTGCACCATTATACCTGGTAACACAGTGCTGGATACTGAATTCAGAGCCTTGTGCATGCTGTGAAAGCCCTCTACCCCTCAGCTGTTTCTACTGCTTTATTTAAATAACTTCATAATTAGTATTTCAAATTAGATACTGAGCCTGGAGTCCTGTCTAAGTATCATAGGTAGGTCACATATGTTTCCTGTGACTTGAGATGATTCCCTTAGCTGAGTCATAGAAGCAATTTAGTTATACAGTCCTTGGTATACAATTATATAGTATACAGCTATACAGCAGCTTCCAGAGCGCTCTCACATGCTTTGAGTCTCCTCTTTCTCTCAACATCTATGGCTTCCACTGTAAACAACTGTACAGGTATCTTTACTTGTTTAGGATTATTTAAGGCACAGCAAGTCAAATGCACTAGGCTTTAAATGGGCCTCAAGTCTAAGGGGACACAGAGAGGCTAATCAGGTGGTTACAAGTAGGGGAAACACAGGGCCATGTGCTCCCTGTTGTGACAGCCATTGAGCCCTACGTGGTACCCTGGCATCCTTTCCAGACATGGCATTGAACACCAATGCTCAAATCTCATTGAAGAACACGACCTGACTGTCACAGTAGCTGGCCAAGATGGCTCCTCTGCCAGGACCCTCCTCTGTCCATCAAGGGGGGAACAGGTAAGTGTGACTCTGCCTAGTGTCCTGAGGCATCTTACCACCATCCTGTCCCTGAGCTGCTGAGCTGCAGTGCAGGAGATGAGATGAGAGGTTATTGCTGGCACTCCATGAACACCCTCTGAACCCTCCTCCAGGCTGTTCTCATGGGGGAAGATCACAGAAGTCTCAGACAGTCACTATCTTTGGTTTTTTTGCTAATGAACTCAGCAAACAGCCACTGAATACCCGCACCCCAGGACTAGCATTGCAGATGCTGACAGATGCCCTGACATCACATTCTTCTTTATTTGGTTTTTCCTACTTTATATTCCTATTAATAAATCAGTCTAGGAGTGACATAGAACAATGCATATTGGCTTTTACTAGGAGAACAGACCTCGTGGTTGGTTTCATTGTCGTGGAGAATGCCGTCTTCATAATCTCTGATTAGCGCCCGGGCTGCCAACTTGTGAATCATCTGTGTTTAAGTAGCGAGGAGGAAAAGAATTAAATTGGCTTTACATGTGTGTGAGAGACATGTGAGTGCATGTGTGTGTTTGCTCATGTGTGGGGTACAGACATGATAAAAGTGTATGCATGGAGGTCAAAGCAGAGCCTGTGTGAGTTCTTGCCCTTTGACCATATTTAAGACTGGGTTTCTTTGCTGCTGTGTTAGCCAGGCTAGCTGGCCAGCAGCCTTCTACCTCCCTCCTTCGGGACTCTGCTGGGATTACAGACATGCACACTATTCTGTCTGCCTTTTTAATGCGTTCTAGGGATCCAGACTGAGGTTGTTAGGATTGCATGGTAAAGTAAGCACTTTTACCCACTGAACCACGTCCTCAGCTCCCTACCCTACCAAGGCTACTTGAACATAATGATTCTGCTACCTCTGCCTTCTGTGTGCTGGTATTACAGGCATGAGCCACTGTGGCAAGCTTGAGTAGATTGTCTTACACCATGCCAGTAATACCAACTTGAATGTCAGTGTCTGATCTTAATAATTCTAAGTTTTACAATTTCATCATTAGTAATGGCACTTAAAGCTGACAAGATGACTCAGTGTGTGGTCCTTGCCCTGAAGCCTGCCTACTTGAGTTTGATTCCAGAACCCAAATGGTAGAAGGAGAGAACCCTCAAATCCTCTCTGACCTCCACAAATGCACCATGGCATTCGTGCCTACACGCAAACACACAAAATAAAAGGAATAAACATGTAATTTAAGAAGTGCACCATTTCTAGGTGTGGGCATGCATGCCTGTAATCCCATCACTTAGGAGACAAGAGGCAGGAGGATCAGAAATTCAGGGCCAATCTCAGCTACAAATCAAGTTCTAGACTAGCCTTGGATACATGAGATTCTGTAATAGAACAAGACAAAATAGAAGGAAGCCAAACCTCAAGAAGAGGGGACAGTAGAACATATGGACATGAGGTTCTCCACAGAAAGAGCTACAGATAGCTGTTGCAGCTAGAGCTGTACACAGGATTTTGTTGCCTCTTGAGATTACATTGTTCAAAGGGTTGAAAACATCAAGTAAAAAAAATAAAAAATTTTGAGACACAGCTTCATAGCTTAGGCTGACCTCATGTAATTGAGAATATCCAGGTGAGCTCTAGCATATCCAGGGCTTTTGAGCGGTCTCAAGGGTGAGAGGGAGAGAGAAAGAGAAAGAGAATAATTACAGAAGAGGTCATGAACTTGAGAGTGTCAGTTGACACAGAGGAGTTGGAGAGGGGACGGAGGAATAGAAATTATGTAAATACAGTGCTCATGTATGAAACTCTCAAAAGAATAAAAAAAATAGTTAAAACTACGGTTAGAAAAATCCCCATAATAATAATAACAGTAAATGAACTGTTTTCCTAAGTTCTGAGAGGATTTAGGGGACATTCAACTCCTCTCCAATTTTGATAAACTGGACAAATAGGTAACATGAAGAACATTTGCAATTGGCATTTGAACCGGGGAGTTTTATGGCACTCAGTCCTTACCCAGGGGGTCTGAAACAACTATTGTTAGACAGTGTCAGAATGTGGTGGTGCATGAATGTAGTATCAGCACTCAAGAGACTGAGGCAGGAGGAATGCTTCAAGTTCAGTGCCATCTTGAGTTAGGCAGTATCTCAAATAGAAACAAAACAGACACATTTTGTTTTGAGAAAAGGTCCAAGTAGCCTAGGCTGGCCTCAAATAGACTTTGTAGCCAAGGATGATCTCAAATTCCCAATCTTAATGCCTCTACCTCTCAAGTGCTGGGGTTGTAAGTATGCATACACAACTACAAGTAAACAGGTTTACTTGCAAGCTAGTCTTACCCATCAATAGATCCAAGACTCCCAGATGAAGACCCATTAAAGGGATGTGTCCCAGTTGCACAGATAACCTCCTGACTACTCTCCATATGTATGCTGACATTAGCACAGAACAACATAGGAAGTACATGGAACTTATATGTGAAAACCGACAATTATAACTTTCTGTCCATAGCTTAAGTTTGTGCGGTCCTGGAAATGGAAGAGCCCTCCTCCGGGTGGCTCACGCTTCCCCACTGAGTTCTGCCCACAGCCCAGCAGTTTGAGATGTGAATCTTACAGTCCCAGTTGTCTTCTGAAGCTCTGTAGTTGACACCATTGTGTGAAATTCTTTCTCTTGGATGAATGCACTCAGAGTTGCCTGAAACAGGAGAAGCACACATGCTCTGTTAGTGTTTCTGTTCCCAGTGTGTATCAGTGTAACGGCCGGCCGCCCTGCTGGCAACACCCTCCCCTTCCAAAAGAAATCAAGAGCTTCCCCAGCCAAGAAGAGGGAAAGGTGTGGGGGGTGAGGGCAAGAGCAACAGCAAAATTCACCATCTTTCTTTCCCACAGTGTAAGGAGCTCTGCATCTTCTTACTTGTGTACAATGAGGAATGAACCCGTAGACCAGGAGTCGATCATTGTGAAACAAGGAGGGCACCCATGTCGGGGCCTGCAGGGGCTCAGGGGCATCTCTGCTAAGCCGCTGCCATTTGACAGAGACAGAGTGGCAACCTGGGGAACGTATCCTGGTCATTTGGGCTTCTACCTATAATACAAGAGAAAATACTTCTCCTTTAATGTTAACATCTAAAAACAAATGAACAAAAAGCCAGCCAGGGATACATCTCAGTTGGTAGAGCACTTAAGTGCTTGCCCTGTATAAACAGTTGTATAGCTTCAATCTCTAGTACCATAAAGTCAACAAACCACAGAAATAGTTAACACTTAGAAGCTTACATTGTGTCTTTGAGAACTTACAGTTTTTTTTTCTTCCTGTCATGGGGGATTTTTCAAAAATGGGGGGGTGGTAGATATTTTATTTTGAAACAAGGTCTTAATATACAGTCCTGGCAGGCTTGGAACTTGCTTTGTAGACCAGGCAGGTTTCAACTTATAGTGATCTATCTGCCTCTGCCTCTCAAGTGCTGGGATTAAAGGTGCCATCAGCTTAAATAAATATGCTTAAGCTTTCCTATTTCGGCATGTGGAGATGGCTCAACAGTGGAAGCACTTGCCACACAAGCTGGGCAGCTCGGGACCATTGCCAGCAGGAGTGAGAAATGTGCAGCTGCCATGGACAAAAGAATCCACTTCTGAGTGCAAAGCCAGAGTTGAACAAATGGGAAGGCTTGACATACAGTGAGCCAGCATTCACACAAGCACCATCACAGCGGCGTGTGGTGGACGGGCCAAGTTCATCCATAGGTTAACAAATACAATGAGGTGTGTGTGCACCTCTCTCTCTCTCTCTCACACCTACCTATTTATGATAGAATAATCATAGATGAATATTTGATATACTATTATTCATGCCTAAGATGGGCATGATGGCATACACCTGTAATCTCAACACTTGGATTAATGGGGGCAGTAGGATCAGGAGTTCAAGTCCATCCTCAGCTCAGCCTGGGCTACAGGAGATTGCTTTTTTCAAAACCCAATTAGAAAATAATAAAATATTTGGCTTTAAAATTAAAAGAAACTCTGTCAAAAACACAACACACTGATA
This sequence comes from Tokudaia tokunoshimensis, assembly GCA_036184795.1. NCBI lineage: Eukaryota > Metazoa > Chordata > Mammalia > Rodentia > Muridae > Tokudaia > Tokudaia tokunoshimensis. The sequence continues at coordinate 69,099,951 of BTHU01000011.1, forward strand.
AGTCTTGTGAACATTACGCTAAGTTAATAAGCCAGACACAAAGGAACAAATATATCTAGAAGTGTCTGGAAAAGGCAAACTCGAAAAGACTGGGAATAGACTAGACATTGCCCAGCACTGAGGGCAGGAGGCAAAACAGAGCTATTACTATATTTAATTTATATTATATTATTATAGACTTTCTGTTGGGGCTGTGACAAAGTTCTGGAATGGCTGGAAATGATGGTTAGACAACTTTGGATCTGTAACTCTTGTGTGCATTTTTTCACACTGAAGAACTAGCATGGGGCATGGTCTGCAATCCTGGTGCTGTGGGGCAGAGGGGAGAGAGGTGCCGAGAATAAAGGCATGCGCTACTGTGTCTGGCTTGGACTTTCTTATTATTAAAGAAACTGTCTCAAAAGCTTTGGCTTCCTTGTAGGTCTATTCATAAAAGATAGAAGTTACTACCTGACTTGTAAGGAGCTAGGACTTCCACATATAAATATAGGAATACAGATAAGATATTTAAAAAAGAAACTCACATACCTGTTTTTTCCAACTGTGCTTAGATTTTGAGTTAAAATATTCAAATACCCCAGCACCACACTGGGACAAGGTCCGTAACAGGTGACGATTTGCTGTGGAACTGAGCACATTTCACACATTTTAATTAAAAACAATTTTTTTTTTCAGACAGGGTTTCTCTGTGTAACAGCCTTGGCTATATTGGAACACATTCTATAGACCAGGCTGGCCTCGAACTCACTGAGATCCGCCTGTCTCTGACTCAAGTTTTTCTTCTTTTAAAAGAGTCTCACTCTGTAACCCAGGCTATTCTTGAACTTGGGGCAATCTTTCCACCTCTTCCATGTATGTAACTCTATGACAGGCTCAGCTGCATTAGTTTTTAGACAGGTATTACTCAATACCCTGCACTGGGTCTTGAACTTTTAGTTTCTTTCTTACTTCAGCATGTTGGGAACTGAGATTATAAAATTTGTACCACAAAACCCAGTAATTTTCAAGACATTCTAGACATAGCTGCTAAATAGATGTTAACAATGTCAAGAAAGATGAACAAAGAATTTACTTTTCTGTCCTGGAGTTAAACAGATTAAACGCGCTAGGGTGTAGCTCGTGGTTGAGCACACCCAAGGCAAGTGGGACTCTTGAGTCAATATAGCACTGGTGAAATGGAGAGAGCACAAAGTCCTTGTGTAGATAAGCATTAGGGAGTCCAGGACTGCTAAACATGCAGGGCCGTCTCCTCAAAGGAAGAGATGTACAATCTGTTTCCTGCCCAGAAGGCTGGGGATGGAGATGGTTTCTAGTCTGGTGACCTCTGTGCTATCTGTATGATGGTGGCCACAATGGGTCCCCCAAGCCCTTAAGATGACGTGGAAGAGCCTCCATGTAATTATGCCTTAAGCTTTATTGTACACACAGGATTGAGTCACACCAAGAAACCTTTTTATCCCCCAAAATGTATTGTGTTTAAATATGCCTAAAATAAGCCTCCTGTTTCAGACTCTAGAAATTTGAACCAACGCCGACTACTGAGTTGTGTTGAAGCAAACTTCTTTCTTGCCTCACACAATGACATTCTTTCTGGCCAGGGTGTTTGCAGAGACCTCCACAGCAGAAATATTAAACCATAAATAAGGACAACCTGGTACAGAGTGAGACCCAGGACAGCCAGGGATATACAGAGAAACCCTGTCTTGGAAAATAAATAAAGTAAAATAAATAAAATCAAATACTTTCACACTTAAAAACAAACAACGGTAACAGCAAAAGGTACGGGATACAGTTGCGAGATGCAGGTAGGAGGCCGGAAGTCCAAGCATACCTTTGGTTACATTTACAGCCAGCCTGGGTCACACAAGACCTTTCTTAAACAAACCAAACTGTGAACAAGACAAAAGATTTTAAAGATAGCAGAATGATACTCATTTAAGATAGTGGCCTAAAGAGCTAGGATGTGGCTCATTTTGTAGCGTGTTTGCTCGGCATGCACAAGGCACGGGGTTCAAGCCCAGCACTGACCAGACCAGGTGTGCCAGTACACATCTGTAATTCCATACTTGGGAGGTAAAGGCAGGAAGATCAGAGTCTAAGGAACATCAGAGACCCTGTCACAAACAAAACATTAGCCCAGTCAGGCACGGTGACATATGCCTGTAATTCTAGCATTCAAGAGGCAAGAGGATCACAAGATCCAGGCCAGCCTGGTCTGTATAGTAATTGGCTGGCTAGTCTGGGTTACTGAGAGATACCTTGTCTTAAAACTAACTGATACAAAGGAGAAAAAAAAAAATTAACAGATGCGTGGGGAGTTGTGGGAGCAGCCAGCTCTGCTTTTATCATCAGTAGCTGTAGAGGCTATGAAAACGAAGGACAGAATGACTGGGAAGATATCCTGGATATTCTGGACCCCAGAAACCCAGAGCTTGTAGTCAGGACTCACTTGTGAGGACAGCACAGCAGTCTACAACTCACCTCACTAATCTGCCTCACATCCTGCCTCAGAACAGGGACACCTGGTGTCCTGGAGAGGACGCTACACAGGAAGAATCTCTGGGCTTCAGGGCCAAGCACCAGGTGGGGATTCTGTGAGAGCAGCAGGAGACCTTCCCTGCCTTTTCCTTACAAACTACAATCGGGAGGAGGAATAATTCCAACAACTTGAGGAAAGACTGTGACCTCAGGACTTCGATGGAAATGCAGAAAACTGATAGCACGGGAGGGGAGGGGGAGAAGGCAGGTGTGAGGCAGGTGCAGCCCCAAGGGCAGGCATTGCCAACCGCGTGCGTGTGCAAATCAGCCCCAGGGAGCCGTGCCAGGCCGCTCAGGACAAGCTAGTCCTCTGAACTGTTATGCTAAGTAGTAGTCATACTACTTAGTCATACTACAAATGAAACAGTGTGCTCAAGGTCCCTGTGGTTGTGAGACCCTGGCAGCATGGTCCCAAGCCAAGAGCCCGGCTCCTCCAGATTCCATGTATTCATACCAGCTTGCAAGCTTGCAAAGTTCCCAGACAGACAAACTACATGCCTTTGTCACCATGGTGACCAGATCTCCGGAAACTTACCCAACAGCACAGGCGAACACTCTGGTGTGCTGGATATTTCTTTTCACAAGCTGCAATGTTAGACTCTCACTCTGGAGGTGCCCATCAGATATGAGGAGAATGTTCCGTAACCCTTCTGAAGGGTACAGGAAACTTAAGTAGCGGAGAATTTTCCAGAAGTCTGTGTTCCCCATGGAAGGTGCTGCAGACTACAGGAGAGCAAGTGTCACAATCTTACGGTACATCCATCCTTAACTGTGGCTGAACATGATAACCTCTACACTCTAGCTGTTGTGACAAATTCAGGCTCCGTTCAGTCCCACACCCAGGGATCAATGAGGAAAAAACTCTTTGAAATAACACTGCAGATTGGTCTGTCAAATGCCCGGAGAAACTGGTCCTGAACAGAAATCTTTTACAGCTTTGATAGATTTTGAGCTATAACATTCTACATATGCTGTTGTCTGTAAATCTCTGTTAGGCCCCAGCTCCAAGTTATACTTTGAGCAACTAAACATGTTTAAAGAGACAGAAACGGAAGCTTAGCCATTTTGGACAAATGGGAGAGTTACACAGCAAAAATATTGTCCCAGTAATTTTGAATCAGATTGGCGTTGTTCTTTTAGGGTCATCCTGCCTGGCTGGCAGACTGATGCTCTTTTTGATCTGGGGACCGGGGCTAATGGATGGCAGGCGGTCTTGGTGACAAGCTTAACAGAGTGGTAAGCGTATCCGTGGTAAGCCTTAACAGTGTGGTAAGTGTATCCGTGGTAAGCCTAAGCTTATCACATCAGAAGCCAGCTCTGCTTGTCTTAGTCCCTACCACTCCTAACAAGCCTGGCCAGCGCACCACGCATCTTTCAGGCGTATTGGAAGCAGCACCCTTTTTGCTAAATTCTGTCTGTGTAACTTTATATCACTAGCAGGCTTATTGGCAAATCCTTTATATCTCTGGTTTATTACTTCCAGCCTCTCCGTCATGAGGGACACCTATCAGGAATTCATCATTTACTGAAGCAAGCACATCTCCTAAGGAGAACCTGGAGATGCAGTGTCGTCATAAAAAATTTATACACGCATGGAACAATTATACTTACATCCTTTTAGTTTGTCCCGTGCCCCATAGCAACTATATTATAACCACTGAATACTTAAAAAACAGTTTTCATCTGTGCAACAAACATCTGTGCAAATAAACATGCCATCAGAGCACCCATGGCTCTGCTGGCCTGGAGGATACGACTGGCCATCTCCAGCTTGTTCATTTAAAACAATGGACAGAAGAAAAAAACCCAAAATGCTTAAAATGCTCATGGAGTCATAGTGGATGGTAGGAATGTAGGAGATTCTCTTCCTGGCTGTTTAATTGTTTTTTATTATATTGGGGTGTGTGTGTGTGTGTGTATACATGTGTGCATGTGGTATGTATGTATGTATGTATGTGTATGCATGTATGTGTATGTCTGTGTACATGTGTATATATGTATGTATGTATGTATGAGTGTATGATATATGTGTGTTTGTATGTGTGTGTATGCATGTATATGTATGTGTGTGTATGTGAGGGGCCCACGGGTGCCATGGTGCATGTGTGGAGGTCATGCGACAACTTTCATAAACCAGTTTTCTCCTTCTTGTGGGTCCCAGAGTGGGACTCAGTCACTTCCTTTATTCACTGAGCCATCTACCAGCCACTTTCCTAGTTTTATTGAGACAGACATTGCTTAACCAAACTTACTAGGTAGCTGACCTTCTTGTTCCTGAACTCTTGATCCTCCTGCCTCTACCTGCTGAGTGCTGAGATTACAGGTTTGACTTTTCTGTTTTCACTGTTGTTAACTTCCAATTAAAGAAAGGTCATATCATCTTCATCCTCTCCATCACCATCATCACCATCATCCTCACCGGCACCATCATCCCTACTATCACCATTACCATCACCATCATGCTCATCATTACCATCACTCCCACCCTCATCTTCACCATCATCCTACTACCATCTCTACCATCACCATCACCATCATTCCCACCATCACCATCACCATCATTCCCACCATCACCATCACCATCATTCCCACCATTATCATCACCATCACCCTCATCTTCACCACCATCATCATCACCCTCATCCTCACTAGCACCATCACAGGCCACCATTGTGGGTCGAATAACTGACATCTCCCACCCCATAAAGGCTTTATACCTGCCTGTGGGTGCTATGGGGAGTTGATGGGACCTAGTGTACTAGAATTCCGATTGGGGTGTGTGCCCTTACGGAAGGGGATACTGGGCCCTGGGCTCCTTGCTGCCTTCCTTTGCTTCTGAGCCCACGGGTGAACAACTCTCCTCCCTCTGCTGTAGTATGCTGTGCTGCCAAAGGACCAAAGCCAGAAGGCCAAGCTACTATGAACAGACCTCTGCAAACGCGGACCGGAGACCTTCCTCCTTGGAAGTAGGTTTATCTCATGTACACGTATTAAAGCTCACTTGCGTCTACCCAGTGTACAAAACATTTGAGGACCAAGTCCTGGACCAACCACTCAAGCCTTGCAGACTCAGGAGGGAAGGACAGCGCTCTTACCATGAGGAACTCTGTGGCCACTTTCTTGTCTGTGATGCACTTAGGATATGAAAATAGTTCCTTGTAACCTGTGCGATAAGAAGGTGATACATTGCCATTAAACACCGCAGACTGACCACCAGTGAACACCAAGGCTACTCTATACTACAGTTTCTACCACAAGCAATGCTATGTGTACGCTTTCTTTTCAGAAAACCATGTGTGCACATCTTGGCACAAATCCACATCTCAGGTACATTCTATAAGCTGTTCTGTATGAGGTGCTCTGAGTCAACTCCATGCAGAGATCTCTGCATGGCCCGTGCAACCCAAGGATAAGTCACAGCAGTGGCACGCAGCTCAGCCCTGGCAGGGCAGAGTCCCCAGCAAAGTGCCTGCCATCCCTGTATGACCCGAGTTCCTGGAGAACCACCCAGTTTCATTGTTAAAGAAAACAGAGATGCCTAGATGACTCTCATCAGGGCAGGGCCACCCCTGACTACTCTCTGCTCCTTCTTTCACCCCTGAGATGCCTTATTTATTTATTTATTTATTTATTTATTTATTTCAAGACAGGGTCTTGTTCTATAGCTCAGGCTAGCCTGGAATTCACAATATAGCCCAGGCTATCTTATTAGCACTCCTGCCTCAGTCTCTAGAATGCTGGGATTACAGAAGTAAGCCATCATGCCTGGATCAAAGGCACTATTAGCCATATGATTGGCTACCCTGAGATTATTCTTGTAATCCCTTTACCATTATCCAATATCCAAGCAGTATGGTATAGCCAAACTGTTTCAATCCATCTTATATAACACCTACTTAGTGGTTAAGCCATTAACCTGAGCCACAGATTAGAGCCACCACTCCCATCTCTGGCCTACCATATTCTTGAGCTGTCTCTGCCCTCCTTCCTGGAAGGTGACATTGACCTTCTAGTAACAGTGATGGCCTGGTGCTGCCAGATCCATTTTTGACATGCTATCTATGACTGGGCTGATGGCAAATGTCGGTCCTGACTCTTTGGACCTTCCTATTAAATAATCTAAGGTTGTCGTATCTTGCTCAGCTGATGATTACATTGTCACATTTGTGCCTCACTTACTGCCTAGCAAAGCTTAAAATCCTTGGCACAGATGATCTCTGCTCTTGCAAGTTATGATGTAGGGGCTATTCTCGTGTAGATGAGACAAAACCCCAGTAACAGTCGCACCAAATGTTCAAGTTGACTTGCCCAAAGTGACTCCTGAGCTTATAAGTGGTAGAGAGATCTTCACCAAGGGGCGCTGACTTCAGAGGTCTGCGCTTCCGCTCCCTGATAAGGTGTCCTTAACTGCGCTGCTGAGGCCAGGCCCCAGCGGTCACCAGTCTGCACAGCACATACTTGTGAAGGAAGAGACCCACGAGGGACAGGGGACGACAGTGCACTCACCTGTGCCAAACTGCAGAATGTTGGCTTTTTGCTCCTCACCCAGCAAAGACAGAGCATACAGGGCAAGCTGCTTGGCTTGTGTGAATGTCACACCCTCCATGGAACTGGAACAGTCAAGACAGATGATCACTTCATTCTTTTCACGGAGTTCAGGGAGGACATCTGCAAGCTCTGGCTGAAACACAAGCATGCAGGCCTAAAGGGAGAAGGAGACAGTGGGTCAGAGGTTCTCACAACTCACACAGAAAATACTCTCAATTCTAAAAGCTTCTAGGGCCTGTGCTAGGCTCAGTAGGTAAAAAAGCCTTCGAGTCAAGTCTGCTGACCAGGCTTCAGTCCCCAAGGCCACAGGGAAGTCGAGAACCTGTCTCAAAAGTTTTCTTCTAACCTTTACATGCTCTCTGTGGCACACTCGCACACGCACACGGACACACACACAAGAAAACCTTCTAGTAAACTAATGCTACCAAAACAAAGATGGGTAAGATTTCTCTTTTTTTCTCTGGAGATGGAGTCTCCATTGTGTAACAAAGATTAACCTAAAATTTGCTAGATAACTGAGGGTGACTGTGAACTTCTGATTCTCCTGCCGGTTCTTCCAAAGCCCTAGATTACAGGATATTCCACCATTCCCAGCTATTAGTTTTCCCATAATAAAATGACCTACTAGTGCTTGGGAGGGGCGGCCTAAGCATTCAAATAGAACAGAATGTTAGAGAAAAATACGCAAACACGTGGGACAAAAATGCCCAAGGAATCAGGGGTCTACACAGGGGTCTGGGATGCGGCTCATTGATAGAATGTTTGCCTAGTATACACCAAGGCCTTGGTGATCTCCAGCACTGCATAAAACTGGAGTGGGTAGTTCCCTGTGATGCCTACTCATGGGTAGTAGAGGCAAGAGGATGAGAAGTTTAATGACTTTTGGGCTAGTCTGGGCTACACAAGACCCTGGTCCCTCAAATATAGACTATCTTAAAACAAACCAACAAACACAGGATCTGACCTTGTACAAATAATGAATGTATGAATCATCTCTCTTAACCACACACTATTCTAAAAGGAATACCGATGCTGTAGAGCTTACAAAAACACATGCACAGACCGCTTATTAGCCAGTACACAACACGCAAGCTTCTATTTTAAATTGTTTTAATTTTATTTTTTTATGTGCATGGGTGTTTTGTCTGCATGGTTATCTATGTACCATGTGTATACCAGGCGTCCATGTAGACAAAAAGAGGATGTCAGATCCCCTTAACTGGAGTCACAAACAGTTGTGAGCCACCACAGGGGTGCTGTCAATCAAACCTGGGTCCACTGGAAGAGCAGCCAGTGCTCTTGTCAGCTGAGCCACCTCTCTGGCCCCTTAAGTTATTTTTATTACATTTCCCCGTATTTCTAAATTACTTTACTGTTTGTTTATTTGGTGTGTACGTAGGTATGGTCACATGTGTGTGGAGGTGAGAGGACACTGTGGAGGAGCCTGTTCTCTTCTTCTACCACATGGGTCTTCCAGATGAAGCTCAGGTCTTCAGGCTTCCAGGCGCCTGCTTCTACCTGCTCAGCCACCCAGCCAGCCCCAAGGCTCAGGTTAATTGTAAACGTAGTAGCAATTCTTCGTTACAAACGCACACAATTGTATTACGGCCATAAATGATTTTATTTATTAAAAAACAGTTTTGTTTGCTTATTTATGTATTTATTCATTTATTTGTTTGTTTGTTTGTTTTGGTTTTTCGAGACAGGGTTTCTCTGTGTAGCCCTGGCTGTCCTGGAACTCACTTTGTAGACCAGGCTGGCCTCGAACTCAGAAATCCACCTGCTTCTGCCTCCCAAGTGCTGGGATTAAAGGCGTGCGCCACCACCGCCCGGCTTTATTCATTTATTTATTTGGGGTATGTGTGTGTACGTAAAGTGCACACATGCCACTGTGTACACATAGAAGTCTGAGGAAAACGTACAGGAGCCATTTTTCCCCTTCTACCACATGGGTTCCAAGCATGTAAACCCAGGCTGTCAGGCTTGGAGGCCAGCACCTTTAAGTGCTGAGCAATCTCTCTGCCTTTATTTATTTTCTTGCATTTATACATCTGTACGTGTGTGCATGACATGTGCTTATGTGGAGGTCAGTGGACAGGTTGCAGAAGTCAGTTCCCTTTCCACCGTGTGGGTTCCAGGTGACCGAGGAATACTTCAGCCACATCTTGGTAGCTGCGTCTCCTGGCCTGTGAAATGCCCGCTGCAGTGAAACCCCCTTGAAGCGACAGTCAGGTTGTTCCTGCTACATCAGCAACCAAGGCACCAGGGCACCTTCACACGTGTGTGTACTAACGCACAGTCTGCGTCCTTACAAGACCCGCCGTCCTTGCAGTGTCACTTAGGCTGTGATTGTGACACTCACCTGGGGACTTTTCTAGGTCATAGGAAGAAATAACCTAAGAGGAAGGTCTGAGCCACCAGGATTTGGGAGGAGAAAGGGTCACCTTACCTCCTCATCCCACTAACACTGAATGGGGTGGCATTTGCCTGTATTTCTAGTACCTGGGAGGTCACAAGTTCAAGGCCAGTGTAGGATACATAGAAAGTGTGAGACCAGGCTAAACACAGGGAAAGGCCCTGTTTCAAAAAATGAAATTCCAACTTTAGTAGTATATTTATTCATACATTTTTTCCAAATATATAAGTGTTTCCTACTACTACTACTACTACTACTACTACTATTAATTATTATTATATTTTTGAGACAGGTTCTCATATAGCACATGCTGGTCTTAAATTTTGATGTACGGATAACATTAACTCCTTATTTCCCCTTGCCTCTGCTTCCCAAGATCTGGGATTGACAGGCACGAGGCACTGTGTGTTGTGACAATCTTGTGCACCGTGTAAAGGTTGTCTGTATTATTTCAAACGTTGATTTGTGTACCAGCATGCCTCATGTGCTGAGAACTGTCCAGACCTTAGTACTGTTATTTTTGTGAAGCATCACCTGTCTCAATGTTTCATAAACATTCTTCTCTATCACCTCTGATTGATTTAATAATGAGCTGACAGGAAATGAAGTAGGAAATGAAAGGCGGGGCTTCAGGGCAGGGATAGGAGCTCTGGGAATCAGGTCAGGGATTCACCAGCCAAACACAGAGGAAGGAGCAGGTTGAATGAGAGGTAATAGGCCACGTGACAGAACATAGATTAGAATAAATGGGTTAATTGAAGTTATATGAGCTAGCTGAGAGGAGGCAGCCAGCATCAGCCAAAGAATTCATAAATAAGTAATAAGTCTTTGTGTCATCACTGGAAGCTGGCTGGTCGAGATACATACTCTGGCAATAACTATGCCCAGCTATTTCATATATATATATATATACATACTGGTATTTTCTTGCTATGTCACCAAGGCATGCCTTGAACTAGTGGTAATTCTCCTGCCTCAGTTTCTCTAAGTGAACTGTCACATCTGGCAGTGTTTTGTACTCCCAAGTAAGAAGGAACATACCTCGCTTTCTTTTTCTGGATGTTTTTCAACCCACATTCTTGGGAGATACGCATCACGCAAACCAATGTGAAGAGAAAATCCACTGCTGTCCAAGGAGCTGCCTTCCACAGTGCTAATTACAGCTTTACAGTCTGTGCTCTGCCATACAAAATAAACACACAACAAAGTAAACACGGGAGTAATAGCATCTTGTCCGTCTGTGCTGGCCTGCTGAGTGGTAAGTACATCATTACATTATTTATATAGCTCCATTACAAATCAACACTGCAGTAATGCATTCAAAAATATGAATGACCACTATCATATTGGTTACCTTCCTGAAACTCTACAGTTGATGTGTACTACAAATCTAGTTAGGTATGAGATAATTACTTCTGTATCTAAAGATTATAGATTTGTATGTTTATCTGGATATAGAAGAAAGTACACTATATAAGCAGAATCTATAAATAATAAAACCTAACATTTATGAGATGCCTTGGGATTATACTTTGTTTTTAAGATATGTATTCAGAAATATAAAATGGCTTTTGAAGATGTGATTTAAAATAATGATGACAACACTGTAAAGTGATCACAATGCTCTGTGCTCCAGGACACTAACCCTTTTGCAGGGACTTAAGGAGCACCCCTCACTTGGGAATGGCATCTATGAATTCACCAACGGGGTTGACCATGTGACTTCCTTTGATTAACACTACAGGCAAAAGCAGGAGACTAACCAGCATGCCATAAGGCTGGCCTTGACTTACTGCTACCAGGGACTCTCCCACCACCACAGGAATATGTAGCCAGATTTTAGGTAGGAGATATTTTTAGGTAGGAAAGAAAGCAGGATAGAGGGAAAGAAATTTCCAAATAAAGTCAGGATAGGAAAGGGGGTGGTATTATTGTTGGCTACTTCCTGGTGATTAGGGGCATTGAGTTCCTTGGTGCAAGTTTTCTCTTTGCTGTCAGGATATTTAATTTCTTATTTCTTTTTTTTAACCAATGGCAATCAATAACCTACAACCAACAACCAACAACCAACAACCAACAGCCCAGGCCTCTCAGGGCCCTAGCATTTATATTCCCTCTGAAAAGTCCTAGAATTCCAAATGTCACAAAATCTCAGAAACTATCTGCAGCTGGCAAAACCATGCCCCTGCTAGAGCAGGAGGCCAATCATAGTCAGTTGCTGTGGACAATCTGAAGCAGCCCCATAATCCCACATCTAGGATTAAAACAAAAACCTACTCTTATAATATTTCTTTGTTTTTAAAGAAACTAAACTTCTTCCTACATGAATGTCCCTGGGCTATCCAAGCACACAGAGGCCATACAAACTGACACAGGCCAGCAAGTGGTCCTGGACCATCTTGTCCCAACCAAGCCACATCAACCTGAGAATAAAAACTGCTTGATGTTTAAAGTCACAGAGTTGTGGGATTATTTGTTTTGAGGAAGGTAGCCAGCAAGGAAACAATTAAATCCACACGCTGACATCCACTCCCAAGAGGAAAACTAAGATCTCACAATGAAAGAGAATCAATGAAAAGTTTGTGAGGCCACAAGCAGACTGGGAGCAGCAATGCAGAAAGCTGTTAATATGTCTTAGGATGAATAACGGTGAAGCTGTAGGTGATTCAGCCACATGACTGCTCCCCAAGTGAGACGGACAGCAGCAGTTTGTTCATTAGCTCAGAAGAGCCAAGGATGGAAAGTTCACAGCCTGGAGGCACAAAGTATGAGAAAACACTGTGAACAGACTGTGTGCCAAGTGCTCAGGTCCCAGGAGCCTCCCAAGCCAGGCAGAAAAAGCAGTGAGCGCCAGCTATGCCTCATCTCCCCCTAATCAAAGTTGGAGCTTTATTGTTGGGAAACCCTGCTACTTATAAGTCTATCATGTTGGATAGTTCCTCTGAGCTCAGCACAAAATGGAGGACTCCCTTTTCCTGCCAGGCTTCCCCTTCTCTGACTTTATCTGGGGAGACTAACACCTACATGAAGAAGATCACATAGTCCTTGGCAATCCTACAGCTTCCTCTTTCAGGATAATATCCTGCCCAGCTAGTTCCTGGAATTCAAACTCCAGCCAATGATTTACATTTGCCTGAAAAACTTCTTCCATGTTCCAAGGTTCATATACAGCCTTTGTTCACCCCAAATAAAGTGTATGCCCATAAGCTGTTTCACTGAAGACTGTCTAAGAGAGCTGACTCATTGAGTATCGTCTTAAAGAACTGTAAAGCTAAAGTCCGCTCCCCGCCCCCCCCCCCCACAGCCGACTGGGATCCTGAAGACTCCACCCATTCCAGACTCTGCTTCATTTTAAAAGGGAGGAAGAGCACCGTGAAACTACACTTTATTACTGAGGAGACTCGGCCAAATAGAGCCCAGACTTGAAAGCTCTAGGCTGACGAAGCCTAGAGTGCAGGGTTGCTTCATTTAGGGGAGAGAAAGATAAGTCAACATCTAAACATTCATTCATCTTCCGCAAACACCCTGGTCCCAACTGACTGTATTCCTGCATCTTAATCTGAAGGGTGAATACAAAGATTCACCCACACTTCTGACATTTGGCGGGGGCGCATAAAATGAGCTATGGACAAAAAGAAAAAGCCAGTGTGGGGAGAGAAACTCAGGAGACAGGACATAGGAAACAAGACAAAATATTAAACATATTTCAAGCCAGGCCCAGGGGAACACAACTCTTTTTCTTTTTTCTTTTTCTTCCAGGCAAGGTTTCTCTACATAGCCCTGGCTGTCTTGGAACTCACTCTGTAGACCTGGAACTCAGAGATCTGCCTGCCTCTGCCTCCTGAGTGCTGGGATTAAAGGCATGCACCACCACTACCAAGTAAAGGGGCACACAATTCCAGCATTGGGAAGCTGAGGCAGGAGGCTCAGGAGTTCAAGGTTAGCCTTGGGTACATATCTGAATGGAAGTTTTAAAAAGTATTTATTTATTTATTTTACGTGAGTACATTGTTGCTATCTTCAGACACACCAGAAGAGGGCATAAGAGCCTACTGCAGATGGTTTGAGACACCATGTGGTTGCTGGGAATTGAACTTGGAACCTCTGGAAGAATAGCCAGTGCTCTTAACCACTGAGTCATATCTTCAGCCTTAGCCTTGGGCACATATATCAAGTTCAAGGTTCTATCCCCAGCTGTGGTGGTTTAAATGTGCTTGGCCCAGGGAGTGGCACTATTAGGTGTGGCCTTGTTGGAGGAAGTATGTCACTGTATGGGTGGGCTTTGAGATCCTCCTCCTAGCTGCTTACAAGATAGTCTTCTGTTTGTCTTAGATGTAGAATTCTCAGCGCCATACCTGCCTGGATGCTGCCATGCTCCCTCTTTGATGTTAATGGGTTGAATCTCTTAACCTGTAAGCCAGCCCCAATTAAATGTTGTTCCTTAAAAGAGTTGCCTTGGTCTTGGTATCTCTTCACAGCAATTAAACCCTAACTTTTTAAATATTATATAGAAGTTAAAAATTAAAGGATCAGTGTTGGAAAGATGGCTCAGTGGTTAAGAGCAGTTACTACTCTTGCAAAGGGCCTGGGCTTGGTTTCCAGCACCCACATGGAGGCTCACGGCGATCTGTAAATCCAGTTCTAGGGGATCCAGTGCTATCTTTGAGCCAGAGTGGGCACCAGGCACACAGGTGGTGCACCTACATGCATGGAGGGAAACATCACATGAAAATTAAAATAAGTCTTTTCATTGACTTAATTAAACACTATCAAAACAGGATGTCAAAAGGCAACCTCCTCCTCCCCCAATAATGAGGAGTAAAGCCAGGGCTTCAGATATGCTGGGCAAACACTACACAACTGAGCTACATCCATCCCTACATGGATCATGCGAATCAAGACAAAACGGTGAAAATGATTATTTAAAACCCTCGGACAATAGCAGAGAAACAGCTCAAACGTCCAAAGAGACAGACAGACTCTGACCTGTGGAGCTTGCTGAAGCTGGTGTGGCATTACACATTCGATCACCTTTATACCACATGCATATATATTTGTTACAATAAAGTCAACAGGAAGCTAAGAGCTCTTCAGAAAGCAAAGCAGTCACTGACCTTTTGTCTCAGCTCATGTGTGTCACTGGAAATGAATTCAATCATGTAGGGCATCTCAATGGACACAGCCAGGGAGAAGCTACCAACAATGAAGAGGTCATATTAGTACAAGGTCTTAAGTCTCTACTTGCAGTTGTTTCAAATAATCTTCCTTTTTTGTAGCTTGAGAATTGAAGCCAGAGGTCCATGCATACAAGTAAGCATTCTAGCACTGAACTATCGCCAGCATTTCTAACAATTGCAAATGAAAATTGAAGCTATAGAGCTAATGCCCACTGGAGGAGTTAATCCACAGGATTTATATTTTAGGTACTAACCTTTGCTCTGCTCCAATTTCCTTTATACAAATCATCTCCACTGTATCCTGAAAAGAAAAGTACATGTGAATAATAGAATTTCCACTAAGCTTTAGGGTATTAAGGTGATCTCAGCCAGGCACAGCTGATAGCATCAAGACAGGCAATCTCATTTCCAAGCAGCGAGACACAGCATTGGGCCAGGAGAGGACATTAGCATCTAAAATTCAACTGATGTCAGGGAAACCTCTGATAATTAGCATAAAGATTTCTTTATTTTTTTAATTTTATGTACATGAATGTTTTGCATGCATGTATGTGTGTGTGTGCTAGTTGCTAGGCTAGAAGTGGGCAATGGATCTTCTGGAGCTGGAGTTAGAGGGTGCTGGGTCCTCTAAAAGAGCAGCAAGTGCTCTTAACCTCTGAGCTATCTCTCCAGCACCCTCCCATTTATTTTATTTTTAGCTTTTTGGGACAGAGTCTTACTATGGTGCCCTGGCTGTCCTGGAACTCACTATATAGTCCAGTCTGGCCTTGAACTCACAGAGATCTGCCCACCTCAGCCTCCCAAGTGCTGGGACTAAAGGCATGCACCACCTGGATTTCATCCAATCTCATATTAAGCATACCCACCTGAAGGTTCTCATTCAACGCCTTGTCCTGTTGCCAGGGTGCTACAGTGGCAGGGATGAAGAAGATGGCCACAGGACTTTGGATGGTGAGTTCCGTGATGTAGGTGATTTTGATGAGAACTTTAGCCCGAGGGGGTAAGTTTCCAACACTTACAGTGAAAACATCCTGAAATACAAATAGCTGCTCAAAAGCATGTCCACTCTCTGCTGGCTATTTCTTTGTATTACCAAAGTGATCAATTAGCCAAGTCTTAGTCAAGAAAATGGTGATATACCATTACCAGTGCAAAAGGGAACTCTGGAACAATTCACTAGTAATGGGGACAGGGCGCATCTGTGGGAGGCAGAGGAGAGGCTGGCCATTGGGAAGGTTGCTTGAGGGACTCCACACTGTAGGTGCAAACACTGTGACACATGGGTGACTCCATGCAACCCCTTCCTGGAAGGACCTGTGGCTTCTCTGGTCTGAATCCGGTTGGTACTAGCTCCCCAGTGGCTGCAGACAGCAGCACTCTCTAAGCTTGCACTATGCTTGATCTGCTCATTAAGACCCTTTAAATGTAAATTTAAAATTGTACTTTTAAAAGTGCTTATTCTTTGAATGGAATATTGATAATTGTTGTAGAAGCTGGCAATCTAATGAGCACCTAAGACAGAAAAATAAGAGAAATTACATCTTTCATTCCTTCACCTTTCCCCTCTTCCTCTCCTTTCTTTCCTTCCCTCCTTTCAGAGTCTCATAGATCCTGGACTTGCCTCACTCTCACTATACAGCCAAGGATGACCTTGAACTTCTGAGCCGTCTTCTTCTGCTTCATGAGTGCTGAGATTAACGCCTGGTTTGTCTGGTGCTAACTGGAGCTCAGGGCTTCGTGCCAGCACTCTGCTGCCTCAGCTACTGATACAGGAGAGACTGAGACTAACAAATTGACTCATACACCATCTACTAAGACTGTTCAGGAAATATGAAGTCCCACAAAGTCGAACTTAGCTAAAGCAGCACCCCTGGCCCTCTTATTATCAGGAAGAGCATAATTCTGCCAGGCAAACAGGACAACCCTGGTGAGTGGCTGCCTGGGAGAAGCAGCCTGAAGACAGTATTTTCCAATGCAATTTGTCCCCATTTGTCCACACAACCAAACCTTGGAATTTCTGTCTGTGAAACTACATGAGCTAATGCAGGCTTCTGTTCAGGGCTGGCTCCCTTTTGTGCATTAGGCAGAACCGGTTGTGCACTATTATTGAAGAATTCTTCCTTACTTGTCTCTAATGCTGGACTGATTTCTCACTGGGAAGGCATGTTAATTCTGTAACATTATGTGACCAGTTCTAGATATATCTAGAATAGCTAGATCTATCTCTTTCCTGCTATGGACAGAGTTCATCTCAATATCTCCAACTACACTGGCCATTCTACCTCTATGATGAAAATTTAGCACATTTGGATTAGAAGAGTAGACGATTAATGATTAACTTAGGCTTAAGTGTTATTACTATTCTGTTTGTTTTTAAATCTATTGAGTGTGTGTGTACTTGAAGCATGAATGTACAGGAGGTGTGTGTATGTGTGTGTGTATAATGTACGTGTATAAGGTGTGTGAGTATGGGCATGCAGTGTGTGTGAATGTGAGCATGTGTGTGATGTGGTGTGGATATGTATGTGAGTGTGAGCACTGTCTTTTTTGTATGCATGTGGAGGCCAGAGGGCAACTTTGTGAAATCTATTTTCTCATGCTACCTTTACATGGGTTCTGGGGACCTAACTCAGGGTGTCAAGCTTACGTGGCAAGCGCTCTGACCTGCTAGGCCATCTCACCAGCCTTAAATGATTGTTTCTGATATTAAGTATTTCTATCTGTAGAAAAACACTAAAATAATGAAGGGGCAATTATTAAAGAATTCATAGTGCCAGTCCTTTAAGTGTGTGGATAGGCGCCCTGGGATGGGCTGAGATGGCTCAGCAGGTAAAGGCACCAGCCACCAGGCTGATGGTCTGAGTTCAGTTTCCTGGACCCATAGCTAGGAGAGAGTCAACTCTAGAAAGTTGTGCTTTGACTTCTACATGCATACTGTGCTGTGTGCACATGTATACTAACTAAATGTAAGCAATTAAAGCAAGTTATCCCTTAGATCTGCATTAACCTTCAGTGTGTTCTTCCTTCAACCAAATACTAGATTTCTAAAAGACCTTACAGGGATGCCTTCTGCGTTATGACTTGGTGAAAGGTGGACATATTGATAGGTGATATTAGTTCTGGGAAAAATACAAATATATTACAATTTACGTGTGTGTTCTCTCATCAGTTCTGACAGCCCAGTGCCTGGCGACAGTACCAGCTCTTTCTGTTTCATACAACACCGACTTCATTTCCTCCTTCAGACATGCACAGGGGTATGGCTGGCTTGGCCTCCTGTACTCCTAAGGGGTTTTCATTAATGTGTTTGAGAGACAAGGTCTTGCTAGGAAGCTCGGCAGCCTAGAACTCACTGTGTAGAACGACAGGTGGGCCTTGAACTTGCAGCAATTCTCCTGCCTCTACCTCTCAAGTGCTGAGATTATGGTGTATGCCACCATGAGTGACATTTATGAGAAATCTCATAAGCACAGAGTACTGTAAATGATCTTAGCTTCTATTATGGATTCCTATTGTAAATCATTTCCCATAATGCACAGGCTACAGGATGAGTGACAAGCTGTACCGGAGTGTCCTGGTCCATCAGGTAAGCACCATGGCCGTGGCTGACAGCCTCTCGGTATTTCTGCTGGGCCTCTTCCTTCTCCTTTATCTGAAAAAGACAATTAACATGATGATTTTGTTGGTTTTGATTTTTTGAGGCAAGGTCTCACTCTATCCTAGACTGGTCTGGAACTCACCATGTACCCCAGACTGGCCTTGAGCTTTCAACAATTCTCCTGCCTCTGCAGAGATGGCAGGTGTGGGGTGCCATCCTCAACTTTGAGAAAGATTTTTAAAATGCTCATTATAGCAAGAGTGACTTCCTTAATAAAGGAAATGCCACCAGTATTTATTCTTTTCTTTCCTTTTTTTAAAGATTTATTTATTTATTTCATGTATGTGGGTAGTACACTGTTGCTATCTTCAGACACACCAGAAAAAGGCATCAGATGCCCATTACAGATGGTTGTGAGCCACCATGTGGTTGTTGGGAATTGAACTCAGGACCTCAGGAAGAGTAGTCAGTGCTCTTAACCTCTGAGCCATCTTTCCAGCCTGATACCAGTATTTATTAAAGCCTAGAAAAAGCCAGGAAACTAAGTCTAGATGAACAAAAATTTACATTTTTTTTTAACCAAAGTGTCCTGCCAAATAAGAATCTGGACTAGAAAAGGCCGATGAGAGAGAATCCTCCTTACGCTAGGCCCAGACGCTGGTCAGCAGTTGAAAATGAAAAGTTTGGAACTTTATGTTAGACACAACAAAAATGTTTTTTCATTTATTATTTTTAAAATAGTGATTCTTCTCATTATTACTGTTGTTGTAGAGACAGGGTCTTACTATGTAGCTTTGGTAGACCTGGAACTCACTGTGTATAAGTCTGGTCTCAAACTCACAGAGAGTTGCCTGCTCCTGCCTCCTGAGCGCTGGGATTAGAGCTGTGTGCCATCACGTGAGCTGCTTCTTATTCTTTACCAATCCAGTTTATTAAACTGTGACTTCTTTTAAAATATTTACTTCTATTTTACATGAATGAGTAGTTTGCCTGCATGTATGTCTAGCCAGCCATAAGTGGGAGTTGGATCCCTGGACTGGAGTTAGACAGTTGTGAGCTTCCGTGTGGGTGCTGGGAACTGAACCAGTGTCCTCTGCAAGAGCAGCAAATGCTTTTGATCACTGGACCGTTCTCCATCTCCAAAGTCTATTTTAAAATTAATAAGTTATGGGTTATATCAGCAACTGCAGACTAGTCTTGAGGGTAGAGTCAAGGCCTGTGGATGTTAAGTGAGTGCTCTATACCTCTCGCTTCACATCTAGCTTCTATTACTTTTTTGGTTAGGGCTTTCTTGTTTTATGTTGTTTTCCTGAGAGAATTCACTTCAGTGAGGCAGGATTCATTTTGCAAAGCTATGTACGAGCTATGAAGCTGAATGCAATACTGAATGATTTTAATTCCAACATTCAGAGCCTGGGTCAGGACTGTTGCAAGTTCAAAGTTAGCCAGGGCTCCAGACTGATTGTGAGGTCAGCCTGGGCCACAATGAACCCTGATCTTAAAAAACTATATGTATGTGTGTATGTTATGTAAATGTAACACATATGCCCGCTTCATCAACTTTCAACTGTGTCTGTTTCAACCGTGTTACCCAGGCAGGCTATAACTCACTATACAGCAAGACTGACTTTGGACCCTCGCCGTAGCCTTCTGAGTGCTAGTACGGCAGGCCTACGTCTCTGTGCCCTCCTCTGTCTCTTAAACTTCGGTCTTGAAATAACTTCCTTTGTGGCCAGTGAGACGGCTCAGCAGGTAAAGGCATGTGCCATCAAGCCTACTCGCGTCAATTTGATCCCAGGGATCCACATGTGAAAGGAGAGAACTGACTCCCGAAATTGTTCTCTGACCTCCACACACAGGCCGTAGCTTACGTGCATGCACGTATGCGCACACAAGTAAAACTGCAACAAAAATCTGTGAAAAGACAAAAGGAAATAACTTTCTATGTTTAAATTGCCTAAACAAGGACTTTGGACGAAAATGGAGAAGACTATAGAGGGACCCATCGATGGAGGCCGACTGTGTGAGGTCTGATGAGGTCTGTACATCAGGGAGAGGCGGGAGGGCCTGTCAGTGGAGGCCGGCTGTGTACTCGGGCAATGGTGGTTTGCGTAGACGAGGACTCCACGCCCTTCCTCCTCTCACCTCTCCCACGATGTGCTTCCCGTTGATGAATGCCTCAAAGCCACACACGGCTGCCTTGTCATCCAATGGGAAGATATATTTGGCCTCAATAGGCACGAGGCTTTGGTTTGTGTATGTCTGAAAAACAATGACCTGAAAGAAGAGGGGGAAAAAAATCTCATATAATTGACAAAATGACCTGGAACATTTACGAGAACAGCTAACAAAAAGAATTATACATACTCACTTCAGAATCCTAACATTTTTATTTTGTTTTGTTTTGCTTTTTTGAGACAGGGCCACGTGAACCTGTATGGAAGTTGACCTTGAACTCTGGATTCTCCTGCCTTCCTTCACCTCCCAAGTGCTAGAATTACCGGTAAGAACCACCGATGACAGTTTAACCCCTTACATTCCAATATGTCCTCCAAATTCACAAGCCCGGCTTCTGAGGTCCATGTTCTCTACGACCACAGTGGCCCGTCCATGTCATGGGGCCCAGTGCACCAGCTCCGTGCTTAGGCCTGACTAGAGTAGGAGTCAAAAAAGCCCTCGCATGCTAAGGATTTTGCTGCCTCCCAGGTGTTCCGTGGTTGGGAACTTCTGGGATACAGACATTCCTGTCCCCATGATGCGGCCATGTCTCAAATCCATGATAAGCTAAAAATATAAGTGAGAAATGATTTTAATGAGTAGATTTGAATATTAGAATAATATTCAATTGGTCTTCTATGCCTGTGGATGCCAATTCCATGATGGAGTCAACCAACTACAGACAGAATATTTGGAGAAAATACCATGTGTTTGTATTAAATATTTAATTTAAAAATTTTTCCCAGACTGGAGAGATGTCTCAGCGGTTAAGAGCACCGACTGCTCTTCCAGAGGTCCTGAGTTCAATTCCTAGCAACAATATGGTGTTTGACAACCATCTGGTATGAGATCTGATGCCCTCTTCTGGTGTGTCTGAAGACAGCTACAGTGTACTCATACACATAAAATAAAAAAAAAATTAAAAAAAAATCCCTGCCATTATTCTTTAAACAAGTGACATATGTATTTGATTTAGTTGATATGACTGCAACCAAATTCTTATTTTTGACTTATATTTATTTAATTGTGTGTCATAAAACCATAAAAAAGTATATACCTGGGCTACAAAGTCTATTATTCTTCCCTTGATGTGCACACTCTCAAGAGGGACAGAATTCGCAGATGCATCCTGAAGGCCAGCTTTGACGTTGGTAAGGGGTTTGATGTCTGGTAACTGGAAATCTGCAAGTGACAAACACAACATCGGCTTTAAAACAACCATGGCTCTGTCTTCATCATCGTCATCCTTACTGCTTGCTCTGTTATTTAGACATTATATTTTGGCGAAGATGGAAAGATGATATTATGCTCATAGTATCTGATAAGTTTTTTGTTTAAGAGAATCTCTCTCTATGCAGCTAGCCTAACCTACTCTAAGATGGAAAGCTGCCTGACTCAGCAGCACCAGAGCTGGGATTAGAGCCATGGGCCACTGCATTTAGCTGTTTTATAAATTGGTTTTTGTTTTGTCTTTTTGCTTTTGTTGTGGCAGTTGAGGTTTGAACCCGGGGCTTCATGCACACCAAGCAAACACTCTACCAACTGAGACACACTCAACTCTACCAACTGAGACACACTCAACTCTACCAACTGAGACACACTCAACTCTACCACCTGAGACACACTCAACTCTACCAACTGAGACACACTCAACTCTACCAACTGAGACACACTCAACTCTACCACCTGAGACACACTCAACTCTACCAACTGAGACACACTCAACTCTACCAACTGAGCCACACTCAACTCTACCAACTGAGACACACTCAACTCTACCAACTGAGACACACTCAACTCTACCAACTGAGACACACTCAACTCTACCACCTGAGACACACTCAACTCTACCACCTGAGACACACTCAACTCTACCAACTGAGCCACACTCAACTCTACCAACTGAGACACACTCAACTCTACCAACTGAGACACACTCAACTCTACCAACTGAGCCACACTCAACTCTACCAACTGAGCCACACTCAACTCTACCAACTGAGCCACACTCAACTCTACCAACTGAGACACACTCAACTCTACCAACTGAGACACACTCAACTCTACCACCTGAGACACACTCAACTCTACCAACTGAGACACACTCAACTCTACCAACTGAGACACACTCAACTCTACCACCTGAGACACACTCAGAGCCACTACAAACTTTAATACCCAATTATGAAAAGTAAACCCAATGAGAATAATAGTCTCAAAATCATTTCTACCTATTTATTTCATTAAAAATTATTATTTTGGGGGGCTGATGAGATAGCTTAGTAAATAAAGGCACTTGCTCTCAAGCCTATAACTTGAGTTTGATACCTAGGTCCCATAAGGGGAGGAAAGAACTACTTATCACAGGCTGTCTTCTGATCTACACATGTGTATACACAAAATAACTTTCAAAAGATTTATTTATTTATTTATGTTAGAGATCAGAATAGTACCTGGATCTTATTTCTTTTCAAAGAACCAACTCTTTGTTTCATTGATTCTTTGTGTTGTTTGCATTTTAAAATTATTTAAAAATTTTATTTTATATGCATTTTTTTGACTGCATTTATGTCTATGTACCAACTATGTGCCTGGGGCTCACAGAAGCCAGAAGAGGGTGTAGGATTCCCTGAAACTGGAGTTACAGATGGTTGTGAGCTGCCACATAGATGCTGAGAACTGAATCCAGATCTTCTGGAGGAGTTGCTAGGGCTCAAAAGCACTCAGGCTTCTATCCAGCCCTTTGACTTACAGTTCTCTCCACTGTGATAAGGTAGGAAACAAGGAATCCTTTCATTTTTCTTATCTTTGTTAAGATAGGCAGAAGAAAGATAGAAACACTCAAATTAATAAAGTTAGTGATAAAAGAGCCATTATGACAGCCACTAACAGAATTCAGAGTCACTAGGATACACTTTAAAAATACATGCCACTAAATATGAAAAAACCTAAAAGAAATAGATGAATTTCTAGATGTATATGAATAGATGAATTTCT
The DNA here is from genome assembly GCA_036184795.1 of Tokudaia tokunoshimensis. Classification (NCBI taxonomy): domain Eukaryota; kingdom Metazoa; phylum Chordata; class Mammalia; order Rodentia; family Muridae; genus Tokudaia; species Tokudaia tokunoshimensis. The sequence continues at coordinate 69,123,442 of BTHU01000011.1, forward strand.
AGATGTATATAATCTACCAAATTTTTAAGAAAATTTTATCTTGTGTGTATGGGTATTTTGTCTGTTTGTGTGTCTGTGCCTGTCCATTTGTGTTCCTGGTGGGCAGAGGCCAGAAAAAGCCTTGAATCCTCTAGACTAGAGTTACAGGTGGTTGTAAACTGCCATGTGGGGGTGCTTAGAATAGAACCTGGGTCCTCTGGAAGAATAGCTGGTGCTCTTAACCACTGAACCATCTCTCCAGCCCATGATTTTCCAAATTCAAACCAAGATTAGATAAATAATTTGAGCAGATCTCTAAAAAGAAGTAAAGAATAATAAAGTAATTTTTAAAAAAATCTTATAACTAAAAAAAGCTCAGGCCTAGTGGTATTCACTGCTGAATTTACCAGACCTTCAAAGAAAAACAAATAGCTGTGCCTCTCAACTATCCTATAAAAATAGGAAAGGGAAAATATTACCAAATTTATCTCATGAACTGTATTATCTTGATACCAAAACCATACAATAACAAAGAAAATTGTAAACCCATCTCCCTAATGGATATAGTCACCAAAAAAAACCCAAAACAAAACAAAACAAAAAAAAAACCCAAACTCTTTTTTTTTTTTAAATATGTGTAGCCACTTGACTGTGTAGCTTTTTTTTTTTTTTTTTTTTTTTTTGGTTTTTTCGAGACAGGGTTTCTCTGTGTAGCCCTGGCTGTCCTGGAACTCACTTTGTAGACCAGGCTGGCCTCGAACTCAGAAATCCTCCTGCCTCTGCCTCCCAAGTGCTGGGATTAAAGGCGTGCGCCACCACCGCCCGGCTAAACCCAAACTCTTAATAAAATACTTGCAGGGATGATTCAACATGTCCTGGGTTCTATAAGAAAGCAGGCTGACAAGCCATGAGGAGCAAGTCAGGAAGCAGCTCCCCTCCACGTCAGCTCCTGCCTCCAGGTTCCTGCCCTGTGTGAGCTCCTGCCCTCACTGCTTTTGATGATGGAGTGAGCATGGAATAAATCCTCTCCTCCCCAGGTCACTTTGGTTCTAGCGTTTCATCACAGCAGCAGGAACCCTAATTAAGACAGTATAGACCTGTTATCTGAGATGTTCGTGAGCCTGAGGGAAGAGAAATGAAAGTTCAAAGCCTGGTGGGATTACACAGTGAGTGCAAAGGAGACTGGGAAACATAACAAATGTGCCAAAATTTAAAAAAAAAAAAAAAGGGCTGGGCTGTGACTCATTAACAGACCTGCCTAGCATATGTAAGGTTTTTTGCTCAATCCTCAACACAGGAAAAATAAATAAAATGGAAAAGTACTGTGGCTGCGGCCCAGGGGTGGTGGAGCACTTGTTCAGCAGGGAGAACCCAGAGCAGTCCCGAGCATCACAACAGGAACACACCAAACAAAACTGGTCCTCAGGAAAAGTGCTAGCTTTTGGAGGAGGTATATTGTCAGGGGTCTTGCTATGCAGCCCTGGCAGGCTCAGATTTATGGCAAGTGTCCTTCCTAGGCTCCCAAGCGCTGGGATTATAAGCATGCACCGTCATGGTTGCCCTCTGATACGTTATTATTGTCTTATTAGGTGAGATTATAAGAGCTGGGGCCATGTCTGCCAGGAAGCGCGTGCTTTCTGCTATTTGTTAGTGTGCATTACAGTTGGCAGGACCCTTTCTCTTTTCTCACTCAGTCCTTACAGCAACACTTAAAAATAATTCTCATGTCTGCTGGAGGGGTCAGTGTCCATGATGACATAGCCTGCTGAGCAGTAGTTAGGCACACACGAGCTTCCTGACTACAGCCCTGTCTTGGGCTTATTCCACTTGCCTTTACAGGACTACTGAACTCTGACCTAGTTCCATGGGTGCCATGGCTGGGACATAGTTCATCTCCCAAAGGTTCATGTGTTGGAAGCTTAGTCACCAGGATGGTGATGTTGAAGGGTGGATGGAACCTTCCCATTAATTAGTTAATTTATTCACTTTACATCCTGGTCACTACCCCCCTCTCCCATCCCCCCCGCACAGTCCCTCTCTCCATCCCACCTCCCTTTTTCCTCTGAGAGGGTAGAGGCCTCCCCCCTCAGCCCCCTTGTATATCCTCCCGACCTTGGCACATCAAGTCTCTTCAGGGCTAGGTGCAACCTCTCCCACCGAGGCCGGACAAGGCAGCCCAGTTAGGAGAACATATTCTACAGACAGGTAACAGCTTTAGGGACAGCCCCCACTCCAGTTGTTCAGGACCCAGGACCCACATGAAGACCAAGCTGCATATCTGCTACATACGTATGGGGATGGGGGGGGCACTAGTTCCACCCCATGTTTGCTCTTTGGTTGGTAGCTCAGTCTCTGAGAGTCCCAAGGGTCCAGGTTAGTTGACTCTGTCTTTCAGTGGAGTTCCTATCCCCTTCAGGGCCCTCAATCCATAAGAATCCCCAAGCTCTATCCAATGTTTGGCTGTGGGTCTCTGCATCCCTTTTAGTCAGCTGCTGGGTGGAGCCTCTCAGAGGACAGTTACAAAGTAGGACTTGTGTGAGTTTGCTTGTACTCTGGTTGACTGTCTCATGCTGTGATCTCTCCTTCTTGCCCATGGTTCTGTTGTGATACCATCTACCTTGAGGTCCACATCAGAGCCAAACTGTTGGCAGTGTCAGGCCCCCTGAACCTCTGAAATTAGAAGCCAGACAAGCCCTTTTCTCTGTTTTGGTTTGTTTTGAGATGGTCTGGAACTCAAGATCCTTCTGCCTTGGCCTCCTAAGTGCTTGGATCACAGGCCAACACTACCGTACATACTTTAAAAATGTGTTTTCTCAGGCTAGCAAGATATCTCAGTTGGTGATGGCACTTGCCACCAAGTTTAAAGACCTGAGTTCAAATACCTAGGGCCCACAGGTGAAAAGAGAAAAACTCTTGCAAGTTGTTCTCTGACCTACACACACACACACACACACACACACACACACACACAAAAATATTACAAACATTTTTTTCTTCATAACATTCCTAGTATTTTGCTATAGGAACAAAAAATAGAGACCCCCCCCAGAATGAACTGCATTATTAGGCCATCTAAAGAAGAAGTCACCTTACAAACTGGTGACAAAGCATAAGATTTAGAGATCACATATCTTTCTTAAGCTTTTTGGTTTTTATATGTTCAAGATAAAAGAAATATGAAATAGGAGGTTATAGATGCTACTACCGACATGAAGGTAAAATCTTTTGAAAACAATTTCAGTTTTGATCCCATAAAATAGCACAAAGAAATCTGTCTTGCTAGTTAGTGGTTCATGCCTTTAATTCTAGCACTTGGGGGGCAGAGGCAGGTGGATTTCTGTTAAGTTTAAGGACCTGCCTGGTTTCACGAACAGCTGGGGCTACACAGAGAAACCTTGTTTCAAGCGACCAAAAAAAAAAAAAAAAAGAAAAAAAAAGAAAAGAAGCTGTCTTACCTTCAACCTCTGGACCATTGGAAAGCTCAGTCCTATGCTCCTCTAATTCAGCATTTCCATGAGGATGGAATTCTTTTATTTGATCTCCAGGAATGCAAAATTTAACAATGTATTTCATTTTAACTTGATTAGTTTTATATACAACAAATTCATCGTCCTAGAGAAAATGGGAATTGACAGGAGATAACAAGTGAAGAAAACAGCAGCCAAAAGTTCCCAGAGAAGCAGACTCTCATGTTTGCTAATTTAGCAAGATGACAGCATGCCTTACATGAAAACATACTTAACGAAAGTGGAAGCAAGCCTCTGAGCCTGGCCTTTGCACACTTGGGCCCATGGTGCCTGTTTTGGCTTTTTTCTTGTTTGTTTTCTGTTTGATTTTTTTTTTTAAGTGCTAGGTAAGGGCTTGACTGACCCGTAACCCTAGGTCTTCGTGTCTCCCCAAATAAAATACCTGAAAGTCTGTGGGGACAGAGGCTGTTTCCGAAACTCCATGCACACTGTCATAGCCCGGTGGCGCTTCAGTTAAAGAAAAGTCCTTCTTGAATAAGTCCACACACTTTCCCAGGGCAACATCACAGACAACCAGGAGTCTGGAGCCATCTGTCTCTCCTGCATGTGCGTATTTAATGCTTGTACTGCATAAAAAAGGAAGGAAATAAACACAACTCATAATGGCTACTGGGCAGCTGCATTTCATTGTACAAATAAGAAACATAACTTGGGCATCTCTAATCCAAAACTGGGAATCAAAATTTGAAATGGTCCAAACTGAAAACTTTGAGCATTGATTGGTGTGACACATGGATGGAAAATTCTACCTAACCTTGTGATGGTAGCAGTCCGAGGTATGCACACTAAACATATTGTATAAAGTCACCACCAGGCTACATTGATCAGGAATGGATGAAACTTAAATGAATTTCACATTTGGATTTGTGTGTTCCCAAAGATATCTCTTTATGTATACATATATATAATCCCAAATCTGATTTTTTTTTTAGTATTTCAGACAAGGACGCTCAGCCTGTATTATTGAAAGACTTTCTGGGGAGATCATTCCAAATTTTACCACCATTGCAAGTAACTCTGAAGATACAAGTTAGAACTTCATGGTGAGAAGTTGGGTAGGTGCACACCTAAAACCTAAAACTTGGGAAAATGAGGCAGAAGGATCATGAGTTCAAGGCCAGAATCAGCTACACAGTAAAACCCTATTGAAGAGGATAAGAAGGAAGGGATTAAGGAGAGAAGAAAAAAGGAGGAACTGTTCATTATGTACTCATTTATTTAAAAAATTCAGTGAAAGGCACACACCTGTAACTCTAGCTCTTAGAAGGCTGAGGCAGGAGGATTTCTGCAAGTTCCAGGCTAGCCTAGGATACATAATGAGTTCCCAGCTAGCCTGGGCTAGAATAAAAACAAATTAGGTAAAGATGTGTATAGTGCCTTCTTTATGGCAGGTGGCACTTAAAGTACTTTGTTCTCTGTCAGCTACTAAAAATATCTATATTGTGCTGCAAGGAATGCCAGAGTAATAAATTAAAAGGAAAACATTTTTTTTGGCATAAAAATAGCTCATGTGTTTTACAATCCCATTTTAAAAAGCAGATCAGAAATGTGTGAGATTGTGGAAAATCGAAGCTGCAGGCAGTTTTTTCTCAAATAGATTATATCCCAATCCCAGTTTTCCGTCCACCTTCCTCTCCTCCCAGTCTCTGCCCCCAGCCTTCCTTTGTCCCCAGATCACTAAAAAGAGAAAAAAGAAAGAGCAGGCCTCCCCGGGATATCAACAGAACGTGGCATAGCAAGTTACAACAAGACCAGGCACATTCCCTAATACCAGGGCTGGACGAGGCAACCCAGGAGGAGGAAAAGGGTCCCAGGGGCAGGCACAAGAGTCAGAGAGTCCCACCCCACTCCTAGGAGTATTACAAACACCTCAAGTTACACAACCTCAGCATGTATGCAGAGGACCTAGCTCAGACCCATGCAGGTCCCTGATGCAGCTTCAGGCTCTGTGAGCCCCTGTGGGCAGTGTTCTTCTGGGGCTCTTGACCCTTCTGGCTCCTAGAATCCTTCCCCCCCTGCCCCCTTTAAAGAAAAACCATTTTGTTAGTTAAGAGAGCTATACTGAGTTTACTGTACTGAAGCTCATGAAGATGATTAAATGCTAAGCAGGTAAGTGCTGGCCAAAGGAAAGAGAGACATCCTATCTTCATAGCCTCTCCCAAGCCACATGGAGAGCCAACACTTCAGACAACCGGATCAAAGATTAGGAATCGTCAGCTTTTCCTTCCTTCTCTTTCTTTCTTTCTTTCCTTCTTTCTTTCTTTCTTTCCTTTCCTTTCCTCCTCCTCCTCCTCCTCCTTCTTCTTCTTCTTCTTCTTCTTCTTTTCTTCTTCTTCCTCTTCTTCCTCCTCCTCCTCTTCCTCTTCTTGTTTTTAATTTTAATTTTTTTCAAAGATAGGGTCTCATTATAGCTTAGATAGGTCTTGAACTCAACTCTAGGGCTGGGGCTAACCATGAACTCTGAATACTCTCTCTCCATCTCCCTATTGTGAGTATATAGGAGTATGCTACCATGCCTGAGGGCCCCCACCCACTTTTATTCCACTCCAAGACAGGGTCTCATAGCTATCACACTGGGTTTATGTGGTGCTGGAGATGGACATAAGGCCTCATGTTAGCCAAGTGCCCTACCAACTGAGCAACAGCCCTATCTTGTTGTTTTTTAAATCTTTAAAAATACTTATTTTTTTTTCTTGTATGAATATTTTGCCTGCATGTATGTCTGTGAACTATATGAACGCTTAGTGCCCACAGAGACCAGAAGAGGGCATTGGATCCCCAAAACTGGAGTTACATACAGATAGTTGTGGGACAGTTGCCATGTAGGTGCTGGGAATTAAACCCAGGTCCTATGGGAGAACAGCCTGTTGCCTCAACCATGGAGCCATCTCTCCAGTCCCCTGCTGTTGTTTGAGACAGGGTCTTGCTATGCCTAGGCTGGCCTGGAATCTATGCAGCCCAGATTTGTCTCAAATTCATAGTAATCTGCTTGCCTCAGCTGGCGAGGGCTGAGGTTACAATGGTGAGGCACCATACCTGGTTTACTTTGATTCAAGAAGAAACAGAACTGAATTTACCCATCTCAGCATAAGCTCCTCTCCTTTCCTATAATTTGCAAACACACGCCATCCTTCCTGTATGCTCTTAGCATCTTCAGTCCTAGCTTCTGTCTCATGCTCTTGACAGAAAGTACAAAGACTATCTCCTCTCTTGGTCTACGGACCACTCCTCAGTTGACTGTAACTTGGTCCACTCAGAATTCTTCTTTTGTTGAACAGAGAAAAAGCACATAAAATTTGTTGCGTATCTAGGACAGGGAGCATTAGCTTTCTCTATTCAGCCATCCTCACTGACACTGCCAAAAGCCACCGAGGACTTCAGTCTTGGTAAAATCAAAACGGTGCCTAAAGCATGGCTTCACGCTCCGGAAGTCGTGTCTCTCTCTGCTCCACTATCTCGTACTCTAACTTCCTGGAACCACAAGCCACAAACAAACAAACAAACAAACTCCTTCTACCAGCTGTCTTGGCTGCGATGCTTTACTGCAGCAACAGAAGAGCAACTAACAGTTGCTGTCCTGGAGAAAGAACAAAACAGACTGGCTCCCCATGTGTTCCACGTTAGTCACATGTTCTGAGGCTAGCACCCTCTGGTGGCCTTAAGGTCCCCATCTGTGCTATGAGAAGATTTCCCTGTGGGGTAGGGTCTTAGACTAGAGGAGGTGAGGGGCACTGGAAAAGATCCAGCCAAAAAACAATTATAGAAGCTGAGGCAGACTGGCAAGACAGCTCAGTGAATAAAGGTGCCTGCTACCAAGCCTGAAGACCTGATTTAATCCCTGGGCTCTACTTGGTAGAAGGAAAGACCTGACTCTGTTGAGTTGTCATCTGACCTCCACAAATACACTGTCCATGTCTCCCCACACACTAAATAAATAGATAAAAGTAATTAAAAAAAAGTTTAAGGGCTCTGAGCAAAAGAAAACCACCAAGACTTCAAACATAATTTTCCCAAGTGTTCACTACAGAAGCCATGATTTTTCAGTATGCAGTGGCAAAAGCTGCTTTCAATGACGCTTCAGTAGGTGAGAGACTTCCTCACTAAAGGAAGAGAGGGAAGTTTGCATGGAGCCCTCTGTAGTGGGGGCTGGGAGAGAAGACACTAACCTGAGTGAGTCGCTGAAGTAGATCCCGCTCCCCAGATTTCCAACATCTGTTCTTTGCACACCACGGTCTTCAGCCACCTTAGGTAAGAGCAGTCCTCTGAAAGAGATGGGTAGAATCCTGATTTACCGAAGGAAAGGATTCTGCCCACACAACCTTCAAACTCAGTGACCAACAGGAAATTCACTGTCTTTACAAACTTTGCATTAGAGTTCAACTTACCCTCCCTCTATACCTACAGTCAACCAGCCATGGATTCAAAATATTCAGGAAAAAAAAATCCATCTCTATGGAATATGTACAGATTTTCTTGTCATTATTTTTTTTAGATTTATCTAATTATGCATATGAGCACTCTAACTTCCTGTATATCTGCATGACAGAAGAGGACATCAGATCCCATTACAGACAGTCTTGAGCCACCATGTAGTTGCTGGGAATTTGACTCTGGAAGAGCAGTCTTAAGCACTGAGCCCCCTCTCTAGCCTTTGTCATTAGTTTCTATACAACACTTCCTGCCAACAGTTTCCATAGCATTCATATTGTATTAGACACCATTCAATACAAAGATATAACCTAAAGTCTATGGGAAAACCCAGTTCTATTCTATGCAAAACCTTTTATAAAAGACCCTTGAATGTTAGGGATTTTGGCATCTGAGAAAGTCTGGAAGCAACTGCTTAGATACCAAGCCTCACTGCAGTCTCCCAGAGCAGCACATGCTATTAACACGTTACAGGCTATGGTTGTTTCCTCACCACTGTCTGGACCACATAGGCTCTTGGACATTTTCCTGCCTCCTCTAGGTAAGAACTCAGGGTGGGTCTGCTGAATGCTGACTGATTCTCTTCACTGCTTAGGATCTTATACAGGCCCCTGCTGCACTCTCAACATTCAGGATTCTCTCACCATGAGACCATGGTGTTCTCTGCACAAACAGGCAAAGGCAGCCTTCTGTTCTTGAGTATAGCAATATCAGTTGTTTGAATTTTGCAACAGATTGATTTTATAAGATGGCTTTTGGGATTTGGTCCCAAATCCCAAAATCATTTCTATACAATTACTTTCTTTGTTTGTAATTGATTGTTTTGGGTTTTTGTGTGTGTGTGTGTGTGTGTGTGTGTGTGTGTGTGTTCATTTGAAGTTTGGTTTTTCTGAGCCACCATCTTGCTATATAAGGCCAGGGTAGCCTTGAATTCATTCTGTAGCCAAGGCTGGGCTTGAACCAGATACAATTGTCCTGCCTCAGTCTGCCAAGTGCTGGGATTACAGGCATCACCATGCCCAAATCTCAGGGAAAAATTCACACCTACATAGAATACCTTATTAAAGACCACAAATACATACTATATAATCACAAATACATAATTTAAATGACATAATTTTCTCTATGACTAGATTTGCTGCTTTTAACTGAAAAGCCCATGGGGTTTGTTCATTTACTATGGTATGGTTTAGGATCAAAGACAAAGGTACATAAGAAAGGGGAACACTTCACATCTGTAAGCCTGAAAACTGAAAAGTAAAGACTGTGGTGATTCTTACCGGGACAAGATTCCAAGAATGTTCCGCACAGGAGATCCATGCAGCAGGGGTCGCACGTTGCCCAGTTTGCTCAGAAACTCTGTAGCTTCATTCACTCTGCCAACCCTAAATATCTGCAGGATATCTACTGGACATTCGCTGGAAGAATTAGGAGAAAAACACTGAGGTCACGCAATTAGAAGAAAAATAAAAATCATTAATAGGAGAAATCTCAAGAAAACTCAGATGTCTGTGGTTCAGTAGTTGACAGTGCTTGCTGCTAAGCCTGCCACTAAGTCTTGACGGTCATGTGGTGAAAGGGAAAACAAGCCCCCACACACCATTCTCTGACCCTTAAATACTTTTTCAAAGATTTATTTATTTATTATATATAAGTACACTGTAGCTATCTTCAGACACACCAGAAGAGGGTGTCAGATCTCATTATGGATGGTTGCGAGCCACCATGTGGTTGCTGGGATTTGAACTCGGGACCTTCGAAAGAGCAGTCAGTGCTCTTAACTGCTGAACCACCTCTCCAGCCCCCATTCTCTGATCCTTACATGTATACTGTGGTAATTGCATGCATTCACACACACACACACACACACACACACACACACACACACACACACTTCTTTCTGTTGCTGCCATGACCAAAAGCAAGAAGAAAGGTATTTTTTATTTTTTGTTTTTTTGTGTTTTGGATTATAGGTTACAGTCCATGATGATGAAGGGAAGCAAAACTCAAGCAGGCTTGAGTTACACTTTTGACCTCTGGAAGTTTAAACCTAATCTTCAACAAGATTAGGTCAACAGGCTAACAAGATGGCCCAGTTGGTAAAGTGCCTTTTAGGTAAACCAGAGCCCACAGTGAAAAAGAGAACCAATTCCAGAAAGCTGTCCTCTGACTGCTACATGTATTCTGTGGTATATGTACACTGACACTCACATGCACACATCACATATGCATGCAATCATTATCAAAATAAATATGCACACAACCATCATAATAATAGCAATGAAAGATCAGGTCACCCAGAAAGCAGGGTTGGAGAATGGGCTATACTTGTTAGCATGGAATACTCCCCTGGATAAGGCTGACTTTTAAAATTGAATTTGTTTATTTGGTGTGTGTGCGTGTGTGTGTGTGTGCACTCAGAAATGTGTGTATGTGCCCACATGTGTCACGGCACTCCTGTGAAGGCTAGAGAACAACTTGTGGGTGTTGGTTCTCTGTTTCCACCCTGGGGATTGAACTCAGGTTGTTGGGGTTAGCAGCACGTGCTTTGACCCACTGTGTCATCTCCTCTATCCCTCAAGACAATGTAAACACAGAACGTAACTCTTTGTCATCATCTTGATGTCTTGTTGGGATGTATAAGATTACATTCTCTAAATGTCTCAATCGACTTGCCAACAGGGTCTCAAGAGCATTGCACTGTTACCAGACTTGCTTCATGCTCACCTTCGATTATTCTGCAACACTTCTTTTCTAACCCTGGAAAATTCGTCAGTATTCTGTTCAACATGTTCGATTTTGCATCTCAAAGCTCGGTATTTGGCAAGAGATGGTGGGTTGGGTTTGGATAAATTAGTTTCACAAACATTCACCATGTCTCTTACCAGCTGTGGGTGGAAATGATACAGAGATGTTAGAGACACCACATACCTAAGTTAGAACGTATTTAAATTAATATTTTCAAAAAAGATAAAAGTTATTTTTCTTTTCCACAGAGTTTTTGATTAATATTTGATGTTAGTAGTATACTAAACTGGATAAATGCTGGTCACAGTGCTGGACATGGTAGCTCATACCTGTAACCTTAGCCCTTGGGGAGAGGAGGCAGGAAGACTGCTGTAAGTTCAAGGTTAGCCTAGGTTATATAGTAAGTTCCAGCCAGCCCAAGTTGCAGCATAAGACTATGTCTCAAAAGTAAAAATACAGATTTAAACATCAGAAGGGTTGGTACAACACAATTTTCCTGGCTACTTGGGAGACTGAAACAGGATTACTCAAGCTTAGGAGTTCAGGGTTATCCTGGGATGCATAGAAAAATCCCCAATATAGATAAAAAGATGATAGATAGATAGATAGATAGATAGATAGATAGATAGATAGATAGATAGATAGGGATAGATAGATAGATAGATAGATAGATAGATAGATAGATAGATAGATAGATAGATAGATAGAATTGCCTCACTGATAGCACACTAGACGTGCACATTAGTGTAGCAATTTAAATTTCTCATTAGTGTGTCAAAATACCTGACAAAGGCATCAGAAGGAAGGAAGGAAGGATGGAAGGAAGGCTTGTTTTGGCTCCTGAATTAAGGAGGATACAGCCCACCATGGCAGAGGAGGCATGGTGGCAGGATTGTGAGACCTCTGGTCATGTCGTCTCTGCTCTCAGGAAGCAGAGAGAGATGAACTTTTGAGGCCCAACTCACTCTCCTTTTTATTCGGCCTTGGACCCCAGCCCAAGCATCACCTTTTGTTTATTTACTTTTTTCTTTTTTTGAGACAAGGTTTCCCTGAATAGCTCTGGCTGTCCTAGAACTCACTATGTAGACCAGGCTGGCCTGGAACTCAAGGAAATGCACCTGTCTCTGCATCCCGAGTACTGGGATTAATGGTATGTGCCACTTCTCCTGGTACACATTTTTTAAAGACGTATTTAGTTTTTATTTTATATGTATGAATGCTTTGCCTGCACGTATGTATATGTAACGTATACATATCTGGTGCTGGTAGAGGTCAGAAGAGGACATGGGATCCCCTGGAACTGGAGTTATGGATGGCTGCGAGTCACCGTGTGGGTGCTAGGAGCTGAACCCAAGAGCACCAAGTGCTTTTAATCACCAAGTCATCTCTACAGCCCACCCATGTAGTCCTGGCTCACCTAAGATTTGCTATGTAGCTGAGACCACCCTTGAACTCCTGGTCCTTCTGCCTCTGCCTCCCATGAATGCCGGGATTGCAGGTGCATACAACCACGCCTGGCTTTATTCACCATACGGATCTTATTTTTTTTTTTTTATCATTGTTACCGTTTTATATTTTTGTTTGTTTTTTGAGACAGGGTCTTTTCTACATAGCTCTGGCCATCTTTGAACTCACTATGTAGACTAGGCTGGCCTCAAATTCACAGGGATATATATGCCTGTTTCTACTTCCCAAGTGCTGGGATTAAAACTATGCCACCATGCTCAGCTGTATTTTATTTTTTAGAGACTTATTTTATCTGTATATTTGCCTTCATGCATGTTCATACACCACTTGTATGCCCAGGGCCCACAGATACCAGAGTTGGACACTGGGTCCCATGGAACTGGAGTTACAGACAGTTAAGTTATGCGCCATTTTGTGGGCACCAGGAACTGAACTCAGGTGCTCTGCAAGAGTAGTCAGTACCCTTAACCACTGGGCTATCCCTCCAGTCCTAATTCACCATATTTTAAAGGGATGGCACAGCCAGAGACTTTAAACAGAATTCTTTCCTGCAGAGCCATACCTGACAAAGCTCCTCTTTCTGAGCCAACAGCCTCAGGTTAACTTCCTCTGATGCTGGATGTCTGTGAGGCAGCAGCCGGTAGAACTTGGCCATGGTCTTCTGCAGCTGTTCCTGAGAGTCTCCATTCTTCAGTGCTGTCTTTACCAGAAGGAGAAGCCCTTCCGCTTTACTCACCTGTAGACATGAAAGGAAATAAACTTCTTAAAATCTGAATCTTGGTAGTCACAAAACTGAAGACAGCCTGGTCTACAGAGTGAGTTCCATGACAGCCAGGGCTACACAGGAAACCCTGACTCGAAACAACCCCCCCCCAAAAAAAAACAAAAACAAAACAAAACTGAAAAGACATCCCAAAAATATCTAAAAACAGTTGCTGGAGACATTGGAACCATGAGTTTTCTATAGATTGCTGATGCTGCAGTTTGGGCCTTTAAAAGAAATAGAGTATCTTTTATTAATTCTTTCACCCTTTCAATCCTGCTAGTTTGGGTCTTGACTGTGTTTCTAAGGCCCTTGTTTGAAGGCTTACTCCCTATGGAGGTACTTCAGGGAAGTGGAGGCACCATTAGGAGGTTATTTCTTAGCTAGCTCACTAGGTTTACCGAGGGTTGCTTTCATTTGCCTAAATGCAGGGCTATTCACTGGACCACGGGCAATTTGTCAGTGGCGACACCACTGAAGAAATATGCATCATTGGATTTCTGTACATGTGTGCACATGAACACATAGATCCACAAGAAGACAGGAATACAAATGGAACTGTAGGAGGTGTGCTTTTCACAGGGAATCATAGGGTGATGGCAGCATCAAACCAGGGCCATGTTCCTAATTATGCAAGTGCATTATGGACCTAATTGCAGGAAGTCTGTTTCTCCCTGAAATAATCAGCTTTACTCCATAGGGGAACACTCCCTGCATTATCTTCATATGACTACTCAGTCGTGTGAGTTGTACAATTGGGAATAGCTTCTGTCAATCACATCTTCTTTAATCACCATTATACATATTGGAAAAGAGAGCAGCATGTCCTGGAGTTCTAGAAGCAGGCCTGCCTTCCCTAAGACAGTGAGAAGGTGAAAGGCTGAAGGAGACGCTATGAAGCAGGTCAGGAGCTGGGTATCTAAGTGCCACTAACTCCCATTCCTTGGCACCAAGGCTGGGGCCTATATTGGCCACCACTATGAACTGACATGACAGGGACATCTGGTTCTTCAGGGACAGAGGAAGGAACAGTGAGGGTGGACTTCAGAGCGGACCAGACAGCACATGAATGAATGCTAGCTCCCATGCTTCCACCTACCCACCAGGAAGCAGGTTTGTTGTGGTGTTTTAGCAACACACGTGACTCACGTCATTGAGGCTCATTCTGTTCACTGGCTTGAGGAGTGTGTGTTCCAGGTGGCCCAGAGCTTCTGTCCAGATCACCTCCAGCAAATCGCTCACCTCCTGACTCAGGGTGCCTGAACTTATGACCTCCTCCAAAAGCAACTGAAACGTGAAGTGACAATGAATCACCACCAAGAAAAGTCCTCATGAGCACTCTGTATAAAACTGGCACAGGAGCTGGTCAGGTATAGGTCAATAGTGGAACACTTGCCTAGTGTATCTGAGACCCTGGGTTCCATTTACAACCTCACAAACAAGCAAGCAAGCAACCAACCAACCAACCATCCAACCAACCAAGTAACTAACTAATCAACTAACCACTAACCAAACAAACACAACATAATAGACCAAGAAACAAAGCATGAGAAAAAAAATAGCCCAGGCACTACGGCTAGGAATGGCTTGAGTGTCCCTCGACATTCAAGTGTTGGCAGCCTGGCCCCATTGTGGACCTTCAACCAGATGTCAGTGTCATGGGATTTATTCCTTCAAGCCACCAGATGGGAGTCAAATAAACTGGATAAGGTTTTAGCCTTGTGTATCTGTGGCAGTGACACAGAGACCCTAGGCAGCTGGTGCCCTCAGGCCTCGGTTCTCCTCTGGGCTTCCCCATCCTCCCCCCTCTCTGCGGCTTACCCTAGTAAATACCCCTCTCCTATCACTTTCTCCCATTTTATTCTTTCTCTCGACTTTTCCTCCACTCCATAAGATGTGGGCCCATCAGTGGCATTAAGCACATGCAGTATGAGTTAAGGAGCCTGGAATCTGCCAGGACTATAGGGAAATCTTTCAAAGCTCTGAGTTTGTTGCTGAGATAATAAAATATCTGTGGCTTGTCCCACACCTCACTGCCCAGTGTCATGTCTTCAAGTTTATCTTTTTCTTAGCTTTCCTTCTCCTCTGCCAGGTTTTTGTTGTTTTGTTTTTACTAAAGACAGTATTTCTTTCTTTGAGGCAGGTCTTCATGAAACTCAAGCTGGCTTCAAAGATACTAAGTTTGAATAACCTTGAACCCCAGATCCTCTCAACTTGACCTTCCAGGTGCTTGGATTATAAGTGTAAGCCACCATGACTGACGAAAAAAATGATTCTATTGAAAATATTGAAAGAAGACTAGAGAGATGGCTCAGTGGTTAAGAGCAAGTACTGCCCTTTGGGGAGGACCTAGGTTTGATTCCCAGCACCTACACATCACCTCATAACCATTTGTTACTCCAGTTCCGGAGAACACGATGCCTTCTTTTGGCCCCTGTCAGTACATGTAATGTGCAGACAGGCATACAGGCAAAAAGTCCATACGTATAAAGTAACTAAAAAAAATCTATTCAAATTGCTGGGCATAGGAGTGCATTCCTTTAACCACAGCACCCAGGAAACAGAGGCAGGTGGATCTCTGTGAATTTAAGGCTAACCTGGTCTACATAATGAGTTCTAAGCCAGCCAGAGTTACATGGTAAGACCCGGCTTTTTTTTTTTTCTTAAAAAAATGGAAAGAAAAAAAAATCCACCATCTGGGTATGGTGGTGCCCATCTAGAATCCCAGCAGTTAGGAGGCTGAAGCAGGACATTTGCCTGAGTTTGATGCCATCCTGATGAAAGAGATTATCTAAAATAACAAACCAAACCAAACAGCACTCACACAGCACACCTCCCAACTCAGCCAGCACCACACCATTGTATCAAAGCCAGCGTACCGCCTGCAGTTTCTCAGACGCTAACTGCGTTGCTTCAGCTGTAAAGTGTTCTTGGAGCAGAAATCCTTGTCTCTTCAGGTCTTCCACATAACTTTCATAATAGTCAATTGCACCTTCGGAGGTTTGCTTTCCAGTGCTCTCTCTTCTAGTCTGGGAATTGCAGCACACAGAAAAGACAGTTAACTTATTGACATACTTATCTTCAGGGAATACCTACATCCTATCAGGAAGGTGTTCAGACTTTTCTTAAGGATTACTATGATGGTGTGAATGAAAACGTCTCCCATGGGCCCTGATGGCAGGGCGTGGCCCCTAGTCGTTTATTTTTATTTTAAAGATTTATTTATTTTACTTATATAAGTACACTGTAGCTGTCTTCATACACACCAGAAAAGAGCATCAGATCCCTTTTATAGATGGTTGTGAGCCACCATGTGGTTGCTGGTAATTGAACTCAGGACCTCTGGAAGAGGAGTCAGTGCTCTTAACTGCTGAGTCATCTCTCAAGCCCTATTTTTATTTTTTGAGGTGACTTAGAGGTGTGGCCTTGCTGGGAGGAGTGCATCATGGGTGCAGGGCAGGCTTTGTTTCCAGTTTGAAATGTCCTATTTACTCATTCCCAGTTCCTTCTTACTGTTTTTGAAGACAGGAGCTCTCCACCTGCCAGCTGCCACACTTCCCTGCCACTATGACAAGACCCCTTCCTTCTATACGTTGCCCTTGGTCATGTTTTTATCACAGTGATAGAAAAGGAACTCTTAAATCATTCGGTTTTTTTGTTTTGTTTTGGTTTGGTTTTTTTTTACAAAGACAGCCTTTAAAGCCGGAGTTAAGGGAGGAAACAACATTTAGAGTGGGCAGAGCAGAGAGAAAAGACTCCTTATGGGGGATCGAAGCGCTCACCCCAGTTCTCCATCAGAGCCTATGGAGTCTTTGTACACTGGCTTAATGGACTTTGAAGACTGGCACTCTACTCCTTTTTGGAAATGTAGGTCAATCAAGGTTAGGGAAGGAGAGAAAAATACCATCTAAAGGATGATATTGCTGGGGACAGGAATCTGTCAAAACAAAATGAGCTTCCAGCGAGGAAGCGGCCAGAAGAGCTCCGTGGTCAGGCAAATGATGTGAAAGGCGCAGGCTCCTCCTACAGTGGAGACTTTCAGCTCTTCTTGGAAACACATCTCAGACAGTGAGCAACTCCACTCATATTGACCCCAGACAACAGAGGAAGATTTGTCCACTTGAGAGTCTTGGTGTCCCCTAGATGCTGGCTAGTCCTGACTCTGCGGTGTACAGCTAAGAAAGATGTCACACTCCTAGACTATTCACTGCAGGGTATCTCTGAAACTTATAGAAATGAAGTATACGCCCAAGTCACTCCATTTAAGAGGTAGATGCTAGAGTTTGGATTTTAATTGTCCCATGGCCAAAGAGAACCATAGAGGCCTCAAACCTGCTACGCAAGACTTCTATCTCTGAGACGAAAGCTTTTCTTTTCTTTTTCTTTTTCTTTTTTTCAATTGTTAAAAATGGATGCTGAGAGCAGAACTCAGTTCCTCTGGATAAGATGTGAGCAGCAGACTCTGAGCCGTCCCCCTGGCCCCAGTTTTTTGTTTTTACAAGTTTATTATTTCGGGTATTTTGGTAAGTGACGGAGAGTGTGCTAAGGGCAAGCAGGAGGAAACTCTTTGTAGAACACTTGTACTGCTGCTAGGTGAGGCATACTCCGGGCAGGCGGACGGCGAGCCTCTGTTGGAGAGCTCAGGCATGAGCTTTGTAAGGATGGGAGGTCACCAAGGGCAACAGTATGGACTATGCACTGTTACTCTGTTTTAAACATAGAACACAGTCTACCATGGTTTTCAATTTGATTTTGAATTACTTTTTATCCAAATAATGAAATACTCATATATTTGGGGGCCCAAGGTTTAATATCTCGTACCTGGGAACATTTGTCCCTGGACTACGGTTCTAGCTCTGTTCCCATGGAAACCTGATACAAGTCAGCTATAAAGGCTGGTGCAGTAGTGTAGACTTGAAATCCCAACATGAGAGGCTGAGGCAAGAGTGAGACCAGTTTCAGAACACAGGCCTTCCACCTCTCCAAACACAGTCAGCTGGAACTGTAGCAACATCTCTATTAAACTGCACCGAGATTAGGACTTCAGCCATGCATGCTGGAAACCGAAGCTTTGGCCTTTCTTGGGAGTGGCATAGAACTGGATTCATCTCCATGGTCATCGAGAACCCATGCTACGAAGGATCTGAGCTCCTCAGATCTCGGTCTGATGTGTGTTTCCTGTGCATCTGAGTGACATCTGGGCTAGGGGCAAGATGAAAAGCTTCCAGAGGCTGTGTGGATCTGTGTGAGGACCTCCCTCATGAAGAGTGGACTCGGTGTCCTACTGCTGCTGTGCTTCTGACCACACTAGATCTATCAGGCTGAACATCTATGTGAGAAGACATCCTGGTGGGTGTTGCCTGTTGCATACTTTATTTAACATTTAGGCAGTTGCTTTGGATTCATTTTTATTTCAGAATTGTTTTAGATCACAACAGGGCTCATACTTGATACTGAAATAGGACAAAGGCTATGGCTTCTGCAAAGCCATCCTTGTGATCTCCAGCATGCTATGACCATGAGCCTGGAGTAATTCCCATGCGCAGCAGTGTCAGAACTGTCACAGGAGGTCACAGGGTGTAACGCAGGTGTGTGGCTCATGCGAGTAATGTAACACTAGGGAGGCCAATGGAGGGGGACTGGCATGTTTGAGGCAAGCCTGGAATACAGAGTGAGAGCCTCTGTCTCATAAAAAAAAAGAGGAAAAGAAAAAGGATGAAAAGATGGAGGAGGAAGAGGAAAAGATGGGGGAGGAGGAGGAAAAGATGGAGGAGGAGGAGGAAAAGATGGAGGAGGTGGAAAAATGGAGGAGGAGGGAAAGAAAGAAGGGGGGACTCTTTGCTACCTTTTGATTGGCCAGGAGGAAGTGTGCTGCTATCACAAAGGGGCAGCTCCCTGGGTCACGGGAACTCTGCAGCTCCACGACCACAGTCTCGGGGCCTCGGTCCGCTTCCACCTGCAGTACAGGATACATTTTAGAAGCAGAGTTATGGAGACCAGCCGCACTCCACATCCGAGAAGGCTGCTGATATGCTGGAGCAATGCACACTCAACTGGAGAAGTATCTTAGAAAACACAGAAGTATCAAGGGAGTAAAAATCGCTTGAAACTCTATCACAGTGATATAATCACCATCAATATTTTGGTGTATTATTTTCTCTGTGTTTATAATATGTCACTTTTCACATTTTTCTTATCATAGAGGAAAATACCTTTAAAATTTATATTTTATCTAAACATCTAGAAATATAAGTGGGACACCACTTCAAAGACAAATATTGATTTTAATTTGTGTGACTGTCCAGTAAAATTTTCTGTTTTCCTTTAATGTAAAAGGAACAATTCAACATGGCATAGATATTTTGTGTCAATCTATCCTGTCCAAATATGAGAAACTGTAAGTGACAGGGTAGAGGTTCATCTCTAACACCATATTGATGTTTCATATTGTTAAATATGTGTCACCAGTGGCTGGATTGTAGTTTGCTTAGCATGCCTGAAGCCCTGATCCCAAGTGCTACATAAACTGGGTATACACACTACAATCTCAGCATCTGAGAGGCAGAGGCGGGAGGATCAGGAGTTCAAAGTCATTTTCTACTAGTAGTAAGTTGGAGGCTATCCTCGGAGGCTATCCTGGGATACATGAGATCCTGTCTCAAAAAACCCACATTATATTATGAGCATGAATTATTTTCATTAAGAACACTAAAAATTTGTTTTCCTTCTGTTAAAATTCACTTAGCTTTTGGGTTTTAGTTAAGAAGGGGTTTTGTTGTGTAGCTAGAGCTGTCTCTGAACTCAGAAACCTTTGGCTCGAACTCTTAAATGCTGGGACAATAGGCCTGAGCCACCACACCAGGAGAAAATTTAAACATACATTTTCTGAATAGTACCACACCAACTCGTGTTACAGGATATATAATATTCAGAATATGAACAATTTTTAAAAAAAAATGAGAAAATCACCAAAAAGGACACATTTTTTTCAGAAATCATTCAGTTTCTTTTCTCTAAGTGGAAATCAGACTCTTACTTTTTCCAAGATGTTATACTTCACAACTTCAAAGTCTTGAAGAAAGGGAGGAATTTCAACATTCTCTGCAGAAACCCTGAAATTTGGATAATTAAATATTTATGATTGAAATGGAACTTTAGAGCACACAGAACCTTCTAAGAGCCCCCCCCCATTCCTTTTGTACATAATAAGTCCTGGGTGCCTCCTTAGGTGTTCCAAAACAACTGTGAGAATTAGCTGGATTCATCTTGTGCATAACTAATTTATTAATTATTATTTTCTGATTTTACACATTTGTGGGTGGAGTGTGATCATTTAACTTGTGCACTCAGTAAGGAATGATCAGGGAAATCTACCTTCCTCTTCGTGATTCCCAAGTGCTAATGCTCAGAACCTTGGGTGCACAGGGAGGCATGGGCAGGACAGATGCAGAGACATTGCCATCTTCTCTGGTCACTGCGGTTGGTAGGGGCTCTGGCTCCTAGCGATGGCATCAGTACTTTCTGGGCTGTCAAGTCTTTTTACAATATACAGAAGCCCAATGTGTCACCTGCCCTTTGCTTGTCTGGTTTGGTTTTAGTGAGGTTCAGCCCTGCCTCAGCCTCCCAAGTGCTGGGTCATAGGCACACATCCCATGCACCCTTGCATCATTTGCAGTTGTAATTCTACGATGGAAGTTAACAAGGCGTTGTGCTTACTCAGTGACTTTGGTGTCTTCCTTCTCTGGGGTGTCGTCCGAAAGCAGATCTTCTGATCGCACTTCTAGAATTAAAAGGAGAACTTGCTGACTATTCAAAGACTTATAATTAATTACTGTTAAGCTAACTGTTATTTTTTGTTTGTTTGTTTCTTGGTTTTTCAAGACAGATTTTCTCTGTATATCTCTGGCTGCCCTAGAATTCACTGTGCAGACTAGGCTGACCTGGTACCCAGAGATCTGCCTGCCTCCCAAGTACTAGGATTAAAGGTGTGCACCAACACAGCCAGGCTTGTTATGATTCTTAAACATAGATATTTGCTATATAATTTCCCTTCCCTTCAGTGTTCTGGGGACTCAAACGTGGGGTCTTATGCATTCTAGGTAAACACTCTACCGCTGAACCACACTCTCAGCCCCAGATGTTTTTGTTTTGTTGGGTGTTTGGATTTTTTTTTTTTTTAGTTGAGAGTTTCAGCACATTGCCCAAGCTGGCCATAGACTCCTAGGCTCCAGTGGATCTCCTGTACCATCTTACCAGCCCAGTAATACCTTTAAAAAACATCAAATATTATTCTATTCCCAGTTAAATTATACAGAGTCTGGGTTTGCTCAGCAGGTAAAGCATTTACTTTGCAGGCACGAGGGCCTGAGTTTCATCCCCCCACCCAAGTACAAGGGTGAGTTTGCCTGGGTGACCTTGTAATCCCAATGCTGGGGAGGTGGGGCTTCCTTGACAGCCATCTTACGCTAGTAAGTGAGCACCATGCCACTGAGAGGGCCTATGGGAAAGGAGGTGGCCAACATTCCTCAGGATGATACCCAAGGTTGACCTCTGACCCCTACAAGTATACCATGGGACATGCATTCACACACATAAGCAAAATAAATACATTAAAATGTAATGTTTTTCAAAATTGTACATCAAATATTCTGAAACCACCAGGGTTTACTAGTCATTTTGAGTCTGATCAGAGTAGAAAAATCTCGATTTGTTGCTAAGTTGGCCTGTCCTCCTTCAGGATTTTGTTTCTTGTTTCTGAGGTAAAATGAACCATAATTAATTTGTAGTATTTCTGGATACTTTTTTCCTTTAACACCTCTGACATGTCAAAATGTCTACCACGGTATGTACAGCATAGTAAGTGCTTGGCAGGACGTACTCACCGGAACCGCTCTTCTCAGCTGGAGGTGCTGTTGTAGCTGGTGACATAGGATCATAATTCTTCACATCCAGGAGTCTCTGCTGTCTGACAGAGTCCTGTATGAATGCTGGGTTGGCAATCTGGACATCATTCTTTTGGATGGAGTTCAGATGACACCGACTCAGGACTTCAGCACTGTCTACGATGACGTGTGTGCACTACGGATAGACAGCAGGTCTATCACATAGCAGTAAAAGCAACATTTAAGAACAACACTTGAATCTGTGCCCTGAAAGGTCTTATTTTAAGGTTGTTCATAGTGATTTTTCTAGATTTTGGAAAAACATTATAATTTACAGTTCTAGAAAAACTTAAAAAGAAACAGGCCATTCCATCCTTACCTCCAAGTACTAGCTCAAACCTAGGACTATGACCTACTAGGAAGCACTCTACCACTGAGCTAACCCCCTGCCCTAAGCCACAGTGATTAGACTACCTATCTGGGTGGTCTACATCACAGGTTGCTTCCAAGTTCTCAGTGCTGTGAACAGTATCATGTACGCATCTTTATACACTTGTCTGCTATTTCTTTAGTCAAGGGAGGGAGGTACAAAGGTATTTATTTTGTTACTTTGTAGTTCTATTTAGTTTTTGAAAAGCTGGGGGTGCACACATTTGTGCACGTGTGTGGCGTGTTTGTTTGTCTGTGTGAGTGTGGCACAGAAGCCACACTGTGTATGAGGAAGTCAGAGGACAACAGAGGATGTCAGTCTTCACCAGCTACCTTGTTTGTGATAGGGTCTCTTCTTTGTCACTTGCCACAGATATTATAAGAGGTTCCAGAGATCCTTCTGTTTTTACCTCCTGTTTCACTATGGGGGCTCAGGGATTACAGATCATGCTACTTCATTTACATGGGTTCTGTGGGTCCAATCTCATGTCTTCATGATGGCATGGCCAGACTTTACCCACTGAGCCATCACCCCAGCCTCCATTTTTTTTTTAGTATGGCTAAAGAGTGCATGCATGTTATAAACATTTATAAAGCAGTAATAGATATTTGCTAGTCCTCCCTGCCTACTGATCCCAGTGCCCTCCTTGAGGGGTTCTACTGTGATCTGCTCCTCATAGATCTCTCTAGAGCTTTTTTTTATAGATAACAGGTATAATCACACAAAAGGTAGCTAGCTAGCTTTCTTACTATTTGAGCTTACTTTTCCACTTAAAAAGCTTATCTTTAAGTTCATTCCATAAACATATATATATATATATATATATATACTTACTTACTTACTTATTGTTATGTCTTATTGCATTCTCACCATGTAGCCCAGCCTGGTCCGGAACTTAATCCTTCGGCCTTGGCTTTCCAAGTGCTAGGATTATAGACATGTGCCACTATACCTGGCTTTGTGCCTCCTTTGCACATTTCAAACATTTATTTACATTGGCAAGAAAAAGAAGAGGAGGAGGAGGAGGAGAAGGAGGAGGAAGAAGAAGAAGAAAAAGAAGAGGGAGGGGGAGGGGGAAGGAGAAGGAGGAGGAGAAGAAGGAGGAGGAGGAGGAGAAGGAGGAAAAACAAGAAGAGAAAGAAGAGGGAGAGGGAGGGGCAGGGGGAGGGGAAAGAGGAGGAGGAGGAACAGTCTAAAATGTCTCATACACAGTATGTAAGAGTTTCCTGAACACCATAGACCATAGGCAACTCAGTACCCAGAAGGCAATTTACTTATTACTTTTAAGTGGATTATTTATCCACCCATGAATATGGTGAGGCTGGGAAGTCTCTCCTGTGATGGAAGTATGTACTGCTCTGCCTGAAGTGGAGGTGAACGGGGACATTCCCTTTATGGTACCCTGCTGGAGCGGACCTTGCCTCTAGAATAGATGAGGCACTGAAGCTAGTGCCTGGGATGGACCCAGGGAGAGGTGGCCAGGGTCCTTCCTATCAACAGAAGGAAGTACTAAGGACAAGGTCAGATAGTCTGGGGCATAATGCCTTTACACTTCCATATTGCCTTTTTCATTTTTAAATAAAAGAGGACATTGCCTTAACATTTCTTAAGAAACTCTGTATCTAAACATTTTAGAGCTGCGATTCTCTTGAGAAGCAATAGCATCCTTCAGCTCCTATGACAAGAATTACCATGGAAAGATTAGTTCACACTGCACTCCTGCTCCCTCCCCCTCCTGCTGTGAGCCCAGCTGGCTGCTGGCCAGTGATAGTGTGCCTCTCGCAAACACGTGCAATGTGACTTTTCTCTTTCAAGAACTGGAGCTGTCCTGAAATTCTATTCTATTTACATCTGTGGCTAAGCTCAAAAGATCAGAGTCACAGGTGGAGACAATGTTACAAAACACCCAGAGTAGAACAGTCTGGGCTGGGCTGGGCTCCGGCAAGCTCTGCTTCTTCTGGCCTATCCCCAAGGTGGCCATGTCTCAGTGTCTTCAGCCTTCTCACACTGTCTCTGCCCAGTCTTCTCTGCTCACTCTCTAGCCGTGAGCAGTGTTCCCTGAGCACATCCTATTTATCAGAAAGTAACAGTGAGATTTGGAAATACCTGAGGGTTTAATAAAAAGGAAAACTTTCCGCCATTTTCCTTAATATCAGTTTGCAGCTTTTTCTTCTGCTGACGAGGTAAGTACTTGACTTTCAAGCAGAATATACAATTTTCAAAGATTCCCAAAGTCATCCTGAAAGAAAAAAATAGTTTTGTGTCATAGGCTTATTGTTGTAATTATTTGATGTTTAAGCTTCATATGTGTATATTATACATTAAACATATTCCCTCTCATATCCCTATTCCCTTTCTGTCCTGATAGTTTTACTTCTATACACACACACACACCCCACACATTACATATATACACATACATGTGTGATTTTATATATTTATATGAAATTTAGGAGACACAAATGAGAGGAAACATATTTATCTTTCAGTGGTTGGTTTAATCCAGTCACATCCACTTTGGGGCAAGTCAAGCACATGCTCTAGCATTGGGCTGCACCTGGAGCTCCAGGATAAGTATTGTAAGTACATTTTAAATGCGCTTATTTCCACACCTTGTGTATAGTGCTGAGGTTGGAACCTGAGGGCTCAGACATTCTGCTGTTGAGTTACACTGCTAGCCCCCTTTGTAGGGATAGTCTGCTTGCTTTTGAGTTATTTTTCCACTTAGGAAATATTTTTCCAATTTTTATTTATGTGTATGTGTATTGGTGGGATAGGGATGCACATACGAGTGCAGTTGCCCTTGGGGGTTAGAGCTGTTATATCCAAGTACAACTGGAGTTACAGGTATTTGTGAGCCCCCTGTCATTGGAGCTATGACATTAAATTGTGTCTTCTATAAGAATAGGGTACACTCCTAACTGCTACGTCATTTCTTTAGGCCCCCAAAATGCTTTTTTTTGAGTATATCTTAATTATGCATTATAATGGGTTTCATTATGACATTTCCCAAGTCATACAAAGACACACACACACACACACACACACACACACACACACACAGAATTTTTGAGACAGAGTGTTTTCTCATGTAGCCCTGGCTGGCCTGGTACACATTTTGGAACCTAGTCTTGAGCGTGTGACGACCCTTTTGCCTCAGTCTCTGTCCTGGGATTACAGGGAACTCAAGTCATACTTTTTAAGAAGTCACTTCTCCGTGAATATTGCTGACAGGGAACCCAGTGTCCATCAGAGCGGTGCCACGTCCTGTTCCCTGCCCCCTTCCCTGCCTCCTGCCACAAACCAAGGACCTGGCTGCAGGTTCTTGCTGTGCACCTTCTCCCAGACAAAACATATAAAAAGAAGGCACACAGGATCTCTGTCTGGTGCTGGGCCTGAGCTCTCCTTGGAGGCACAGGATCTCTGTCTGGTGCTGGGCCTGAGCTCTCCTTGGAGGCATAGGATCTCTGTCTGGTGCTGGGCCTGAGTTCTCCTTGGAGGCACAGGATCTCTGTCTGGTGCTGGGCCTGAGCTCTCCTTGGAGCCCCTCGCATGGTGTTGCCCATCACCTCTCTGCTCACGGCGTTAATAACTCTCCTACCAAACTCCTCAGTCCACTGTAATTTGTCAGTGTCCTCCTGAGCCCTCGCTCCATCCAAAAGCCAGCACTAACATGACTATCCCAACTTGCAGCAATATTAATGTGTTTTCAAAATATTTATTTTAGTTTTTGTGGCTGATCTTATGACTCTAAGGATTCTCTCTACAGGTTCATAATGCACATGTTAATGAAAATGTAACTGCTCTATGCTGTCTGACACATAGGCCCAAACCAGGAATTGAATCCTTTATTCTTGGCTTAATTCAGAAATTTGGCAGTCTATTTGGGAATTTGGTAATGGACCGGCATCTAAAGCTCTGTCTTCTATGTCATCTTTAGGCGGACTGTAATGAAGGCAGCCTTTCTTTTCATGGGTCCGTCTTGCCCCTCTGGTCACGTAGTTAATGATGGTGGAGCTCTGTTTCATATTGTCTCTTCTTCCCGTGAGGCAGGAGAGGGTTCACAGACAGCAAGGTCACTGGCTCCCACGTCCCTCCTAAGGCACCCTGTCCATGACATCTACATTTGAAGGCTGACTCAGAACGAGCAACGGGCAGTATATGTGTGCAGCTTCCTTCCTTCAGAACAAAGGACAGACATGCACTCTAATGTAGAATGTGAAGGACAGACGTGCACTCTAATGTAGAATGTGAAGGGCCCATCAGAAATACGACTGATTACAGTTATGCATCAGACCTGTGGCTCAGGAACATGAAAGCATTTTCTCCTTCCTCCCCGCTCTCTTCCTTCTTCCTCTCTTTCCCCTCCTTTGTTTTCATGTTTCTTTCCTTCTCTCTCTCTCTTTTTTCTTCTTGAAATGCTAGCAATCCAACCCAGGGCTTGTACTTAAAGCCTTTCTCTCTGCATTCCCAGAACAGAAAAGCCTTTACTTCTAAAGTTAAAGTTAAATGACATGAGGCTCAAAGGTTTGGCTGTGACTACCACCAACACGGTATACACTACCTCCCATTTGCCAAAATGCTCTAAAGACCATTTGTCAAAGATCTGATCGATCAGCTGTGTCTTTATCTGTCAGGCCCCACTAGTCAGTGACTTTTGAGGATGTGGCTGTGTGTTTCACAAAGGAATGGGCCAGTCTGCTACCTGCTCAGAGGGTAGTGATCCTGGAGAGGTATGAACATGTGACCTTTCCTGGTGCCGTCCCCTTCCAAACTAGTTTCGCTTGCTTAGCCGGAGCAAGGAAAAGAGGTAGGTTCAGAGGATATGCAATGAATGTCCTCCACATCTGTGGGGAAACAGCTCGATCCTTGACCTTTAAATTTCAGCTTGCCAAGGAAGGAACTGGTTTAAGAGCCAGGCTAAATGATGTCAAACACAGTTTCTTTCTTTTTTTTTGTTAATGCTATAATAGCTTTGATCAAGGCTCCGTGGGGGCTCCTTGGGGAAAGCAATTTCTCTGGCCTGGATGGAGACCTAACATTTCAAGCTACCTAAAGCATAAGAGTTAATCCAGTTGGGCCTGTCAATCCCCTGACTGATTGACAGCGAACCGCTGTAGGTCAGAGAGTCTGGATCTAACCTGTCACAGTCTGAAGTCCTGGGGAGGAAGTTCTGCAGAATGGTAGGAATAGGTGCTGACAAGCAGAAAAGTGTATGTCCTTGCGCTGGGTTTGGATATCCCTGAGTCTGAGGACAGTGTGTGACTCTACCTCTGGGGCCACCTCTCTGCCCTTCCCAGCTAGGGTTGAGAACAAGGTGATTAAGTGTCTTGAAAGTACTAAACAGGTCCTCCACCTGAACAGATCTCGGTGCTGTGATGCTCACTCACATCCCACCTGGGAGACATCTTTAAGTCAAGTGAGTACAATCTGGGGAACTTCAAGAGGTGAGAGAGCCTGCCCCGCCCACAGACTGTAAAACTAAGCAGGAGCAGCAGAAGCCCCTGGTGTGCAAAGAGAAGCTACTGAAGGGAAGAACAGTTTGTGGGGTGTTGGACACTGCCGGGTGCTGGCCACTTGTGCAGTACAGGGTCAATGGAAGAGGAACTGTCAGTCTTCCAGTTCCCCACCCTCCCAGATACAAGGAAGTGTCAGTTCAAAGAACAATCAAAGGGGAAACTGGTGGTTGTCTTGGCCCTCCAGTCCTCCTCCTCCCCCTCCCCTGTCCCCACCCCCTTCCAGGGACAACAATCACAAGATGTAGGCTCCAGTTGAATCAACTGCACCAGCACTTGTAGATCAATCAGCCGGAAAAACAATACCCGATTCTGTTACTCTCTCTTTTAATTTAGAGACACCCCTTGTGGCTTTGCCTATTCTCCCATTCACTCTTTCCCAATCAAGGCACAGACCCCCCCCCCCCGCCCTTTACAGGTTTTTCCTTTATAAATCCCGCCCCTAAGCCTCGCCTTCTTTCTCCTCCCCTGCTGCAGCGAAGCTGATCGATGTCCATTAAGAGGAAGGCAACACCAGCACTTTTCAGAATGCTCCACAAAGTAGAAAGGGCCAGCTGATCGATGTCCATTAAGAGGAAGGCAACACCAGCACTTTTCAGAATGCTCCACAAAGTAGAAAGGGAAGAGACGTTACCACACTCATCCAGAAAGTCTCAGCCCATCAAACCAGAGAGGACACAGCAGCAACGAAAAGAAAACTACAGCCCAAATTCTCTGACAACCACTACATTTCTTAAGAATATTGTGATAAAGTTAGTTTCATCCCAGGGATGGAAGAGTGGCTCAGCACATCCACACCTATGAGTGTAGTACAATGGCTGACAAAAATCACATGGCCACATCTATAGACAAATGAGGTCTTTGGCAAAGTCCAACATCTTTCATGACAAAGCCTGCAGAGCTAGAGACAGAAGAAATGCAGCCCTCAATGCAGTAAGAGCTAAATACCACAAGCCTGTAGCCAACATCAGACTACACGGGGAATTCCTCTAAAGTTAGAAAGGGGGCAAGGGTAGCCATTCTCCACTCTTTTCAATATGGCGCTAGAAGTCTTACTGGACTAGTAAGAGAGAGAAATGAGAGAAATACACATGGGAAAGGAAACAGTCAACTCATGCCTATTTCTGCATGACAGGATGCAATCCTCAAAAGATCCTAAAGATCCCACCAGAAACTATATGTTACTGGTTTTTATTGAATTTGTTTGGTTTGCTTTACATTTATTTTTGTAGCCTTGGCTAGCCTAGAACTTGCTATGTAGACCAGGCTAAGCTCGATCTCAGAGATATGTCTAATTCTCTCATCCAAGTCCTAGGATTAAAGGTATGCATGACTATACCTCACCTGCCTGGTTTGATGTTGAGATTCAATTTGTACCTGCTGGCCTAGATCTCACTGTGGAGCTCAGGTCTCACACTCATGGTGATCCTCCTGTTGTAACTTCTAGAGTGTTAGGATTACTGGTGTGTGCCCCCATGACTGTCTTCTACCAGAAAATTCTTAGACTTGAAAAACGCTTTTAGAAAAGTAGCAGGAAAAAACAACAAATAAAACATGGGCATCCTTTCATTAAACCAATTATAAACTTGTCAAAAAGACTGGAAAAGAAAGGCATTTCCAAAAGCTTTTAAAAATCAAATTAGAGCCTGGTGGTGGTGGTGGCAGTGGCGCGTGCCTTTGATCCCAGCACTCAGGATCTCTGAGCTTGAGGATCCTGGTCTACAGAGCAAGTTCTAGGGCAGCCAGGGATACACAGAGAAACCCTGTCTCCCAAAACAAAACAAAACAAAATCAAATTAGAAATACCCCTAACAAAGGAGGTAAAATACCTTTCTGATGAAGACTTTAAAACACAAAAGAAACTACAAGGGAAGCCTCCCATGTGAATGTATTGACAGCATAGTATAAAAATTGCTGCATTATTGAAAATGATCTACAGATTCAAAGCAATCCCCATCAAAGTCCCAAAGATATTCTTCATAGAAGAGGAAAAAAAATTCACACGGAAGTCGCAATAACCAGAGCAATCTGTAGCAGAAGGAACAATGCTCATCTCAGATCCTCACTGCAGAGTCGCAGTAACAAACACTCTGGCACTGATGTAGAAACAGATTTATAGATGGATGCGATCAGAGAGGATCTAGGAACAAGCTCACACGGCTACAGAGATCTAATTCCTGATGAAAGCTTAAGAAACTACACAGTGGAGAAAAGGCTGCCTCTCCAATAAACGGTGGTGGTAGTCTTCACCACCCACATTTCTTCCTTTTAGGATGTCCTAGGGGTGCCCATCAAGAACTGTCTTTCTATTGGCTGCCCTGAGGCTTTGATCGCACGTTACTCTTCTCTCATTGGCTGTTCTCCACTCTTGTCATCATTTATACATGAGGGCAACTTCTACTTCTGAGCTATGCTTTATTTACATGCCTAGCTAGAATCCAGATCACTTTAAAACTCTCACACATAAGTAAAGCCCATAATTATAGAAAAGCCTTCTGACACTATTAGCACAGCCAGACTAAATGGCATCCGTGACAGACCTCTGTAATGGAATGCTTAACCCCCTGGAAAGCAGATATATCTTCACGGCACAGGGTGTTAAGCCTGTTTACCTAGTAAGTACTTCCTGAATAAAAATGGAATCAAATGTGATGAACAATTCTGTAACACACTCATACTCAGAGTGACTTTCTCCCTTGAAAAAGCACACTTGGATTGCTATTTATGGGCTGTTATTTAGCAGCCTAGAATCCATAGAACGCTGAGGTCTACCCACTCCATCCCCTAATGAATCATTCTGCATCCTCGCAGAAACTATTTTACAGACCTGTATCTTCTGTAAGGGGCATTAGGAAATAGGATACCTGTAAGAAACACCTTGCTTCGAATGAAGAGGGTCATGCAAGAGTCTTATTTTAATTGTTTCTATTGTTGTCCTAGAGATCATTGCCAGAAGTGACTTGAAGAGAAAAGGGTCTATTTCATCTCACAGCTTACAGTCAAACATGAGAGTCAGGGCATGAATTGCAGACAGGAACTTGGAAGTCAATGGTTCTTTTTTTTTCTCTAGAAAAATTATTATTTTTTATTTATTTTCTATATTTTTTTAAATTTACATTCCCGATGATTTCCCCTTTCCCAGTTCCTCCCTCCCCGAAAGTCCTATAAGCCCTCTTCCCTCCCCCTGTTCCCCATTCAACCCCCTCTCGCTTTTCTGTCCTGGTATTCCCCAACATCCAGTCTTTCTAGGACCAGGGGTCTCTCCTTCCATCTTCCTGGAAATCAATTGATATGTGAATTGTGTCTTGGATATTCCGAGCTTCTGAGTTAATATCCCCTTATCAGTGACTGCATACCATGTGTGTTCTTTTGTGATTGGGTTACCTCACTAAGGATGATATTTTCCACTATCACTATTTGCAGACGATATGATAGTAAACTTAAGTGACCCAAAGAACTCCATCAGAGAACTCCTACAGCTGATAAACAACTTCAGCAGAGTGGCTGGATATAAAATCAACTCAAGCAAATCAGTAGCCTTCTTATATTCAAAGAATAAGCAGGCTGAGAAAGAAATAAGAGAAATGATACCCTTCACGATAGCCACAAACAATATAAAGTATCTTGGTGTGACTCTAACCAAACAAGTGAAAGATCTGTATGACAAGAACTTCAAGTCTCTGAAGAAAGAAATTGAAGAAGACCTCGGAAGATGGAAAAATCTGCCATGCTCATGGATTGGCAGGATTAATATAGTAAAAATGACCATCTTGCCAAAAGCAATATACAGATTTAATGCAATCCCCATCAAAATCCCAACTCAATTCTTCATAGAGTTAGAAAGAGCAATTCAAAAATTCATCTGGAATAACAGAAAACACAGGATAGCTAAAACTATTCTCAAGAGTAAAAGAACTCCAGGGAATCAGTATCCCGGACCTCAAACTGTACTACAGAGCAATAGTGTTAAAAACTGCATGGTATTGGTACAGTGACAGGCATGTAGATCAATGGAACAGAATTGAAGACCCAGAAATGAATCCACACGCCTATGGTCACTTGATCTTTGGACAAAGGAGCTAAAACCATCCAGTGGAAAAAAGATAGCCTTTTCAAAAACTGGTGCTGGTTCAACTGGAGGTCAGCATGCAGAAGACTGCAAATAGATCCATTCTTATCTCCTTGTACTAAGCTCAATTCCAAGTGAATCAAGGACCTCCACATAAAACCAAACATACTGAAACTAATAGAAAAGAAACTAGGGAAGAGCCTTGAACATATGGGCACAGGGGAAATTTTCCTGAACAGATCACCAATAGCTTATGCTCTAAGATCAAGAATTGACAAATGGGACCTCATAAAATTGCAAAGTTTCTGTAAGGCAAAGGACACTGTCAAAAGGACAAAGCGGCAGCCAACAAACTGGGAAAAGATCTTTACCAACCCTACATCCGACAGAGGGCTAATATCCAATATATACAAAGAACTCAAGAAGTTAGACTCCAGAGAGCCAAATAATCCTATTAAAAAATGGGGTACAGAGCTAAACAAAGAGTTCTCACCTGAAGAATATCTAATGGCTGAGAAGCACCTAAAGAGATGTTCATCATCCTTAGTCATTAGGGAAATGCAAATCAAAACAACCCTGAGATTCCACCTCACACCAGTCAGAATGGCTAAGATCAAAAACACAGGAGACAGCAGTTGTTGGCGAGGATGTGGAGAAAGAGGAACACTCCTCCACTGCTGGTGGGATTGTAAGCTGGTACAACCACTCTGGAAAGCAGTCTGGCGGTTCCTCAGAAAACTGGGCATGACACTCCCAGAGGATCCTGTTATACCACTCCTGGGCTTCCCCAGCATGCAATAAGGACACATGCTCCACTATGTTCATAGCAGCCTTATTTATAATAGCCAGAAGCTGGAAAGAACCCAGATGTCCCTCAACAGAGGAATGGATACAGAAAATGTGGTATATTTACACAATGGAATACTACTATGCAATTAAAAACAATGAATTCACGAAATTCTTAGGCAAATAGTCAATGGTTCTTAATCTGTGGATCTCAACCCCTTTGACGGGGTCTCCTAAGACCATGGAAAACACAGATATTTTTACATTACTATTCATAACAGTAGCACAGTTTAAGGAACTGACTGTATTGAAGGCTGTGATTGGGATGTATAGTGAATAGATAAATTAATGGTCAAGGAAGAATGCTGCTTACTGGCTTGCTTTCTGCTTACTGGCCTGCTTTCTGCTTACTGGCTTGCTTTCTGCTTCTGTTCATCTGGTTCCCTTATACAATCCAGGGCCACCTGCCCAGGAGCGGCCTCTACAGTGGGTTGAGTGAGCTCTCTTCCTTCAGTTAGCAATCTAGAAAATGCTCTGCAGACGCCCCCAGAGGTCAATTTGAAGGAGGCGATTTCTCAATTGAGTTTCGCTTTTCCCAGGTACGTCAACTTAACAGCCAAGAATAGCTGAAGGACAGGAAGTACCTTTAAGTAGGGCAAAGGCATAAATCCAACACAAGGACAAACCTACGTGGGGCTTATTTCCTGGCCTTTCCTTTTTCCATTAAAATAAATTGTAACTGCCATAGGTAAGGCCTAGACAGATTAAGAATTTCTCTATTCCCAGTCTTGGCTAAAACTACAAATTAACTCACCCACACCATCTTTTTATTTATTTTTCGTCTTAATAGGACCGGGAGCTAAGACTTACAGTCAGTCAGGTTTGGCTACATTTCAACTCCAGACCTCAATGAGTTAATTTCTTTTACCACTTCCTAGGCTTCCTAGGAGACCAAACGACGTTTTCCACAGCATTCATAGAACAACTGTACTTTTGAATAAGTTTCCTTGGCAATTCAACTTTCAGAAAGTAAAGAAATGTTGCGTTCTGCTGCAGTTATTTTCCCAGAACAGCAGTGGGTCTGACCACTGTAACAAGGCCCGGGCACACCCTGCCTAGGGCCGCGACCCCTGCGCAAGGCCCCAGCGAAGGTCACGGTCGCCGGGACTACCGGGGCACCCACGCACCTGCTTGGAGATCCGGCCTGGCCCTTCCTAGTGTCGGACGGTCCCCTCCTTGGAGGCCCGCAGCCAGCGTTTCAGCCTCCGTGCTTTCGCTCCGGGCGCAGCCGGGAGAGGTGGGGCGAGGCGGGGCGGGACCGTGGCTGCAACCACTGACCTAGGCGCAGTTGCCAGCGCCCCTTAGCGGGGTGCCCAGCGACTGTCTTATCACTTCGCCAGCTGGAGAGAAGGCACCGCCTCAGCTTACAAGATCAGCTTAGCGTTCAGGACTTTCAGTTTCTCTTTCTGGCTGTAAATTGCCAGTAGGGGTAAATCCAAAATTTGAATCTGGGAGACATGAAGGATGGTGACTTTTAACCGAGAAATGATTATAGATTGGGGCTAAGTAGCGTGCTGGAATTCCAGGACAGAAGAAACAAATTTCCCAAAGGCTTGGCATCACAGAGAATTCAGGGCTGAAGAGCTAAGCTAGGTCATTGGTAGAGCGCTTGGCTAACATTTGTGAGTCACTGGGTTCGTTCGATTTTTAGCATCAACAGTGGAAGAAAATGAGAACTGAATTAGAAGTGCACAATAGCATCCATCACTAGTTGGAGACGCTCAAACGATGAGACTAGGGCTGTACAGCTCAGTTGGTTATTGGTTTCACGTGTGTGGGTCCTGGGTGCTAGAATCAGAAAAGTACTGAGTAGGGACTAATTTAGAAATATTCTGATTTCTCAGAATGTGATGAATGAAATGAGAATATAAAATCTAGACCAGAGAATGTAAAAGGTGGAGCTGAATTTTGGTCACATGATTTATTGGTTGCTGTCCTCAGGTGCCAACTGATCTGGAACTCATTAAATATGCTGGGCTAGTTGCTAATGAGAACTAGAGATCTAGCAGTCTAGCAGTCTATGCCTCCTAGCACTGGGACACCATTGTGCATGGTTTAATATACATTACATATAATACATGTAATATATATATATATTTGTTTGCACACCTATACATATTTGTGCTTTGACTTTGGCATGGTTCTGGGAACAGGACTCATGTCATCAGGCTTGTAGGGCAAATGCTTTACCCACTGAGCCACCTAGCCAGTTCCAGCTCTTTTCAAAGTGTTGGTGTTGTGTGTTACACTCTGGTTTTTATGCTTAGAAGACAAGCACTCTAGGGACTGAGTCAACCCCCATCCTTAGAAACTTCTTTGCTGGACTGGGGATATGCTTCAGCAGGTTAAAGTGCTTGTGTGAAGTCCTGGGTTCAGTCCCTAGCACTGATTAAAAAACAGGCTTGGTGGTGTATGTCTATAATCCCTGCAATCTGGAGGTAGAGACAGGAGGATCAGAAGTTGAAGGTCATCATCTGATTTTTAGTGAGTTTTTAAAAAGCAAAGCAGAGAAGGAAAGATTTTTACTATACTAGTTTCTTGTCTTATTGCTCTGATAAAAGCAGCTTTTGGAAGGAGAGGGTGTGCTGGCTTACTGTTTCAGGGTGCACAGTCCTTCATGGCAGGGAAGGTCTGACTGCAGGTGTCAGATCAGTCAGGAAGTAATGAGTGAAGCAAGGAGTATTGTCTGCTTTCCCTTTAATTCCTCAGGTCCCTAGCCCGATGATGTCACTCATGGTTTGGCACAGCTTATCAACAGGAGGGGATTACACAGTCAACAGTTGAATAGTGTGCTATTTATTTTACTTTTTATTCTTTTTTGTTCAGGATAGAGTTTCTCTGTATAACAGCCCTGAGTGTCCTGGAACTCACCCTGTAAACCAGACTGACCTCAAACTCACAGAGATCCTCCTGCCTTCGCTTCTGGAGTGCTGGGATTAAAGTTGTGCACCACCATGCTTGGCTCACTTGTTTTTTGAGACAGGGCCTTGCTATGTAGCCAGGCTGCCCTTCAACTCTAAGTAGCTAGTTCAAGGATCCTCCTGCCTCCTTTGCCCAAGTGGTGGGATGACAGGTGCATGCATTATGCCCTACTATTTTTAAATGTAGCCTCTAGGTGATGACTTACATATCAAAGTCTTAATAGCTACTTTAAATTTGAATGTGGAGACATGCTTTGTGGCACATACCTTGGGAAGTGAAGGCAAGAGGGCCAGGAGATAGAGATAGATAGATGGATAAATACATAGGAAGGATGAGTGTGATAAAATTCATTCATTTATTCAGACAACAAGCAATGTGGCATAATCCACTATACAGAATAAAATGTAGGCAGAAACAGAGGATATTGTGATTACTGTGAAAGACACATATTTTAAGATAATGATTTTTGAGCATGCTTTCAGGCCAAAAGACCATTTGAACCTCATCCGGTTCAAATTATTAATTTATTGACTGATGAGTTGTAGGACAGTGGATGGAACTCAGGGCCTCTGGTACACCAGACAAGGGCTTTGCTACCCACTGAACTCCATTCTCTTTCAACATCTTAGGTGTGTGATCTTGGAAGTTTTTTGTTTTTTAAATATTTATTTTGTAAATAAATGAGTACATCGTTGCTATCTTCAGAAGCACCAGAAGGGGACATCTGATCCCATTTTAGATAGTTATGAGCCACCATGTGGTTGCTGGGAATTGAACTCAAGACTTCTGGAAGAGCACTCAGTGCTCTTAACCACTGAGCTATCTCTCCAGCCCCAATCTTGGAAATTTTGAACTTTGGCATTTTGATCTATGATGTAACCTAACAAAACAAAACTCTCAAAACCTTTCCCCAAGTGTCCAGGTTTGAGGCATCTGTACAAATTTTTAATTATATTTAATAATAGTGATTTATTTGAACTAATTAGTATAAAGGGCAATTCTTCTTTTTGATGTCCTTTTTATATAGAATCTCATGTTACACACTGGCCTTTAGCTCACTCTATATTGGAGGATGACCTTGAACTTCTGCATCACCTTCCCCACCAATTTTGGATTATATACGGGGTTGGGGATAGAACATATTAGGCAAGTATTTGATTAGCTGGAGAGGAGAAGGTGGGATGGCACAGTGGTTATGAATGAGCATTTGCTGTTCTCTCTCCTAAACTGGGGTTCCGTCTCCAGCTCCTACATGTTAGCTCACAACATCTGTAGCTCCAGGTCCATGGGATCATGGGATCCGATGCCCCCTTCTGACCTCCACAGGCACCAGGCACACATGCTGGGGCACGAACTAACATGCAGGCAAAGCATGAATGCACAAAGTAAAAAAAAAAAAAAGTAAAATTAGATATTTTAAAAATAGATGTTATTTAGTTTACAATGTTGTTCAAACCTGGTTTAAAAACTGTGGTAACATGAAGTGTTGTAGCATGGAAGCCCTCAGGTGGCAAAACAGATAAACAGTGAAATCTGTGCTCAGCATTCCACATATAATATCTGCATTTTCAGTATTCCATATAAAATTTAAACACTGAATGAACATACTTTGTGAAGCCACCGACTAGCCACATAACATAGATGACTATTTCCGGAGTAAATTTTTCCGCGGTTATCTTCACTTATTCGTCCTACCAAACAATGTTACTTTTTTGTTCTAAACAGGTCATTATTAAATCAAACCCATCCAAAGAGAAAAGCGATGGCGACGAAACTCTCCCAAACCTGTCTTTTAGCTGTGGTGTGAGTCTCAGTGTTCCTGGCACAGTGGAGTAGGCCCTCTGTTACCGCAGGTGTCAGGTCTCAGTGGGTTGACTTCAGAACAACAGCTGTAGACCAGTGCCCGCCGCAAAAGAGCGCGCAAAGCGCATTCCCTAGCAACGTTTGTGGCGGTGTTGCCGGGAGTTGTAGTTTGCATGCGCCCGAGACGCCTTCGCGCAAGCTCACAGGGGCTGTAGGAACTACATTTCCCAGGAGCCATTGGGGCAGGGCTGGGCGGGGCCACTGCAGGAGGCGGGGCTCTGGCTGTCGGCTGTGGTTGTGGCGGCTCCTTCGTAAATGCCAGGCCTGCTCAATGGTGACTGTATCACTGGTCGGAGCGGTCTGAACCGCTGTGTCTTCGTGGAACGGTAACTGGTGGGCGAAAGGAGCGGAGAAGCCCGTCCGCCGCCAGGTTCCTAACAGGTCAGCTTGGGCTTTGGGGCTGGCACGGCGCGGAGGGCTGGTCGCCCGCGGGCGGTGGTGGTTCCGGGGCTTAAGCCCGCTTTGTTCTTCCGAGCACCCGGGAGATTGGTCCTCAAGTGGGCCGGGGTGCGTGTTTCTGTTCCGGGCGACACGCTCGGGACACAGTCTCGCCGGGCCAGGTGCAGTGGCGCCGCTTTGCAGTCCCTCAGGGTCCGTCTCGCCTTGTCTTATCCCAGCTTCTCCAAAAGCTTTGTTGCTTTCAAGAAGAGTTGTGTTTCAGGGGAGGCGGACCTGTCAGCTGAAAGTTTTCAGGGTCTGAATTGTCTCCTCGTATCTTCCTTCTCCTCCAGTGCAGATAATTTATGTTTTGAACAGATAGCTTTAAAGATGTCAAAGCTTTCAATTAGTCGATTTTTTTAAAGGCAGTTTTATCGATGTACAAATAACTTACCGTATTACCTACCGCTTGATAAGCAGGTTGTGTTGTACCTCAGGTTTTAATATCTGCGTTTATATAACATACTGTCCTATATAGTCTATTATTTGTAGTTTACCTAGGTCTTCATATAAGTAATATAAAACAGATTTAGGGGAACATTTTTTGGCGTTCTTGAGACAAGGGCTTGCTATGTAGTCCAAGCTGGCCTCCCACCTCGAACACTGCATTACAGGTGTGCATCACCAGTGCCCAATCGTAAATCAGTATTTCTATACTTAAAATTGGCAGTAAGTATAGTTTTAGGATCATAGTAATGGACTTGTAGCAAAGGTACGGAAGTTTTAGTGCTTTAAAAAAAGGTGTGTATGTGTGTGTGTGTGTAGAGACAATGTTAAGATGCTGCCTTAAACCATTACACTTTGGTCAGTCTAATAGGGAATTGTTGATGATTTTCATATTACAGAGTGACTTTGAAACTTGTTTACTTTCTAAATTAATATTTTTTTATTTAGTTAGTTTAAAGATTACCTTTTAAAAATATTATTGTGTATATGATATGTGTTGGTTTCACGTATGTCATGCATGTATGGGCAATGGGACAGCTTTATGGACTGGGTCTCTCCTTTCACCTTTATGTGGGTTCCGGGGCCAGCTCGGATTGTCAGGCTTGTGCAGTAAGCACATTACCCACTTTGAGCTACCTCTTCAGCTCTGGATTCTTTTTTTTTTTTTTTTATGAATACATGTTGTTCTTGTCCACAGTTCAGTACAACATTTTTCACATATGCTTACATTGATTTGGTATTATGAGTAATGTACAAATGTCTCCAAGCATATCAAAAAAATGTCCACAGGTTAAAGTTAAATATGGTACCTAAAGTTAAATACAGTTACTAAATGGTGTGGTTGGCTGTAGATTTTGTTACCTGTTCAAAGATCCCTGTAAATATTGAAGGACATCTATATCTTAGAAAGACAGATATTTGGGACAGAACAGTGACATATTTTTTTTAGTTAGATAAATTCTTTATTTACAATTCAAATGCTGTCCCCTTTCCTGGTTTCCACCCCCCCCACTCGAAAATCCTCTAACCCATCCCCGCTCCCCCTGCTCACCAATCCATCCACTGGCTGAGTGACATATAACTTTTTATTAGGAGGTATTGCTAGAATTTTAAGATGTGCAACACGTTTGGGTTTAACCTAACATTTTTAGATTAAATAATATTTAGTATAATATACATAATATTTAAAATAAACTGATTTTAATGTAAACAAATTAAATAGTACTTTACTCTCATCTATAAATCAAAGATAGAGGTAATAAGGAATCGTGATTACAAAATAAACTACTCATGTATTAAATTCTCAAAAATTAAAATAAAAATCGACAAATGTCAATCTAACATTTATAAACATTTGAATAATATAACCCTCAAGATGTTTCACTCACACTGTCTTGTGGAACTTGCTCTGTATGTATCCAGACCAGCCTCACCCCCGTGATGATCAGCTTTCTTCCTCAATGTTGGGATTACACATGTGAGCCCCTAAGTTTGATTTAAAAAATTTCTTACCAAGTATGTTGAAATTTAACCAAGGTTAACTGAAAAATCCCTATCTTGCCTTTATAGGTAGGTTCCTAATGTAAAAACAATTAGGATTATCTTTCTTCAGATTTAAAGGAAATTACTATTCAGGAATTAACAGTTACTGGATAGCTAGTTAAGGTATGCTACTCTTAAGTGTATAATACAGTGTGTATAGTCCCGGTAGGCTGGAGCCCTTTCCCAGTAAGAACCAGTCCCTATCTTTCTGGGTGTTCTAGTTTGGCTCTCCGTGTTGTGGTAAAATACTGACTGAAAGCAACTTGGAAAGCTTACATGTTATGGTCTATCATCCAGAGAAGCCAGGGCAGGAGCTTGAGGCAGGCACTGGTGCAGAAACCGTGGAAGAGTGATGCTTACCAGCTTGCTTCATGGCTTGCTTTCTTATATAACCCAGAACCACCTGCTTACAGGAGGCATCACCCACAGTGGCTGGGCCTTTCCATACTAGTCATTAATCAAGAAAATGCCCCCAATGACAAGCCTGATGGAAGCAACTTGATGGCCACTCTGATGGAGGCCATTTTCCAGGTGAGGGTCCATTATCTTAAGTGACAAGAACTAACCCCCATACTGGGTGTCTGCCATTCTCCCTTTTATAATTCCATTTTTGTCCGCTTCACTAGTTAACTTTATGCATGTGCACCACTTGTGTGCCCAGTGCCCTCAGAGGTCAGGGGAGGGTGTTGAATCCCCAGCTGCTGGAGGATTTTTGTTTGTTTGTTTGCTTGCTTGCTTACTTATATTGGGAGTGGGAGTTATTGCTGAATCTATGAATTTTGACAAGAGTAGTAAGGTACT
Source organism: Tokudaia tokunoshimensis (assembly GCA_036184795.1). Lineage (NCBI taxonomy): Eukaryota > Metazoa > Chordata > Mammalia > Rodentia > Muridae > Tokudaia > Tokudaia tokunoshimensis. Next base: position 69,164,110 of record BTHU01000011.1, read on the forward strand.
TTTGTCGTAAGTAGTAGTAAGTAGTAGTAGTAAGTACTTTTGGATGGCTTTGAGACACTGTGTTGGTTCTGAGACTTAACTCAGATCCTCGACAAGGGCTGTAAATGCTCTTACACTGAGTCAACTCTCCAGCCCTGTCTATATGTCTTATAATGCATTCACTCCTGCTCTGTACTTGAAGATTAATGGTATGTCTTGGATCACTTTAAGGTGTCTATTATTATGTGTATGTATGTATATGTAATGAATGTATGCCTCATGGGTACAGGTGCTGGCAGAGTTCCGAGGTGGGCACTAGATTCCCTGGAGTTACAGGTGGTTGTGAACTATTCCGTGTGAGTGCCAAGAACTCAACTTGGGCTTTATGCAGGAAGAACTCTTAAGCACTGAGCCATCTTTCCAAGCTCCTTGTGGGTTTTTTGGAGACAGTGCAGCTAGCATGGAATTGACAGTGTAAGCCAGGTTGGTCTGGACCTCATGGTAATGTTTGCCTCAGCTTCCGAAGTGCTGGAGTTATAGGTGTGGGCTACTGTACTTGGCTTGCTTATTTATTTTAATATAGGATACTGAATCCAGGGCCTCATATATGGTAAACAAACATCAGAAAGCCACATCTTGAGGGTGGGGGCTTACACTGTATCTCAGGCTGGCCTGGAACTCCCTCTGCCTTAGTCTCTTCATTGCTGGCATAACATGTGTGGGTCACAGTACCTGGCATACTTTTCCTTTATTGCAAGTGTGAGCTCGTCCCCATATAACAGTGGTACACAATTCCTAAAGACAAAATTGCAAGATCAAGGCTTTTGTACATTTTATGGTTTGGATAGTTAATGGCCTTACTCCCCAAAATATGTCATATCTCTAAGGACAACTTAAAAAATAAATTCCGTTTTTTCATATTGAATATTAGCAGTCTTTAGTCTTTGCCAACCCAGTATATAGGGGCAAAAAAAAAAAAAAAAGAAAAGGTTTATTGTTACTCATAATTTCTGGTTTTTCAGTGGCATGAGAGTGAACATATTTTGGTGTATATCCATTTTTCTGTTTATGTCTTTTTTTTTTTTCGTTTTTCAAGACAGAGTTTCTCTGTATAGCCCCGGCTGTCCTGGAACTCACTCTGTAGACCTGGCTGGCCTAGAACTTAGAAATCTACCTGCCTCTGCCTCCCAAGTGCTGGGATTAAAGGCATGCGCCACCACTGCCCAGCTTGTTATGTCTTTTGTATACTTTTATATGCCACTTGGAAAGCTAGATACATGTTTATTTACCTTTGTGTTTTTCTTTGTGTGTGTGTGTGTATGTGTGTGTGGTGTGATTAAACTTATGTCCACAAGAAGCCCTAGGCTCCCAGGCTGCCCTTCACCTCCTCCACTCTACCCTTATGCCCCACCCGGCTCCCTCTACCTCCTAAGCATTTACAAAGCCAGCGCATCCACTGTCTCCTACCAGCGTCCTGTGTATCCTCCCTTCTTTGTACATTTCTTTGATTTCCTGAGAACACTTAGTGAGCATAGATTTGATAAATTGAAGTCTGTAATCGCATCTAAATGCATCGTGAGCATCTTTCCACTGTGGATCTAGATCTTCTAGATGCATCTCTGGGGAAAAGTGTTTATTTGACACGGGAGGCCCTGTAGTTAGTCCTTACTCCCCAAATGTGTGTTGTTCCAGTTTTCCCATTTTAGTGAATGGCAACTCTGTTCTCACAGTATCTTAGTCAGAAAAGTTTAAGAACTAAATGAGAGGATCCTAGAGATCTCAGGAAGTGAGAGGAAGACGGTAAAGGAGAGAGAGCACTAGGTCATATAGTTTTTACTGATGAGATTTAACACTTGAGCTTTCCCTCCCTCCCTCCCTCCCTCCCTCTCTTCCTCTTTCCCTCCTCCTCCTCTCTCTCCGTGTGTGTGTGTGTGTGTGTGTGTGTGTGTGTGTGTGCGCACATGTGCAAGCGTGTTGAAGGAGAGTCTAGGAGAAAGGACTAAGAATATAAGAATTCATATTCTGCTTCCAAGACCATTGGTACAAGAATGTGGGCTTCATTGGAACACGTGTTCTCAGGAAGGTGAAGAAATGGACAGACAGAGGGGAAAGGTGCATAGGGCATTTTGCTGGTGGATGTGTTGGCTTTGAAGACACTTGGGAGTGGAGAGAATCAGTCACTAGAGTGCACTGCAGGTGACAGAAAAAGGGGGTTTCATGGACGAGGCGAGGGGTGGCTGGGACCTCTGGAACAGCAGTCAGTGTTCTTAACCACTGAGCCATCTCTCCAGCCCCACAAAATCTGAAATGTTAGTGGAGGAAAATCAAACATACTAAAGGAGGGAACACACTTTCCCTGTGTGTTTTCTTCTGACTTAAACAGTAGTGTAGTTCAACACTAAAGTCTAAGGATTCATACAGGATGCTCCTATAACTTGAGCCAATGTCATTTGTATTGTTCAACATTGAGTGAGCATGAATAATACTTTGGAAACTTCTGGCTTTTTTTTTAAAACACTTTTAGCAAATTTACCACCTTCCTTCTGTTTGTGTGGGGCTAGGCAGTGGAGGATACATAGTTTCTTCCAGGATCTCCAGTTTGGTAGAGTGTGAATGATCATTATAGCAAAATATCACTACTACTGGGATTAGGGCTAACTGTTGAGGCCAGGGCCATCTGGACAGACAAGGACTGCCAGTGGCTGATGAGTTGTGCAGGTCGGAGGAATGTTACAGCTGCAGGCGGAGCTCAGTGGGGGGTGTTAGGGTGATGACTTTTTTGTTCATCCCCAATGAAGACACAAAGAAACAAGCATGTAGATATAGAGGTTAATACTAGCAGCCAACCATCGGTCTGAGTGTGGGGTCGAGCTGTGTGTGTGTGTGTTGCAGCCCCATGGGAAGAACGACAGTGTCTGCCAACCAGACCAGGGCTCCCAGGGACTAAGCCATCAACCAAGGGGTACATGAGGTTCCAGCCAAAAGATTGGCAGAGGAATGCCTTATCGGGCATCAGTGGGAGGAGAGGTCCTTGGTTCTGTGAAGGCTCAATAGAGACCCTAGTGTGGGGAAACCAAGTGGGGGTCATGGGAGTGGGTTGGGTGGAGGAGCATATTCTAGGAGGCAGGTAGGAGGATGGGTTGGGGGTTTTCGGGGAGGGGGAAACCGGGAAGGGGTATAACATTTGAAATGTAAATGAAGAATATATTCAATAAAAAAGAAAAAAAAAGCGTGTAGTACTTGACATTGATTGTGCCTTCCTAAGTGATCTAGCGCTTGTGTATCTTAGCAATTGAATGACTATATCAGTAGTGTTCTGAGATTTCTGATCTACTCACTTTAGATTTTTGAAGGCAGAACTCAAGCCAGTTTATTGCTTAATTGCTTTTTCATTAAAGTCTTTTTAAATGTGTGTGTGTGTGTGTCTGTCTGTCTGTCTATCTGTCTGTGTGTGTTTACACATGTTTGCATGTATGCTGTGTGTGCATGAATGCTGAGTTCAGAGGACAACTTATAGGAGTTGTTCTTTACTACCATGTGGGATCTGGGGATTGAACTCATGTTATCTGACTTGGTGGCAAGCACCTTTACGCACTGAACTAACTTGTTGTTCCCTGCTAAAGTCTTTTGTGTATTTAATAATAGTTTTTGTGTTGAGTTGAGGCTTGGGCTACTTTGGAATAAAGCATATATTTTAACAAACACTTATTGTTGGCCTTCTTTTTTACAGGTGTTGGAAGTCAATAGGTGTTCTGGATTTCTCTGTTTAAATTGGGTCATTAGATTAAAATGTTCCTGATGCCAACTTCTTCAGAATTAAACAGTGGGCAGAACTTCCTAACCCAGTGGATGACCAGTCCTTCTCGGGCTGGGGTCATACTAAATCGAGGATTTCCTATTTTGGGAGCAGATGAGAGGCAAGCAGCTACAAATGTCTCTAACAGCTTCCCTGTTAAAGCTGCCCATTTTCCAAACAGCTTCAGTATTAGTAGTGAAGAGGACTCATTTCATGAAGAGCAGCAGTTGGAAGCTGGAGGACCTTATAAACCACAGTCAGAAACCCTTGAAGCTCACCCCGTCTTTCCTTCAGTTAGAAAGGAACCCATAGCATCATGTCAGGATGCTCCGGGATGCCAGGAGGATAACAGAAGTGACTTTATGCCTGATCTCTCGAGTGAATTCAAAGAATTGGCTAATAGAAACCCACTTTTAAAAAAATTGGAACAGGTAGGGTTTGGTCTTGTAGATATTTACTTGTTATACGCGTTCTGTGACAGGTCATCTTGTTTCTCCTTTACTCAGAATCCTCAAAATTCCATTTTTCTTTCTGACTAATGTGAAATGTTAAGATGTGTTTGGTATACATGTACATATATAAACACAAAATGTTTTAACAGTTAAGATAAATTCATGTTTTTGAATTGATACCTCATTTGATAAGAATGAAGTTAGAAATGGTTGATCAAATATCAGAAGAGAGTTGATGTCCTAGTACACCCATCCTCTTACAAAACTCAAAATGGTTGTCTCCCCCCCCACCCCAATTTGTTATTTGAGATACTGATATGATTTCCTTTAGAAGAAATTAGATTTTAGTGTTCTTGTGGCAAATGTTTACCACAATCGATAAACCCCCCAAATGGGAGGCTTTAACTGGGAAGCTGGTAGAAACATTTGTAAGGCAAATTTGTTCTTGTGGCAAAGATAGACATTTTGGGGAGTCTTTCTCTGAGGTTATTTGTCAGGGACAATCTGGGAAGGGGGGATGAAGAAAGGACGTCAGGAAGTGTGACACTACTTTGATTTTACATTAAAAAGCTGAAGGAAATCCAGCAGAAGAAGCAGGAGCAGCTCAAGAGGCAGCAGCTGGAACAGCTGCAGAGGCTCACGGAGGAGCAAGAGAAGCTGCTCACCATGGTGTCTGCGCACATGTTTCCAGGTATGCTTTCCTTATACCTGTCCACCGGTCGATGTGAGTCACACGGGCTTCATATCTTAATTGCTTGGCAGAACATTTCTACATTCCTCTGTCACAGGTTGGAAAGTCCAACTTCTTCAGGGCCAGGTAGATACCTGTGAAATGATGATGTAATAATGCCTGGACTGGGGTGCTCTAGCGTTCTGGAGTGTATACCTCAAGACATTCTCGTACACACATGGTACTGAGGGCTGAACCCAGGCCTCACATGTACTAAGCATGTTCTCACTGAGCCTCATGCCCAGCTAGCAGTCGTTGATTTGGGGTAAACAAACATAGTAGAATAGAAGCTAAGTCATGTGTGTAGTTACTGGTACCCAGCTCCTGGCAGATGCATGGAAACTCTTCAGGGCTACAATGGTAAAACCATAGAAACCATTTTGCCTGACTGAAGAGATGTGTTTCATAGGGTAGTAGGTGGCAGTATTCTCTTGTATGCTTCGTCTGTTAACAGAAAGCATCAGGAGCTTACCAGAGAAAAGAGCGTTGAAATTTGATCTGGAACAGTGGCTTGAAAGCTTTTCTGACCACACTCCATAGTAACAAAGACATTCTCAGTCCTGATTCAGGACAAGCAAATTCTACATCAGTGCTTGTTAGTGTGCCTGGTGTGAGCAGTAGAATATTTTCCATTTTTGCCTCTAGAATGCCCAGGTTACAGGTGTGTACCACCGTGCTCAGTTTATTCAGTGTGGGAGACTGAACCTAGGGCTTTGTGCATGCTAGGCAAATACTGTACCAACTGGGCTATATCTCCAGCCCTAGTTGTGAAAATTTTCATCTGAGGATAACATTGTCAATGGATCATGTTTCATAAATTGCAGGCAGTGATCTGGAGCAGTAGGTTTGCTTTTTGGCACTACCCTGTAAGAGACATACTTTAGAGGTTCAGGAAAGGCCTGTTCTGTTCATATAGTATGCTGGATGCTGAGAATACAGAGAAGACATTGGCATGAATATTTTAAATGAGTGTGCCAAGGGTGGCTGGGTGGAAGAGGGCTGGGGGAATAAGAAATGTGAATGCTTTTTTGGAGAAATATAGAAAGCCTGTAGTCTTTATCTCTATATAAAATTATATCTACATATCTATATCTATACACACAGACACACACACACAATATAGATAGGGACAGGGTCTCGCTACGTACGTAGCTCTGCTGGCCCTGAAACTATTTATGTAGACCAGGCGGGCCTCAAACTCAGAGCTCTGCCTTCTCTATCTCCCAGGTGCACCATCACACTTAGCTTATCTGAAAATAATTGAATAGTTTATAATTGAATTGCTTTGGGGAATTCATGAACACTAAAGATGATTTGAATACAAGGCTATGACTTCATATTGTACAGATATGATAGAGTGGCAGGGGGCAGATTGGAGTTACTAACATGAGAACTAGCCACACTGAGTTCTGGACACTTAGCTTGAACACAACAGGAGTTTGAATTTTCCTTATCTGACTTACTTTTTTGATGCTGGATAGTGGACCTAGAGCCCTATACCTGCCAGGCATATGCTCTGTTGGGGAGCGGCATAGGGAATCAGTTTTCAGACTTTATGGTTTCAAGACACAAAATCTGTCTACCTCCCTCTCTTTTTCTTTTCTTTTCTTTCTTTCTCTCTTTTTTTTTCAATAACAAGGTCTAATTTATTTTCTTCTTTACTTTTCATTAAAGATAGTGGGTTTCATTGCGTTATTTCATACATGTATATTAAAAAGATTTATTTATTTATTATATATAAGTACACTGTAGCTGTCTTCAGACACACCAGAAGAGGGCGACAGATCCCATTACAGATGGTTGTGAACCACCATGTGGTTGCTGGGATTTGAACTCAGGACCTCTGGAAGAGCAGTCAGTGCTCTTAACCACAGAGCCATATCTCCAGCCCCCAACTGCATTCTTAAATTATTGATGACCACAAGGATTTTTTGTTGTAGAGGATGTGTGTATGAGTGGGTTGGAGTGCTAGTCAGCCCTTCATTGCTGGGATGGGATAAACAATGCAGAAAGAGCACTGTGGATCTGCCTCATGTTCTGAGCTTTAGCCCACGCTGTTAGGTCCTGTCGCTGTGGCTCTGTGGCGGCTTCATTTGCTGTGGTGGGAGTAGGTAATGCTCACTTCCTGATGACTGAGACGGAGTGTCCTCTTGGAGGGGACACCCTCAATAATTAATTCCTCCCTACTTGACTCTACCTCCTAAAAGGTGTGTCATGTCCCAGTATAGTTACCAGCTGGGAACAGGCTTTTAGTCTGAGTGTCTGTGGGGGCTGTATTCTGGGAAGCAGTGTGGAGGCTCCTCAAAAAGTTGAAAGCTTATATACAAGACGTAGCTGTCCCACTTCCCACTTTTGGGCATCCACCCAAAAGAAGTCAGCTGATTCATGTACTTCTCTGTCTGGTCTCTGGAATGATGTTGTTTTAGTAAAGTATTTGAAAAGAATTTCTACCTTTTATATGGCTACATTATTAGGGAAAAGGATTACTTTAATATCGTTTCAGATAATTGTGGATATTCCTCATTGTGTGATAAACAAGTGGTCTTTTCTTAAGTGACAGTTGACATTATGGAATCTAAAACCATATCAATGAACTTTTCACAGTGAGTTGAGTATCTAGACATTTTGAATAAATTGTTTTTTATATTATGATTTAATGCATTGGCCATTTAGAAAGTAGTGATTTGATGAGGTCTGTAGGTTTTCAGAACATTGACAATTCTCACACAATACAAAAAATTGCATGTAGCTGGACATAGTGGCTCAAGTCTTTAATCCCAGTCTTTGGGAGGCAGAGGCAGGCAGATCTCTGTAAGTTCAAGGCCAGCCTGATCTACATAGTGAGTTCCAGGTCAGTGATAGATAGTGAGATGCTATCTCAAAGTAACAATAACAAAAAGTGAGTGTTTTAATATTACCATGAACCCAATCTTAAATGTCTTGAAGTATTATAAAACTGTACTGCTTTGTGCTTCTGGTGGGTTGCCTGCCTCCAGCCACCCGCCCAGGAGCTATTTGGATTTGCAAATGGAAGACACACACACACACACACACACACAGAGAGAGAGAGAGAGAGAGAGAGAGAGAGAGAGAGAGAGAGAGAGAGAGAGAGAGAGACGTACACACGTGTGCGGGCTCGGAGCATGCCAGTTAACTTAAAATGCCTGGGATACCTCAAAGGCTGGGCACTGCTACCCCAGGCCCAATTGGGGAAGTGGCCAGTGGCTACCCACCCAAATTCTCACATGGCTTGTTGGCTCTCTTGTCCTGCAGCTCTAAATCTAATCTGTCTCTCTCCGAATCATGGTGATTCTCTCTGTTCCTCTCTCCTGCATCCTAGCCCATGCAGATCTAAAGGTCCTATTCCATCTCCCTTTGCACAACCATTGGCCACTGGAATCTTTATTGACTGATCAAAAACAAATTGGGGACAAGGACCTTCAGAATTTGTACATGCAGATTCCCAATTAAATTAAAGCTTTAGAACCAACCCCCAACAGCTGCCAGACTCACTGTGACAGCTGCCTTCCAGAATTGCAAGTTTTATTAGAAAGACCAAATTATGTCTTTAGCAACATATACTGTGAGCGGCTTTCTTTAAGGTCACAGCATTTATTCTTTTTTGAGAAAAATATCTGTCAAAATACAGGTTTAAATAATTGTGGTTTGACTATTACTCGTTCTTGTAAATCAGAGTGTTGTTCCCTTCATGAGGTGAGTCTGCAGTTCAGTCACACAGTCCCTTCATGGTTTACAGTAGGCCTGAGTTATGTGTAATTGCCACTGCTCACGGTTTGAGATTTCATAAAACTAAATATATTTAAAGTTAAAATGTATTTAATTTCATTTAAATATATTTTAATTAAAATTTAATAAATATATATATATAAGATATATTAAGAATATATAATATATATTAAAACATACATCTATTTTTGAGATAGGATCTCATTCTATAGCCCCATCTGGCTTGGAAGCTGCCGTGATAACCAGGCTGGCCTTAAATTGGTTATCATTTGAGAATTTAGTGTATTTTGATTATATCTACTCCATCTGACTGCACCTGACATACCCTTCATGGCTCGTGAGTTCAATTAGTGCTGCTTGTATGTGCAAGAGTATGGGGCCATCTACTGGGACATGGCAGCCTACCAGAATCCACATGCCTGTAGGAAACACACTCTCCTCCATGTGGTGGCACATGCTTTTAGTTCCAGCACTTGGGAGAGGGAGGTAGATTTCTGAGTTTGAGACCAGACTGGTCTATAAAGCAAGTTCCAGGACAGCTAGGAATGTTGCACAGAGAAACCATTTTTCAAAGCAAAACAAAACAAAACAAAAAAACTCAAAATATTAAAAAAGAGAAAATTCACTCTCATTTTTCTAGTAACTGTTTAGAAAAAAACAACAATAGTCTGTATCTTTCCTAGAGCATATAACCTCCCCAGTGATGAGCTCTTGACCATGTTTACAGTTATTAGACATCAGTTCCCTTATGTGGAGCGGGCGTGGGCTGCAGATTCAGTAAGAAAACAACTCACCCATAGCCGCCATTCCTCTATTGCACCCGCGGGCACAGTCTGCCTGGAGTTCAGTACTGTAGCATCTGGGATCCAGCACCGTGTAAGGCACTTGATGACCCTTCTCCCAGTGTCCCGTGTAGCATCTTTGGGTTCTATGAAGGCCTGGCTGCAGCATTTCTAAGCTGTGGTTGTACAGCAGTACTGTGGCTGCTAACAGTACTGCTGTCCTTCCTTGAACTGAGGTTCCAGAAGGTTTCTAGATTTCCTTTGCTTTGCCAGTAGATAAATTGTAAAAATAATTTTAACTTGGTAGGTTTCCTGAGAGGGTCTAGAAGATCTTTGGGGGTGAATAGATCATATTTTGGCTACCCTGGGATCATTTATCAAAGAACTCTTTAGATTCACCTGGAATTTCTGCCATTCAAAAATATTTAGATGCTGGGGTGTGTAGGGAGGTAATATTGCAAAAGATGAAAAGTTGAAGCTGACACTCTGGGGCACTGCCTGACTCTCATTTTAGATGTGGGCTGGGGATGAAGTGGATGTATAAGTAGCCATGATTATTCTGTGTGTGTGTGTGTGTGTGTGTGTGTGTGTGTGTGTGTGTGTGTGTGTTTTGAGACACGGTCTCATTTTCCCTGGTTGGTCTTAAGCTTAGTGTATAGCTGAAGATGACTTTGAATTTCAGATCCGTCTGCTTCATCTTGTGCTGAGATTCTAGGTACGCACGCACCGCTGGGTCTGGTTTTATAGAGTGCTGGGGATTGAGCCCAGACTCTCTTATTCATGCCAGGCAAGCACACTGGCAATCCCAGCAGCAGGGGCTGTTTTATTAAACGCCTCTCCATGTGTCTGTATCCCAGATTTAGGTGAGGCAATCAGGTGGACACGGCTGGCAGCAGGGTCTCCTGGGCTGGCATGGCAGACAGGGCATCTATATGCCCTCCGTGCTCTGAAAAGTGATGTTCAGAGGGATACATATAGCCCAGTTGACGGAAACAAAATAGACAAAAGCAACATACATTTAGAAACTAAGAAGTCAGTAATAATCCCTTTATTCCTGGGATAACAACATGAAAGTTTTAGGATTGATCTGGAGGAGGAATGAGTGATCACTGGACATTAGTCCTGATGTCTGCTCAGATAGTTTGTAGAGCTGCTAACTGCACTGCTTTGCCACTGTGCCTGCCTGTCCCGACAGCAGAGTTGGCAGCTGCCAAGGTACAGATGACCTAGGAATGGTGCCTTCCGAGCTATTGTACTGTACCTGTGCCATCTTCAGTCTGTACAGAAAATCTAGCATAAATATTCCCTAACCTTAAAGTATGTGTCATCTGTTTACTTTGGATTTTAAGGTTTTGTACTTTCATTAAATGGAGTACTAATATGGAGAAAAATACTTATATTATTTTGAAAACTACTTTGTGGGGTGAAGGGTCACTACTGCATAAAAGTCAAAGCATTGTAAAATGGTCTGAGCTTTGTTGATTTTTTTTTTTTTTTCATTTCTAAGGCACATTACTGCCTGACGATCAGAGCCAGAAGCATCTATCTCCAGGAGATTTAACCTCAGGAGAGAAGGCCACTGTGCCACCACATAGCTACCCAAATCCAACCCAAGAAAACTCCTGTGCTTCCAACATTTTACCCGATGAAAAAAGTAATTTCTGTAGAGCTACTCAACAAGATTCTGTTCTAACTTCAAAAAATGCTTCTGATTTGTTTTATGAGTCACAGTATCAAGAAGCACATGTGAACAGAAATGATCTAAAGGAGGAAAGCCCTGACCTCCCTTCAGGTGAGTCACATAACTGAGTTATCAAGTTGTCCTGAGACCAGGGTCATCTTTTCGGCTTGTACCCCTTCCTCTGCTGCTTTAATTATAAGGTTCCCCATGCTGGATAGCACTCACCTGACCCTAAGCTGGGTCTTCATCCTCATTCCTACCTCAGACTTCACAGATAGCATGGGGGCTTCAAAGATGGAGGCAGTGAGTTCTGCTTCATGTGTTTTGGAGAATTTGGGGCTGAATGTGTTTTCATGATTTTTTTTTTTTTGGTAATTTATGTTACAGAAAAACACAGCATAATAAAGAGTCTATATTTAGCATTTAGAATTAGGTCCCTTTTTGCCTAATGCTTTCTTCCCAACCTAGAAGAAGTCATTGATATGGAAAAGTCAAATGGCCTTTCCTTCTTCATTTGTTTGTTTTTTGAGACAGGTTTTTTCTGTAGGCCCTGACTGTCCTGGACCTCACTCTGTAGACCAGGCTGATATGTGTGTGTGTGTGTGTGTGTATACACACACGCACATGCACGCGCGCACACTCACGTGCCTGAGGAAGCCAGAAGAGGGCATTGGGTCCCTCAGAACTGGATCACCCGACTTACAGGAGGTTATGAGCTGCCATAACCAGGACACTGGAACCAAACCCAGGTTTTCTGCAAGAGCAAGAAGTGCTTTTAACCAAAGAGCCATCTTTCTAGCCCCCTAAAGTGGCTTTTTAAAAGTGAGGATCCAATAAAATTTCTGCATTGCATTTGGTTGCTGTAACTTTATATATATCCCTACTTCCATTGCTGTTTTTTTTTGAGACAAGGTTTCTCTCTGTAGCCCTGGGTGTCCTGGTCCTGTAGACTAGGCAGGCCTTGAACTCAGAAGTCTGACTGCCTCTGCCTCCTGAGTGCTGGGATCAAATGTGTGCATCACCCACAACCAGCAATACACTTAATGTTGAGGTCTTGGAATTTCTGCAAAAACAACTCAGACAGCCATCTCAGTTAAACTGGGTTGGTTTATTGAACATACACTCCAAGACTGATCTGTCAGGACCACAGACCAGACTCAGGAGCTGACTGTGGGCTCCAAATATTTCTTAGGGCCATTTTATAAAGGAAAACCCACAAAGAGCTCATTTGCAGGTACAGGAAGCTCTGCCCAGTGGTTGGCTCTGACTCAAGCTATTTTGGCTAGCTACACAGTTCTAACTGACCTTTATTCTGATTCGTCCTAAATAGACCTTACAAGCTTACGGTTGTGGAACTCTAAAGATTAACAAACCTCAGAACAAAACAGGATATGTGGCCAGCTTGACTCTGTTCTGAGTCAAAGCTATTTTCCTGCATCAGTAACAATATGAAATAACTGGTAGGCATGGAACAAAATGGCTGCAGCTATGCTGGGGGAACAGGCTTCACTTACTTTAAAAAGATAACTTCTGGAAGAATGCCATGTATCTTAATTATCTTAATTGTAGTTTTATAATTTTTCTTTATTTTATTAAAAAATCCTTAAGTTTTCTAAGTTTTTTGGTGTAAATGTTTTCTTTCTTATTTTCTTTCTTTCTTTCTTTTCTTTCCTTCCTTCCTTCCTTCCTTCCTTTCTTTTTTTTTTTAGATAGGTTCTTACTATATAGCCTTGGCTGACTTTGAATTTATGGCTGTCTTCCTGTCTCTGCCTCCCAGGTGCTGGGATTACAGATGTATGCCAGCCTACTTGGCTACATTTTTCAAATCCTTTCTTTTTGTTTTTGTGGTGCTGGGGATCAAATTTAAGGCTCGTGTTCACTAGGCAGGTGATCTACATTAGGCTATGTCCTACATAGTAAACAGGCCCTATGTACTACATCTATTAAATATTTTAACAACTTGTGATTGTCTTATGTCTTAAAACTTTATTCTGCAGTTTTTGAACTAAGTTGTCCCTAATTTTTATTCTAGGGGAAGGTGTTTTACCGCTTTGGGAAAAGAAGATGGGGAGGAGCCAGGAAGGGAAGGATGTGAACTTACAAAAAAATGGAGATTCCTCAGAAGTGGTTAATATTGAAGAAAGGTATGGCTTATACAAAAGTTCTAAGAAATGAAACATAGTGCTTTCCTTATTGAGCATGGTGTTCAAGAGATCTGTGCTTTCTTGTTTCTCTTGAATGTGCTTCCAAGCATTAGGTTGATGACGTAACCCACTGCACACTGTTAAGCAAGAGACCATGGTTGGGAAGTAAGGACAGTTCAAGTAGCCGTGACATTGTATTGGAAGAACTGGGTGGAGTTTCTTCACCTAAATGCGCGCGCGCATGCGCGCGCCCACACACACACACTCCTTCTGCTGGGCATTGTGGCTCAAGCCTGTAATCCTAGCACTGAGGCTCCACAGCAGAATCTGAACACAGCCTTCAGAAGAGTGACTTTGATGTGCCCCCCCCCCCATTTAAAAACATGTTGCCTTATAGTTAAATACAGTCATGGAAAAAAGAATAACCAGATGTTGAAACTTCACATTTGGTGTCAGTTAGAAATTATATTTGCATCATTAGTTAAAGTTAGAGAAATTAAGGAATGTTATTTCAGCTGGGCAGTGGTGGCACATGTCTTTAATCCCAGTACCCTGGAGGCAGAGGCCAGTGGATCTCTAAAGAGTTCAAGGCTGGTCTGGTCTAGACAGCAAGTTCCAGGTGGCCAGGGCTACACAGAGAAACCCTGTCCTCAAAACCAAAACTAAAAGAATTATTTCAAAGAAAAAGTATCTTTAGTTTATTCTTTTATATCTTTGAATTTCTAATATGTATTATAGGCCAGATAACTTCTGATTATGGCTTTACTTGACAACCTTTCTTAACTTAAAAATTATATACTTAATATGTTATTTAAACTATGTTTAAGGTTAAATGACTATGTTACCTTACACAGTGAGTATGTCTGCAGTCAGTGGATGGAGCTTGGAAGGGTTCTTTAGTATCCCCCAAGTCCTATGCAGAGTTACATATTTGTTGTATTTTGCGGGGCTAGAGAAGAGTTGTAGATTTTATTAGGTTTTCAAAGGGGAAGGTAAATAGAGATCTGTTTGCATATTTTGTTTAAATGTTATTTTCTTTCTGCTCTGTGTGCAGGTCGTAGGATAAGTTGTGGGTATCAGTTTTTTCCTTCACTGTAGGTTGTGGGCTTTGAACTTGGGTCTCAAGGCTTGCACAGCAGGTACCTTTACCTGCCCTGTTTTGTTTTGAGACAGAGTCTTACTGTGTAGCTCTGACTGGCCTCCGACGGCTTTCATGTCTGAGTGCGAGGACTGCTAACATCTTGCTCTTTTGCTTTTCTTTTTTCCTTTTGTTCTGGGGGTTGGACCAGGGTCTGGTCCATGTGAAGCCTGTGCTCTGCACCTGGGAATGCTGGCTTATAGTGCAGGCTGAGGTACTACTGACTGTTACATTGAATATTAATACTCATTGTAGGTTGTGTGTTCATGACTTTGTTTTTGTTTTTGTTTTTTTTTGGTTTTTTTCAAGACAGGGTTTCTCTGTGTAGCCCTGGCTGTCCTGGAACTCACTCTGTAGACCAGGCTGGCCTCGAACTCAGAAATCCGCCTGCCTCTGCCTCCCAAGTGCTGGGATTAAAGGCGTGCGCCACCACCGCCCGGCCATGACTTTGTTTTTATGACCAGGCCCATCAGAGCTGCCGTCCGAGGGAAGCAGCAGACATTCGAGGACTATGTAGAAGAGCAAATCCGCCTGGAAGAGCGAGAGCTGAGGCAGAAGCAGCTGCGGGTGAGCGGAGCGCTGGGCCATGGCGATCAGTCTTCAGACCGAGATGACTTGTATATGTGAATTAATTGGATTTTGTCTTTTTACTTCAGGAAGCAGAAGGACCATTGCTAACAAAGACGAAACCCA
Source organism: Tokudaia tokunoshimensis (assembly GCA_036184795.1). NCBI lineage: Eukaryota > Metazoa > Chordata > Mammalia > Rodentia > Muridae > Tokudaia > Tokudaia tokunoshimensis. The sequence goes on from BTHU01000011.1 coordinate 69,179,252, forward strand.
AGCAACCATTTTTAAAAAAAGGAGAAGGTTTAGCTAGGTTTACTAATGCTAAATCTAAATTTCAAAAAGGAAACGAAAGTAAGCTAGCAAGTACTCAGACCCCATCAGAGGACCAGTCTGGGTCTAAAGTAGACAGACAACATTTGCAGAGGAAAACGGCTCTCATAAATAAAGACCTGTGTGCAGACACTCCAACTGTTAAAAAGGACAGTAAAGCTAGATCCAGGGCTGGCTTGTCCTCACTCAGGCAGAAACCCAAAGTGACCAAGACCAGTATGAGAAAAAGTCTCTCCCCACCAGGACTGAAAGTACAGATGGGGAAGTTTAGACACCAGGTCAAATTAGAACGAAACGTACAAGCTAATAATAAAGAAAATGTACCTGCATGTATAAGGCCCTGGGATGCTGGCTGCAAGATGTGGAGTAAGACCCAGGGGAGAGAGAAACTTCCTCTTTCCACAGGACCAGTTGGCTCTGTGGTTTCTAGGAGCCCGATACATGAGACAGACAGAGAGACGGAATCTTCCTTTGATTTTTCTCTTCAGAAAAAATTAGAGAATTGGGAACGAGAAAAAGAAAAGGAAAACTTGGAATTAGATGAATTTTTATTTTTGGAACGGGCTGCTGATGAAATATCATTTTCTAGTAATTCCTCATTTGTGCTGAAAATCTTAGAAAGGGATCAACAGATCTACGAGGGTCACAGGCTGTCTTCTACTCCCGTCAAAGCTGTGCAGCAGCAGAAGGTACAGCAGGCAGATCCTCGGGGTCAGAGTAACCACAGTGAGATTCCCTGTCATGGTGCTGCACATGAGAACGAGAGTGAATGCGAGGCCATGCTCTTGTCTCGGGGTTCAGGGTCACCTGATGGTTTGAGGGAACTGTCCTGTAAACGTAGTAAGAAAGTCTTCCCAACCAGCACGTCTGAGAACCAGAGCCGATGGGATGCAAGGGATGATGGCGTTGCCAACAGCGACAGTAGCACGGAGTCTGAAGAGCAGCATGACATCACCATCAAACCGTCCACCGAGGGTGGGGACAGGGTCTTCAGCAACAGAGAGGACAGTCCACAAGTATGTGATGCCAAAGGACCCTTTAGGGACACTGGGGCTCAAGAAGATGAATGGAGAGATGCAGACCTGGACCTGTCTGATAAAGAGTGTAGCAGTGACGAGTCTGTCATAGTTGAAAACCTGAACAATAAGGTATTGGAACCACTGAGACTGCCCTCCTCTCAAGATGGGAGTAAAATTGACTTCGATGATGAAAGATCTTGGACAGACCTTGAGGAGAATCCATGTGAACATGGTGTCATTCCCAGAGAGGAAGCCATATATAGTACACTCCGAACACAGTGCCACAGTAAGAGTGAAGGATGTGTTCTGGACAAAACAATAAAAAGGAAGATTGCACCAGTCAAGAAGGGAGAAGACTTCAGCAAGTCTGACAGGAGCACAAGCCCGCCTCCTCCATCTGACTTGATGGTAAAATTCTTCCCTTCTTTGAAACCAAAGCCAAAAGTAGATTCACACTTAGTAAATGAACCCAAGTTAAACCTGAGTCAAGATCAACCACCAGGTAAGTCAAGGAATGAGAAAATGTTGGAGGGTGTGCCACTACACTGATGTTGTTTTTAATGTGCACGTAATTTTCATGCACTTTATCTTTGGCACAATCAGATTGCCAGCACACCACTCTTGTCCTTTGGGGCATTGAGGGTTAAATAGGAACATTGCAATTCTGCAACAGTGGGTCTGATAACCTAACACGGGTCCTAAGTGACTAATGAGTGACTTTTTGGGCTGCGTGGATATATGCGAGCAGAAGGACCACGCTTCAGTGTGACACTGCTATTTCACTGTGCTGCTACTTAGAATGGAATGCACTTTGAAAATAATCTCTGCAACTTCCTATTAAATATATGTGGCTTGTAGCTGACTGCTAGGAACTGAAACTGAGAAATTACAAATTGTTGATAAGGTATGGAGTGTGCGTGCGTGCGTGCGTGTGTGTGTGTGTGTGTGTCTGCTATACAATTATATTTTATCCTTTCCTAGACTTGACCTTTCATGATGGTATAAATGTTACCATTCATTGCATTTATGCATTCTGAAATAATCTTACATGTATAAAAGTAAAATATATATGTGTGTGTGTATTAAAGCAGTATTTCTACTTCTACTTCTTAGAGCCATTTTCCCATGACTTATTTAAGATACAAAAGAATTTGTGTGTGCATGTGCGTGTGCATGTGTGTGTGTGTATCTGACATATATATGTGGGTGCCTGAGGAGGCCAAAAGAGACATTAGATCCCTGGAGCTGACAGTCCAGGTGGTTGTTAACCACCTGCATGAGTGCTGGGATCCAGTTCAGATCCCCTGGAAGGGTAGCAAGTGCTCTTACTAGCTGCATCATCTCTTCCAGCTCTTTGTTTAAGGTAATATTTTAAGATTGCTTTAACACATAAACTCAAATATGCAGGAAATTTGAATGCTTGAAAATGTAACAAAGCAAAAACATCTATAATTAGAATTTCCAATGGTAAATTTCATATCATTTTTGGGGTTTTCTTTGTAGACACTTTTCCTATGTACTTTTATTGTGATATTGACATGTTCTGTCTACAACATACTTTTATCTTGTTGTATAGACCAGATGTATCTTTCAGGAGGGCAGGACTAAGTGATAGCCAGATTAGGATTGCTGAACTCAAGGGTAAAGTATTCGCTGTTTTGGGACTAGAAAGATGGCTCACAGTTAAAGGCACTGCTGTTCCTTTATGGAATGTAGTTCTTGGCACCCACATGAGGCGGCTCACAACTGTTTGTAACTCTAGCTCCAGTTGGTCTAATAGATCTGGCCTCTGTGGGTGCCACACTCATATGTATGTATCTACATGCAGACTTATATGTACATATAATTTTAAACAATAAAAAATGTTTTCAAAAATTTCACTATTTACTTTTTAAATAGCAAATTTAATAATAAAAAAGAATTATGCAACCCCTGCACCTCCCGTATGTGTGTGTGTATGTGTGTGTGTGTGTGTGTGTTAGTTATAGGATATTGACCCTGTGTGTATGTGTGTTAGTTATAGGATATTCGGTAGGCTGGCCTGGACTATCTACCTCAAGCTGCATTTGAACTTTCAATCCTTTCCCCTTAATTTCCAGAGTGATAGGATCACAAGTGTGGCCCATGTCCAGCTAGTGTTTCTTTTGTTTATGTTTGGTTTGGGTATTGATTTAGCCCTTCAGATCTCATGTAAATTAATTCATATTCTATACTTGCTAGTCTTTTTAAAGGATTTGAGTTAAACTGTTTTGTTTTTTACCTATAATATCAGTCCTTTGTTGATCTGGAACTCACTATGTAGACCAAGCTGCCTTTGAATTTAGAGTAATCCTTCTGCCTCTGCTTTCTGTGTGCAGGCATGCAGCTGTCCAACCTTGATTCTGTCTTAAAGAGGTTAAGCTGTTTGCTTTTAGAAAGCCAGGTTCATAATGGCACAGGTTCCATGGCAAACCTTCTTGGCTGTTGCATTCATAGATGGCTAGTGTTTGGTTGTAAAAAGTTCAGAATTTATTGTCTCTTATAGGTGACAGTGTTCGATCTCAGGTTTTAAGGGAAAAAGTTGTTGAATTGGAATCAGAAATAGAAAAATTTAAAGCTGAGAACACATCTTTAGCTAAACTTCGTATTGAACGAGAAAGTGCCTTGGAAAAACTGAGGTAAGTTTTCATCTATGAGAAGAGAAAATACAATTATTTGTTTCTTTAAGACTATGTTCAACTTGGCACAATTTTGATCTCTTGTAACAGATATAAATGAAAAAGAGGACATTTCTGTTATATCAACATATTCTTAGTTTAGGAGATATAGCTTCATTGCTAGAATGCTTACCTTGCATGCATGTGGGGTCCTGCATTTGGGTCCCCAGCACCCATGAACCTGAGGTATGTGGCATCATGCTCCTACAACACCAGGATTTGGGAGTTAATGGCAGGAAGATCAGAAGTTCAAGGTTACCCTCAACTATATAGAGCATTCAATGCCAGTCTGGATTACATGAGGACCTGACTCAATAAATTTATTTTAATTAAATGAAATGACCTAGTTTAGCCACATACATTAAAGAAAAACTTTTAGTGGGTAAGATGAGTTGAAATTCAAAAATCAGTTTGTAGTTCTGAACCCAGTGGCAACTGGCCAGTATGGTCATTTCCCAGGTTGTTGTAACAAAGCACTGTGACTTAGGTACCAATAGAAATTTGTATTTCTAGAAGCTGGAAGGCTGAAGACCAGACCTCTAGCTGGGCTTTGTTACCCACCCACCTTCTGGTGGCTGAGGAAGTCCTTGGTGGGACTTGGTTGGCGTGAGTATCACTGAGGTTTCTGCCTCTGTGGTCTCATTGCCACTTTCCCTCTTGTTTTTATCTCAAGCACTATTTTCTTCTACATGTCCGATTCTCTGTTTAGGCAGCACCTATCTTCACCTGCCTGCCTGCCTGCCTTCCTGCCTCCCTGCCTGCCTGTCTGCCTGCCTGCCTGCCTGCCTGCCTGTCTGCCTGCCTGCCTGCCTGCCTGCCTGTCTGCCTGCCTGCCTGCCTGCCTGCCTGTCTGCCTGTCTGTCTCTGTCTCTCTCTCTCTTTCTCTCTCTCTCTCTTTCTTTCTTTCTTTCTTTCTTTCTTTCTTTCTTTCTTTCTTTCTTTCTTTCTTTCTTTCTTTCTTTCTTTCTTAATTTTTGAGTCTCCCAATGTAGTCAAGACTGGTCAGTGGTTGAATACACAAATGTGAGGCTGTGAGTTCAGTCTCCAGTACTGCAAAATAAAATAAAATATACCAGAAAAGCTGGGTTTGGTGGCTCAGAACTTCAGTATTTATTTAATATTAAGAGTGAAGACTTCTGATCAGCTGGAACCAAGACATTGTGTTAACTGTATGCATTCCCAAAGTCTAAACACTCAAGGATGTTTATAGTCAGATCTCCCAAAACATGATGAACCCTTTAATGACATGCACTGTACACTTACATCAATCTAGGCATCTTTTGCTTGTCAGTCACAGTGAGGATCATAGTATGCGCTTGTACATATGTATGTCCAAGTTGTAATGTTCTGAGTTATAAGCATCCTGTTTTTTAGTGTTATTTTTTTATTAGATACTTGCTTTATTTACATTTCAAATGTTATCCCCTTTATTTCCTCTCCAAAACCCCCCTCTCCCTTCTCCCCTTCCCCTGCTCACTAGCCCACTCCCGCTTCCCTGTCCTGGCATTCCCCTACACAGGGGCCTCGAGCCTTCTCAGGACCAAGGGCCTCTCCTTTCATTGATGTCTGACAAGGCCATCCTCTGCTACATATGCAGCTGGAGCCATGTGTATTATTTGGTTGGTGGTTTAGTCCCTGGGAGCTCTGGGGCACTGGGTGGTTCATATTGTTGTTCCTCCTATGGGGCTGCAAACCCCTTCAGATCCTTGGGTCCTTTCTCTAGCTCCTCCATTGGGAACGCTTAGTTCAATGGTTGGTTGAGAGCATCCCCCTCTGTATTTGTCAGGCACTGGCAGAGTCTCTCAGGAGACAGCTATATCAGGCTCCTGTCAGCAAGAACTTGTTGGTATCCACAATAGTGTCTGGGTTTGGTAACTGTATATGAGATGGATCCCCAGGTGGGACAGTCTCTAAATAGCCTTTCCTTCAGTCTCTGCTCCACACTATTTTGTTCCCCTTTCTAAGAAGGGCCAAAGTATCCACACTTAGATCTTCCTTCTTTTTGAGCTTCATTTGATCTGTGAATTATATCTTGGGTATTCTGAGCTTCTGGGCTAATATCCACTTATCAGTGAGTGCATACCATGTGTGTTCTTTTGTGACTGAGTTACCTTACTCAGGATGATATTTTCTAGTTCCCTCCATTTGCCTAAGAATTTCATGAATTCATTGTTTTTAATAGCTGAGTAGTACTCCATTGTGTAAATGTACCACATTTTCTGTATCCATTCCTCTGTTGAGGGACATCTGGGTTCTTTCCAGCTTCTAAGGCTGCTATGAACATAGTGGAGCATGTGTCCTTATTACATGTTGTAGCATCTTCTGGGTATATGCCCAGGAGTGGTATAGCTGGGTCCTCCAGTAGTACTATGCCAAATTTCCTGAGGAACCACCAAACTGATTTCCAGAGTGGTTTTACCAGCTTGTAATCCCACCAGCAATGGAGGAGTTTTCCTCTTTCTCCACATCCTCGACAGCATCTGCTGTCCCCTGAGTTTTTGATCTTAGCCATTCTGATTGGTGTGAGGTGGAATCTCAGGGTTGTTTTGATTTGCATTTCCCTGATAAGCATGCTTTTTCATTTCACCATTTTGTACAGTGGCCAAGCAGACACCTCAAACTCTAGCCTTTATGTGAAGTACATTTTATGCATTTTGTATTGGCAGTTATGGAGGGCAAAAGCAATATATTGTTACAATGTATAAATATTTTTGATAAAAGTTTATATTTTATAAAATTATAACTCTAAAGCTGTACCTCAAAACTCTCACAGATAATTTAATCAAATAGTCGACATGAATTCAGAGCATCTGTGTGAAGCTTTTTATTGATCTATGGTACTCTCTTTTGCAAATCATGACCTTCACTTTGCTGGGTTTTTTTTTTTTTTGAGTTTTCTGTTCATTTGTTTTTAAATTTTTCCTCCTAGCCTGTCACTTCCTTGTTTTTCTTAAATTCAGCAATATTGGATGATCCTGTGCCCAGCATGTTAAAGTCACTGTTCCTCAGGAATGGCGCTTGAATTAACCATGTGACCACAGTGAGCTCATCTCTTAAGATTGTCCGAATTTGTGTCTAGGGACTAACATGACAGTGTGCTGATACAGGACGAGCTGAGCTTACAGCAGCCTTGTATGAATCATTGGTGTGTATTCATTGTATTCCAAGTACAATTAGAATTGTCCAGAGATACTTTATATTATCTTCCAATTCATCATTATTTTCTCCAAGATCCTTTGGAAGAAAATTTTATAAAAAGAGCAACAGTATATTATTTTACATTACTTTAAAATGCTAGTTAATTGCCTTGGAAAAGGACACTAGAAAAAAAATACATTGAATTGTGTAAACACAACATTAAAATAAAACACCAACTACTTTTGAGGTACACTTGGCTACCTTTGTTGTTTCCCATATACACATAGAAAGTGATGTTTAAATGGGGATTTAGCATTAAAAATTCACATGGCATTTTATACTCATTACACAGAATTTTTCAGAAATAGAAGCCAATCATTAAAAAAATTTGGAGGTCGTGGCATATTCACACTGTTATGCTGAAAACCCACTAATTTTTCTATAGTTTAATATATGTATATATTTCAGTCAGATTTAAAATTTGCAAGCTAACTGGATACTTTAGAATGGGACCCTATGCATACAAATGAAATGGGCCTTTATAACATTCTAAGAAAAAAGATGCTTTATAATCATAAATTACCACAAATACATAAAGTTTAAAATAGATGAAAATTTGAATAAACAAGTAAATCAAAAAAGTTGTAGTCCCAGCACTGAGGAAGTTGAGGCAGGAGGATGCCACAAATGTGAGGCTACCATGGGTAACAGAATGACAGAATGAGACCCTGTACCAATCCCTACCCCCAAACAAGTGGAAACAAAACCCCCAAACTATAATTGTACTGGCTGGTTTTGTGTGTCAACTTGACACAGGCTGGAGTTATCACAGAGAAAGGAGCTTCAGTTGGGGAAGTGCCTCCATGAGATCCAGCTGTGGGGAATTTTCTCAATTAGTGATCAAGGGGGGAGGGCCCCTTGTGGGTGGTGCCATCCCTGGGCTGGTATTCTTGGGTTCTATAAGAGAGCAGGCTGAGCAAGTCAGAGGAAGCAAGCCAGTAAGAAACATCCCTCCATGGCCTCTGCATCATCTCCTGCTTCCTGACCTGCTTGAGTTCCAGTCCTGACTTCCTTTGGTGATGAACAGCAATGTGGAAAGTGTAAACTGAATAAACCCTTTCCTCCCCAACTTGCTTCTTGGTCATGATGTTTGTGCAGGAATAGAAACCCTGACTAAGGCACCAACCAACCAAAAAACTCCAGAGCTGTGCCTTTCCTGTATGCTTGGTTTTTAGTTGTACCAATTTCTGAAACTTGCTCTGTTCTGGCTTTGCATGCTTTCATTCAGTTTAGATTGCTGAGGATCGTTTCATGGCCTACAGATGGTCTGTTATGGTAGGAATGCTCTATAGGTGGGAAGGATGAGCTCTTACAGTTGGGTAGTGCTCTCTGTATGCCTGTTAGGTTTAACTGGTATATGAACTAACCCTTGAGGGAGGAAACAAAGGTATGTTTAACCAAGGGGTAGGTTGCATTCTTCTTATTCATTGTTTACTCTTTTTTTGAGATTATAACCTAATTACAACATTTCTCCCTTTCTCTCCTCTGTCCAAACACTTCCACTCTCCTTGCTCTCTTTTAAATTCATGGCCTTTTTTTCATTGTTATTGCACTCATGTATGTATATACATGTGTATTCCTAAATACAACTTGCTCAGTCTGTATTATGTATGTTACTCGTATGTGTGTTTGCAGGGCTGACCATTTGGTATTGGATGACTAGCTGGTGTGCCTTTCCATGGGGAAGAGTTGCTATATTTTTCCAACCCAATTACCTGGTAAAAGAAATCTCAACTCAATCAGTAACAATACAAGATATAAGCCTAGATTAGGCAGATCTCCCACTACACTACTCTATTCCCATCTATATTACCATCTATATTATCCCATATAACTTGCAGTTTCTCCAGGCTGGGAGCTTCTCTCTCCGAAGCCTCTCCATCTATCCTCCGTAGCTCCTCCCCCAAACTCTCAGCTCCTCCCCCTTCCTCCTGCCCAATCATTGGCTCAAGCCTTTATTTGAAAAGTTAAGGTGGGGGAGAAGGTTCACAAGGCAATTCCTCATCTTGCATCAAAATACAAGCCCAGAGCTATCCACAACAGGGAAGACTGTCTTTTCCGCTCTCAGGATCACCCTTGTTCAGCTCATGTTTTTGGCAGTTATGTCGGTAGACTATGGGTATAGCTTCACATTGTTAGAAGATGCAGTCTCACAGCAGACTCCCTGGTCTGTGGCGCTTACAGTCTTTCGGCTCCCTCTTCCACCATGTCCCCTGAGCATTGGGTGCTAGAGTGCTTTATAGATATGTCCACTGGGCCTGTGATCCACAATTCTGCATTTTGACTAGCTGTGGTTTTCTGTAGTGGTCTCTGTCCGACTTACTTTTTGAGCTGCAGTGCCCACTGCAGTGAGCAGAAGGTAAATGCTAGTACTTGTAGTTTCCTTTTAGACACCTGTGGGCTGCATACCCCTGGAGTAGGATGAGAGCTGAGTTCGGCTTACACCCCAGCACCCTCAGGGCGTTGCAGGCACAGTCTCCTATAGTAAGGGCATTCTGTGGGTTTACAGCAGCCGCTCTTTTGGGCCAAGTTTGTTTCCTGAGGCTATTTTCTGTGCCATAGAACAGTGTCTGTGGGGTTCCAGATATGAGAATATGAATGGATTTCTGACCCACAGAGCAGTTTAATTTCAGATCCTAGCTCCCTGGGAGATAGGAAATCCTTTTCCAAAACAAGACTACAGTGCATATTTCAGGTTATGTATCTTGTGGATTATAAATCTGTGAGAACTGAGGAAACATGTACTGACAAGAAGGCTGCCCAGGTCTGCATTCTTAAGGGAGAGGGCCACAGTTCCAGCCCAGCATTCCAGTTCTGAGTCTTGGGCTGCCTTTAATGTCTCCTTTCATTTTCCACTCTGTAAGCACCACCATGTTAGTGCATGCCAGTCTTCCACATTTATTACATTTTTTTAAAAATTATTTTTACATTTGTTATTGTGTGTGCTTCTTGTTTTCTTCCTAATGCTTCTAATGTGTCATACATTTATTTACTTTTCGCTATTTGTGTGTGTATCATGTATATGTTGTGAGGTTCGTCCATGACATGGTACTAGTGTAGGCAGAGGACAGTTTTCAGGACTCTGTCCTCTTTCCACCATGGGATCCAACTCAGGGCATCAGATTTGTGCAGTAAGCCCTTTCACCTGTGGAGCCATCTGCTGGCCCATTGCAGTATAAGAGGCTGTGGCATCCCACTTCCTAGATTCACAGTGGGTACCTAGTAGATGCTTGATGAATGAATGTTAGGGCAAGTGAACTGGCTAACCTTTGAGGCCAGTGAATCATAGGTGGATTTACTTATTTTATTTACTTATTCTTTTAGCAGTGGGGATTATAGCTCAGGGCTTTTTGTTTGCTTGTTTAGTTTTGTGATGAAGGGTCTCTCTGTGTTGTGCGGGCTGGAGTTGAGTCTTTCTGTACTCAAGGGATCCTGTATCTACCCTTGGCCACCCAATGTTAGGAATGAAGGCGTATACCATTACACTTGGTTGCACAAAGGTCATTATACTGAGACTGTCCCATGACAATGTGGCATGTTCATTGTAGAAAAGAAATTGCTGACTTTGAGCAACAAAAAGCAAGAGAACTGGCTCGAATAGATGAGTACAGAAAGGAGGAGACAAGGAAATTACAGAAGGAGCGCAAAGTCTTCGAGAAGTACACAGCAGCTGCAAGAACATTCCCAGATAAAAAGGAGCGCGAAGAAATACAGGTACCTGGCTCTCTGCCACACTCCAGTTCATATAGACAGCAATCTCATAAGAGCCCATTACAGTTCTTTGATGTTTCAGAAAGAAAGTGTGAGCTGGGTATCATGTATGCCACTAATTCAAGCTCTTAGAAGGCTGAGGGAGAAGAGGCTAGAGGGTGAAGAAGGGGATCGGTAGGGAGAAAAACGGGTATCACAGTGTGATTCTGACAGATACAGTTGCCAGTCCTTTTTTCAGTAAGAGTTCTTGCAGAGACCCTGGGGGACCAAGAAATCAGAACTGGGATGTGCACCAGTTCAGTGTCGTCCTTCAGTTTGACCACCACACAGTGACTGCTACTAGTTCTTTTCATTCATAGCAGTTTTATGCCCATGTACTTACTAGGGGTTTAGGTCCAAAACTTACAAACTGAGAGGGCAAGTAGTGGTTCTGTTCATCTTAGAGGTGGGCATGGGCATGCAGAGGAAAGTAGCAGTTAAAACAATGAATTCACTTTTTAAATTATATTTTTACATGTATTTGCCTGCATGTATGTATGTGCATTATATATGTGCAGTGCCCCTGGAGATCAGAAAAGGGTGTCAGATCTCCTGGCACTAGGGTTACAGATGGTTGTGAGTCACCAAGTGGGTGCTGGGAATCTAATCAGGTCTTCTGGAAGAGCAGCTGGTGCTCTTCCTTATTGAGCTGTCTCTCCAGTTCCATGAATGCATTTATTAGAACTGTAAACCTAGGAAAAAACAGATTAATTTATCTATACACTGACACACGCAAAGCTTCCTAAGGAAACTCATTTAGCTAAGAATAAAAGCCAGTGTATATGTTAGACTAAGTTAAACACCCCAGCTTATCAGCATGGTTTTATATAGCTATACCTGTGCTGCATACAATGTGAGCTCATGCTCTGCCTCCCATACTTGCCATGTTGCATCTGTTGCCTCTCATTTGCACACCTGCAGCATTAGTTGCCTGCCAGGAGCCACCTGGGAAACTCTAAAAGCTAGCAGGTATCTTCCTGGGATGGTTTCACTGTGGACTATGGGCCACAATGAATAAGCCCTTGTAGGCAAGGCTGGGGGGATGACATTTTAGGAGAGATTCCTTCTATTATATATATTTATTAAATATATATAACAATCACTAGGTATTAGCCCATCCTTTTGGGCAGAGTTTTGCAGATCAATGACGATGTACTGTCTTGTAGTGATGTTATTTAGACAAATATATGATTTAATTCCTAATGATGATTTTATAAGAATTCCTAAAATTATACTAATAACTACTAAGCCCTTTATAGTAGGACTGCTATTAAAGCCTTCTCTGATATAAAAACTGCAATTAGAACTCTGCCAGTCTTCATGTGTCATGAGTTAATTGCTCCTGAGATAGAAAGTAGGCCTTTACAACTTAGAATACATTCCTTAGAACTGTTAGACAAGTAACCAAAGGTCATAAAAGGGAATGAACGATTTATCATAGATGCAAGGACAGAAGATAAAATATTGACTGGGTTTATCTATACAAAACTTTAATGCTAATTTAGACATAAAAATTGTAGTTTTAGACTCTCAACCTGTGGACTAGTAACAGATAATGAATGTCTAGCTAGATAACTAGTTGTAATGGAAACAAATATGAACATCTCTGTAGTAAACTTTTTATTCAATTTGTGATTTGAATTTATGTCTGAACTTTTACTGAACTTGTAAAAAAAGGATGCTTGCCAATGTGATCTATTTTCCTAAAAAAGGTACAAAAACTAGGAACGATGACATTAGAGCAGAAGGAGAGAGCAAGATTAGGAGGAAGGAGGACAGCAGAGTAAGTTAAAAATTAAGAGAGCATATTGTCTGATAGGTTCCCCTACCCTCTTAGAAACAAAGATTAGAATCCTGTTTTAAACTGTCTCCTTTTTTTTCTTCCTGTAAGCGACTTTATCTAGCTGACAAGGAGTTAAATAAACTTTCAGCCTTAGGGCCTGGGCCAAAATTGGTAACTGTTATTATAGAAAGCAACCTTAAATCTCTCACAAGACCACGTCCTGCCCCAGCTGAGGCTCTTTACCACAGCTACTTTCAAGAGAGAACTAGACCTCCAGAGCTGGTCTCCGGCAGTTGCCACACACTGTATATTACTTAAGTTTTTATTTTACTATTTATCTTTAAGACAGGGTTTCACTGCGTAGCCCACACTAGATTTGAGAGCCTACCTCTGCAGCATCCGGAGTGGTTGGGATCACAGTGCACACCACTGTGCCTAGCCCTCTGGGTATTTGTTCTATTAGCTTGTTTAAGTAGGGAGAAGTTACATCTGGTTCATTGGTTTATTAAATATAGTAGGTTAAATTTTGATACTCTACTAAAAATTCCATCCTAAAAGCTGATGTATAGAGCATGTGGGCATGCTCTATGGTTGCTGCCCACCCACTGCGTCCTTGTGGTGTGCGCAGTAAACCTTTGAAAAGGTAATATATACTTCTATTATAAACATATAAAAAGATGAACAAAATATCCCATCCTTTCTCTGACCACTTAAATCTACCTTTATTATTTTTCCGCTTTTAAAATTTTTTATTACATTAATTTGTGTGTGTGTGTGCCACAGGCATGTGTAGAGTCCAGAGGGCAACTTGGTCATCTTTGTTCCCAAAGTTTGCTTTTCAAGTGTAGGTGGTTGTAGCTGTATAGAATTCACTTGGACTCTCCTGCTCTACTTCTGGGACAGTTCCTGTTCCTGCGGCTCGATGATATGAGACCAGGTTCTGTGAAGCCTCTAGCATGGCTCTCTCCATCTAAGATTGCTTTTGGGAGTCTCATAATGCTTTCATATGCATCTTATAAATTTGTTTTCTATTTCTGTGAAGAATTTTGGGGATTCAATCCACTGAATCTGAAAGTTGTTTTTGGTCATTTCACAGTGTATTCTGGTATCCCAGGAGTGTGGGAACGCATTCTCCAGTGTCTTGTTCAATTTATGTATGTATGTATGTATGTATGTATGTATGTATGTATGTTCACTGTAGAGGATTTTTATCTCATTGGTTATATTTTTGTCCTAGAATCTGATATTTGTATATTTTAAAGCTATTATAACTGACACTGTCTTCCTGATTTCTGTCACAACCCATTAGTGAATGTGATTTAATATATTAGCAATTTAGTGAATTTTGTTCATTGACTATATACAATAATTTGCCATTCTGCTGAAAGTATCAGATTGGAGGGTTTTCTGGTAGAATTCTGCGTTTGAATTAAGTACAGGTTCATGTTATCTGTACACAGGAACAATTGAAGTTCTTCCTTTTTTGTATTACTTTTATTTCTCTTGCCTTTTGCTCCAGACTTCTGTTTCTAGCTTCTTTAGGGCTTTTTATCATGAAGGGGTATTCATATTGTCAAGGGCTTTCTGTATCCATTGAGATGATAATGTGATCTCTATCTCATGTATTGTATTGCATTTATTAATTTACATGTTTAACTATTCCTGTATCCCTGGAATGAAATCAACCTAACCATGTTGTTGTATGGTCTTATTTATTTTGTCTGCATTTAATTTGGTCTGCATATACCTTTGTTGAGAATTTTTTTTTTGACCTTAAAATACAAGCGCTTATTCAAGGTCATATCATCAGGAATAAGTGACTTATTTAATTATCTTTAATCTTTTTTTTTTTTTACAATCTAGTCATTATCCCCCTCCTGGTCTTCCCTCATCCAAGAGGATGTCCCCCACACTTACCCCCACCCTACTAGGCCTCCCCACTCCCTGGGGCTTCAAGTCTCTCGAGGGTTAGGTAAATCTTCTCTCACTCAGGCCAGACCAGGTAGTCCTCTGCTGTATATGTGTCGCAGGGGCCTCGTACCATCTAGTGTATGCTGCCTGGTTGGTTGTCTGAGGGTTCTTGGCAGTCTAGGTTAGTTGAGACTGCTGGTCTTCCTATGGGGTCGCCCCCCTTTTCAACTTCTTCCAGCCTTTCCCTTATTCAACCACAGGGGTTGACTTCAGTCACCGGACCTTTCCCTCAGTCTCTTCTCCATTTTTGTCCCCACAGTTCACTCACCCAGGGATGTGTGCCTCATGAAAAGTGAACGACTTGTTTTATTGAGAATTTTTAAGCCTGAGGATCTAAGTCAGCATTTGCCTATCATGCTCAAATCCCAGAAATCAATCCTTAGCCTGATGATGGGGCAAGAATTTTTGTTGTGTACTTGTTTGGGTTTTGTTAAGAGAATAATACTGGTTTCTCAGAATGAATTTTACACTGTTCTTTCCCTTTTGATTTTATGGAACAGCAGTGCCTAAAATGAATTAGGCAGCCATGAAAGCCATGCCTCAGCCTTGTGAGGAGCCTGCTGTGCTAGTCTCCAGGGTACATAATGAGACATCTGATACAAAGGATGGCAGCATCTCTTCATCCTTCCCAGCTAGCTCTAGGAATCCTTGCTGGATTCCATCACTCTGTGCTCTTGTGAGTCAGTAAGATGACCTGCCGGTTTTATTTGGCAGACTGTTTGGTGTGGCTGTCCTAGCTTCTTTGTCGTAGTTCTCAATTCACTGATGACAGTGTCCTGACTTCAGTCTTGATTTCTGTGTGTACATTTGCATTTTGTTCATAGACACATCTAGAAGTTTCTTCACTCATTTTGTTTATTCCATCTGCAACAACTCATTTCTCCCTTTTTCACTACTGGGAAATCTCATTGGGAAATTGGCAAGTGTTTTCTATCTTTGAGCTACATTCCCAGACCCTCATGTCCTCTCCCCCTTCCCCCTCCCCCCTTCTCTTCATCTTCTTAATATTAAGATTGCTTTCTACTTGTAAAGACTAGTCAAGTGCAGTGATGAGAAGGGAGTGGGGTATTTAACAAGGAATTCAATTTTGTACTGTCTGTGAGCAGTCAATGGAGGTAACTCACTACCTTTGGACAGCCTTACTCATGTATTTCAGCTAATCTATTTTCAGGGATGGTGGCTTTGACTTTGGATTCAGTTTTCTCTTTAGCACCAGTGGACTTCTGTTCAAGAATTCATGTGTGTTTTTTTTTAATTTATCCGTTTTAGTTAGTGATTAGGTTAGGCTGCATTCCCTCACGCCATACTCGAGGCTGAGTCTGCTTTGTCCTGATTTGTGATCAGTTGTTGACAATGTAAGATAAGCACTTAACTGACTCCACAACCCGGCTTTGGCAAACTGCAGTGTCACTTGCTGTCGAGGCATGCTCACTTGCTGTCGAGGCATGCTCTCCTGCTGTCTGGGGTGCGCAGGCATTTTGTTTTATTGATGCATCTCTTCTCCACTTGCCTTGTTTTAATACTGTAACTTTCTTTTGAGAGGCTTTGAAACAGCAAATAGCAGATTTACAGGAAGACTTGAAAAGGAAGGAAACAAAATGGTCAAGTACACACAGTCGCCTCAGAAGCCAGATAGAAATGCTAGTCAAAGAGAATACAGACCTTCGAGAAGAGATAAAAGTAATGGAAAGATTCCGGCTGGATGCCTGGAAGAAAGCAGAAGCGATTGAGAACAGTCCCAAGGCCTGCCGGTACATGACGGCCACAAAAGAGGATGAGTCCATGGTAGGTTTGCTGAAGGCTCACATTTGTACATTTAAACTCACAAGGCCAGGAAATGGAATGGTGGGTCTAGGGGGTAGAAGTCAGTCTTACACAGATCCAGGAGGGCTGTCACTAGACTGAAAGCTCAGGAGGCAGACAGGGTGATAACTGTTCAAGTCAAAAGCACTGAAGTTCCAGTATAAACTTCATTCAGGAACAGAATTCTGGATGCCATGTAGTTTTGTCATAGTTACTTTTCTTTTGCTGTGACAAAACACCATGAACAAGGAAAGTTACAAAAGCAAGCATTTATTTGGGGCTCATGGTTGCAGAGCTAACAGTCCATGAGTATCATGGTGGGGAACAAGGCAAGGAAGGCATGGTGCTTGATGAACAGATAAGAGCTTACATTCTTATCCTTACCAAGCAAGAGGCAGAAAGAGCACACTGGGAGTGGTGTGAGCTTTTGAAACCTCAAAGCCTATCCCCAGTGACACGGCTCCTCCAGGGCCCCACCTCCTAATGCTTCGTAGGCAGTCCCAGCAACTGGGAAGCAAGCGTTCAGATACAGGAGCCTATGGGGGACATTCTCATTCAAACCACTCTAGCACTCAGCTGACGAGGTAAGCAAGACAGGCCTTCCAGTTGTCATGTGGGAGTGCTGCCCTAGACTGCTGTTAGGCAAAGTGCAGGCTGCAGATGACACTTGATGCATTCAGAATGTGTGCTTCATGAGGCACTGGGTGGAGAAGAGCTGGCTGAGTGATAAAGCAGGTGAGGAGGGAAAAAGGCTGTCCTAGTGTCCTGAGGAAGGGTTCCTTGAGATTGAGTGCCCTGCTGGGCCCGTTGTGGACTAATAGCCAGGTTATTTCCCAAGCCCCAAACTGCAGCACATCAAGACCCTCTTCCTTCGAGTGCTTATGGTGGTGAGGATGCAGAGAAGATGTGGGCAGAGCAGAATAGTCCTGTAGGTTGTTGATAGTGGTTGAAGAGACTGGGGTAAGGCTTTTTGTTATTTTAGATAGGAGAATGAACAGGTTAAGTGTGGCTCAGTGAAGAGGACACAGCTGCAGGAAGAAGCAGGGAATAGCTGGGGTAGCATCCTAAAATGCCATCTGTTTTGAGGCAAGTCCAGACCAGGCTGATGCAGAATGGCAGCTGGTGGGAACTCTTCTGAAGCTCTGCCTTTCTAGGGGAAATAGGAGCACACTCATCTGAGCTGAGAGGGTGGAAGCAAGAGGCAGAAGGTAGATGTGGGAAGTTGTCTGAGAATGGAAACCAAAGATCCTAGGGAGGTAACTGGTCAAACTAGTTGCCTGGAACAAGGGTGCCTCCATCAGTGGGACCATAGGCTCGCTGGTGGGGCATTTACTTGATTGCTCATTAATGTGGGAGGTTCTAGCCTACTGTAGTCCTGGCTACCACTCACAGGTGGCCTTGGCTAGGTTAAGCAGTAGATGAAGAATAAGCTAGAAAGCAGTGTTCCTCCATGATTTCTGTATCATGAGTTCCTTCCATGGCTTTTCTCAGTGATAGATTACACGTCCCAGCTTTTGGTCATGGTCTTTATTATAATAGAAAGGAAACTAGGACAGCAGGGAGGCAGGTTTGTAGCTGCAGTGGGGCTACACAGGTGGGAGACCCTGCCTGAATGGAATAATTTGCTTTTTTATTTTTTTGAGCTCTTTTGATATGGAGTTGGATTTTTGGCAAAGGTGAATGTTACTACACAGGGGAGGACAATATAGGTTTGCAATGTGTAGGAGTGACTGTTATGAACCATGAATGTAAGGTGTATCAGAAGGCCCAAGGCCACCAGTGCAGGGGACATAGAAAGCATTCATGGACCAATAGACTGTGTACTCTAGGCTGTGGACATTATCTGTCTGAGAGTTTAGGGCATGATCTGGAAAGATAGCATACAGTCCCCTAGAAAGTGCATTTACTGGTTCTCTACCATACTTACAATAGAAGCTTCCCAGTGGATAGGAGGTCACAGGGGGGTGTGACAAAGTCCTGAACCTTCCCTGCTTTGACTGCTCTGAACATCTCACCATGCTGTGTGGCCAAAGCAGTTGAACAGAGCTGTACAAATCATGACCTCCAAGCCTTTAAATACTTTAGCAATTTGTGAAGTGTCCCTGACTCTTTAGAGAGTTATCTGGCTAATTGTTTAGTAGAATACTCTACAGTCTAGATCTTTGTAAATGAACTGTTTTGAAATTATGGTTTGTGCATCTGTTTATTTATTGAAGGAATTGTTAGAATTGATGATGGCAGTTTCTGGGACTATCCCAAGCTGAGGTTGGACAGAGCACAGATTGGTGGTGGGGTAGGTCAAGAGACCAAAGATACTATCACCAGGGAGATGGGAGGTCCTGACAGTGCTGGGGATAGGCACAGACTTGGGAATGGGGGACTGTCAGGTGGCTTCATCAACCATTGGGGACATGAGGGAGGTTTGTGGAAGAGGCTGACTGACATGAAGGTCTGTTTTGTGTCTTGAGCTGGAGGATAGTGTGTGTGTTTCATTCCTAGAGAGCTACCAATGTACCTGGCCTACTGTGGTAAGTAAGATTACAGAAGAACAGCTCTTAACTGAGTTAATTTTGTTCAGTGTCATAAAATGTAGATTAACAATTATATTAAAAAGTATTTCTTATATTATAGAACTCATCAATTCAATTTCAAAAGAGTCATGTTTCTTCAGGAGTCCAGGTAGAAAAATATAAGAAAAAGTATTTGCCAGCACAAGGTAAGAAGCTGCATGGTTCTTTTATATTTCAGAATGTAATAGGCAATTTGAGCTGCGCTTGGTGGCAGGAGTTGTTACCCTACCAGTCAGGAGGCTCACCACAGGTTCAAGGCCACTCTGGACTACCAAGTGAGGCTGGCTTAGAGTGAAGGGGATGGGGGCAGGAGAAAGGATTATATTCAAGAAGTTAAACACAAATGATCTTGCAGCCTCTGCATCACAGTATATACGCTGCTGCCTTAGTTTCTCTGTTTCAAAAGTTAGGAAACAAAATGGTAAAGGAAAATGGATTCATTTACAGTTTGGACAAACTATAAATGGTTAAATTTTATAGAAAAGACAAGACAAACGCCAGAAAATATGCATGTATTCATTTAGCTGTGAGATAAGCTGTCCGAATTGAGTGCTTTTCCTGAGGCCAATTCCTCCTCTGGAGCCTGCACTGTAGCCTTTCCCTCCCCCATCATGAGATTTCTAGAGAAACTTGAACCCTGGGCGGGGGTGTTTTAGGGTCTCTATATCAGTCTTACTCCTCAGATAATTTCTGATAGCATTTCATGCTTGTTTATTCTTTTAAACTACACATGCCAGTACAATTTATAAATTGTTTCACATTGTCTGTGATTATTATGAATTCATGTGGAGGCTGGAGACTGAACCCAGGTTCTATGCAAAAGCAGCCAGTGCTTCTCAACTGCTGGGCCATCTCTCCAGATGCTGCAATGCCACAGACATTCTCTGTATCTGGAACACACACATGCAGTTCTCTAGGTACATGACAAGGACTGGAATAACTGGACAATTGGTAGAATATTTTTAATAGCAATAGATTGTATCAAAATTATTTCCGAAATATACTAATATATTCTTAGAGTTTTGATTATGTTTATTTATTGTGTTGTTTGGGAGCTACACATGTGGACTGAGAAGAAAACTTGTTAGAAAGTAACTTCCCACGTGGGTCCTCTAGACTGAACTCAAGTGGTCTCTGCTAGCAGCATTCGTGTTACCTACTGCACCGTCTTCCTAGCCCTGATTTCATACTCAGTAGCTAGGAAAGTGCGGGATTCCATACTTGCCCAGTACTCAATGCTGTCAGATTTGAGTTTTTCTAACAGCTAAGTGTATTTGTCATTGTTGTTTTAATTAGCATTTCCCTGATCATTTAAATGCATTGAATACCATTCCCTTTGCTGACTAACTATATGACCAGCCCCTCATTACTGGGAATTGAAACCCAAGGCTTAAGGTTTGAGACTTCAAGGCAGGCTGTAAAATTCAGCCATCTCTTCAACATTCAATTTCTTTTTTTTTTTAAAGGAAAATTATTTATTTAGATCTTTAACCATTCTTACCTATATCACAAAACATTTTTTCAGCCTATTGCTTGACAACCTTTCTTTTAAAAAATGGAGTCCCACATAGCTCAGGCTAGCCTTGAGCTAAGGCTGGTCTATGTGTATTCATTATCTATTTTGATGAACCCAATATTTTAATATTGCTAGGCCTTTTTTTCCCTGCAAGGTGGTATTTTGCTTTGTATATGGATATTCTGCCTGCTTGTATATGCCTGCCTGGTACCTGCAGAGGTCAGAAGAGGGCACTGGATTACCTGGAACTGGAGTTTGCATAGTGTTGTTAGCTACCATGTGGGTGCTGGGAACTAACTGTACCTGGCTCCTCTGTAAGAGCAACAAGTGCTTTTAACTGCTGAGCCCTGCTGATCTCTTCCTGTTTCCTCAGGCACCCACATACCTGAGTGCATTATGTATACACAGACAGACTCACATATATACATACCCAAAATAAGGTAGCTGAGTTAAATAAAACAGCACTGACAAAGGAAATGTTTTGTGTCTGGTATGGGAATGTGTGTACTATTGTGCTCTTGTGGAGGACATCTGACAACTTGTGGAAATTGGTTTTCTCTTCCCACCATGTGGGTTCCAAGGATTAATATTTATAGGTTTTTAATGTTGCAAGTGCTTTTACCTGCTAAGCCATCTCTTTGGCCCCAAAGGAAATGTTTTGCCAGGTCAATAAGTTAAATATTTTCATTAAGTATTAAAACTAACTCTGACAATTACTTTCTAACAGGAAATCCATCTAGAAGATCCAAGTCTGTGCCTCCTCGTGATTTAGGCAGCTCTGATAAAGGACAAGTAAATCTTTTTATAATGTTAAATATGTGAATGTACTTTATTTAGGGATGAAATGGATTTGTTAAATTTCCAAACCAGGTATAAAGGAAAGCTTTTAACATTGCAAATGTTTTCTATATAACAACAATAGAATCATGTAATTTTAGAATCTAGCTTTTAATAGGTGCAGGTTCTAACTGCTTAAAAATCTTGTCTTGTAGGCTGCCTTGCCCAGAGAGCCTCTTCAACAAGTGACCTTCCCAGACCTTGAATATAAAAACAAAGAGGAAAAAGAGGAAGAAATTCAGGGAGAAATCAATCATCCTGATGGAAAGGTAAAAACAGTCATTTAAAATAATGATTGTCTTGGGGCTGGAGAGATGGCTCAGTGGTTAAGAGTATTGGCTACTCTTCCAGAGGACCTGGGTTCAATTCCCAGCACCCATGTGGCAGCTCACAACTGTCTGTAGCTCCAGTTCCAGGGGATCTGATGCTATCACACACAAACATACAGGCAGGCATAACACTAATCGATTCACATAAAAATAAAAATCAGTAAGTCATTAAAAATATGTTATACAATACAAAATAGCCATGCATTAAAATAAGGAGCCTAGACTCTGAAAAGAGTATCACTTGTCACTTTACAACAGGGACCTATTCTGCGAACTGCATTTATCCTAGAATGTGCTCCTACAGCCCTATGAGATCATCTACATCAGACTTGGGTCATGCCATGTCTGTGTGAATGTCTGTGTGTGTGTGCATAGGTACCTATGTGGGAAAGCTGCTATTCGGAGGACCTAGATGAGCAAAGTGACACAGATGAGTTGAAGCACAGGAGACTTCATGTGTAATGATAGAAACACGCAGTATGGTGTTTACATAAACGTTCATATAGGAGTGTGCTCTAAAATAAAAACCTAGTACAGAAAAGACAAACCAGCAGACATAGCTGTTTACACTTTATGCTACACTTATGTAAACACTTTACGTAATTGTGTGTGATATACTGTTCTGTAACTGTCAGCACAGGCTTACAGCCATCACCACAAACACAAGTAACGTGATGCTGCGATGCATGATGATGGCTAGGATGAAGGGGAATAAAGATATTTCTGCTTCGTTATACTAATAGGGGAGAATATTATGCATGTGGCCCATCTGTGGCTGTTGTGTGGTACGTGGCTAGAGTTGATCTTGAAAGCTATGTATTGCTGCTTAGTTTATGAACTATAGGGCTTGAATATTTAGCATTAAACAAAAGGAGGAACTTCGAACCTTTAACTTAGCTTTGTATTACACAGGCCTTCTGCATTTTCTCTTCTGTGATTTTTGTAATACTGTTCTGGAGCCAGGACTGTTACCAGCTGGCATACTTTTGTTCTTGGCCTTATAGCTGTTTGTGTGGGCACATGGGGAAGTAAGGGTGTAACGTCCAGGAGTTGGTGCTCTCCTTCCAACAAATGGGTCCTAAGAATTCAGGTTCTCAGGCTTGGCAGCAAGTGCCTGTAACCTGTGAGCCATCTCTGTGGCCCATATTCTTGGCCTTAAAAATTTTCTAGGGGCTGGAGAGATGGCTCAGCAGTTAAGAGGATGGAGTCCTGATTTCAATTCCCAGCAACTACATGGTGACTCACAACCATCTGTAATGGGATCTGATGCCCTCTTCTGGTGTGTCTGAAGAGAGCAATCATATACTCATATACATAAAATAAATAAATAAATCTTTAAAAAAAAGATTTTTTTTCTAAGTGGAAAAAGTGTTTTTGCTGACCAAAAGGAGTTAAAAGGGACATAAATGATATTTGTTTAGGGAAGGTAACTAAGGATTTTTCCATTGGGTTTGTGTTGCATATATTCTAATCTTGTTCATTTAATTGAAATTAAGGCCAAAGTTGAGTCTAGCCTTGAGCATTGAGGAGAATAAACAGTCAGAAGAAGTAACCATATCTTATTAGTTTCTATAGGATACCAAGTTGAGGAAAGGTTTTTAGATGAGTTGTTAACATAGATTATAAACCAAAAACCCCAAGGAAAATATAATCTATGGTGAAATAAGTGTTCCCCATTTTTGATTTTAGAAAATGTTTTACTTTTATTATGGAGAATTTGGACATGTGTAAATAGGCAGGGAATTCCTCATACCTTTGTTGCATGGTGTCAGGAGGAAATCTTACCTAGCAATAATTACCTTGTGTCTTTTCAGGTAGAAAAAGTTTATAAAAACGGGTGCCGGGTTGTTCTGTTTCCGAATGGAACTCGGAAAGAAGTGAGTGCGGATGGGAAGAGCATCACTGTTACATTTTTCAATGGTGATGTGAAGCAGGTCATGCCAGATGAGAGAGTGGTATGTATGTGCAGGTCGGTGCTTCTAGCGTCATCTTAGGAGAAGGGGCAGACTGACTAAATGTCTTTGTAGGTCTACTACTATGCTTCTGCCCAGACCACACACACCACGTACCCAGAGGGACTTGAAGTCTTACATTTCTCAAGTGGACAAATAGGTACCAACTTACTTTGCCTTCACTGTTAAACTCTAACCTTCCTTTAAGAAAATATATTGATAACAATCATTTTTAAAACAGAAAAGCATTTCCCAGATGGAAGAAAAGAAATCACATTTCCTGACCAGACCATTAAGACTTTATTTGCTGATGGTCAAGAAGAAAGCATCTTTCCAGATGGCACAGTTGTCAGAGTACAATGGTATGGCACCTTTTAAATCTGTTTCTACATTTTCCAGTTTTCATGGTTCAGTTTTAAAATAAATCTGAAACATTTGGGACTGGGGATGTGTTAGTAGAGAGGAGCACTTGCTGTGCAGAGTGAAGGTCTGAATTGGAACTTACCATCCTATAAAGACATGGGCATATGTTCTGTTCCTATGATCCCGGTGCTGGGGGCGTAGGGGAAAAGTCAGGTGGGTCCAGGATGCCCAGCCCAAACTGAGAGTTCAGGGTGAGACCTTGTCTAAAGGGAGCATGCATCCTCCCAGATACAAAACAAAACATATCCGTGACTTGAAGTTTCAATGAGGTGAGAAGTGAGCAGACACTGTGCAGTTTAGAAGCAACATGAGCTAATGGGACTTAGAGGCCGCACAGAACCCAGGAGTGGGAGCTGTTTAGATGGGTTTAATCTCTTGGTATATTTGATCCAAACTTTCAAAATCAATAAGCTCTTTCTTTGTCCTTCTGAATATTACGTTTCTGAATGTTTGTTTTATGTGGTCTCTGGATGCCCAATCCACAATAAAAAACCATGTTTTTGTTGTTGTTGTTTTGTGGCCTCTCCCTCCCACGTGCTGAGACTCTGCTGTGCGCCATCACCAGCCTGATGCAGAGGAGCCTTTACCACTTTAATCACAGCCCTGGAGAAGCTCTACCACATCTAATTCTGACTTTTCCCTTCTTAGGACCTAAATACCCCCCTTTTTGAAAACAGTTAACACTAATCAACATGAAGTCTGTGGTAAAAATCCACCAAGGAAGTAAAATGAATTCAGGTACATGGACTTCTTATAGTCATTGTAATGTTTCCCCTTTAGTGTAGAATAGTTTGTTTTAAAGAAAAAAATTAGAAATCTACCATACATTGGATAACATTAGTACAAATTTAAGATTTTTTTACTCTTACTTTTGAAGTTTTGCATAACAAAGAGAAATAAGAAAAATTATGTACTAATGCATCTAGCTCCAACATAGATTAACTCATAGCCATTCTTATTTTCATAAGCAATCCCAAGTTTGTTCAGAATTATTTTTTACTTAAGAGCTATGGTTCTCAAGTTGTAGTGTGCCATCACCTGGACTGTTCAGTTGCATCTGTGCACGGACTCCCCTGGGGAAGCATCAGCTCTTGGAATGGTCTTGTATCTCACACATGTATGTGACACAAGACTGTTCTGCTGGTAACACCTGCCCATCTACGTTCCGAATTGCTGACTTCCAGTCTGTAACCCCGGGCTTCTGTTGGTCATGGGAATTCTATCAGCTGTGGAAATTCATTGTGAATGCCCATAGGTATATGACCAGCAACCCTCTTGGTATTAATTGTTCAAAGCACTCAGGCGGTCTTCATCTCAACTTCCCCAGGAAGATGAATAGCTAAATTTAAACACGAAGACCAGTTTTGAGCTGGGCATGGTGACACACACAAGCTTTTTTTGTTCATTTACTTATTCAGTCTCCCTCCCCTAAAGCTCCCTATCAAGTCATTGCAGGACTAGGTGCATCCTCTCCCACTGAAGCCAAACAAGGGGGTCCAGTTAGGAAAACAGAATCCACAGGCAGGCAACAGATTAAGGGACAGTACCAGTTGCTGGGGACCCGCATGAAGACCAAGCTGCACATTTGCTACATATGATACAAGTTTTTAATCCCAGAACTGAGGAGGCAGGTAGATCACTGGAAGTTTGAGGACAGTCTACTCTACGTAATGAGTTACAGGCCAGTTAGTGCTATATAAAGAGACTCTGTCCCAGAAAAATAAAAACAAAAAATGCTGAACACATCTAAAATTAAAAAACAAAAAACTAAACACTTTATAGTAAATTATTAGTAGAAACTTTTCATGGCCACATGGAAAAGCTGATTTGGTAGCTGGAACTGAAATGCTGCAAACAGAACTTGCAATTGTATTGGGAAGAGAGAGGACCAACTAGTGTGTTTAGGAGAAGAAATAATTGCCAGAATCAAAGGTTACTTTTAGCCAGCTTTCCCTGGTGTATGTTTCTTTTCTTTTTATTCTCCCATAGTACTGAGGATTGAATCAAGGCCTCACGCATACTATGCAAGTACTTTTCCATTAAGCTTCCTCCAGTTTTATTTTACATTTTAGGGGTGGTGAGGCAAGGTTTTGTGTATGTTCAGGCTGGTATTAAACTCCGAGTCCTCCTACGGACTGGTATTACAGCTGTGTACCTACTACTATGCCCAGCTCTTGTTAATATGTATATATATATATTTTGAGAAATTATTTTCTGGTTTAAATTTTACAGTGATGGCAACAAAATCATAGAGTTTAATAATGGCCAAAGAGAACTCCATACTGCCCAGTTCAAGAGACGAGAATATCCTGATGGGACTGTTAAGACTGTCTATGCAAATGGTCATCAAGAGACAAAGTACACATCTGGCCGAGTTAGAGTGAAGGACAAAGATGGTAATGTGTTAATGGACACAGAAATGTGAAGATCTTTTGCGAGGTTAATCATGAAGTAACACTAAGTGCTTTTTTTGTTCAGAGTATGTACATTTCTTATGTGTTCAGCTGTTTAATTTATATAATGTGTGTGTCTAAATAAAAAGATTATGTCTGAATTTTAAAATTAAAGTTTTGCCATAAAGTCTCTGTTTTACATTCTTTGAAACACAAAAGCGGCTTATCTAATGTATGTGTCCTTCTATAGTTAGGAAAACATTATTACTTTGTTGTAAATTGTACAGTTTTTTTTTTATAATTATCTTTTTTGTTTTTATTTTTTGGAGACCAGTCTCCACTGTATAGCCTGGAACTCACTGTAGGTCAGACGAGTACAAACAGGCCAGACCTTGTTACAAGTACTAAGAAGTCTCAGGAGAAAGTGGTTACAGCCAGGATGCTACATAACTTGTCAAAAACAGCAGTAAGAAGCTGGTGGGAGCCAACCACAGCCCCCTTCTTATTACCACAGAGGCTAGGTAGGCAACACAAACAAGCTATGCTCAAAGAAAGGGCAAGTTGCCCATTGTAAGTTTATGACTAGAACAATAGGTATTGGTAATTACTCATTAAAAAGTAGCAATTCTGCATGATTTAAGAACTGAATGTGAAAAACAAAAACAAAAAAGTATTACTTTAGGCTGCGGAAGAATTTTAAAGTAAGACATGAAGCATACCCTTTAAAGGAAATGGTGTCAACTGCTATCGTCAGGAATGTGTAGCTAGTTTTTCAAAAGTAATTGCCTCCAGACTCAGCAAATCCCTCTACTATGCACATATAAGTAAACCTCTCAAGCGTATAAGGGCCCTGTAGGAGAATGCAATTAATAAACAACAAAACGCCCAGTAACTACCTATGTATCTAACAAGATCATGCACTCAGATGGGCAGTGAATCAGTAGAGCTACTACCGACATGGCAGTGAAAACAATGCAAATGTTACCTAGGTTTCCCGTTACTCAGTTGTCTTCATAGACAGCACAACCACCAAGACTTAAGTAATAATTACAAACACCATCTCAATCATACTCCCCTCTGTAAGGGAGTGGGGGTGGCCATGGGTGAGACATTTCACGACCTTCAACAATTCTGGTATTTCTTAAGCAGAATCTTAATAACATGAACTAAAATTTTTATATAACTAAATTTTATTTTGAAAGGACAGTAAAAACAAAAATGTTTTAAAGAAAATACTTCACCACACCATTCCTTAACAATTTACCAAGTAAGACTAAAGGAAGAAAAAAAAAGATACCACTGCAGAACAAGTTAAAATCAAACCTGAAGTGGTACAAATCTAACAGAAAACTTTTTTTCTGAACAGCTGCAGGAGCTCTTGTGTACCTGAAAAACAAAAAGTGTTACTTTAACGCTTGCCTGAATGCTGTCCTCAGTTCTAGTGGATCCACTTGTTAGCTAGGTCCCCAGTGGTTCTGTATGTCTGCTATTTGGTAATGAGCACAAATGATTTGTGTTCTAATTGTCCTGTTCTGCTTGCCCCACACCCACTACTCTATTTACAAATACAAGGGTTCATTGATAATGGTGTTCAAGAGGTAGAAAGGCCTCAAGTAATGGAAGAAAGTTCTTAGAGAATTTCATTTATGGGGGGAGATACAGAGACAAAGTTTGGAGCAGAGACTGAAAGAAAGGCCATCTAGAGACTGCCCCACCTGGGGATCCATCCCATACACAGTCACCAAACCCAGACACTATTGTCAATGCCAATAAGTGCTTCCTGACAGGAGTCTGATACAGCTGTCTCCTGAGAGGCTTTGTCAGAGCCTGACAAATACAGAGGTGGATGCTCTCAGCCAACCATTGGACTGAGCACAGGGTCCCCAATGGAGGAGCTAGAGAAAGGACCCAAGGAGCTGAAGGAGCTTGCAGCCCCACAGGAGGAACAACAATATGAACCAACCAGTACCCCAGAGCTCCCAGGGACTAAACCACCAACCAAAGAGCTCACATGGAAGGACCCATGGCTCCAGCTGCATATATAGCAGAGGATGACATTGTTGGACATCAAAGGGAGGAGAGGTCCTTGGCCCTGAGAAGGCTCAATGCCTCAGTATAGAGGAATGCCAGGACAGGAAAGAGGGAGTGGGGTGGGTTGGTGAGTAGGGGTATGGGGGGATGGGATAGGGTTTTTTTTGGGGGGGGGGAAACCAGGAAAGGGGATAACATTTGAAATGTAAATAAAGAAAATATCTAATAAAAAACGAAATATGAAAACAAAACTATCAAAGAAATAAAAATAAGCACAAGGCAGATTTGTTTAATTATACCTTCTCATTAATCTAATAAAAAAAAGAGAAATAATATCTGAGATGCATTTAAGAATATCTGAGATGCATTTATAAGCAATTCAGCATTATCTCTGTGGTCATAGCACTCATATGTAAACACACATGCTGACTAAACAGGTGACCAAGAAATACACTTACATCATTCATCTTTATCTGCAAGCCCCATTTCTACCAAGGACATGTGAACTGGATATTGTTCCTCTTCATATAATATCACTATTTGTTCTGGTGCCTGAGCCTAAAATTGAAAGATACAGTTATCAGGAAAATAATAATGTGTCTGTAATGTTGTGGTAACACACCTATAATCCTAACACTCAGGAGGCAGAAGCAGAAAGTTCACAAAAAAAAAAAAAAAACCCGACACCAACTAACAAAACACAATACTGTATTTGGTGCCCTTCCTTCCCCCATCTGGCTGCTCTCCCTGGGAGGAAGGCACAGATTAATTCATACTCTGCCTTCAGAGAGCAAGTCTAATGGTTTCCTGCTAAATCCTATTCCCTCCATTCTCCTCTTTAATAAAACCTCAAGTCTCTCCTGCCTACGCAGCCTTTTATATGACTTTCTATTCACCACACTCTATCTGCTAGGCATAAGCTAAAATTGGGCTGTTGTTCATAGAAGTGAAGAAATATATATTTGTAATAAATACTTGGCCTGTCTGCCTTTTTGCCGACTTCATGAACTATGTATATACTAGTGCACAGATAATAGGACTTTCCAAAAGCATTTTCTAGTAATAGCCTTGTCTTGTGAGTTCATTCCTGTGGAAGGCAGTATACAGGATTCTTTGTCCTAGTACCTGACAGAGAATTCAAAGGAGGGAGGCAGGCGGGACTGAATACCAGTTGCAAGGACAAGGGTAACTCACAGGCATCTTCTATATCACCATCCCAACCCAGGGCTTGTCAAGGAGGTCTAGGAGTCCTGGGTTTTATAATATTGGGCCAGAACCCAGATACTCTGTGTGTGTGTGTGTGTGTGTGTGTAAGGATAAAAAATGTTCAGTTCTAGAACACCATACAAAACTATGTTCCTGCTTGCCTGTGATATAACTTAAAAAGAGAGATTACCATCTGGAGTTTTGTCTTTTATTAAGATCTTTTAAACTTATTTAATATGTGTGAGTTCTTTGCTATCATGTATCTAAGATCACAATGTGCTTACAGTGCCAACAAGCTCAGAAGAGGGCATCTGATCCCAGGAACTGGGGTAGACTGTTGTGAGCCACTGGGAACCAAACCTGGGTCCCTCTGAAAGACCAGAAGTTCATGCCCTCAACTCCTGAGCCACCTCTCCAGTTCCCACCTGCAGCTTTGAAACAGGTCTGGCCACCTTACAATTCAAGTCTCTCTGAAGGTACCTCCCCAGTTTTTAGGACCCAGCTTGTATGTCACTTTCTGGGCCCTATTTACTTAGTTACTTGAGTACCTATTAACAAGTTTCTTAAGCACCTTTCCAGGTCTCTTCAAATGAAAATAGTCATTTCTTCCATTTCCCTCCAGCCGGCAAAGTTATCAATACCTCTACTGTACTTGACTCTACCTCAGATTGATCAATGGTATGCATGTTTGTTTTTCATTAACTTGAAAGCATGTTGACTATATGATATGCATATTTATTATTTTAGTGTATTTTATTTTTATTATATTTATTATTATCTATCACTTTAGGATAATAAAGTTTGTTAAAACTCATTTTTTTCTTTGGTAGGTGTGACAGGGCCCAGGGTGATGACTTTGAACTACTAACTTGTGGCAGTTAGTAGCGTTCCATCCCAAGCCCCAAAAAACATTTTAACTAGTCTTAAGACTTAACTTCTATAGTCTATATAGCTTTGTATGCTTTAACTATTATTTTTTAAGCAGAAGCAAAACACTTTATGAAGTTATCAGGGCTTATGGAAATAGCTTTAAGATAATTTGGCTAATTAGGACATAATTACCACAGAGGAAGCATAAAGCTGTTTTCCTTGGAGACAGTCTATCATAGTCCACAGGGCTTCCATGCTCCACTTGGGGCAGTATGGTATTCTTGTTTTTCCCGAGTCACTTAAGGGAGGTTTAAACCCCGCCAAGAGCACCTTTATAGCTTGGGCTGGGTACTGCATAAGCTGAACAGGAATCTGACGTAGTCTGTCACAAGAGATTGATAAGATGATCATAATGTCATGATTTAAACTCTCAGTTAAAGCTGTATAACTCTCAGTAAAAACAGGAGAAAAGTTTCATGATACTGATTTGGCAAAGATGACAACAATAGTATAGCCAAAAGTCAGAAAAACCAAAAACCCTTGGGCACTGTTAGTGATGTACAATAGTGATGCACAGTTGTGGAGAATTATATATGGGAGTTCCATAGATAGTAAAAACAGAGTATGTGGCCCATTCAATTTCACTCCAAACAACTGAAAGCAGGTCTCAGAAAGGCACCTGTATACATGCGGTCATTACGATCTTGCTCACAGAAGTAAGAAGTAAAATCCCAGTGTCAGCCCATGAAGAGTGTCTAAAGTTGAGACAGACACATACAAATAAATGCCCTAGGAAGTGAACTGTGGCGTGTGCTACATAGGTGAACCTTGAAGACTAGGCACAGAAGGGACAGAGAATAGGTTATTGGGCTAGGTGAGGGTGAAATGGAGCATGGTTAATGGGAAGAATTTCTGTGTACATTGATTAAAAATGATTTGAAAATGTAAATGTAAAGTTGAATAATACTGTGAATGTATTTAGAAGCCAATTAATCTAAATACTAAGTATATCTAAACACTAAGACAGTAAACCTTATGTCTATCTTATCAAAATAAAAACTTGCATTAAAAATTCCTAATATGGAGGCTCAAGGGATCAATTTGGGTCTTGCAGAAGACCCAAAATTGAGTTTCAGCACCTATGTCTGATGGCTCACAACTACGTGTAAGTCTAGCCGCAGGGGATCTGATACCTATGACATATCATTGCACACACTGCTCTCTAAATCAGGGCATGGAAGAAAACACAAATTAAGATTAAAACTATGCATTCACTTAGACTGTAAGATGGAAACAATTCACTTAGATTGTAAGATGTAACATGGGAAATGTGAGGTATGTTGAGATTGGTTGTCATTTTGTTCCCTTAAAGGTTAAACAAGCAGGGGAGTACACAGTAGGATAGCAATCCCATCTTAAACAAGCAGGGGAGTACATAGTAGGACAGCAATCTCAAGACTTAAATGGTCTCAAGGTGTATTGTAATTCTGGATGTGAGGTCCAGCAAAAGCTCTAATCTCTTAAAATAATAAGAGATATTTTCATAAATGTCACAAAAAATTACTAATTTATAAACAATTTTAAAAATAAGGTGGTGGTTGTTTAGACTATTAATCCCAGCACTTTGGGTTGGCAAGGCAGGCAGAGCTCTGTGAGTTCAAGGGCAGCCATAGAGAGTTCCAGGACAGCAGGGCTATAACATAGAGAAACCTTGTCTTGAAAAAACAAACCAACCAACCAACCAACCAAACAAACAAACAAAAAAAAACAAACCAAAACCGATCAAAAGAGCAAAAACAAACAAACAAACCAACAAAAATAAACCAAAAATGAGTCAAAATTTTACCAAGTAATAGTTCTAGTTGTCCTGTCTCAGATAAAACAAAGCATCCTTATTTAGGCCTGGGGATGGTTCCGTGAGTAAAGTGCTTGCCCTGAACCCATGAAGACCTGCATTTGGGTCCCTAGTACCCAACAACAGCCAAGCCTGTTACCCCAGACAGGTGGATCCTGGGATTGCTGGCTAGCCAATCTAGCTGAAATGGAGAGCAGGTTTAGTTAGAGACTCTCAAAAAGCAAGGTGGGGAGGAATAGAAGACATCAGCACTGACCTTGGGCCTCTGCACAGGTACACACCCACACAGAAGTATATAGCACACACATAAATATGCTTTAAACAACACCTTATTCAACTTTTTCTTTCCCTTTACCTGTTTATTGTCAACTTCTCTGTGGACCCATAATCAACAAACAGTACCAGGACAGATAAAGGGTTAAATTCTTTAATGGAAACAATCTTTGCTCTATACCACAAACCATCAGCATATTCTGCAAGGCAAGGCATCTCTAGAAAGGCAGAAAAAGGAAACAAATTGTTACTTATTGTCTTCCAAAAAAATTTAATACAAAAATTACAAAGAAATGTATAACCATGTGGTTACTGTACAGAGCTGAATACTGTGGTGGCTTCTCCTTTTCTGCCTACATTTTATCAAGTTTTCTTATTACCGTCCAAGGTTGTTTTGAAGAAAGGCACTTGCCCATCCTCAGAGTTCCCAGTTCCACTTCCACACAGGTGACATCACATCGTCAAGGGCTGAGGATGGAGCTCGCTGGTAAAGACTTGCTTAGTATGGGCAAAGCCCTGGGTTAGATGCTTAGTACTAACAACGAAAACAACTTTGGAGGCATAAAGTAGCTATGAAGTGAACAATGTGTTTAGACCCAGAAGTTATTTTATGCCAGATTATGGTTTCCCTGGAGGTATGAATGAAGAAGAACTTTTTTCCTTCTGGACTGAGAGTCTGCGTAAACATAAAGCTCACCAGATGAGTTTTCTTTTCAACTCGTTTGGTAACTGAGGCCTGTGTGCACAGTGCCCTCCCAAGTGCTGCTGACGCACCTGGCACCTGCTCGCAGTGCTTCTGTAAAGTGCTAAGGAGGGGACGCTGCTCCACGCTGGGAAGGTAAGAGAAGATCTTCAATGAGGGAAACCTGAGCAACAGACTTAAAGTGTGATAGTCTGAGGGAAGAACATTCCAAGCAAAAGGATCTGTAAGCAGTGATCAGCCAAAAAAGATATGGCCTATTAGAAGCTTATTAAATTAAACCAATAAATCAGGCAAGAAGTTTGACTGACATATTTTTCCTTTGCTTAAATATACTCTGATATACAACAGACCAAGAATAGAGATAGTTCTGTGTAGGGCATGTGGGACCATGTTACCAGACAGACCTAAGAACTGGTCAAGGTTGAGTGAGCTCAGACTGGCAGGAGTGGAGCCATATTCCCTACCTGTCTGTGTACCTGCTCTGAACACACGGTCCAAATACTCCCAACACTCCACTAAAGACATGAGCACTGAGTCATGTAACATGATACCTGAGGTATCTAGATAGCTCTGAACCTTCAGCCAATGAGATTCCCTTCCTGGGCATACCTTCTGGCAAAAGTTATTTAATCCTGGGTTCACCCTGAACAAAGTGTATGCATTCACACCTACCGTCATATAAACCACTATAAACAATCAATCATCTCAGAAAACTGCCTGCAGAAGGCTTTCAACTGAAGAGCCGCGCCTAAGACTCCTGAGGAAGGCTTTCTTCCCTCCAGCCCCTCTGGTACACTTGGCCCCCCCCTCTCAATCCAACCTAATTCTCCCATCTTGGGCTCACTTCCCCTTCCTGCCTGGTGAATGGACTCCCTGAGGGTGAGCTTAAACTGCATACCCCTGTTCCCGACTTCCCCTCCTAATTCCCTCTCTTGATGATGCTCTGGTGATACCTGGGTATCCAGAAAGAAGACCAGGAACCACTGAGAACTCTTGTTTTGGACTGTCTTGCCTCCTCCTGGTAGTGTGCCAGCAGTGTCCAGGCACCCTTGGTGGAGGGGCAAAATGTTTGCAAGGTAGCTCTATGCCCCACACAGAAAAATGTGTAGCTACTCTTGGCATCAGGGACTGTCAACAGCAAGTGGGTAGGTACATTTTCCTCAGAAGAGAATCAAGGGTATTTAATAAAGGTATGAAGAATATATTAGAAAGAAAACTAAGAATTTTAACCTATCCTGAAAAATCATCACAGCTTGAGCCTCTACCTCAAAAGTTGTCATTTTAGGTGGTGGGTAGTTAAAATCATTACCACTATAGTCTGAAAGTCAACTGTCAAATTTGAGCTAGTGGTAAAGCCTCAGACTTAAAAACAATTATCCATATGTGATAGTACCTTCAATTTCCAACTCACCAGAGTCACACAGAGTGGAATTGTCTCTACAGGAGTGGTAAGTTGCTTAATTCACTTAGGTCACCTTCCTAATCTAGAAAATGTGTGTTTTTAGAATTTAGAGATCTATTAGGTTCAGTGTATCTGGTTTTATGTGGAGGTCCTTGATCCACTGGGACCTGAGTTTTGTACAAGGAGATAAGAATGGATCAATTAGCATTCTGCTTCATGCTGACTGACAGCTGAACCAGCACCATTTGTTGAAAAGGCTATCTTTTTTCCCACTAGATAGTTTTAGGTCCTTTGTCAAAGATCAAGTGACCATACGTGTGTGGGTTAATTTCTGGGTCTTCAATTCTATTTCATTGATCTACCTGCCTGTCACTGTACAATACCATGCAGTTTTAATGTTTTTTTTTTAAGTCACGATTGCTCTGTAGTACAGCTTGAAGTCAGGAAAAGAAAGTGGAGAAGACCTTCGAGCACATGGGCACAGGGGAAGTGTTCCTGAAGAACACCAATAGCTTATGCTCTAAGATCAAGAATTGACAAATGGAACCTCATAAAATTGCAAAGCCTCTTCTGTAAGGCAAAGGACACTGTCAATAGGACAAAATGACAACCAACAGATTGGGAAAAGATCTTTACCAATCCTACATCTGATAGAGGGCTACTATCCAATATATACAAAGAACTCAAGAAGTTAAGACTCCAGAGAACTAAATAACCCTAATAAAAATGGGTACAGAGCTAAACAAAGAATTCTCAACTGAGGAATACCGAATGGCTGAGAAGCACCTAAAGAAATGTTCAACATCCCTAGTCATCAGGGAAATGCAAATCAAAACAACCCTGAGATTCCATCTTACACCAGTCAGAATAGCTAAGATCAAAAACTTGGTGGACAACAGATGCTGGCAAGGATGTGGAGAAAGAGGAACACTCCTCCACTGCTGGTACAACCACTCTGGAAAGCAGTCTGGTGGTTCCTCAGAAAACTGGGCATGACACTCCCGGAGGATCCTGCTATACCACTCCTGGGCATATACCCAGAGGCTTCCCCTGCATGCAATAAGGACACATGCTCCACTATGTTCATAGCAGCCTTATTTATAATAGCCAGAAGCTGGAAAGAACCCAGATGTCCTTCAACAGAGGAATGGATACAGAAAATGTGGTACATTTACACAATGGAGCTATTAAAAACTCAGCTATTAAAAACAATGAATTCATGAAATTCTTAGGCAAATGGAGGGAACTAGAAAATATAATCCTGAGTGAGGTAACCCAATCACAAAAGAACACACATGGTATGCACTCACTGATAAGTGGATATTAGCTCAGAAGCTCAGAATACCCAAGATATAATTCACAGACCACATGAAGCTCAAGAAGAAAGAAGACCAAAGTGTGGATACTTTGGCCCTTCTTAGAAAGGGGAACAAAATATACATGGGAGGAGATTCAGAGACAAAGTGTGTAGCAGAGACTGAAGGAAAGGCTATTTAGAGACTGCCCTACCTGGTGATCCATCCCATATAGAGTTACCAAACCCAGACACTATGGTGGATACCAACAAGTGCTTGCTGACAGGAGCCTGATATAGCTGTCTCCTGAGAGGCCCTGAGAAATACAAAGGGGGATGCTCTCAACCAACCATTGAACTGAGCACAGGGTCCCCAATGGAGGAGCTAGAGAAAGGACCCAAGGAGCTGAAGGGGTTTGCAACCCCATAGAAGGAACAACAATATGAACCAACTAGCACCCCCAGGGCTCCCAGGGACTTAACCAACAACTAAAGAGTACACATGGAGGGACCCATGGCTCCAGCCGCATATGTAGCAGAGGATGACCTTTTCAGACATCAGTGAAAGGAGAGGCCCTTGGACCTGTGAAGGCTCATTGCCCCAGTATAGGGGAATGCCAGAACAGGGAAGCAGGAGTGGGTGGGTTAGCGAGCAGGGGGAGGCCGGATGGGATAGGGGGTTTGCAGAGGGGAAATGTGGAAAGGGGATAACATTTGATATATAAATAAAGAAAAATATCTAATTAAAAAAAGAAAAGAAAATAGAATTTAGTGATCATATATGTGATGCTGAGAAGAAATTCCAGTTAACATTATAAAAAACCCATCAACCTCCCTGTTCTGTTGATGCAAGGCAAGTCTCACCAAGATCCCAGACACTCAGAACATGGCATACCTGAGCTAAAATCTGTCAGGGGAGGAAAGGTCTCCACATTCTTGTTAAATCTCTGCAGTGCTTCCTCCAGGTTCTCTGAGTCTGACTCCCAGCTGACTCCACTGTCATCCGTGTTACCATGACGGTTAAACTGAGCACAGCTCTCTCCAGAGTCAAGGCAAATATACACCTGCAAGGGAGTGGCAGGGGAGAAGAGAAACTGACCTTGCAGATTCTGTCATTTCTGGAATACACTTCCAACCAGGGCCCAGTGATCCCTCCTCCTGCTACCTGGCCCTGTATAGTGCCCTCCATGTCCTGCCACACTGGTCTTGTACCAAGAGAGCACAGTGATAAGCAGTGTGCTGTGAGGGCTGGTTGTAGAGATGGGAACCAGGAGGGCATTCTTGCAGCCCCCCCCCAAAGGGTCCTAGAGCCAGCACGGAGCCTTGTGGACATGTCATATGAGTATTTACTTCTTCTGAGCCAGGGTGTCATGTAGCTGACTCTGGCCTCAACTACTAATCATTTACATCTACCTCCTGGGTTCGAATTGCAGGCATGTTTCATCATGTGACTCTTCAGAAGTGGGTTCTATAGTCCTCATCAGTGTCTTGACTGTAACATCATGAGCTCTTGAGCTCGACTTAATCAAGCAACTATTTGGTTTTTGACCCTAATGTGCATTTTTAAATTAAAATGATTTTACACATATTATGGGGAAGGCAGACAGATATCAGAGCACATATGTAGAAATCAGTTTTCTCCTTCCTCCATGTGGGTTCTGGGGATTGAACTAAGACTATCAGGCTTGGTAGTCATCTTGCTAGCCCCCCGTATGTATTGTTTTAAGCTGATAAGTTTGGAGTAATTTGTCATATAGCAATAAATACAAAACTTATAAACTAACAGTAGTCATACAAAGTATGAAATTAGGCAGCAAATCCTCCCCTTGCCTGGTTCACGGTAAAGACAAGGGCTGCCAGTGCTACTTGCCATTTTTTCCCCTCTTCTTGTCAGCCAGAAACATCAACTAAATTTCCTTTAGTGCATTTATTCAAAAAATAGTTATCAATAGACTCCACTATATCAGGTGTTCCTTAGGTTCTAAGGCTATAATGGAGAAGAGAGTAAACCCCAATTTTCATGGACTTACCCTCTAGAGAGGAAGGCAGCCAAATACCAGGAATAGGACAATGTGGGAAAGGAGCATGGAAATCATGGAGTAGGGAAAAGAGCATTCAAGTTCAGTGCAGGGAGAGACATAGGAGTGAGATGTTTAATATTCCACGGGGAGAAAAGATCAACTTTAAAAGTATAAATAATCTGGCAAGTAGGATATGCTCACTTGGGCTACACATCTGGGGCTGGACAAAAGGCTCAGGGTTAAGGACCCTGAGGACTGCTCTTCCAGAGGACTCAGGGTTGAATCCAACACCTGTGTGTTGGTTTACGATAATCTGTAACTCCAATTACAGATGATCTGCCACAACCTCTTCTGACTTCTGAACACTCATATATAAAAATAAATTAAAAATAAACATTTCAAAACTAATCTCAGGTTGGAGAGGTGCTCAGAGTTGCTTTTGCAGAAGACCCGAGTTTTATTCTCGGTACCCACAAAACAATGACTCAAAGCCATCTAACCCCAATTTCAGGGGACCTGATGGACCTCTTCTGATTTCCTTGGGCACCAGGAATGCATGTGATGTATACACGTACATGCAGGCAGAAACCATGAATATAGTTATATTTATAAAAATCTAAATACTCCCTATAAACACGAAATTAGTAAAGGAACACAACTCTGGAAATCAGCAGGTGTTTGAGTGTCCTGAAGTATCAACAAATATCTGAAGACCTAACAGAATGGGGCTAATCTCATTGTTGATAGTTCGGAAGATGGAGGAGAGACCCGTGTTTGCGACAGACTCTTGCACTGCCCCTGAGCCTTATTTCCCAGCCGGCCTGGCACGTACTTCATTGGGTGAGACAACATGCTTTACTTGCACAGCATACAGCTCCTCTGGTGGAGGCAGAAGTGAAGACAGATAAGGTGGTAAAATGGGAGCCTCCATTTCAGGCAAAAGTAAGTCCTAAAACACCACAAAAAGTTAAATTTTAGAATTATGAAAATTAAGATAAAACTTAATTATGGTGTCAACTTATTCAATTACCTTGAACCAAGCTCTTCTGTGTACCAAATACCAAATACAAAAAAAAGAAAAAGGGTCATCAGCAGCAAGTGGGATGACTCATGCATGGACTGTGGCGGTGGAGACATGGAGTATAGGTGACAAGTGCTCAACAATAAGTGCCACTTAGTAGGAGTACTGGGATGCCACAGAGGTCATCCTGTCTTTACCTCCCAAGTGCTAAAATTAAAGACTTGTGTATCCATGTGGGGGCTGGGGAGGGCTTAGTCCACTGCATTTATTTACTTTTGTAACAGGTAACTACATAAAAAAATTAAAATAACACATGAAATGCTCACAAAGAGATAAGTTAAAGTAAGAAGGTTCGTTCTTAAGTTCTATAAAGTATAAGGGAAAAACAAATGCATACAATTCTCAAGAGGATCATGGGAGTCAGTGAAAGCAAAGGAATATTCGTGGTGTAGGTACAGGTTTTCTGCAAAGATCAGGAGTATCTTCCGATTTAGGAATGTAGTAACATAAATAAAAAAGTCATCATATTCAAATTTGTAGGTTACTTTGTTACTATTAAATATTTCCAAGTGGGGGCAAAATATCTAAACATAGTAAAGTTTTGTAAAAAGTGACACCCATTCTGTAATTCTACCTTTTACAAAGTAAGAAACACTTCATGTGTTATTTATTTATTTATTTTTTAATTTTTTCTTTTATTTATTTATTTTCTATATTCTTTATTTACATTCCAGATGATTTCCCCCTTTCCTGGTTCTCCCCTCCCTGAAAGTCCCATAAGCCCTCTTCCCTCCCCCTGTTCCCCATTTGCTGAAGAATTTCATGAATTCCTTGTTTTTAATTGCTGAGTAGTATTCCACTGTATAAATATACATGGAAAATATCTCTGATAGCATTGAAGAAATATATAGAAAAACATGTTAAGATTGACTATTTCATGGAAAAATTATACAGACAAAATGGTAGGTATAAAAATATTCCTAAGTTGATGGAAAGTGGAATTATAAACATTTTCTGATAAAATTGAAAATCTACAAGGAAAATATTTCTGATAAAACTCAAGAAATATATAGAAAAACACATTAAAACTGACTATTTCATGAAAAATTATACAGATAAGATGGTAGGCATAAAAATATTCTTAAATTGATTGAAAATAGAATTAAAAACATTTTCTGATAAAATTGAAGATTCATATGGAAACTATCTCTGATAAAATTGAAGAAATTTATGCAGATAAATTGGTACGAATAAAAATATTCCTAAGTTGATTGAAATTAGAATTATAACCATTTTCTGATAAAATTGAAGATTTACATGGAAAGTATTTCTGATAAAATTGAAAAAATACATGGAAAAGCATTAAAATTGAAGATTATCATGGAAAATTGTATAGATAAAATGGTAGGCATAAAAATATTTCTAAGTTGGTTGAAAGTGAAATTATAATCATTTTCTGATAAAACTGAAGATTTACATGGAAAATATCTCTGATAAAATTGAAGAAATATATAAAAAATACATTAAGATTGAGTATTTTCATGGCAAAATTATACAGATAAAATGGTAGGCATATAAATATTTCTAAGTTTTTTGAAAGTGGAATTATAAACATTTTCTGATAAAATTAAAGATCTACATGGAAAATATTTCTGATAAAATTCAAGAAATATATAGAAAAACATGTTAAAACTGACTATTTCATGGAAAATATACAGATAAAATTATACAGATAAAATGGAAGGTATAAAAATATTCCTAAGTTGATTGAAAGTAAAATTATAGACATTGTCTGATAAAATTGAAGATTTACATGGAAAATATTTCTGATGAAATTGAAGAAAAATATAGAAAAACATTAAAGTTAAAGATTATCATGAACAATTATACCGATAGAATGGTAGGCATAAAAGTATTCCTAAATTGATTGAAAGTGGAATTATAAACATTTTCTGACAAAATTGAAGATTTGCATGGAAAATATTTCTGATAAAACTGAAGAAATATATAGATAAAATGTTAAAATTAAAGATTATCATGGAAAATACTACAGTTTAAATGGTAGACATACAAAACATTACTAAATTGAAAGAGGAATCACAAACATTTTCTGATAAAATTGAAGATTTACATGAAAAATATTTCTGTTAGACTATGTTTTAGGTTGGAGAATTGAGTCCGTTGATGTTATAAGATATTAAGGAATAGTGATTGTTGCTTCCTGTTATTTTTTATGTTCTTTTAATGTTTGTGTGGTTACTTTCTTTTGGGTTTGTTGGAAAAAGATTACTTTCTTGCTTTTTCTAGGGTGTAGTTTCCCTCCTCATGTTGGCGTTTTCCATCTATTATCTTTTGTAGGGCTGGATTTGTGGAAAGATATTGTGTAAATTTGGTTTTATCATGGAATATCTTGGTTTCTCCATCTATGGTTATTGAGAGTTTTGCTGGGTATAGTAGTTTGGGCTGCCATTTGTGTTCTCTTAGGGTCTGTATGAGATCTGCCCAGGATCTTCTAGCTTTTATCATCTCAGGTGAGAAGTCTGCCTTTATAGGTTACTTGATCTTTTTCCCTTACTGCTTTTAATATTCTTTCTTTGTTTAGTGCATTTGGTGTTCTGATTATTATGTGCCGGGAGGACTTTCTGGTCTGGTCCAGTCTGTTTAAAGTTCTGTAGGCTTCTTGTATGTTCATGGGTATCTCTTTCTTTAGGTTAGGGAAGTTTTCTTCTATAATTTTGTTGAAGATATTTACTGGTTCTTTAACTTGGAAATCTTCGTTCTTTTCTATACCTATAATCTTTAGGTTTGATCTTTTCATTGTGTCCTGGATTTCCTGGATGTTTTGGCTCAAGAGCTTTTTGCATTTTGCATTTTCTTTAACTGTTGAGTCAATGTTTTCTATGGTATCTTTAGCCCCTGAGATTCTTTCTTCTATCTCTTGTATTCTCTGTTGTTGATGCTTGCATCTATGACTCCTGAATTCTTTCCAAGATTTTCTATCTCCAGAGAGGTCTCATTTTGTGATTTCTTTATTGTTCCTACTTCCATTTTTAGATCCTGGATGGTTTTGTTCAGTTCCTTCATTTGTTTGTTTGTGTTCTCCTGTAATTCAGGGATTTCTTGTGTTTAAAAGCCCTCTTTAAGGGCTTTTACCATTTGACCCATGTTCTCCTGTATTTCCTTAAGGGAGTTATTTATGTCCTTCTTGATGTCCTCTAACAGCATCCTGAGAAGAGACTTTAAATCCAACTCTTGCTTTTCCGGTGTGCTGGGGCATCCGGGACTTGCTGTGGTGGGAAAACTGGGCTCTGATGTTGCCAAGTAGCCTTGGTTTCTGTTGGTAGGGTTCTTGTACTTGCCTTTCGCCATCTGGTTATCTCTGGTGTTAGTTGGTCTTGTTGTCTCTGGCTGGAACTTGCCCCTCCTATGGGCCTGCAAGCCTGTGTCCATACTCCTGGGAGACCAACTCTCTTCTGGCAGGGTCCGTGCACAGAAGGCTGTGGAGCTGTTTGGCTCCCTGAAGCAAATGGCGGCTGGAAGGGAAGACTCCTGTCCCAGCTGCTCCACTGATCATATGCCCCGTGCGCTCCTAGCTGTACCCCTCCAGAGAGAAGGTGGAGATCTCACCTTCACACTCAGAAGTGAAATCGCTGCTGGGAGATCACTCTCTCCTGGCGGGCTAAACACAGAAGGCTGTGGAGCTGCCTGGTTCCCTGAAGCAAATGGCGATCGGAAGGGAAGACTCCTGTCCCAGCTACTCCAATGATCATAAGCCCTGTGCGCTCCTGGCTGTATCCCTCCAGAGAGAAGGTGGAGATCTCCCCTCCGCATTCAGAAGTGAAATCACTGCTGGTAGATCACTCTCTCCTGGTGGGCTAAGCACAGAAGGCTTTGGAGCTGCCTGGTTCCCCGCTGCAGATGGCGGCGGGAAGGGAAGACTCCTGTCCCAGCTGCTCCACTTCACGTTTTATAAAGGTAGATATGAAATCGTGCCAAGAAAGCTTAACTCCTCTATAGTTCACTGATAGTTTGCCTAGCATTTGTGAGGCGCTACGATCTGATCCCCACGCCTTAAAAACCAAATGACAGAAAAACTCTTCCAGAAACATAAGTGATGCAAAGGACAAAAAAGAAAAATTGGAATTCATTAAATTTAAAAGCTCTAAAAGAAATGGGGACAGTGTGGAGGAGAAATGTCTGGAAAGGTGGTTGTACTGGCTAGTTTTGTGTCAACTTGACACAAGCTGGAGTTATCACAGAGAAAGGAGCTTCAGTTGAGGAAATGCCTCCATGAGATCCAGCTGTAAGGCATTTTCTCAATTAGTGATCAAGGTGGGAGGGCCCCTTGTGGGTGGTGCCATCCCTGGGCTGGTAGCTTTTTGGGTTCTGTAAGAAAGCAAGCTGAGCAAGCCAGGATGGCCTCTGCATTAGCTCCTGCCTCCATGTTCCTGCCCTATGTGAGTTCCTGTCCTGACCTCCTTTGGTGAGGAACAGCAACTTAGAAGTGTAAGCTGAATAAACCCTTTCCTCCCCAACTTGTTTCTTGGTCATGATGTTTGTGTAGGAATAGAAACCCTGACTAAGACAGTGGTTAAAGAACACTTACTGCTCTTGTAGAGGAACTGAGTTTAGTTCCCAGCACCCATATTAGGTGGCTCATAACAGCTTGTAACTGCTACAGCTTTAAGGGATGTGTGATGTCCTTTTCTGGTCTTTGAAGACATTTACAGTCTTGTGCACAAACCCACATACAGATAGGTACACACATAATTAAAATAATAAAAACCAATATAGTGCAATAAAGTGTAAGCTATAGACTTGGGCACTCAGCACTCAGGAGGTTGAGGCAGAAGGACTATAAATTTAAGGTCAGTTTAAGTTACATAGTGACCTAGGCTAGCCTGGGCTAGTTTGTAAAGAACTTGTTTTACAAAACACATCAAAAAAAATAACAAAATAAAATGTCAACCCACAGAATAGAAGAAAAGTATCTGTAAATTGTGCATGTGAAAAGAACTTGTATATAACATATGTGAAGAACTTCTATAAGTACAATAAAAAGATAATTGAGCTAAAATAGTGAATTTGAATTTCTCTAAAAAACACTAAAAACATTAACCCTATGGGAAAAAGTGTAACATTACTAATCATCAGAAAAATAGATAACACACATAATGATAAACTACCGGACATGCACCCTAGGATGGGAAGGAAAAGTCATCACTAATGCTGAGGCTATGAAGAAAATGGAGCACCTGCACACCCTGATTTGTGGGTAAAGCAGTGACGTCACTGTGCAGAATGGTCTCAGGCTCCTGAAATCTCAAACCTATTTATCATCAGACTGAGCCC
Organism: Tokudaia tokunoshimensis; assembly: GCA_036184795.1. NCBI lineage: Eukaryota > Metazoa > Chordata > Mammalia > Rodentia > Muridae > Tokudaia > Tokudaia tokunoshimensis. The sequence continues at coordinate 69,223,577 of BTHU01000011.1, forward strand.
CCATGAGGAAGCTCACACACACAGCTTACACAGGAGTGCTTACGTAAACTAGTGCCCACAATCACCAAACGGTGGAAATAAGCCACTGTTCATCAACAGACAAGTGAATGAACAGAAGACATAATAGAACTTTGGCTTGATATTCAACAGTCAAGTACTGCTAAATATTACATTTATAAACACTGGCAACAGACTACGAGGGCTGGTGAGATGGCTAAGCAGATACAGGTGCATGCCCACAAACTTGATGACCTGAATTTAGTACCCAGGACCCAGATGGGGAAGGACTTAACTGACTCCTTCAAGGTATCCCTTTGACCTCCACATACGGGATATGGTATAGACATACCTTCCCCCAATAAATAAATGTAATAAAATAATAAGAACTATTATTTTTAAAAAGAAAGAAAAAGAAGAGGGAAACAGGATAAAGGAGCACACACTGACTTCAATGCGTAGGAAAATCCACAGACTGGGTACCACACGCTGAGGAAGGGGAGGATGGAAAGTGACTGGGTTCCTTTCTTTTTAGCCGGTTCTTGATTTAGTGGTGTTAGCTGCACAACTCAATAACTCCTAAATCCAATGAATTACATATTTGAGGAAAATGAATTTATGGTATGTAAATAGTAGCTCAATAAAGTAGCTAGGAGAAAGAAAAGAATTCTAGGTCTTTTTCTTTTTTTCAGTATTCTTTTAATGAAAAAATGTGGGTAGGCATGGTAGCACACACCTTTAATAGCATCACTTGGAAGGCAGAGATAGGGAGATCTTTCTTTGTGAGTTTGAGGCTTGCCTGGTCTACATAGCTTCACAGTGAGACCCTGTCTCAAATTTTTCTTAATTTACTTTTTAGTTATTATATGTGGTGAGCAAGTGCCAGAGGGTGGGTATGTATGGCAGTCACAGGACAACTCGTGGGAGCCAGGCCTCTCCTTCCATCATCTGGGTTCTGGGTATCGAACTCAGCCTGGGCAGCCACTGCCCTTGCCAGCTAAGCCATCTTGTGGCTGTGAATCAGATCTTTTCTACTGATGAAAGGCTTTAAAAATATCTGAGTTATAACTTACCTCAAATCTTATTTTCCAGTTTTCATCTTCATACTTTTTATTCTGACCTCTTGGTTTCTAAAATAATATAATATTATTCATCACTAAAAAGCTACCTTTACCTACTAACAAAATACTGCTTTAAGGCATTTTTGTATTTTACAAAAATTAAACTGCATAAGTCATGCTGGCATTCACTTAGCTTTTCAGATTTACACAGTAATATCTATTATTTACATATTCTATTTACATTCCAATTCCAAGAAGCCCTAATTTTTTTCTGAATGTTTCAGTGGTGATTTACTGCCCTCGTTCCTTATTTCTAACAAAAGAGCACAACTCAGAGCGACTAAACAGTCTTTATAAACACTGCAATCAACAGCACTCTTCACACCCCTCTGCTGTACGGAGACAGTTGCAGTGAGGGTTATAGGCACAAAGTGACTTCACAGCTTCTCTGTGACAAGACATGGTTTTCCTATTTATTATTTTTTGAGATAGGGTCTCACTGTGTACACTCTGTTGCACTGGCTGGCCTGAACTTGCTATTTAACCCTCTGACCTCAGAGAGATCAGAGGCCCTGCCTCCTCAGTGCTGTCTGCACCACACTGTCTTGCCCCCCGCCCCCCCCCCTTCACTAAGGCAGTGTGTAGATGAACCTTGGGCCCAGGAAGCATGGCAAGTCCCCTGTCACTCACCTCCTACTCAGCACAGGAAAGACATCTTTTTTTTTTTTCATAGTTTTAGGAGTCTGTATTTGCACTGAGAGATAAAGAAAGTAGGGGGACCCTCTCCACAGGGTACACTGGAGCATGAATATATTCAACATTGAACACACAGTGTTTCAACCCCAAGGAATGGTATGGAGCATAGGCAGAGCAAACACCCGTTGTCTTGTGCCTGTACCTGTTCTGCTGTCAAATGGGTGGGTCAGCGGGTTTCTGGGAAGCATGTGCCCAGCCACCTCAAGCTCAGTTTGGAGCATGGCAGCTGCCTCAAGTCCCCAGTGCAGGGTGCTTAGACTTTCACAGTGATTCCTTGAACACGAGTCCTTAGGGACCAAGTCCCTCTATCAGTCACTCAAAGAGACAATCTCTGATCCCCAATCCTTTTCCAAAAGTTCCAGGGAGCTCTGCAGGTTGGCAGAGACTGGGTCTCCCAGCCCAGATCAGCTGTTCTCACTCCCCATGGGAAAGACATCTTTTATGTTGACAGAAAACTCAGTATTTTCTTGCAATCTGCTTTTTCTCAAATAATATATTAATAATACTAAAAATCCCACTGAAGGCTGATGAAAGGACTCAGCTAGTAAAAGTGCTTGCTGCCAAGCCTGATGCCCTGAGTTTGACTCCTGAACCCCATATGATGGAAGGAGTTGTTCTCTGATCTCTGCATTTGTACTTCAGCATCCATATGTATATACACATACACCCAAAATGAATAAAATGCAATTTAAAAGTTAAAAAAGAAAGGAAAAACCAAGCCTAACAATTGAACTGTGACTATTGACAAACAATCGTGTGCTATGTTATTGTGCACAGTCCTCTGAAGGGTTTTTCAGCAGCTTGAAGTATGAAACGCCAGAACCACTGAAGGTAAAATCACCAAGCCTGGGAAGCTGGCTCAGTTGCTAAAGTGCTGGCCCTCCAAATTTAGGACCAAAGTTTAATCCCGAGAATCATGTAAAAAAGCCAGGCAAGGTCTGTGTACTTGCAATCCAGCACTGGCAAAGTGGAGATGGGCTGATCAGCCAGCCTCGCCTATTTGTTGAGCTCCAGGCCAGTGAATAGAGAACACCTTAAGTTGTCCTCTGGTTCCTATACCATGTGTTCACACAACCTTCTCACCCCAGGCTACTGGAACAAGCTTTACTGAAGGCAAAGTCAATGTGTGGATCTAAATGCCCCATGAGAATGCAAGTAAGAAGTAAGTTACAAAGGCTCCATATTCCTTAAATTTGACACCAGAACAAATTAGATTTTTTAGTTGTTTAGATTTGGGGTTATTTATGCCAATATTGGTTGAGCATTCCTAAACTGAATAATTTGAAACGCTATAAGATCTGAATGTTAGCTGACTTTGGTAGTACAGGCCTGTTATAGTTCTTGCTAATGAAAAGGTTGAGTAAGAGGATATCAGGGTGCAAAGCCAGCCTACAGAGTGAGCTGAAAGCTAGCATGGTCAGACCCTGTCTCAAAAGTAGGAGAAGTGCTCAGGCAGGGATCAGTGTTAGGATACCTGCCTAGCATGCATAAGAACAGACTGTAGGTTCTATATCTTCAGGGCTTAAAAACAAGTAAGAGGCTAGAGATACATCTCAGCTGTTAAAAGCACTTGCTCCGGTAGACCTGAGTTCAAGTTCTAGAATCTGTAACTCTAATCCTAGGGGATCGGATATCCTCTTTCTGATGCCACTGGGACACTAGGCATGCATGTTATCCACAAATACATATGGAAGCAAGACATTCATACACATAAAACAAAAATTAAAACAATAAACTGTTTAAAATAAGATAAAAATCCTTTTTTATTTTCTGAGTCAGTCTCATGCAGCACATGAGGCATGCAGGAAGTTGAAGGAAGACTGGATCTTCTAATAGCGCTGTTTCTATCCGCAGATGCTGGAGTTAGAGGCCTGCTCCATCATGCTCAGCTAAAATTTGAATGCTAATACTCAGTATCTTTTGGCAAAACATTTTCAATTTTACATTATAATATTTTGGGTTTTGGGTTTAGGGACTTATCTTGTAATATATGGCTTCTAGTTCAAGTCAAAAGACATCTTAAGTGGGGACAGAGTCATTTACTGCCATAAAATTTTATACAGATTTTATACAGTGCACCTCATGTTGAAATTCAACAACACTAGCTAACATAATCTTTATATCCTACTAGGGCAGAAGGTAGAGAAATAGTAATAGAGTTTTAATGTAAATGAAATGTTTTTCAGGACATATAAAGCATGATAATTTTTTTCAGAAAAAGAATTGAGAATTTCTCATCTTAGACCCCCGCCCCCGTTAATAAATCAGTTCAGGTAGGTAGGTCACATTTCAGAACTGCAGAACGTGGTGGCACCTGCCTGCAATCCCAGATGCTGGAAGGACTGAAGGAGGAACAAGGATTAGGATTTTAAGGCCAACCTGAGCTACAGGAGACATATCAAAAGACTTGAGGCGTAAGACAGGAGTGTGACATTTTAATTGGAATCAGTAAAAGTTTATATTATATAGGAAAACAGTTCACTTACTTCTTTAAATATCTCCTCAGTATGTTCAAAAATACAGTATTTATGATGGGCCATAAAATGAGAAAGTGACATCCCATCAAAATAGAGATGGACAGACAACTTCCCCCATGGATTGTCAGGCAATTCCTATTAAATTCAATAATGAAGATTGTTACTGCAAACACATTACTTGGGGCCTAAGATTTTCTAGTCAGCAAATATGAAACTGCATTTCTGACATCAGCACAGCCTCCCAATTTGAGTAGTGACTCACTGCAAAGAACTTTCTTCCTGATACTTTAGTGCATTATGAAGCAGTAACTCTACTCTTTACTTATGTAAAATATACTTGTGTATCTGTATTAGATTTCCTAGTTAGTTACTGGAAACTACAGATGGATCATCTTTAGATGATACTAATTTTATACTAAGAGCAGGTTAAGAGGAGATGAAATGAATTTTAACCAAAAATCCCCAAAACAGCAGGAGCCAGAAGAAATCAACATTCTTCAATGAGAGATTGTGATGATGGCTTTAGCACAAAGTTCACTCACAATTACCACACACTGGCTTGTCTACAGCTGGCTATGCTGACTATTTCTGTGGTAATCTCTTCTCCATTTCCATCAGTTCCACCTTTCTCCAAATTCACATCCTCACAGAGGAAGGGGAAATGGTTTTTGGGCAGATCCATCTGCTTCTGTTTTCTACTAGCCAGCCATATGAGGCAGCCAGAAGGAAATACCAGAATATATTTTGTGTCAGACCCTGTGTGCCAGTATGGCAGTGTAGGCTAGGGCCTTACAACCACATCTCTGCCACTCCTGCCGAACTCTGCCATTTCTATGTGGGCCCTTGGTACCTTCTCCCAGCGACAGCATGCCCTGTCTTGTCACACTTTACAGTCTTGACTGAAATGTCACCTGTTCACTGTGTTAGCACAGAACCCCTTTCTCAGCTGCATCTCTTAACACCAGAGTTCTCTGCTGCCAAGTACACTGGAGAGGTCACTGAGGTATCTCTTGTCTGGTTTCCACCACAAATGTGGAGGCTCCACAGGCATGGTTTTTGACTGTTTTGTTCAGGCCTAAGTAGCATTTCTCAGTGTATCTAATGCTGGAGTATTTGGCAAGGCATGGAGTCAAGTGGGTTAAGGAGCACTGAGCAGTCAGTCTGCAAAACAAGTGGTGGAGTTACTGAAAACTAAGTTGTAAAGAAAGCTGCCTTGACTATGTAAGCATTTGAATCTCCACCTTATATTAGAAGACGTGAGGACTCTTGGAGTAGCTGGGTAAGAACTCTCACGGCTGACCTACCGGCACCTTATTTAGGCGGACACTGTGGCTCTTGGATGTAGAAACATTCCCCGAATCATTTTCTTCTCTCCTGACACCAGGCCTCAACCAGTTGTGGCTTAACCTTATTATGTCACAGGGCCACTCTTGCATTCTACACGCCATTCCTCCCCTTCTAGAAACCTCTATCCTGTACCAGACTACTTCCTATACTGTCCCAGGACACCTTCTGCTTCCTTCTCAGAACTGTCACCTTCAATTCCGCCATGCTTATCTTCCCACAGTCTCCTGACCCATGCTGTTTTGCAGTATGAATGGCTTGCTTCACTAACTAGGGGAGGACTCTGAGGCTAGGGATTGTGGCATGTTCTGCTAGGACTGTCTGCCCCATACACAGTGTTGCATGACAGCTGACTTGGCATCAACAATGTCACATTGCCTGCATTTATGTAAGGAAACTATGGGTGACAAATCTTTCATCCATCCACTTTAATGCTTATGAAATGTCTCAGCAACTTGTTCAAAATTAGACTTGCTCAAAACAAGCAAAGGAACAAAAATAGTGAAGTCTTATATGTTAACAAATAACTTATATTCACCTATGAATGACACAAATAACAAGGCCTGTCATAAAAATAGTCTTCAAATTACTTCAAGGCAAACAGTTTCACCCAGCTATCCTTTAAAGACCACTTACCATAATGTGAATGTCTACCTCTCTCTTCGAAAGCAGCTCCTGAAGCAGCTCTATGGCATCTGGCTGCCAGACATTCCCAACCTGTGTGTAATGAACACACATATACTTCTATAATATGTGGCCAAGAAAGAATAAATTAAGACACAAAGAAATAGCCATAAGCAGGAAATGCCTGGTACTAGAACTATATACACATGAGTATCATGGGCAGTCAACAAAAATTACCCTTAAAATGTCTTTCTGGGGGCTGGAGAGATGGTTCAGCAGCTGTGAGTTCCTCCTCCTCTTTCAGAGAACTAGAATTTGGTTCCCAGTATACAAGCTGGATGGCTTACAGCTACTGTAACTCTAGTTCCAGGACTCTGACTCTCCTTCTGGACTGTGTGGATACCCATACTTATGTACAGACCCACACATCAACATGTATATACTAGAAAAATACAAGATCTTTTTAAAAATCCTATTTGTCTGAGCTTCTCCCTATTGTATTCAATGTCTTACGCTTTCAAAGTATAAACTAGAGCAGAGGATGCAGCTTAGCCAGTAGAGTGCTTGCCTAGCACACACCAGATCCTGGCTTTGGTCATCGGAATCACACTGACTAGGTATGGTGGCGGCACATACCTATGACCCCATCACCTGGAAGTGGAAGCAGGACAATCAGAATTCAAGATCATCCTCTACTACAGAGGGTGTTAGAGACCATTCTGGGCTACAAAAGATCTTTTCTCAAAAATTATAAGACCACTCCCCCAAAAGAACCCTCTAAAACAACCCCCTAAACTTTAAGACAACATGGCAAATTTAAAACTTTAAAATTTCTTAACATGTCAGAGCCCCTAGGTGAGACAACAGCTATGTGATGAGTCCTTTGCAATTAGCTCACGGATCCCCTGGGATCCTCTGAATGGACACACTCCAATGATATCTTGAATCACTATCACAAAGGACTCATTTCCAAACCACCCAGCTGAACCATTCCTGACCCTGGAGCCCCGAAAATTACAACAGGAAGAGGAAAGAAGTTTACTGTTTGAGCTTCGTTATTGCTGACACTGGAGAATTAGGATCTTCTGTCTTATCAGCATAGCATGAACATATATTATGAGCCATTTACTCACAGGTTTTATATATTGTAATATAATTTTGTAGTCTTCCTCATTAACAGCCTGGAGCTGTCTTTTACTTCTAGGCATTTTTAAATTTTGTATTGGGAGAATAGGGGGTGGGGCTGGAGAAAAAAATCAGTGGTTAAGAACGCTTATTTTTAGTCTAGAGGAGCTGGGTTGGTTCCCAGCAACCATATGGTGTCTAGCAAGCATCTCTAACCCCACCTACATGATAGTTAAGGAGCATCTGTAACTCCAGGTCAGGGACTCTAGATTCCATCTCTGGCCTGTGAGCACTACATGTACATGGTATACTTGCACACATGTAGGCAAAACACTCAGCTCAGACACATTAAGAACAAAAACAAAAACAAATCCATAGCCAGGTATGGTGGTGCATGTCTTTAATCCCAGTACTTGGGAGGTAGAGGCAGGAGAATCTCTATGAGTTTGAGGTCAGCCTGGTCTACATAGTTCCATGACATCCAAGGCTGTACAGTGAGACCCTGCCTTTAGAAACAAACAGAATAAACCCACCACCACCACCACCACCAAAAACTTAAAAGAAAAATTTGTAGTACATTTGAAAATGCAAAATATTTCTAAAATATTCCTAATATGAGACAATATTTAAAATTACCCACAAACTACCATGTGCTTACCGGTAGAGTCTGATAGAGCTGACAGGAAATACAAAACTGGGGTGTATCAGGATATAGCAAAATAGGATACAGATGACACTGTGGAATCTTCTCAGTGAACCCATGATCTAAATACTGGACCTAAAACAGACCAAGTACATTTTTGGTTAAAATTTATTACTAAAAGTTGTATGACAAAGGGAATTTCCAAGTTTTAAAAAGTTTTTTATTTGGTGGTGGGCTATGGTTTATCAGTGAAGAGCACTGGCTGTTCTTCTAGAGGACCTGGGTTGAATCAATCCCTAGCACCCACATGGTGGCTCACACCTGTCTGTAACTCCAGTTTCAGGGGATCCAACAATATCTTCTGGCTCCTGGGGCCATTACACACACATGGTGCACAAACTACATGCAGGCAAAACACCACACAACCTTTATTTTCTTCCTCCCCCCAAGATTAAAGACCTGAGTTTGATCCCTAGAATGCATATAAATGTGAAAGGAAAGAACTGATTCCACAACTGTCCTGATTCCAACATGTGTGTCAGGAAGCATCCTCTCCCACACACCCACTAACATTTTAAAGTTAAACTGGGTCTTAAGATGGCTCTAACTCCAACAGAAGGACTGTTACAAGTTCAAGAACAGCCTGAGTTACATAGTGTGTTCCACACCAGCCATGGGTAAACAGCAAAACCCTGTCTTAAACAACAAACGAGCACAAAGGACAGAAAGGCAAGGGCTTCTGAGACTAAGGCAGGAGGGTTTAGACTTCAAGGCCTGCCTACGCTACATAATCTAAAAAAGACAAAACAAGTTAAAAGGTTGAACCCAATGGCAGGGCATCCTAGCACTCAGGAACAGAGGGAGGTAGATCTCTCTGAGTTAGAGGCCAGCCTGGTCTACACATTTAGTTCCAGATTAGCCAGACGTGCATACTGAGAACAAGCCTTATGAAAGGGGGAAAGGAAGATCCCACACCCGTATTCTGGAAAGATAACTAAATTAAGATTTGATTTTTTTTTAACAAAAAAGGAAAATATAATTCTCTCATCTCATAGAGAATGAAACTTCATTGTTAAAAGAAGTGTTCACACAGGTAGCCTATAAGTCAAACATTTTTATTATTATTTTTAAAACTTGGGTATTAAGAGGCTGGTAGGTGACTTGGCAGATAAAAGTGCTTTCTGAGTAAACCTGACAATCTGAGTTCAATCCCTGAAATCATGTAAAGATGGAAGGAGAGACCTGACTCCACAAAGCTTTCCTCTGACTTCTACATGCATATAGTGGTGCACATGAGATCCCACAAATACACACAAATAATAAATCAGGGATGGAGAGACAGCTTAGCAGTTAAGAGCATGAGCAGCTCTTGCAGAAGATCCGAGGTAAGATTCCTAGCAACTGCATCAAGCAGCTCACAGCTGCCACTTGTGATCCCAGCTCGTGAGGATCTGGCCTCTGCAGACATGTGCACTCACTTGCACATACTTACGCACAAACACATGTGTATAATTTAAAAGTTTAAAACCAAAACCAAAACACCTGAGTATTAAATTCCTCAGCTAGCTTTCTTTTGAAATGCTTTACTTTTGATAATTCAATTGTTAAACTATTTTAAAATAAGGAGTAGTAATAAGGTTTCTTGTTTGCTTGTTTTTTAAAATAGGATCTCTCTGTGAAGCTCAAGAAAATAATGTCTGTCCAAATGATTTTCAGTGTAGTAAAAACTGATGTTATAAAGTAAACTGTAGAGAAAATATTAAGTTATACAAAGTTGAATTGTAGCTAAAGGAGGGCTGCCTCCAATATGGTTGGAAGATAAACTGTGTACTAGTCAGGCTTGTTAGAAACTCTAGGAAAGAAAATTCTGTACCACAATTGAAGTTTAGGGTTCATTTCTGCTAATGTTTGTTTACCAACATTGATCTCTGATTAGGCTCCATTCCCTAAAAAAGAGACAACCCTGATTTCCAACTGGCCATTAGGTCCAGCCCAATATTAAAGAACATGCCTTTGCAGGCCAGCTCAAAGCGTCATCACAGGGTCACAATCAACACTAAGTCCTGCTCTACCACTAAGTCCCCTGTGCTCTATTAGGAAAAGCATAATTCTGCCAGGTGGGCAAGATGACCCTGGATAACAACTATTTGAAAAGAACAACACTGGTGTATATACTTAGAAATAATTCTGACAATACCTTTGCTGTGTAAATCTTGTATTTGCCCAAGTGACCAGATTTGCAGTCTCCTGACTCTGTTTAAATTGTTCAAGAGTAACCTGGAGCTGGAACCTGGATGAGACTTAAGAACAGTAGCGTATGTGGCATGCTGAGGTGTATGCAAGTTGCTCAAACTTTCTGTTCAAGTCTGGCTTCTTTTTGTGCATTAGCCAGACCAGTTGTACACTACTGTTAAAGAGTTCTTTCCTTATTAGTCACTAAGTTCTTAGAGTCATGTGTCACTGGAAAAGCATAGTAATTCTACAAAATCCATACATGTAAAAGAAGCTGAAACTTGAACTATGTAACAATTATCATGTACTATCATCAAACAAGGTAAATTTCTGTCCAAGTAAAAATGAAAAATGTTTTTAATATTTCATCACTTTACTTAGTAAATTCATATACTTATATCTATGTTTCATATTTTCATTTTTCATACATGAAGCTATTTTTAAAGAGTCTGAAAAAAATGTAGGTACTATCTCACTGTTCTGTAAGGTAAACTAACAACTTGGAAAGATAGGTCTTAAACAAATTTGCAAACAAGCTAATACATAAGTTGTTCTACTTAATAACATGTGTGCACATAGAGCTCTACCAGTTACAACTAAGTGGTATGTCCACCAGGCATGAGTGGTCACATCCCACCTGCAATGATTTCTTCACTATTTACTTTCCAATCTATTTGAAAACAAAGACTAGGTGTGGTGATACAGGTCTATAGTCCTGGCACTTGGGAGGCTCAGATGGGAGGATACCAAATAGCATAGATAGCCTACATAGTGAGACCACGTCTCAAGACCAAAACCCAAACAGAACAAAAATAGCAAGAGAAACAAAAGAAAATAAGAAAACTTTTTGTTACAAATAATAGTGTAATGTATTCATCTTCCTAAGTTCACCAAAAGGTGTTTTTATCTAATTTCTGACCATGCACTCCTCTAGTGATTAGTCAGACTCACCCGGATAGTGCCTCCTACAACCTCCATAACTTTGCCACGGTACCACAAAGTATCAGATCCTCTCACTGCACAAGGTTCTCCCTTTTTCCAGGAATATGGCTCCAAAAGACCAAGGCACTTTAAATTGCTTTGAATTTCATCCATCATTTTTATGAGCTCAAACTCTGTAGAATTTATTGACAATATGATACATTTAGGAAAATATTATTATTTACATTTTACCAACAATCTAATAGTTTCCTAACTTAGGTAATACAAAGAATTAAGATCAAGCTTCCCACAGAATTTTAATAAACATTTAATTCAGGCAGCACTTAATACATGTTTTTAAAAGATTTACTAACAGTCAGGTGGTGGCAGCATACACCTTTAATCTCAGCAGTTGGCAGGGGCAGGTGGATCTCTGTGAGTTTGAGGCTAGCCTGGTCTACAGAGCAAGTTCTAGGACAATGTAGGTGACACAGAGAAACCTTGTCACAAAAAAACAAAAAAAATTTTTTTTTACTAACAGCATTTGAATACTTTATCTTTGTTATTCTGAATATACAATTATCATAAATCACTCTTTTCAATTAAACACATACAAGATAGCCTAACATGAAAGAACTAAGGGTTTAGGGTGTCAGTTTGACAGCACCAATAAGTATAGCACAAGTCATGTATGAAGTCTAGGCTTAGGTAGAGATAATACTGGAGATATGTTAAAATTCAAAATTCTCTTGGTGTGTACACATGTGAAGGTGCATGTAGAGGCCAGGAGACAACCACAAATGTCACTCGACATTGGTTTACCTTTTTCTTTCTTTTCTCTTTTTTCTCTTTCTTTCTTTCCTCGCTCCCTCTCCTGCCCCCCATGTATGTGTATACACTGTCTTCAGATACACCAGAAGAGGGCTTCAGATCCCATTACAGATGGCTGTGAGCTACCACTCGATTGCTGGGAATTGAATTCAGGACCTTTGGAAGAGCAAACAGGGCTCTTAACTGCTGAGCCATCACTCCAGCCAGGTCTATCTTTTTCTTACTGTGACTGGGTCTCACAATATTGAGGAACTAGCTATAGATTAGGCTGGCTGACCAGCAAGCCCTAAAGATCCACTTGTCGCCATCTTCTCTACTATGCCCACTTTCTAAGGTGTATTTTCTAATAGTGTGTGTGTGTGAGAGAGTGCATGCATGCTGAGTGCAGATGCTGAATGTACAGTGCTTGCCCATGTGAGCACTTGTGGAGCATGACACTGATGTCTGAATCCCTCAATTGCTTCTTCGCCTCATTGTCAGAGACAGGGTCTCCTACTGAACCTGGAATTCAGCTAACTAGATGGGGCTGGCTAGTGAATCCCCAAAATCTACCTATCGGTGATCCCAGCTTTGGGGGTTATAGACATGTGCTTCTACACGCAGGTTTTATGTATGTCTAGAGCTCTGGGCTCAGGACCTCATCTTTGTTCAGCAAGCACTTTACCCACTGAGCCTTCTTCTCAACCTCAGACTTGGCTTTTTAAGTGGGTTCTGGAGGTGGAACTGAGGCTCTTTCCTGACTGAACTATCTCCTAAGTCCCATCTTTAATTTATCTTTTACTACACATTGTCCCATTATTTCCACAGCATCTATATGCTCCCATAACTGATTTCGATGAAGGCAAGTTCTGGAGTTGGTGATCATCTCAGTCTTGCTTCTTTAGGTTCACTGTCTTAGGTAGGTGTATAAGCCTGAGTTTCTTCTCTGTAACTTGGGCATGACAGCATCTATCCACATTATCTATACCCAGGAGAACTGGATGGGTCACCACTTCATGAGAGCTAACAGTTCTAGTAATGATTAAACATGTCAGATAAAACTTCTAGATTAGCTGCTGTTATTCTAGGTTTGAAGTATTCACAGATTTTATGTTTCTCAAACTAAAAAAACCTGCAATCAGGTGCTTAATATATGGGAGGAAAATACCAGTATATTCCTAGCTTCTAAACCCTTATCATCAGGTGTCCTCTAAGGGAGCTGCTGGGCCTAACCCTGTGAGTGGCAGAGTAACATGAGTGAGTTAGAGATCATTTCAGAAAGCACACATTGTATGCGCATGCAAATCCAGGTAACCTTAAAAAGGTTCCAAATCTCAAAAGTCCCTCAACTTTCAGGTGTTTACTGTGATTTCTTCTTGTTTTAACAAATTCAAACTTTCATTTTCTTTTTTCATAAAGAACATCCAAATGCACTGATTTATGACTGGTTTTTTTTGTTCTGTGATTATTAAAAATAATGCAACCACTTCCGCACTGGAACATGTCATTCAGGGAGACTTGAATCCATGTTCCTGAGCCACAGTCACTCATAGACTGCTCAGAATAACTATTTTTTTTCATACCCAGTGGAGCAAGAGCTGTGTTTTGTACTGACAGAAGGAACACAGAACAAGTAACCTATGTGCACACTACACAATGTATATTAAAAAGGGAAAAGGCTATATTAAGATTAAGGGGAACATATAGAGAGAATAAACAAAGTTTAGAAAAATCCATGCATCTATGGAATATATTTTAAAATTTGAGGTTTTATGCTTTGATTCTTTCCACTTCCCTCTCAGATCCAACTCTTTCCGTGTCCCCAGTTTGTGCCCCCAATTCATGACCTCGTTTATACAGTTATGTGTGTGTACATGGCTATCCATTTGGGGATGGGATATTGTGAGGATTTCCTCCATCCATGTCTGTGTTCCCGCTGGTGTGGTCTTTGCACATCTTGTGCAGGTAACCATACTGTTGAGAGTGGAACTAGGATTTCTGTAAAGGCAGCCTTACCTAGCAGTGGTCAAGTGAAGCACACTAGGTAAATGGGCTAAGCCAAAACTATTAAACCTTTACAAAAGTGAAGTCAAATGTCTTCTTTACAGCTTTCTAAAACTCAGTTATGGGGGTAAGAATTATGTGACATAAACGACAACAAAACAAGAATTGTACATGTCTTCTATAAAATCCTACAATAGAACATGTTTTTGATCTCAGAGTAGAAAGGATTTTTCAGGGTGCTGGGGATCCAAACTCAAGTTAAGCAAACCCTCTTAACAGCAAGCTCAATCTCCAGGCCAACCTTGACTCTCTAGGACTAGTACTGTAGCAGAAATGTGCACCCATGTTTTTATGGGTGAGAATTTATTTCACACTCTGGAAAATGAGATACTGTAACATCTGGCTCTGGCTAATGCCCAAACGGGAGCTGGCCATGAATAAAAGATTTTATTAACTTATGTACGCCTTGGACTTATCATTCCACATATGGTATTGTCCTTAAATCTCTTTTAGGTTTGGGTCCTAGGTTATACTTTGAACAATTTAAACAGAAACAAGAGACTGCAAATCTTGCCCTTTAGGCAGGTTGGAGGACTTACCTTGCAAAGATACTACTGCAAGATTATTTTTAAACACACCAGTGCCTCCCCCTTTCAAATAGATTTTACCCACCTGGAAAATTATGCTTTTCTTAACGAAACCAGGGACTTTATGGCAGACCAAGACTTAATGATGGCTGTCACCCTGCACTACTCCCTTGTCTATTTAGAGACGTCTCTGATAGAGAAATGGGTCCAATAGCTGGCTGTAAGTCAGGGCTGTCGCCTTTGGTATGAGAATTAAGACTAAATGCTGGTCAGCCCTGGTGAATAATATTTACATCCCGTCATCCTGAATTCTGCCTGTCTCTCACAGGCCTGATTAGCACACTACTTAACTTTGGTGTATTTCTGAGACAATACTCCCTTAGCCAATTTCTACACTGTGTGACTTAACGTCTTCTATGCAAGTTTATCAGCAAATCTTTTATAATATTAACTCTATTATTCAAGTTTCTTCTGTAACAGTATCTGAGCCTGGCTGAAAGCTCCAGTTCCAGTAACAGTGCTCTTTGAAATCCCAAGGCCATTAAGTTGCTGAATACCCTTCCATGCCTTAAGCTGTGTGCTGAATGGCTATGTAACAGCAGAAGTCAGATTTTGTTTGGCAGAGCACTCACTTTGCTTTCGGTTTTGCCTAATTTGGCATGTACCTTTAGACTTTGGCTTAATTTTTATCTCCATGTCTGAATCAATTGGCTTTTTCTTGGTCAGTTTGCAGTACAAGCTGGTATAAAATATCTTCACTGTCAGAGGCTTGAATAGTCATTGGTGTAGCCTTTGCTGTGCTGTGCAATCAAGATGAAGATTCTTGGGATACCTGTCTTACTTAGATCTGAATTTGATTAAAAATTTGAGAGATCTAGCTGGGTATGGTGGTGTATGCCTTTAATTCCAACACTAAGGAGACAGAGAAAAGTGGACCTCTGTGAGTTCGAGGCCAGACTGGTCTACAGAGTGAGTTTTAGGACAGCCAGGGCTACACAAAGAGATCCTGTCTTGAAAAGTAAAACAAACAACAACAAACATATTCGTAATTTATGTTAACATTGGGGAATACTAAACCTATGGTATTTTGTTGGCTCTAAGAGAGTTTAGCTGACTAATTCCTTTAGATATATTAGGTGACACATGCCTTTAATTTTAGCACTTAGAAGACAGAAAATAGATCTACGAATTTGAGGCTACCCTTGGCTACAAAACAAGTTCCAGGCCATTCAAGGCTACACAGTGAAATCCTGTATTGAACAAAACAAAACAAAAGCAACACATACACATACTTTAAGAATGCTTCTGAATTAATGTAAAGTGTTTGTGTCACTTTGTGTTTTAATGTGGATCTCTGATAACTGACCTAATGAAGGATGAAAATTTAATGGGTGTAGCAATGAGATTTACCTACATTGGGGGACCCTTAGACTCTATAGAGAAAAATGCTCCCTTTGACTCTCTAGGTAACTTGGGTCTTAACTGGAGTCTTGAGGTGTCTGGCCACATGAGATGAAGCAATCTCACAGGAATTACATGTTAAAAGAGAATGGGATTAAAACTTAGTCTCCTAAGATTCCTAAACATAAATTACTATATGTATGTTCAACTTTTTTTTTTATTTAAAAGAATCACTACATGCTAAAATCATTCTTGGTTTGCCTAATTTAAAATATGTGTACATTTTAAGGATGGCTTTTGAACTTCTTGGAACAGTTGCCTGTTTTGTTTTGGTTTTTTTCCTTCCTTTTAAAATACATTTGGCGATTCAAGATTTTTATCTCAATCAGTCTTAACTGAAATGTAGATATTCAAGTATAAACTCTCTGATCCAATTCTTTGAAACGTTAATTTTGGAATTCAAGACTGAGGGGAAGACCAAACTAAACCAAACTGATTTTCAGGAAAGTTTTAAAAAGATGACTTAGTGTTTAAGAGTGCTCACTGCCCTTCCTGAGGTCTAGAGCCTGGGCTACAAACTACCTATGTCAACACCCAATCCCTCTGCTTTCACAGCCACCCCACCCCAATTAACATAAAATTAATGAATGAATAGGTTCATGGGTCTAGGGAAATGATTAAGTGATTAAGATCATGTAGTATTCTTGTACAGGACTTGAGCTTGTTTAGGGTGGCTGGCAAATACTTGTAACTTCAAAAATCTAATACTCTATGTCTCCGTAGGCATCCAAGCTCACATGTATATACCTCCCCAACACATACATATAATTAAGAATAACTAAATAAGAGGTTTAGAATAAAAGCAGGTGATCTTAATTTCTTTTACTCTGATATATATTTTGCATTTAATTATATTTTCAAAGGCCTGACAAATCTCTACTGCCTTACTGTAAAATTTAGTTATTCTTAATTTCTTAAAAATCTATTAAAATGGGGGCCTGAAGTTTCGCTCAGTGGTTAAAAGTGCTTGCTGCTCTTTCAAAGGATCTAGCACTCACATTGGTGGCTCATAACTACTGGTAACTCAAACTATCCATGAGGGCCCTGGCCCAATCCAGGAAGATTCTTACTGGGTAAACAGGATTCTTATCAAGTAAACAGAAACCTAATCTCAGCATCCTAGAAGCCTTGTAATCCTGGTTTCTGTCTGTCAGGAAAGCTGTCACTTCCCTTCTCTGCACCTGACAGCCAACTGATGGGCAAAGTGCATCTTATCCTGGAACAGTCTGCCTCAGCACAAAGATCCCCACCCCACTGACTGTCATAGAAAATTGATTGTCCTTAATTACTCAGACATCTTTCTAGCTTGTTTCTTAGCTCTTTTAAGATTTATTTTTATTTTTAATTATATGTATGCAAGCATATCTATGTAGGTCTATGTGCATTGAGTGCAGACACCCAAGAAGGTCAGAAAACAATGTTGGATATTCTGGAGCTGTAGTTACAGGTTTTGAGCCACCAATGTTGGGTGTTGGGGTCTGAACTTGGGGCTTCTGCAAGAGAAGTATGTATTCTTAACCATTTAGCCATATCTTCAGGTTCTAATTTCTCCATAATGTAGAAAGCATTGGACCCATAGACAGGCCTCTGGCTGGGGAGCTCTGGCAACAGTATGTTGGAATAATTTATCATTTAAGATAACTAAAAAAAAAACTTCAATAGCTTATCTAGGATTATTAAAAGCATTGTGCATGTTCTGGGTGAAATCACACTAGTCGCCCTAACAAGTCCTTGAAAATGAGGTTCAGAGAGGAATCCTGCCAAGATTTCCTGGTGTGTCTATCATAGAAAACTTGAGCTGCTAGGCCTAGAGTCACCGAAGAAAGCTTAATAGCAGAATAGATCTTACCTGATAATTTAGGCACTACAAATATAGTTCCATCGTCACCAATGCAGCTCACTATTGCCTCAAATGAACTCGTGTTAGGAATAGCTGGTGGTTTATAGCATCCGGTGGTTTTGTTTTCTGAGTCTTTTTCCTTAGAATCAGGTACTTTGTTTTCATTGACTTTATCAGCAATTTTCTTGTTAGTGTCAAAGTTAATCTTAAAGCACTTAGTAACTACCGAATCTCCTTGCTCCAGGGGTATTTCCAGAGACTTCTCAGGTGAATGGCTGTTACTTGATTTACTAACTCTGTAATACCCAAAAAAAGAACATATCTAAATGGGAGCAAAGATAAAATTGTGTAGAAAAAAATCATTCAAATATGTGTTAACATTTAACTAAAACATTTGCTCTAGTCCAGGATGTACTTGAGTCTGCCATGCTAGACAGTTGCAGGAGGAAAGTAAAAGAGGAAAATGGCTTAGTGGATCAAGATTGCAGCATACAACTTTTAGATCATTCTCTGGAGTGCAGACCATGTCTCCCCTACTAGCTCTGCTATCTACCTCTCTAGAAGAAACTACAAACTATAAACAACCTGCTTCAATATCTCTGATGATGTGCTGGATAGTTTTATATCACCTTGACACAAGCTACAGTCATCTGAGAGGATGGAACCTCAACTAAGATAATGCCTTCATACTATCAGCTGTAGGGTATGTTCTTAATTAGTTATTGATATGGGAGGGTCCAGACCATTGTGGGTGGTGCTATCTCTGGGCAGGAGGTCCTGAGTTCTATAAGGAAGCAGGCTGATCAATAGATGCCCCAACAAAGGGAAATTGAGGTGGGGGGAGGTGGGAGTGGGTCAGGTGGAGGGGCATATACTTGGAGGTAGGGGGTGGGAGGAGGGGTTGGGGGTTTTCGGGAAGGGGGAAAACCGGGAAAAGGTTTTAGCATTTGAAATGTAAATGAAGAGTATGTTCAATAAAAAAAAAGATTAAAAAAAAAAAAACAGACTGAGCAAGCCATGGGAAGCAAGCCAGTAAGCAGCATTCTCATGGTTTCTGCATGAGCTCCTCCCACCCCCACCCCCCCAACCCCCGCCCCAGGTCCCCTGACCTGTTTGAGTTCCTGTTCTGACTTCCATCATGATGGCCTATGATGTGAAACAAGACAAATAAACCCTTTCCTCCCCTACTTGTTTGGTCATAGTGTTTCACTGCAGCAACAGAAACCCTAACTAAGACAAGGTGGTACCAGGATTGTGGGATATTGCTGTTGACAGACCTGACCATGTTGTTTGGGAAGGAATGTGAAAGGACTTCAAAACTATCTTTGTAACGATTTTCAAGAAAAGCCATCGAGTGTTCAATACTTAGTGAGCCTTTCTATAGGAGTTTGGAAGACAAGAAGAATGTTGAGGGTGATGCAGAAGACTGAGGCCTGGCTTGTCAAGTTTCAGTGTGAAGTTTAATGGCTTTTTTGAGGCCATCTGTTAGTTTGAATTAAGATTCTGTGGTTCTGATTAACAAGATACCAGAATTACTAGTAAAACCTTTACTTTGCTGGGATACTTGATACTGGTCTGCTGGAGCTGAGAAATTAAAATGAGTCCAGTAACCTTGAGGCGAAATCTTCTGGGAAGTTTTTCCTGAGAGCACAACGAAGCTGTGTTCCAGAGGTGGTCCAGGTTATAGCTTATACTGGCAGCTGAACTTGGTAGTGTAGGAGTCATATTGGTTTTGAAGGCATGAAGGGGTCATGGAGAGCAGCTGAGGCTTGGCACTAAGAGAGGCCACAGAGGTCATTGGTGAAGGTGTAGCCTCAGGAGCAGTCGAAGGCACAGGATCAAAGGGTTATACAGAGAGGTTGAGGCTTGACACCAAGAAGTGGCTCAAGAGAGGCTATTGGTGAAAGTGTGGCCCTACTGCAGCAGAAGACCCCAGAAGTTTTGGAGATGCCAGTACCGTGGGATGACCACCATGAAAAATGCAGTGATGGAACAGAGCCAGTTGGAGCCTAGAAGACAAGCTGTGTGTGCTGCGGAGGGAGGATCCAGAGAGGTAACCCAAGCCCTTTGAAGAAGTCAGAAGATTGTGAATGAATCCCCGACACTGAATAGTTTGAGTTTAGTTTTGCTTTGATATGATTGTGACTATACCCTGGTTCTTCCCTCTTGGAGTAAGAAAATATTTAATTTTATTTTTACAGGAGCCTACAGTTGAAAGACTAATTTTCAAGAGAGATTTTAGATTTTTTTTCTCATCTTTTATTTTCTTTAAAACATTTTTTTCTATTTTATTTTATTTTTTTAATTTACATTCCAAATCACTTCCCCTTTCCCGTTAACTCCCTCCCCGAAAGTCCCATAAGCCCCCTTCCCTCCCTCTTTTCTCCATTCAACCCCCTCTCGTTACTCTGTCCTGGCGTTCCCCTACATCCAGTCTTTCCAGGACCAGGGGTCTCTCCTTCCATCTTTTTAGAAATTTATTGATATGCTGATTGTGTCTAGGGTATTCCGAGATTCTGGGTCAATATCCCCTTAACAGTGACTGCATACCATGTGTGTTCTTTTGTGATTGGGTTACCTCACTAAGGATGATATTTTCAAGATCTGACCATTTGCCTAGGAATTTCGTGAATTCATTGTTTTTAATTGCAGAGTAGTATTCCATTGTGTAAATATACCACATCTTCTGAATCCATTCCTCCGTTGAGGGACATCTGGGTTCTTTCCAGCTTCTGGCTATTATAAATAAGGCTGCTATGAACATAGTGGAGCATGTGTCCTTATTTCATGCAGGTAAAGCCTCTGGGTATATGCCCAGGAGTGGTATAGCCGGATCCTCTGGGAGTGTCATGCCCAGTTTTCTGAGGAACCGCCAGACTGCTTTCCAGAGTGGTTGTACCAGCCTGCAATTCCACCAGCAGTGGAGGAGTGTTCCTCTTTCTCCACATCCTCGCCAACAGCTGCTGTCTCCTGTGTTTTTGATCTTAGCCATCCTGACTGGTGTGAGATGGAATCTCAGGGTTGTTTTGATTTGCATTTCCCTAATGACTAAGGATGATGAACATCTCTTTAGGTGCTTCTCAGCCATTAGATATTCTTCAGGTGAGAACTCTTTGTGTAGCTCTGTACCCCATTTTTTAATAGGGTTACTTGCCTCTCTGGAGTTTAACTTCTTGAGTTCTTTGTATATCTTGGATATTAGCCCTCTGTCGGATGTAAGGTTGGTAAAGTTCATTTCCCAGTTAGTTGGTTGCCGCTTTGTCTTTTTGACGGTGTCTTTTGCCTTGCAAAAACTTTGTAATTTAATGAGGTCCCATTTGTCTATTCTTGATCTTAGAGCATAAGCTATTGGAGTTCTGTTCAGGAAATTCTCCCCTGTGCCCATATGTTCAAGGTTCTTCCCTAGTTTCCCTTCTATTAGTTTCAGTGTGTCTGGTTTTATGTGGAGATCTTTGATCCACTTAGAATTGAGCTTAGTGCAAGGAGATAAGGATGGGTCAATTTGCATTCTTCTGCATGTTGACCTCCAGCTGAGCCAGCACCATTTGTTGAAAAGGCTATCTTTTTTCCACTGGATGGTTTTAGCTCCTTTGTCAAAGATCAAGTCAAAGACCCTAGGAGTGTGGATTCATTTCTGGGTCTTCAATTCTGTTCCATTGATCTACATGTCTGTTACTGTACCAATACTATGCAGTTTTTAACACTATTGCTCTGTAGTACAGCTTGAGGTCCGGGATACTGATTCCCCCAGAGGTTCTTTTACTCTTGAGAATAGTTTTAGCTATTCTGGGTTTTCTGTTATTCCAGATGAATTTTTGAATTGCTCTTTCTAACTCTATGAAGAATTGAGTTGGGATTTTGATGGGGATTGCATTGAATCTGTGTATTACTTTTGGTAAGATGCTCATTTTTACTATATTAATCCTGCCAATCCATGAGCATGGCAGATTTTTCCATCTTCTGAGGTCTTCTTCAATTTCTTTCTTCAGAGACTTGAAGTTCTTGTCATACAGATCTTTCACTTGTTTGGTTAGAGTCACGCCAAGATACTTAATATGGTTTGTGGCTATCGTGAAGGGTATTATTTCTCTTACTTCTTTCTCAGCCTGCTTATCCTTTGAGTATAGGAAGGCTTCTGATATATCCGGCCACTTTGCTGAAGTCGTTTATCAGCTGTAGGAGTTCTCTGGTGGAGTTCTTTGGGTCGCTTATGTATACTATCATATCGTCTGCAAATAGTGATAGTTTGACTTCTTCCTTTCCAATTTGTATCCCTTTGACAACCTTTTGTTGTCTAATTGCTCTAGCTAGAACTTCAAGTACTATATTGAAAAGATATGGAGAGAGAGGGCAGCCTTGTCTAGTCCCTGATTTTAGTGGGATTGCTTCAAGTTTCTCTCCATTTAGATTGATGCTGGCTACTGGTTTGCTGTAAATTGCTTTTACTATGTTTAGATATGGGCCTTGAATTCCTGATCTTTCCAAGACCTTTAGCATGAAAGGATGCTGAATTTTGTCAAATGCTTTCTCAGCTTCTAATGAGATGACCATGTGGTTTTTTTCTTTGAGATTGTTTATGTAGTGGATTACATTGATGGATTTCCTTATATTGAACCATCCCTGCATCCCTGGGATGAAGCCTACTTGATCGTGGTGAATGATCGTTTTGATGTGTTCTTGGATTCGGTTGGCAAGAATTTTATTGAGTATTTTTGCATCGATATTCATAAGAGAGATTGGCCTGAGATTCTCTTTCTTTGTCGGATCTTTGTGTGCTTTTGGTATTAGTGTAATTGTGGCTTCATAGAACGAGTTGGGTAGTGTTCCTTCTGTTTCTATTTTGTGGAACAGTTTGAAGAGTATTGGTGTTAGGTCTTCTTTGAAGGTCTGATAGAATTCTGCACTAAAACCATCTGGACCTGTGCTTTTTTTGGTTGGAAGACTTCCAATGACAACTTCTATTTCTTCAGGGGTTATGGGACGGTTTAGATGGTCTATTTGATCCTGATTTAATTTTGGTACTTGGTATCTGTCAAGGAAATTGTCCATTTCCTCAAGATTTTCTAGTTGTGTTGAATACAGGTTTTTGTAGTAGGATCTGATGATTTTTTGAATTTCCTCAGTTTCTGTTGTTATCTCTCCCTTTTCGTTTCTGATTTTATTAATTTGGATACTATCTCTGTGCTCTCTGGTTAGTCTGGCTAAGGGCTTATCTATCTTGTTAATTTTCTCAAAGAACCAACTCCTCGTTTTGTTGATTCTTTGTATGGTTTTATTTGTTTCTACTTGATTGATTTCAGCCCTGAGTTTGATGATTTCCTGCCTTCTACTCCTCTTTGGTGTATTTGCTTCTTTTTGTTCCAGGGCTTTCAGGTGTGCCATTAAGCTGTTAGTGTATGCTGTCTCCCGGTTCTTTTTGGCGGCACTCAGGGCTATGAATTTTCCTCTTAGCACTGCTTTCATTGTGTCCCATAAATTAGGGTATGTTGTGCCTTCATTTTCATTAACTTTCAAAAAGTCTTTGATTTCTTTCTTTATTTCCACCTTGACCAAGTTATCATTGAGTAGAGCATTGTTCAGCCTCCATGTGTACGTGGGTTTTCTTTTGTTTTTGTTGCCATTGAAGACCACCCTTATTCCATAGTGATCTGATAGGAGGCATGGGATTATTTCTATCTTCTTGTATCTGTTGAGGTCTGATTTGTGACCAATTATATGGTCAATTTTGGAGAAGGTACCATGAGGAGCTGAGAAGAAGGTGTATTCTTTAGCTCTAGGATGAAATGTTCTATATATATCAGTTAGTTCCATTTGGTCCAAGGCTTCAATTAGATTCACTGTGTCCCTGTTTAGTTTCTGCTTTCCTGAACGATCCATTTCAGAGAGCGGGGTGTTGAAGTCACCCACTATTATTGTGTGCGGTGCGATGTGTGTTTTGAGTTTTAGTAAAGTTTCTTTTACGAATGAGGGTGCCCTTGCATTTGGAGCATAGATATTTAGAATTGAGAGTTCTTGGTGGTGGATTTTTCCCTTGATCAGTATGTAGTGTCCTTCTGTGTCTTTTTTGATGACTTTAGGTTGAAAATCAATTTTATCCGATATTAGGATGGCTACTCCACCTCGTTTCTTGGGGCCATTTGCTTGTAAAATTGTTTTCCAGCCTTTTACTCTGAGGTAGTGTTTGTCTTTGACACTGAGGTGCGTTTCCTGCATGCAGCAAAATGCTGGGTCCTGTTTACCGTATCCTGTCTGCTAGTCTATGTCTTTTAATTGGGGAATTGAGACCATTGATATTAAGAGAGATTACAGCATAGTGATTATTGCCATCTGCCATTCTTGACGCTATCTTTATGTTTGAGTGGTTATCTACTTTTGGGTTTGATTCAAGAAGGTTATTATCTCATTTTTTCCAGGGTGTTGTTTCTCTCCCTGTATTGGAGGTTTCCACCTATTATCCGTTGCAGGGCTGGATTTGTGGAAAGATATTGTGAAAATTTGGTTTTATCATGGAATATCTTGGTCTCTCCATCTATGGTGATTGAGAGTTGCTGGGTATAGTAGTCTAGGCTGGCATTTGTGCTGTCTTAGTGTCTGCATGAGATCTGCCCAGGATCTTCTGGCTTTCATAGTCTCTGGTGAGAAGTCTGATGTGATTCGGATAGGTCTTCCTTTGTATGTTACTTGGCCCTTTTCTCTTACTGCATTTAGTATTCTTTCTTTGTTTAGAACATTCGGTGTTTTGATTATTATGTGACGGGAGGTATTTCTGTTCTGGTCCAGTCTGTTTGGAGTTCTGTAGGCTTCTTGTACGTTCATCGGCATCTCTCTCTTTAAGTTAGGGAAGTTTTCCTCCATAATTTTGTTGAAGATGTTTGCTGGCCCTTTAAGTTGCAAATCTTCACTCTCATCTATACCTATAATCCTTAGGTTTGGTCTTCTCATTGTGTCCTGGATTTCCTGGATGTTTTGGGTTACACGTTTTTTGCATTTTGCATTTTCTTTGACTGTTGAGTTGATGCTTTCTATGGAATCTTCAGCACCTGAGATTCTTTCTTCCATCTCTTGTATTCTACTGTTGATGTTTGCATCTATGACTCCTGATTTCTTCCCAAGGTTTTCTATCTCCAAAGTTGTCTCCCTTTGTGATTTCTTAGTTGTTTCTACTTCCTTTTTTAGTTCCTGGATGGATTTGCTGAGATCCTTCACTTGTTTGTTTGTATTTTCCTGTATTTCTTTAAGGTATTTTTGCATTACCTCTTTCAGGATTTCTTCCTGATGACCCACGTTCTCCTGCATTTCTCTGAGCGATTTTTGTGTTTCCTCCTCATGGGATTCCATCTGTTGATCCATCGTCTCCTGCATTTCTTTAAGCAGTTCTCGTGTTTCCTTTGTAAGGGCATCTAACCGTTGATTCATTTCTTTAAGCAATTTTTGTGTTGCCTCCTTATGGGCATCCATCTGTTGACCCATATTCTTCTGCATTTCTTTATGCAAATTTTGTGATTCCTTTGTGAGTGCATCTACCCGTTGATTCATCTCGTTAAGCGATTTTTGTGTTGTCTCCTTGTGCGCCTCCATCTTTTGATCCATGTTCTCCCGCATTTCTCTAAGCGATTTTTGTGTTTCCTTTGTAAGGGCTTCTAACCGTTGATTCATGGTCTCCTGTAACTCTTTATGAGATTTATTTGTGTCCTTCTTGTGATCCTCTAATAGCATCATGAGAAGTGATTTTAAATCCAGATCTTGTCTTTCGGGTGTGGTGGGGTATCCAGGACTTGCTGCTGTTGGAGTGTTGGGTTCGGATGGTCCCACATTACTTTGATTACTGTTAGTAACATTCCTACGTTTGCCTTTTGCCATCTGGATACCTCTGGTGTTAGTTGGTCCTGCTGCCACTGGCTGTTGGTTGGACCTCCTGTGAGCCTGCAAAGCTATTTCTGCCCCCCCTGGATTACCAGGATTCCCCTGGCACCGATTTCTGGGGCCTGCCTGCTCCTGAGTGACTTTGGAGCCCTAATGTGCCTTGCCCCAAGTGATCTTACATTGGGGAGGCCTTGCACATCTAAAGGCTCAGCCTAGTGGATTCCTGGAGCAGAGGTCACCAAAGGGAGGCTGGCAGGCTCCTGCCCTGTGCAGGGGTGTGTGATCTCTCCTGGGGGGGGAGGGGGCGTCCCTCTGCCAGGCAGAAGTCCCACAGCAGATCTGGCGCGCTGGTCACTGCAGATCAGCCCAGCACCTGGGAGCAGGTTACACACAAGCCGCCCGAGACCGAAGAGATATCATGCCTGTCTGTCTCTGAGCCTGGCGGTCCCAACTTCCCAGTCACTGGAGCAAAGATGGCGGAGGGCACTCTCCGTGGCGCCGCTCACCCTGTAGACGCGATGGCCCGCCGATCTGGCACCCAGACGACCACAGCGCTGACCCGTTCTCGGGCACAGACGGAAGCCCCAACAGGCCGTGTCCCAAGCGACGTTATATTGGGGATAGGAAGCCTGGGGTACCCGTCTCTTCAGCGCAGTCCGCGGGAACAGAGGTCGCGGAAGGAAAGCTGGCAGGCTCCCTCCCAGCGCGGGGTCCCTCCGCCAGGCCGAGATTTTAGATTTTTAAAGAGGCTGAATATTTTAAAGGAACTGAGCTTTCAATGTGTTTGAAATTGTTGATTTTTACAATTATTTATGTTTTTAATGTGAGATCTTGGGGATAAATAAGAAAGGAAAGGCTGTGTGTCAAGCTGATGAGAGGTCACTTGTGCTAGACAGTTTTTTTTTTCAACTTGTATGTTTATTATCTCATTTTTTTTATTATTTATTTTATTTTTTTAATTTACATTCCAAATCACTTCCCCTTTCCCGTTTCCTCCCTCCCTGAAAGTCCCATAAGCCCCCTTCCCTCCCTCTTTTCTCCATTCAACCCCCTCTCCTTACTCTGTCCTGGCGTTCCCCTACATCCAGTCTTTCCAGGACCAGAGGTCTCGTGCTAGACAGTTTTATCTTGACATAAGCTAAAGTCATTTGAGAGGAGGGATCCTTAACTTGGAAAATGCCTTCATAATATCCAGCTGTAGGGCATTTTCTTAATTAGTTAATTGATGCGAGCATGCCCAGTGCATTGTGGGTGGCGCTATCCCCAGACTGGTGGTCCTGGGGTTCTATAAGAAAGCAGGCTGAGCAAGCCAGGAAGAGCAAGCCAGTAAGCAGCATCCTTTATGGCCTCTTCATCAGCTCTGTCTCCAGGCTCCTGTCCTGTTCGAATTATTTTCTTGACTTCCTTTGATGATGAACTGTGATGTGTAAGCATAAGCTGAAGAAAGCCTTTCCTCCCTAATTTGCTTTTGTCATGTGTTTCTTTAAAGCAACTGAAACCCTAATCAAGACATGCCCACTCTCTACCTTCCCGAGGGAAAGTTTAAAAAGACATGCTCTCCTTGATTGCTCTGTGTGTGCTAGTGTTTGTGTTCTTTCTCCCCTCCTCCATGTCATCCAGGGTTACTATTTCTTCTTTCATTGCAAACTAACTTTAATGTACAGCTATATCTTTTAGGTAATTTGCACCTACAATGCCCACTTTATCTGTATCTATATATGTATCCATTCATATCTATATCTACCCGTATCTATACTGAGTTGTTCTTAAATCTATTTTATCTATATCTATGTATCTGTTGGTATCTTCTCTGCAGGTAAAATCCAAGATGTGAACTGAATATTCAGGGCCTCAGATAGCTTCTTTAAAACCCACTGCTGCTGCTCAAGAGGATGTGATTATCCTTCAGTCTTCAGCAGACCTGCTCCTAGAGCTGCAGTCATTGCTTTTCCCAGGGGAAAGTCCATCAGCCTTTATTTAAAACATGCTTAGCCTTTCCAAAATAAACAACTCCAGGATTAACATATAAAATGTTTCTGCTTTTCTCGGTAAATAGAAAATTTATGCCCCAAATTTGTTCAACAACTCCTGTCCAGCTCTTGCTACAAATGATATTTGGAAATAACTCTTTTTAATCTGTTGGTAAACTAATTTGTTAGTGTTGTTATGATTATGACATTAAGATAAGAGCTCCCAGGAACTAAACCACCAACCAAGGAGTACACATGGAGGGACCCATGGCTCCAGCTGCATATGTAGCAGAGGATGGCCTTGTTGGACATCAATGGGAGGAGAGGCCCTTGGTCCTGTGAGGGCTTGATGCCCCAGTGTAGGGGAATGCCAGGGCGGGGAGGTGTGAGTGGGTGGGTGTGAGAGTACCCTCATAGAAACAGGAGATGGGGGATGGATAGGGAGTTGGGGGGGGAGAGGGGAAAGGTTAGGATAACATTTGAAATGTAAATAAAGAAAATATCCAGTTAAAAAAAAAGAATTGGGCTGGAGAGATGGCTCAGCGGTTAAGGGCACTGACTGCTCTTCCAAAGGTCCTGAGTTCAAATCCCAGCAACCACATGGTGGCTCATAACCATCCATAATGAGATCTGACACCCTCTTCTGGTGTGTCTGAAGACAGCTACAGTGTACTTACATATAATAATAAATGAATATTTTAAAAAAAAGAATTTGAGAACACCTAAACAGGAAATATGAAACTACTATAAAGTACTTTTTTCCTAAATTATGTTTGTACCCGTGTAGTTTGAGAACTGTTCACAAGATCTCATTGGATGAAACAAATAAAAAAATTCCACATTAAAAAAAGAATGTTTTGTAAATATTTGTTTTTATTTTATGTGTATGGATGTTTTGACTACATGTATATCTATGCGAGGGCATCTGATCTGCAATTGGAGTTGAGGATGATTATGAGATACCATGTGGGTGCTGGGAACTGAGCCCAGTTCCTTTTCAAGAGCAGCCTGTACTCTTAACTACTGAGCCATCTCTCCAGCCCAAGATTTAAACTCCTTCTTTTCATTTGTTTGTTTTTAAATCAATCTTGGGCTGGAGAGATGGCTCAGCAGTTAAGACCACTGGCTGCTCTTGAAGAGGACCTGGGTTTAATTTCAGAACCCCATGGAGGCTCACAACCACCTGTAACTCCAATTCCAGAAGATTAGATATCCTCTTCTGGCCTCTGTGGGTGCCAGACAAAACACTCATACACATAAAATGATAAAATTTAAAAACACCTCTAACATATTGCTAAAAACATAAAGGAGTTAAAAATCATTAGCTTCCCTGACTCACACAAGAAATCAATAGGAAAAATTTAATATATATTTAATTATTAGTTGCTTTTTGTTTTTTCCATGGTAACATTGACAAACTCTGGCTTAAATGACTGTTGAATCAAGATGACTACTTGGGAATGTGGTAGGAGGAGGAGGCCCTAAGAGAAAGAAAAACAGGAAATGGTCACATAGGTTGGCCAGTATCCCCATGAATGTGCAGACTGAGCTATCTGTTGCCCTTTCCTCCCTCTCCCTTCTCATTCGAGTCACAATTACCTAATAGTTTAAAACACCCAGTCAGAATGTATGGAGTCACACACAGAAGGCAACAGAGCCAAAAGTATATAAAAGTCTCTCTCTTGTGATATTCAGGGCTTTATAATAAGCTTTTGGATATTAATCTGCTAGATCTTCTAATAAAAGCAGCCTTAGCATCTTGTTTCTTGGACTAGGAGTCCTGCCCAGGAAAATGACTAGGATTTACAACTGTTTGGGCTTTGCGTCTGAGCATCATAGGAAAGGTGCATTCTATAAATGTTGACATGCTCTTTTCTTAGAGGATTTGATAATAATTTTTTTCTCCTGAAGATCTATTTTCCTGACACCTCAGTTTCATCTTCATCAGACCTAGGAATAAGCTCCTAGGCACTTGGGACATGAAACATACCACCACATACAAAGACAGGTCATGTGGCTAACAAAAAACCTTATAAGTTGAGGTACCAAAAGGAAGCTACATCTCTGTTGGAACTTCAACCAGCAGCACAGGGTAATAAAACTTCAACCATGGAGTTTGGAGTGTTAGAATATGTTATAGATTCAAAGACACAACTATATTTGGGCTATTTTCAGTCTTTTAAGTAGTCAAGCTATTACTTTTCTCTCTTTGTGGCTTAATATTCTTGTAACAGAAACCCAAAAATTAAATTAATTAAAGAAATTAACTTTGGTGGGGCAAGCTTTTAATCCTAGCACTCAGGAGGCAGAGGCAGGTTGATGTTTGAGACTTCAAGGCTAACCTGGACTATATAGTGAGTTCCAGGTCAGCTAGGGCTATATAGCAAGACTCTGTCTCAAAACAAACCTCACCACCACCACCACCACTACCACCACCAAAAAAAGAAATTAATTTTAGGTCATATATAACAAATTCATTACCCACTAATGCCTTTCTAAATAACCCATCTTAAATATCATAAAAAAAGCGTTTCAAAGTTCTATCATTAATTTTTTTCATTTATCTCATTCCTTCTTATCAACAAGTTCTATTTTAAATTAATTTTAAAGCTCTTCATAGACCTTTGGACCTATACTTGTGGTTATTCCTTAAATAGCGGTTTTGTCTTCTATTTGTAAGCTACTCTCTAGTGACCAACTGACTCAATTCATTCAGATGGTTCTTCAATACAGACTTATACAGATGCCCTCCTGATGCACGAAAGCTACCAGAAGCTACCCTCTGATCCTGAAACTAGCACTTGAGTCTCTCCCCTACTGTTTTTCCTTATAAAATCATTTTTGTTTCTTTTTTCATATTAACAAAAGGTCAAAAATGTTTGTTCACAAAACAAATGTGCTTTTTTATCTTTTTCATGTGAGACAAACAAACAACTGATGCTTACCCCTGAAACTGGCTTTTGAGGTATGTCCAAGGCTCCCAGTTCCATGGGGAAAGTTTTTAAAAGCAAGAACTCTCAGGGATCCCTCCCCCATCCTTTTTCTCTTCCTTCCCTTCTTCAACTTCTCCTGCTATGATATCCACAATGGCCACCTCTCCTCTTTCACCCTAAGCAAAGCTCCTTAACAACAACCATTCAAACAGCAAAGGTAAATCTACCCAGACCATCTGGAACCAGAGACAACTGATAACTGCTCTTTTCTTGGCTCCACAACATTATCTTCCAAAATTGTGGGTTTCCACCATCATGAATCTGATGCCATGTTACATGTGGAGAACTCTGTCTTGTATAAGGACAAGAAGAGGAATACACCCTCTTTTGGAAACCCCTCCCATCTCTGCCTTTCTTCCATCTTATCAGTCATCCTTCCAAGGTTAACACATTCATAAATCTAGCTATCCAAGATCCCAATAACATAGTTTTCTCTTGAGTGCACACACAGTATTGAAAACCAGTATGTGATAAGACAGTTTTCAGTATGTAAGAGCTGACTGACATGAATAAAAAACCCACACTCTATTTCGGAGGTGGTCCTTTAGGAGTTAGACTATAAATCATCTTTAAGAGCAAATAAAATGCAGCTCAGGTTTGAAAACACCCACAGAAGCAATTCTGAAGCATCATCAGACATGAATATCGGTAAGTTATTTCAACGTCTGTACCTTCTTTCTCTCAAAGCCAAACCTTTTTTAATCAAATATTTAGAAACATCAACACGTTCTCCTTTTTCATCTCGGCAGAAAATTTTCACAGGTAATGGCCATGTTGTATTGTTTTCCTGAAGAGATTAATGAGATAAAAGTGAAATCTTATAAGCAGTATTTTTCAAAATAATTTTTTCTAGATTTTCTATGCAAGAAACAATCCCAGATAACATTATTTTGATATCTAAATATAGAAGGGAAACAGCATGGAAGAGAGTCAGTGTTGACAGACACTGTAATCTTTTTAAATAGTTTCACTTGTCAGGTTTGTGTTTTGGGAATGAATTAGGAAGATCTTGCTACCAGGGTGAAAATATACCAAGAACAAGACAAATTATAAAACTCTCACAAGACACCAAAAAAACCACAATGAAGTAAACTGAGGAAAAAAAGCTCCCCCTTCCCGACTGAGATAAAAGCTAGCTGCCTTTCTGTTCCCTTCAACTGTACAGTTCCCAGAGTGTGGTGTACACTGTGTGCCCTACAGCACACAAAAGGAGCTACTACAAAACATTCTCTACTTCATATGAAACGTTGTGAAAGTGAAGAAAGTACACATTAAAAGGGCAACATGGAAAGTGAGTTAAATAAGAAATACAATGAAGTAAAATGAATAGGAAAGTAGAACACTTTCTTGTGAAGACATGCTTCCCAAATCCACAGCCACGAACATGCACATCTTATCAGCTCCTTTCGACTTTATGAGAAGCTTAGTTTTCTAAAGACTAATAAGACAGTTTAGATTATGCTACTTTTTAACATAAAAATTTCAACTCAAGCATGTGAAATACTTTGCTTCAGTCACATGAATACTGTGGAACATCTGTTTACTCATTTATTTTAGCTTTTCTGGGTGGGCAAGCTGGCTGAGAACCAACTACTGTAAGCTGTACTTTGACCTCTACACATGAGCCATGATTTGTGTTCCCACATTTGTTTGTTTCTTAACACACACATACATAATTTACTTATTTATTTATATCTATCTGCTTATTTTTAACTAAGACAGAGTCTTACTATGTAGCCCCGGCTGCTCTGCAACTTGCTGTGTAGGCTAGGCTGTCCTCCAGCTCAGAGAGATTTCTCTGCCTTCCAACTGCTAGGATTAAAGTAATGCACAACATGCCTTGCTGGGCCTTTAACCCTGATCTTCCTCCTATCTCTTGAGTTCTGGGATTATTACTGTATACCACGATGCCACAAAGTATCATATACAAGTATAATACCTTGACATAAGACCAACATAGTTTGGAAATATATTCCAAATATTTTGCTGTTATTTTCTTAACAAGAAAATAAACTTAGAATAGGTGAAAACTTCAATAAAATAATAAATACAAATTTGTTGTAACTGTTTTACCCTGTATCTTAGGATTACTGCTGTGATGAAATACCATAACCAAAGCACTTGTGGAGGAAAGGGTTCTTTTGGTTTATGTTTTTATATCACTGTTCATTATCAAAGGAAGATAGGACAGGAACTCAAGCAGGGCAGAACATGGAGGGAGGAGCTGATGCAGAGGCCATGGAGGGCTGCTGCTTAATGCCTTACTCAAAATGGCTTGGTCAGCCTGCCTTCTTATTTAGAACTCTGGACCACCATCCACAATGGGCTGGCCCCTCCCCAATCAATCCCTAATTAAAAAGATGTCCTTTTCTCAATCCAGGTTCCCACCACCTTTCAGATGACTCTAGCTTGTGTCAAGGTGACATAAAAACAGACAGCATGCCTGCTACCCACCTGTACAATTATGGTTGCTATAGCTCCAGTAAGGTACAATGAAAGACAGTCACAAGCAGTTGCTGTCCACTTGTCACTTCCACCAGTTGGCCTGAAGCAAAAGTAATAACTATTTTATTACAACGAGTACCATAGAGAATTGGAATACTAAGAAATAATGTAACTGCATGCACAGCTTGGACCTGCGATAGTGAAAAACAAATGTGAACATGGACTTAAGCTATTTTCACAATTTTCTTTACTTTTTTCATAGTCTTTAACCCCTTTCTACCTACCGCCCCCCCAAGACAGACACATACACACATATTATAAATGATATATATTATGTATAAATATATATTACCTTTTACCTCCATATTATTTGTTCTATAGCTGCACTAAAGTTTGGCTGGATATACAATCCATAGCTTCCATTTCCTTTACATATTTATACATGTCACTTAAGCTTTGTTTTAACAAACTAATGATGATTTAGCTCGTCTTTCTTTTGAAAACCAATTTTACTGGGTTATCTTTGGGAGTTAAGTATTGCGGTTGCTTTTCCTGAATAAGCCATATATTCTCAACACATAGTTCTGACATCTCTCATGTACGCCCATGAATTGCAGTTTTAGTATTTGGTGTGTTTTACTGCTATCAGTCTTTTCTTCAGGGTGTCTTGCTAAACTTACACAGATTCCTCTTGGGTGTTAGACACTTTTTTTTTTGAATCATTTGAATTTTTCTTTTCAAAATTAAAATTATCTTAGTTCTCTTTTAAAAATTATACTCTGTATATGTGTGTGTATACATACACAAATAAATAATACAAATGTGGAGGTCAAAGGACAACTTGGGGAGTAGGTTCTCTTCCCAGCATGTAGGTCCAGGAGATTAAACTCACTATGCAAGTGGCCAAGTGCCTCTATCCACTGAGTCATCTTGGCAGTCAATGTGCTTTTGTGCTTTTCTAGGTTTAGTACACATTTATGATCTCTTCTCATTTAAGAGTGGGGGATTATGAACTGTCATCTTTTCAAACTCTGCTTTTTTGCTAATAATCGTACTCTGAGCCAACCCCAACCCTCCTCTTCCTCCTCCTAGTTGTTTTCCTTCCTCTTCCTTCTTCCTCCCTCTTTTTTCCCCTCTTCCTCTTCCTCCTCCTTGGTTTTCCCTCCTCCTCCTCTTTTTGGACCTATCTCACTATGTTGCTTATTAAGCTTATGATCTCTGGCTTCAGTCTCCTGAGTGCTAGAATTGCGGGTATGGCCATCATACCCAGTTGACTTTTCAGTTTTCAGGTTCTATTTTTCTGTCAGTCTTTCATACCATGTACTACTACTATTATTAATTTACACTTCTAGTTTTATATATAATTGGAAACTTATGAAACATTTTCTGCCTTTAGTTTTCCTCAAGGCTTTTTATTCTCAACAGTTTGAAATCTATTTAGCCTCCCTGTTTCTTTAATGCTATTAAATTTAAAGGATCAAACATTTACTTCCTCTTCTTAAAATCTTTACTGAATCCAGGCATGGTGGACCACAACAGGTGGTTCTCTGTGAGTCTGAGGCCAGCCTGGTCTACATAGCAAGTTCCAAGACTACATGGAAGGACCTTGTCTCAACAATGCCCAACCCTCACCCCAAAAAAAACCCTTAATAAAATTTTATACAAGTTTTAGAATGTATTAAAACTGACAAGAAACCATGCTAAAGTATTTAAAATGATAATATACAATGAGAAAATTACTTAGCCAAAAACTACCTTATATCAACAAGTGAACATTCCAAAGATAATCTTCCCATTGTCTTTAGATTTTCTTGAAGTTCTCTTAAGCAGTGAATATTCACTACTAGTTCAACACCGACATCATAAAGCAAGACCTAAGGGAGCAGTAACTTAAGTTTAGGGAAAATTTTAACATTTTTTTCAGATTGAAAAGCATAATAAGAATTGAACTAAGTAATTATAGGACAAATGAAAAATGTACTTTCACGATTACATTTTAACTCTGCATTTACCTCTACCAGTGTGTCTGTAACCATTCTGATAATCTGGCCTCTTCGCCACTGATTTTTAGCTGGGACCTTAACAGCACAGTGCATATCACATTCCCACTTAACAGGCTTCCGTTCTGAGTGCTCATAAGCAGCTACCATCTTCTCTTCTAAACTATAGAGACACAAAAATGTTTTAATTTAAAATAACTTCTTATATATTTCTCTCACCAGATTTCTTTTTCTTTTTCTTTTTTTTTTTTGGTTTTTTGAGACAGAGTTTCTCTGTATAGTCCTGGCTATGCTGGAACTCACTCTGTAGACCAGGCTGGCCTCGAACTCAGAAATCTGCCTGCCTCTGCCTCCCAAGTGCTGGGATTAATGGCATGTGCCACCACTGCCTGGCTTCACCAGATATTTTCTACCAAAACCCTTTGGTCATTTCACTCTGGTGAATCTGAATGCAATGTTCTTTGAATGTTTAAAGCATTTCCAAACCTTTGAACTAATTCTTCCTTTTGCTTGGGATAAAGGTTCCTTAGATACAACCCTGATGCTTTCCTGCCTCATTCAGGACACATTTGACAGCAGTTTAGGATATGAGCTTTTCACAGGTATATGCCATTTTGCACAGCTCAAAGTTCCATCCACCATCCATCCCCATCCATCCATCCATCCATCCATCCATCCATCCATCCATCCATCGAGACAGGATTTCACTATGTAGCTATGACTAACCTGGAACTCACCACGCAGAACATGCTAACTTTGAAGTTATAGAGATCTGCCTGTCTCTGTCTCCTGAGTGCCCAGCTTAGGACACATCTGAAAAGTCTTCATCTCTTGAGGTCTTCTTTGACCATTTTAAAACCACTCTCCTCAAAAGCTTTACTTTTGCTTATTATTCTTTTATCATCACCCCACATTAAGCTTTATTTATTCATTATCTCTCTTTACTATAATTTAAGTCCAATGTCAGCAAATAATTACCCATGTGTTACTGTAATCCTCAACACTAAATACAGGCTGACAGGGAGTAAGGTGCTCAGTAAGTACTTGTGGCATAAATTCCAGTACTGTGAAAATAGCTAAAAAGAGATGTTATGCTTTAAAAAAAAGAGTTTAGAGATAATTTAGTTGAAATAATCTCATGGCTTTCAAAATTAAACACTATGGAATCTAACTATTTGAAGCAAAGAATACAAAAAATAAAATTACAAGGCAATTGCTTTCATTATATAGTATACCTATTAAGTAAGTTTTCTGTTAATAACCATTGAACATAAATCTTCTCAGGAGATATTACATTACATATGTTCACAGGCAGCTCCTTGTTATATAATGATTGGAAATTCTCATTAGGTAGAGATTTTATAGATAGAGGACTTAAGTTGTTTATTTCACTTGAAATAATTTCTTCAGGAGAAGGATCCCATACTTCAAGATGCATTTTAGAATTATCTTTGAGGGAATATCTGAAAAATAACAGAAGTTGGCAAAAAGAATAATCAGTAAAATATTAATACTTGCTTATTTTTAGAGATGAACACATTTCATCTATGATTTTCTGATCCCTAGCTTTGATAGCAATTGCTAAAGTTGATTTTTTTCTTTTAGAAGGCTAGTCAACACTAAAGCAAGCACACAAAAGAAAAGCTAAACCCAAACTTTCTACTTTAAAAAAATAGATAAGCTTACCAACCTTATTCATAACTTCAGCTCTTCCCATTGATACTCTGTACTCACAAAGACAACTCAGAGTTTACCAACTTTTGGCTAGAGAGTATCAATCAGCAAAAAGTTATCAGTTTGTCGACAGGAATGTAATTACCATTAGAATGCATTAAGTAAAACAACTTAAATATTTTATGTTTAACTAATTATATTCTAATCTCAGACTAGATGAAGAAAAAACTTTCACAATAAGCTGAGATCTAGTTCAAAGATCACTGACAGATTGTTGCTTTGGGTTTTGTTTGTTTGGTTTTTGTTTTTGTTTCAGCTAAATCTAATGGATAGTTTTCACCTGAACTCAATACAGTTACTCTTTGAAGTATTATCTGCTTCTAGTTTTACTTGCCTCAGGCTCATGGTCTCATCCCTACCCCATATATGTTAACCGAGGAAATAATGAGATGACTTTATCTTTTCTTGTTTCTCACATATATGCTGCTAGTCCCATTTATGTCACCCATCACATCTCTTCTGGGTACCAGAGTTATGTGTTTATTTTTCATGTACTTGCTAGCATCATACTGTTTTGATTACTGTAGCTTTGTAGTAAGATTTGAAATCAGGATGTACATGTCCATTAGATTCTTCAGGACAGTTCTAGTATGAATTTTCATATGAATTTTAGCATGGATTTTTCTATTTCTGCAAAAACATGCCATTAGGATTTGGGCAGAGATCACTAATCTCTTGCTCCCTTGGTGTGGTAGTGACTGCATCAGGTGTTCTGACCCACAAAAATGGGATGAATTCCATTCATTAATGTCTTCTTCATTATCATTCAGAAAAGTTTTCAGATTTGCACTGTATAAGTTATTTTTTTCCCTCTTTGGCTATTATGTGTCTGGATGTGCCTGCCAATGTGTCTGTGGACCATGTGCATGCAGTGCCCACAAGGGTCAAAATATAGTGATGGATCCCTTGGAACTGGAGTTACAGATGCTTGTGAGCACCATCTGGCTGCTGAGAATTGAACTGGGGTCCTCTCAAAGAGAGGAAGAAATACCAGTGCTCTTTGCTGCTGGGCCATGTCTTCAGCCCCATTTTGGTAATTAAAGCATGTTACTCTTCTTGGTGCTACAGTAGATGGAACTTTGCGCATCCTTTTCTTTGTAAAATGTTCATTATTGCACAAATGGGGCTAAGGTTTTGTTGTTAGCCTTTTTATCACCGTGGTGGATAGTTGGAAGAAACAGCTAAGGAGGAAAAATTTGTTTCTGGAGGTTTTAGTCAAAGGCTGGTGAGACCCACTGTTTGGGTCTGATATGAGGCAGATTACCAGGATGGGTGGAATGTGTGGTGGAGGCTGCTTACCTCAAGGTGGCTAGGAAAGAATAAGACAGAGAAGACCCTGGGCCAAAATATGGCTCCCAGAATTATATCCTCTATGACCTCCATCCTCCAGTTAGTCCGAAGGTCCAAAAGTTTACATACTTTCCAATAACACTATTAAATTATGAATCCATAAGTGGGTCAGTTCACTGATTGTGTTAAAGCTCCCATACTCAACTCGGAATCACTGCATCTGCCATTGGGAATCATGCCTTCAACACACGAGCCTTTCGTTTTGAAACCATAACATATTGACTGCATATCCCACTGATTTTTAGCTTTATTAATTATAATAGTTTGTGGACCTTTCAAATGTTTTTTACATGTAAGATAAAATTACTTATGAACAATACTTTTATGTATTTCTTATCCATGTTGGATGCTTGCCTTGTTCTTTAGTTGCTTTTTATTTAATTTTCTATATTTTTTATTTACATTCCCAATGATTTCCCCTTTCCCGGCTCCCCCCTCCCTGAAAGTCCCATAAGCCCTCTTCCCTCCCCACTGTTCCCCATTCAACCCCCTCCTGCTTCTCTGTCCTGGTATTCCACTACACTGATACATCCAGTCTTTCCAGGACCAGAGGTCTCTCCTTCGTTCCTTCTTGGAAATCAATTGATATGTGAATTGTGTCTTGGGAATTCTGAGATTCTGGGTTAATAGCCCCTTATCAGAGACTGCATGCCATGTGTGTTCTTTTCTGATTGGGTTACCTCACTAAGGATGATATTTTCCAGTTCTGACCATTTGCCTAAGAATTTCATGAATTCATTGTTTTTAATTGCAGAGTAGTATTCCATTGTGTAAATATACCACATCTTCTGTATCCATTCCTCCGCTGAGGGACATCTGGGTTCTTTCCAGCTTCTGGCTATTATAATTAAGGCTGCTATGAACATAGTGGAGCATGTGTCCTTATTGCATGGCAGGGAGCCTCTGGGTATATGCCCAGGAGTGGTATAACAGGGTACTCCGGGAGTGTCATGCCCAGTTTTCTGAGGAACCGCCAGACTGCTTTCCAGAGTGGTTGTACCAACCTGCAATCCCACCAGCAGTGGAGGAGTGTTCCTCTTTCTCCACATCCTCGCCAACAACTGCTGTCTCCTGTGTTTTTGATCTTAGCCATTCTGACTGGTGTGAGATGGAATCTCAGGGTTGTTTTGATTTGCATTTCCCTAATGACTAAGGATGATGAACATCTCTTTAGGTGCTTCTCAGCCATTCGATATTCTTCAGGTGAAAATTCTTTGTTTAGCTCTGTACCCCATTTTTAAAATAGGGTTATTTGGCTCTTTGGAGTCTAACTACTTGAGTTCTTTCTATTTATTGGATATTAGCCCTCTTTGGAATGTAGGGTTGGTAAAGATCTTTTCCCAATTTGTAGGTTGCCGCTTTGTCCTTTTGACAGTGTCCTTTGCCTTACAGAAACTTTGTAATTTTATGAGGTCCCATTTGTCAATTCTTGATCTTAGAGCATAAGCTATTGGTGTTCTGTTCAGGAAATTTTTCCCTGTGCCCATGATTCAAGGCTCTTCTCTAGTTTCTTTTCTATTAGTTTCAGTGTGTCTGGTTTTATGTGGAGGTCCTTGATCTATTTGGAGTTGAGCTTAGTACAAAGAGATAAAAATGGATCGATTTGCAGTCTTCTGCATGCTGACCACCAGTCGAACCAGCACCATTTGTTGAAAAGGCTATCTTTTTTCCACTGGATGGTTTTAGCTCCTTTGTCAAAGATCAAGGGATCATAGGAGTATGGATTCATTTCTGGGTCTTCAATTCTGTTCAATTGATCTATATGCCTGTCACTGTACCAATATCATGAAGTTTTTTTTAACACTATTGCTCTGTAGTATAGCTTGAGGTCTGGGATATTGATTCCCCCAGAAGTTCTTTTACTGTTGAGAATAGTTTTAGCTATCCTGGGTTTTCTGTTATTCCAGATGAATTTGAGAATTGCCCTTTCTAACTCTATGAAGAATTTAGTTGGGATTTTGATGGGGATTGCATTAAATCTGTATATTGCTTTTGGCAAGATTGTCATTTTTACTATATTAATCCTGCCAATCCATGAGCATGAAAGATTTTTCCATCTTCTGAGGTCTTCAATTTCTTTCTTCAGAGAATTGAAGTTCTTGTCATACAGATCTTTCACTTGTTTGGTTAGAGTCACATCAAGATACTTTACATTGTTTGTGGCTATCATGAAGGGTATCATTTCCCTTACTTTCTCAGCCTGCTTATCCTTTGAGTATAGGAAGGCTACTGATTTGCTTGAGTTGATTTTATATCCGGCCACTTTGCCGAAGTTGTTTATCAGCTGTAGGAGTTCTCTGGTGGAGTTCATAGGTCACTTAAGTATACTATTATAATCATCTGCAAATAGTGATAGTTTGACTTCTTCCTTTCCAATTTGTATCCCTTTGACAACCTTTTGTTGTCTAATTGCTCTAGCTAGAACTTCAAGTACTATATTGAAAAGATATGGAGAGAGAGGGCAGCCTTGTCTAGTCCCTGA
Organism: Tokudaia tokunoshimensis; assembly: GCA_036184795.1. Lineage (NCBI taxonomy): Eukaryota > Metazoa > Chordata > Mammalia > Rodentia > Muridae > Tokudaia > Tokudaia tokunoshimensis. Next base: position 69,264,296 of record BTHU01000011.1, read on the forward strand.
TTTTAGTGGGATTGCTTCAAGTTTCTCTCCATTTAGATTGATGCTGGCTACTGGTTTGCTGTAAATTGCTTTTACTATGTTTAGATATGGGCCTTGAATTCCTGATCTTTCCAAGACCTTTAGCATGAAAGGATGCTGAATTTTGTCAAATGCTTTCTCAGCTTCTAATGAGATGACCATGTGGTTTTTTTCTTTGAGATTGTTTATGTAGTGGATTACATTGATGGATTTCCTTATATTGAACCATCCCTGCATCCCTGGGATGAAGCCTACTTGATCGTGGTGAATGATCGTTTTGATGTGTTCTTGGATTCGGTTGGCAAGAATTTTATTGAGTATTTTTGCATCGATATTCATAAGAGAGATTGGCCTGAGATTCTCTTTCTTTGTCGGATCTTTGTGTGCTTTTGGTATTAGTGTAATTGTGGCTTCATAGAACGAGTTGGGTAGTGTTCCTTCTGTTTCTATTTTGTGGAACAGTTTGAAGAGTATTGGTGTTAGGTCTTCTTTGAAGGTCTGATAGAATTCTGCACTAAAACCATCTGGACCTGTGCTTTTTTTGGTTGGAAGACTTCCAATGACAACTTCTATTTCTTCAGGGGTTATGGGACGGTTTAGATGGTCTATTTGATCCTGATTTAATTTTGGTACTTGGTATCTGTCAAGGAAATTGTCCATTTCCTCAAGATTTTCTAGCTGTGTTGAATACAGGTTTTTGTAGTAGGATCTGATGATTTTTTGAATTTCCTCAGTTTCTGTTGTTATCTCTCCCTTTTCGTTTCTGATTTTATTAATTTGGATACTATCTCTGTGCCCTCTGGTTAGTCTGGCTAAGGGCTTATCTATCTTGTTGATTTTCTCAAAGAACCAACTCCTCGTTTTGTTGATTCTTTGTATGGTTTTATTTGTTTCTACTTGATTGATTTCAGCCCTGAGTTTGATGATTTCCTGCCTTCTACTCCTCTTTGGTGTATTTACTTCTTTTTGTTCCAGGGCTTTCAGGTGTGCCATTAAGCTGTTAGTGTATGCTGTCTCCCGTTTCTTTTTGGCGGCACTCAGGGCTATGAATTTTCCTCTTAGCACTGCTTTCATTGTGTCCCATAAATTAGGGTATGTTGTGCCTTCATTTTCATTAACTTTCAAAAAGTCTTTGATTTCTTTCTTTATTTCCACCTTGACCAAGTTATCATTGAGTAGAGCATTGTTCAGCCTCCATGTGTACGTGGGTTTTCTTTTGTTTTTGTTGCCATTGAAGACCACCCTTATTCCATAGTGATCTGATAGGAGGCATGGGATTATTTCTATCTTCTTGTATCTGTTGAGGTCTGATTTGTGACCAATTATATGGTCAATTTTGGAGAAGGTACCATGAGGAGCTGAGAAGAAGGTGTATTCTTTAGCTCTAGGATGAAATGTTCTATATATATCAGTTAGTTCCATTTGGTCCAAGGCTTCAATTAGATTCACTGTGTCCCTGTTTAGTTTCTGCTTTCCTGAACGATCCATTTCAGAGAGCGGGGTGTTGAAGTCACCCACTATTATTGTGTGCGGTGCGATGTGTGTTTTGAGTTTTAGTAAAGTTTCTTTTACGAATGAGGGTGCCCTTGCATTTGGAGCATAGATATTTAGAATTGAGAGTTCTTGATGGTGGATTTTTCCCTTGATCAGTATGTAGTGTCCTTCTGTGTCTTTTTTGATGACTTTAGGTTGAAAATCAATTTTATCCGATATTAGGATGGCTACTCCACCTCGTTTCTTGGGGCCATTTGCTTGTAAAATTGTTTTCCAGCCTTTTACTCTGAGGTAGTGTTTGTCTTTGACACTGAGGTGCGTTTCCTGCATGCAGCAAAATGCTGGGTCCTGTTTACGTATCCAGTCTGCTAGTCTATGTCTTTTAATTGGGGAATTGAGACCATTGATATTAAGAGAGATTACGGCATAGTGATTATTGCCATCTGCCATTCTTGACGCTATCTTTATGTTTGAGTGGTTATCTACTTTTGGGTTTGATTCAAGAAGGTTATTATCTCATTTTTTCCAGGGTGTTGTTTCTCTCCCTGTATTGGAGGTTTCCACCTATTATCCGTTGCAGGGCTGGATTTGTGGAAAGATATTGTGAAAATTTGGTTTTATCATGGAATATCTTGGTCTCTCCATCTATGGTGATTGAGAGTTTTGCTGGGTATAGTAGTCTAGGCTGGCATTTGTGCTGTCTTAGTGTCTGCATGAGATCTGCCCAGGATCTTCTGGCTTTCATAGTCTCTGGTGAGAAGTCTGATGTGATTCAGATAGGTCTTCCTTTGTATGTTTACTTGGCCCTTTTCTCTTACTGCTTTTAGTAATCTTTCTTTGTTTAGAACATTCGGTGTTTTGATTATTATGTGACGGGAGGTATTTCTGTTCTGGTCCAGTCTGTTTGGAGTTCTGTAGGCTTCTTGTACGTTCATTGGCATCTCTCTCTTTAAGTTAGGGAAGTTTTCCTCCATAATTTTGTTGAAGATGTTTACTGGCCCTTTAAGTTGCAAATCTTCACTCTCATCTATACCTATAATCCTTAGGTTTGGTCTTCTCATTGTGTCCTGGATTTCCTGGATGTTTTGGGTTACACGTTTTTTGCATTTTGCATTTTCTTTGACTGTTGAGTCGATGCTTTCTACGGAATCTTCAGCACCTGAGATTCTTTCTTCCATCTCTTGTATTCTATTGTTGATGTTTGCATCTATGACTCCTGATTTCTTCCCAAGGTTTTCTATCTCCAAAGTTGTCTCCCTTTGTGATTTCTTAGTTGTTTCTACTTCCTTTTTTAGTTCCTGGATGGATTTGCTGAGATCCTTCACTTGTTTGTTTGTATTTTCCTGTATTTCTTTAAGGTATTTTTGCATTACCTCTTTCAGGATTTCTTCCTGATGACCCACGTTCTCCTGCATTTCTCTGAGCGATTTTTGTGTTTCCTCCTCATGGGATTCCATCTGTTGATCCATCGTCTCCTGCATTTCTTTAAGCAGTTCTCGTGTTTCCTTTGTAAGGGCATCTAACCGTTGATTCATTTCTTTAAGCAATTTTTGTGTTGCCTCCTTATGGGCATCCATCTGTTGACCCATATTCTTCTGCATTTCTTTATGCAAATTTTGTGATTCCTTTGTGAGTGCATCTACCCGTTGATTCATCTCGTTAAGCGATTTTTGTGTTGTCTCCTTGTGCGCCTCCATCTTTTGATCCATGTTCTCCCGCATTTCTCTAAGCGATTTTTGTGTTTCCTTTGTAAGGGCTTCTAACCGTTGATTCATGGTCTCCTGTAACTCTTTATGAGATTTATTTGTGTCCTTCTTGTGATCCTCTAATAGCATCATGAGAAGTGATTTTAAATCCAGATCTTGTCTTTCGGGTGTGGTGGGGTATCCAGGACTTGCTGCTGTTGGAGAGTTGGGTTCGGATGGTCCCACGTTACTTTGATTTCTGTTAGTAACATTCCTACGTTTGCCTTTTGCCATCTGGATACCTCTGGTGTTAGTTGGTCCTGCTGCCACTGGCTGTTGGTTGGACCTCCTGTGAGCCTGCAAAGCTATTTCTGCCCCCCCTGGATTACCAGGATTCCCCTGGCACCGATTTCTGGGGCCTGCCTGCTCCTGAGTGACTTTGGAGCCCTAATGTGCCTTGCCCCAAGTGATCTTATACTGGGGAGGCCTTGCACATCCAAAGGCTCAGCCTAGTGGATTCCTGGAGCAGAGGTCGCCAAAGGGAGGCTGGTAGGCTCCTGCCCTGTGCAGGGGTGTGTGATCTCTCCTGGGGGGGGGAGGGGCGTCCCTCTGCCAGGCAGAAGTCCCACAGCAGAGCTGGCGCACTGGTTACTGCAGATCAGCCCAGCACCTGGGAGCAGGTTACACACAAGCTGCCTGAGACCGAAGCGATATTATGCCTGTCTGTCTCTGAGCCTGGCGGTCTCAACTACCTGGCCACTGGAGCAAAGATGGCGGAGGGCACTCTCCGTGGCGCCGCTCACCCTGTAGACGCGATGGCCCGCTGATCTGGCACCCAGACGACCACAGCGCTGACCCGTTCTTGGGCACAGACGGAAGCCCCAACAGGCCGTGTCCCAAGTGATGTTATATTGGGGATAGGGAGCTTGGGGTACCTGTCTCTTCAGCGCAGTCTGCGGGAACAGAGGTCGCGGAAGGAAAGCTGGTAGGCTCTCGCCCAGCGCGGGGTCCCTCTGCCAGGCAGAAGTCCCACAGCAGAGCTGGCGCGCTGGTCACTGCAGATCAGCCCCGCACCTGGGAGCCGCACACACACAAGCCGCCCGAGACCCAAGCGACATTATGCCTGTCTGTCTCAGAACCTGGCTGTCCCAACCTCCCAGTCACTGGAGCAAAGATGGCGGAGGGCACTCTCCGTGGCGCCGCTCACCCTGTAGACGCGATGGCCCGCCGATCTGGCACCCAGACGACCACAGCGCTGACCTGTTCTCCGGCACAGACGGAAGCCCCAACAGGCCGTGTCCCAAGTGATGTTATATTGGGGGTAGGGAGCTTGGGGTACCTGTCTCTTCAGCGCAGTCTGCGGGAACAGAGGTCGTGGAAGGAACCAGAAGTGATTTTAAATTCAGGTCTTGCCTTTCGGTTGTGATAGGGTATCCAGGACTTGCTGCTGTCGGAGAGCTGGGTTTGGATGGTGCCATATTGCCTTGATTTCTGTTAGTAATGTTCCTACATTTACCTTTTTCCATCTGGTTCTCTCTGGCGTTAGTTGGTCCTGCTGTCACTGGCTGGTGCTTGAACCTCCTGTGAGCCTGCAAGGCTATTTCCGCACCCCTGGATGACCAGGTTTCCCCTGGCACCGATTGCTGAAGGGCTGCCCTGCTCCTCAGTGTCTTTGGAGCCCTGGTGTGCCTTGCCCCAAGTGATGTTATACTTGGGATATCTCTGTCTATCTGGAGTCTCTGTCTGGTCTATTATCTGAGCAAAGGTGGTGGAAGCTGCTGTGCTCCCTCCAGGTGTGGGTCACTCTGAGTGCAGATGTCCCACAGCAGAGCGACCCACCCAGATGACCACAGAGCTGCCCCGCTCTTGGGAGCAAATGGAACCCTAGCAGGCTGTGTCCCAAGCGATGTTATACTTGGGAAATCTCTGTGTCCCTGGAGTCTCTGTGTAGTCTATCACTGGAGCAAAGGGGGTGGAGGGGAGGCTGCTGCGCTCCCTCCAGGCGCGGGTCACTCTGCAGGGCAGATGTCCCACAGCAGAGCTGGTGCCCAAATGACCATAGAGCTGCCCAGCTCTTGGGCGCAGGCAGACCCTAGCTGGCTGTGTCCCACAGCATAGCTGGCACCCAGGAGGCCACAGAGCTGCCCTGCTCTTGGGCACAGACGGCACCCTAGCAGGCTGTGTCCCAAGCAATGTTAAACTTGGGAAATCTCTGTGTACCTGGAGTCTCAGTGTAGTCCATCACCAGAGCAAAGGTGGCGGAGGGGAGGCTGCTGTGCTCCCTCCAGGCTCGGGTCACTCTGCAGGGCAGATCTTTAGTTGCTCTCTTAAGACTCCAGTATTTTGCTGAACAGAAATGCTGAAATTGTCTTAGAATTTTATTCCTGATCTTAGAAGATCTTAAAAGAAAGGGTTTTGTTTTTGTTCTTTTTTTTTTTTGCCACAGTTTATGCTAACTTCCTTTTTACCTTTACACCTTATCAATATTCACTATAGATAACGGCTTTTAATTATGGTTTACACTGACTTTGTGTGCATATGGTGTGTACATGTAGGCATGCACATGCCAAGTCACAGCACAATTTGATCGTATATGACTACAAGTTTGTCAAAATTCACTCAATTACCTATGCATCTTAAAGAAATCCTATCTTTGGGGGCTAAAGAGATAGCTCAGTTGGTAAAGTGTTTGTCATGCAAGCATGAGGACTTCAGTTTGATTCCCGGCATCCAAAAAACAACAACAACCCCCACCCCAAACCAAAAAACAGACCTAGTGGCACATGTATTTACTGTGGAAACAGAGACAGGAGGATCCCTGTGTCTCAATGGCCAGCTAGCCTATCATATGTGAGCCTCAGGTAAATAATGTCTCATAAAAAATGGTTCCAAGGGATTGACACCTGTATTTGATCTCTGGCTTCCATACGTATATACGTATGTCCACCTGCACACACATACATAAGTTTGTGTATGTATGCAAGCCTCCATACATGCATGCCCCTTCCAAAACTGCATTTAAAGTTTCAATATAGCATTAAGTATTCACTTTCATTTTTTCCCTTCCATATGTGTGACTTAACAGAGAAGAGGAACATGATCATAGGCCATTATTGTTAGTAGCAGTTACTTGGAGGTTAGTATTTCTCTGGCTTATGCTAATAGATGTTCACATGTAAGCACTACCCTCTCTGCACAAGTCTCCACTGCTTCCGAGATCACCGAGGCCACTGGCTGCTCCTTGCTTGGGACAATAATGCTTCAGCCTGGCTAAAGTAAACCTTCAAATTTAGGAAAATAAAAATTTCTTAAGTTGGGAGTGCAGACTCTACCACTATCTTTAGTGCTGTTCTAGTCCTCATTTTCTTAAAGAGGCCCAAAAAGCTTAAGCTGATTCTGCATGGAAGTAAGTTGTTAATCTTCTTTTTCTTAGAAGTAATCTTGATCTGAAGAACTGTCTGTCTGTCTCCGTCTCCTCCTCTCTCTGTTGTTTTTTGTGATAGGGTTTCTCTGTGTACCCCTGGCTGTCCTAGAACTCACTCTGTAGACCAGAGATCTGCTTGCCTCTTTCCCACTCCACCTCCACCCCCAGTGCTGAGATTAAAGACTTATAACACTACCTCTAGGCAAGAAACAATTTCTTTCTTTTGATTTTCAGGGTCCTAACTAGAAATGAAAAGAAGGATGCTTTACTTCTCATTAAACTAATGACTTCAACTCTCCCCTTACCATCTTTTCTCTGATGCAGGAAATTTCTTGCTCATCTTGTGATTAAAACATTACCCAGGAACTAAAGTGATGCTCTACCAACTACTTACCCTGCTTCGTAAGATGCTAGCCCTTCTTTCACGAGCTGGTCATTAATACTAATAGCACTTGATCCAGGAGCTCGGGAATCAAAAAGCTCAACCACAAGCACATTATTTTCCAGAATCTCTGTAAAACCATTAAGACTAGTTTAGGAAAAGAAAGACATATGCTACAAATTGGACATATCAGCAAATTTGCTTTTTAAAAATTGGAAGCAACTTATGACTTTTCCATATGTGAAATTTCTGGCTGAATAATGTTACAGTTTCCCTAGGAGTCAGAGCACAGTGACTAGGAGTGAAGCCACAGTGACTGCCAATAATTAATTACCCAACTGGATAGCATATAGAGTTCTATACATTTTATTTTAGGTTGTCATGTGCTATTTTTTCTGTAATGAACCAAAGGCAGTTTAAAGTTTTGGATTCAAAAAATATAAATTAATATATTTTTAAAGGAAGAAGTACTGCTGTATTTTCATATATTATTTTAAGGAAAATAAAGGAACAAAAGTGAGTGAAAATTGACTTAGGCCAGTGATTATTTTGGATGATTTATAGCATTATTTTTTTCTTTTTTTTTTTTGATTTATAGCATTCTTAAGGTTAATAAAGAGTTAAAAACAAATAAAAACCCAGAACTCTCAAATAACTAGTATTTTTTCTGTTACTTTTGTTTATTTAGGACAAACTAATTTTTCTTTGAGAAAACTGCTTTTTTGTATCTACTTCTTATAGCAAACTAGGAGTTAATTAAGGGTAAAATTATTTCTTAACAGTAGTATACACCAAGGAACTTGCTTAATTAAGTATCTGAACAAATACTTATTGAACTCAACTCTGGCAGGTGTTATTTGGAAAAGATAAAATTTGCATACAAATACACATATGTTTTGAGTGAGCGTGTGTGTATGTGTTTCTATTCAAGATTCCCATCTTCTTATTGACAACCTATAGGGCCAGATGTGTTTGGAGACTCAAAAATTTTCAAGTTGAAGAATGAACATACAATGTATACAATGAATATCTATAATGGAGTGGGGGTAAGCAGTCTACACACATTACTGTCCTGAAGTAGAATGTGTGGTTACTGTAAAAGAGATAAAGGCTTTCTAATAAGGCTTCCAGAAAAAAAAAGACTACCATCATAATAACTGAAATCAATCAACCTTTAATTTTTAGAACATCTGTTAGAAAACTGTAGGTTAGTGGTCAATGAGGGTTGTAGATATGAGCACTTCCAAAACTGGTATAACTTTTCTCAAAATGTGGAGAGAATCTACAACTGAATTCACTTGGAACAAATGAAGGAAAGAAAAACAAGTAAGCAAGCAAGCCAACAAAAGCTATTTACCAACCATGTTCTGTCTCCCTTCACTTGCTTAAGACTAAACCTTAGACTCAGCAAATGCAGATAAATAAGCTTATTTCTGGCTTTAGGTTTACAAGAGGCCATAGTGAAGGTGACTTGATGATTTCATTGTTTTAAGTGGGGCTTGGCTACTTCGAGACTGGCCTCAAGTTCCTGGGTCCCAGTGATTCTCAACCTTCCAAGTAGCAGAGACTAAAGGTGCAAACCAATTATATCCGTTATAAGGATGACTTTAGTCTTCAATGATTTGTTATTTTTTGGTCTGGTGTGCTTTGTCTGTAAGGCTTACAGGAGATAAAATCTCCCAAACCTAATTCCCAATGAATGTTATTTCTCATTGTTACTACTCAAGGCAGACTGAATTTGCTCTAAGATACAATCATTGTGATATGTTAATCTTATTTAGATAATAACAATAACAATAATAATAATAATAGACAAAAATAGAAATATCTTACTAATAACAGAACATGTCACAAATTTATCTTGAGTCTTTTCTTCAAATCTTTCTTTAGCCTTTTTGGACCACTGAGATCTTTTACTTGGTTCAATATATGCCAGTTTACATTTAATTGCCTGTATCAAACAAAATTCCAAGATTAAGAATATAAACTTAATTTCTAGCTATTTTAAAGCTTTATTTTAAGTGTAGAAAGCTAATGTTTACATAGTTTGGTTAGTACTGCACTAGAAAAGCAAGCTTGAAGTCCTAGGCTCTAACTCCAGAGCTTCAAAGAAAGAAAGCCCCCAGAACAAATCAAGTAAAACCTTCAAAAATCAATAAACTCTCTAATTTAAACTATTTAGGAATCATCAAGTACATGAAGTACCCATAAAATAACTTCATAAAGAAAAGTAATTGGAATTAGCAATTTGGTTGAAATTGTTGGAATTCATATACAAGAATAATAAGCATTAATTTAAAAATCATTTATGGTTGAATGAAATTGTTGCAATTTATATAGAAAAATAATAAACATTCATTTAAAAGTCATTTATGATATATTGTAAAGGCAGACACACAGAAATACAGGACAATTTATATTCATTCTAGAACTGCTAAGAATGTGAAAGATGACCAAACCTGGTAGCTTACAGCTTTAATACAAGAACCTGGGAAACAGAGGCAGGCAAATCTCTTATGAGTTTGAGGCCATCTTGGTCTACATGGCCAAGTTCCAGGCCAGCCAGAGCTACAGAGTATATCTCAAAACAAAACAAAACACCGAACGATATATTCTACAAGAACATAAATTTAAAACACTGAATATTTTTGTTTTGGTTTTTGAGACAGGATCCTTCATATAACTCAGCTGATACAAAACTTGGGATAGAGACCAGGCTAGTCTTGAACTCACAGAGATCTGTCTGCCTTGTCTCCTGGATGCTGAGATTAAAGGCATGTGTTACCATGCCTGGTTAAAATGTTAAATATATTATAAAATACTTATTTTTGCAATGCAAAAAAAGTATGAGTATTTTTCTGCATGTTATGCATCACATGCATTCTTGAACTCCTGGTGCCCACAGAGACCATAGAGGGCATCAGATGCTCTGCAACTGGAGTTACAAATAGCTGTGAGCTGGCATGTGGGTGCTAGCAATCAAACCTGGGTTCTTGGTAGAGCAGTCACTGCTCTTAACAATTGAGTCATATCTCCAGCTCCATTGAATATTTTTGCTAATCTGCATTTTTAGTTTCTTTTTATGACTGGCAAGATGGATACACAGGTAAAGGTAAATGCTTTCAAGTCAAAAAACCTGAGTACATCCCTGAGGCCCACATGATGGAAAGAGAAAACCAATTTCCACAAGTTGTCCCTTTGATTATCTGAGTACTGTGATATGTCTGTATATGTGCATTTTAAAGAGACTAAAGTGACAAAAATCCTTTAAAAAAGACATTTCAGTAAAAATTTAAATAACAAGAGAAGATAAGTTAGAAATAAGCCTCCTTATCCTACTCCATTGAGATCATTATGGTTAAATATTTTACATATTCTCTCACATCTCTCCTTCTATTGTAGACCTTTGGTTATTTACACAGAAATTAAACAATAGTAGAAGTACCTCTGAGATGAGCTTTATAGCTCAGTATGCCACAAAAGTGAAACTCTAAACATATGACATGAGCTCATAATGATGAATGAAAAGCTCCAAACCACTAAGTACTTATGACCAAAATACACTTTTATTAAATGTTTATATTTATTTGGCAACATATATCTTTTATTATTACTACAGACCTTGGGACTGAACCCAGGGCCTTGTATATACTAGGCAAGTGCTCTACCTTCTAGACCCATACACTGTTTCTTAAAGAGTACTTTAGCTTTAAAGTAGCACACTTTGTCTATATTCCTGGTATCAGGCACTGCTTATAGATTAAATTAGTCATTAATATAACATTTCTATGTAGAAAACTATTTCATATTGGGCTAATATCCTAGTTGTAGTGTTTGTAACAGGTAAATTACCTTCTCTGGGGGCTCCAAAAACTCATCCTTTATTTTCCGCATATCTTTAAGTGTTATTTTTGCAGAATTACCAAAGTCCACATATTTAACTTCTACTTCCCGATGTCCAGGCAATCCTTAAAAAGTTATGAAATCAAGAATCACAAATTTAACAGGCCTCTTTGTTAGTCTTGTCTTCCCTTGAGCAGTTCAATTATGCAGAAACTTGAATCAAAATAAACTGACTTTTTATAAAATCACCCCCCAATGAATGGTAGAGACTTTATACTTCTTAACCATACATACAGGGCTATGAAATTTGTTCTATCATTTCAAAACTGAAAGACTGGTGCAGCAACACAGCATTAACAACACAGGAAGCAACCTAGCACGACTGTTTGGAAAACTAGAAGCAGGTGGCACAGCACTGGTTAGTCCCATGGTAGTAAAGTCCCTTAGAGCTGAGATGGTGCCTGTGGTCACAGGTATAAGGCAAGAATGTAGGGAATTGCTAAGTTTCCTATGTGCATCCCTAGGCTAGGATTCTCAACTGTTTCAGCACTATTATTTTTATTCTTCATCAAGACTCTGATTGAGATGTGGTTTTAAACTATAAAAAAGCTAGAGTATGAAACTTAACCAACAGCATTTTTTCTTTACCCAAATTATCAATCACACATGAGAACAGAGCCAGTAGGCAGGCAGTCTCATATTTACCTCTTATTTATTCTTTCCTTTTTCTGAGGGAAACAATGTAAGATGGTAGCACCAAAACAGAGAAGTAAACTGAAGTGATGAACACAGGATCCAGAACACAGAGGCTCTGATACAGGAGAAGAATGAAGTGTATTGCCAGGTGACATGAGAACAACAAATATGTGGCAATCCTACAGACTAAGCACTACTAGTTGGAGAAAAAAATGGAAGAAGGACTCCATGGTTTAAAAGTACATCAAAACTAAGAATATCCTAAAGGCTTAATCATATGAAAATTTTGAGGTCTTAGGAAAATATATAAATTAAAAGAAAACATTGTAAATGAAAAACTGGCATAAGATCAACCTAGAATTAGTCTACTTTACAACTTAGCAAGGAAAGTATTTATAGACATGAACTTTAAAATAGTGATATGAGCATGGAGATAAGACAAAAGAGTTATAAAGTGATCTAAAATATCTCAAATAAGTACAAATAAATATATAATGCCTGTAACTGCAAAAATATATATAATAAATAAATAAGTACAAATAAATATATAATGCCTGTAACAATAAAAAATGAAAAATAAAAGAAAAACAAACCCCTCCAACTTCAAGAATTAAAAAGTAACTGTATTTGAGAAGGAGATGAGACTGTAAATGTAACAGATGCTAAAATATCTAACAGAACCAAACAAACCAGTTACCAAATATAGTCTTCAGTGTGACATTTAGCGGTGCTATAGAAGATGGAGGAAGACAGAACCACTGAGTCATACAGAGATTTTCATTTTAACCCTCAAAGTCGCCATGAAGACTGACTGAACTTTTCTCCAAAGTTAGTCCTTAAAGAGTCCCACTGTTCAATAAATGATTGAAGCCAATATCCTAATTTTAAAAGTAGTTGCCAATACCTTAAGGATTTCAATACCTAAAAGTTTTTCATTTATTCCACGTGTATTTGTTAACATAATTGCACTAGTATTTTTACTTTTAATGTTCAAATAATTTTGTTCCTTCCCAAATTCACACTGAAGCTCAATCCCAATGCAACTAGAGAGGTAGCTGAGCCCTAAGTCTCTGCTCTGGTGAATGCGACCAGGTGCCCATGTAAAATGCCTGAATGGAGGAAATACTGATTTGTTCTTATCCTCCTGCCAGCTAAGGAAACAGCACCTGCTCTGTCTGAATGAGCAGTGCAACAAGGTTAACCCTTAGAATCAGGGAGACGAGACCCTCATGATTCCATGCCTTGACCTCAGACTTCCGAGACTCCAGAAGTGTGAATAGTATTTGTACTGCTTACAAGCAACACAGTCTGTGATGCTTAGTTATAGCAACACAAAGACATTCAAAAATATTATATATGAAAAAGGTTTAGCTATTTTAATGCACTAACTACTAACTAAATTTAAACCATTGATGACTGAGGATAAAAACTTAATTTGGAAGATTAAATAATTTTCATATAGGATTTTAAATTTTCTGTTTTAGTAGTAGCTAGTTAGGTTCTTAGGTTAATGAGAAAACATTTTAAACAGTGCCAAACAAAACTCAATCCTTTTAATAAAAAGGTATATACCTACACTGAAATCAAACAGGACCTAGCCCATTTTCTCTTGCTCTAACAGAGTAACTGACAGTGTACTCTATAAAAACAGTGATATGTGTAGCTCACTGTTCTAGAAGCTCCAACTCCCAAGTGTTGGGATAATAGGCTATGTAGTACCATACACTGCTCTAATTTTATTATTTTGTGAATTAAACTTAACTTTTTGACTTAAGGAGAATGTAGAAAATACACATACAGATAGTGAAAAAGTTCAACACCATGGCATGGCTACAGGGCTACTCAGTTTCTGGTAAGAACTTTCAACTCATGGTGAAGTGGAAGGGCAAGTGGGTGCACGCTAAAGAGGCAGTGAGAGGCAGCCTTGTTTTGAAATCACCCACTTCCTTGGTAACTAATCCGGAGCAAGAGTCCACTCTTCCAAGAAAAGCTCTGCTCTAGATGCTGGCGAGGGTGTGGAAAAAGAGGAACACTCCTCCATTGCTAGTGGGATTGCAAGCTGGTACAACCACTCTGGAAATCAGTTTGGTGGCTCCTCCGAAAATTAGACATAGTACTACCTGAGGACCCTGTTATACCACTCCTGGCCATATACCCAGAGGACTCCCCGGCATGTAATAAGGACACATGCTCCACTATGTTCATAGCAGCCTTATTTATAATAGCCAGAAGCTGGAAAGAACCCAGATGTCCTTCAACAGAGGAATGGATACAGAAAATGTGGTACATTTACACAATGGAGTACTACTCAGCTATTAAAAACAACGAATTCATGAAATTCTTAGGCAAATGGATGGAACTAGAAAGTGTCATTCTGAGTGAGGTAACCCAATCACAAAAGAACACACATGGTATGCACTCGCTGATAAGTCGATATTAGCTCAAAAGCTAAGAAGAAACAAGATACAATTCACAGACCACATGAAGCTCAAGAAGAAGGAAGACCAAAGTGTGGGTGCTTTGGTTTTTCTGAGAAAGAGAACAAAATACTCACAGGATCAATTATGGAGACAAAGTATGGGGCAGAGACTGAAGGAAAGGCCATCCAGAGACTGTTCTACCTGGGGATTCATCCTATAAACAGTCACCAAACCCTGACACTATTATGAATGCTAAGAAGTGCTTGCTGAAAGGAGCCTGATAAGGCTGATTTCTGAGGGACCCTGCCAGAGCCTTACAGATATAGAAGCAGATGCTAGTTGCCAACCATTGGACTGAGAGTGGGGTCCCCAATGGAGATGTTGGAGGGAGGACTGGAGGAGCGGAAGGGGTTTGCAGCCTCATGGGAAGAACGATGATGGCAGCCAACCGGACCAACCAGGGCTCCCAGAGCCTAAGTCATCAACCAAGGGGTACACATGGTTCCTGCCACATTTGTGGCGGAGGAATGCCTTGTCGGGCATCAGTGGGAGGAGAGGTCCTTGGTCCTATGAATGCTGGATAGATGCCCCAGCATGGGGAAATTGGGGGTATGGGAGGAGAGTAGGTGGGAGTGGGTTGGGTGGAGGGGCATCATCATGGAGGCAGGGGGTGGGAGTATACATTGGGGGTTTTCTGGGAGGGGAGAAACCGGGAAAGGGAATAACATTTGAAATGAAAATGAAGAATATATTCAATTAAAAAAGAAAAGAAAAGAAAAGAGAAGAAAAGAAAATCTCTGCTCTCATGACTCCCAAAATCTCCCATTAGGCTCTACCTTCCAATACTGCTGCACTGAGGACCAAGTCTTGGCATGAGTTTTCTGAGGTCAAACCAAACCAAATCAAACCAAACCAAACCAAACCCCAGAACATAATATACCAGGCTCAACTGCCTAGGGTGCGTCTAACTTCCAAAACCCAATGGTTTCATATATAATTGTTCTTTTACAGCCATAAGCTGGGAGCAACCACACATGGTTTGTTGCCAATACCTCCCTTTTCAGAAATCTCTAATCTCCAACCCTTATTTGTTTTTTTTTTAAATTTTATTTTCTAAGTTTTTTTTTTTAAATTTACATTCAAAATCATTTCCCCTTTCCCATTTCCTCCCTCCCCGAAAGTCCCATAAGCCCCTTTCCCTCCCTCTTTTCCCCATTCAACCCCCTCTCGTTTCTCTGTCCTGGCATTCCCCTACATCCAGTCTTTCCAGGACCAGGGGTCTCTCCTTCCATCTTCTTAGAAATCTATTGATATGCGAGTTGTGTCTAGGGTATTCCGAGATTCTGGGTTAATATTCCCTTATCAGTGACTGCATATCATGTGTGTTCTTTTGTGATTGGGTTACCCTTATTTGTTTCTATGTATTATTTTTGTGGTTTTGGAAATTGAAGCAAAGGTCTGACGGCACATGCTCAGCCAATGCTCTGCTGTTTAGCTATATCCACAGATCATTCTGAGACAGGCTTTTATGAGCCACGCAGACCCTGGCCTTTCAGCCCTTCTGCCTCAGCTTCCCTAGCAGATGAACTACAGGCAGGGCCACACACCTGGCTTTACTTTTAATTTTTAGGTCATTTCATTTTGTAGTAATTTCGTTTTTTTCTGAGACACATATACATTCAAATAGTTCAGACTAGCCTTGACTTTGTGATGTAGCTGAGGATGACTTTGAAATGACTCTTCTGCTTCCTCAGTTGTAATCCCATTATGCCTGGCTCTAATTCTATTATTGTTGAACTGAATTCAGTAACTTAAGGAGAGTGTAGAAAATGTTCAGTAAGACAGGGAAAATTAAATAATAAAGCAATTCCTCAGGAAAGAGGAATACAGTAATTCAGAAAGGAAGCTAAGAGATTTGCATCTTTACAAACAAGTAAACAAAAACCAGCAACAAACAGATGAAGGCTGAAGTAGTCAATGTTCAAAGAATGGGTTTTGCTGCTCTGCACCACTTACTGGTTTTCTCGCCAGATTCCCAATGGTTAATTTCTAATCAAGCAAATCAAACTCTAGTAGCCAGAGATTGACCTTCTAAAGTTATCACGCCTTCTAAAGACATGACAGGGCACACAGTAAGAGCAGATAACACCTCCATAATCTACTTTCTAACAGTTCAGATGATGCTTCCTATGATGTACATTTCCCTGTGGAAAGAACATGCACTTTCCTACCAGTCACTTTTGCACGATACCAAATTCCATCTTCAAATTTAGCTACACAGGCTTGATTCTGAAGAGGACAAAGGATTTCCAGATTTTCTCCATCTTCACCTTTATAGAATTCCTCAATTGTTTTCAAAAGAGATAAAAAGTCCAGGTTTTCCATCTGAAGAAGAAAGGGATATGACACTGTAGCTTAATAGAAAATGGAAGCTCAAATGTGTAATTTATTATAAGTACTGACCATAAATTCATAAACATTAAAAAATGACATTAGATATAGATCAATCGGGTGTTATATAAATTCCTTAGAACCTATTTCGTTCAGAATCTGTATAAAATTAGTACATGTAGATATAAACAAAACTAAAATCCTATTCAACAAGGTAACTTACTGTATATTCATCTAGATTATATCTGTGTACATATACATATACTCTAAACTTTTGTTTTTAGCAAAACTTAGTCATACTGTACATAAAATTTAAAGATTTATTTTTATGTGTATGGGTATATTGCCTGTATGTATGTATAGGCACCATGTGCATGGATGATAACAATGGGGCCAGAAGAGGGCATTAGATTCTCCTGGAATTGGTATTTCAGATGGTTGTGAGCCACCATGTAGGTGCTGGAAAATAAACCCAGGTCCTCTGGAAAGCAGCCAGTGCTCTTAAGTCTCTCCAGCCCCCTGTATGCACAATTTAGTGACCACCATTTTCCCATTAACTCTCATTTTGCTTCAGTAAATGTTTCTAAGTTATATTTAGTTTACTCTAAATGATCCAAATTATTATACAATCCAAGATTATATTATTTTTCTGGCTGCTATCTCTAGAATTCATAAGCAAACTCTATAAACTAGCACAGCCCTCTTTTCAAAATAATTTTTTCAGGGTTAGGGCTGGACAGATCGGCTCAGTGTTTAAGAGTGCATGTTGCTCTTGTAGAGGACCCAAGTTCTGTTCCAGCAATCAGGTCAAGTGACTCACAATCACCTGAATGTCCAGATCCAGGGCAATCCACAGTCTCTGGCCTTCCCCATCACTTGTACTTACAAGCACACTCCATATACATAAAATTAAAATAATAAAAATGAATCTTAAAAAAAAACCCCAACATCTTCTGGATCATTGAGATGGCTCAGTAGGCAAAGGTGCTTGCTGACAATCCTGACAACCTTGCTGTCAACTCTGAGTTTTCTGGAACCCACCCGGTGGGGGGGGGAGAGCACCAATTCTGGCAAGTTGTCCTCTGACCTCCACATTTGCATGATTAAAAATAACCATCAAAGCTTCTTTTTCCCAGAATTTTCCACCTTCTGGGTTCATGTGGTTACATCCTTATACCATCTCTGTGGAGGCTGGACAACTTGCAGAAGTCAGTTTTCTCCTTTTTCACATGGCTTCCTGGATCAATCTCAAGCTGTTTGGCTTGTTAGCAAGTTTCTTTACCTAAGAGCCATCTTGCCAAAATTCTTATACTATTATTTATTCTTCCTTTGAGTAGAGTATACTTGCTGTCCTTCCTGAAAAGTAACTACAATATCCACAGGTTTGATAGATAGCAGCCAACCCTCTTTTTGCTTACCTTTTACTGGTGATTTTGTATGATTCATGCATGCTCTAACACACTGGAAGATACAATACTTACAACTCACTATTAGAATGCTAAAATTAATGCATAACTGTGACCCTGATTCTGATGTCTCTCATCAAACAGTAGTATCTTTTCTTTTGCTAATTAGTCTGATTGCTTTGATGTCACAGATACTTACTTCCTTATCATTTACATAGCAGTTTTAAAATAAATTGGTAATTCCCTCAAGTTAAAATGCAATAAGGTTGGTACAAACCTGTAATCCCAGCACTCAGGAAGCAGAGGCAGGCAGATCTCTAGGAGTGTGAGGCTAGCCTGGTCTATATACTGAGTTACAGGACAGCCAAGGACAAATAGCAAGACCTTGCCTCAAAGAAGCAAACAAACTTTCTTAACATTAATAACTGTCATTTGGAGAACTAATCAAATATCCTTAATTAGGGGAGAGGAAAATATAGGAATTTCAGAAACAATACTTTCAGACCATACCAAATATAGCCTAAAGTTTAATAAATGAAACCTATTTATTTAAGAGCACAGTAAATTTACAAACCCCTTTCTCTGAGACAGGGCCTTACTGTAGCCCTGACCAACCCCCAGGCGGTGCCCTACGTACAGCACTGGGATTTTTGTCAAGGCGGTTTATGGCTCTTAGGGGGTGTTTTCATCCCACGTGGCATAAATTCATTCACACTATATATCCCCTGTACATATACAATAACAAACTGTTACGTCTCCCTGTGGTTTTCCCAAACAAGCTCTCAATTGATAATATACGTACAACACAGTCCCTATACCTGATGTGCAGGGGATATTGTGGAAGAGAGGAAGAGGGGCAGAATGATGGTAAGCCAGGAGACTAGGACGTCAGCTATGACACGGTGTCTTCTCTTATGTGAGGGGCAAGCTGCACTCATAAAATCTCACACACATACAACACGAAGTGGACTTGGCAGGCTGTATTTTTGTGTGTAACAACAATTGAAGAAGAGGTCATGAATTTCAAAGGGCGAGGGAGACCATGGCATGAGTGAGAGTGGGTAGAGAGAGGAGCAGAGATGATATAAATACAGTACTCAATTATCAAGTTCTCAAAAATTGTTAATTAAAAATGTTAAAGTAGTAAATTAACATTATGCTTATCAACCAAAGCAGACAGACATTGGAAGAAAAAGAAACACACGTCCTATTTATTACAAGGCTAGGAGCTTCCGTTAATCATGTAGGCAACCAGAGAGTGTGGTGCTACATTGGAGATGACGGACTCTGAAGCAACGTGGCCCAGTTCAAGCCTGAATGTGTGCGTTCAGAGTCCTGTGGCTATCGAAAAGATGCTTTGTCCATGTGATCAGACTCCGTATCTAAGAGAGGCAGTAGCATCTTTATCACAGCATTTGTGTGTGTGTTCTGCCTGCATGCATGCTTGTGCACCACTTGCATGTTTAATTCCATGGAAGGCCAGAAGAGGGCATTAGATCCCGTGGAAATGAAATTACAGACAGCAGTGAGCCAACATGTGGGTCCCTGGTAAAACCACCAGTACTCTTAAATACTGAGTCATTCTTCAGCCCAACCACAGTATTTCTGTGATATTAGTGATGACTTCACAGAAAGACTACAGTTTATATATGAGTTAATTCATATGAAACAATGAGAGGCCAATGAGAAGCCTGCTGTTTTATTAGATGTCTATACTAATTTATCAATCACACATCCCAAGCTCAATCTAAGAAGGCTTTACTCTACTTTGAAGTTAATAAAAACAGTTCTTAGATATTCATTGTTAGCTTTCCTAGTCTCTTGTCTACAAGAAGCACTCATATATAACTACCTTTCTTATCTTTTCTACCATTATTTGACTAACTTGTAGGAGAAAGATTTTTATTTTGCCATACGTCTTGTGAACTTTCTGTTTGCTTTTAAGAAATTTAAATGAACAGAAGACTTGATTAATTTTTATTCATTCTGTTGAACATTTCTATTTAAAAATCTTTTTAAAAAAAGTATATACTTACCAGCTGAAGATAAAAATCAGTAGGACTATTTATATGGCAAACCATGACTGAAACTTCTGTCATCTCTTCAGGCAAAATGGGTGGATGATAGCATAAAGTTGTATTTTTTTCACTGTGACCTCTTGGTGATTGTGACCTAAACCTAATTAAAAGCATAATAAGCAAACCCATTCTTATAAAGGTTTTGGGCTTGTATAAACACTGACTTATTTACCAAAAGTATGCCATTCTCAATGTTTTTCTAACTTACAACTTGGGATGGTTTCCACTTATTTAGCCATGATTAATAGGAGTCTTGTAACACACCCTCAAATTTCTATCAGAGCACTTTGGAGCTGGAACTGGTCAAAGGCATGTCAAGGTTGCTGTGCACTGTGGAGGTGCTGAGGAGAGACCAGCTGAATCTTTGTGGCCTTTCTACTCTCAATGTTCTACCTTTATTATTCTACAGGAAACCTATGTGGGCCTTTCGGGAGTCACATAAGACTGGCTAGGATCTTCTGCTGTCTTCATAGTTACTTAAGTCACCTTAGTATCACTTAGATTAGTGATATGAACTCATTCCAAAAGCTACATAATTTAAGTCAGGAACAGCTAAATTACAATTCTTGGAACTATAATAGCATTTCATGAAAACTTATAGAACTCCAAATATGTTTAGTAATTATACATATTTTCTTTTTTAATTTACCCTATTTAGTGTGTGTGTGTGTTGTGTAACATATGTGTGAAAATTAAGGAGCTCAGGGTGCATGAGTGGAGGTCAGAGTTTAACCTCAGGAATAGGTCTTAGATTTCCACCTTGTTTGATATAAGGTCTCCATTCCTCTTCTGTGTATGTCAGGCTAGCTGGCCCGTGAGCTTCTAAGGGTTTTCCTGCTTCTACCTCCTGTCCCACCCTAGGAGCATTGAGATTACATGCTTGTGCTGTGAGGTTATTTTATTCTGGATCTGGGTATTAGAACTCAGTCCCTTGAATGTGTGTGGCAAGCACTTTTATCCATGGAGCTATTTCCCCAGTCTTCTATTTTAAATTGCCATAACTTCTTATTTCTTAAAGCAAACTAAACATAATTTTCACAAACAACTATACTTAGACAACATGATAGCAATGTTTTGAAATCACTAAGAACATGATAAAGCTTATTTATAACTTTTTAGACTTATGTGTATGAAGGTTTTGTCTATATGCATGGGTATACAGCACATGCATGCCCTCAGACACCAGAAGAAAAGAGTCAGGTCCCCTAGAATTGTAGTTACAGATGATTTTGAGCTACCATGTGGGTACTGGGAACTGAACCAGGGTCCTCTATAAAAACTGTACATGTTCTTAACCACTGAGCTATCTCTCTAGCACGAGCCTATAATTTTTATCATCATCACCATTCATGACAGAATTTCATATAGAAAAGCCTAGCTTTAACCAGATGCCCCAGGGCTCCCAGGGACTAAGCCATCAACGAAGGGGTACATGTGGTTCCAGCCAAAAGACTGGCAGAGGAATGCCTTGTCTGACATCAGTGGGAGGAGAGGTCTTTGGTCCTGTGAAGGCTCAAAAGAGGCCCCAGTGTGGGGAAACCGAGTGGGGTCATGGGAGTGGGTTGGGTGGAGGAGCATATTCTTGGAGGCAGAAGGATGGGTTGGGGGTTTTCGGGGAGCGGGGAAACCGAGAAGGGGTATAACATTTGAAATGTAATGAAGAATATATTCAATAAAAAAAAAAGAAAAAAGAAAAACCTGGCTTTGAACCTGCTATGTAGCCAAGGATGGCCTTGTATTTCAAATCTTCCTGCCTTTTCCTTCTGAGTACTAGGATTATGGGAACACGCCATGCCTAGTTTATACGGTGCTAGGGATTGAGAACCCAGGCTTTATGCATACTAGGCAGGTACTCTGACAAGTGAAATACATCCCTAGGCCAGATTCCATTATTTTAAAACTCTTCTTTTCATTGACAGTGATGGCACACACCTTTAATCCTAGCATTTGGGAGGCAGAGTCAGGTGATCTCTGAGTCTGAGATCACCCTGGTCTGTTGAGTGAGTTTCAGGACAGCCAGGGCTACACAAAGAGAAACCCTGTCTCAAAAACAAAAACAACAACAAAACTCCCAAATCCTCTTTTCCTGTTTATGGCTATAATCTTTCAAAAATAGATTTACTTTTATTTTATGTTTCTTAATATTTTGCCTGCATGTAAATATCTGTGCCACATGTATGTCTGTTGTCTGAGGACAACAGAAGGTGGCATTGTGTTCTTCAAGAATAGCTAGTACTCTGACTCATAATCTCTCCAGCCAGTATAACTTCAATCTTGGATATTTAAGTTTTAACAAGTTACTTACCTTGCTAGTTCCATAAAAACCAATGCATCTCTGAGAGACACAGGCATATCACTGCTGATTTTATTTGTTGGTGGCTTCTGCAGATCTACAATGAGGACATCATCTTCTTCTCCAAAAACTTTCATTAAGACAGCCTTCTTATTTACCATTTTCAAAAATTCCACTTTTGCCTCCTTTTCCCAGCCCTCACTCTATGGAAAAAATAAAGTTCCAAAGTGGTTAGTAATTATAATTAGTTCTAAAGTTAGTGTGGAGGTAGTTGGATATACCAAGTGGCCTGCAACTTAAAGTAAAGGCACTGAACCAACCGTATGTATTTAGGAATCAGCTGAGGCCATAAACCAAGAGCAGTCTATATATGTACAAGGTAGACATACTACTATCTATAGAAACAACCTTAAGATAACTATAAGTTTATAGGTCACTTTGAAATAGTATAAAAATTGAGGGCGGGAGAAATGGCTCAGTGGTTTGGATGGAGCACTTGCTGCTCTTGCAATAAGCTTGGAATACCCAAGATACAATTCACAGACCAAATAAAACTCAAGAAGAAAGAAGAACAACGTATGGATACTCTGGTCCTTCTTAGAAGGGGAAACAAAATACTTACAGGAGGAGATACAGAGACAAAGTGTGAAGCAGAGACTGAAGGAAAGACCATCCAGGGACTGCCCCTCCTAGGGATCCATCCCATACACAGTCACAAAACCCAGACACTATTTTGGATGCCAACAAGTGCTTGCTGACCAGAGCATGATATAGCTGTCATCTGGGAGGCTCTGCCAGTGCATGACAAATACAGAGGGGGACACTCTCAGCCAGTCATTGAACTGAGCAACAGGTCCCCAATGGAGGAGCTAGAGAAAGGACCCAAGGAGCTGAAGGGGTTTATAGCGCCATAGAGGAAAAACAATTTGAACCACCCAGTACCCCCAGAGCTCCCAGGGACTAAACCACCAACCAAAGAGTACACATGGAGGGACCCATGGCTCCAGATGCATATGCAGCAGAGGATGGCCTTGTTGGACATCAAAGGGAGGAGAGGCCCCTGGTCCTGAGAAGGCTAGATGCCTCAGTATAGGGGAATACAGGGACAGGGAAGCAGGAGTGGGTGGATTGGTGAACAGGGAGGGGGCTGGGTTAGGGGATCTTCAGGGGGGAGGACAAGGAAAGAGGACAATATTTGAAATGTAAATAAAGAATATATATAATAAAAAAAGAAAAAAAGACTCTCAGCACCCATATGGTATAACTCTAGTTCCAGGACACTCTGGTACCTTTCACAGGTATCAGGTACATACTTACAGCCATGGAGGCAAAACATTCCTACACATAAGTACATCTGAAAATTATATATATACATATGTTTATATATGTGTGTTTTTTCAAGACAGGTGGATTAAAGGTGTGCATTACCACACCTGGCAAAAAAAAGAATATTAATGAAAACTATAATGACTTAAAAGTATGTTGCATATGAATTTTTCCACTTAAATTATAGAACTTCAAAAGGCAATTCCAAATGTATACTTTAAGACGACAGTACTATAACAGTATAACAAAAACTAAATAATGAACACCAAAGAAATAAAAATTTTGTGCTGGGGATGTAGGTCAGTTGGCAGAGTACTTGCCTAGTGTAACCCCAGGACCACACTAACTAGGAGCGATCATTTACCCATCCTGATTAGTGTGGTCAACTTGACACATCTTAGTCTTAAGGGAGGAGAAACTTCAGTTCAGGTTACCTAAATCAGGTTGGTCTGAGAGTATGTGTATTAAATACTGTCTTGATTTTAATTAATGTAGGAGGACCCATTCTACTGTAGTCAGCATTACTGCCAGGCAGGTGGTCTTGGGCTGCTTAGAGAGTCCAGCTAATGGTTAGCCTATGAGCAAACCAGCTAGGAAACAGCATCGGCATCTTCCACGGTTCCTGCTTCCATGCCTTCCTTGACTTGAGTGAGTTCTCTAGTCAGAGATAATGCTGCTTGGAATAGCAAGCAGCCCTACATTCAGGTTCCTGTTTGCAGTTCCTGCTCTGAATTTCCTCAAGACAAAATGTGAGCTTCAAGTACAAGCCAAAGAAACCCTTTTGGCCAGTGTTTTACTATAGCAACAGAGATCAAACTAGGACAAATTTTACAATCCTAGTTTCAGAAGGTAGAGGCAGGAAGTCATCCTGGCTACACAGGGAGTTTGAGGTCTGTGTAGAACACATAAAATTCTATCTCAAAAAAAAAAAAAAACAAACCAAAAACAAAATAGCTCTCTGATGTGTTGCTAGAAACTGAACTCTGGTCTTCTTCTTCTTCTTTTTTTTTTTTTTAAAGATTTGTTTATTTATTTTATGTCATTGTCACTGTCTTCAGATACACCAGAAGAGGGCATCAAATCCCATTACAGATGGCTGTGAGCCACCATGTGGTTGCTGGGAATTGAACTCAGGACCTCTGGAAGAACAGTCAGTGCTTTTAACCACTGAGCCATCTTTCTAGGCCCGAACTCCGGTCTTCTACAAGTGCTTTTAACCACTGAGTCATCTTCCAGCCTCATTTTACTTAAAAAAAGAGAATTCATTCATTTATTCTGCCCACCACCTGTTGACTATCTACTATGTGGCAGGAGATGCTAAGTGTTGTGACTAGTGATGAACAAAGGTGCAAACTCCTGCTTTCATAGACCTCCCAATTCAGCAGCCTCACATATACTTTTAGATATAATTCTCATCCTTAAGACTTCTTGGTGAAAAGATTCAAAAATAGTTCCAAACATGAGCCATGGATAAATACAGAGAAGGGGATGTATAAAAATAGACACCATTTCATTTCCTAACTGATATCGGGGTGTATAGAAATAGACACCATCTCATTTTCTAATTGATAGGAGGATGTATAGAAATAGACACCATCTTATTTTCTAAATGATTTCTTTCTACAAAATTGACTCTAAATTGTAGTATTTACTTGAATATTTTATTATGTTCATATGAATTTTATTGAGCTCAACTTTTCATTACAAATATTTTCCGGAAGCTGAAGCTTATGGTACCTTTCACTGTCACTAACAGTTTGTCAAGATTAACTGGTTCTTTCAGACCAACTCAGCAACTTCACTGGCAACACAACTAAAACTCCAACAGCCTCTGAGGGAGAATCACTATCTATCTCACTTACTGAATTGTATGGAACGACGTCTTTCAAGGAGCACAGGTGTGCTAACTGTGGGATGTCTTTCAACAGTTCTTCACTATATGATTCAGACTTCCTTAGAAGCAGACAGAAGTCACTTAGTGTAATAGGCTGCTCACCATCATGCTCTGGTCCCACATGTGTGTCACCAACGCTAGGAAAAAGTAATATTAAAGATAATATTTTACTAGATGTGGTCACACATCCCTTTAATCTCAGAGCATAGGAGGCAGAGGCAGAGGCAGAGGCAGAAGCAGAGGCAGAGGCAGAGGGCAGGGCAGGGGCAGGGGCAGAGGCAGAGGCTGATGGCTCTGTGCTGGTTTGAGGTCAACCTGGTGTAATAGTGAGTTCCAGGCCAGCCAGGGCTGCATAGAAAGACCTTATCTCAAGAAAGATAAATAAAAAATAGTATTTTAATCTTTGAATTCCTTTTATTCTTTATAAGATGTATACATCTAAGGATAACTACCTGAACTTAAATCTTGTAGAAATGTAGATTTTAAATTAATACTTTTATTAGTAATTTTATTAATTATTAAATTCATTCATTCATTCTTTTTTTTTTTTGGTTTTTCAAGATAGGGTTTCTCTCTATAGCCTGGCTGTCCTGGAACTCACTCTGTGACCAGGCTGGCCTCGAACTTAGAAATCCACCTACCTCTGTCTCCCAAGTGCTGGGATTAAAGGCATGCACCACCACGATTGACAGACACAGTCTTACTACCTAGAATTAAACCTTGGCTACCTTTATTTGAACTTTCACAAACTCATTCAGTTTAAACTTAATAATGATAATGAATATACTCATAAAGCTGACCATTAAATAAAGTAACCATGCTACAGACAATAGTGGCACTCACTATAGAATCATTTCAGTTTCTTTTTCTAAGACCTAGAAACAGAGTTTTGGACAATTATAGTGAGTCAGACAGCATGACACTTAAACATCCTTTAATGAATTTATAGCAGCAAGATTAAAAAATTTACCCAATCACTTATAGCTAAGTATTAGTACTTTATTTAAAAACATCAGCTACATTTGGCCCCTGCTCTGAAACAACATAAGATGTGCATCTGTAGCACATAGAAAAGATCTTTTCCAAGTCCCTCCTCTAATAATACTGATAAAGGACAACATTTAACTTAATTTGTAAGACAGACATACAACAATAGAGCAGGGGCCTTAGAAGTGAAGGATGACAGCTCTTTAAATATTCCTTCCTTCCTTCCTTCAATCCTCTTTCCCATAACTGTTTCTAAGCAGGCCAAGAACACACAGTAATCACGAAGATTCATACCCTGTGATGATCAGGACTTCAGAATTTCCAAAGTCTACCATGAATATCTGTATCAGTGAAATTTCACAGACTGAGAATTTGGCTGGACTACATGGCTTTCTAATATTTTTAGTTTTTGTTGGAATTATTTCAGTGATAATTCCGCGACACCACATTCTATTCTTAATACTGTTGACAAATATTCTTGCACCTACATAATGGGAGAAACAAATCATTAGCATTTATGAATAAAGAACCAAATAAAGCTCTAGCTTAAAATATGTATCTTAGTTTTCCACCTAAGAAATTGTATTTCATTGATTATACAGTACTGTCAAGTACTATGAAAATAAAAGGCAATATATTGTGGCAGTTTCTTTACTTCAGAAACTTATAAGCTAATTGAGAGGCTAAAGACATATAAAGTATAAGCTGTTACTCATTGAGGAGCTTTGATTCACACACTACATTAACACAGTTAAATGAAATTGTCTTGCCATCAAAAAGCTAAAGGAAGGTCTTTCACAGATCACTAACTCAATATTAACACACACACATTCCTATGAATAATTAATTTACATGATACATGTACTTTCTCCTGGTAAATGTTAGAATTAAGATAAAATGAATAGTATTATATAAAAATTCCAAAATTAATTAACACCCATTAATGCAGTGTAATTCAGAGAAGGGGATTTAGTTCAAATTAATGTCCATGAAAAAAGATTAAGAAAGAAGCCTGAATGTGACTGCATCCTATGAGCTGTTAATGTTTTTAGCCTTTTGTGTTCGAATCTACTTGTTCACCACGATAATCCTATGGACTTGTTTTTGTTGTTTGTGTTTTGAGACAAGTTCTCACTATGTAGTTCTGGCTGTCCTGGAACAATGTAGACCAGGCTGGCCCCCAACTCTCACAGAGATCAGCCTGCCTCTGCCTCCCCAGTGCTGGGATTAAAGGTGTGTGCCACTACACCTGACATGAAGCTGGTTCTTTTGCTGTAGGAAATTTGAGATGTGAAGCTCAAAATATGGTGTGTCAAATGTGTCATTTTGGCATACTAAACAAAATGAACTTCCAGGACCAAGACCTTTCTAATCTTCCCTGGGATTTTCCCTTGAGCAAAACTGAAGTCTGCCTCCCCAAAGTTCCTTTATCTAAGAGAACTTCCAAAAGAACAAGACTCTCTTAAACTCCTTAACAATCATCAGAAAGCCAGCAAAAAATTAATCATCAGAAAAAAAGACAGTAAAGAAATCATCACATAGTTGATATATGCTCTTAGTCTGTTCTGTGGTCAGCACTCAGAGATTTCCTGAATGCTTTCAGTGCATAAGACATACTTTGAAATAATTTACAACTGGCTCTGGCTTCCTTCTCTTCCACCCTGATTCTCTCTTCTCTAGGGCATGATTAAGCTTCAACCATGTAGCCTTTTCTTTGAGTTTCATACTTTCCATAGCTTCTATGTATACTAATATATTTATTATTCTTCTCTCTTGTAAACCTGTCTTGTTACAGAACATTGGTTATGGTCTGGATGACGGGCAGGGAAGGGTTAACTGCTTGTCTATCCCATCAGAACAAAGAGAGGCTGCAAGTCTAGCTCAAACGACAGTGAGCTGGGAAAATGTAGTATGCTAGAACCTGTCCTCTTAACAATACTTCATACCTGAAAAGGGTGTTATGGGCTTTGTTATTTGAAAAGCAATTTACTCTATAATGGAGCTGTTACTACACTACAAACATGTATTAACACTGATTTTAATAGCTAACTTATCTAAATAATTTATGTTAAATAATTCCAAAACTTTCATATACTATAAAATGAAAAAAAAAAACTTTTAGCAAGTCTATACAGGTTGGCCAATGCCAAATATTACAGTATTTAAACAAACTTTATAGTATAATCTAGAGTAATCTTTACCTAGTTCCAAAATATCTGAAGGACCAAGGTGTAAGTTCTTATTGCAAACTTGCTTCATCTTCTTCTCCAATATTGTTGCATCTTTTATTTGTGAATATTTCCGCACATAGAAGTGGCAAGGATGTATTACATGACTTACAAAAACTAGCTCTGGACAACCTGTGCAAGAATTCATATTTAAATCACGTTATTAAAACATGACATAGGAAAGAACCATAAAAAGTAAGCAATTATAGTTTCTTTAAAAAAACCCTCAAAAAAACAAAAAACAAACACACAAAAAACCCCAACAACAACCTAGAAACAAAAATAAACCAGTTTTGTCACGTGAGTTTCTAAAATAGGCCTCAGGAAAGAGCTAAATTGTAAAGACCCACAAAACAAATGGATCACCTTTGTGTGACTGTTGCCAAGGATAAAACCTTGGCAGTCATACACCTTAGGCAAATGTTCTACCACTGAACTACATTGCCTCCTTTACGAACTCTTTAGCAACAAGAACTGAAAATATTTTGTCTAACTTGAGAAACATTTCCTATATGTGGAACTCAAGTTCATGTGAGGTTTTAAAGTCACAGAACATGTTATAACACAGGAAATCTAGGAAGAGATCCATTATGTCCAACACAGTAAAGCAGCAATTCTAATAAGGAAAAAAACACAAACAAAAACCCAAAAAACCAGTAATCTGAAGACCCAGAAAAACAACCCAAACCATGAATAAGAGCACATCTTCCGCAAAAATGGCCTTAAGTTGAAATAGACTTGTAGTTTGAATGAGATTGATCCTGTATGTTTCTCCTTATACATTTGAATGCTTGGTCCCAAGTCGGTAGAACTATCTGGGAAGAATTATGTGTGGCCTTATGGAAGGAGTTGTGTAGGAAGGGGTGGGTTCTGAGGTTTCAAAGGTCCATGACATTCCTATCATGCTCTCTGTCTCACAGTTCTGTTTCAAGTTACAGCTACTGCTCCAGTGCCATATCTGCTTGATGCCATGCTTCCTGCCATGATGGTCATGAATTCTAACCCTTGAAACTATAAGCCCTAAATAAACTCTTCTATAAGTGGCATTGGCCATGGTGCCTTATAACAGACACCATAATCTTGATTGAATGCCTGGTTTCCAGTTGATGGAACTGTTCAAGAAGAATTAAAAGGTGTGGTCTTATTGAAGGAAGTATTCAAGACAGGCCCCAAGTCACCATTTAAAAGATCAACTAGTTGCCTAGATTACAAAACATCTGCTATTCTGTTGTCTCCAAAGCAAATCATCTCACTGAAAAAGATATCCACAGACCA
Source organism: Tokudaia tokunoshimensis (assembly GCA_036184795.1). Classification (NCBI taxonomy): domain Eukaryota; kingdom Metazoa; phylum Chordata; class Mammalia; order Rodentia; family Muridae; genus Tokudaia; species Tokudaia tokunoshimensis. The sequence goes on from BTHU01000011.1 coordinate 69,294,136, forward strand.
AGAGTCAAAGGAATAAAAATTAAATTCATATAGCTATTCAAGACAAAAATATTTAAAAGATAAAGACCACTACATAGCAATAAAAGGAACAATACATCAAGAAGATATAACAATTGTAAATATATGTATTCTAATAAGAAGATATTATACCATAAGCAAACTGGCTTTGCTGCTGAGATTAAAGATTGATTCAATATAATCATGTTGGTAAATTTAATACAACACATAAATGGACTTAAAAAAAGTATTATATGATCATTCAACAGACAAAGAAAAGGCCTTTGAGAAAGTCCAATACCACTTTACAATAAAAGCCCTCTGAAAGGCTAGAAATAGGAGGAACACATCTCAACATAATAAAGGTCATATACAGCCAACATTATAAGAAATGGGAAAAAACTAAAAGCATTTTTTTAAAAATCAGGTACATGATTTTGTTCTCTTATTTACAAATATAATTCTTAAAGTCTCAGCTATGTCACTAAGAGAAAAAAGATATAAAGAAGGAAAAAAGTCAAATTATCCATAGTTGCAGATAACATAAATATACTTAAAAAACTAAAATCTCCACCAGAAAACATTTAGACTTAATAAACACCTTCAATAAAAAAATTTTGCATATAAAAATCCAAAATAATCAGTGGCCATTCTATACACCAGTAATGAATTTGCTTATAAAGAAATTAGAAAAATTTCATTCACAATAGCTTTAATATTACCAAGCCAAGGAATAAAATTGACCAAGAAGTAAAAGATCTCTACAACTAAAACTTTAAAGTACTAAGAGGAAAAAAAACCCTGAAACACTTGAGTATGAAAAGACTTTCTGTGTACATGGCTTGGCAGAATTTTTGTTAAATTGGCTATAATATATAGAACTAACACATGAATCCTGGGTAATATCTTCAAATGAATGTAAGACAACATAGTACAGAGATACTTGAGAATGTATGCTTATTGTAGTATATGTGTTATAATTCACAATGAGCAAGTTATAGAATTATCCTATGTACATTAACAGAATAGATAAATAATATATATGTACATATTTATACATATATGTATGTATGTATATATATACATGTATATACTATGAAGTTTTATTCAGCATAAAAATAAAATTATGTCATATGCAGGAAAATGGATTCAAGTTGAGATATATTAATCTAAAAGAGAAAAGAATCATGGATTTATTAATTCATGGATTTTAACTTGTGTGTCTGTATGCATGTAGGGCATGGGAGTAAAGCAAGACGCTTTGAAGAACTGAAGAAGAATATCAGGAGGGAAAGGAGGAGAGGGGAGGGTATGAATAAATAAAGGTTAAAATACATGATAAATAAGAGTGTTTCTGAAACCCATCACAATGTACAATGAATATACGCCAATAAAAATTACATGCACACTAAATTTGGTGCTATACTACCAAAAATGATCTACAGATTTGTGATAGCTAATTTTAATTGTCAACCTGAAGAGATTTAGAACCACCTAGGAGAGAAACCTCTAGGCATGACTATGAGGGCATTTCCCAAGGTGTTTAACCAAGAGAAGACTCACCAGGACTGTGTGGGTGGCACCATTCTATGAGCTGAGGTCCTGGGTTGAATAAAAAGAAATGTTGAGTATAACACCAAGCATCCATTTCTCTCTGCTTCTTGACTTCAGATGCAATGTGACTGCTGCTTCATAGTCCTGCCACAATATCCAACCCTTACCATGCATGGTACCCTCAAACTGTGAACTAAAAGAAACCTTTGCTTACTTTGCTTTTGTCAAGTATTTTGACAAAGCAATATAAAAAGTAACTAACACAGAAAGCTGGCACAGAGACTTGGGGCTCCTGTTATGATAAACCTGACCATGTGGCTCATAGGTTTGTGGAAAGAGTAGGGAAGACTTTATAGGGCTAGAGAAGCCCTAGAATGCTAATGAGTTATTCTAGTGGGAGTGTGGAAGACCAGAATGCTTTAGAAAGGCAGATAATAAAGACTGTGTTCACAAGGTTACAGAGGGTAAAACAAGTTTCTAGTGTGAACTAGACTGCAGACCATTTATGTTGTATTCTGGCTAAGAATCTGGTTATATACTGCCTATATCCTGGCAACTGGAATAAGGTTGTACACAAAAATAAGAAACTAATTCTTTTGAAGGAGGAATTTCAAGACAATGTTCTGTTTACTTCACACTGTTCATATTCACCTCTATTGTGAGAGAGCAGAAGGATGTGAGAAATGTGCAGTTTGGTGAGGAAAACAGTAGAGGAAAATGTAAAGTTCCTATTAATGGAGGAACAGGCTGTACTCATTAAAGACAGGTATGATTAAAAAACAAAACAAAACCACATACTTTGTTCTAGGACAATAGAAAGGTACCCTGAGGGCAAAACACCACTCATTGAAGGCTCTAGCTTTTACAGCATAAGAAAAGGGTCATGGAACCAGAGAGGCTGACAGCAGATCTTCCCCTCTCTCTCTCTGTTCCCTCCAAATCCAATCCCCCAGTCTCATTCCCGTGTCAGCAACGCAACAACTGCTTCAGCCTCCCCCAACCCCATCTCTAGATCTCACAGCTCTTCCTCTCCTAAATTCTCTCTGTCATTTTGTTGCTTTATCCCAGACCCCAACTTTATCAGGCACTCCTTGCTAACCCAAAGGCCATTCCTGCCAAGGAAGCAGGTAGGCTGACTATAAATCTTTATCTCTCCATGCTCCTACAGACCCAATCCCTCAGTTTCACTATAGATCTTCATCTCTTCTGCTCCATATCCAATCCCTAGCTCTGTAGCAGGACACTGATGTGGTCTCCCTTTCCTCTCTGATCCTATTACCAACACATCAAACAGGTCTTCACCAACCTTCTTTTCCCCAACTTATCCCATCATCCTTCAACACTAGCAGGGACTCCCTGGGAACATATCAGCTGAGCAGGCCAGGGAAACAGATTTTCACCATTCCCTCCCTCCTCCCCTCCAAATCTAATCCCCCAGTCTCATCCCGCTCTCTACAACGGAACATCTGCTGCAGTCTTCCTTCAATGGAACATCTGCTGCAGCCTTCCTTTCCTCAACCCCCACCTTCTGTGGAACCCACAGACCTTCCCCTCCTAGTCTCTCTCTCCCCCAACTCGTTGCTTTCTCCTAACTCCCAACTCCAGTAGGCATCCCATGCTAATCCACAGGCCACTTCTGGTAGGGAAACAGGCTGGTTATAGTTCTTCCCCTCTCCTTCTGTTCCTCCAGATCCAATGGCCCAGTCTCATCTCCAGCTCTACAGCAGACCTGCTGGGGTGACCTCTCTTTACTCTCTACTTCTATTCTAAGGAGACTAAATACGTAGATCCTGGTGGAACACTGCTTTCTTTCCTACTGTGAAACTCTGCAGACTCCTAACCTATCTTCATTCCTAAGTGTCAGCTCCCAATACCCTGAAACACATTTTACCTGGAAGCCCTGGAGGCCATATCTATCAGGTCTACAGAAATTTTTCAATCAGGCAACACACAGACATCACACTCTCCTAAAATTCAGAGGGAATTCAAAGAACAAAATACCCACTCAATAAAGACAGAACCAGATATCAGCATCATTCCAATCCCAAATGCCAGTGTAAAATCACAGTTAAGAACAGCCGGGACAAAATGTCTCCACTAAAGTCCAACAACCGTACCACAGCAGGCTGTGAATATTCCAACATAGCTGAAACATAAGAAAAAAATCTTAAAACAGACTATATGAAGATGAGGTCCTTAAAGAGAAAATGAATAAATCACTTAAAGAAATTCAGGAAAACACAGAAAGTAGAAGGAAATTAAGAAAACTGTTCAAGACCTAAAAATGGAAATAGTATCAAAGAAAACCTAAACTGAAGGAATTTTGGAAGTAAAAAATTAAGGATTTAGAACAGGAACCACAAAGGCAAGCTTCTCCAAAGAACATAAGAGATCAAAAAGAGAGTCTCAGGCACTGAAGATACAATAGAGGAAATGGATACATCAGTAAAGTAAAATGTTAAATCTAAACAAACAAATTCCAGACACAAACCATACAAGAAACCTGGAACACTATGAAAAGGCCAAACCTAGGAGAATAATAGGAATAGAGGAAGGAGAAAAAAAACCCAGCTTAAAGCCCTAGAAAATATTTTCAATAAAATCATAGAAAAAATTTCCTAGTTTAAGGAGATGCCTATAAAGGTACAAGGAGCAATGGAACACTAAATAGATTGGTCCAGAAAATAAAGAGAACAACACACACACACACACACACACACACACACACACACACACACACACACACACAAAATCAATGAAACAAAAATTCAGTTTGTTCAGAAAAACAAGTATTTATACAAATTAAAAGGTGATATTCTTCAAATTAACAAAATAAAAATACCAAAAGCACACAAAGATCTGACAAAGAAAGAGAATCTCAGGCCAATCTCTCTTATGAATATCGATGCAAAAATACTCAATAAAATTCTTGCAAACCGAATCCAAGAACACATCAAAACGATCATTCACCACGATCAAGCAGGCTTCATCCCAGGGATGCAGGGATGGTTCAATATAAGGAAATCCATCAATGTAATCCACTACATAAACAATCGCAAAGAAAAAAACCACATGGTCATCTCATTAGATGCTGAGAAAGCATTTGACAAAATTCAGCATCCTTTCATGCTAAAGGTCTTGGAAAGATCAGGAATTCAAGGCCCATATCTAAACATAGTAAAAGCAATTTACAGCAAACCGGTAGCCAGCATCAATCTAAATGGAGAGAAACTTGAAGCAATCCCACTAAAATCAGGGACTAGACAAGGCTGCCCTCTCTCTCCATATCTTTTCAATATAGTACTTGAAGTTCTAGCTAGAGCAATTAGACAACAAAAAGAGGTCAAAGGGATACAAATTGGAAAGGAAGAAGTTAAACTATCACTATTTGCAGACGATATGATAGTATACATAAGCAACCCAAAGAACTCCACCAGAGAACTCCTACAGCTGATAAACGACTTCAGCAAAGTGGCCGGATATAAAATCAACTCAAGCAAGTCAGAAGCCTTCCTATACTCAAAGGATAAGCAGGCTGAGAAAGAAGTAAGAGAAATAATACCCTTCACGATAGCCACAAACCATATTAAGTATCTTGGCGTGACTCTAACCAAACAAGTGAAAGATCTGTATGACAAGAACTTCAAGTCTCTGAAGAAAGAAATTGAAGAAGACCTCAGAAGATGGAAAAATCTGCCATGCTCATGGATTGGCAGGATTAATATAGTAAAAATGAGCATCTTACCAAAAGTAATACACAGATTCAATGCAATCCCCATCAAAATCCCAACTCAATTCTTCATAGAGTTAGAAAGAGCAATTCAAAAATTCATCTGGAATAACAGAAAACCCAGAATAGCTAAAACTATTCTCAAGAGTAAAAGAACCTCTGGGGGAATCAGTATCCCGGACCTCAAGCTGTACTACAGAGCAATAGTGTTAAAAACTGCATGGTATTGGTACAGTAACAGACATGTAGATCAATGGAACAGAATTGAAGACCCAGAAATGAATCCACACTCCTATGGTCACTTGATCTTTGACAAAGGAGCTAAAACCATCCAGTGGAAAAAAGATAGCCTTTTCAACAAATGGTGCTGGCTCAGCTGGAGGTCAACATGCAGAAGAATGCAAATTGACCCATCCTTATCTCCTTGCACTAAGCTCAATTCTAAGTGGATCAAAGATCTCCACATAAAACCAGACACACTGAAACTAATAGAAGGGAAACTAGGGAAGAACCTTGAACATATGGGCACAGGGGAGAATTTCCTGAACAGAACTCCAATAGCTTATGCTCTAAGATCAAGAATAGACAAATGGGACCTCATTAAATTACAAAGTTTTTGCAAGGCAAAAGACACTGTCAAAAAGACAAAGCGGCAACCAACTAACTGGGAAATGATCTTTACCAACCTTACATCCGACAGAGGGCTAATATCCAAGATATACAAAGAACTCAAGAAGTTAAACTCCAGAGAGGCAAGTAACCCTATTAAAAATGGGGTACAGAGCTACACAAAGAGTTCTCACCTGAAGAATATCTAATGACTGAGAAGCACCTAAAGAGATGTTCATCATCCTTAGTCATTAGGGAAATGCAAATCAAAACAACCCTGAGATTCCATCTCACACCAGTCAGGATGGCTAAGATCAAAAACACAGGAGACAGCAGTTGTTGGTGAGGATGTGGAGAAAGAGGAACACTCCTCCACTGCTGGTGGAATTGCAAGCTGGTACAACCACTCTGGAAAGCAGTCTGGCGGTTCCTCAGAAAACTGGGCATGACGCTCCCGGAGGATCCGGCTATACCACTCCTGGGCATATACCCAGAGACTTTACCTGCATACAATAAGGACACATGCTCCACTATGTTCATAGCAGCCTTATTTATAATAGCCAGAAGCTGGAAAGAACCCAGATGTCCCTCAACGGAGGAATGGATTCAGAAGATGTGGTATATCTACACAATGGAATACTACTCTGCAATTAAAAACAATGAATTCATGAAATTCCTAGGCAAATGGTCAGAACTTGAAAATATCATCCTTAGTGAGGTAACCCAATCACAAAAGAACACACATGGTATGCAGTCACTGATAAGGGGATATTGACCCAGAATCTCGGAACACCCTAGACACAATCCGCATATCAATAGATTTCTAAAGGGATGGAAGGAGAGACCCCTGGTCCTGGAAAGACTGGATGTAGGGGAACGCCAGGACAGAGTAACGAGAGGGGGTTGAATGGAGAAAAGAGGGAGGGAAGGGGGCTTATGGGACTTTCGGGGAGGGAGGAAACGGGAAAGGGGAAGTGATTTGGAATGTAAATTAAAAAAATAAAATAAAAAAAACAAAATAAAAAATGAAAAGGGTGGCATAACAACAGACACTGGGGAAATCCAGAGAATCACAAGGACATACTTTAAAAACCTGTATTCCACTAAATTGGAATATCTAAAAAATGATTAATTTTCTTGATAAAGTACCACTTACCAAAGTTAAAGCAAGATCGTGTTAACAATGTAAACAGACCTAAAACTCTTAGTGCAATAGAAGCAATCGTAAGTCTCCTAACCAAATGTTTAGAAAGAGAAAGAGAGAGAGAGAGAGAGAGAGAGAGAGAGAGAGAGAGAGAGAGAGAGAGAATGAATGAATGAATCCAGGTTCAGATGGTTTCAGTGCAGAATTCTATTAGGCTTTCAATAATACCAATATTCCTCAAATTGTACCACAATATAAAAACAGAAGGAATACTGATTAATACATTTCATGATTCCACAGTTATTCGGATACTAATACCACATAAATACTCAATAAAAAAGAGAATTACAGACAAATTGCCCTTTAAACATATATACAAAAATAATCAACTACATGTAAACTGAATTAAAGAACACATCAAAAATATCATCCACCATAATCAAGTAGGTGTCATCCTAGAGATACAGAGATAGTACAATATATCAAAATTAATAAATATAATTTACCACATAAAACAAGCTAATATACTAGCCTGAAATGGCCTGTTTTAGATTATTATATAATCTGCAACAGGTGAGCCCTCATTAAGCAAGGCTGTGAGGGACTCATTTTAGGAAAGATTCCTGCTATTAATATGCTTTTCCTGTTATTATTAAATATATATAATAATCAATAAGTAATGGCACACCCCTTTGGAGCAGACCTCTGGAAATCCACGAAGATGTATTGTCTTATAGTGATGCTACGTAGACAAATAGATGACTTAAGTTTTAATGATGATCCTATAAGAATTCCTAAAACTATATCTGTGATTATTAAGCTCTTTTATAGTGGGACTGCTACTAGGCCCTTTTCTGATAGTCAAAACTGCAATGAGAACTCTGCCAGTCTCCCAAGTGTCACCAATTAATTGCTCTTAGATGGCAACCAGACTTTCTCCTACTCAGAGCACATTCCAAGAGGTTGTAAACAATTAACCCAAGGTCATAAAAGGGAACTAGGATTTATTATAGGTGCTAGGACAGAAGATAAAATATTGACTGGGTTTATCTATGCAAAATTTCACTAATAATTTAGTTATGGTTTTAAACCTTAAGTGAGTCTGTGGAAGCTCAGACAGGTGATAGATGGTTAGTTAGATAATTACTCCAAATGGATATGCCTGTAAACATTCTCTGTTGTAAACTTCTATTTCAATTTATGATTTGAATTTTTGTGTGAACTTGTGATGAAGTTTGTAACGTGATCATGTATTCTGAAAGATGTTTAAGGGCTGAGGACAAAGAGAAGAGTCAGAACTGAGGAACTTAGGTGAGAGGAACAGAGGTGAGAGGAACAGAGGTGAGAGGAACAGAGGTGAGAGGAACTGAGCTGAGAGAGGAACTCAACTGAGGAGAAGTTTTTAGTCAGAAGAGTACAAGATTAGAAGGAGAATGCAGAGTGGAATAACTTAGAAACTATAGGTAACATAAGAAAACTAAGAGAGCAATGTGCAGCATGCAGAGGGAAAGGGGAAAAAGAAGACACTGCAGAGAGCAGAAGGGGCAGACAGGCTTCTCCTTACCATGGGACAGAACAGGTCCCATGGTAAAGACAAGACAGGCTTAGTCCTATTAACAGAAACAAAGCTTTTTTCTTACAAACATGGTTTTAATTCATTTAGCATTAAAAGGGTGGAAGCTTCTTCTTTCTCTATGCAATCAAGATTGGAGCTCATTTTACATCCAGAATGAGTGAGTGATTTCTGCACCAGTGCCTGGTCTTTTGCTCCATATGCATATGTAAGTATGGATGTGTGTGTAAGTATGTAATTGTGAGAATGTACGCATGTGCGTATATAAGTATGTAATTGTGAGAATGCATGCAAGCTGGGTCCAGCTCAATTTGTGTAGAAATGTATAAATGAGAACTCAGCATGCATGAAGCTGTGTATGAATTTATGTGAGATTATGCATATTTACTTATGTAAAAGTTTTTGTTTCTGTGAGAGTTATTCTGTTCTCTTGGTTCAATAGAACTTTCTTGCTCCAAACTTCCCCCTAGCCTGACCAGAAAGAGGTATCTGGACAAGAGGGAAAAAAGCCCTAGCAACTAATCCTTCACTTAATCTCCTGCTGTTTTAGGATGAGGTGCTAAGTGTCTGCAACTGCAGTGTCTGACCTCAGAGGAAGAAAGAAGGCAGGTCAGCTACAACAGCATAGTAACTTAGACTTAGATAAGTAAACTTTTTATTATACAGCAACCCTAACTATCTTCAAAGACAAAGTCTTACCCTGGAATCTCGTAAGACAAAGTTTTAACCCAGAATTTCGTAAGATCAAGTCATTTATTTATTTATTTATTTATTTATTTGATATATTCTTTATCTACATTTCAAATGTTTTCCCCTTTCCTGGTCCCCTCCCCAAAAATCCCCTAAACCATCCCCCCTGCCCCTATTTACCAATCCACCCATTCCCACTTCCCTGTCCTTGTATTCCCCTACACTGCACTGTGGAATCAAGCATTGTCAGGACCAAGGCCCTCTCCTCGCTTTGATGTCCAACAAGACCATGTTCTGCTGCATATGCATCTAGAGGCATGGGTCCCTCCATGTGTACTCTTTGGTTGATGGTTTAGTCCCTGGGAGTTCTGGGAGTACTGGGTGGCTCATATGGTTGTTCCTCCTTTGGCACTGCAAACCCCTTCAGTTCACTGGGTCCTTTCTCTAGCTCCTCCATTGGAGACCCTGTGCTCAGTTCAATGGCTGGCTGAGAGTGTCCCTCTATTTGTCATGCACTGGCAAAGCCTCCCAGGTGACAGCTATATCACCCTCGGGTCAGCAAGCACTTGTTGGCATCCACAATAGTGTCTGGCTTTGGTAACTGCATATGGGATGGATCCCTAGATGGGGAAGTCTCTGGATGGTCTTTCCCTCAGTCTCTGCTCCACACTTTGTCTCTGTATCTCCTTCTGTGGGTATTTTGTTCCCTCTTCTAAGAAGGACCAGAGTATCCATACTTTGTTCTTCCTTCTTGAGCTTCATTTGATCTGTGAATTGTGTCTTGGGTATTCCAAGCTTCTGGGCTAATATCCACTTATCAATGAGTGCATACCATGTGTGTTCTTTTGTGATTGGGTTACCTCACTCAGGATGATATTTTCTTGTTCCCTCCACTTACCTAATAATTTCATGAATTCATTGTTTTTAATAGCTGAGTAATATTCCATTGTGTAAATGTACCACATTTTCTGTATCCAATCCTCCGTTGAGGGACATCTGGGTTCTTTCCAGTTTCTGACTATTAGCTCAAGTCCAAGTGGATCAAGGACCTCCACATAAAACCAGACACACTGATACTAGCAGAAAGGAAAGTAGGGAAGAGCCTTGAGCACATGGGCACAGGGGAAAATTTCCTGAACAGAATACGAATAGCTTATGCTCTAAGATCAAAATTGACAAATGGAACCTAATAAAATTACAAAGTTTCTGTAAAGCAAAGGACACTGTCAATAGGACAAAACAGCAACTAACAAATTGGGAAAAGATCTTTACCCACCCTACATCCGACACAGGACTAATATCCAATATATACAAGGAACTCAAGGAGTTAGACTCCAGAGAGCCAAATAACCCTATTAAAAAATTGGCTACAGAGCTAAACAAAGAATTTTCACCTGAAGAATATTGAATGGCTGAGAAGCACCTAAAGAAATGTTCAACATCCTTAGTCATCAGGGAAATGCAAATCAAAACAGTCCTGAGATTTCACCTCACAGTAGTCAGAATGGCTAAGATCAAATCTCAGGAGACAGCAGGTGCAGGCAAGGATGTGGAGAAAGAGGAACACTCCTCCACTGCTGGTGGGACTGCAAGCTGGTACAACCAATCTGGAAATCAGTCTGGTGGTTCCTCCGAAAACTGGGCATGATACTACCAGAGGACCCCGATATACCACTCCTGGACATATATCCAGAGACTTTACCTGCATGCAATAAGGACACATGCTCCAAAATGTTCATAGCAGCCCTATTTATAATAGCCAGAAGCTGGAAAGAACCCAGATGTCCCTCAACAGAAGAATGGATACAGAAAATGTGGTATATTTACACAATGGAATACTACTCAGCTATTAAAAACAATGAATTCATGAAATTCTTAGGCAAATGGTCAAAACTGGAAAATATCATCCTAAGTGAGGTAACCCAATCACAAAAGAACACACATGGTATGCACTCACTGATAATGGATATTAGGCTAGAAGCTCAGAATACCAAAGACACAACTCACAGATCAAATGATGCCCAAGAAGAAGGAACAACAAAGTATGGATACTCTGGTCCTTTTTTAAAGTGGGGAACAAAATACCCACAGATATTGGAGATACAGAGACAAAGTGTGGAGCAGAGACTGAGGGAAAGACCATCAAGGGACTACCCCACCTAGTGAACCATCCCATATACAGTTACAAAACCCAGACACTATTATCAATGCCCACAGTACTTGCTGACTGAAGTCGGATATAGCTGTCACCTGGGAGGCTCTGCTAGTGCATGAAAAATACAGAGGGGGACACTCTCAGCCAGCCATTGAACTGAGCACAGAGTCCCCAATGGAGGAGCTAGAGAAAGGACCTAAGGAGCTGAAGGGGTTTGCAGTGCCATAGGAGAAACAACCATCTAAGCCACCCAGTATGCCCAGAGCTCCCAGGGACAAAAACATCAACCAGATAGTACATATGGTGTTATACATGGCTCCAGACGCACAGGCTGCAGAAGATGGCCTTGTTGAATATCAAAGGGAGGAGAGGCCCCCTGGTCATGGAAAGGCTCCATGCAGCAGTATAGGTGAATACCAGGACAGGGAAGCTAGAGGAGGTTGATTGGGGAACAGGGGGAGGGGAGATGGCTTATAGGACTTTCGGGGTTGTGGGGTAGTAGCCGGGAAAGGGGAAATCATTTGAAATGTAAATAAAGAATATATCTAATAATAAAAAAAAATACATCTTCTCCAAACCAAATTCAAGAAAGATCTTCACTTGAGCATCAATGAATTCAGAACTGGCATCTCCCCACATCTTGAACTGCAAGTATTATGTTTGGCTGACATGCAAAAATTAAGCTGGCTACAGAGCAGTCTAGGCGGGATTGGTTATAGTTTCCTAGAAAGGAATCATTTTAGACATCCGAGTAGCACAGAATGGACTCTTTTCAACACTCCTTAGATGTTCACTGCTTAACAAGAGTGATTGAACTTGGAGACTGAGCATCACCTACAGCATGGCCACGGTAACATCCCAGCAACCTCAGAACAACTTGCAGCAAATGAAAAACTACATCCCTACACATAGGTGTATGGAATCCCAAGGGAGATGCACTCATGGGTCTTGACTGACAGCAGATCTAGCCTGTGAAGGTTTCCTCAACTGGTGGTTAGGATGGATCACCAAGGATTTATTATTGGTTCTGAAAAATGTGTGGCTTCTTCAGACTTATATACTTATTGCTTAGCTTCTCTGGACTTTAGTTTCCCCACAAATAAGTGAAGGGAAAGACGTGTATTTTTAATTGAAAATGATATTTTTTCATGCAATATATGCTGATAATGGTTTCCACTCCCCCACAAAACAAATGGAACCTCATAAAATTACAATGTTTCTGTAAGGCAAAGGACACTGTCAATAGGACAAAATGGCAACCATCAAATTGGGAAAAGATCATTACCAATCCTACATCCGACAAAGGGCTAATATCCAATATATACAAAGAACTCAAGAAGTTAGACTACAGAAAACCAAATAACCCTATTAAAAATGGAGTACAGAGCCAAAGTAAGAATTTTCACCTGGGGAATATCGAATAGCTGAGAAGCACCTAAAGAAATGTTCAACATCCTTAGTCATCAGGGAAACGCAAATCAAAATTACCCTGAGATTTCACCTCACAGCAGTCAGAATGGCTAAGATCAAAAACTCAGGAGACAGCAGGTGCAGGCAAGGATGTGGAGAAAGAGGAACACTCCTCCACTGCTGGTGGGACTGCAAGCTGGTATAACCACTCTGGAAATCAATCTGGTGGCTCCTCCGAAAACTGGGCATGATACTACCAGAGGACCCTGAATATCCTGGGCATATTCCCAGAGGATTCTCCAGCATGCAATAAGGACACATGCTCCACTATGTTCATAGCAGACTTATTTATAATAGCCAGAAGCTGGAAAGACCAAATCTTACCCCTGGCTGATGCTTTCCCCCTCCACTGACTCAAGAAGAACAGACAAGAACACCTCCCACTGTGGCTGGCTCCAGGCAATTATCATCTCATTAGATGCAGAAAAGGCCTTTGAAAAAAATCCAACACTCCTTCATGATAAGTCTTGGCGAGTTTAGGGATATAAGAGACATACCTAAACATGATAAAGGCAGTTTACAGAAGCCTATAGCTAACATCAACTTAAGTGGTGAGAAACTCAAAGCAATTCCACTAAAATCAGGAACAAGCAAGACAAGGTTGTCCACTCTTTCTGTATTTACTTAATATAGTACTTGAAGTCTTAGCTAGCACAATAAGAAAAATGAAGAAGAGTAAGGGGATAAAAATAAGACAGGAAGAAATCAACATACCTTTATCACATGATATGATAGTAAACATAAGTGACTGGCAAATTTCTACCAGGTATCTCCTACAGCTGATAAATTACCTCAGAAATCAGCAGCCCTCCTATACACAAATGACAAATAGACTGAGAAGGAACATGAGGGAGGCAACACCTTTCACAGTACACTCAAATAATATAATAAAGTATTTTTGGGTAACTCTAAACAAGCAAGTGAAAGACTTATACAATAAAAACTGGAAGTCTTTGAAGGAAGAAACTGAAAAAGATATTAGATGGATGGTAGGATTAACATAGTAAAAATGGCCATTCTCCTAAAAGCAATTTACAGATTCAATGCAAACCTCATTAAAATTCTAAAACAATTCTTCACATTTCTTCAGGGGACAATGTTTAGCTTCACATGGAAAAACAAACAACAAAAACTCAAAACCCCTGGATATGTAAAACAATCCTAAACAATAAAAGAACTGCTGGAGGTCTCACAGTCCTGATTTTAAATTTTACTACAAAACTATAGTAAAAAAAACCCCCCCAAAATGACACAGGTATTGGCATAAAAAGATATGTTGACCAATGGAATAAAATTGAGACAAAGGCATAAATCAATACGGGAAAAGACAGTTCTTCAACGAATGATGTTGCTCAAACAGGATGTCTAAATGAAGAATAATGCAGATATATCCATACTTATTACCCTGCGCAAAACTCAAATACAAATGGATCAAAACTTCAACAGAAAACTACACACTGAACCTGGTACAAGAAAAAGTGGGGAATAGCCTTGAATGCACTGGCACAAGAGACAACCTCCTAAACAGAATATCAACAGCTAAGTTACTAAGATCAACAATTAATAAATGAACCTCATGGCACTGAAAAGCTTCTATAAAGCAAAGAACATCATCATTCAAACAAAGTGGCAGTCTACAGAACAGGAAAAGATTTTTTTACTGACCCCACATCAGTAGAGAACTAATATAAAAAATATATAAAGAACTAAAGAAACTAGATATCAAAAAACCAAATAATCCAATTAAAAATGGGGTATAGATCTAAACAGACAATTTGCAATAGAGAAAACTCAAATGGTTGAGAGACATAGAAATATTCAGCATCCTTACCTACTAGGTAAATGAAAATCAAAACTACATTGACATTACATCTTACACCTGCCAGAATAGTCAAGATCAATGACACAAGTTGATGGCAAGGATGTAGAATAAGGGGAACATTCATCCATTGTTAGTGGGAGTGCAAATTTGTATACTGTCTTAGTCAGGGTTTCTATTCCTGCACAAACATCATGACCAAGAAGCAAGTTGGGGAGGAAAGGGTTTAGGTTTATTCAGCTTACACTTCCACATTGCTGTTTAATCACCAAAGGAAGTCAGGACTGGAACTCAAGCAGGTTAAGAAGCAGGACCTGATGCAGAGGCCATGGAAGGATGTTACTTACTGACTTGCTTTCCCTAGCTTGCTCAGCTTGCTCTCTTATAAAATCCAAGACTACCAGTCCAGGGATGGCACCACCCACAATGGAACCTACCCCCTTGATCACTAATTGAGAAAATGTCTTACAGCTGGGCTGGATCTCATGGAGGCATTTCCTCAACTGAAGCTCCTTTCTGTGTGATAACTCCAGCCTGTGTCAAGTTGACACACAAAACTGTCCAGTACATGTATCCAGCTATGGAAATCTTTATAGAAGTTCCTCAGAAAACTGGGAATTGATCTAGTTCAAGATCTAGCCATAACATTCTTGGGCATATACCCAAAGGATACGTCATCGTACCAGAAGGACACTTGTTCAACCATATTTACTACAGCTCTATTTATAATAGCCAAAAACTAGAAACAACCTAGATGTCCATAAACAGAAGGATAAAGAAAATATGATACATTTGCACAATGAAGTATCATTTGGCTATTAAAAGTGACATCAGGAGTCTTCCCTTACAGCCGCCATCTGCAGCAGGGAACCAGGCAGCTCCAAAGCCTTCTCTGCTTAGCCTGCCAGGAGAGAGTGATCTCCCAGCAGAGATTTCACTTCTGAGTGCAGAGGTGAGATCTCCACCTTCTCTCTGGAGGGGTACAGCTAGGAGAACACTGGGCATACGATAAGTGGAGCAGCTGGGACAGGAGTCTTCCCTTCGGGCCACCATTTGGTTCAGGGAACCAGACAGCTCCACAGCCTTCTGTACACAGACCCTGCCAGAAGAGAGTTGGTCTCCCAGGAGTATGGACACAGGCTTGCAGGCCCATAGGAGGAGCAAGCTCCAGCCAGAGACAACAAGATCAACTAACACCACAGATAACCAGATGGCAAAAGGCAAGCGCAAGAATACCAACAGAAACCAAGGTTACTTGGCAACATCAGAGCCCAGTTCTCCCACCACAGCAAGTCCCGAATACCCCAACACATCAGAAAAGCAGGAGTTGGATTTAAAGTCTATTCTCACGATGCTGTTAGAGGACATCAAGAAGGACATAAATAACTCCCTTAAAGAAATACAGGAGAACATGGGTCAAATGGTAAAAGCCCTTAAAGAGGAAACACAAAAATCCCTGAAAGAAATACAGGAGAACACAAACAAACAAGTGAAGGAACTGAACAAAACCATCCAGGATCTAAAAATGGAAGTAGGAACAATAAAGAAATCACAAAATGAGACCTCTCTGGAGATAGAAAATCTTGGAAAGAATTCAGGAGTCATAGATGCAAGCATCAACAACAGAGAATACAAGAGATAGAAGAAAGAATCTCAGGGGCTAAAGATACCATAGAAAACATTGACTCAACAGTTAAAGAAAATGCAAAATGCAAAAAGCTCTTGAGCCAAAACATCCAGGAAATCCAGGACACAATGAAAAGATCAAACCTAAAGATTATAGGTATAGAAAAGAACGAAGATTTCCAAGTTAAAGAACCAGTAAATATCTTCAACAAAATTATAGAAGAAAACTTCCCTAACCTAAAGAAAGAGATACCCATGAACATACAAGAAGCCTACAGAACTTTAAACAGACTGGACCAGACCAGAAAGTCCTCCCGGCACATAATAATCAGAACACCAAATGCACTAAACAAAGAAAGAATATTAAAAGCAGTAAGGGAAAAAGATCAAGTAACCTATAAAGAGGGGCCTATCAGAATTACACCAGACTTCTCACCTGAGATGATGAAAGCTAGAAGATCCTGGGCAGATCTCATACAGACCCTAAGAGAACACAAATGGCAGCCCAAACTACTATACCCAGCAAAACTCTCAATAACTATAGATGGAGAAACCAAGATATTCCATGACAAAACCAAATTTACACAATATCTTTCCACAAATCCAGCCCTACAAAGGATAATAAATGGAAAATACCAACATGAGGAGGGAAACTACACCCTAGAAAAAGCAAGAAAGTAATCTTTTTCCAACAAACCCAAAAGAAAGCAACCACATAAACATTAAAAGAACATGAAAAATAATAGGTAGCAACAATTACTACTATTCTTTAATATCTTATAACATCAATGGGCTCAATTCCCCAACCAAAAACATAGTCTGACAGAAATATTTTTCATGTACATCTTCAATTTTATCAGAAAATGTTTGTGATTCCTCTTTCAATTTAATGTTTTTTATGTCTACCATTTTAACTGTATTATTTTCCATGATAATATTTAATTTTAACACTTTTTCTATATATTTTTTCAATTTTATCAGAAACATTTTCCATATAAATCTTCAATTTTGTCAGAAAATGTTTATAATTCCACTTTCAATCAACTTAGGAATATTTTTATACCTTCTATTTTATCTGTATAATTTTCCATGAAATAGTTTTAACATGTTTTTCTATATATTTCTTGAATTTTATCAGAAATATTTTCCTTGTAGATCTTCAGTTTTATCAGAAAATGGTTATAATTCCACTTTCAATCAATTTACTAATACTTTTATGCCTACCATTTTATCTGTATAATTTTTCCACGAAATACTCAATCTTAACGTTTTTTATATTTCTTCAATTTTATCAGAGATATTTTCCATGTAAATCTTCAATTTTATCAGAAAATGTATATAATTTCAATTTCAATCAACTTAGAAATTTTTTATGCCTACCATTTTATCTGTATAATTTTCCATGATAATCTTTAATTTTAATGTTTTTTCCATTTTTTTTTCAATTTTATCAGAAATATTTTCCTTGTAGATCTTCAATTTTATCAGAAAATGTTCATAATTCCACTTTCAATCAATTTAGGAATATTTTTATGCCAACCATTTTATCTGTATAATTTTTATATAATTATATAATAGCCAATCTTAATGTGTTTATATATATACATTTCTTCAACTTTATCAGAGATATTTTCCATGTATATTTACACAATGGAATATGACTCAGCAATTAAAAACAATGAATTCGCTCTGTTCTGTATTGACTGCACTGAGGAGACAGGTACCCAGGTCCTCCCCAATATAACATTGCTTGGGACACGGCCTGTTGGGGCTTCCGTCTGCTCCCAAGAAAGGGACAGCACTGTGGTTGTCTGGGCGCCAGCTCTTCTGTGGGCCATCACCCCTGCAGGGTGACCCGCACCACCGAGAGAGTGCAGAGTGCACTCCGCCATCTTTGCTCCAATGGCCAGGTAGTTGAGACCGCCAGACTCAGAGACAGACAGGCATAATATCGCTTGGGTCTCAGGCAGCTTGTGTGTACCCTGCTCCCAAGAACTGGGAAGGTCTGCAGTAATCGATGCACCAGCCCGGCAGTGGAACTTCTGCCCTGCAGAGGGACGCTCCCTCCCCCCCGCCGGGAGAGATCACACACCCCTGCACAGGGCAGGAGCCTACCAGCCTCCCTTTGGCGACCTCTGCTCCAGGAATCCACTACGCTGAGCCTCTGGATGTGCAGAGACTCCCCAATATAACATCACTTGGCGCAAGGCACATCAGGGCTCCAAAGTCACTCAGGAGCAGGGCAGGCCCCAGAAATCGGTGCCAGGGGAATCCCGGTAATCCAGGGGGGCCAGAAATAGCTTTGCAGGCTCACAGGAGGTCCCACCAATAGCCAGTGACAGCAGGACCAACTAACACCAGAGGTAACCAGATGGCAAAAGGCAAACGTAGGAACGTTACTAACAGAAATCAAAGTAATATGACACCACCCGAACCCAACTCTCCAACAGCAGCAAGTCCTGGATACCCCACCACACTCGAAAGACAAGATCTGGATTTAAAATCACTACTTATGATGCTATTAGAGTATCACAAGAAGGACACAAATAAATCTAATAAAGAATTACAGGAGACCATAAATCAACGGTTAGAAGTCCTTACAAAGGAAACACAAAAACACCTTAGAGAAATGCAGAACATGGATCAACAGACGGATGCCCATAGGGAGGCAACACAAAAATTGCTTAAAGAAATGAATCAACGATGAATCAATAGATGCCCTTACAAAGGAAACACGAGAACTGCTTAAAGAAATGCAGGAGACGATAGATCAACAGATGGCATCCCATGAGGAGGAAACACAAAAATCGCTTAGAGAAATACAGGAGAACTTGGGTCAACAGGCAGAAATCCTGAAAGAGGAAATGAAAAAATACCTTAAAGAAATACAGGAAAATACAAACAAACAAGTGAAGGATCTCAGCAAATCCATCCAGGAACTAAAAAAGGAAGTAGAAACAACTAAGAAATCACAAAGGGAGACAACTTTGGAGATAGAAAACTTTGGGAAGAAATCAGGAGTCATAGATGCAAACATCAACAATAGAATACAAGAAATGGAAGAAAAGAATCTGAGGTGCTGAAGATACCATAGAAAGCATCGACTCAACACTCAAAGAAAATGCGAAATGAAAAAAAACGTGTTAACCCAAAACATCCAGGAAATCCAGGACACAATGAGAAGACCAAACCTAAGGATTATAGGTATAGATGAGAGTGAAGATTTGCAACTTAAAGGGCCAGCAAACATCTTCAACAAAATTATGGAGGAAAACTTCCCTAACCTAAAGAGAGAGATGCCGATGAACGTACAAGAAGCCTACAGAACTCCAAACAGACTGGACCAGAACAGAAATACCTCCCATCACATAATAATCAAAACACCGAATGTTCTAAACAAAGAAAGAATATTAAAAGCAGTAAGAGAAAAGGCCCAAGTAACATGCAAAGGAAGACCTATCCGAATCACATCAGACTTCTCACCAGAGACTATGAAAGCCAGAAGATCCTGGGCAGATCTCATGCAGACACTAAGCACAAATGCCAGCCTAGACTACTATACCCAGCAAAACTCTCAATCACCATAGATGGAGAGACCAAGATATTCCATGATAAAACCAAATTTTCACAATATCTTTCTACAAACCCAGCCCTGCAAAGGATAATAGGTGGAAACCACCAATACAGGGAGAGAAACAACACCCTGGAAAAAATGAGATAGTAACCTTCTTTCATCAAACCCAAAAGTAGATAACCACTCAAACATAAAGATAGCGTCAAGAATGGCAGGTGGCAATAATCACTATTCCTTAATCTTTCTAAATATCAATGGTCTCAATTCCCCAATAAAAAAGCCATAGACTAACAGACTGGATACGTAAACAGGACCCAGGATTTTGCTGCATGCAGGAAACGCACCTCAGTGTCAAAGATAACCACTACCTTAGAGTAAAAGGCTGGAAAACAATTTTACAAGCAAATGGCCCCAAGAAACGAGCCGTAGTAGCCATCCTAATATCAGATAAAATTGATTTTCAACCTAAAGTCATCAAAAAAGACACAGAAGGACACTACATACTGATCAAGGGAAAAATTCACCAAGAAGAGCTCTCAATTCTGAATATCTATGCTCCAAATGCAAGGGCACCCTCATTCGTAAAAGAAACTTTACTAAAGCTCAAAGCACACGTTGCACCTCACACAATAATAGTGGGTGACTTCAACACCTCGCTCTCTGAAATGGATCATTCAGGAAAGTAGAAACTAAACAGGGACACAGTGAATCTAATTGAAGCCTTGGACCAAATGGAACTAACAGATATATATAGAATATTTCATCCTAGAGCTAAAGAATACACCTTCTTCTCAGCACCTCATGGTACCTTCTCCAAAATCGACCATATAATTGGTCACAAATCAGACCTCAACAGATATAAGAAGACAGAACTAATCCCATGCCTCCTCTCAGATCACTATGGAATAAGGGTGGTCTTCAATGGCAACACAAACAACAGAAAACCCACATACTCATGGAGGCTGAACAATGCTCTACTCAATGATAACTTGGTCAAGGTGGAAATAAAGAAAGAAATCAAAGACTTTTTGAAAGTTAATGAAAATGAAGGCACAACATACCCTAATTTATGGGACACAATGAAAGCAGTGCTAAGAGGAAAATTCATAGCCCCGAGTGCCACCAAAAAGAAAGAGGAGACAGGCATCTTTGCTCCAGTGACTGGGAAGTTGGGACAGCCAGGTTCTGAGACAGACAGGCATAATATCGCTTGGGTCTCGGGCGGCTTGTGTGTATGCAGCTCCCAAGTGCTGGGCTGATCTGCAGTAACCAGCGCGCCAGCTCTGCTGTGGGACTTCTGCCTGGCAGAGGGACCCCGCACTGGGCGGGAGCCTACCAGCTTTCCTTCCGCGACCTCTGTTCCCGCAGACTGCACTGAAGAAACAGGTACCCAGGCTCTATCCCCAATATAACATCACTTGGGACACGGCCTGTTGGGGCTTCCGTCTGCGCCCGAGAACGGGTCAGCGCTGTGGTCGTCTGGGTGCCAGATCGGCAGGCCATCACGTCTGCAGGGTGAGCGGCGCCATGGAGAGTGCCCTCCGCCATCTTTGCTCCAGTGACTGGGAAGTTGGGACAGTCAGGTTCTGAGACAGACAGGCATAAAATCGCTTGAGTCTCGGGCGTCTTGTGTGTATGCGGCTCCCAAGTGCTGGGCTGATCTGCAGTAACCAGCGCGCCAGCTCTGCTGAGGGACTTCTGCCTGACAGAGGGACGCCCCCTCCCCCCCTAGGAGAGATCACACACCCCTGCACAGGGCAGGAGCCTACCAGCCTCCCTTTGGCGACCTCTGCTCCAGGAATCCACTAGGCTGAGCCTTTGGATGTGCAAGGCCTCCCCAATATAAGATCACTTGGGGCAAGGCACATTAGGGCTCCAAAGTCACTCAGGAGCAGGCAGGCCCCAGAAATCGGTGCCAGGGGAATCCTGGTAATCCAGGGGGGGCAGAAATAGCTTTGCAGGCTCACAGGAGGTCCAACCAACAGCCAGTGGCAGCAGGACCAACTAACACCAGAGGTATCCAGATGGCAAAAGGCAAACGTAGGATTGTTACTAACAGAAATCAAAGTAACATGGGACCATCCGAACCCAACTCTCCAACAGCAGCAAGTCCTGGATACCCCACCACACCCGAAAGACAAGATCTGGATTTAAAATCACTTCTCATGATGCTATTAGAGGATCACAAGAAGGACACAAATAAATCTCATAAAGAGTTACAGGAGACCATGAATCAACGGTTAGAAGCCCTTACAAAGGAAACACAAAAATCACTTAGAGAAATGCGGGAGAACATGGATCAAAAGATGGAGGCGCACACAAGGAGACAACACAAAAATCGCTTAACGAGATGAATCAACGGGTAGATGCACTCACAAAGGAATCACAAAATTTGCATAAAGAAATGCAGAAGAATATGGGTCAACAGATGGATGCCCATAAGGAAGCAACACAAAAATTGCTTAAAGAAATGAATCAATGGTTAGATGCCCTTACAAAGGAAACACGAGAACTGCTTAAAGAAATGCAGGAGACGATGGATCAACAGATGGAATCCCATGAGGAGGAAACACAAAAATCGCTCAGAGAAATGCAGGAGAACGTGGGTCATCAGGAAGAAATCCTGAAAGAGGTAATACAAAAATACCTTAAAGAAATACAGGAAAATACAAACAAACAAGTGAAGGATCTCAGCAAATCCATCCAGGAACTAAAAAAGGAAGTAGAAACAACTAAGAAATCACAAAGGGAGACAACTTTGGAGATAGAACCTTGGGAAGAAATCAGGAGTCATAGATGCAAACATCAACAATAGAATACAAGAGATGGAAGAAAGAATCTCAGGTGCTGAAGATTCCATAGAAAGCATCGACTCAACAGTCAAAGAAAATGCAAAATGCAAAAAACGTGTAACCCAAAACAGCCAGGAAATCCAGGACACAATGAGAAGACCAAACCTAAGGATTATAGGTATAGATGAGAGTGAAGATTTGCAACTGAAAGGGCCAGTAAACATCTTCAACAAAATTATGGAGGAAAACTTCCCTAACCTAAAGAGAGAGATGCCGATGAATGTACAAGAAGCCTACAGAACTCCAAACAGACTGGACCAGAACAGAAATACCTCCCATCACATAATAATCAAAACACCGAATGTTCTAAACAAAGAAAGAATACTAAAAGCAGTAAGAGAAAAGGGCCAAGTGACATACAAAGGAAGACCTATCCGAATCACATCAGACTTCTCACCAGAGACTATGAAAGCCAGAAGATCCTGGGCAGATCTCATGCAGACACTAAGACAGCACAAATGCCAGCCTAGACTACTATACCCAGCAAAACTCTCAATCACCATAGATGGAGAGACCAAGATATTCCATGATAAAACCAAATTTTCACAATATCTTTCCACAAATCCAGCCCTGCAACGGATAATAGGTGGAAACCTCCAATACAGGGAGAGAAACAACACCCTGGAAAAAATGAGATAATAACCTTCTTGAATCAAACCCAAAAGTAGATAACCACTCAAACATAAAGATAGCGTCAAGAATGGCAGATGGCAATAATCACTATGCCTTAATCTCTCTTAATATCAATGGTCTCAATTCCCCAATTAAAAGACATAGACTAGCAGACTGGATACGTAAACAGGACCCAGCATTTTGCTGCATGCAGGAAACGCACCTCAGTGTCAAAGACAAACACTACCTCAGAGTAAAAGGCTGGAAAACAATTTTACAAGCAAATGGCCCAAGGAAACGAGCCGGAGTAGCCATCCTAATATCAGATAAAATTGATTTTCAACCTAAAGTCATCAAAAAAGACACAGAAGGACACTACATACTGATCAAGGGAAAAATCCACCATCAAGAACTCTCAATTCTGAATATCTATGCTCCAAATGCAAGGGCACCCTCATTCGTAAAAGAAACTTTACTAAAACTCAAAGCACACATCGCACCGCACACAATAATAGTGGGTGACTTCAACACCCCGCTCTCTGAAATGGATCGTTCAGGAAAGCAGAAACTAAACAGGGACACAGTGAATCTAATTGAAGCCTTGGACCAAATGGAACTAACTGATATATATAGAACATTTCATCCTAGAGCTAAAGAATACACCTTCTTCTCAGCTCCTCATGGTACCTTCTCCAAAATTGACCATATAATTGGTCACAAATCAGACCTCAGCAGATACAAGAAGATAGAAATAATCCCATGCCTCCTATCAGATCACTATGGAATAAGGGTGGTCTTCAATGGCAACAAAAACAAAAGAAAACCCACGTACACATGGAGGCTGAACAATGCTCTACTCAATGATAACTTGGTCAAGGTGGAAATAAAGAAAGAAATCAAAGACTTTTTGAAAGTTAATGAAAATGAAGGCACAACATACCCTAATTTATGGGACACAATGAAAGCAGTGCTACGAGGAAAATTCATAGCCCTGAGTGCCGCCAAAAAGAAACGGGAGACAGCATACACTAACAGCTTAATGGCACACCTGAAAGCCCTGGAACAAAAAGAAGCAAATACACCAAAGAGGAGTAGAAGGCAGGAAATCATCAAACTCAGGGCTGAAATCAATCAAGTAGAAACAAATAAAACCATACAAAGAATCAACAAAACGAGGAGTTGGTTCTTTGAGAAAAATCAACAAGATAGATAAGCCCTTAGCCAGACTAACCAGAGGGCACAGAGATAGTATCCAAATTAATAAAATCAGAAACGAAAAGGGAGAGATAACAACAGAAACTGAGGAAATTCAAAAAATCATCAGATCCTACTACAAAAACCTGTATTCAACACAACTAGAAAATCTTGAGGAAATGGACAATTTCCTTGACAGATACCAAGTACCAAAATTAAATCAGGATCAAATAGACCATCTAAACCGTCCTATAAGCCCTGAAGAAATAGAAGTTGTCATTGGAAGTCTTCCAACCAAAAAAAGCACAGGTCCATATGGTTTTAGTGCAGAATTCTATCAGACCTTCAAAGAAGACCTAACACCAATACTCTTCAAACTGTTCCACAAAATAGAAACAGAAGGAACACTACCCAACTCGTTCTATGAAGCCACAATTACACTAATACCAAAAGCACACAAAGATCCGACAAAGAAAGAGAATCTCAGGCCAATCTCTCTTATGAATATCGATGCAAAAATACTCAATAAAATTCTTGCCAAACGAATCCAAGAACACATCAAAACGATCATTCACCACGATCAAGTAGGCTTCATCCCAGGGATGCAGGGATGGTTCAATATAAGGAAATCCATCAATGTAATCCACTACATAAACAATCTCAAAGAAAAAAACCACATGGTCATCTCATTAGATGCTGAGAAAGCATTTGACAAAATTCAGCATCCTTTCATGCTAAAGGTCTTGGAAAGATCAGGAATTCAAGGCCCATATCTAAACATAGTAAAAGCAATTTACAGCAAACCGGTAGCCAGCATCAATCTAAATGGAGAGAAACTTGAAGCAATCCCACTAAAATCAGGGACTAGACAAGGCTGCCCTCTCTCTCCATATCTTTTCAATATAGTACTTGAAATTCTAGCTAGAGCAATTAGACAACAAAAAGAGGTCAAAGGGATACGAATTGGAAAGGAAGAAGTCAAACTATCACTATTTGCAGACGATATGATAGTATACTTAAGCTACCCAAAGAACTCCACCAGAGAACTCCTACAGCTGATAAACGACTTCAGCAAAGTGGCCGGATATAAAATCAACTCAAGCAAGTCAGAAGCCTTCCTATACTCAAAGGATAAGCAGGCTGAGAAAGAAGTAAGAGAAATAATACCCTTCACGATAGCCACAAACCATATTAAGTATCTTGGCGTGACTCTAACCAAACAAGTGAAAGATCTGTATGACAAGAACTTCAAGTCTCTGAAGAGAGAAATTGAAGAAGACCTCAGAAAATGGAAAAGTCTGCCATGCTCATGGATTGGTAGGATTAATATAGTAAAAATGAGCATCTTACCAAAAGTAATACACAGATTCAATGCAATCCCCATCAAAATCCCAACTCAATTCTTCATAGAGCTAGAAAGAGCAATTCAAAAATTCATCTGGAATAACAGAAAACCCAGAATAGCTAAAACTATTCTCAAGAGTAAAAGAACCTCTGGGGGAATCAGTATCCCGGACCTCAAGCTGTACTATAGAGCAATAGTGTTAAAAACCGCATGGTATTGGTACAGTGACAGACATGTAGATCAATGGAACAGAATTGAAGACCCAGAAATGAATCCACACGCCTATGGTCACTTGATCTTTGACAAAGGAGCTAAAACCATCCAGTAGAAAAAAGATAGCCTTTTCAACAAATGGTGCTGGCTCAGCTGGAGGTCAACATGCAGAAGAATGCAAATTGACCCATTCTTATCTCCTTGCACTAAGCTCAATTCTAAGTGGATCAAAGATCTCCACATAAAACCAGACACACTGAAACTAATAGAAGGGAAACTAGGGAAGAACCTTGAACATATGGGCACAGGGGAGAATTTCCTGAACAGAACTCCAATAGCTTATGCTCTAAGATCAAAAATAGACAAATGGGACCTCATTAAATTACAAAGTTTTTGCAAGGCAAAAGACACTGTCAAAAAGGCAAAGCGGCAACCAACTAACTGGGAAATGATCTTTACCATCCTTATATCCGACAGAGAGCTAATATCCAATATATACAAAGAACTCAAGAAGTTAAACTCCAGAGAGGCAAGTAACCCTATTAAAAAATGGGGTACAGAGCTACACAAAGAGTTCTCACCTGAAGAATATCTAATGGCTGAGAAGCACCTAAAGAGATCTTCATCATCCTTAGTCATTAGGGAAATGCAAATCAAAACAACCCTGAGATTCCATCTCACACCAGTCAGAATGGCTAAGATTAAAAACACAGGAGACAGCAGTTGTTGGCAAGGATGTGGAGAAAGAGGAACACTCCTCCACTGCTGGTGGAATTGCAAGCTGGTACAACCACTCTGGAAAGCAGTCTGGGGGTTCCTCAGAAAACTGGGCATGACACTCCCGGAGGATCCGGCTATATCACTCCTGGGCATATACCCAGAGGCTTTACCTGCATGCAGTAAGGACACATGCTCCACTATGTTCATAGCAGCTCTATTTATAATAGCCAGAAACTGGAAAGAACCCAGATGTCCCTCAGCGGAGGAATGGATTCAGAAGATGTGGTATATTTACACAATGGAATACTACTCTGCAATTAAAAACAATGAATTCATGAAATTCCTAGGCAAATGGTCAAAACTGGAAAATATCATCCTAAGTGAGGTAATGGAATCACAAAAAAGAACACACATGGTATGCAGTCACTGATAAGGGGTTATTAACCCAGAATCTCGGAATACCCTAGACACAATTTGCATATCAATAGATTTCCAAGAAGATGGAAGGAGAGACCCCTGTTCCTGGAAAGACTGGATGTAGGGGAATGCCAGGACAGAGAAATGAGAGGGGGTTGAATGGGGAAAAGAGGGAGGGAAGGGGGCTTATGGGACTTTCGGGGAGGGAGGAAATGGGAAAGGGGAAATGATTTTGAATGTAAATAAAAAAAACTTAGAAAATAAAATATAATTAAAAAAATAAAACAATGAAGGTGATTCTAGTGAAGTCTCCAAACAATGGGGAAAGACAAGTAGACATTTTTGTCACCAAACAAAGTTTCCAATACTGGAATAGGGTTACATCCAATTGAATTGTTGGCCAAAGGGGTCCCATGAGAATCACTAAACAACCCAGGCTGTTGCCAAGACTATAGGTTGCTCTCTATAAACTAACAGTAAGCCCCTACTACTGAAGACAACACCAACACAACTCACTGAATATGGGATGATCAAGTTGGTCCCTACATAAAACCTTCACCCATTCTAGTGTTTTTGGCATGAAAATGTAATCTGGAGGCTACCAAAAGAGAAAGTAAAACACATCCACAAAACTTTTGATCTATAATGCTCTCTGCCTGCAAAATATGAAAGAGTTAACGGTGGCACAAAGCTTGTGGGAGTAAGGAACCAATATCTGATTTGACTTAAGGACCACTTCAGGAGATAGAACCCATACCCAATACTGATTGTGTGACCAAGAACTAGAGACTAGAGATCCCAGATACCTAGAATAAAACCAAATCCCACTAGTCTTAAAAAATAAGAAGCGATAATATGACCCCTAATGACATCCTCTACACTCATAGACTAGCCTCTTATTCAGACATCATCAGAGAAGCTTCCTCCTGTAGGAGCTAATAGAGAGACCCACAGCCAGACAATATGTAGAGAGAGACAGAGAGTGAGACACTCACAGAGACACACACCTTGGAACACAGCTCTTAAGTGGGATGTCTACATCAAACCCCTCTCCTCAGAGCCCAGGGAACAAAATCCTCCAAGTCTACTAAGGAAAGCTCATATGAACTCACAGACTGAAGTAGCAAGTACAGGGCCTACCTACGTGGGTCTGTACTAGGTCCTTTGTGTATTATTGTTTTCAGTTTAGTATTTTTATGGGTACTTCTAAGTGTGTGAATGAGTGGATCTCTGATTCTTGTGCCTTCTCTTGGGGCTGTTTTCCTTCTGCTGGGTTGCTCAGTCTAGTCTTGATGTGATGGTTTTTATTTTATGTTCTGTTGTTATCTCTTAGAAGTCTATTCTTTTCTAATGAAAGACAGAAAGGTAGTGGGATCTGGATGGGAAGGGAGGTGGAGGAACTGTGAAGAGTAGAGGGAGGAGCAACTGTTATATTGTATGAGAAAATAATCTATTTTTCAATGAAAAGGGAAAAATGATTTTTAAAAGACAACTAAATGGGTTATTATTGAAAAACAGTTGTTTATGAATGTGTTTTCTAAAATCCTGTGGTAAAGACACACAGTACAGCTGTGGGAGAACGGTACCAAATTATATCTCAATATGGCAGCAGGACTTGACACTACTGTTTAAATGGTTCTGCCTTAGCAGGCACACAACAAAATTCAAGGGTTATAGGATCATGAAGCCTCTCACCAAGGTTCCAGAGAGTTGCCAAGGATGAGAAATGTATGGCAGTGTCAAATTCCCTACAAGGAGTCCCCAGGAGGCCACTATGTAAATCTGTGAAGGTGAAGGCCAAGTTGGAATGGAGACCACAGGATGTGGGCAATGCCATGACAACAGGATGTCTGTGAAGGAAAGTTGCAGACACTCTGGAGTGAAGGTGTCTCAACACAGAGGGTCTCTGTGCTACAGGAGGCAGAACCGGAAGCACAGGGGCCCTCCTCAAGCCCACTGGGGCCTAAAGGATTCTATTACAAGCTCCAGGTGCTGGGCATGGTGCTATAGCATTTGATGTTTGCCCTACATGGTTTTAGTCCTGCACCAGCCCAATCTTTCCTTGCTAGGTGCCTTAGTCTAATTTCCATTTCTGTGATAAATTCCATGACCAAAGCAACCTGGGAGAAAAGGGTTTATTTTGTCTCACAGTTTAAAATCCATCATGAAGGACAGTCAGAACAGAAATTCCAGGCAGGAAAATGAAAGCAGAGTCCATGGAGGAACATGGCTTACTGGCTTGTTCTTCATGGCTCTCTCAATTTGCATTTCATATAACCTATGACCACCTGTTCAAGGATAGCAACAATCACAGTGCTCTAGGAACTCCCACATCAATCACTGATCAAGAAAATGCCCATGGAGGAACATGGCTTACTGGCTTGTTCTTCATGGCTCTCTCAATTTGCATTTCATATAATCTATGACCACCTGTTCAAGGATAGCAACAATCACAGTGCTCTAGGAACTCCCACATCAATCACTGATCAAGAAAATGCCCCACAGACTTGCCCACATGCCATTCTGATAGAGTTATTTTCTCAACTGCGTTTCTCTCTCTCGGCTGAGCCTAGCTAAAGGTGGACAAAAACAAAGCAAAGCTAACCACCACACTATGCTCATGTTCCTTACTTTTAAAATAGGAATGCTTATACTGTGATGATGTATACCAGAAGTTTTACCTTTTCGAAAAATTAGTATCACAGTAGTAATGCACTTCCTTAAATCCCAGAAGAAAATGAACATTTGGACAGTGTTGGGGATGTTAAATAGTAAACAACAAATGGACTAATTGCATTGTAAAGTAGACATATTATTTTTGAGGCCAAGGATAGTATTTTGTTTTCAAGCTGACAGAGGGTAAACCTGTAATGGTTAATTTTGATAATCAATTTGACAGGATTTAGAAGACAAACCTCTGAGTATGCTTTCAATGCAATTCCAGAGAGGCTTAACAGAGAAGGGAAGACCAGCCCTGAATATTGGTGGCATTATTCCAGGGTTGGGGGTCCTGCACTGAATAAAAAGAAGAAAGCGAGTAGAACAATAGCATTTGTCTTCTCCTTTTCCTGAATGCAGAGAAAATGCTCCCAGTGTCCTCAGATCTTTGCTGCCATGTCCCCTACATCATCATGGGCCATCTGTACCTTACCTGTGAGCCCTAGGAGATCCTAAAGCTGCTTTAGTCAGGTATCTTGTCATGGCATCAAAAAAGAAACTAATACAAGATTTACTGAAATATCTACACAAAGGAATTTTAGTCAGCTCTCATGAAAAATGAAATCATAACATTTGTAGGAAAATGGATGGAACTGGAAATCATTTTATCAACTGAAATAGGCAGATTCAGGAAATTAAATATACTGTATATTTTCTTTCATATGCAGAATCTAGTTTTAAATGTGTATGTAGATATGTACACACACATACATATGTGTGTACAGGTCAACAGGTTAAGAACGAGAGGAGAGTAAGATTTAAAACAGGGAACAAAAGAGGAAGAGAATATAATGGAACACGTGACAGAGGGACACCTGGGAAGAGGAGAGAGACAAGCAAGAGTTAGGAGGAGAATAAATGAGACAAAGTTTATTGACATATACATGAGAATGTCAAGAGAAAACTTATTACTTTGCACCATCAATTTAAATAGGTATTAAATTTGAAGAAACAAAGTAACTATAAAACCAGAGGTTAAAACTGTGAGAAACTATCAATTTCAAAGTAATTATTCAGATAATAAAAATGTATAACATTAAAAGGAAAACAGATTTGGATGGTAAAATGCTCTTCGTGTACTCGTACATATTAAGAAACAGTCACCAGACAGTAAGCAAATTCCACTGCATCACGTGGGCAGATGTTCAAATACCTGCTTTTGATCCAATAGGAGCAGACTGCTCTTTCTGAGGAGGCTTTTTTGGGTATGCAGGAGCCTCTACAGGATCATCTGTGAAGCATGCTTTAAAAAAAAATAAGTAAGATAACGTTAAAAATTCTGTTAATGTTGACAGTGACCAGACACTAGTGTCTAAGAAGTTGTGATTAAATTGGTAAAATACTAAAATGGCATTCTTTCTTTAATTTTTTTCTTTTTTTTCTTAGATATATTCTTTATTTACAAATCAAATGATTTCCCCTTTCCCGGTTCCTCCCTCCCCGAAAGTCCCATAAGCCCTCTTCCCTCCCCCTGTTCCCCATTCAACCCCTCTCACTTCTCTGTCCTGGTATTCTCCTACATCCAGTCTTTCCAGGACCAGGGGTCTCTCCTTCCATCTTCTTGGAAATCTATTGTTATGTGAATTGTGTCTTGGGTATTTTGAGATTCTGGGTTAAAATCCCCTTATCAGTGAGTGCATACCATGTGTGTTCTTTTTTGTGATTGCATTACCTCACTTAGGATGATATTTTCCAGTTTTGACCATTTGCCTAAGAATTTCATGAATTCATTGTTTTTAATAGCTGAGTACTATTCTATTGTGTAAATATACCACATCTTCTGAATCCATTCCTCCGTTGAGGGACATCTGGGTTCTTTCCAGTTTCTAGCTATTATAAATAGGGCTGCTATGAACATAGTGGAGCATGTGTCCTTACTGCATGCAGGTAAAGCCTCTGGGTATATGCCCAGGAGTGGTATAGGCGGATCCTCCAGGAGTGTCATGCCCAGTTTTCTGAGGAACCCCGAGACTGCATTCCAGAGTGGTTGTACCAGCTTGCAATTCCACCAGCAGTGGAGGAGTGTTCCTCTTTCTCCACATCCTTGCCAACAACTGCTGTCTCCTGTGTTTTTAATCTTAGCCATTCTGACTGGTGTGAGATGGAATCTCAGGGTTGTTTTGATTTGCATTTCCCTAATGACTAAGGATGATGAACATCTCTTTAGGTGCTTCTCAGCCATTAGATATTCTTCAGGTGAGAACTCTTTGTTTAGCTCTGTACCCCATTTTTAATAGGGTTACTTGCCTCTCTGGAGTTTAACTTCTTGAATTCTTTGTATATATTGGATATTAGCCCTCTGTCTGATGTAGGGTTGGTAAAGATCATTTCCCAGTTAGTTGGTTGCCGCTTAGTCTTTTTGACAGTGTCTTTTGCCTTGCAAAAACTTTGTAATTTAATGAGGTCCCATTTGTCAATTCTTGATCTTAGAGCATAAGCTATTGGAGTTCTATTCAGGAAATTCTCCCCTGTGCCCATATGTTCAAGGTTCTTCCCTAGTTTCCTTTCTATTAGTTTCAGTGTGTCTGGTTTTATGTGGAGGTCCTCGATCCACTTGGAATTGAGCTTAGTGCAAGGAGATAAGAATGGGTCAATTTGCATTCTTCTGCATGTTGACCTCCAGTTGAGCCAGCACCATTTGTTGAAAAGGCTATCTTTTTTCCACT
This sequence comes from Tokudaia tokunoshimensis, assembly GCA_036184795.1. Classification (NCBI taxonomy): domain Eukaryota; kingdom Metazoa; phylum Chordata; class Mammalia; order Rodentia; family Muridae; genus Tokudaia; species Tokudaia tokunoshimensis. The sequence goes on from BTHU01000011.1 coordinate 69,326,814, forward strand.
GGATGGTTTTAGCTCCTTTGTCAAAGATCAAGTGACCATAGGCGTGTGGATTCATTTCTGGGTCTTCAATTCTGTTCCATTGATCTACATGTCTGTCACTGTACCAATACCATGAAGTTTTTAACACTATTGCTCTGTAGTACAGCTTGAGGTCCGGGATACTGATTCCCTCAGAGGTTCGTTTACTCTTGAGAATAGTTTTAGCTATCCTGGGTTTTCTGTTATTCCAGATGAATTTTTGAATTGCTCTTTCTAACTCTATGAAGAATTGAGTTGGGATTTTGATGGGGATTGCATTGAATCTGTATATTGCTTTTGGCAAGATGGTCATTTTTACTATATTAATCCTGCAAATCCATGAGCATGGCAGATTTTTCCATCTTCTGAGGTCTTCTTCAATTTCTTTCTTCAGAGACTTGAAATTCTTGTCATACAGATCTTTCACTTGTTTGGTTAGAGTCACACCAAGATACTTTATATGGTTTGTGGCTATCGTGAAGGGTATCATTTCTCTTACTTCTTTCTCAGCCTGCTTATCCTTTGAGTATAGGAAGGCTACTGACTTGCTTGAGTTGATTTTATATCCAGCCACTTTGCTGAAGTTGTTTATCAGCTATAGGAGTTCTCTGGTGGAGTTCTTTGGGTCGCTTAAGTATACTATCATATCGTCTGCAAATAGTGATAGTTTGACTTCTTCCTTTGCAATTTGTATCCCTTTGACCTCTTTTTGTTGTCTAATTGCTCTAGCTAGAACTTCAAGTACTATATTGAAAAGATGTGGAGAGAGAGGGCAGCCTTGTCTAGTCCCTGATTTTAGTGGGATTGCTTCAAGTTTCTCTCCATTTAGATTGATGTTGGCTACCGGTTTGTTGTAAATTGCTTTTACTATGTTTAGATATGGGCCTCGAATTCCTGACCTTTCCAAGACCTTTAGCATGAAAGGATGCTGGATTTTGTCAAATGCTATCTCAGCATCTAATGAGATGACCATGTAGTTTTTTTCTTTGAGATTGTTTATGTAGTGGATTACACTGATGGACTTCCTTATATTGAACCATCCCTGCATCCCTGGGATGAAACCTATTTGATCCTGGTGAATGAGTGTTTTGATGTGTTCTTGGATTCGGTTGGCAAGAATTTTATTGAGTATTTTTGCATCGTTATTCATAAGAGAGATTAGCCTGAGGTTCTCTTTCTTTGTCGGATCTTTGTGTGTGTTTGGTATTAGCGTAATTGTGGCTTCATAGAATGAGTTGGGTAGTGTTCCTTCTGTTTCTATTTTGTGGAATAGTTTGAAGAGTATTGGTGTTAGGTCTTCTTTGAAGGTCTGATAGAATTCTGCACTAAAACCTTCTGGACCTGTGCTTTTTTTGGTTGGAAGACTTCCAATGATGGCTTCTATTTCTTCAGGCCTTATAGGACAGTCAGTATAAATGGTCTATTTGATCCTCATTTAATTTTGGTATTTGGTATCTGTCAAGGAAATTGCCCATTTCCTCGAGATTTTCTAGTTGTGTTGAATACAGGCTTTTGTAGTAGGATCTGATGATTGTTTGAATTTCTTCAGTTTCTGTTGTTATCTCTCCCTTTTCGTTTCTGATTTTGTTAATTTGAATACTGTCTCTGTGCCCTCTGGCTAGTCTGGCTAATGGCTTATCTATCTTGTTGATTTTCTCAAAGAACCAACTCCTCGTTTTGTTGATTCTTTGTATGGTTTTATTTGTTTCTACTTGATTTGATTTCAGCCCTGAGTTTGATGATTTCCTGCCTTGTACTCCTCTTGGGTGTATTTCCTTCTTTCTGTTCCAGGACTTTCAGGTGTGCAATTAAGCTGCTAGTGTATGCTGTCTCCCTTTTCTTTTTGGCGGCACTCAGGGCTATGAATTTTCCTCTTAGCACTGCTTTCATTGTGTCCCATAAATTAGGGTATGTTGTGCCTTCATTTTCATTAACTTTCAAAAAGTCTTTTATTTCTTTCTTTATTTCTTCCTTGAACAAGTTATCATTGAGTAGAGCATTGTTCAGCCTCCATGTGTATGTGGGTTTTCTGTTGTTTTTGTTTCCACTGAAGACCACCGTTATTCCATAGTGATCTGATAGGAGGCATGGGATTAGTTCTATCTTCTTATATCTGTTGAGGTCTGATTTGTGACCAATTATATGGTCGATTTTGGAGAAGGTACCATGAGGTGCTGAGAAGAAGGTGTATTCTTTTGCTTTAGGATGAAATGTTCTATATATATCTGCTAGTTCCATTTGGTCCAAGGCTTCAATTAGATTCACTGTGTCCCTGTTTAGTTTCTGCTTTCCTGAACGATCCATTTCAGAGAGCAGGGTGTTGAAGTCACCCACTATTATTGTGTGAAGTGGGATGTGTGCTTTGAGCTTTAGTAAAGTTTCTTTTACAAATGAGGGTGCCCTTGCATTTGGAGCATAGATGTTCAGAATTGAGAGTTCTTCTTGGTGGATTTTTCCCTTGATCAGTATGTAGTGTCCTTCTGTGTCTTTTTTGATGACTTTAGGTTGAAACTCAATTTTATCTGGTATTAGGATGGCTACTTCGGCTCATTTCCTTGGACCATTTGCTTGTAAAATTGTTTTCCATCCTTTTACTCTGAGGTAGTGTTTGTCTTTGACACTGAGGTGCGTTTCCTGCATGCAGCAAAATGCTGGGTCCTGTTTACGTATCCAGTCTGTTAGTCTATGTCTTTTTTATTGGGGAATTGAGGGAACTGATATTAAGAGAGATTAAGGAATAGTGATTATTGCCACCTGCTACTCTTGACGCTATCTTTATGTTTGAGTGTTTATCTACTTTTGGGTTTGGTGAAAGAAGGTTACTATCTCGTTTTTTCCAGGGTGTTGTTTCTCTCCTTGTATTGGCGGTTTCCACCTATTATCCTTTGCAGGGCTGGGTTTGTGGAAAGATATTGTGAAAATTTGGTTTTATCATGGAATATCTTGGTCTCTCCATCTATGGTGATTGAGAGTTTTGCTGGGTATAGTAGTCTAGGCTGGCATTTGTGTTCTCTTAGTGTCTGCATGAGATCTGCCCAGGATCTTCTGGCTTTCATAGTCTCTGGTGAGAAGTCTGATGTGATTCGGATATGTCTTCCTTTGTATGTTACTTGGCCTTTTTCTCTTACTGCTTTTAATATTCTTTCTTTGTTCAGTACATTTGATGTTTTGATTATTATGTGACAGAAGGTATTTCTGTTCTGGTCCAGTCTGTTTGGAATTCTGTAGGCTTCTTGTATGTTCATGGGCATCTCTTTCTTTAGGTTAGGGAAGTTTTGTTCCACAATTTTGTTGAAGATATTTACTGGGCCTTTAAGTTGCAAATCTTCACTGTCATCTATACCTATAATCCTTGTGTCCTGGATTTCTTGGATGTTTTGGGTTACACATTTTTGCATTTTGTATTTTCTTTGACTGTTGAGTTGATGCTTTCTATGGTATCTTCAGCACCTGAGATTCTTTCTTCCATTTCTTGTATTCTATTGTCGATGTTTGCATCTATGACTCCTGATTTCTTCCCAAAGTTTTCTATCTCCAAAGTTGTCTCCCTTTGTGATTTCTTAGTTGTTTCTGCTTCCTTTTTTAGATCCTGGATGGATTTGCTGAGATCCTTCACTTGTTTGTTTGTATTTTCCTGTATTTCTTTAAGGTATTTTTGTATTTCCTCTTTCAGGATTTCTGCCTGTTGACCCAAGTTCTCCTGTATTTCTCTAAGCGATTTTTGTGTTTCCTCCTCATGGGATGCCATCTGTTGATCCATCGTCTCCTGCATTTCTTTAAGCATTTCTCGTGTTTCCTTTGTAAGGGCATCTATCCGTTGATTCATTTCTTTAAGCAATTTTTGTGTTGCCTCCCTATGGGCATCCGTCTGTTGATCCATGTTCTCCTGCATTTCTCTAAGCGATTTTTGTGTTTCCTTTGTAAGGGCTTCTAACCGTTGATTCATGGTCTCCTGTAATTCTTTATTAGATTTATTTGTGTCCTTCTTGTAATCCTCTAATAGCATCATGAGAAGTGATTTTAAATCCAGATCTTGTCTTTCGAGTGTGGTGGGGTATCCAGGACTTGGTGCTGTTGGAGAGTTGGGTTCGGGTGGTGTCATATTACTTTGATTTCTGTTAGTAACGTTCCTACGTTTGCCTTTTGCCATCTGGTTACCTCTGGTGTTAGTTGGTCCTGCTGTCACTGGCTATTGGTGGGACCTCCTGTGAGCCTGCAAAGCTATTTCTGGCCCCCCTGGATTACCGGGATTCCCCTGGCACCGATTTCTGGGGCCTGCCCTGCTCCTGAGTGACTTTGGAGCCCTGATGTGCCTTGCCCGAAGTGATGTTATATTGGGGAGTCTCTGCACATCCAAAGGCTCAGCGTAGTGGATTCCTGGAGCAGAGGTCGCCAAAGGGAGGCTGGTAGGCTCCAGCCCTGTGCAGGCGGTGTTTGATCTCTCCCAGAGCGGGAGGGGATCCCTCTGCAGGGTAGAAGTCCCACAGCAAAGCTGGCGTGTTGCTTACTGCAGACCTGCCCATCTCTTGGGAGCAGGGTGCACACAAGCTGCCTGAGACCCAAGCGATATTATACCTGACTGTCCCTTCGTCTGGAGGTCCCAATTGCCCTGATGCTGGAGCAAAGATGGTGGAGTGCACTCTGACTCTTGGTGCAGATCACTCTGCAGGGGAGATGGCCCACAGCAGAGCTGGCGCCCAGAGGACCGCAGGGCTGTCCCTCTCTTGGGCGCAGATGGAAGCCCAACAGGCTGTGTCCCAAGAGATGTTATATTGGGGGAAACCTGGGCACCTGTCTCCTCAGTGCAGTCGATCCTGGAACAGAGGTCGCCAAAGGGATCAGAATTGCTCTTTCTAACTCTATGAGGAATTGAGTTGGGATTTTGATGGGGATTGCATTTTGGCAAGATGGCCATTTTTACTATATTAATCCTGCCAATCCACGAGCATGGAAGATTTTTCCATCTTCTGATATCTTCGATTTCTTTCTTTAGAGACTTGAAGTTCTTGTCATACAGATCTTTCACTTATTTGGTTAAGAGTCACAGCAAGATGCTTTATATTGTTTGTGGCTATTGTGAAGGGTGTCATTTCCCTAATTTCGTTCTCAGCCTATTTATCCTTTGAGTATAGGAAGGCTACTGATTTGCTTGAGTTAATTTTATATATGGCCACTTTGCCGAAGTTGTTTATCAGCTGTAGGAGTTCTCTGGTGGAGTTTTTTGGGTTTCTTAAGTATACTATCTGCAAATAGTGATAATTTGACATCTTTTCCAATTTGTATCCCTTTTACCTCTTTTTATTGTCTAATTGCTGTAGCTAGAACTTCAAGTACTATATTGAATAAATATGGAGAGAGAGGGCAGCCTTGTTTTGTACCTGATGTTAGTGGGATTGCTTCAAGTTTCTCTCCATTTAGTTTGATGTTGGCTACTGGTTTGCTGCATATTCCTTTTACTATGTTTAGGTATGGGCCTTGAATTCCTGTTCTTTCCAAAACTTTTAACATGAAAGAATGCTGAATTTTATCAAACGCTTTTTCAGCATCTAATGACATGACCATGTGGTTTTTTTCTTTGAGTTTCTTTATGTAGTGGATTACATTGATGGACTTCCTTATATTGAACCATCCCTGCATCCCTGGGGTGAAGCCTATTTGATCCTGGTGTATGACCGTTTTGATGTGTTCTTGGATTTGTTTGGCAAGAATTTTATTGAGTATTTTTTCATTGATAATCATAAGGGAAATTGGTCTGAAATTCTCTTTGTTGGATCTTTGTGTAGTTTTGGTATCAGCAAAATTGTGGCTTCACAGAACAAGTTGGGTAGTATTCCTTTTGTTTCTATTTTGTAGAATAGTTTGAGGAGTACTGTTGTTAGGTCTTCTTTGAAGGTCTGGTAGAATTCTGCACTAAAACCATCTGGTCCTGTGCTTTTTTTGGTTGGGAGACTGTCAATGACCACTTCTATTTCTTTACAGGTTATGGGACTGTTTAGATGGTCTATCTGATCCTGATTTAACTTTGGTATTTGGTATCTGTCTAGGAAATTGTCCATTTCATTCAGATTTTCCAGTTGTGTTGAGTATAGGTTTTTGTAGTAGGATCTCATTATTTTTTTGAATTTCCACAGTTTCTGTTGTTATATCTCCCTTTTCATTTCTGATTTTGTTAATTTGGATACTGTCTCTGTGCCCTGTGGTTAGTCTGGCTAAAGGATTATCTATCTTGTTGATTTTGTCAAAGATCCAGCTCTTGGTTTTGCTGATTCTTTGTATAGTTCTTTTTGTTTCTACTTGGTTGATTTCAGCCCTGAGTTTGATGATTTCCCGATGTCTACTCCCTCTTGGGTGTATTAGCTTCTTTTTTTTTTCTAAAACTTTCAGGTGTGTTAAGCTGCTAGCACATGCTTTCTACAGCTTCTTTTTGGAGGCACTCAGAGCTATGAGTTTTCCTCTTAGCACTGCTTTCATAGTGTCCCATAAATTTGGGTATGTTTTACCTTCATTTTCATGAAATTCTAAAAAGTCTTTGATTTCTTTCGTTATTTCTTCCTTGACCAACGTATCATTGAGTAGAGCATTGTTCAGCTTCTATGTGTATGTGGGCTTTCTGTTGTTTTTGTTTCTGTCAAAGACCATCCTTATTCCATAGTGATCTGATAGGAGGCATGGGATTAGTTTGATCTTCTTATATCTGTTGAGGTCTGTTTTGTGACCAATTATAAGGTCAATTTTGGAGAAGGTATCATGAGGTACTGAGAAGAAGGTATATTCTTTCGATTTAGGATGAAATATTCTATAGATATCTATTAAAAACATTTGGTCCAAAACTTCTGTTATAGTTTCACTGTGTCTATGTTTAGTTTGTGTTTCCCTGATATGTCCATTGAGGAGAGTGGGGTGTTGAAGTTACCCACAATTATTGTGTGAGGTGCAATGTGTGTTTTAAGCTTTAGTAGAGTTTCTTTTACGAATGAGGGTGCCCTTGTATTTGGAGCATAGATGTTCAGAATTGAGAGTTCTTAGTACATTTTTCCTTTGATGAGTATAAAGTGTCCTTCCATGTCTTTTCGGATGACTTTTGGTTGAAAGCCTATTTTACTGGATATTAGAATGGCTACTCCAGCTTTATTCCTGGTATCATTTACTTGGAAAACTGTTTTCCAGAATTTTACTGTGAGGTAGTGTTTGTTTTTGACACTGAGATGCATTTCCTGTACGCAGGAAAATGTTGGGTCCCGTTTATGTATCCAGTCTGTTAGTCTATGTCTTTTTATTGGGGAATTGAGTCCATTGATGTTAACAGATATTAAGGAATAGTGATTGTAGCTTCCTGCTATTTTTGTTGTAATTTTTATGTTTGTGTGGTTATCTTCTTTTGGATTTGTTGAAAGATTTATTTCTTGCTTTTTCTAGTGTGTAGTTTCCCTCCTTTTGTTGGTGTTTTCCATTCATTATCCTTTGAAGGGCTGGATTTGTGGAACGATACTCTGTAAATTTATTTTTGTCATGGAATACTTGGTTTCTCCATCTATGGTAATTGAGAGATTTGCTGGATAAAGCAGTCTGGGTTGGCATTTGTGTTCCCTTAGGGTCTATATGACATCTGCCCAGGCTCTTCTGGCTTTCCTAGTCTCTGGTGAGAGGTCTGTGTAATTCTGATAGGTCTACCTTTACATATTACTTGACCTCTTTCCCTTACTGCCTTTAAATTTCTTTGTTTAGTACATTTGGCATTTTAATCATTATGTGACGGGAGGAATTTCTTTTCTGGTCAAATCTATTTGGAGTTCTGTAGGCTTCTTGTATGTTCATGGGCATCTCTTTCCTTAGGTTAGGGAAGTTTTCTTTCATAATTTTGTTGAAGATATTTACTGGCCCTTTAAGTTGCAAATCTTCACTTTCTTCTATACCTATAATACTTAGGTTTGGTCTTCTCATTTTGTCCTGGATTTCCTGTATGTTTTAGCTCAGGAGCTTTTTGCATTTTGCATTTTCTTTGACTGTTGTGTCAATGCTTTCTATGGTATCTTCTGCATCTGAGATTCTCTCTTCTATCTCTTGTATTCTGTTGTTGATGCTTGTATCTATGACTCCTGACTTCTTTCCTAGGTTTTCTATGTCCAGAGTTGTTTCCCTTTGTGATTTCTTTATTTTTTATACTTCCATTTTTAGATCCTGGATGGTTTTGTTCAATTCCTTCACCTGTTTTGTTGTGTTTTCCTGTAGTTCTTTAAGGGCTTCTCCCTGTTTACTTGTGTTTTCCTGTATTTCTTTAAGGGAGTTATTTATGTCCATCTTGAAGCCCTTTATCAGCATCACGAGCTGTGATTTTACATCCAAATCTTGATTTTTTGGTGGTGGGGTATCCAGGACTTGCTGTTGTGGGAGATTTGGGTTTGGATGGTGCCATAATCTCTTGATTTCTGTTAGTAATATTCCTACGTTTGCCTTTTGCCATGTGGTTATCTCTGGTGTTAGTTAGTCCTGTTGTCACTGGCTGGTGCTTGTCCCTCCTGTGTGCCTGCAAGCCTATCTCAGCACCCCGGGTAACCGGCTTTCCCCTGGCACAGAGTGCTGTGGGGCTGCCCAGCTCCTGGGTTCAGGTGGAGCCCTGGCAGTCTGAGTCCCAAGTGATTTTACACTTGGTTGTTCTCTGCGTACCTGGCTATAACAGCCGGCTCAGTCCCAGGAGTGAAGATGGTGGCCGGCATTGTAATGTCACAATAGGTAATCTGAAGTCATTCACACATTAATGATGATAATTTAGAGGGAAGATTTGTCTTTTTTTTTATTTAAAATTTAATTCTTGGTCTCTGTTGAGAAGCCTAAATTTTCTCAAGCATGCAATTATCCCCTTTAAAAGGTCTGTTTTTACTCTCTTTTCTTTACTCTTTTACTTTCTATGTGTTTAATATTCTATTAAAATATTTCAAATAAATTCCAATTAAAAACCTGATCTGCAGTCAACCAGTAAGACAAACAACAGTGTAAAAAACTGTCCTTAAGAAGATTGATAATGTAACATCACACAAAGCTGTAGCATTCCACTTCTATAAGAATGAACAGAATACTAACACTGTAAACCATTGTAAAATTTAGTTGTTATAAAATGATATTCGCAAGTTTAATTCCTAACAGATTAATAAGTCTCAGAACAAAGATAATAAAACTGCACCCACAAATTTTACCTACTATTTATTTGTATCATTTATATCATGCTTAAATGTATAACATGAACATGTCAAATACCTTAAGTACATTAAATATTAAGGTTTTAAAATGTTACTTTATATTTATGTGTATTGGTGTTTTGTCTGCATGTATGTATATTCATGGGTAGGTGCCTGGTGCCTGCTGAGGTCAGAAAGAGGTGCTGGACACCCTGGAACTGGAGTTAACAATGGTTGTGAGCCACCATGTGTGTGCTGGGAACCAAACCCAGGTTCTCGGTCCTCTTCAGTAATAATAAAGCTTTTCACTGCTGAGCCAACTCTCCAGGTGCCTTATCTGTTTTTGTTTGTTTGAGATAGTGTCTCAGCATGTAGCCCTGCTGATCAGGGCTCATTATGTATACCAGGCTAGCCTATAATTTACAGAGATCTACCTGCCTCTGCTTTCTGAGTACTGGAATTAAAGGCCTTTAAAAAGCAAGCCAGGCATGCTAGCTCATGTTAACAATCCCAGCATTCAAGTCACTGAGACAGGATTGCTTTAAATAGGAGCCTGGTGGGCTATATAGTGAATTCTGCATTATACTGTGAGACCTCCTCCCATCCCCCAAAACCCAATATAGATAAACAAAAAGCTGAAAAACAACTTTCCACCTTTAGAATATATGAAGATAGGTGCATGGAATCAATAGGTCTAACTCATGATGAGGATATGAGATGTAAAATTAGAGCAGCATGTTTCTATTAAGCACACGAACATTAACTATAAATAACAAATCTTTCTTTTTTTATTTTACTCACATTCTAGGTTTTCGTCAATAATTTCTTCAATTATCACATCAGGGCTGGATCCCAGTTGAGGCAGTACAGCAATAGTCTTAGGAGATGTCACCACAACCACCTCTTTCTGTGGTTGCTTGCTTTTCCCTTCTAAATGTCTGTCAGGGGCCTCTGCTTGCAAAGGAGGTACAGGTGCTTCATCAGCTGGGACAGCTGTATCTACCGTTTTCTTTTCTAGTGATGAGTATACATCACAACAGAGTTCCTTTTTATTATTAAATTTCTTTTGAACATTCTGTCCAACTTCATTTTCTTGAGGGTAACATCTGTTTAAAAGTACACAGCAGGACTACTTTAATATTGATCTTCAAACTATTTCTTTCTCATTTGTTAGTTGACAGTGTGACACAAAACAAGAGATCAAAGTTGTAAGTGACCTAGAGGTATCTGTAAACAGCTTCATTGAAGCATAAACATATACCAAACAATTCAATGACTTTTGGTAACCTTAAAGAGTTGCATACCTAATATACATTCTAATTTTAGAACATGGTCACTGGCCCAAGAGAACTCTTTTGCTCTTTTCAAACTCCCAAAGAAACCACTTACTTAAAACTCCAAAGAGCCTTTGAGATCATTTGTTTTGTTCTGTTCTGTTTTGTTTTGTTTGAGGCCGGGTCTAAGTGTGTACCACAGACATGTGGAAGTCAGGGATTTATTCTGGTATCTTCATCAACTGCTGTCCACCTTATTTATTTATTTATTTATTTATTTATTTAGACAAGTTCTCTCACAGAACTTGGCTTCAGTAAGTTCCAGGAACTCATCTGTGGTGCCCAGCTTTTTAACATGGTGGTTAGATCACAACTCTAGTTTTGCATGGTGAGCCTGCACAACAGCACTTCACTGACTGAGCTATCTCCTCAGTCCTACTTCCTACTTTTCTGCCTTGTCCTCATATCCAGATACTTTTAGTCTATCAAATTTATAATTTGAAATTTTTAAATGCAATAGAATGAATCCAAAAGGTTACATATTAGTTAACTCATGATGGATCTCATTTCTTCACGAAACAGTATTGGCCAATTTACACATCAGAGAAAGGCAATTGAATTTAGTAACAACATATGTTTATCTGCCTCTTTCAACAGAAAGTATGCATGTAGCATTAAGGAAAATTAATCTAAGTTGAACGGAGGACCTTTACGAAGGATCCACGTGTGTAAACAACCTTGTACTGGAAACACCTTTTCATACTAAATCTCAACAGGCCTTACTGAATGTTTAAGTACTTCCCTCTCGCTAATCTCTCCTTATAACACCACACTTTTCTGTTTATCTACATCTTTTCTCTCCCTGCACCATCTAAATGTTATTTATATTTCAGGTCACTTTTTTATTGTTTTAGATTTAAATATTTCCAAGAGTACTACCCTCAACCTTTTTTAATACTTGCTCCACTAGGCAAACTTGTCATTTAATAATAAGAAAATACCGCTTATAGAATTTACCTTCATAAATGTTTAACTCAGAGTAGTCATTTAAAATCAACACAAGATTAGCAAAGACTTTTATATAGAGGCAAGATAGTTTTTAACCTTAAAACTATTTGATACTAACCATATTCAAGCTCTAAAATTATCTAAAAGAACATACTGCCTGCAAAGGCTACTGATTATCCATGAAAGCCCCCAAAGCTAACCCAAGGGACTGCCTGAGGGAAGACTGGTACCCTGTGTTCCTCTAGCAAGGTCTTCCATATGGCAAAGAAGATACTAGGCTATCTCAGTCTGATGCCATTTGTACTAGTTTTCTTTCTTGTAGCTGTGATAAAACACTCTGACCAAAGGCAACTTGAGGAAAAAAGGATTTATTTGGTCTTTACTTCCAGGTCACTGTTTATTACTGAGGGAAGTCAGGGCAACCCAAGCAAAACTTGAAGCAGAAACCTGATTGCTAGCTTGCTTGTAGGATCATACTTAACTAACCTTTTAACACAACTCTAGACCACCATACTAGAAATGGTGCCACCAAGTGGGCTAGGGCCTTTCTGCATTGATTAATAAAGCAATATCTCACAGACATGCTTTTTGACCAACCTAAGGTAGGCAGTTCCTCAGTTGAGGCATCTTCTCTCAGATGACTCTAGGTTATATCAAACTAACAATTAAGGACAGTACCTAGGACAGCTTAATTATTATTCAAAGCAATTTGATTCCTAACTTCTGTCTGGGTAGTAGAAAAAAAGACCAACATAAATAATCTAAATCCAAAATCAAGTTCAAGATCTTGCCTTACACCCATTTACTCAAGTGACTCCTTCACCTTCTCCTCAGATGACCAATAAATAGGAACTGAACATATCCACTATTCCCCTCTCAATTTATTTTTGTTTCTGTATTCCTAATATAAACGTGTGTCTGTACATGTGTGCACACTTGCGCGCGCGCGTGTGTGTGTGTGTGTGTGTATAAAAAACAGTTTTTCTTTATTTCCTTCTTTTGAGAAGATTATCTCACAATGTAGCTCTGGCTAGCCTGAACTTGCTAGGTAGATCAAGCCAACCTTAGACTCACAGAGATCTGCTTGCCTTTACCTCCTTAGCCCTGTGCACAGGCGTGGCCAGAGTTATCTTTCAAAAATGTAGTCTAAGGGACTGGAGAGATGGTTCTGCAGTTTAGAGGAACTGCTACTCTTGCAGAGAATCTGAGTTCAGTTCCCAGCACCCACATCAGGTAGCTCATAGCCATCTGTAACTCCAGTTCCAGAAGATCTGATGTCCTCCTATCCTGCCCCAACAGGCACGTTCACTTACATGCACACACAGACCACACCATAAAAATAAAGATAAAATGAAAATAAAAATGCAATCTAACTTTTGTTATTTTCATGTTTAAAATCTTCTGAGTGTCTTTACCATCCAACAGAACTGTCAACAACATTGAAAGAGCCAACTCTATCCACCCCTCCCTGCACTAAGGTCTGGATCTGGGGCCTTATGCATACTCGTAAGCTGCCATCTTGGAAGCAGAGACCAAGACTCTCATCAGATAGAGAACCTGTCAGCTCCCTGATTTTGAATTTCTAGGCTCTACACTGAGGAGACACATTGTTATAGCAGCATGACTATATTAGGACATGTGACAACTAGGCATTTGAGATTTGGCTTATGAAACCAAAGAAGTAAATCTGTCATTTTATTTAGTGTCAATTAACTTGTATTCAATTTAAGCAACACCTGGTTAGCAGCTGTCACACTGAACAGCACGCAAGTAGAAAACAACGTTTAAATGCTGTTACACAGCAGCACATCCTTTTTTTTTTAAATTAGATATATTCTTTATTTACATTTCAAATGATTTGCCCTTTCCTGGATCCTCCCCTAAAGTCCCATAAGCCATCTCCCCTCCCCCTGTTCCCCAATCAACCCCCTCCTGCTTCCCTGCCTGGTATTCCCCTACACTGCTGCATGGAGCCTTTCCAGGACCAGGGGTCTCTCCTCCCTTTGATGTCCAACAAGGCCATCCTCTGCTGCCTATGCATCTGGAGTCATGTGTAACACCATGTGTACTATCAGGTTGATGTTTTGGTCCCTGGGAGCTCTGGGAGTACTGGGTGGCTCATATGGTTGTTTCTCCTACGGCGCTGTAAACCCCTTCAGCAACTTGGGTCCTTTCTCTAGCTCCCCCATTGGGGACCCTGTGCTCAGTTCAATGGCTGGCTGAGAGTGTCCCCCTCTGTATTTGTCATGCACTAGCAGAGTTTCTCAGGTGACAGCTATATCTGGCTCTACTCAGCAAGTATTTGTGGGCATCGATAATAGTGTCTTGGGGGAACAAAATACCCACAGAAGGAGATACAAAGTGTGGAGTAGAGACTGAGGTAAAAGACCATCTAGAGACTACCCCACTGCAGCACAGCCTTAAAGATTTAGCTTCTATGTACATAAAGGGACACAGAGAATGGAACTGTAGCAGGTGCTCCAATGTGGCATGCTAGTTTACTGCCTACATGCTGCTCAGATGCCTACTTTCCATTTGATCTCTTCCAATTGTCAATTTTTCCCCAGGTAAGTGAAAATATAATCTTTCCCAGTTCTCTATTGTACCAAGAAGAAATGGCCATTCTGTTCCTTTGTATCAGCTCTACTGTCTACATGTATTATCACAACCATTATACATTCTGTTTTTTGTCTGTATATATTGTAATTTCTCTGTTTATCTTGCTGTCTTCTAGAGTGTTGGGGACTAGCACAAAAATCAGTTGTCAATGCTTGTTGACTGAGTGAATTTCAAAGAACTTCAAAGCATGTAAATAACTAATAATAATCTCTTCCAGGTCTTTGAAAAAGTATTAGAAACAGAAATTAACAATAGAAATGTAGCTTTTAGATAATTTTAGCTCTTGAATCAAATTAAACATTCACTTGTCTTTTAGATGTAGATATTATCAGATACTAACAGCATTGTTGCCATTCTTAAAAATACTTACTTTGTTGAATCCTCAAATTCAATCTTTCCCATACTGTTGAACATGCAGATAGCCTCACTGCAATTTATATTTAACCTAAAACATATAACATATAAATGTTCTCATAAATTTATTTCTTCCCTATATAACAGTTGCTAACATTAGCTAACTTAAAACACATTTAAATAACTTATAATAATAAATAAGTTATAATTATTCTAATTTGGTTGTCACTTTAAGAAGCATGTATGATCCAAAACTTCAAATTATAATTGCTTGGTATTTAATAACTCTTGGTATGGTTTCCTGATCAAGATTTACTCACCTGGGGGGGTTCCTTGGAATTATGGAACTAACTTGTGACAATTCACTTTCAAATGTTAACTTCAAAGTCCGGATAATCTGGAGTCAAGAGAGAAGTACACTTTATATGTGAATTTTCTTTTATTAAAAATATAGCTATAAGAGGATTTCAGAAGGAAAATGAACTTTTAGGTATTAAATTAATACATTTAAGGTTACTTTTTGACCTCTCAAAGTAAAGGGCACAAATCAAATGTTTACAAAATCCTCTAAAGGAATTTAAAGTTAGTTAGAGATATATATTAACAGCTAGACCCACCAAATAATTAGAGTGTAACTCTCCTAGTACAGAAAGATCTGATCAGATTCATTATGCACCTGTGTTATCATCAAACACTTCCTCCTCTTGCCTCATCTTCCTAACTAAATTAACCCCAGTGTAAACACATTTTATTACTTTTTTTCAAAACCTCACATATGGACATACTGTTTTTAGAATTACAGTTAGTGGAGAATCAGGAAGAAGATACTGGCAAATTCTTCACCCTTTCTTTAAAGTTAGCGATTCAGGAGACAATTAAATCAATAGCTTCTAATTCTATACCTCAGTGCGTCATGTGAATTGTTCATTTATGGGAAATAAGACTCTGAGGACAGAAAGATTAATAGAAGATTCTCACACTTAGAGGATGAAGCAGAATTAGCTAAGAGGATATTGTTAATCTTGTCCTGACAATTTGTGCTATAAGAAAGATGTTTCTATTTTGCACAACTTTTTTCTCTAGGCCCAAGATTATAAACAGGACTGGAAGAGACAACTATTTTCTGATTTGTACACTGTGTACATCAGGAGACAGGAGGAATGGGATCTTAAATTAAAAATTTAAGTCAAAAGTTCATTTATAAACTCGTGAGAAGAAACTGTCTCATTTTGTTTGCTGCTCGTATGAGTCCTTATCTTTAATTCAAGGGTCTTACAACTCTTCTACAGTCTGCAACTTAAGTGTCCTCTAAAAACCTAGGGAAATGATTTTGAATGTAAATAAAAAACTTAGAAAATAAAATAAAATTAAAAAAAAACCTAGGGTAGTGCTACTAAAAGTGTTAGGAACCTTCAAGAAGTAAGGACTAATATGAGGTTTTAGGTCACTGGTATAATGTCACTGAAAAAGACAGTCAGATCCCAATCTCTTCCTCTCTCTTTTCCTTCCTGGCCATGAGATACATGGTTTTGCTTTGCTATACTCTCCTACATAATGTGCATTAGAGACCCGAAACAAAAGAGCCAAACAACTATGAGTGCTCACAAAACTGTGAGCAAAATCTAACCTCTTTATAAGTTGATTATCTCAGGTATTTATCATAGTGACGAAAACCTAAGTAACACAAACCTCAGTTTTACCTTATTGTCAAATTATGCTGTTTTAGGATTATGTGTTCTAAACTGTAAAAATATTAAAAGGGTAAATGAATAGAACAGTGTATGCCTTAAAATTCAAAATACTGCCAGGTGTGGTACTGCTTGCCTTTAATAATATCATTTGGATGGCGGAGATAGGCAAATCTCTGTTTTAGGCTACTTTGGCTTACAAAGAAAGTTCCAAAACAGCCAGGGCTACATAGAAAGACCCTGTATCAAAAACAAAACAAAAACTAAAGAATTCAAACACCTAAGTAGTATCGATTACCAACAAAGACAGTCTCATAGTTTTTTCGTGTGTGTGTATATATATAATATGTAATATATGTATTATTTTTATATATATTATAATATTTCAAAACAGTATTTATTCAGTAGATACCATAATTTGATTTTAATCTCTCTGAGTTGATCCTTTCTTGCAAAGTTGGGCAGTGCAGAGACACAAGGTCCTAAGAGTAAGCATGAAGCCAGACATGGTGGGGCACGCCTTTAAGTCCAGAGCTTGGGAGGCAGGGGCAGGTGATCTCTTTGAGTTTGAGGCCAGCCTAGTCCACAAAACAGGTTGCAGGACTGCCAGAGCTGTTACACAGAGAAACTTTGTCTCAAAAATCCAAATCGAATGACAGATAAAAATAAACCATTAAAAAAATAAGCAGTGGACTTTCTACAGTATACTGCTTCTAAGTCATGTCATTTGGTAGGTTATCTGTATTAAATACATTTTGTTTTAAAACATTTTTAACTTGATAATAGGTTTATCAGACTATAATCCCATCATAAGTCAAGGAGTATTTGTAGAGTTTAATGTAATTAGAAAAACAAACTCTTAAGTCCTACATAGCAAGTCCATATTCTAGTGTATGTAAAGTAAGCTACACAGCACTAATTCACATTGGAACATTAACATTACCTGAGTCAGGTCACAGTAGGTCCTCAGAGAAGGAGCTGCTCTGAGTTCTTTTGCTATCTTCATAGCTGCATCCAACTCATTTTTTTTCTCTTCAATGTAGTTTTTAACTGTTACTAATTTTGATAAATAATCATCTGTACGTCTTACAAGTTCTTCACACAAGCTCTTTTTCCTTTAAGACAAAGTTATTTTGTGATTTTTTACTAGCATTTATATAAATGTAAACTTATTATTGAGTAGTATTTCTAATTTCGCTAAGCAATGAACTTAACTAAAATAATAGATTCATTTCACTGATAATGAATTTAATTAAAATAATATGGCTAAAAGAGGCATATTCTAACTGAACAGCATGTGAAAAGCTAATTTTATTAGTTGATAAACAATATATAATGTGGCTAAATGAGGCAATCAATTAAACTGAAATAAATTACAATTGAAATCCATGTGTACATAAAGACGAAACCAAACAAAGGCTGGAGCGATACCTCAGACGTACGAGCACATGTGTTCCTATTGCAGAGAACCCAGTTTAGTTCCCAGCGCCAAAGCCAGGCAGCTCACAATCACCTCTGACTCCAGTTCCAGAGGATCTGAATCCCCATTCTGTCTTCTGTGATCACCAGCATTCATACATTAAAACAATTAAAATATAATATTAAAAACTAAAGTAATTGGGGTGATGACTCGGTGGCTAAGATAATTAGTTCTGCTCCTTTGGAAGACTTGAGCTCAGCTGTCAGCACCAACATTATGGCTTACGACTACTGTCTCTAACTCCAGTTCCAGGGAATCTGACGTCTTCTCTTTACCTCCAGACATATGTGTGGTATACACACATACACTCAGCAAAATACTCACACATATAACAATAAATATTTAAAATAATTCAATAAAAATAAGTCTTAAAGACAGAAAAATAGTTTAAAAGATATAGTTATGTTATAAACATGAGACGACTTTAATTCAACCTGGCTAGGAGAGATTCTCTATCTATCCTGTAGTGTTTCGTGTCCCTACAGGGATATCTGTACTCATTTTTGCCAGGGTTTAATTGCACATTTAAATATTACCATAGGTACACAGTCCATGAAGAGTATACAATGAGATTCAAGAATAGCATCAAACCAGAACTTGGATGACAATTAACAATCATCTTCAAGATATTCCCTTGAATGGTTAAATAGTTGTTTTCACTAGCTACAGAGCATTACTCAAATCCTTTCTCCTCTCTAGGGCGGAATTACTTTATTATAGCAATTTAAACATGTCTGAACTGAAAACTGAAAAATTCAAGTATTTTAATCATTAAACAAAATGATCTCTCATCATTTTCTCCAAATCAAATCTAGGTCCTAGCCAAAAAAAAAAAAAAAAAAAAAGTTTGCTAACACTAAAGAAAATATGTTAGGTTTTGAAAGTAAATAGATATTCTTTCAAACAATTTGGTGATACATAAATAATTTTTTTTAAAGATTTATTTATTATTATATGTAAGCCCACTGTAGCTTCTGGTGTGTCTTCAGGCGTCAGATTTCATTACAGATGGTTGTGAGCCACCATGTGGTTGCTGGGATTTGAACTCAGGACCTTCGGAAGAGCAGTCAGTGCTCTTAACCACTGAGCCATCTCTCCAGCCCCATAAATAATTTTTGAGAGTAGTTTCTTTAAAGGAGACATGCTCCTTTTGTCAAAGTAGTAATTTCCTAAAAGCTCACCTATATGGAATGGCATTAGAAAGGATTGAGAAAGTCTAATTCTTCCATGGATATACGGAAAAAAACAAACAAAAAAACCAACCCAACCCCAAACTGGCTAATATCATCTGATGAGAACTCTAGAAAATAGCATTTTTTAAAAAAGATATTTTGTGTCTTCTTCTGGAAGCAGGAATACAATTGCCAATTCCTCACCCCCAACCAGAGGAAGAACAACAGACCAGACTATGACACTAGTTAACTGTGTTTTGTGCTGTCTGAAGGACTGATCTTTTGTTTTGAGTCTTAGGCAGTAGAAAAGCATGGGGGATGCTCAGGAAGGCTGCAATCAGACACTTTTGTAGGGGTCAGAGATTATAGGTAGACATACAATATATAACATGAAACTAAGGAGAAGCTAAGCTGAACTTCTTGGGCCACACATGAGCAGACCTTAAGCTTTCATCTTATACCAATTCCAAGGCTCAAAATGTGTCAGCTATTCTATGAAGAATGTTCCAGCAAGAATCAGACTATAAAGACTGAGAAGGGTTGCTAGTTTTCCAGCCCCAAGTTTCAACATAAATCCTACCAGGCTTATGAATGAATAACTATAACATAATATGGCTTAGTCAAAGGAAGAAAACAGAGTGGTAGCGCCTTTCTGAAGAAGCATAGGCATTGGACTTTGTAGACTGATTTGAAACAATTGTCTTAAACATGTTCAAAGAAACAAAGGAATACATGAACAAAGAAGCAGAAGCAATTAGGAGGGCAGAATAAGAATAAAATTCTAATATCAAGACAAAAAGAACAAGAAAAGGAATCATGGCAGCAAATGTTCTCAGGGATAGAACGACTGCTTAACATTAGATCCTGAGTTAGAAATCTGGACATGGTGGAATATGCCTGTAATCCCAGCATCTGAGGCAAGATGATTCTGAGTTTGAGGTCAGCCTGGGCTACATGGTCAATTTAGACCAATCTGGATTGTACACTAAGAACCTGTCACACAAACAAACAAACAAAGCAGAGGAAGGAGGCATTAGTGGAAGCAGAACAAAGAATCAGCAAACTTAGAAGATAAGACAATTAAAATCGTTTCTGGGTAACAAAACAAGAATGAAAAAACTTAAAAGGAAGAGAGATTCCAGGACTTGTAACATATCAATAGGCAGACAAACATAAGGAGAAAAAAGATCGGAGGAAATAGGAAAACACTACAAAATAAACAGGTAATAAATGCCCCCTACCAGAAATCTCTAAAATCTAATGAGACAGAGATTATCTAAAAACCAACTCCATCTAAAATAAACCCATACAGTCTATCTGTTGACAGAGAAACAATCATGTAACCAAGAAGAGAAATATGCTTTGTCATATACAACTAATTCCTAGAAAGATTATTGGTCAAGGCCAGAAGACAATTGAAACATATACATTAAAAGTGTGATAGGAAAAAAAAAATCTGTCAACAGAATTTCCTATTTAGCAAAGCTGTGTTAGAAGAGAGCCAGAAAAGGGCTGGAGAGGTGGTTCAGAGGTTAAGGCACTGGCTGCTCTTCCAGAAGACACAGGTTTGATGCCCAGCATTTGCATGGAAGCTCACAACTACCAGGGACTCCAGTTCCAGGGAATATTATGCCCTCTTCTGGACTCTATAGGCACTGCATATACATGGCGCACAGACATACATGCAGTCAAAACACTCAAGACACATAAAATAAAAATAAAGAAAAAAATTAGTAAAAAAAAAAAGAAAGAAATGAGATATAGTATGACTATCAATAAGAAAATAGCAAGTTCTATTAATAGTGTAAAGGAAAGATGGACTTTTATATACTGTTAATAGGAATGTAAATGAATCCAGCAATTATGGAAATTAGTATAAAGGTTTCTCAGAAAAACAAAAATAAAACCACCATACAACCCAGCTACAGCACTCTTGGGTATATATCTGTGGTGGTTTGAATAAGTATGACTGCCATAAGCTAATATATTTGAATGTTTGGTTCTGAGCTATTGGGAAGAGTTAAGAGGTATGGCTTTGCTGGAGAAGGTGTGTCACTGGGGATGGGCTTCGAGATTTCAAAAGCCCAGGTTAGTCCTAGTCTCTCTCAGTGGGCTGCCTGAAGATCAGATAAAGAGTTCTCAGCTACTTCTGTAGACCCACTGCTGCCTGCTTGCTGCCATGCTCCCCACCATATGGACTGACCCTCTGAAACTGTAGGCAAGTGATCACTTGTAAGTTGCCTCAGTTATGGCGTCTCTACACAGCAATAGAAAAATTACTAAGACAACATCCAAAGAAACCCAAGTGTCCTTGTTGGTTTTTCTTGACATAAACTGGAATCACCAGCAAAGAGTGAATCTTAGTTGAAGAACTGATTTACTGGCTTGTGACCATGTTCATGAGAGGTTACCTTGATTAATGATTGATGTAGAAGGATCTGCCTGACTGTGGGCAACACCATCCTTGGGCAAATGGCCCACCTGAGTTGTGTAAGAAAACTAGCTGAGTCAAAGAACAAGTCAGCAAGCAGCATTTCTCTAAGATTTCTGCTTCAGGCTCCTGCCTGACTTATATGTTATAAGTTCTTTTGTTAGATGAACTATAACAAAAGAAGTAACAAATCAGTTGAATTTCATAAAAACGTTTGCACCTAGGTACATACTTCAACGGCAGAACCCTTGCCAACCATGTGCCAGGTCTTGGGTTTAACCTCTAGCACTAAAAGGGGGGGGGGAAAAATCAAACATTTTATGCACAGGACATAAAATGTCATAAAAATGTAAGGAAATTAAGCAATGGTGTAGAGACAAATGGATAAATGACATTACTAAGTATATTGCTTTGGTCATATCAAAAGTTTCATGAGCCCATTTCTTTAAATGTGATTTCAAGAATCACATTTGTGATTTTTTAATCACATATATGATTATGATTCATATGAGCTTTTTAATCACATATGAGAAAATGGTAGGCCCATGTAGAAGAAAAGGTGGTTTGTATTTCTCCAAATATGTGAATTTTACAATATGAGTTAGGCTATGAAAAATACTGTTCTTTGTTAATTGCTGTAAGAAAAAGATGTGGAGGCTTAGACCTGAAATAGCACTTGGAAAACTGGAGCCAACAGGATCCTATGTTTGAGCTCAGTCTAGGCTATACAGTGATTCTGTATCGTCACACACATGCAGGCCACACATACATGCAGGCATATGCCTGGAAGAGCAAGAGCTATGAGGGGCAGGAAAGAAAGACAGTAAAAGAATCTTGTTAATTTTAAAGTTAGCTTAGCTTTGGAATTAAAAAGCAGATAGATATTCTTCAGGTGAGAACACTTTGTTTAGCTCTGTACCCCATTTTTTAATAGGGTTACTTGCCTCTCTGGAGTTTAACTTCTTGAGTTCTTTGTATATATTGGATATTAGCCCTCTGTCAGATGTAAGGTTGGTAAAGATCATTTCCCAGTTAGTTGGTTGCCGCTTTGTCTTTTTGACAGTGTCTTTTGCCTTGCAAAAACTTTGTAATTTAATGAGGTCCCATTTGTCTATTCTTGATCTTAGAGCATAAGCTATTGGAGTTCTGTTCAGGAAATTCTCCCCTGTGCCCATATGTTCAAGGTTCTTCCCTAGTTTCCCTTCTATTAGTTTCAGTGTGTCTGGTTTTATGTGGAGATCTTTGATCCACTTAGAATTGAGCTTAGTGCAAGGAGATAAGAATGGGTCAATTTGCATTCTTCTGCATGTTGACCTCCAGTTGAGCCAGCACCATTTGTTGAAAAGGCTATCTTTTTTCCACTGGATGGTTTTAGCTCCTTTGTCAAAGATCAAGTGACCATAGGAGTGTGGATTCATTTCTGGGTCTTCAATTCTGTTCCATTGATCTACATGTCTGTCACTGTACCAATACCATGCGGTTTTTAACACTATTGGTCTGTAGTATAGCTTGAGGTCCGGGATACT
Source organism: Tokudaia tokunoshimensis (assembly GCA_036184795.1). Classification (NCBI taxonomy): domain Eukaryota; kingdom Metazoa; phylum Chordata; class Mammalia; order Rodentia; family Muridae; genus Tokudaia; species Tokudaia tokunoshimensis. The sequence goes on from BTHU01000011.1 coordinate 69,349,557, forward strand.
GATTCCCCCAGAGGTTCTTTTACTCTTGAGAATAGTTTTAGCTATTCTGGGTTTTCTGTTATTCCAGATGAATTTTTGAATTGCTCTTTCTAACTCTATGAAGAATTGAGTTGGGAATATCTAATGGCTGAGAAGCACCTAAAGAGATGTTCATCATCCTTAGTCATTAGGGAAATGCAAATCAAAACAACCCTGAGATTCCATCTCACACCAGTCAGGATGGCTAAGATCAAAAACACAGGAGACAGCAGTTGTTGGTGAGGATGTGGAGAAAGAGGAACACTCCTCCACTGCTGGTGGAATTGCAAGCTGGTACAACCACTCTGGAAAGCAGTCTGGCAGTTCCTCAGAAAACTGGGCATGACACTCCCGGAGGATCCGGCTATACCACTCCTGGGCATATACCCAGAGGCTTTACCTGCATGCAATAAGGACACATGCTCCACTATGTTCATAGCAGCCTTATTTATAATAGCCAGAAGCTGGAAAGAACCCAGATGTCCCTCAACGGAGGAATGGATTCAGAAGATGTGGTATATCTACACAATGGAATACTACTCTGCAATTAAAAACAATGAATTCACGAAATTCCTAGGCAAATGGTCAGATCTTGAAAATATCATCCTTAGTGAGGTAACCCAATCACAAAAGAACACACATGGTATGCAGTCACTGATAAGGGGATATTGACCCAGAATCTCAGAATACCCTAGACACAATCCGCATATCAATAGATTTCTAAGAAGATGGAAGGAGAGACCCCTGGTCCTGGAAAGACTGGATGTAGGGGAACGCCAGGACAGAGTCACGAGAGGGGGTTGAATGGAGAAAAGAGGGAGGGAAGGGGGCTTATGGGACTTTCGGGGAGGGAGGAAACGGGAAAGGGGAAATGATTTGGAATGTAAATTAAAAAAAAATAAAATAAAATAAATAATTAAAAAAAAAGCAGATAGACAAAATTTTGGAAGTATAAAGTTTTCACTTGAATTTAAGTCAATGTCAGTCTTTTTGTTTCTTTCTATTGGGTTTCTTATTGTTGCCCAGATTGGTTTCAAATTCACAGAAACCAGACTCCATCAGCCTCCTGAATGCTATAATTATAGGCATGAGTCACTGCACCTAGCTGGAAATCAGTCTTCATGATTCCACCCACTACCTCTCAAGGTTGTTTTAAAATAACATGTTACTTCTGTCTAAACAAAGGAACAGAGTGACAAGTTAATGTTAAGAACTTCAGTTTCATTGAATCTGTTTTTTTTAAGTTATTACCTGGAATCAAGAGAAGCAAGAAGTGTACCAAATTGTTTCTCCACAATCTCTGTAAGACTGTGTGTCTCTTGTCTTGTTTGATCTTGGGTGCTATCAAGCATCTGGAAAAAAAATAATTCAATGAACTAACCTGTGTTTTTATTTTGTAGCAGTTGTATCATCAATATAATGTTGAATATAAAAGATACTTTCTAGACTTTCCCAAACAGCCACAGAGGTGTTAATAAATAAAACAAACCATTAAGTTCAACTTTATACTCTGGCCCTTGTAAGTAAGATCACATCTTATATGCATTTTTGTATTGATAAATAGACAAAACAAAGAAAAAAAGCAGTTAACACCTAAAAATCTACGGATAGGTTTTATAAATTTTTTTCTTATTCTATGTTGGACCACTGATTTTCTCTACAGCAGGATTCTCTAAATTATAAAACAAAACAAACACCCAGAACCAAGTTAGAAAACACATTTCAGTTCTTGGTGCAGACCCAGGGTCCCTTAGCTCTTTCGTTCCTGTCTCCAGATTTACCTGTAGTCCTACTGCAGGCAGGAACCCCTCCTCCTACACTACCCTCCATTCCCCACGAACTCTGTTTTTTGATGCAGGCCCAGGTTTCCCTAGCTCTTCCCTACTGTCTCTTCTTAGCCTCTCTTTTTAGCCCACCTCCATTCCTTTGTATCACCTACAGAACTACTCTCTACCAGGGACCCCCGAGCTACCATACTTGCCTAGGACCCAGAATGGCAAACAGAAAACAAAGAATGAACACCTATCCAACAAGGACAATTGTGATATCTATACCAAGAAACACCTAAAATGTCATAACCACAGAGTCCTGGATACTAGTGCAGAAATACAAATGTGAACAGTGAAGCTAATATGCCTCCTTCAGAAGACAGCAACCCATTGTAATAGGGCCCAGGAAATGCAAGCCAGCTGAAGCACAATACAAAGACTCCAAAGTAGCATTTTTGAATATGTCCAAGTGCCTTAAAGAGGATTGGAATAAATGTTTAGTGAAGACTACGAAAATACAGATAGTTGAGTGAAATAATGAACACATTTTAAGACATGAAAGTAAAAACAGAATTACTAAAAAACCCCAAATGAAGGAAAACTGGAAATGAAAACCTTAGGATGTCAAACAAAATAACCACACAGGTAAGCCTCACCAACAGATTATAAGACATCAAAGAGAAAATCTCTGGTACTCAAGACAAGATACAAGACATACATAGCTCAGCCAAGGAGAACATGAAACCTAAAAAAGTAGGCACAAAACATCTGGGACACTATGAAAAGTCAAAACCTATGAATAACAGGTGAGGAATGAGAAAAACCCAGGCCAATGGCACAGAAAATATTTTTAACAAAATCATAGAAGAAAAATTTCCCAATCTAAAAAAGGCAGTACTTACTATGGTACAAAAAGAATATAGAACACTAATAGTAAATAGCCAGTAAAGAAATTTCCCATGATACATAGTGTTGAAATAGTAAATGAACAAAACAAAGTTGGGACACTAAAAGCTGCACGGGAAAAAGACCAAATAATTTAAAAACAGGCTCATTAAAGTAAGACCTGATTTTTCAATAGAGACTCTGAAAACTAAAAGAGCTTGAATGGATATTGTGTAAACTCTGAGAGACCACAGATGCTAGCCCAGACTACTATATCCAACAAAACTTTCAATCACAATCAACAGAGAAAGAAAACCATTCCAAAAAACAAATTTAGCCAATTTCTAACTACCAATTCAGTTCCACAAAAGCCACTAGAATGAAAACTTCAGTCTAAAGAGGTTAACTATACACAAGGAAACACAAATAATAAATTCTCAGAAAAGCAAATCCAAAGGAAGGAAAAACATAATAAAATAACAGGATCAATAAAAACTGTTTATTGATAGTTCTCAATATTAATGATTTTAATTTCCTAATAAAAAGACACAGACTAACAGATTAGATTAGAAATAGGATCCATCATTTTGTTGCTTCCAAGAAATACATCTTGACATCAATAATAGACATCACCTCAGAGTAAAAAGATGGAAAAAGGTATTCCCAGCAAAAGGACCCAATAAGCAAGCAGATGTAGCTATTTTAATATCTAACAAAATAGACTTCAGACAAAAACACATCAGGAAAGATAGGAAAGAATACTACATATTCAAAGGAATAATCTACTGTGAGGACATTGCAATTCTAAACATTTAAGCACCAAACAAAAGGTCACTCAAGCTCATAAACAAAACACTACTACAGCTAAAAATTATATACTGACCTCCCTGACAAAGTAGTAGCCACTGATATTACACTCTTGCCAATAGATAGGTCATCCAGACAAAGCCAGAAATTCTGGAATTAAATAATGTCATAAATCAAATTGTCTTAACAGACATCTACAGAACATTCTACTAGAACACTAAAGATTGTACTGTCTTCTCAGCAGCCCATAAAACTATAAAAAGAAAACAATTATAAACAGATATAAGAAAATTAAAATAACACCCTCTACCCTAGTGATCACAATAGATTAAAGCTGGATATCAACAACAGAGATCTTACAAACTCATGGGAATGGAACAAATCAGAAAATAGAAGGAAATTAAAATGGGCTAGAATTTAATGAGAAGGAAAATACAGCATACCCAACCTATGGGATAAATGAAAATAGTTCTAACCACCCATATTAAAAAGCAAAAAGCAAAACAAAACATCAAAAAAGACCTGAAGTGATCTCACATTGGCATACTTGAAAGCTTTGGATCAGCAAGAAGAAATAATACCCAAGAGAGTAGATGGACAAAAAATAATCAAACCCAGGGTCGAAATCAATGAAATGAAAACAATAACAAAAGTGATAAAAAAAAATCAATGAAACAAAGAATTGACTCCTTGAGTAAATAAACGAATTGACAAAACCTTAGTTAAATTAACTAAAAGACAGAGAGAAGTTCCGAATTAATAAAATTAGATGCATCAGACGCTGTTGAAATTCAGAGAATCATAAAGGCCATACTTTAAAAGTCTGTCTTGTACCAAACTGGAAAACCAAAATTTATAAATTTCTTGATATATATGACCTACTACTAAAGTTAAACCAAGATCAAACAAGCAATTTAAACAGACATTAGTGAAATAGAAGCATTAATTAAATGTCTCCCAAACAAGAAAAGCCCAAGGTTAGATGAATTCAGTGCAGAATTCTACCAGATCTTCAAAGAATTAATGCCAATAGTCCTCAAATTATTCCACAACATAGAAACTTAAGGATTATTTCCTAATTCTTTTTACAAAGTCACTATTACCCTGATACTAAAACCATACAAAGATCCTCCAAAAAATTATAGACCAAAATATTTTATGAACATGGATGCAAAAAATAAAAAAATTCAATATAAGCAAATTCAAGAACACATAAAAAAAGATACACCATGGTCAAGTTGGATTCATCCAAGAGATGAACATACACAAATCAGTAAATATAATCAACCAAATACACATAATGAAAGAAAAAACCCTACATGAGCACATTATTAGATACAGAAAAGGCTTTTGATAAAATCTAATATCCTTTCATGATAAAAGTCTTGAAGAGATTAGAAATATAAAGGACAAAACTCAGCATTAATAAAGACACTTTATAGCAAGCCCACAACAAACATCAAAAAGCATTTCCACTAAAATCAGGAACAAAGCTGTTCACTCATGTACTGGCTAGTTTTGTGTGTCAATTTGACACAAGCTAGAGTCATTAGAGAAAAAGAAGCTTCAGTTGGGAAAATGTCTCCACAAGATCCAGTTATAAGGCATTTTCTCAATTGTTAATCAATGAGAGAGAGAGAGAGCCCAGTGTATTGTTGGTGATGTGATCCTTGGGCTGGTAGTCCTGGACTCTATAAGCAAGCAGACTGAGCAAGCCAAGTGAAGCAAGCCAGTAAGCAGCACCCTCCCTGGCCTCTGCATCAGCTCCTGCCTTTAGATTCCTGCCCTGATTGGGTTCCTGTCCTGACTTCCTTTGGTGATGAAGAGCAATGAGAAGGTCTAAGAACTTGCTTTTGGTCATGGTGTTTTGTCACAGCAACAGAAACCCTAACTAAGACAACTTTCTTCATACCTATTCAATATAGTACTATATGAACAATATAGTCATATAAACAATACAACCCTAGTCAAAGCAATGGGATAACTGAAGGAGATCAAGGGGAAACAAATAGGACAGGAAGAAGTCAAAGTATTTGTAGATGATACAATTTTATACATAAAAGATCCTTGAAACCCCAGCAAGAAACATCTACAGCTGATAAATACTTTTAGCAAAGTAGCAGGATACAAAATCAACACAATCAAGTCAGTAGCATTCCTAAGCACAAAAGGCAAACATATTGAGAAAATAGAACAGGTAACAATACCTTTCAAAATAGCCCTAAGAAAGAAAGGAAGGGATGGATGGATGGATGGAGGGAGGGAGGGAGGGAGGGAGGGAGAGAGAGGGAGAGAGGAAGGAAGGAAGGAAGGAAGGAAGGAAGGAAGGAAGCAAGCAAGCAAGCAAGGAAGGAAGCAAGGAAGGAAGCAAGCCAGCCCAGAAGCTCAGAATACCCAAGATACAATTCACAGACCACATGAAGCTCAAGAAGGAAGACCAAAATGTGGATACATCAGTTCTCAGAAGGAGGAACAAAATACCCATGGGAGCAGATACAGAGAAAAAGTGTGGAGCAGAAACTGAAGGAAAGGCCATTTAGAGACTGCCCCACCTGGGGATCCATCCCATATATAGTTACCAAACCCAGACACTATTGTGGATGCCAACAAGTGCTTGCTGATCGGAGCCTGATATAGCTGTCTCCTGAGAGACTCTGCCAGTGCCAGACAAATACAGAAGTGGATGCTCACAGCCAACCAATGAACTGAGCACAGGTTCCCCAATGGAGGAGTTAGAGAAAGGACCCAAGAAGCTGAAGGAGTTTGCAGCCCATAGGAATATGAACCAACCAGTAACTCCAGAGCTCCCAGGGTCTAAACCACCAACCAAAGAGTACACATGGAGGGACCCATGGCTCCAGCTGTGTATGTAGCAGAGGATGGCCTTGTCGGACATCAATGAAAGGAGAGGCCCTTGGTCCTGTGAAGGCTTGATGCCCCAGTATAGGGGAATGCCAGGACAGGGAAGTGGGAGTGTGAGGGTTGGTGAACAGGGAGAAGGAGGAATGGGATAGGTGGTTTTTGGAGGGGAAATGAGGAAAGAGGATAACATTTGAAATGTAAATGAAGAAAATGTTTAATAAAAAAAGAAGGAAGGAAGGAAGGAAGGAAAGAAAGCAGCCAGGCAGGAAGCAGAAGGAAGGAAAGAAAGAAGGAAAAAAAAAAGAAAAACAAAGAAATCTTGGAGATAACTCTAACCAAGTAAGAGAAAGACTTCTATAATAAAACCTTTTGAGACACTGAAAAAAGAAATCAAAGAAAACACAAGGAGATAAAAAGATTCTAATGGGTCAATAGGTCAGTAGGACTAATATTGTGAAAATGGTCATCCAATCAAAAGCAATCTACAGATTTAATGCAATCCTCATCAAAATTCCAGCACAACTCTTCATAGAAACTTAAAAATCAATTTTCAAGTTCTTATAGAAACACAAAAAATCCAGAATATCTAAAACAATCCTGAATAATAAAGACAATTCATGGAAGTATCACCACCTTGGATTTCAAGTTGTACTGTAATGAAAATAGAAATGGTATTGGAAAAAACGGACACACACTGGCAAACAGAACTGAATTGGAGAACCAGACATAAGTGTACTCATATCTGGATACCTGATATTTGATAAATCCAAAAATACACACTGGAGAAAAGACAGCATCTTCAACAAATGGTGCTGGTCAAACTGGATAGCTGCATGTATTAGACTGAAAATAGAGTCATATCTATTACCTTGCACAAAACCCAATTCCACATATTAAGACCTTCAATATAAGACAAGACACCCTGAATCTGATAGAAGAGAAAGTGGAGTGCTGGCTTGAACCTGTTGTCACAGCAAAGTATATTTTGAGCAGTATACCAACAGCACAGACACTAAGACCAACAATTAAGAAATTGAACCTCAGAACACTGAAAAGGTATATGGCAAATAACATATCATTTGGGCAATGTGGCAGCCTACAGAATGGGAAAAAATCTTTAATAATTACATAATTAGTATTTAAATATGTAAAGATCTAGAGATGCAACATCAAGAAAACTAGCCGATTAAAAATAGAGAACAGAACTAAATAGAGTTCTTAAAAGATGAAATGGCTAAGAACACTTAAAGAGATGTTCAACATCCTTAGCCATCAGGGAAATGTGAACCAAAACTACTTTTAGATTTTTCTTACCCCAATCACAATGGCCAAGATCAATAAAACAAACAATAGCACATGCTGGCAAGAAACACTTAAGTCATTGCTGGTGAGAATGCAAACTGTACAGCTACTATGGAAATCAGTGTGGTGTTCCCTAAGGAAGCCAGGAAGGAATCTACCTCAAGATCCAGTTATATTACTCTTGGGCATACACACAAAGCATTCTACCTCCCACTACAGAGACACTTGCTCATCCATTTTCACTGATGCTCTATTCATAATAGCCAGAAATTGGAAACAGCCTAGATGTCTGTCAACTGACAAATGGATAATGAAACTGTAGTACATTTATATAACAGATTATTATTTGGCTGTTAAAAAATGAAATTATGAATTTTTTAGGTAAATGTATAGAAACAGAAAAAAAAAGCCCACCCCGAGTGAGGTAATTCAGACCCCAAAAGACAAGTACTGTATTTTTCCTCTTATATGTGGATGCTATCTTTTAAGCTTTCAAAATTTGTGTCAATCCAAATAGTTCCTAGTAAGGTACTAGAGGGGAGGAAACAATCTCCCAAGGAAGTGAAAATAGAACACAGAGTTATGGAGAAAAAAGGGAGAAACTAGAATAAGAGAATTAAATAGGGAGGAGATTGAAGAAAAGGGTAAAGGAATATGGGGAAGGTCAACTGGTAAGAAAGGCCATTTGTAAAACTGCATGGAAACCTATTACAACAGAAGTTTTAAAAAACATATACATATATGAAAGAAATATAAATGGAGTCATCAAATAAGGGGAGACAATGCCCTAACTAAACACTCTATTAAACCAAATAAAACCTCCAGTGCCAAGAACGGTTTGAGTCATTGGCCCAAGTGGTTCCATGGAAAGTCCTAAACATCACAGGCTATTGCCATTTTCTCTCTACAACATGACAGTAAGGTATTTTTACTGAAGACAATGCTTACCTATGTTACTGAATACTGAGGAGCTGAGCTGGTGCCTAACTAGAAACTTCACCCCAATTAACTAGCATTCATGATTCTGAAAGGTTCTCTACATACAACTAAAGCAGAAAGGTGATCATCAATATTACCCAGCTACAAACCCTGTGACCTACAACAGTAACCTGCAAGACATATTGGCATTATAGTGGTATAGATGTTATGGGAGAAACCAATTGCTTTTGATTGGATTTAAGGCCCACTTCATGTGACACTGCTTAAGTGGCCAAGAGCTTTAGATTAAATAGGTCATGGGCTCTAGAGAAAAATCTACTAATCATTCTCATAAAGGAACACAGAAATTAAATGATTTGTAATGACATACTGCTATATCCATAAATTAGTGCTTCACTCAGCCCTCATCAGAGAAGCTTCTGCTTACAATAGATGGGAATTAACACAAAAACCTACAACTGAACAATGTGCGGAAAGTGAGACACTTTGGCACACTCAGTCCTAAGGCACACTCAGTTGGGATGTTTTCAACAACCCCTCCACTACAGACACTCAGATATCTATGTGGAAGGGGAGGCAGAAAGACTGTAAGAGCCAGCAGTAATGGATGACTCCAAGGCTAAAGGTCTTCTAGAAGCAACAAAGATTAATGTACATATGAATTCAGAGACTGTGGTAACACACAAAGAACTGCACAGGATTGAGACAAATGAGGTCCGAACACTGAGAGGGAGACATGGACAAGGGTTCCTATACTTAACCAAGAAGCTATCTGTAGCTGGCATCAGCAAACATGAAAATTCAGTTCACAGAAAGTACATTCTGATTCCTCAAAACCTCTGATTATATTAAGCTTCTTAAAATAACAACGCTACAAAGAATCCTGGCATGCCATGGGGGAGGGGTAGTTTTCAATTCTTTTGCCTGTTTCCATATTTTATTATTACCTAACCTCAGTGATCTACATCCAAATGTACACATTTATAGAGGTCAGGTTGGCTGGGGCTTTAGATCGTGGTAGAGTGCTTGCTTCACATGCATCACGCTTTAAGTTCAATCCTCTGTACTGCCATGCGTGTGCAGCGCACACGCGTGCAAACACACACACACACACACACACACACACACACACACACACACACACGCACGCACCCAGAGGAAATGAGTGGGCTTAGAATGTATAATATTAACTGAAGTCATACCATCTCAGAAAGAAAAACAACCACCCACATGTTCTTACTCATATGCAGAATATAGCCAGTAATATTTATGTATGTATATAAATATGTGTATTTGTGTATGAGAGAAAAAAAGAAATGGTAAATAGTAAGGAATAAAGAAGGACTGAATTGAGGTAATGGACATAAGCTATGGATGAGGTTAGGAAGCTAATTGTTTTTTTTTTAGTTTTAACTTGGTCATGGACTTTTGGTGATAAGCATACAAAAACATATTCAATAGTGAAAGTATAAAATATAATGTGAATTAACTGTACAGAAGTTCAGTGATATGTATAGACTTTAGATCTGGTGAATTTTGGTACATGATGGTTTTTATTTGTAAACTTATTATAATCAAGTTTATTAAAAAGTAGGTTTTTTTTCATAAAGAGGTCATGCTTTATCTCTTGGTAGAATTTACTCTAAATGCTTACTTTTATAGCATTACTTAATTGTTCAAAATTACAGCCTGCTATCTTCAGTGCTTCATCAATTTCTTCTGTCTCCTAAGAAGAGAGGGAACCATATACAAATATAAAACACAAAAATAGATGCTTAGATACATTTTAGTTGCAAAAACTTGAGCTATTATTTGGTTACAAATGCAACAAAGATCTACCACAGAAATGTAAAAGCAAGAAACAATAAAAATTTCTTTTTTTAAAAAGATTTATTTTATGTATATGAGTACACTGTAGCTGTATTGATGGTTATGAGCCATCATGTGGTTGCTGGGAACTGAACTCAGGACCTCTGCTTGCTCTGGGCCCACTTGCTTGGGCCCTGCTCGCTCCAGCCCAAAGATTTATTTATTATTATTTGTAAGTACACTATAGCTGTGTTGGACACACCAGAATCAGATCTCATTACGGATGGTTGTGAGCCACCATGTGGTTGATGGGATTTGAACTCAGGACCTTTGGAAGAGCAGTCAGTGCTTTTATCTGCTGAGCCACCTCTCCAGCCCTACAAATACTTCTACTTGCACCTATTTAGAAATAAAAATAATTAACAATTTTATTCTATTAATATGGATAGAAAACCTGAGTCTCAGATATGCTAGGCAAGCATATGACCACTGAGCTACAACCTCAGCCAGTAGAAACTATGAACATTTTGTCATTCCATTCTAGATTTTCTCCCCATAAACACACATATACACTCACACACTTTGTGAGAAAGGGTCTCTCACTATGTGTTTCTGGATGGCTTTGAACTCACTTATGTAGATCAGGCTGTCCTCAAATTTGTAATAATCCTCTGCCCCGTCTTTATAGTGTTGTGATTATAGGAACACACCATCATCCTTAGTGATCTATGAGCCATCTGCCTCAGTCTTCTAAGTGTTGGCAGTACAAACATGTACCACTAAGGCCACCGTAAAGATAGTGTTTAACATAAAATTGTACTTTGAATCCATTTTTCAATTTAAAATTATCTCAGAAAACTGTATCAAGGAAAAAAGTATATACATGATTTTTAGGAAAAGATGATTATAAATATGTCTCTGTTAAGAGTTTGAGTTGGGCCTGACACTATTACTGAGGTTATGGAGTGCTCACAAACACTACTAACATAACTGCCCTCCGAAAGACCAAACAAGCAACTGAAAGAGTCAGATGCAGCTATTTACACTCAACCAATGGACAGAAGTTGCTGACCTCTGTTGTTGAATTAGGGGAAAGCTGGAAGAAGCTGAGGAGAAAGGCGACCCTGTAGAAGGACCAGCAGTCTCAATTAACCTGGATCTCTCAGATACTGGACCACCAACCACCAGCCAGGCAGCATACACCAGCTGATATGAGGCCCCCCAACACATATACAGCAGAGGACTGCCCAGTCTGGGTTCAGTCAGAGAAAATGTACCTAACCCTCAAGAGCCTGGAAGCCCCAGGGAGTTTAGAGGTCTGATGGGGTAGAGGGTAGGAGGGTGGGGACATCCTCATGAGACAGGGAGGTGGGGAGGAGATATGGGATGGGGAACAGTCAGAGGATGGATGGACCAGGAGGGCACTAAAATGTGAAGTGTAAACAAAAAAGATTAAATAAAAAAATAAAAAAGAGTTTAAGTTGATAGTCAGATGTGATTACATTTGTAATCACAGCATTTGGGGGGGGGAATACAGGCATCCTGAACTATGTAGTGAGTTCAAGTCCAGCTTGAGCAACATAAGGTCCTATTCTTTTACATTTTTAAAAATTAGAGTTAAAACAAAAGAGAATGAATAAGATTTAGACTTCAGCCCCTCTTCCAGGCCATTAATTTTTTTTAACAAAAAGACTATATATTTAACTTACATTTTAGAGTCTATTCTCTAAGCTCAAAGTAAGTAAATGTTTATTATTAACATTATTCAGAATAGTAGTAGGCAAAATTCAATCTTCAACAACAAACAATATCATTATCAATAACAAATGCAGTTAGGCCTCTTGACTGTCATTAAAATAACTAAAAAACTATATTCAGAATTTAGAAAAATTTAACTGTACATGTTTTAGGGAATTTGGATTAAGTAACTAGGTTCAGAGAGGAGAAAGCTATATTCAGATAAGTATCAAGAACTTTGAAATCAATTCAATCAAAGTACGCCTCTGGAAAAGAGATTTACAAACAGGTTTGTAATAAAAACACACTAAAACTGTTCAATCAGACAGCAAAGCAAAAAATTCAAGTAAAGAGAGTAGGTTTATCTGTTACTTTTAATCTTCTAAAGGAATCCATAGTTGTAGGGATTTCTAAGAAGAAAAAGGTCAGCTACCTAACATAAAGCCAAATGTTTGGTTTCACAATACTTCATGATCAATGTTTTTCATACCGACATTACAGCTGATGGACTTGAAACAGTACTATGTATGGAGGATGAATGTTCTAAATCAATAATTAGCTGGTCCACTGTCTTTTCAAGATCTGAAGAGCAGTTATTGACCCTGAAAAAAAAATCAAGTGTGTTATTTGGAATACAAGCCCAAATATTATCTCCATGGCCTTCTTTTATTCTATCAAAAATAATTCAGATGATGACTTATAAGAATATGTTCTCAATAATTAATAATCCATGAATAAAAATTATTTTCATATAATTTCAATATAAATTTAACTTAGGAAAATTCCTAAAAGTAATACCTTATACTATGTTCTAATTTCTTATTTACCTTTCTTGATAATTTTGGGTAAAATATTAATAATGTCTGAGATGTTTTAAGCTCATCAATTAAAAATAACTCATGCATTCAAATAAGTAGTTTTTGACAATGGTTATCAAGATTTTATTGAAATACTGCAATAGTTAAGGAGCTCTTTGAGGCAAAATTAATTAAGAAAATAAAAACTGGACAATACAAACAAATCTAGTATGACTATGTACTGTATGTAGTTCTGTGGCTGTGATAAGCAAAAGGTAACTCAGGGGAGGGAAGTTCTTATTCCAGCTAACAGGTCATAGCCCATCACTGAGGGAAATCAAGACAGGAGCTCAAGAAGAAACCTAAAGCAGAAACCATGGAGGAGCACCATAAGCTATTAAAAGTGGCCTTCGTTAAGGATTAAACAGCATAGTGCACATGATTCATAGAAAATGGTCAACAACTTATTTGTCAAATTGCTAGAAGGGACTGGTTAGGACAGGGTCTAATCCCTTTCCTTACAAGTTTGGGTAACATGAGACCCTATCTCAGAAACCTCAAAATGCCACACTAGACAAATTATAAAACTGTTTAAACAAAATTACATTAAAGAATATAAGTTTTAATATAAATTTATATAGAATGTTTAATTTAAAACTGGTCATTTAGAACAAAATTTTTAACTTTTACTAGACATTAATACACATATAAACAGGAGTATGATTTCATTAACTTGTATTAATGTTTTAAATCAGAAAACTCAAAATGAAGTAAAGATCTTTGGAGGAAAGCAAAATCTCTGAAAGTACTGAATGGTCTTAACAAGGCAGTGACTGGCATGAATGGAGGAGGAATGCTGCCTCCTCTGGGAGTGAGCCCTCTTCATTACCATAATCCCTACTCTTTGTTTAAGCTCACTCCACACTGTCCAATAGATTATCTGTTGGACTTTTGCAAATGTCCAAATATGGCAACCCCAAATTTCATAAAAATAGCTACTCCATGGAGACAGATCTATGGCCACCGAATCACAATGGTTCCTAAAGTTTTAGTCTCATCATTTGCACAGGACTCATGGAGAAAGTGACAGGAGAAATACAGGAGTTGAAAGAAGTACTGTGTCTGTTAACAACTAGATGTCAAACTTCAGGTGAGAGGTTTTCTACCCAAAGATACAACTAGAATCATTCTTTTAGTTTGTCCATAGATCGTTAAAGTCTGAAAGAAAAACTATGGTAGTATAGTGAAAATCCAGTAATTCAAGTTAAAGAATTTGGGATTTGTACTGGACAGTCCATGATAACTGGAGAGAGCAAGGAGAGTAGGGAGTGAAATGAAAGAGAGAGGAAGAGAAAAAGAATTAAATGGTGCAGTAGCAATGGAAGACAGGTTATAAGCATAGAAGACAGTGGGATAGCAAGAATCTGTAGGAGGTAAATGAATAACAATATTAGAAACCTGGATAATTTACCTAGTATTACTTATAAAATTAGTCCCAAAATGAGACAGCTCCTTGAAAACCCCTATTTTTTACTTCTAGAATGACTATCATATTAAATATGCTTTAAAAAGTGAAAATCTATATAAGTATGAGCAATCATTTAAGTAAGGTGGCATCAGCTCCTGCCTCCAGGTTCCTGCCCTGCCTGAATTCCTGCTCTCACCACTTTGGATGAGGAACTGTGAACAGAACTGTAGATGAAAGAAAATCCTGTCCTCTCTAAGTTGCTTTAGTCATGGTGTTTCATCACAGCAATAGTAATCCTAACTAAGATAGCTATTAAGAAAATTCTTTATCACTTAAAAAGTTGAAAAGCCAATTTTTATCTCTCTTTTCCCACCAAAACTCAGCTTTAAAGATATCATTATTTGGACTAACATAAGAATTCACAAAAAATTAGAAAATACAAAAATATGGCTTTTATCTAACAAATATTACTTGTCTGTTCTTTGCATTGCTCTTGGGTTATAGAGAGGAACAAGATGGTTCTGTGCTCTTTGACAGGATTATAGACTAGCAGGGCAGTTTTGATTTGAAAAGCTAAATGGTTAAGGCCATAAAAAAATAACATAATGGTTGTGTCTAACTCAGTTATACTTAAAAATCTCTATCAAGGATAAATGGGGTGAATATGATAAAATATATGCACGTATGAAAGTATAATAAACCCCATTATTATATATAATTACTATATGGTACTAAAAATCTCTAATTCAAAGGCCAAGTCTTACAGAAAGATGGAAACAATAAGAGAACTCAAAAGTTGCACTAATTCCTTTTATAAATTATCTCTCCAATCACCTTTTACCTCATACTGTACTCCTGCCATTCTTAAGATAAACATAGAAGTTCTTTTTTCTTTATAAATTACTATCATTCAGCTTCAATAATTTTAGCTAATTCTGGATTCTCAGCCTCCTGTTTGAAGGTTTTCTTGCAATCTTTTATATGTATGTAAAGTGTTGCCTTCTTATGGAGCTAGATCCATAACAGTCAAGACAAACTAATGAACTTAAGTAGCACTCTATAAACAAGATGCCAGAAACACATGTAACAGTCACGTTTAATCAATAATTCTAAAGTTTTTAACACTGAGCTTTAAACTGCTGAAGTAAATGCACACAAGAACATACATTTTAGGTGGCAATGCTTCCAGAGAAGAATCTTCTTTGATAAATCCATCTACTGGGTAGTGACCTTGATTCATACTGACAGTTGTATGAACCTTAAGACAAAATAAGATTAAATTCATAGTAATTAAATTCCACTAATGCAGAACCCAAATAACTTTCATAAAAAGGAACAGGTAACAATAAAGACTCTAAAATTCTCTAAGTCAAGGGAAAACTGTACTTGTGGTTTTACCTTAATTAGTATGAGGGAAATTAGTACCCTAATGGCTATTAATTAAACAGAACATTAAAGTAACCCAAACAACCCTTTGTTACAATTCTAAAGAAAACCACTGTGACAACACTTTAAAATTTGCTATTAAAGAATACATTGTGTGGTATCTTTATTCTGCTAAAAACTATTAAATCCTATATAGCATAAACTCTAAAATAATCACTGGTTATAAAACAAGAACCAAGTAAGTCGAAAATAGTGCCAGTTTTCTAAAGATAGACTTAATATCCTAAAATCCACCAAGAATAAAATTAATAGTCATATCAGGTAGTATAGGCCTGTATCCACAGATACTTGAGATGCTAAGACAGAAGGATCTTAAGTTCAAGACCAACATGTGCAACTTAGCAAGACTGTTTAAAAAAAAATCCCCCAAAATTGAAATGAAAATAAGCAAAAGACCAGTAAAACAAAAACAAAGCAAAATGAGGCTAACAGTCTACAAAAATACCCCTGAGTTCCTTTTGTGTTGGCCAACTTCTCCTAAGAATGGGGCACACCCCTTGTTATATGTTGGAACATCTTTTGGGTATATGCCCAGGAATAGTATAACTGGGTCATCAGGTAGTACTATGTCCAATTTTCTGAGGTAACCATCAGACTAATTTGTACCAGCTTGCAATCCCACCAACAATGGAGAAGTGTTCCTCTTTCTCCACATCACTCACCAGCATCTGCTGTCATCTGAGTTTTTGATCTTAGCCATTCTGACTGATGTGAGATGGAATCTCAGGATTGTTTTGATTTGCAATTCCCTGATGACTATGGATGTTGAATAGTTCTTTAGGTGTTTCTCAGCCATTAGGTATTCCTCAGTTGAGAATTCTTTGTTTAGCTCTGTACCCCATTTCTTATTGGATATTTTATTTATTTATATTTCAAATGTTATCCCCTTTCCCGATCCCCCCCCCGAGAAACCGCCTATCCCATCCCCCCTCCTCTTGCTTCTACAAGGGTGTGCGCCACCCACCCACCAACAACTTCCTCCCTGCCCTCACATTCCCCTACACTGGGGCATTGAGCCTTTACAGGAACAAGGGCCTCTTCTCCCATTGATGCCTGGCAAGGTCATCCTCTGCTACATATACAGCTGGAGCCATGGGTCCTTCCATGTGTACTCCTTGCTTGGTAGTTTAGACCCTGGGATCTCTGGTTAGTTAATATTGTTCTTCTTCCTATAGAGTGGCAAACCCCTTCAGCTCCTTCAGTCCTTTCTCTAACTCCTCCATTGGGGACCCAATGGGTTGGCTGTGCCCCATTTTTAATAGGGTTATTTGGGTCTCCGGAGTCTAACTTCTTGAGTTCTTTGTATATATTGGATATTAGCCCTCTATCAGATGTAGGGTTGGTAAAGAGCTTTTCCCAATCAGTTGGTTGCTGTTTTGTTCTGTTGACAGTGTTCTTTGCCTTACAGAAGCTTTGTCATTTTTTGAGGTCCCATTTGCCAATTCTTGATCTTATAGCATAAGCCATTGGTGTTCTGTTCATGAAATTTTCCCGTGTCCATGTGTTCCAGGTTTTCCCCCATTTTCTCTTCTATTAATTTCAATGTATCTGGTTTTATGTGGAGGTCCTTGATCCACTTGGATTTGAGCTTTGTACGAGGAGATAAGAATGGATCAATTTGCATTCTTCTACATGCTGACCTCCAGTTGAACCAGCACCAAATTCACACAATAGCTTTTCACAAATCCAGCCCTACACAGGATAATAGATAGAAAACCCCAACACAAGGAGGTAAACTACACCCTAGAAAAAGCAAGAAAGTAACCTTTTTTCAACAAACCAAAAAGAAAGCCACATAAACACAATTCCACCTCTAACAACAAAAATAACAGGAAGCAATAATCACTATTCCTTAATATCTCTTTACATCAATGGACTCAATTCCCCAATAAAAAGACATAGACTAACAGACTGGACACATAAACATAACGTAAATATAGGAAATGCACCTCAGTGATAAAGACAGACACTACTTCAGAGTAAAAGGCTAGAAAAAAATTTCCAAGCAAATGATCCCAAGAAACAAGCTGGAGTAGCCATTCTAATATCGAATAAAATCAATTTTCAACCAAAGGTTATCAAAAAAGATAAGGATACTTCATACTCATCAAAAGAAAAATCTAAAAGATGAACTCTCAATTCTGAACATCTATGTTCCAAATGCAAGGGCACCCACATTCATAAAAGAAACATTACTAAAACTCAAAGCACACATTGTACCTCACACAATAAAGTGGGAGACTTCAACATCCCACTCTCATCAATGGACAGATCATGGAAATAGAAACTAAACAGAGACAGAGTGAAACTAACAGAAGTTATGAACCAAATGGATTTGACAGATCTCTATAGAACATTTCATCCTAAAACAAAAGAATATACCTTCTTCTCAGCACCTCATGGTACCTTCTCCAAAATTGACCATATAATTGGTCACAAGTCAGGCCTTAACAGATACAAGAGATTGAAATAATCCCATGCATCCTATCATATCAACATGGACTAAGGCTGGTTTTCAAAAACTGGATGATTTTAGCTCCTTTCTCAAAGATTAAGTGACCATGGGTGTGTGGGTACATTTCTGGGTCTTCAATTCTGTTCCACTGATCTACCTGCCTGTCTCTGTACCAATACCATACAGTTTTTATCACTACTGCTCTGTAATACAGCTTGAGGTCAGAAAGTTCTTTTATTGTTGAGAATAGTTTTTGATATCCTAGGTTTTTTGTTATTCCAGATGAATTTGCAAATTGCTCTTTCTAATTCAATGAAGAATTGAGTTGGAATTTGGATGGGGGTTGCACTGAATCTGTAGATTGCTTTCAGTAAGATGGCCATTTTTACTATATTAATCCTGTCAAAACCATGAGCATCTTCCATCTTCTGAGATCTTCGATTTCTTTCTTCAGAGACTTGAAGTTCTTGTTATACAGATCTTGCCTGGTTAGAGTCACACCAAGGTATTTTATATTATTTGTGACTATTGTGAAGGGTGTCATTTCCCTAGTTTCTTTCTCAACCTGTTTTTCCTTTGAGTAAAGAAAGGCTACTGATTTAATTTTATCCAGTCACTTTGATGAAGTTATTTACCAGGTGTAGTTCTCTGGTGGAAATTTTGGTGTCACTTTAAGTATTGTATCATATCATCTGCAAATAGTGATATTTTGACTTCTTCCTTTCCAAATTGTATCCCTTTGACCTCCATTTGTGGTCTAATTGCTCCGGCTAGGATTTCAAATACTATATTGAATAGGTAGGGAGTGAGTGGGCAGCATTGTCTAGTCCCTGATTTTAGTAGGATTGCTTCAGGTTTCTCTCCATTTAGTTTGATGTTGGCTACTGATTTGCTGTATATTGCTTTTACCATGTTTAGCTATGGGCCTTGAATTCCTGATCTTTCCAAGACTTTTATCATGAAGTGGTGTTGGATTTTGTCAAATGCATTCTCAGCATCTAATGAAATGATCTTTTGTTTTCTTTATTTTTGTTTATATAGTGGATTACATTGATGGATTTCTGCATATTGGGCCATCCCTGCATCCCTGGGATGAAGCCTACTTGATCACGGTGGATGGTCATTTTGATACATTCTTGAACTCAGTTTGCAAGAATTTTGTTGAGTACTTTTACATCAATATTAATAAGTGAAATTGGTCTGAAGTTCTCTCTCTTTGTTGGTTCTTGGTGTGGTATAGGTATAAGCATAATTGTGGCTTCATAGAATGAATTGGGTAGTGTTACTTCTTTTTTTTTATTTTATGGAATAGTTTGAAGAGTATTGGTATTAGGTCTTCTTTGAAGGTCTGATAGAATTCGGCATTAGAATCATCTGGTCCTGGGCTTTTTTTGTTTGGGAGACTAATAATGACTGCTTCTATTTTTTAGGGGTTATGGGACATTTAGATGGTTTATCTGATCCTAAGTTTGGTACCTGGTATCTGTCTACAAAATTGTTCATCTCTTTGTGATTTTCCAGTTTTTTCTGGGTATAGGCTTTTGTAGTAGGATCTGATGATTTTTTTATTTCCTAGGTTTCTGTTGTTATGTCTCCTTTTTCATTTCTGATTTTGTTAATTTGGATACTGTCTCTCTCCCCTCTGCTTAGTCTGGCTATGGGTTTATCTACCTTGTTGATTTTCTCAAAGAACCAGTTCCTGGTTTTGTTGATTCTTTGTATAGCTCCACTATGTTCAAAGCAGCCTTATTTATAATAGCCAGAAGCTGGAAAGAACCCAGGTGTCCCTCAACAGAGGAATGGATACAGAAAATGTGGTACATTTACACAATGGAGTACTACTTAGCTGTTAAAAACAATGAATTCTGAGGAACCGCCAGACTGCTTTCCAGAGTGGTTGTACCAGCTTGCAATCCCACCAGCAGTGGAGGAGTGTTCCTCTTTCTCCACATCCTCGCCAACAACTGCTGTCTCCTGTGTTTTTGATCTTAGCCATTCTGACAGGTGTGAGATGGAAATCTCAGGGTTGTTTTGATTTGCATTTCCCTAATGACTAAGGATGATGAACATCTCTTTAGGTGCTTCTCAGCCATTAGATATTCTTCAGGTGAGAACTCTTTGTTTAGCTCTGTACCCCATTTTTTAATAGGGTTACTTGCCTCTCTGGAGTTTAACTTCTTGAATTCTTTGTATATATTGGATATTAGCCCTCTGTCGGATGTAGGGTTGGTAAAGATCATTTCCCATTTAGTTGGATGCCGCTTTGTCTTTTTGACAGTGTCTTTTGCCTTGCAAAAACTTTGTAATTTAATGAGGTCCCATTTGTCAATTCTTGATCTTAGAGCATAAGCTACTGGAGTTCTATTCAGGAAATTCTCCCCTGTGCCCATATGTTCAAGGTTCTTCCCTAGTTTCCTTTCTATTAGTTTCAGTGTGTCTGCTTATATGTGGAGGTCCTTGATCCACTTAGAATTGACTGGGCATGACACTCCTGGAGGATCCAGCTATACCACTCCTGGGCATATACCCAGAGGCTTTTCCTGCATGCAATAAGGACACATGCTCCACTATGTTCATAGCAGCCTTATTTATAATAGCCAGAAGCTGGAAAGAACCCAGATGTCCCTCAACAGAGGAATGGATTCAGAAGATGTGGTATATTTACACAATGGAATACTACTTTGCAATTAAAAACAATGAATTCACGAAATTCCTAGGCAAATGGTCAGAACTGGAAAATATCATCCTTAGTGAGGTAACCCAATCACAAAAGAACACACATAGTATGTAGTCACTGATAAGGGGATATTAACCCAGAATCTCGGAATACCCTAAACACAATTCGCATATCAATATATTTCCAAGAAGATGGAAGAAGAGACCCCTGGTCCTGGAAAGACTGGATGTAGGGGAATGCCAAGACAGAGAAGCGAGAGGGGGTTGAATGGGGAAAAGAGGGAGGGAAGGGGGCTTATGGGACTTTCGGGGAGGGAGGAAACGGGAAAGGGGAAATGATTTTGAATGTAAATAAAACAAAACAAAACAAAAAAACCAATGAATTCATGAAATTCTTAGGCAAATGGATGAAACTAGAAAATATCATCCTGTGTGAGGTAACCCAATCACATGGTATGCACTCACTGATAAGTGGATATTAGCCCGGAAGCTCAGAATACCCAAGAAACAATTCACAGATCACCTGAAGCTAAAGAAGAAGGAAGACCAAAGTGTGGATACTTTGGTCCTTCTTAGAAGGAGGAACAAAATACTCCTGGGAGGAAATATAGAGATTAAGTGTGGAGCAGAGACTGAAGGAAAGGTCATCCAGGGACTGCCCCACCTGGAGATCTATCCCATATATAGTTACCAAACCCAGACACTATTGCTGATGCCAACAAATGCTTGCTGACAGGAGCCTGATATAGCTGTCTCCTGTGAGGCTCTGCCAGAGCCTGACAAATACAAAGATGGATGCTTTCAGCCGACCACTGGAATGAGCACAGAATCCCCAATGGAGGAGTTAGAAAAAGGACTGGAGGAGCTGAAGGGGTTTGCAACCCCACAGGACAAACAACAATATCAGCCAACCAGATCCCCTAGAGCTTCCAGAGACTAAACCTCCAACCAAAGAGTACACATGGAGGGACCCATGACTCTAGCCACATATGTAGCAGAGGATGGCCTTGTCAGAAAACAATGGGAGGAGAGGCCCTCGTTCCTGTGAAGGCCCAATGCCCCAGTGTAGAGGAATGCCAGGTCAGGAAGCTGGAGTGGGTAGGGGATAGGGGAACACTGTCATAGAAGCAGGGGGAAGGTAATAGGATAGGGGGTTTCTGGAGGGCAAACCAGGAAAGGGGATAGCATCTGAAATGTAAATAAAGAAAAAAGAACTAATCTAATAAAAAAGAACTCTAAACAAAAAAAGAATGGGGCACACTAGGGGTGTGTGGTTAATATACTCATTAAGATTTCACTGGAGGAAACTGAGTTTTCCTTTCACAGTAGGTAGCAACTACATATAGCTTCTTGGGTTAGGAATGGGAGCCTGTGTTCTCACTCTTTCCTCTGGCTTACATGTTTCAGTCTATTCCTCTGCGTTCCCTTAGCCTTGATGAGGTCCCATTTGTGGCAGGGCACTGAACAATCATTTATTATCAATATTTTGCCATCTATGTTTCTTCAGTCACCACTGACCACTGAAAAAATAACTGTCTCTGACCAAAGCTGACACCTGCATTAATCTATAGGCAAAACCCTTAGCAGTTTGATGGGCACATCATATCTATTTTTCAAATCAACAGCAGTAGATCTCCACTATGACCTCCCAAGTGATAACTTCTTTTAAAATAGGTTGAAAGTAATAGGATCCTGTTATACCACTCCTGGGCATATACCCAGAGGCTTTACCTGCATGCAATAAGGACACATGCTCCACTATGTTCATAGCAGCCTTATTTATAATAGCCAGAAGCTGGAAAGAACCCAGATGTCCCTCAACAGAGGAATGGATTCAGAAGATGTGGTATATTTACACAATGGAATACTACTCTGCAATTAAAAACAATGAATTCACGAAATTCTTAGGCAAATGGTCAGAACTGGAAAATATCATCCTTAGTGAGGTAACGCAATCACAAAAGAACACACATGGTATGCAGTCACTGATAAGGGGATTTTAACCCAGAATCTCAAAATACCCAAGACACAATTCACATAACAATAGATTTCCAAGAAGATAGAAGGAGAGACCCCTGGTCCTGGAAAGACTGGATGTAGGAGAATACCAGGACAGAGAAGTGAGAGGGGTTGAATGGGGAACAGGGGGAGGGAAGAGGGCTTATGGGACTTTCGGGGAGGGAGGAACCGGGAAAGGGGAAATCATTTGGAATGTAAATAAAAAAATATAGAAAATAAAAACAATGAATTCACAAAAAAAAAAGAAAGTAATAGGAATGAATTTCCTCTAGTGTAGCAGCCACTAAGTCTAATTAGAAAGCCAATCACAACAGACTGGCCACTATTAAACCAGTGGGTTCATCTTTTTTTTTTTTTTTTGCTATCTTCATGGAGAGCTGTTCACTGACCAGATGCTTCATGGTCTACACACATTTTCTTTTTATTTTTTTTTATTTTATTTTTTTAATTTACATTCCAAATCACTTCCCCTTTCCCGTTTCCTCCCTCCCCGAAAGTCCCATAAGCCCCCTTCCCTCCCTCTTTTCTCCATTCAACCCCCTCTCGTTACTCTGTCCTGGCGTTCCCCTACATCCAGTCTTTCCAGGACCAGGGGTCTCTCCTTCCATCTTTTTAGAAATCTATTGATATGCGGATTGTGTCTAGGGTATTCCGAGATTCTGGGTCAATATCCCCTTATCAGTGACTGCATACCATGTGTGTTCTTTTGTGATTGGGTTACCTCACTAAGGATGATATTTTCAAGACCTGACCATTTGCCTAGGAATTTCGTGAATTCATTGTTTTTAATTGCAGAGTAGTATTCCATTGTGTAGATATACCACATCTTCTGAATCCATTCCTCCGTTGAGGGACATCTGGGTTCTTTCCAGCTTCTGGCTATTATAAATAAGGCTGCTATGAACATAGTGGAGCATGTGTCCTTATTGCATGCAGGTAAAGTCTCTGGGTATATGCCCAGGAGTTCGGGAGTGTCATGCCCAGTTTTCTGAGGAACCCCCAGACTGCTTTCCAGAGTGGTTGTACCAGCTTGCAATTCCACCAGCAGTGGAGGAGTGTTCCTCTTTCTCCACATCCTCGCCAACAACTGCTGTCTCCTGTGTTTTTGATCTTAGCCATCCTGACTGGTGTGAGATGGAATCTCAGGGTTGTTTTGATTTGCATTTCCCTAATGACTAAGGATGATGAACATCTCTTTAGGTGCTTCTCAGCCATTAGATATTCTTCAGGTGAGAACTCTTTGTGTAGCTCTGTACCCCATTTTTTAATAGGGTTACTTGCCTCTCTGGAGTTTAACTTCTTGAATTCTTTGTATATATTGGATATTAGCCCTCTGTCGGATGTAGGGTTGGTAAAGATCATTTCCCATTTAGTTGGATGCCGCTTTGTCTTTTTGACAGTGTCTTTTGCCTTGCAAAAACTTTGTAATTTAATGAGGTCCCATTTGTCTATTCTTGATCTTAGAGCATAAGCTATTGGAGTTCTGTTCAGGAAATTCTCCCCTGTGCCCATATGTTCAAGGTTCTTCCCTAGTTTCCCTTCTATTAGTTTCAGTGTGTCTGGTTTTATGTGGAGATCTTTGATCCACTTAGAATTGAGCTTAGTGCAAGGAGATAAGGATGGGTCAATTTGCATTCTTCTGCATGTTGACCTCCAGCTGAGCCAGCACCATTTGTTGAAAAGGCTATCTTTTTTCCACTGGATGGTTTTAGCTCCTTTGTCAAAGATCAAGTCAAAGACCATAGGAGTGTGGATTCATTTCTGGGTCTTCAATTCTGTTCCATTGATCTACATGTCTGTTACTGTACCAATACCATGCAGTTTTTAACACTATTGCTCTGTAGTACAGCTTGAGGTCCGGGATACTGATTCCCCCAGAGGTTCTTTTACTCTTGAGAATAGTTTTAGCTATTCTGGGTTTTCTGTTATTCCAGATGAATTTTTGAATTGCTCTTTCTAACTCTATGAAGAATTGAGTTGGGATTTTGATGGGGATTGCATTGAATCTGTGTATTACTTTTGGTAAGATGCTCATTTTTACTATATTAATCCTGCCAATCCATGAGCATGGCAGATTTTTCCATCTTCTGAGGTCTTCTTCAATTTCTTTCTTCAGAGACTTGAAGTTCTTGTCATACAGATCTTTCACTTGTTTGGTTAGAGTCACGCCAAGATACTTAATATGGTTTGTGGCTATCGTGAAGGGTATTATTTCTCTTACTTCTTTCTCAGCCTGCTTATCCTTTGAGTATAGGAAGGCTTCTGATATATCCGGCCACTTTGCTGAAGTCGTTTATCAGCTGTAGGAGTTCTCTGGTGGAGTTCTTTGGGTCGCTTAAGTATACTATCATATCGTCTGCAAATAGTGATAGTTTGACTTCTTCCTTTCCAATTTGTATCCCTTTGATCTCTTTTTGTTGTCTAATTGCTCTAGCTAGAACTTCAAGTACTATATTGAAAAGATATGGAGAGAGAGAGGGCAGCCTTGTCTAGTCCCTGATTTTAGTGGGATTGCTTCAAATTTCTCTCCATTTAGATTGATGCTGGCTACCGGTTTGCTGTAAATTGCTTTTACTATGTTTAGATATGGGGCTTGAATTCCTGATCTTTCCAAGACCTTTAGCATGAAAGGGTGCTGAATTTTGTCAAATGCTTTCTCAGCATCTAATGAGATGACCATGTGGTTTTTTCTTTGAGATTGTTTATGTA
Source organism: Tokudaia tokunoshimensis (assembly GCA_036184795.1). NCBI lineage: Eukaryota > Metazoa > Chordata > Mammalia > Rodentia > Muridae > Tokudaia > Tokudaia tokunoshimensis. The sequence goes on from BTHU01000011.1 coordinate 69,375,255, forward strand.
GTGGATTACATTGATGGATTTCCTTATATTGAACCATCCCTGCATCCCTGGGATGAAGCCTACTTGATCGTGGTGGATGATCATTTTGATGTGTTCTTGGATTCGGTTGGCAAGAATTTTATTGAGTATTTTTGCATCGATATTCATAAGAGAGATTGGCCTGAGATTCTCTTTCTTTGTCGGATCTTTGTGTGCTTTTGGTATTAGTGTAATTGTGGCTTCATAGAACGAGTTGGGTAGTGTTCCTTCTGTTTCTATTTTGTGGAACAGTTTGAAGAGTATTGGTGTTAGGTCTTCTTTGAAGGTCTGATAGAATTCTGCACTAAAACCATATGGACCTGTGCTTTTTTTGGTTGGAAGACTTCCAATGACAACTTCTATTTCTTCAGGGCTTATAGGACGGTTTAGATGGTCTATTTGATCCTGATTTAATTTTGGTACTTGGTATCTGTCAAGGAAATTGTCCATTTCCTCAAGATTTTCTAGTTGTGTTGAATACAGGTTTTTGTAGTAGGATCTGATGATTTTTTGAATTTCCTCAGTTTCTGTAGTTATCTCTCCCTTTTCGTTTCTGATTTTATTAATTTGGATACTATCTCTGTGCCCTCTGGTTAGTCTGGCTAAGGGCTTATCTATCTTGTTGATTTTTCTCAAAGAACCAACTCCTCGTTTTGTTGATTCTTTGTATGGTTTTATTTGTTTCTACTTGATTGATTTCAGCCCTGAGTTTGATGATTTCCTGCCTTCTACTCCTCTTTGGTGTATTTGCTTCTTTTTGTTCCAGGGCTTTCAGGTGTGCCATTAAGCTGTTAGTGTATGCTGTCTCCCGTTTCTTTTTGGCGGCACTCAGGGCTATGAATTTTCCTCGTAGCACTGCTTTCATTGTGTCCCATAAATTAGGGTATGTTGTGCCTTCATTTTCATTAACTTTCAAAAAGTCTTTGATTTCTTTCTTTATTTCCACCTTGACCAAGTTATCATTGAGTAGAGCATTGTTCAGCCTCCATGTGTACGTGGGTTTTCTTTTGTTTTTGTTGCCATTGAAGACCACCCTTATTCCATAGTGATCTGATAGGAGGCATGGGATTATTTCTATCTTCTTGTATCTGCTGAGGTCTGATTTGTGACCAATTATATGGTCAATTTTGGAGAAGGTACCATGAGGAGCTGAGAAGAAGGTGTATTCTTTAGCTCTAGGATGAAATGTTCTATATATATCAGTTAGTTCCATTTGGTCCAAGGCTTCAATTAGATTCACTGTGTCCCTGTTTAGTTTCTGCTTTCCTGAACGATCCATTTCAGAGAGCGGGGTGTTGAAGTCACCCACTATTATTGTGTGCGGTGCGATGTGTGCTTTGAGTTTTAGTAAAGTTTCTTTTACGAATGAGGGTGCCCTTGCATTTGGAGCATAGATATTCAGAATTGAGAGTTCTTGATGGTGGATTTTTCCCTTGATCAGTATGTAGTGTCCTTCTGTGTCTTTTTTCATGACTTTAGGTTGAAAATCAATTTTATCCGATATTAGGATGGCTACTCCACCTCATTTCTTGGGGCCATTTGCTTGTAAAATTGTTTTCCAGCCTTTTACTCTGAGGTAGTGTTTGTCTTTGACACTGAGGTGCGTTTCCTGCATGCAGCAAAATACTGGGTCCTGTTTACGTATCCAGTCTGCTAGTCTATGTCTTTTAATTGGGGAATTGAGACCATTGATATTAAGAGAGATTAAGGCATAGTGATTATTGCCATCTGCCATTCTTGACGCTATCTTTATGTTTGAGTGGTTATCTACTTTTGGGTTTGATTCAAGAAGGTTATTATCTCATTTTTTCCAGGGTGTTGTTTCTCTCCCTGTATTGGAGGTTTCCACCTATTATCCGTTGCAGGCTGGATTTGTGGAAAGATATTGTGAAAATTTGGTTTTATCATGGAATATCTTGGTCTCTCCATCTATGGTGATTGAGAGTTTTGCTGGGTATCGTAGTCTAGGCTGGCATTTGTGCTGTCTTAGTGTCTGCATGAGATCTGCCCAGGATCTTCTGGCTTTCATAGTCTCTGGTGAGAAGTCTGATGTGATTCGGATAGGTCTTCCTTTGTATGTTACTTGGCCCTTTTCTCTTACTGCTTTTAGTATTCTTTCTTTGTTTAGAACATTCGGTGTTTTGATTATTATGTGACAGGAGGTATTTCTGTTCTGGTCCAGTCTGTTTGGAGTTCTGTAGGCTTCTTGTACGTTCATCGGCATCTCTCTCTTTAAGTTAGGGAAGTTTTCCTCCATAATTTTGTTGAAGATGTTTACTGGCCCTTTAAGTTGCAAATCTTCACTCTCGTCTATACCTATAATCCTTAGGTTTGGTCTTCTCATTGTGTCCTGGATTTCCTGGATGTTTTGGGTTACACGTTTTTTGCATTTTGCATTTTCTTTGACTGTTGAGTCGATGCTTTCTATGGAGTCTTCAGCACCTGAGATTCTTTCTTCCATCTCTTGTATTCTATTGTTTATGTTTGCATCTATGACTCCTGATTTCTTCCCAAGGTTTTCTATCTTCAAAGTTGTCTCCCTTTGTGATTTCTTAGTTGTTTCTACTTCCTTTTTTAGTTCCTGGATGGATTTGCTGAGATCCTTCACTTGTTTGTTTGTATTTTCCTGTATTTCTTTAAGGTATTTTTGCATTGCCTCTTTCAGGATTTCTTCCTGATGACCCACGTTCTCCTGCATTTCTCTGAGTGATTTTTGTGTTTCCTCCTCATGGGAATCCTTCTGTTGATCCATTGTCTCCTGCATTTCTTTAAGCAGTTCTCGTGTTTCCTTTGTAAGGGTATCTAACCGTTGATTCATTTCTTTAAGCAATTGTTGTGTTGCCTCCTTATGGGCATCCGTCTGTTGACCCATATTCTTCTGCATTTCTTTATGCAAATTTTGTGATTCCTTTGTGAGTGCATCTACCCGTTGATTCATCTCGTTAAGCGATTTTTGTGTTGTCTCCTTGTGCGCCTCCATCTTTTGATCCATGTTCTCCCGCATTTCTCTAAGCGATTTTTGTGTTTCCTTTGTAAGGGCTTCTAACCATTGATTCATGGTCTCCTGTAACTCTTTATGAGATTTATTTGTGTCCTTCTTGTGATCCTCTAATAGCATCATGAGAAGTGATTTTAAATCCAGATCTTGTCTTTCGGGTGTGGTGGGGTATCCAGGACTTGCTGCTGTTGGAGAGTTGGGTTCGGATGGTCCCACATTACTTTGATTTCTGTTAGTAACATTCCTACGTTTGCCTTTTGCCATCTGGATACCTCTGATGTTAGTTGGTCCTGCTGCCACTGGCTGTTGGTTGGACCTCCTGTGAGCCTGCAAAGCTATTTCTGCCCCCCCCTGGATTGCCAGGATTCCCCTGGCACCGATTTCTGGGGCCTGCCTGCTCCTGAGTGACTTTGGAGCCCTAATGTGCCTTGCCCCAAGTGATCTTATATTGGGGAGGCCTTGCACATCCAAAGGCTCAGCCTAGTGGATTCCTGGAGCAGAGGTCGCCAAAGGGAGGCTGGTAGGCTCCTGCCCTGTGCAGGGGTGTGTGATCTCTCCTGGGGGGGAGGGGGCGTCCCTCTGCCAGGCAGAAGTCCCACAGCAGAGCTGGCGCGCTGGTTACTGCAGATCAGCCCCGCACCTGGGAGCCGCATACACACAATCCGCCCGAGACCCAAGCGATATTATGCCTGTCTGTCTCAGAACCTGGCTGTCCCAACTTCCCAGTCACTGGAGCAAAGATGGCGGAGTGCAATCTGCACTCTCTCCGTGGCGCCGCTCACCTGCAGACGCGCTGGCCTGCAGATCTGGCACCCAGACGACCACAGCGCTGACCCGTTCTCGGGCACAGACGGAAGCCCCAACAGGCCGTGTCCCAAGTGATGTTATATTGGGGATAGGGAGCTTGGGGTACCTGTCTCTTCAGCGCAGTCTGCGGGAACAGAGGTCTCGGAAGGAAAGCTGGTAGGCTCCCGCCCAGTGCGGGGTCCCTCTCGGTGGGTTCATCTTGACTGAGTGACTGAGTTCAAAGTCTACAGGTGAGTAAGACTACTGATAACAAGCAAGTCTTCATGGCAACTCTTGGCACAATGAGGGCTAAGTAGCAGGGAAGACGTTTCTAGCCCAGTGGCAACTTGATTTCTCTAGACCCTGGACCAAAGTATTTGATGCTTTCAGCAATAGTTTTTTTTATCACCTAGTTCTGGTGGGTCACCAAATGGAGTGACAATTGCCTATACTGTTTAGGATCCTCTGGGGTCTTCTTTGACCAACAACTCATAGATAATTGACATCTATGAGTCTCTGCAAGTCACCAATCTGGCACTGGAATTTTTTTTTTAATAACCTATGGCTTTGGGGGACAGTTTTATTTAACCACAAAGGGTACTTCTGCTAAAAACAACTTATTTTGATTATCTTACCTGAATTTCTTATGGCCTTCTCATAAACCTTTAGTTTTGTCTGACGCTAACTTTACCCAATCCTCTCCTCCATCTCCCTATTCCCCTTCCTCAATTAAACCTTCTTACTCCCAGTATTCAGCTTTCCACTTTTGAATCATATACGGTTTACCTTCCCTTCTTAAATAATCCCTCTCCCATGAACTCATATCTAATTTTCTGGGATCTACATGTACCCACTTCCACATAGATACACATACATGAAAGTTAGAAGCTAAGAGTATAATTAGAGAGAACATGTGGTGTTTATCTTTTCGAACCTTACCTCACTTAATTTCCAGTTTCATCCATTTTCCTACAAATTTCCTAATTCCATTTTCTTTATGGCTTAATAAAATTCCACTCTGTATGTGTCACATTTTTATTATCCATTATCTGTTAATGAAAATCTAGGCTGATTCCACTTCTCTTATGAACTGAGCAGCAATAAATATGGACATGAAAGCATCTATGTGGTAGGATATAGAATCTTTTAGGTATATGCTCATGGACCAAATACCTGGGTCATATGGAAATTCTGTGTTTGGATTTTTAAAAACCTCCAGTGATAATGGAGCCTGCTTGCATTGTATCCCACTAGATTTTGGTATGTTGTGGCTTCATTTTTTTTATTAAATTCTAGGAACTGTTTGAGCTTCTTAGTGATCAATTCATCATTTAACAAACTTTTCTATTTCTAGCCTTGCTCTATTGTAAATACAAGAGATTATTTCAGTTTTCTTCTATTTGGTGAGACATACTTTGTGTCCTTATGTATGACCTATTTTACAGAAAGTTCCATGTGATACTTAAAAGAATGTCTATTCTGCAGTGTTTATATGGAATCCATTTTGTCTATAATGTCATTTAAATCTGATGCTTAGTTTTTTATCAGAATAATGTGAGAGTCACCCATTAAAATTGTTAATGGCTAATCTGTGCCTTAGTACCTAATACTTATGAACCTTGGTGCGCCTGCACCTAGAATTTTTGTATATTCCTGATTGTTCTTTTAATCAGTAAGTAGTTCTTTTATCTGTCCTGACTAGTTTCAGTTCAGAGTCTATTTTGTTAGAGATGCATGCTTATTTCCTAGTTTAATTTGCTTGGAATACTATTTTTCATACTTTTACCATAAACAGTGTTTATTGTTGACATGTATGTTGGAGGAAGAAAATATATCTTGTTCTTTAATCAAATCTGCAAATCTGTGTCACTTTACAGAGGATTACAAGCATTAAAGTATAAGGTTATTACTAAAAAGTGTAAATTAAGTTCTGTTATTTTTGTTTATTTGATGAGTTTGGTGTTTTAAAATCCATTTGTTCTAGCATCTGTTGTTTTATTTTCTGTTTATCACTTTTGATGTGTTTATCATTCCCTTCAGTCTGAAGAATTACTTCCAGCATCCTCTGTAGAGATGGTTAAAAGTAATATATTAAGGTAGTCTGCTTTTATCATGGAATATTTCCTTCTCCACAAATTCTGACATATTTTTTCTAGGCACAGTAGTCTTGGCTGGAAGCTGTAATGTTTCAAACTTTAAGTATATCATTCCATGTCCTTTTGGCTTTTGAAGTTTTGCTGAAAATACAGCTGCTATTTGATGGGTCTCTATCTGTGACTTGGTGTTTCTTACAGCTCTTAATATACTTTGTTTTGTTATATTTAGTGTGCTAACTATGTATGACACTGGTAATGTTCTTATATTGTGCTATTTGATATTTTATGCCTTTTGTACTTGGATGAGCCCCTTTCTTAAACTGGGGTATGGGGTGGTTATTCTTGACTGCCTACTTGACTACAATCTGGCATTAACTCAAACTCAAATGGCTAGGCATACCTGTGAGAGACTTTTTTTTCTTAACTAAATAATTTGAAGTGGGGAGCTCTACTTCTAGTCTGGATATTTGAGGTTGGAAGATACAACTTTACCAGATCCTTTGCGATGGGAAAATATATCTTTTATATGGGCCACAGCTTCTGCTGGCAGCCAATATAAAGACATGGAAGAAAGGCGCTTTGTCTGCTTGCTCTTACTCTCTCTAGTAAGTTCAATTCTTCACTGGAATTAGAACCTACTTCTTCAGTATTCAGTGTATACTGAAGACCAGTAGAAACATCTAACCTTGTGAACTGATTAACTACTGGATTTTTGGACCTTATACAGACATTCTTGGACAAGTTGATCACAGCCTGTAAACTATTCAAATAAATCCCCCATCATTATAATCTATCTGTACCTACATTTTATATATATATATATCTGTTCCTCTAGAGCAGTGGTTCTCAACCTTCCTAATGCTGTGACCCTTTAATATAGTTCCTTATGTTGTGGTGACCCCAACCATAAAATTATGCTACCTCATAACCGTAATTTTGCTATGGCAATGAATTATAATGTAAATATTTGGGGAGATAGTGGTTTGTCAAAGGGATCATGACACACAGGTTGCAAACTGCTGCTCTTGAGAACCCTAATACAGGGGATTTTCTGCACTAATTGTACTGAAATATTCTCTATGATTTCAGTGTACAATTCTTCTCCATTTTTACTCATTCAGTTTTTCACGGTATCCCAAAGACTTTGAATATTTTTTAAAAACACCCATTTAAAAAATTATAGTCAAAAGAATGTAACAATTCTCTTATACTTCAAGCCCTCATGCTCTGCCCTCTTTGTGGTCCACTCTATTAGTGAAGATTTTAACTGAGGGTATTTTTTAATATTTAGTCTTTCATTTCCAGCATCTTTGAAGAAGGGTTTCTCTTCAAACCATCTCCTTTTTTAATTCAACTTTCATATTTTGTACTGAATTCCTGATTACCTGGTTATCTTTGTGCTTCGGGGATTCACTCAGAAGTTTAGTCTCTTTAATTGCTTCAAACACACTTATCATCCTTTGAATTCTTTGTATGGAATGTTGCCAAAATTACACTCATTAGAGGCCATTCTTCTGAGATTGGCAGATTTTGGAGACATGTTATCCTGGCTTTTCATGTTCTTGTGTTTTTACAGTTGGGACTTGCACATTAAGAGTTAGATTGTTAGTTGGATATTTTTAGGTCACCTTTCTTCTTTCAGTGAAAGAGTTTACAATGTTCAGGAAGGACTAGTCTGTGGTAGGGATGTCTCTAGGGCACCAGAGTCTATCTCTAGTGTTCCCCTTTGAGCAGAATACTATCTGCAACAAAGGTCATTATGCAGTGTTAGACTCAGGACTACTGGATAAAATCAAAGTGATAGTCAACCATGAAACAATCACCCCTTAAGCACTAATCATTTTAGGGAAAAGGGACACTGAATCCTGTAGGCACTATATTAGTTACTATGGGTATAAGTAGAAAGAAAAAAAGACATTAAGACTAGTTAGTATTGGAATGACAGAAAGCAGAAGATAAATGTAGAAGGAGGAACTATAGGGTGTAGGGATGAAAGAATAGGTGGGACTTCTGGGTCCCCTCGGGCAAGAGACAGATGCAGGAGAGGAAGAGACAGTTTGCCATACCTTGGAGAGAGAAAAGGCATGCAGTCATGTGATATCTTGGATGAAGTAGCCACAGACCACTTCTACAGGACGGTGGTTGGGGATGTTTAGCTGGGATTAGATATAACTGAACAACTAAGCTGAGGGCAGGTGGAGAAGTGCGGAGCTAAAGTAGATAAGTAGCGCCCAGCAATTGTACCAAAACGGCAAGTTGAAATTGAACAAGTGTGTGTGTGTGTGTGTGTGTGTGTGTGTGTGTTTTCATGTGAAGATCCAATATTCTCTGGAATAGGCAGGGCTGGTAGCAAGCTTAGGCAGGGTAGCAATAGCTACACAATAGGGGATTTAAAAAGTAGAAGGGTAATGATGGGATTTTCCTGAAGAAGAAGATACCCTATCAGAAAGAAAAAGAATAGCATCATCTCTCAGGATCCTGAGGCAGAAACCCTGTATGCCAGGACAGATATTCTTATGGAGAGAAAAAAGTAAAACAGTAAGGAGAGAAGGAGTTGTTAGGGGATGGGGGAATATAAGACAAGACTAGAGTGGGGCGAAGCTGAATGCTAAAAAGACATTGGATATCAAACAAATACAGAATAGATATAGGGAAATAACATGCTGCGTGGAGATGTAGGATATGAAAACTGACTGGCCTGATTGTTGGCTTTCTTTCATCTAGATTGTCACTTGATCTTTCTCCAGCTCCAGGAATGTTGTCTTGTCACTAGGGCTCCTCTGCAATGGTTGGACCTGTTCTCCCTTCTGAGTCTTTCTTTGGATACTAGATTACTGATGCTGTTCTCTATGGACAGTGCTTCATGGGAAGTCTCAGGCCTGGAGCACCAGAGAAAATTTCTCAGGATTCTGCTTGTGAATGCAGTCCTGTCTTTGTTCAGGTCTTGCCAATATCCAGCAAGCTGCTTGGGTATGAATCCAAAGTTCTGGTATATATTTTGGTTCCAAATTTTCAGCTTGCTGAATGGATGTATGATTCAAGGCTTTCCTGCAGTTTTCCAGTATTACCTGTCAGTTTTCAGGATACAGTTTCACATCACTTCAAGAGTTTTCTGAAGAGTGTTTCACCAAGGTTCCTGGGGTGCTGGAGTACCACCACAGCAGCAGGGGTCTTTTTGAGATGACATCTTGCTGCTTCTATTGGTTGATAGAACCAGGTATCTATCTCCAAAGGTTACCCCAGCTTCTCTTACTATTGCTGCTACTGTACTGGGTTTAGTCTTTCCCTCTTAGATGTTTAGAATGTTTTCCTGATAGCTGTTTCCAGTGTTTCCAGATTATTCCCTGGAGACTCTGGTCAATCTTGCTTGCATGTTATCAGCCATCTTTCATAAATACTTAAAAAATTCTAAATATTTTTATTCTTTTGTATATGTGTGGGAGTGTAGGTGTATGTGTGCTATGCACAGAAGTCAGAAAACAACTTGGGGAGTTGATTCTCTCATTCCAGTGTGGGTTCTGAACCTTCATCATCAGGCCTGACCAATGAGTGTGTGATCTATCTATCTTTCTTTCTTTCTTCCTTCCTTCCTTCCTTCCTTCCTTCCTTCCTTCCTTCCTTCCTTCCTTCCTTTCTTTCTTTCTTTCTTTCTTTCTCTTTGGCTGAGATAACCTCTCTAGCTAGTCACAATACAAACATATTATGACTGGGATAAAGGAAAGATAGGAAAGTCTGGTTTTTTTTTGTTGTTGTTGTTTTTTAAGATTGCTTTTAAAAATCCTGTAAGCCATGAAGGGAACACTTCTGAACAGCAAAATTTAGTAAAAGTCAACATTAGAGGTAGAGAAGATATATTTACACAAAACAAGTGTTAACTCCAATTGCATAAAGTAGCCTTACAGTTAAGAGAAAGATACTTCAAAGGAAGACATGCAAAGGCTCTGTTAAGAACTTATCAGTTGTTTTTTTGCACGCGCAATGCTCAAAAAGTTACTCCATTTCAGGGGGTATCAAGCTTTATTGGTAGAAAACTGCAATTTAACAAGGAGATACCTTCCCTGCCCCAAGTTTCTGGAGAGTTCCTGGAGCAGTTCCTCTGGCATCTAGAGAGTTTCCAGGCCACCTAGTGGCATGCAATGCAGCGGGATGGAACAATGTTTTCTTGAACTTGCTTCACCAATGTCTTTCATTCTGAATCTATTAAGAAATTTGCTGGCATATTTTGGTGTTCCTATAAACCAGCTTTATTTATAGGATTTGCTGATTTGTCAAAAATAGAGACTATGGGTCAGTTTGGAATATTGTTCGTATTATTGGGAGAATGCTTCCTTTAGAGCTTTGCCGAAGACCTCATTTTGAGTTGATCCCCCATGTGAACTTTAAGGAGTCTGATGATTATGAACTTACGGTTCCATCTTTTGTTGATGTTTTGTGTGTGGCAAATGATGAAGAAGCCAGTTGTCTCAGATTTCAATGTAGTATACGGAAAAAGAAGGAGGAAGGGAAAATTGCTACTTTTCATCCTTCAAAACTAATTTGGGATCCGTCATCACCTGCTCTAAGACAGAACAAAACAGAGACAGATGATCTACCTTTAAGTGAAGCTTCAATTAAAAAGATAGCTGGTCTTGAAAATGAGCTGACTTTTCTCCAGTCTCAGACTGCTGTGACTGTGGCAATGTAGGACCTGAGAGAGAGCCGAGACTGACTTCATCAACTTGAGTGATGGATCCAGAATGGAGCAAGTGCCACCATCATCAGCAACCAATGGGCTGAGTGCAGAACCAGACCACATTCCAAGTGTGGTGCGTTTTCCTCCTCCTCCCCCACCTCTTCTTCCTCAGTTTTTTCTGAAGCCTCCAAGTTCTCTTCCCATGCAACCTGGATACATGTGACATAGATAATCTGGCTACTGAAATGAAAAGGCAGCTCTCAGGTGTTAAGAAGACTGATGATAGCCATCATTCAAAATGCCAGAGAGTTAGTGGTGTCCCAAACATGCTGGATGTTCTAAAGGATATGAAGAAGGTCAAACTTGGGCCTGTGGAAAGGTTACCAGGTGGTAGGCCCATTCAAAAGAGTTAAAGACAGAGTTCACAATGGAATCCAGTGTCTTTAATATCTAATGCACTGAAGCAGAAGTTTGCATTTCAAGATGATTCCTTTGACAAAGAAAATAGGTCTTGGGAGTGTTCTCTGTTTTCTAGTCCTGAAACTTCAAGGTTTTTGACGCTGTATTTCTCCAACAAAAAGTCATCAATGTAAGGGAAGGACTGATTATATAAAAGCAGTTCTCCAGGGTATCAGAAGCAAAAGCTGTGCTCACACTTGGAAGGACAGATCCACACGTGCCTTGTGGTATCCTTCACTGCCTGTCAGAGAATTATCACCTCTGTTAGGATGATCAAGCTGTACTCTTGGACCTATCTCAGCCCAGCCTGAGGAAGACACTTAAGAATACTGTCCCTGTTTTTAGAAGATTATGGCATTTAACTGGCTACTGAAAAGAGTTAGGTGTATAGATTCCCCACTTTATGTGAGTGCTACTGAAAATGAAATACATGGTTCAGTGAGTTTCCTAAAATTATGGCTTTCAACTGAGGCTCCTTTCAGTCTTGTGAGTTGCTGTGGTGCGGTTTATTTGGTCTTCAGCAACTTGTAGTTTACTGAGCACAAGATTTTTTTTTTTCATTAAGATAGTCACAGTTTTAGTCATGTAGGGTTGAACTTTCTAAAACTTCCTGAGGTAATAAATTATTTGACTGTAAAATACTGCAAGGAGAAGTAGACCCTTGATAATTTTCATGTACACTGGCTTTGTGCACACAGAGAGCTGGCATGTTCCCTTTGTTCTCTATTATGTTTGCACCCTATTTTTTGTTTGTTTTGGTTTTGTAAGTAGATTTCATAATAAATGGATCTTTTGAACTTGAAAAAAACTACCAAACATTAAAAAGAATACGCGGCAATTCAAGATAAAAATTTCTTTTTGAGCTAGCAATTACAAGGATTTTTTCCTTTAATTTTTTGTTTACAGGGTTTTTTGAAAAGGTAAATGGGTTTGAAAAATTGTAAAAACTTTGAATTAATTAAAATTGCTTTATTATATACTCATTATTGTGGACTTTCAGAAGATGGGTCAATGTTGCTAAGACATAAGACAGACTACTACAGGCTACTAATTGCCAAAGAAATATTTGATATGTTTTAATGAAGTTTTATTATTCAAAAATTTATTTTTATTTTTTAAAAATTATGTGCATTTGGTGTGTGTACATGTGACTGCAGTATCTGTGAAAGACATGGGCACTGGATCCCCCCTACAGTTGGGAGTTATAGATGATTGTGGTGCCCAACATGGGCATCTCAATCTGCAAGAACAGTATGTGCCAATAACTGCTAAGCCATCTCTCCAGGCCCCCTTCCAAGGCTCTAAGTAAAATGTGCTACCTATGTATTATTGCTACTATGTGCTACCTATGTATTGCTTAGTTGGGGAAGAAAAATGTTACTATTAACGAACCACACTGGACTGAATGATATTTTAAAGCATATTCTCAAAATTGAAAGCTAAAATCTTAATTTATCGTTAATTATAAAATTTCATCTCTAGTTAATCTTTTAGCTTATCATTTTTAGTAAGAGGTTACTGTAATCAGAAGCAGATTTGATAGAGGACAATTCTCCTAGAAAGTATACAAAAATGTTAAATACAGTGATGCAAGATGTCAGTTAAAACTGTATAAAGATGCCTAACTTAAAATGCATATATTTAATAATATGTATTAGTAAATAAATGCATATATGATTTTGCCTGCATATATGTCTATGTACTATGTTTGTGCCTGGTATCTGTGGAGGCCAGAAGAAGTTGTATCCCCTGAAACTGGAGTTACAGATGGTTTTAAGTCACCATGTGAATACTGGGAATTGAACCTGGGTCTTCTACAAGAACAAATGCTCTTAATGGCTGAGCCATCTCTCCAGCCCCTACCACCCACTTACATTTTATTTGTTACTTTTCTTGCTCATAAATAAAAAAGTGACTAACTTTTATTTTTAGCATACACTAACTATGCAAAACCATGATTTCACTGCAACATTTTCATATATGCATATTATGTACCCTAATCAGACACAAATCCCATTACTCTTCCTATCTTCAATCTTCCTGGTGTCCTCCCTCCAATATCATTCATCCACTTCCATATCTTTTTTCTCCAAACTTGACTACAAACAAGTCAGTTTTACATTTCTTTTATGGTTCTCATTCCAGTGATATCTAACAAGGCTTTCCGATCCAAGATACTATATCTAATTAGTTTACTTTTTTGAGACAGGGATTCACTATATAGCCTGGATATCTTAAATTCACTATAGATCAGGCTGGCCTTAAACTCACATGAGTCTGCCTTTGCCTCCAGACTGCTGGAATTAAAGGTGTACATGTACCACTACAACCAACTCTTATCTGAAATTTTTATATAGTGACATTTTTAATCACAACATTTTAATAATTATCTCTTTATTTGAATGATTTATCTTTTAACCTTGAACTAAGATATATTGAAAGTAGTCTAAAGGCCAAGAAAAAGGCAGAATTTCTAGAGTGCTATCTGTATGAGTCTATCTCAGCACAAAATCATCTCTTTGCTATTAAAAATCATATAGTGATTATTATTACCAATTAGCTACTACCAATCAAAAGCAGACATAAATATATGTAAAAACCATAAAACCAGAAAATACAAATATAAGTTCATATTCACCTAAAACCAGAAGAACAAATACCCAATTAATTGTATATATATATATATATATATATATAAATTGTATATATTAATTGGATGAATATATTTTTTATTAAATTTTAAGTAAACAGCACTTGACCTCCATGTAAAATTATAACTATAAACCATCTATAAATACAAGTATTAAAAATCTCAATTTTAAAAGCACATATATAATTCCAAAGCAATAAACCATATTTTTTCAACTCAGATTATTCACTAATGTAGAGTAGATTTTTTCCATTCTCTCTAAACATTATTCCCAATAAATCTTAGGTATCAATATAAAAGGAATGAGTACCAATTTCAGGAAAGCTTTCTGAACTCATTTATTAAATAGGGATGATCTAGGATATCTCAAAACTCTGAATATAAACTTGATCACCAGGTCTTAGGGATGCAGTTGCAGAGGAAAAGAGGAGCAGTTCATATCATTCTCAAAGTAACAATAAAACTACTCAAAATGTTTCAAAGTAGATATCACAATCCTAAAATCAAAGCCATTATTTGTAAATAGTCTAAATACTTTGATGTTATTCAAAATACTTAGAATACATGTCACTTGCTTAATAAAAAAAGGAAAAGGTTCCTGTTAAACATTAGAATAAAGGGGACAACAGCAGAGATGGTCCCAGCTGCCTTCTCTTGTGCTCCATGTATGCTTCCTTCACAAGACTGAATCTGTCACAATCTACCACCATAATCAAGGGGTATGAGGGATTCTGTCTTCAAACATACAGCCTCCATATCTTAAGAACTCATGTCACAAAGATCAAAGGTATAGGAATATCCTACAATAAAGGGCATCACTTGTAATTCCAAGGTAAGCAAAACAGCAGGTACGTCTGTTACAATTAAAGCTTTCACAAATCTCAGCATATACAATCATACTGTATATAACCTGAAAGGCAGTGAATCTACAACTAAATAATGATAGATTATTTTAATGCCCTGGAAGTTTGTAGAGTACTTTTTACATCATTTATCTGTGATTCTTAAAATCATGATATTAAAAAAAATCCAGCATTATTTTTGTCTTATGAATGTAGAAGCTCAGATAAGGCTAATAAAAACAAGAACCCCATCTATATCTTACTCCTCTCATGTACCACCCTGCCAGGATATACAGTAATAATATAACTATGATAATCTAATGGATATAAATCCAATCCAATCTCCAGTGAAATAATAAGTTTACAGAATCTTACAGTTGACTTTGTGGAACATATTACAGAAATCAAACTGTATTTATATTTGAATTTGTCCTAAATGTAAAACACTGATTTGTTCTCACTCTTAAAGACTGAAAGATTTTAGCCCTAGTTTAATGACTATAAACTTAGTATCTCTTGGTAAATATTAACATTTGGCATTTGTTTTGCTTCTCTGTCTTTTTACAGTACAATGTCTCTTCTAACATCAGTTCTCAACGCAGAGATGAAGAGAAAAAAAAATCCCATATTTGTTGCATGGCTTTTGGCACAGAAAAGGTGGATTTTTTTAAAGGCATATATTACATTGATATAAATAAAAAGAGGTAATTTTCCACCAATGTCTTCTAAGAATCAAAATATGTGGGCAATATCTATTACTTTAATCTTCTTTATCACTTTGAAGAATTCTAAAATGGATGGAAAAGTTTTCTCCTTATTTTAACATTTATGTCTTGTGTACACGTGTACATGTCTGTGAGTGAGGATGTACATGCACCATTGCTTGAAGGTAGTAGCCAGAGGAGAAACTCTCATTTGGCTTTTACATGGTTTTTGGAGATCCAAGCTTCAGGCTTGCACTCCAAGTGCTTCTACCTGAAGATGCATCTTCCTGGTCCATGGAAACATTTATCTTCTGTTAATGCTTCTTTAGTAAGAGATTGAACAGCTAAATTAAAAGTTTCTAGTTTCTGATTAGATACATTTTATCTAACATTTTAATCTATAACATGTGGGTATATTCAATATGAAAGATTAGAAAACTTACCTCACAGTCAGTGCATTTACTTGTGGTGTATTCTTGAGATGCTAACAGGCACAGTTCACAGAAGGCATGCCCACATGGAAACTCGTGGTGGTGACCTATTGATGAAATTTCACCAATAAAAAATTCTACAATTTGTAGAATTGGGGAATAATTACCCGTCAAAAGGCAAATTAAAAAGGTATGCTATTATATACAAAAGATCCCTAGTTCAGTTAGATTGGTTGACTTATTAAACAACATTTAGGAGGTCAAAAGAAGGAACAAAAATCAGGAAGCAAAATCATGCAGAGCTCTATAATGTTTGCATGAATCCAGACAGTTTTGAACCTATACAACTATGAATCTGCCATATCTTACAATCAAACAAAGTGCTCTGACATATTTCATTTAACCTTCTGTGAATACGTCTAATTGGGAACAAATATTGTGTCCAATCTACAGATAGGAAAACATGTTCATAATTTGGTTAACTAAAATGCTTGATCCAAACTACAACCTTCTGTTTCCAAGTACAATCTTCATTCTGTTTGATAATACTACCCTGTATTTCCTCTTATGAGAGGGTTAGGGAAGGCTGAAATGAAACACTGGTGAGAATTCTCTCATCTCATAGTAACCCACAATGTTAGCAAGGATGGAAACCAGGGTAGAAACCACGTTATGACCCACGTTAAGATTATTTTTGCAAACCTAGCATTTGTGAAAAGTACCGTAACCTTGGTTGAAAATGTAGTATCAAGATTTGAATGTGACCCAGCAAGAAAGCTCACTGGGTTAGAGTGTTTGCTGCTAAGCCTGACTTTGATCCCCAGAACCTACAAGATAGAAGAATATGGACTCCTGCAAGTTTTCTTCTGGCTTTCAAATGCATACATGTATGCATTAACACACACATACATAAATATATTAAATATTTTTAAAAATATTTAAATGTACTAGATAGACTTAACATAATAAACTTTAAAAAATTATATAACTTTAAAATAGAGTGCTATCTTCTTTTTGTTAGTGTGTGTACATGTAGAGGCTAGAGGACAACTTTGAGTCCTGTTCCTCAGAAGTAGTCCACTTTGTTTTCTGAGGGCCATCCACTGGTCTGGAGCATATCAAATAGGCTAGGGATGACTGGCAAGTAAATCCCAGGGATTTATCAGTTTCTGCCTCCCTATAAGGTTACAAACAGGTGGCAGCTTTTTCCTCAGGCACCAGGCACACATGGGGTGCACAGATATACATGCAGGAAAAACACCCTTATACACCAAGACAAAGTTGTTTTTTAAAGGAAACTAAAGTTAGGAATGTTTTGCTAGAACACATTTATAGGATTCTTGCTAAATTATAATAATTTCATTAATTTAACTTTTTAAAAGAATATTTTAATTTTTCAGCAAACTGAAATCTGGTACAAATTCAGTTAAATTTCAGGGCTAATATTACTAAGTCAATAAAAATTTTCAACTGTTTTAATAAAATTTCTGATATTGTACAAGTTGACCTGTAACACACTTCAGCTTACAAAGCATTAACTAATTCTTCAGTTACTAAATCTTATAAATGCACAGACAAACCACTGGCTCTAGGTTATGCTCAAGAACCTTATTTTTTTTAAATAATTTTCATTTTAAAATGGACATTTTCTACCTAACAGAAACAGTGATCTAAACTCCAAATAAGGTCAGACCTAAAGGTACAAGTCTGTAATCCCAACTACTTAGGAGGCTGGACCAAGTGCAGCTAGTTTGCTTAGCAAGTACAAGGATCTGGGTTTACTACCGAGTACTGAAAAGAAAAAAAAAAAAAAAAACAACAAAAAAAAAAAAACCTCCAAAGAGATGTTGCTCCCCATTGAAAATACAACTAGTTTTTTCTACAGAAGGTTCTGTCTCCTAAATGGTGTTCATCTTGAAAGAGCCCACTGACTTTCACTTTTAACGTATAAACAAGCAGATAAAAGAATAAGACTTTTCAGTCATTCCAGGAGTTTTGACTCAATAACTTATACCTGTTAAAATTCTCTAAACTATTCAAGTTACATTAAAATAACTTGAACTTAAAAATTCATTTTGTAGCCGGGCAGTGGTGGCACACGCCTTTAACCCCATCACTTGGGAAGCAGAAGCAGGCGGGCGGATTTCTGAGTTCGATGCCAGACTGCCTGGTCTACAGAGTGAGTTCCAGGATACCTACCTAGAGAAACCCTGTCTCGAAAAAACAAACCAACCAAACAAATAAACAAAAGGAAAGGAAAGAAATAGGGAAAAGAAAATTCATTTTGAAGACTGTTAATGACCTCAATAAGAGCACGGTGAACAAAGACAAAAATTCCGTACTGACTCCTCAAAAAACAAAAGCAATATCCCAAGATTCACAAAAGGAACTATAGTTTCTCCAGCAGAGCTTTAGGATGAACTGGGCCTTTTTTTTTTCCCATCTAAGAACTTTTGAGTCTACTTATCATTCCTACAAGAAAAACTACCCAGGAAAATTAAGTTTTATTTCTTCTTGATCACAAGATCATGGAATATTTCTTTCCTTTTTCTTCTTTTTTTTTTTTTTGTTGTTGTTTTGGTTTTTTTTTTGTTTGTTTTTTTCTTGTTTTTTGAACCAAAGGAGGAATAAATCCAAATGTTGAGGTTGAGGAGGGGGACTCCAGTTAAATAAGTACCCTACTTCCTCACCTGCTGCTTCCTGAGCCTATCAACTTTCAGCTAAAAGCCTCCCATCTCTGTCTCCATCTTCCTGGGTCTGTGGAGAGAACCTTGGAGGGCCCAACTGCGCACAAGTCATGGCCCGAAGCCTTGGCCTGGGTCACAGACCCTCGCGGCCTGACCCTCCCACAGGCCTAGCGCAGCTCCCACGGGGACACCCAGCCAGCCCCACGCTCCTCACCGGAGGCAACGGACACCTTCCTTCCACACCGAGTGCACTGGCACCCCGAAGCACCCTGCGCTCCACTCTTACTCTCCACTAGGTGACAGGAAGCTACCCCAGTCGACGAAGCCTCTGCCGCCATGGCTGCTCTCAGAGCTTAAGAGTACCAGCACGTGCAAGTCCCAGCAGCCCTTGCGGCGAGGGCCAATCTTAGGACTCTCGTGGCCATAGGTAGCCAATCAGGAGGCAGAGAGACTAGGTCCCACCCACCCCCCACTCTTTTCCCCACCCCCACCCCCGTTGCTCCGGATGTAGTGCTGGGCTTCCGGTTTTATCCTGGACACCTGTGTTCCAGAAAGAGCCTTCGAGTTTACTTTTCAAGTCTTACCCGGGAGCCACCGGTGTTACACCTTTCATCAACTCGAATTTGGGCTTTGTGTATTATGATTATGACATCACGGGGCGAGGGGAACCTCAAGTGTCAGGTCTTTGGAACAAGAGGTCCCTTCTCCGTCTGCTCTGGATCAGGGCGGCAAGCTCTGTCATAACTTGATATCAGCTGTTGCGGAGAAGTCAATTAACTACCCTTGTGAGAACCAATTAATTCCAAACAAAGGGATGCTCATTACTAACAGCTGCTGAGCCTCATGTACAAGTCACTATCCTGGGAGACATCGGGGATGCTAAGAATTTGCAAACTAATCGATTTCTGTTTGAGAGAGACATGTAGCTAGAATTTTGTGAAGACATGGAGTCGATATGATTTACAATGGTATGAAAAGTCTTCCTAAACATTGTAAGATTTTCCCTAGAGCCGGGCGGTGGTGGCGCACGCCTTTAATCCCAGCACTTGGGAGGCAGAGGCAGGAGGATTTCTGAGTTCGAGACCAGCCTGGTCTACAAAGTGAGTTCCAGGAGAGCCAGGGCTACACAGAGAAACCCTGTCTCGAAAAAAAAAAAAAAAGAAAGAAAAAAAATATTTTCCCTAGACCCTAAAACCCCACTAATACTATAGGAATAAATAGGAAGTAAGAATTCTGGGGAGAAAGAACTCGAAGAGAAACTTTAAGCAAGGAGATACAGCGGCTGCTAAGGATTTAATTTATAAATCATTGAAAGAGGGTACTAGTTTCCTTAATGTGGGATTTTGGTGGGGGAGGGTGGAGGTTGAAGAATTTTGAAGCGTCCTGAATATTGGACTTTGCCCTTTAATCTGGAAAGCACGGGAATGGCTTTGTGAACAAAGAATGAAAGAATCCTGCAGTTGAATGACGGTAGTATTTCAGAAGAAGCGCCTGAAGGTGGCAGGTCCACCTCAGCTGTTAAGAATAAAGCCCACGTATATTGTTTCTCTTTCCTGCTCTGTATTGTATATGTGATTGTATTTTTTTAATTGTTTTCGGAGGAACACACCCCCTAGAACAGAAATTGACATTTTTATAGGATTTTTTGTTTGTTTGTTTTTGTTTGGAAAACAAACTAATTTGTACCCTGAATTTAGTGTATGTATATTGAAACATTGTAAAAGAAAACGTGCCTCAGTTTCTAAAGGTGTGTCATCAACTTATTAATTACTGCTTTTTTTTTAGACTGCCTTTTGAAAATAGTGAACAATGTTTACAGGTATGAAAATATGCCAACTTTTTCTAATTGAGAAATTTTACGATGGACTGATTTTAAAAAGTTTAAAGGCATACTCCCACTGAAAAATCTTTATGCCTTGTTACCTTTAGGAGGAAAGATGAATGTTTGAAAAATCTGTTTCTATTCTCCCATCCAATAGTTTTAACTGACTCATGATTAAGGTGCTTCCTAATACTAATCAAGTCAGTATTCTTATATAACATGTTGATTACTCTTACCTTTAAAAAAGTTTAGTCTTTCCCCCTCATCTGAAATACCCACCCCTTCCTGAAAAGCCTATGTAGGTTGTCAGCATGTAGTATTAGTCTGATTTTGCCTTTTGCTTTTTGAGTCAGAGTCTAACTACATTTCCCAGGTTAGTTTCAAGCTTCAGGACTCAGGACTCGGGGGATCTCTCATTTGAGCTTCCAGAGTTGCTGGGGTAACAGGCACACATCACTATCAACACACACTATATAGTAGTATAATTTGAATCTCATTGCATACAGATTCATTTTGGCTAAAATATGAATATCTGAGGTAGTACTGTAGAGTGGTACTTCTGAATATCATCAAGCATGGTGCAGAGAATTATGCCCTTGGTAATCTCAGAAGCTGAACAATCTTGGATAAATCAGGACTTAGCCACCATGTGGGTGTTGGAACCCAAACCCCAATCCTCTTCAAGGTCAGTATGTGCTTGAACCTGTCAAGCCCTCTCTCCAGTCCCTTCTTTAATATTTTGAACACATTTTATACTATATCCTTTAAATTCTTTTCTGCTGAGGAATCTAATTCTATAGATTTTTATTTTTGCTGATTTTCATGCACAATGACTTATTTTGTATTGGATTGTAATTTTGTGTTTGAAAGTACGTATGTTGGAATCTTGTGAGGCTTTTATTAAAAATTCATTTCTCTTAAGTTTTATTGCTTTTCCCCCTTGGTGCTCCAGGGTATTGTGTATTTAAAATCACTTGTTTGTTTGTCGATGCAGGTGTTACTATATATCTCAGGCTGGCCTAGAACATGCACTAGATCTCTGACTGATTCCCTACTCACATTCCTCTGTACTGTAAGGTAAAAGGGCCAGGGAAAGAACACCCTGACTCTGACTTGACCCCAAGTCCAGGACCAGGGCCAAGAAACAGAACCCACCAATCCCTGAACTTGCTACAATATCAGGTCACATAATCTCCTTTCCCAGGCCACCCTGGAAAGCTCCGCCGCTACCCCCCCTCCACCCCAAAGAAACCCTATACAAGCCCTGTGTTCTGTCCAGTTCTCTGCTGCTTCTCACCACAGCAGAAGTAGCCACCCTCCTGGGGTTTTCTCTCACAATAAATCTCTCATGTGAGGTTTGTTGTGTGGTGTGATTTAGTTTTCCTTGGCTCCTGATTGCCAGGATACCTGTCAGAGCAGAGCTGTAACACTTCTGTAGGGAAGGCCTTTCCCTACAGAGCTGCAACATTTACATGTATCTTCCAAGTACTGAAATCACAGGTGGATGTCACCAACCCTGATGCTCTACAAACTCTGTCTCTGTCTCTGTCTCTGTCTCTCTGTGTCTCTACCTCTCCTTTTCCTCGCCCTCCCTTTGGTTTTTGGTTTTGTCTGTAATACAACTTTGTGTTTACCATGTTTTACTAAAGTATCAGGAGTAACTTATTATTATAAATATACAGCATATACTTCATGCCAATTTAATTCTATTATTATACTTACAGACAGGGTTTCTATGCACCAATAGGCGGTAGGCAGTAGGGAGAACATACCAGCAAAATGCACCAGATGGCAGCGAACTGGATTTGCAGTTGCTACTTGGTCTCTGGAGGGGAGTATATGGTATGAAAAGGTACAAGCTTGAATGCATGAAAGTCTCAAAGAAATAATGTAAATAGACACAAGTACGGGCTATTTTCCATATACAGCTGGCAGAAGGTAGAATCCCCAACTCTTTCCAGAAATGATAGGCTTTTCTTTCTTAAAAGCTAAAAGGTGGTGGGATAGGAAGAACCTTTAGAAATACCTGGGCCTTCTCCAGATAACCTTTTTGTTTAGGGTAGTGAAGCTAAGAGCCCTGGGTATTCTGATCTCTAAACTGTTCATTGTTCTTTCTGTCTTTATTTTTTATTTTTATTTTTACTTCCAGAAAACTCCACTTAGGGCATTACAAGAGATGACATGGATAAGTGGCTGGGTGACATGGCTACCTTGGGGAAGAGTTAGGAGAGTTAGGAGGGTTGTTTGTTTTCATTCACCTTGCTTTTTTTAAAAATTTTTTTTCCTTTTCTTTTTTTTATTATTTTCTTTATTTACATTTCAAATGTTATCCCTTTCCTGGTTTCCCCTCTAGAAACCCCCTATCCTATCCCCCTCCCCCTGCACACCAACCTACCCACTCCTGCTTCCCTGTCCTGGCATTCTCCTACACTGGGGCATCGAGCCTTCACAGGAACAAGGGCCTTTCCTCCCATTGATGCCCAACAAGGCCATCCTCTGCAACATATGCAGCTGGAGCCATGGGTCCCTCCATGTGTACTCTTTGGTTGGTGGTTTAGTCCCTGGGAGCTCTGGGGGTACTGGTTGGTTCACATTGTTGTTCCTCCCATGGGACTGCAAATCCTTTCAACTCCTTCAAGTCCTTATTCTAGCTCCTCCACTGGGGACCCTGTGCTCAGACCAATGGTTGGCTTCGAGCATCCGCCTCTGTATTTGTCAGGCACTGGCAGAGCCTCTCAGGAGACAGCTGTATTAGGCTCCTGTCATCAAGCACTCATTGGCATCAGCAATAGTGTCTGGGTTTGATAACTGTATATGGGATGGATCCCCAGATGGAGCAGTCTCTAGATGGCCTTTCCTTCAGTCTCTGCTCTACACTTTGTCTCTGTATCTCCTCCAATGGGTATTTTGTTCCCTCTTCTAATAAGACCAAAGTATCCACACTTTGGTCTTCCTTCTTTAGCTTCATGTGGTCTGTGAATTTATCTTGGGTATTCCGAGCTTTTAGGCTACTATCCACTTATCAGTGAGTGCATACCATGTGTGTTCTTTTGTGATTGGGTTACCTCACTCAGGACGATATTTTCTAGTTCCATCTATTTGCCCAAGAATTTCATGAAGCCATCGTTTTTAATAGTTGAGTAGTATGATGAGTTAATGAAGATAGCCAGGATTGTATTACCCCTCCTTGAGAAACTGTCACTCACCTTGAGCTCTGGAGAGTTCTAGCCAAAACCTGGGGAAGTGATCTTGCAAGGCCCAAGGATATCCCCCTGTGAGCCATTTGCAGGGCAGCAAAGCCTTGGCATCCACATATGCTCCTTTTTCATATCCCTGTAGAACTCTTAACAGTGCAGTCTCTTTAGTCCCTTCTACAATTTATTCTCTGGAGGAAAACCTCCTGCCTGTCACCATCAGGGTAAATGGGTACAAATGGGTTGGAAACATAAGAACACCTCAAGCTTGAACGTGGCCAGCAGAGGATAATGGCATTGGTGCGCTTAGGAATCCATGTTACAGATGCTTGAAACCCTGAGGTTCTGACACTAGAGCTGGAAACAAAGCTTGAATACTGTCCTTTAGTAGATGTCCTGGTGCTAGGTGACACCAGGCCTATGTCCTGCTCTGAAAGACACCTATGTTACAAAGTGCAGATTTCATGTCTTTCCATTGCTATAGTCCACAGTCATTTCTTTAGTTTCCTCCATTTTAAAGCATCCGTTTACTAATGTCTGTCTCATGTTTCCTAATTGACTGGCAAATTATTACCATTAGGAAACCTCAGAAGGGTGGAGTCTACCTAAGCCCAGGCCATGAACCTTCTCTGTTGTATGTGAGCGTAAAGGGGTATATTTGGGGTTTACCTTTTTTCTATTGCTTAAAAAATTTAAAAATTTTTTTGTCAATCAATAAGAAATAAAAGTTGAATAGGTTAAAAATATGAAACACTTCACGAATGTGATTGACATCCTGCTATGAGGTTTCATAACCTCTTCTGCAGTGTTCCAATGTTTATGCTGAAGCACTAGGGTTGACTTTCAATAGAAAATAGACTATTGTCTGAGCCACATCTCCAGAAGGCTCCTGTCCATCCTTGAGTACCAGGCATTCCTCCCAGTGGGTGTGTCCCTGACTCTGAGCACACATGCCTGCAGTGCACACCTGCAGTGCAATGCACACCTACTGCTTCTCCCCCCTGCCCTTCTCTACGGAGTGCAGACCATACATCACCATGAAGGAATAACAGCACTTCACTGCTCTGTGCTCATACTCTCTCCTGGTGTCTATGACTGCTAGTTTTGTTGCAAATACCATCCTTACCTCCCAGTGCTAGTCGTATGCCACTAAATTGGTTTTGCCTGTCCTAGCTAAGAATGTGACAGTGATGACATTGACTGTGATTATAGCTACAAAGAGAAGATGAAGTTATGAAAGATTCCTTCAGACTTGCAGGGAGAAGTCTTATAGAAACATATGACTTAGTCAGGGTGTGATGGCCATGTCACAACATGATCAGGTTCACTACTCTGTCTTCCCAAGGCCAAAGGGGTTGTGCGTGTATGTGTGTGTGTGTATGTGTTTGTGTGTGTGTCTGTGTGTGTGTGTCTGTGTGTGTGTGTGTGTGTGTGTGTGTGTTGTCAGCGTTGAAGCAAGTGCCTCAAGCAGGCCAGGCGTGGGTCCTATCACTAAGCTGTACCTCCTGCCTGGGAAGTGGGATTTTTATTTTTATTTATTTGTTTTTTGCCATTGTTTTCCTTTTCCTTTTCTAGTGGTTCTCGTCTCATCTCCTCCCATCTTCTCCTTTTTATCTTAAAGGCAAATAAAACATACTTGGATTGACAAAACTTATCTAAAAACACCCATTCCTGTCTTCTCTGACCACTCTCATTTTCATGAAAACGGCGCCTTAATCCCCTATCTCAATCCTTACTGCTCACTGACCACTGCTCTAGAGTCTTCAGCTCTACGTTCCACTTTCCCTACAGTTATTTCTGTCCTCGCCGGCATACTTCACTCCAGCCCTTGGTAAGGCCCTCTTCTGTCAGTGTTTCACATGGCTTAATAGGTTTTTAAGGCACGTTCCCAAAGATAGGGACCAGAAAAAAAATTCAACCACAAGCCTCCTCCTGTGTTCCTCCCCCATTCTGACTCCTCCCCTGACCAGTCTTTCCTCCTTATTATCCTCACACTGATGCTTGTGCCTGTCTTTTTATGTTTTACTTGCTGAACTTCATCCTATACCTAAACAAAATGTTCCACACACGTTCTCCTAACAGCTGTTACCCTACAACAGCTCCATTTGTTCCATTTGTCCCTGAGACACCTGCAAAAAGCATCTTTTACATGCTATGGAAAAACTCTGGCTACAGCAAACTTTCATCCCTTTCACCCCAGACCAGATATAATTCTTTACATCACTTTTCTATTTTTCCCGTTTCCTTCCTTTGATGCTCTGTAGCACCCTGCTAGCTACTTCTGCTAGCTCATTTTGATGCAACAGTCTTGGCTATGGGGCCAGTCACTGTCACTCTGAATCAACTCTATGCCCACTCTGTTCCTCCCTCTCCCTTAACCTTCCTGGAGAATCTTTCAGGTCTACTCTGTAACCAAATCATTTGTTTCCAGCCTTCCAATAAGTAATATCCAAGTTTCTTCAAGAATACAGATGGCAATCACCTGATCCACTACAGTTGAGTTAAGGCTCTCCCCCTGCTATATGAGCTAGGACCCTTCTTCAATGGACTCAGATTCTACCCTTTCTGACAAAGACATCAGCAGAAAACAGCTATAACACGCCTGCCCTTTATGTTTTATATCCTCTCAACACATAGGTAACAGAATGCCCTCCTTGCCATGAATAGACACAGTCCTGTCCAAGATCAGACCACGCCTCTCTTTTTGCCTCTTGTCTCTCTCTACAGATTCCTTTTAATGATCTAACATTACTTCACTATGACTCATCCTGAAATTCTCTTTCAAAGTGCAAGCCAAGGTTCCAGCTAAGTAGAGTCGCCTCAGGTTTTGAGGGATTCCCTTACACTCCATAGTTGACAATATCAAGTTGTATTCTCTGCTAGCTATAACAACTGAGGATACTAACAAGGCCATCCATTTGATAAGGCCTTATAGGAACATGCCCTGGTGTATGTTCCCTTAAAAATTATTATTTCTATTTTATCATCTCTTATTAATTTTAATTTTTAAAACTTTAAAATTATCAAGTAACAAACTTCCTTATGGGATTCCATATGGACTGCTTTCATTGATCTTCCCTCCATCACCCAGGCCTCTGCCTCATCTTTCTGTCCTGCTCCTTGCTTGTACTCTCTGAGGAGTTACCATCCCACTGTTATATCACATGTGTTCTATGGCCTGTCCTTAAGGCCTGATCACCCTTATACACACACACACATACACACACACACACATATGCGCACACACACACACACAGAGGAAGCTAGGATCCAAATATAAGAGAGGACATGCAGTGTTTGTCTTCCTGAGCCTGGGTTATCTCACAAAATATTTTCCAATTCCGTCTATCTTCCCAGATATAATTATTTAAGGTTAAATACAATTCTGTTGGGAATATGTACCACATTTACATTATTCATTCATCTGTTGATGGACAGTTAGACCGATTTCATTGCCTGATAGTGAACAGGACAGCAATAGACATGGTATGCAAACATATCTGTAGTATAGACCTGTCTCTCTTCTTTGTGGCTATTGCTAGCAGTCCTGTCCTGACAGTCTTTCACATCACCTTTTCCCATGTGAGGTGACTTTCTGTGCTTCTTTGCTATGGCCCTTGATGTGGTGACTAGAGTTACCTTCTTGCAGGGGATCTTATTTCTGTCTCTGTTGGGTGTCTGTAAGCAGACACTGTACCCTCCCCAGAGACAAGCAGGCAGTATGCTGAACTCAGACCATGAATTTCTGTCTAACAATACCTTGGCTTGAAAGGAACTGGCTTATAAGAACTCTACTGTGACCCTTGATCTTCCTCCACCTTCGGCCTTGCCACTGAAGCTCTATCTCCTTGTGCCTGACTGTCGCCTGCCATGCCCCTGCCTGATAGGAAGTCTCCCTAATCACTCATGGCATGGCATGTATCTTCCTTCCCGTGCTGCATCCTGTCCTTGATTGACAGCTGCCCATGCTGCACCCTGTCCTTGATTGACAGCTGCCTGACAAACATGGCTTTCTTTCCATCATTTCTCCTCTGTGGTGGACATCACCCTGGCAAGCATGGAGCTGTTGCTGGCACTTGCTTTATTGAAAGGGTGAAGTTGAGACAAGAAACCCCACTTTGAAAACATGAAAATGTAAACAAACACCAAGCAAAGAAACTCCTGGTAAGTTCTAGAACTGAAATGCTGTGCTCCATGGTATCTCAATTTATCATCAAAATTACTGGTTAAGAGGGCCTCAATTAATTTAAAACATGTAGGCTTTTCCCCTTACATTTCTATTAGAACCTCTGAAGTAAGGGGATAAAAATCCCTTACTCTAGATCCAATTTGTCAGAAGGTTGGAATGGGGTCCTGAGTGAAAGGAGCCCGTTGAGAGAACTGGTCTGAAGCAGAAAAATCAGCATCTAAGAAACAATGACACCAAACACAAAATGAACTGCAGAGCAAACAGGTCAAGCCTGGCCAGCAGCATGCTGCAGAGAGACTTTCAGAGAACAAATCATAGCTTGCTTTCTCCTTTCATTGTAAAGGAACGGTTTTTTAAAGGGTAAGATCATATAAAGCAAACAAGTATTAAAAGCTTTATTTAAGCTCATAATTTGGGGAGGGAACTAGGCAGTAAGTTGTTCTAACCAGTTCAAAGGAGCCTGGAAGCACAAGTTTATCTAGAATCCAGGAATGTCACCTGATTTGCAGAAGAGGCAGAACTGGCTTTTCCAGGGAGAGGAATCTCTCAGGAGACTGGGTCATTGCACATCCACAAACAAAAACTACTTTGCATGGCTATTGTTCTTACACCCTGGTAGTAAAAGAGAATGCAGCCCTGTGGGGGGTTTTCCATCCAAGGGCAAATACCCCTCCCCTACTTTGTGAAACCCTGCTTCACTGGGTAAGCTACTGACCTCTAAAGAGCAATGTATGGAATAAATTGTTTATATTGGTCCTACATTGGTTATAGGTAAAGGGTGGGGTAATGCACAACAGGGAATGCTCTGGGACAGAAGTGGTGCACGGAAAGGACATCATTGCGTCTGGATTGACTGTTTGTAAACAGGATACAGAGGCACCAAGAAGCAGAGTTAAGACTTTAACATACATTATTGAATGTGAATTGGTCTTTTGGTAGCAGACTGTGGTTTACTAGCAAGACTGACCTTATTTCTCATCCCCTGAAGGTAGCCTCAGGATCTGGTAATTAAATTTAGAACATCTTAGAAATATTATCATAGTCTCTCACTGGGGATTCACACAGGCATATCATTCTGCAGATAAGGTCAAACTACTGTCCTTGCCTTGGTGTCTTCTTTTCTCCTCATCTTGATCTCAGTCACCTACAGGTGACCTCCTTTATATAATTCTCCTTGTTGGAATCTATTTAGTTGTATCCCCAACAGACAGTTTCCTCCCATGTTGACTCCATATCTTTCATCACCAGCCTAAGCAAGCCACAGCTAGCTTGACTGAGGAGCTCACCCAGTCCTAGTCCACCAAGAGCCAACGTGATTGTAACACGTCGCCTGGATTTCGAGCCACCTCTGTGAGTCAACTTCATCAACTTGTTTTCATGGAGCTCCAACCTGTCACATGATCTTAGAGACCATAGGCTGAGGTGCTTCTTGTTTCTCCATCTCAGATGCAGTCTTGTTACTTTCGCCAGAACTGGTCCATCTGTCCCTACCCAGAATTCTCTCTGTTCCTGATAAGTGGGTTACTTCTCATTTTCTCCCTGACTTATGTAAACAGGCTTACACCCTGACCCCATCCCAATACGATCTGTGCCTCGAAGTACCATTTTAATTTCAAACCTTTATTACAAATTCTTTTATTTTCTTCTGCCCCTCCATTGGAGAAGCATGTGTGTGTGTGTGTGTGTGTGTGTGTGTGTGTGTGTGTGTGTGTGTGTTGGGAGGTGGGTAGGAGTAGGGGGTCATTTCCTTCCCCAATCTTGAGTCTGAATCCATGATCTCACAATACTAGACAAGTGCTCTACCATTGATATACTATATATATATATATATATATATATATATATATATATATATATATTGATATACTATATCAATATATATAGTATATATTGATATACTATATATATATATATATATATATATATTTTACACATTTCCCACACCTTTGCTAAATGAGTGAAAATCCTTTGAGCCAGGCTTGGGGGTCAGTCCAGGTTTGTATCACAACTACTTGGGAGGCCAAGGTAGAAGGATTCTAAGTTGAAGTTCCTAGGCTCTCAAGTGAGTTCAAAGCCAACTTAGGCAACTTAGCACTATTGTTTCTCAAAAGAAAAAGTAAAGATAGGGCTGGCTATGTAGCTTTTAGTATAACATATACATTTGATACTTGGCAGAGCTTTTATATCCTAATAGGCAAGATAATATTATCATTATTATTACTATGAATTAGTAGTTTATCTAAGTACAATTTTGGCAATGTGCATCAAAAGCTTTGGCAATACTTTGGGGAGATAGCTAAGTCAGTAAAGCAGTTTCCTCACAAGTATGAGGACATGAGTTTGACTGTCATATATAAAACCCCAGGCGTAGGGGCATGTAACTTGTAATCTCAGTACTAGGGAGGAGGAGACAGGTAGATTTCTAGTAATGTTGGCAAAGGAAACTCATTACTACCTTAGTGTAGAACTCCAGACCAGTGAGAGGCCTGCCTCAAAGGAAGTAGATGGATTCCAGAGAATGACACTCCAGTTGTCCTCAGGCACACATGTACCAGCACACTAGTACATACACACACACACACACACACACACACACACACACAGAGAGAGAGAGAGAGAGAGAGAGAGAGAGAGAGAGAGAGAGAGAGAGAGAGAGAGATCTTTTAATTTCTTAATTTCATTGTTGAGAAATATATATAATCAATGGCATTGTTAAAGATTTAAAGACAAGATGAAGACTTTTTGTTTGTTTGTTTTTGTTTTTGTTTTTTTCGAGACAGGGTTTCTCTGTGTAGCCCTGGCTGCCCTGGAACTCACTCTGTAGACCAGACTGGTCTCAAATTCAGAGATCCGCCTGCCTCTGCCTCCCAAGTGCTGGGATTAAAGGCGTGCACCACCACTGCCTGGCAAGATGAAGACTTTTAAAGAAAAAAATAAAAATAAATGACCATGTACTTTGAATCTAAATCCTTTCCCACTTGGTC
Organism: Tokudaia tokunoshimensis; assembly: GCA_036184795.1. NCBI lineage: Eukaryota > Metazoa > Chordata > Mammalia > Rodentia > Muridae > Tokudaia > Tokudaia tokunoshimensis. The sequence continues at coordinate 69,405,787 of BTHU01000011.1, forward strand.
CTACCAAGTTAAAACTTAAGCTTTGTGTCACATTGCTTGCCGTTTTGCATTGGCGCCTGCAGAACTAAAAGCTGCCAGTGTCTCAGCCAAGAGCACTCAGGAGATCTGGCAGGGAAAAGAGGAAGACAGGTTCTTTTAGCTGAAGCTTGGAAGGCATCAGCTGCTATCTCAGGGCTGGAACCAGGCCATTCTCACAATGTCCAAAATGCTGGAAAGTGTTTCCAGGTCACTGAACCACTGATAGAGATTAACTCTGTAATAACTGTTACTGTAACCAAAGATTAGACACCAGGAGGGCAACATTACTATAGCTTGACACACACTACACACTGGGCATTCTAGTCTATTTATATAAACTTTAGTGGTGAACCCTATTGCTAAAATTCCTTCTCAGGGGGGATACACAGCAATTTCTACCCCTCCTCCTAAGGTTGCAATGGCAAACTCATGTATGATTCCGCCCAAGTTCACTCCAAGGAACCAATGATTTTATTGGGTTTTTTTATAGATTGTAGGTAAGAGACTACCTACAGGAGTGTGGTGGCTTCTCACTCAAAAGGCTCCAGTAAAAAGTCTTTACTCGGCAGGAATGATGGCTAGCCCTGAGCCTTATAGATGGAATCCCTGCCTACTTGTCTTCCCCAGCTCATATACTTTAGTCCCTCCCTGAGCCCACAAGCCCCATGCAATTACTGTAGAGTTGCAAATAGTGAGCCCTATAGAGCAGTTGGTACTCTGGCTAGGGTCCTGGGACCTTCTTTCTTCCTCTATGAGGAAGTATAAACAGTCAACAAACCCAGCTGGGGTGATCTTAACAACCTGCACAGTTCAACTCCTGAAGATGGGGGTTATTTGGCTCAGAGGACAGTCCCAAACAACAGCACTCACTTCTTTCATGTTCTTAAGTGTGCCCTCTGAGCACACATGGTCCTCAGTCTCCTGTTCTCTTTTCCAGAGCTGTAGCCCAAAGTCAACAGCAATAGCAGCAGATACCCCATCCCATAGGAAAGTCTGCAGTGTAGGGAAGAGCACTGTACCCAAAAAGCTTAAGAAAAATGCCACAAATTCCATCAACTCAGCATTTGGTAGGCATAAAGTTTGCAAAACCAACTTTCTCTAATGTGCTGCTGCCGCCCAAAAGAAGCCTGACTGAGAGATTGTAAGGAAGAGTTCAAGAGGAAAGCTCTATGCTTCCAGATTATCCTTGGGCAAATAGGAGAAAGAACAAAACCCTCCAACCAATGCACCAAATCCACAAGGACAATAACAAATCCCAAATCAAAACGGAAATCACATTTTATCTTCTTATGTCCTGTGTACTGCATTCTGGAAATACCCTCAGATTATAATACCACAATGACACTTGGCTTTAGAAAACATATTTTACTTAAAAACAAGGCCTCACTGGACCTGTCAACATAATCATACACGTCACACATGAATACATCTAACAGTTACAACACAAAACATGACTGACACACAATGATTGCTGGTGAGGGCTTGACAATGTTTGGCTAGAAATAAATATTAGCACTTAAGTCACTGGTGCTCTCTGCTGAGGTTAAACTCCAGCAAACAAACAGTTTGTCTGGTGAATTTAGGGGGTCTGTTGGGCCTCTATGAGGGTAAGAAATGAGGCCTGAGGAATCATATCCTAGCTTAAGGCAGACCCCAGCACACACACCTTGGACATACAAGGGTATTTAACACAGTGACCTTTATACACATATAAATATATTTTTCCCTATGCTGATATCTGAACTTCACATAATTTAAAATAAGGAGGCAGACATAGAGATAAAAATTCTATATAAACAGTTAGATCTCAGCTTTAAAATACAAAACCTAAGTATGCTTCATACAGTTTTCTGTCCGGGGTTCGGTAGCATTCACATTGTGCAGAGATCTCCTAAGGGGTAGCCAGACATGAAGAAGAACATCTCTGATCTGCCACTGGGAGACCTGTGAGTGACATGGTCTCAATAATACATGTTCTTATCCCACCAGCCTGTGGAAGTAGAAAAAGGTAAATCAGAAATAGAGAGCCCATGGAAGGCAGTGCACAGGCACCAGAAATCATAGTGCTAGATGAGGGGGTACAACTGGTCTGATTTCCAACTTGGCAAAATAAAAACTAAATTGATTTATATCATTACTCACTTCCAGGGTAGAGCCTGATGAACAACTTTCGCATCTCATCATACACCCAAATCAAAATGGCATGCGGTACAGCCACAAACCAGTATTGAACCCTGAAAACAAACGGAGGGGAGTGAGACCTGCCTTGTCCAAAGAAATAACCCTGACCCTGGTCAATGTTGGAGGCAGGGGTGGGGGCTCTCCCTTAGTTTTCCCTGTCTCAATAGATATAACATATATATTATACCACACAGTACAGGCCTGCCAAGGTCCATACTTAACCCCAGCTGGGACTGCTAAAAGCAGCCTTGGTCCTTGAGGAAGCCTGCTGGATGTGAGTGGTGATGGTCCAGTTAGGACTGGAAACCCCCTTTCTTTTGTTGGGAAATAAGAAGATGAAGGGATGGGTTTCCATAGCTTGGGATCCATTTAATCCCTTTGGGAAGACTGAAAGAAGAACCTGTGGGAACCCTAGTGTTTATTCTGGTTGTGATAACTCAGAAAAGAAGCTGCCTTCTTACTTGGTGCCACTGAAGGTCAACTCACCTGAGCATGGTAAAGCTCAGAGCTGTGACACTCCCAAGACCATAGGAGAGGATCAGCGCGACGATGACCTGTGAGGCGATTCCCACCCAGATAACTTTATTTCTGCAACACATGAAAGCAAACAGATGCTAAACTTCCAAGGTCATGCACCCAGCAGACCATGCCGCAGGCCAAGCCAACACCTCATATATTACAGGTATGGGCTGTTAGAGGGTCCTGAGACCTATACTATCCCCATGTGACAGGCTCATCATCCTGAGGTTAGTACCTGAAGAGCCCCTGCTGGAAGATGGAATTCCTCCGGGTTTTCCTGATGATCAGATCTGCAATTTGTTGGACCATGATGGCAACAAAGAAAGCCGTTGAGCCTGTCCATTCCAGGTATTTTCTCTGATACCTTGTCTGTCAAGAGGAAGAGGCAGATGAGATCTTGGAGGAAACCTGAAACCCGATCCTCTCTTCCCACTTCACCTAGACTATCTCCTTGTGTTCAGAAAGAAATTCTCTTAAAAAAGATGATAAGGGAAAGACATTAACTTATATTACCCCATTGTGGTTGTTGGCTTGCTTACACTTCCACTGCAATTGTTGAACTAATGCAAAAGGTGAGTTTGAGGGGCTAGTGAGCACTGGCTGCTCTTCCAGAAGTCCTGAGATCAACTCTCAGCAACCACATGGTAGCTCCCTATAGACCATTTATAGGGAGATCTGATGCCCTCTTCTGGCATACAGATGTATATGCAGACAGATTACTCACATAATAAAGTTTTTAAAAAGTGAGTTTGAGAGATGAGGCTGAGTTTTCTCAAAAGCCAAGTCACTGTTACCAGGGAATCTTCCAGACTTAGTAACCGAGAAGCATCCAAGTCTGCTTCAACAAGACCATTCAGGGAAGTGGTTTTCTATGATATTATGGGTAGGCAGTGAAAAGAGAGAAGGACCAGGCCTAAGAACTCTTGACTTACCCATTCCTGCCCATAGCTATCTTCCAAGTCATTTATGTCATCTGTTTCCCATGCTACCCTCAGATTGATGAGAGAGGTGGGCCAAAAGCCCTGCTGTGCATAGACAGTGAAATAGACGAGGAAAGCTCCCAAGGCTTGCATGAGACCTGAAAGAGTGAAGGGTTCAGATGTGAGTGCTATGCTGGGCCCAGAGAACTGCCCAGTTCTTGTGCTTTTCTGGGTCATCCTCCCACCCTGCCTAGGGCTGGAAGAGCAGTGACCAACGATGCTACACCCTCCTCATACCAATGTGAAGGTAAGAGTAGATGGCCAGCTGCTTGTTCACTAGTCTGTCTTTCTTCTTATGGCGAGGTTTCCTATTCATAATGTCACTTTCTGCTTTCTCATAGGCCAAGGCAATGGAGGGGATCTAGGGAAGAAAAAACTCCATGAAACAAAATCCTGAAAGACAGAGCAATGGCAAGCAAGGGTGGACAAGAGGTGGGAGTAAGTGGGTGACGGAGACAGGGAATGGTCATATCTGGGGTACAGATAACGAGGGTGAATTATTTATATGGGATTTAAAAACATCCATCTTTAAAAATCAGTCTGCTTTTGGGCTGAAGGTGTGGTTCAATGGCACAAAGGTGCTTACTAGAAGCATAGATAAGAACTTGGGTTAAAAAAAGTCAGTCTGCTTTTTAAAATTACCATGCTCTGGAAATTCCTAATAAAGCTCATTGTTGCTTTATTTAGAATTTTTTGTTTTTATTTTACCACCATAAATAAGCCACCATTTATGGCATAAACCACCATCCTTCCCCTTTGGCACGCAAGTAGACTACAAAGCAATGTTATACAAGGGTGGTACTCTCACAGGTCCTACCATTAAGAAAGCCCTATCCCTACATTCAGACTTCAATTCAGGAGGTCTGGACTAGGCTAGGGATTTTGTATTTCAAAACTGGTCCACACTTGGAGAATCATTGTGGGATGAGAAAATGATCAGGTGTAGAAAGTTCTGGAATATTGGAATATGAATACATTCTGCTTAGGAAGGGTATCTCAGATCCTCCCTTAAAGATAAAACATCTATTATTTTTCCCATAAAGCAGGGATCAGACCTAGATGCTACACAAAAGTGAAGAAAGAGGCCATGGTCAGGGCCACCTTTATACCGCGACTCGGATCACTCTCTGTTGGGTTTCTTCTTCTTGGCCTGGGTAAGCCAGAGCCATATGGGGACTTTTATGGAGTTTCATTTAAATAGATACAGGCTGGAAAATGGGGCAGTCTTAGGAGGGTGACTGGAGGAAATAACAAAAATCTGAAAAAGTCAGACAAACACACACAAAATACTCCTCACTGCAAGAGCCAGCCCCAACTAAACAACAAAAACCAAACCCACTATTTCGTTCTGTGTTTAGCTAGGCAGTTCCAGATCACAGTTCTCTAACTTAACATTGGTGAGTGTGGGGTCATCACTTTAAGGGACTATCTCTTCCCCAGAGCATGATTGTGTGATCACTTCTCCAAACAATAGGAGATGAAACTGATGATGGTATATTCTTTGAGAGGTCAAAACTCATGTCTTTAAAAGAAAAAAAAAATCAGTACTGGAGATCAAGCCCACTTCTTAAAAATCTTCTCACGGAGTAAAATGATTTTCATTTTCAAACAATTGACAGATAGTTCTAGTCCACTGCTAGGAAGCATGGTCTATGGACCAGAAGGATAAATGTCACCTGGGAGTTCATTAGAGATGGAGAAATGGCCGATGATACAGAAGGCGCTTGGTGGCAACAGGTGTGACCTTTATATCCTTGGAGCTATTATCAGATCTTTTAGTATCACTTACAATGTCTGTGCCCAGGTCGATGAATAGGATAGTGATGGTGCCAATAGGCATGGGGAGCCCAGCAACAATGTAGATCAAAAAAGGACAGAGCTCAGCGATGTTCTTTGTCAGGGTGTAAGCAATCGTCTTCTTCAGGTTGTCAAAGATCAGGCGACCTAGGGACAATATGTCTCTTTATAGGACTTGCTTCTGGTCTCCCAGGAAACCTGGATACCGAGAAGACACCCCCCAAGACCCCACTCACCTTCCTCCACCCCTGTGACTATAGATGCAAAGTTGTCATCTAGCAAGACCATGTCAGCTGCATTCTTAGCAGCGTCAGAACCTGCTATCCCCATCGCAATCCCGATGTCTGCCTTCTTTAGTGCTGGAGAGTCATTCACTCCATCGCCCGTCACAGCAACAACTGCATCCTGTGGAGACCCAGTGGGAAAACAGGAATGAGGCAAGTGGACTGCAGGTCCACCAGAAAGCATACCCCTACTCCTTCTGTCTTGAGGCTAGAAAACTACTAGAGCCATAAGGATCTCCTTGGGGAGAAAATAAAGATGGACAACCTTAGAAGAAAGAAAAAGAAGCTCTGACACAGACATATGCAAAGGAAGACGTTAAAACAAAAGCTTCAGTGCTTAGTTCCAAGAAAAAGAGGTGTTTCTTGGAGTCAACCTTCCATATTGATGGGTTCTCAAGACACAGATTCTACCGTCCATACAGAAAAATTCTGGAAAACAAGAGAGCTGTCTGTGTTGGTATATTCTTATACTTTACAGTACGTGGAAAATTGAGGCAGGAGGATCATGAGTTTGAAGCCGGTCTGACATATACAGGAAAACCATGAACAAAGGCAGAGGGAAGGAAGAGAAGGAAGGAGAGAGGGAGGGAGGGAGGAAGGGAAGGAGGGAGGGAGGAAGGGGGCAGAGAGAGAGAGAGAGAGAGAGAGAGAGAGAGAGAGAGAGAGGAGAAGAGAGATACATACAAAGGAAAATATTAAAAAAGAAAATTGCCTCTCGGTGAACATGCATAGACTTTCTTGACATTATTTCTCCCAAACAATATGCAATATCAGGTATTTATGCAGCAGCATTGACAATATATTTAGTATTATGAGTCATCTGGAGATGATTTAAAGCCCATGAAATGTGAGTACTTTCTATATGGACATATATCAGTTTTAGAGATGGGATTGAGTGGTGGTGTGTTTTGTACTTGTAGGTATTTCAGAAACGCCTTACCCCTAGCCAGCAAGGAATGGCCACTTCTTCTGTCTCACTTCTGTCATTATATGTATTTACTTATAGACAGCCTTTCTATATTTATACCCTACCACAGTTACAAGTGTCTGAGTGACTTCTCCACCAGGGCCCATGTTTTTGTGACAAAATAAAAACACACAATGTGTGACTATGGGATCTCTCAAAGACAAACAAAACTTCAGTCCTCCACGTTTCCCAGTGGACAGCCAGGCCTTCCAGTCCTCTGGGGACTGCGGCTTACCCACCTGCCTCTGACAGCCCTCCACAATGATCAGCTTTTGCTGGGGTGATGTCCGGGCAAATACAATTTCTTGGTAGTTGGTTAAAAGCTCATCCAGTTGTTCTGGAGTCATGTCCTTCAGCTCCATGCCAGTCACCACAGTGGCTTTAGCTTCTCTGAAAGGGACAGAGGAAACCGGATGAAGCCAAAGAGCAGATCATGGAGTAAAACAAATTTGGGCATGTTTTCCATGTCAAGATGTTAGCTGAGGCTAAAACAGGAGACCATTTCCTGTTGTCCTATGACAATGGGCATAAAATGTCAACTAGCCTTTTCCTTCCAGAGATGGGCAAGCACTGAGGCTTCCTGGGGCAAGATACGAAGGAAAACACATTTCTTTCCCTCTTATAGCTGCCTGAATGTGTGGTTATGCAGGAGGTTATGAAGTTGGAGCTGACAAAGCAGATAAATAAAAAGTATTGTCACAAAGTGTGCATTTGTGCTGGGGATGTGGTGTGGCCTTGTGGTAGAGGACTAATCTAGATTTGACAAAGTAAACAAAGCAAACAGAATACATAAATGAGTAAATAAATAATCCATTTCACTCCTGGGCAATGTGGTGGTGCTGGCATGAAAATGTGTCATGCTATTCGTGAGCATTTTAAACAAATAAACAGGGCCCCAGCCCTGTCTTTTCCAGAGGGCTGTTTGTTTATTTATACAAAGGAGCAATGACAAGTCTAGGTTTGCCAACTGTGCCCAGAGGCTCTCACTACCTGGTAATTATTTATTATCTGGCAGCCGTGTGTTCCTATGAAGCATGAGTGCCTGGGCATTGTTCTTTCCCTTCTCCCAGATTCATGAGAGATGATCCCAGGGGTAGCCTTCTCAATCCACCATTCTGATGACTCTGATTCTTTATGTCATTCAAAGCCTAGGCAGCTCCTCCCCTGTTTTACTAAATCTGTTGTATTTTCCATCTCCTTGGCTAGATGGGAGGCTCTCCCCACAAGTAGGGACAGTATCTGTTCTGGTGCTTGATATAAAGCCTGGCGTATAGCTAGAAGGCAACAGCTAGGTTGAAAGAATTGATGGGTAAGTGATAATTACCCATCTACTTGATAATTAGAAAAAGAGAGTCCGTTTGCATGACTGCACATTAGGAAGTCAACTGAGTATGAAGATAAATGCCTAAGATGCTCATGGTCGGGGGTAGGGGCGGTGGTATGCATGAAACCAGAACAATTCTCAACATCCTTAATTCTAAAACTGGGTCTCAACTACTCTTTATTTACTCTTTCTAAGCTGGGCATGAGGTTTCCAGAGCTTCTGTCCTGTGCTGCACAATATTTCCTATCAATGATGCAGGACCCATAAGATCATCCTGCCTAGTGATGTTATCTTAATTGCTCTAAACACACTCTTGGATGTTCACGAAACTATAAAACTACATTTTCTATAGGGCATAGACTATTGTTAAGCTACAGCCAAATTCACTTCATTGAATTTTGAAATACCAGGCAAGGGTATTAATGTGCTTGGCATGTACCAGATACTCAATAATAACGAATAAATGTAAATTATAAATCAAGCCAACATAGCTCTACCCTGGAAGGGTGTTAGCCAGAGGGTAGTTTGTTCCCACTAGTGAAGCTCTTCAACAGGGTGAAGTGGATGAGAACTTGACACTCTGATGCATTGGTTCTGTGGCTACCTTTTGTTGACTTGCTCCACAGCGATGTTGCGGCGTTTTGCGATGTCTTCCACTGTCTCATTGTTGGCTGATATGATTCCTACACTCTTGGCAATAGCTTTGGCTGTGATTGGGTGATCACCTGTGACCATGATCACCTAGAACACAGACAACAGAAACTCATGGGTAGTGAGGGGCTTTGCTGGCTAAGTAGGGGTTATGGGTCAACATTTACTAAAATACTGCCTACTTACTTTCACAGGACCTAGAGAGTGATGGTTTCACTCATGGGCAATTCTGGATCTCAGACACCACTGTTTCTGAAGGATACATTGGTCCTGTTTGGACCACCCTTTCTCCCAGGCTTCTTACATATGCCCCCTGACACTAGAGGAAGCCTTCCCCTTTGCCATCATTTTCATTTGTAAAGGGCCTCTAGATGTCTCTTAGAGACAGTCATTAGCATTAGGGCTGCTGCTTTAACTGTCCTGATGCTAACACAGAAGCGAAATTCATGTTTGACTTGAATCATGAAGACAAATGGATTATGGAAAATAAAGTACTAAAACTTCTTATTAACTATCCTAGTCTAGGGCAGTGGTTCTCAACCCTTTGGGGGTCGCACATCAGATATCCTACATATCAGATATTTACATTACAATTTATAATAGTAGCAAAATTACAGTTATGAAGTAGCAATGAGAACATTAGGGGTCACAACACAGGAAACTGTATTAAAGTGACAAAGCATCAGGGAAGTTGAGAACTACTTCCCTAGGGCAATATAATGTCTAATTCATGGCCCCAGCAAGTTCTTCTCACAATAGGTACTGCATTGGTTCATCCCACATACATTGTCTTGCTTTTGAGGACAGTTGCCCAAATCTCAACAGTATAAAGGAAGAGGTCTTAAACAGAAATGATGATATCCATGTGAACATAACTGAAGACTGACGCTATGCTCTAATGATTGTTCTTAGAAACAGATATTACCCAGAGAGAAGAAAACAGCACTCACCTTGATTCCTGCACTCCGACATTTGGAGACTGCATCTGGCACGGTAGACCGAGGAGGATCAATCATGGACAGAAGCCCCACAAAGCAGAGGTTGGAAGTGGGAAAGTTTATGGAGTCTACATCAAATGTGTAGCTTTGGGGAAACTCATCTTCTGGCAAGTAGAGGTGACAGAAACCTAGAAGAGGAAAGCACTTTGGGTTAAGTGAAACCAGGATAAAGTATGATAGCAAGAAAAGAGTAGGGAGATGGTTGTGTGGCTTGGTGGTGGGGGACATGCTTAATGTATGGGAGGTACTAGGCAGCAGTAGTTGGGGACAAGCATCGTCTTCAGTCTCTGGGGTAGAGGTCAAAGGCATTCCTGTGTCTGATAGACCTCCACGGTCTTGTGACTTCCATTGGTTGTTACATCAAATAATCTCCAGCATGGCTCACTGCTTCTCACGGTTTAGTAAGCAGGTGAGCGGTCAAACAGGAGGTTCCTAGAATGACTCTAGTCACATGGAGGCCAATCTTTCGTTGAAAAGATTGCTTGGTGCTGTTATGTAGTATGTGTTTGAATCATTAGCATCTCATTTATGCATTTTATCTGCTGTGCAAACTCAAATAGCCTGTGGAAACACACATTCCACAGATTCCGAGTCAAGTGATAAGCACTTTCATGGTGTTTAATGAACCTTATCGCCAGTCATGGACTGTGAATTCATCATTCTGTAGCTCTGAATAGGTACCATTCAATCAACCCATGATTCTGACAATGGAACACACTGCTCCATCACACCACTTCAGAGACTGTATTTCTAAAGTTCCTCCCATCTCTAACATGCACCATCTCAGTTCCTTAGTTACCTTTCCCCTGCTCATAAAATAAGTAATCCTTTCTGAAGTCACCATTCCCTTCTAAGAAGTCTCAGGGTCTTAACACTTGCCTCGTAGAGTCCCATTGCTTGACTCTTCTTCATACTCCCACCACCTTGCTCGGATCACATACCCACCCTCTCCCTTGTTCAGTAAAATGAGAGCAGCTGCCTCTTAGTGAGACCAGAGTCTCTCCTCCTCTCGCCTCCAGCAAAGATGATCCTTAACAAACCCTGAGCGTAACTCTGATCAGCTCACCCTTGTGGCAAAGCTTTCTGTATTCTTTCCAAACTGTAAGACAAAACACCAGTTCCTCAGCAAATATTTAAGGACTCTGCATCACGGCTTCAATCTGTCTCCTTAGCCCTGTTTCCTATACCTACTCCAGCTCACTCATCCTGTGACACTGCATGGACCACTTGTTCCACCGTATGCATAAATCTCATCCCTATTTTCTTCCTTGTGGCCTCCGCAGTTCTCTCACATGTATACTTTCCCTTCCTCCCATTCAAATTCTACAACTCAAGGCCCAATTTAAAATGTGATTTCTTCTATAAAGTCTCTGGCTATGTCTGGAATCCACCTCATTCTCTTCAGTGTTATTTCTCACATGCTTCTCTCTTGTTTATATATGGGTTTCTTTCTTTTTTTTTTTTTCAGTGCTGGGGATTGACCCCAGAAACACCTGGTAGGCAAATGTACCACCACTGAACTATACTCCAGCCCCCTATATTCTTCTTTATATGATCCATGTGATGTTATGGCTATTCTGCTGGTTAGTGGGACTTCTTCCATGACTCTCAGGAAATGAGCGCAGATGTTCTATTACACTCACCCAACACGCGCTCGCCCAGACCACCCAGCTCCATGTAGGCTGTGTGGAAGGCATCAGCAGAGCTCTTGTCCAGTGGCTGCTCCTGGCCGTTGATCATGATGGTGCTGCACTTCTCTAAGATCCTCTCGGGGGCCCCTTTCATCACCATGAGGAAGCGTTTGTCACTAGGGTCCTCTGTCTCATGTATGGAGAGCTGGGAGGGCACGGATTGGGCAGGTTAGCTATGGCATCTTATCTATGGTTCTTCCAATTAGCAACAGAACAAGCAGGGGGGACATTTTCTTCTTGCCATTTGCCCTCGGAGGATAAAAGAGGAGGAAGAATCATGGCACTCCCAAGCATGGCCTGTTCTTTGGTATTTATAACTAATTAAAAAGCTAGATTTGGGTGAGCTGGGGACCCACATTAGGTACAGCTTGTGTTTCAAATAGACACTGGCCTTTTAAGGCTCTTTGAGGAGGCCAGGCCATCTTTAATAAGCTATGGACAATGGTGCTGTGAGAGTTGGGACTAGAAGAGCCCTTGTTTTACTTTTCCCTCCTAGAGGTGAGCAGCCATCTTTTGTATGTGCATATGTGTCTGAGTGCACATGTGTGTGCAGGTGCATATTACCTCTGTGTGTGTGTGTATGTGTGTGTATGTGTATGTATGTGTGTATGTGTATGTGTGTGTGTGCACACGCGTGTGTGTTCTACCTTAGTGTTTGAGGATCTCTCATTGGTTTGGAGTTGACCCACTGGCTAGGCAGGTTGGCCAGCAAATTCTAGAGATTTGTCTGTCTCTGCCTCCCAGATCCCGCTTTTCACACAGGTCCTGTAGATCTTGGTCTTTGGGTTCTTGTGTTTGCCAGTCAAGCCCTTTGCTGACTGAGAGAGACATCTCCCCAGCCTTAAGCAGCCATTTGCAAATGCTGAGCTGCCAAGGTCAGTAGGAATTCCTGTGCCTCCCTGTCTCAGGATGGATCTAGTTTTACTATCTGGACATAAGGGGAGATGGTGGAAATGTAGAGAGGAAGGCACTGTTACCAGCAGTCATTTCTTCTATTTTAAAAAATAGTGCTTAATAGGAATTAAGCTCAGAGCTTTGTAAATGCAAGACAAACTCTCTACCATTGAATCAGATGCTCCAGGCCAGGAATCTTTTGAAATCTTTTTAGAGAAAATAAGATATACAGAAAATTGTCACCACTTTGGGATTAACAGTTGATTCAAATCAGTAGTTGCTAAACTCTGAATTATCAAAAATAAATATACCTTTCAAAAATAATAGAATGAAAATAAGTTTGCCAGGTTCTTTTTTTAGTGACCAAGAAAAAACATCAAGTCAACCACTTAAATCAAAACTTAACCTACCAATGGCATATGGAACAGAAATAAAACATAATTTGGCTGGCCCTCAGGACTTGTCTGCTTCAAGGGCAGTCTCAGGCAAACTTTCTTTATGTGGCTTACATGACATTTCTGAATCTGTGAGGTAGAGTCTGTTTAGATTTTAGTGACTGTCAAAACTGGTCAGTGCCACCTAGACACTGTGAGACTACGATCACAACACATTCTAAGGGTTTTTTTTTTATTCCTATTCTATATACATTTGGATTCACTTGTCCTACCTTATAGGTCTGTGAGATAAAATAAAGTGCCTGGTTTATATAGTTGGTTCTTATATTCTTTGGAGATTGGCTTTAGAGCCCAAGACTATTAAAATCTAAGATGCCCCTCATACACATTATATTACAGGACATAGTATTTCCGCAGAAGCTAGGCACATTTCTCATAATCCTTAAATAACCTGTAGATGACTTACACTATCTAATATGTCAGTGCTATGTAAACAGAGAGGTTCCAAGTCTGTCTGTCTGTCTGTCTGTCTGTCTGTGTGAGCACACATGTAGGACACATGGACTGTTCTTTGGAGCAGTCCTAAGAAGCTCTTTGCTTTTCTTTCTCTACCTTACATCAGGGATGGCAAGGTTGACTTTATGTCTTTTCTTGGTTGTTAGAAAAGAGGAAGAAGAGGAGGAGGAAGAGGAAGAGAACAGCAGTGGCACCACTGGCAAACCTGACCTGGTTTCACCAATACTCATGCTCACATCTCCCACCCCTCCAAGGTCTTTTGAAGCCAGGTCTGCTCTAGAATATAGATTAACAGATGGATGAGTACAGTAGTTATGTTGTTCTAGTGACAAACAAAGATTGCCAGTTGTGAGAGAAAACTCACCTGAAATTTGTTGGTAGAATTAAAAGGAATTTCAGCCACTTTGTGGTTTCTTTTCCTAATTTCCATCACATCACCCAAAACAACCTCTGAGAACTTTAACAGAGCAGTTTCTGAGGCATCTCCAACCACAATTCTCTGGGAATCAAGAGATAAATGTTTACAGCACATCATCCCTTAGTTCTTTTGTGACTGTTTTCAACAAACCAACTTGCCTTTAGCACACCAACAACATGTGGTTGACTAAGCTTATCTATCGTCTGGCTGAAGAGACAAGGTCATCACCAGTGACTGACAACATCATCATCGGTGACTGAGGCAGGACCATGGTAAGAACATAAAGCAACGGTGCCACCTACAGGCAATGATGGAAGCTTGGGCAAGCGGGAGCTCTGTTGTGGAATGGGGCTTCCTGAGCTGCCTACATGAGTAGGAGACAGACATTCAGGGGGAAAAAAAGCCTTCTAGAATGCGCTGCCAGGGGTAGATGTACAGGTGTGTGTGGTAAGACAGTAAGCAGTCTGTCATCAAAACTCAAGTAGCAGAAAACAGGGACTCACAGAAAAAGATTACGAAAACTTTGGTGAAGGTAAACCAATCAGTATTTAAAAAATTAGTGGTAGATGAAAAAGATGGAAAGGAAAGCTAAAAGCAAGGAAAGCTAGTGAGAGGTGGGGAGGTCATCGAGAGGTGGTTCGGCAACTTAGATGCAAGTACTGATCATAGTAGAAGTGTGAAGTTGTATTTACTTCAAACCTACAATGGGAGGACTAGGTGGCTCACTAAATAGAAGAAAATCAAAGATAAGTTCCAAAACGTTTGGCCCAAAGACAAGGAGAATGACTTATGTCAGTGCAAACATTTTGACATCCTGTTGACTGGAAGCCAGACCAGGCACAGAAATAACAAGGGGACAAATCAGCTTTGTGGGGGAGAGTGGGGAGAGGGAAGGGAGGTGAAGAAGAGAGGGAGGGAGGGAGGGAGGAAGAGAGAGAGAGAGAGAGAGAGAGAGAGAGAGAGAGAGAGAGAGAGAGAGAGAGAGAGAGAGAGAGAGAGAGAGGTAGGGGGTGGTTCTCATTCCAAGACCACTTGATATCCTGTATTCTAGTCAAGAGGAGGATGTGCTATGTAAGATCAGACCTCTTATTTCCTTCCAATTGTATTTTGTAGTTCAGAAAATAACATTTGGGTATCAAGGAACTCTGATTATGTTCACCTAGCTTCCAGCAGTCAGGAAATCAAGTTCAAGACACATTCTGGGAATGAGAAGGAATTTGGATTTCTGACAAGCATCCTTATAACTTCTCAGTGATGGATGGAGAGAAGAAGACCTTCTGCTCATCTCCAGAGTCAGATTTGCTCTTACCAGAGCAAACTTTGCTCAGTGGAAGAGACTAAGTCAAGCACACAAGTAGAGCACAGAGTGACCTGGTACAGCCTGCGACATAAGACCTAGAGTGACAGCAGCTTTACCTTCATGATGGGGACATTCTCCTGGCCTGGCCTGAACTCTGCTCGGTTACACAGTGTAATTATCTTGGACAAGGAGGCCCAGGTTCCAGAGCTTTGGTCAAAGGCTTGTTCTGGACACAGAGAAAGAACAGTGGTTAGTGTGGGTGATGGGTCTGAGAGACCTGAGCCGCACCCTTCGCGTAAGATCGAAGAGCCTCAGCCCCTTTGCTTGGGTCCTTGTCTTTGGGCTTGGATGCTCTACAGAACTCACTTGTCTGGTTTTCGCTTGTATCAGCCACAAAGATCTGATTGTCAAACCACAAGTGAGCCACAGTCATCCTGTTCTGGGTCAGGGTCCCCGTCTTATCTGAACAGATGATGGAGGTGGAGCCGAGAGTCTCCACGGCCTCCAGATTCTTCACCAGGCAGTTCTTCTTAGCCATCCGTTTGGCTGTCAGTGACAGGGTAACCTACCAAGAGGGGAGAAAGATGCTTTGGGGACAGTCATTTTGAACTCTGGGACTGGGTTATCTGGGACTGACTTCTAGGAGAGAACTAGGCTAGAGGTGGTATTACAACTACAAGTCTGGATTACTGAGTTGAAAGCTACCCCAAAGTCGTATTAACCACAATATTAAAAAATAGATTAAATGTAGGGCACTTTTATTATCTCTATATTCTTTGAAGAAAGTGCTCTGGAAGTCCACAGGTAGCAAAAGCAACTCATGAAATTCAACACATGCAATTCAAAAGTGAGCCCAGTTAGCTAGGGTGTGGTAAACTGTTTGCTTAGCATTCCTGAGGAGCTGGGTTTAATCTCCAAAATGAAACAAACAAACAAACAAAACAAAACAAAACTAGGAGTGAGACCTGGAACTCAAAAACATTCTTCTCCTGTCTTTGGTCTGGACAGCACTTGGCCACTACTCTTGTAGTTAAATAGCTAGCATATGAACACTCTCCCCTCTCCCATGGGCCTCCACAGCAGACTGGGGAAGAAGGAGCTTTTGTCTAACAACTGAGTTAGGTGGGTCTGGGTAAAATGAGACAAGAGAGCCAGGGCTAAGTCTGAGGTTAGGTAAGAAAGGGGTTGAACTCCCTTATAAAAAGAAAGGGTGGAGAAAGGGGATTTTAGAAAAGCAATCAAGAGATGTGTTGCATTCAGAAATTCTATAAATTGGGGGCTCAAAATTTATCTTATCTGGATAAAATGGGATGTGAACAAACCTAGAACTCCTGAAAATATAAAGTTTCTAAGACAATGCATCCAGATGTTAGAAACATCACAATTCTTATTGTCAACCACGCTATGAAATGGTCCCATGGTGGTCTCTGGAGAAGAGGGTGCGTTGCTCTGCAGATGGGGAAAGCTGTGGATCTTCAGCCACCTTAATAGGTGCCAAGAGGCTCTCTAACAACATAAACTCACCGTGACAGTAGCGAGGAGACCTTCTGGTACATTGGCCACAATGATGCTAATGAGGAAGATGATGGCGTCGAGGACATAGTACTTCATGCACACTGCGGTGATGAAGAAAATGATGCCAATAGACACAGCCACTCCTGCCACAATGTGGACAAAATGCTCGATCTCTATGGCAATGGGTGTCTTCTCACTCCCAACACCTGAAGCCAAGGAGGCTATGCGCCCGATGATGGTGCGGTCGCCCGTGTTGATGACAATGCCAGTTGCGGTACCTACAGGGAGGAAGACTTATTTAACTCCAGGAATTCTGCTCACAGCCCTCTCCGGAGGCCTGCACATGACAACACAAAGGCTAACATTAGTTCTCTGGTCCCTTCAATTCTGCATTTTTTTTCTTCTGGGAAAAGCTTTAGAGCAATGGACTGGAGGGATGAAAACCACAGAGCCAAGAAGAGGCATGAGAGCCAGCTGGCCTTACCTTCCAGACATGTTGTAGAATAGAAGCCTATGTTCTTAGTTTCTAAGGGATTTTCATGGGTAAACTCAGTTGAGCGAGCCTGGGGCTCAGATTCCCCAGTGAGAGAGGAGTTATCTACCTGAAAGAAAGTTTGAAAGTAATTCAAAATTAGCTACTTTAATCCTTATATTTTCTTCGAATTAGGGAGCGAGATACCCGGTGCCTTTCAGCTGTCTCCTGGAGGAAGATGTCCTTGATACTCACTTTGCACCCTTGGGAAAACACCAGTCTGATGTCTGCAGGTATCTGGTCCCCTCCTTTAATCTCCACAACATCCCCCACCACCAATTGCTCTGCTGGAATGATCTTCTTTTCCCCATCTCGGATGACAAGAGCTTGCTGTGGAAGAAAGCCAGGACAGACACCTAAGCCTCTGGGGAGCACTGTGACCTTCCCACTGTCTGCACCTATGAGACCATGGAGTGAGGCCTGTGGACACATGCCTGTCAGAGTAGTGAGGGACAAACTAATGACTGCCTCACAGTAGTTCTCGGGACCCCGAGAACTAATTTTTCTTGAGACTTGTTTTTGGAACCAGAAAAGTCTACCATCACTTGGCAGATTCGACCAAGGCAGATGATGAAGGTAAGTATGGCCCCTCCCAGATGGCCAAGCAGGTGAGAACCATACAAAGAGCTAGAGCCCTGCTGATATGGGGGAACATTAATGAAGGAGCACCCTGCTTCTTTCTTGGTACTGCAGGAGGCATCTCCTGTACTCAGAATTTTCCCTTCTAGCTGCCAGTTCTTTGATTCAAGGCCAAAGAGGTTTCCTAGCTACGGACACAAGGATTCCTGGGAGAAAAATGTAGACTAGATGGATCTCCTTGACTGTTGGTGAGGAATATTCTAGAACCGTCTGAGGGGCTGTCCGAAATGGTTCACAACATGTTGCACAACGGCCAGTGTTCTATCCTGCTCTTCCCTTGACTGAGCATTTTCCTTGATCTCACTTCAACCCCGTGACCACCTCAACTCTGATGAACTAGGATTCAGAGACATGAGCTAATTTGACCACGATGCCCCAGTCAGCAGGGGGTGAGGCCACAGCTGCCTCCTTACCCAGAATTCAGGAAGAGTCCAGAGCTTCGTGACTCTTACTCACCTGGGGGATCATCTTACTAAAGCTTGCCATAATGTTGGTGCTTTTGGCTTCTTGGTAATAAGCAAAAACCCCCGTTAAAATAACGACAAGGACAAGTATGGCGCCCAAATAGACCTGGGTGGGGAGGAGAGGCAACGGTTAAGGAAACAGATAACCCCAAATCTGAAACAGTCTAGCCTGACTAACAGTGTGACACCAAAGTGGAAGATTCCTACCTGATTCCATGTGACAAGTCACAAATACAGAGATGCTAAAAGTATTGCCGAGAATTACCTTCAGGCTATGAAGATGGGTATACATGAAGGAAATGAATTTTGCACTAATGTTCAGATGTCTTTTTTATATACACACATATTTACCACCCCACCTCCAGTCTGAAATCTAGAACATTTCTTGTTCCTCATGTTCCTTGGCAATCAATCATTCTCTGCCCCTGTGCCAGCCTGAGGACCATGGATATGTCCTCCAAAGATGTGCCTACCTGGTATTTAACATCAATGGCCATATACAACACCTAGCTTTTGGCAGCTGGTTTCTTTCTCTTAACATGGTATCATCCAGTTCAATTCTTTGGGCTTGGCACTGGGTTGTGAGCATGTATATCTGCCCTCCATGGGAAAAAGGAGAGATTAGCTTTGAGGAAAGAGCATTCCAAAAATACTTCATGGTGATTTTCTTCCTCATTACTGACTAAGTGTTTTTCTGTATTCTAAAAATTCATGCCTATATTGTCCGAAAATGAGATACCACTCATGGCTGGGAGAATTTCCCAGTATTCACCACTGCCTGGTGAGTGGTAGATTCCTAGCTTTAGCCTGTCTCTGCGTTCACTGATGGCCACACCCAATGACTGCTTCTCCCCGTAACCAAGGGAAAC
This sequence comes from Tokudaia tokunoshimensis, assembly GCA_036184795.1. NCBI lineage: Eukaryota > Metazoa > Chordata > Mammalia > Rodentia > Muridae > Tokudaia > Tokudaia tokunoshimensis. Next base: position 69,424,739 of record BTHU01000011.1, read on the forward strand.
CCAGGATGGTCACTTACATTGTCTAGGGATGCGGTATTGTTGACATACTGAATCACATATGCGATCCAGCACAAGACAGCACCTATCCACAGAAGGATGGAAAAGCCTCCCACCATCTGCTTGAGGAACTTGATAATCTCTGGAGTTTGCTTGGGAGGGGTAAGGGCATTGGGCCCATCCCGAGCCAGGAGCTCTGTAGCTCTGATACTGGAGAGACCCTGAAAAAGCCAAGAAAAACATACATAGAAACAAACAGTAGCTCCTTATGTTTCTGCAGGTTGTTGTTAGGTATTAACCCTGCCCAAGAAGGCCCTGGAAAAGTGAATTATACCTTGTTCTCCCAACTCCCACTTATTTTTTTTTTGACAAAGATTACTTTTGTTTTTATTGACAGGGTACCAAGTGATATCCAATATGTATACATTACAAAATGTTTAAGTTAAATTAACTTAAACATCTGTCTCCAAAAACCATTTCTTATCTTGGATGGTGTGGTAGAGATTGCCTTCAGATCTAGGAAAATGTTGTATCTCTAAGCTCTATTCCCAACTCTATTTTGACTTTATTTTGTGACATTGATACTGGCCTTGGACTTGCAATCCTTCTGCCTCAGACTCCCGAGTGTTTTGACACATGCATGTGCCACCACACCCAGTGCAAACTATCACAGAAAACACCTTGTGCACATTTTTTCTTCCTAATTATGGTTAAGCTAGGGGCAGTATCTCTGTTCATTTTGAGTCTGCTCTAGGATCTAATGCTTTGCTTGGTAGTGAACTCACATATTTGCTACAACACTGGACTCTGAGGTACCAACTCATCATTACCCTTCTTCTTGCTGCTCTTTTTCCAGAGCCCCTTTTCTCAGTATCTGTTGAACATTTCCACAAGGCCATTCTAGAGATATTTGTAATAGTACCTGTGATGGTCACATGCACACTGAACACATACAAACCCCTTCCCTTGTCCTGATTCCCCAAACAATACAGCAGGACACCCATTTACGCAGCATCTGAAGTATATTACATGTAAATGATCTAGAGATGCTTTAAAGTTCCATGCAAAGAGTGTGCCATGACACAAGGGACTTCAGTGTTTGTGGATTTGGAAGAGATCATTCAAAATGAAACTCACTGCTGTCTCTGCTGTATTCTTTACCTTCTCACTTCCACCCACCCATCACTTGACCTCCTCTTGCCTCTAACATGGCAAACAAGATTGGAAGTTAAGTTAGATCCACTGGCACCATGTGTTATCTGTCTGTCTGTCTGTCTTTGTGGGCTACCCTGTTTTGGACCTTTATTTCAATCTTATCTTTTTGTGCCAATTTTTTACACACACACACACACACACACACACACACACACACACACACACACACCTTTTTTCAGACCTGATATTTTTGGTCATATTACTTTCATCCAGAAGTTTCGTCTGCTTATACAATTTCTGTAACACCTCTGCCTCAGTTCAACATGGAAGAGTGTGATGATTTCAGTGAGGCTTTCCCTAGCCACCTCCCTACCTCACCTTTCCTTCAACCCTTTGCGCACACACACACCTACTCCCCACCCCCACCACCAATCTTGCAAACCCAGATTGCTCCTGACCCACTCTTACCTATCTAACCCCAGGGTATTCCTCAGACTTATATCTGGACAGTCATTCTGAACCCCATTCAGACACTATAGGCTGTTCTGGACCCTCTGTTCAGAAATTATCATCTCTCGTTGTATAGTTTCAAATTCTCCATTGTCACCCCAGTTGTATAAAGTGACCGTAAAGCTTTCTTACACATCTGCTGCCTTAACACCAGGATTGCCTACTCCTGCTTGCCTCTCCTGCCAGGCCAGTGTGAACCCCATAGTAAGCTTTTCCTTTTTTCATTTGAACAAATGAATATTCATTTTCTGCCAGGAGGTTTGAATTTTGGCTAGAGAGATAGTTCAGTGGGTAAGAGCACTTGCTGCCTGGGTTTGGTTATCAGCATCCTCAGGGCAATGCCCTGCCATATCTGTAACAGTTCCAGGGGATCTGATGCCCTCTTCTGGTCTCTGTAGGTACTGCATACATGTGGTGCATTTATTATACATGTGGTGCATTTTGGCACAGCCCAAACCACTCATACGCATAAAAACAAACAAACAAATGCTCTTTTAAAAGAGGCTTAAACTTTTGAAATTGAACTTGGATTTGAATCCACAGAAGGAAGCAATACTTTTGTAGTGAAGAATTTGTAAAGTTCTAAAGCTTCTGGGGACCACAGCTTCCTTGATACTTATACTTGGGCATCTAGCTCAGGAAAAGAGCCTGGCTGGGACCTTGGGTCAGGTACACCAGGTCCAGCAGGTGGAGTGGCTTTTCTTTGGGTCCAGCCATATAGAAAATGGATAGTTTCACAGCTGTGGCCTTAAGTCACCCTCAGTCTGAGCACATCAGCATTCAGTTCTGTTTAGTGAGGTATCTTGTTCCCCCTGACCTTCAGTCCCCTCCCCCATGGCTTACCCGGATGATGTTTGTACCATATTTCTGTTCCAATTCTGTATTACTGAGTCTGTGGTCATCCTGAAATTCACAGAAGGAAAGGGAGTAAATGACATCATTCCAAAATACTCCACCCACTTTAAAAGCTGGAAGTGGTACTGAAGCTAGAAGGGGCCAGGAAGGTTGGCAAGGAAGGGAGAAGACTGTGCAGTGAGTAGCTGGTGCGGGGAACCATGTCTGCTCCATGAGTACATGCAGTGCCATTGACACCCAGACACTGTCCTTGGTTTTTATGAGCAATAGAACACCTACTTGCCTCAATCTGCCCTCCAACTTATGCAAGCCCTGGCATTATCGTCTTGTAGCCCTGAGCTAGTTGGATACTTCATTCAGACCTGGGTGCTAAGACTGGCTGGAGATGATGAGCAATGCCAAAGTACACGTGGGGTGAGAGCAGGAGGGAAGGGAGAGGGGGAGCAAGGCTGTGGCCATGGCCGTGGCTGTGACCGTGGCTGTGGGTGCTCTCTCTCCTCCTAAGAATTAGAGCAGTGTAGTCTCATCATTAGAGTGATTGGCTCTAAGGCTCTACTTTGCCATGGAGATCAAGATTCAAGGGTATTCAAGCACCATGTCACAAACTGAAGGACTCTTGTGAGGAGCTTTCAAGAGTGGAGGGAGGGCAAGAGGTTCCTTTCTTACAAGAAAGCAGGATAACGGGCTCAGATCATGGGAACGATTTCTCCATACAGTATTCAAAGTACTTAAAGAAGAAATTTATATCATAATTATAGGCAGAGCTGATCATGGTGGTAACTGTATATACAGGATGCCTGTAACCTCAGGACTCAGGAGACCCACAAACAGTATTGGGGTTCAAGGGCAGTGGCACTACATATCAAGCATCAGTATGAACCTCATAGCAAGACCCCGTCTCCAAACACAATATAGATAAGAAGATATATGCAAAATTAAAAAATCAGCAGGCTTATGAGAGAGTAGGTATATATTCAAGTAGAAATCTCAAGGGAAAATGGTGTGTCTCAATCTTAAAGACCAGAGACACACGGGACATAATAATTCTTGTTGTGTGTTACCTAGCACTGCTTTTTTGCTCAGTTAATCCTATCCACAACCTTGACAGATAGGCATTGAGTTTTCCCTCTTTAATCAGGTCTCAGCCAGAATGCAGCCCAGTCTGGCCTTGAACTTGTGATAACTGCCCCCTTAGCCTTCTAAGTGCTGGGGGTTAAAGATGTTCAGAAAGAGAAAAGGGACACTGAGATTTAAACTTACATCAGCCCGACTTCTGAGCCATGTCCTCAAATGTCTACCAGGAACCATGCACACGACAGCCTAACAGTTTGCTTTTAAATGTTTAACAAGCGCTCCAGGAAAGTTAAACAGCTCTGACTTCTAGTATTTGTTGGTTCCACATGAGGTTCTCACCATGCCAAGTTCCCCAATAGTGAACAATTGGCAAACTAGGCTGAATGAGCTGTTTGCATAAGTCTGGCAGTAGTCCAACAAGCGCAGGGTTTTGAGGTCTGCCACAGGGAAGATCCAGCACAACCCCAAGCCCCCTTTGACCTTCCTGAAAGGACATCTTACATTTCACATCCGGGGTAGCTGCTCATTAAAGCCATCAGCTTTAATAACCCGGCGGTATAATAATATCACCCTTCCATAAAGTAACTTAACTTCTAAAACATAGCTCATTCTCCCCTCACAGACTTCGAAAACTGTTTCCCATTTTAAGAAGGGAAAGCAGGGGTGAGGTGGGGGGATGGGGAGCGGGGCAGGGGAGTTTCCATAGCTTGACTGTGTGCAGTTACAGCTCAGTCCTAGAGAGGGACTTAGATTGAGACTATGATTGTGGAACCCAAGTCCAACATTTTACCTTAGCACAGTTCTTTTCCAGGAACACACAGCATGGTAAATGAGAGGAATGGGCTCTGCCTCTGGGGTTTACAATTAACCTCCCGGTCCTATCTAGGACTGCCTCCAACCAGATCTCAGGAATCTGGCAGCAAGGATAGAGGAGGACACAGGAGAACAGGGCACAACAAGTAAAGATATCATCACACTCTAACAACAAACAGACAGACAAACCAACCAACCAACAAACAAGGCGATTGGAATCCTTCTAAGATATGCCAAGCCATTTATGCCATTTTTTTTCTTTACCAGAGGAAAATTAAAACGACAAATTCTCTGGTGAGGGGACACCAGACTCTTTCGCTTTCAGGGGACTGACCAGATCAAGTTCTTTCTTCAGCTCCTCTTTCTCCTGACTCTTGTTGGGCTCTGAGTCTTTGTTCTTCACTCCCTTGAACTTTTTGTCATCTCTCTGGTCTGCTGGTTTGACATCTTTTGTTCCATTGAGCTCTACAGAATAAATTTCTGTTTTCTGGAAGAGAGGCAAAGGTGCAATATTAGCTCCAGATAGGTTTTCTTGAGGAGGTGCCTAGCTCCTCCCAAGGGTGGGGAGATCCCCAGAGGAAGAAGAGCGCTGCCCCCTTCATCCCCATCTGGAAAGGAAGTGGAGGGCCAGATTATGGGAAGTCTCCCTCTTCACACACACACACACACACACAAATATTTGCCTTCTCTGTAGAGACAGGAGCCTTGTACAGTCCCAGCAGCATCTTTTCAAGGGACCCCTTCTCTGGGGTGGGGTAGGTGGGAAAGTTACCATTTTCCCTAGCACCTTGGTCCATGGGTCACACCAGCTGTGTCACCTTTCTTCTTAAAGAAGTTTCAAATAGGCTCACTGTAAGCCACCACCTTGCATCCAACAGAACCCAAGGGTCATCTCCAAACTGAAGCCTGCAGAACGGCTGGCTTGGCAACCCTGGGGACCCTTCTTACACATCTATACTAACTTCTATACACTGTCTGCCCAAATTTTTACCATATGTATTCTTGGCTGCTGGGAGTGAGTTCAACATTAAGATTGCCCGCCCTCTATTGTCCTGAGACCAAGCATTTCTTTTTCTTTTTCCTGCACTTCCCAATGGTCGTCTAAGGTCCCCACTAGAAGTGGAGATATCACGCACCCGGTGCATACTGTGGCTGGTGGTCCAACCCGCTGGCAAACGATGTAAGACACCAGATGCTGGAGTGCTGGAGTGAGCCCGGTAGGTGTGAGGATGCGCGTTGCCTTATCTGCGCGCTGAACTGAAGTTGGCAAAGACAAGTCCGATCTTTTGGTGGCGGCGGCCGCGACGGTGTGCAGGTCCGGGTCCCTGAGCGGTGACAGCGACGTTGTTGGCGTTACAGAGACAAGGCGCCACAGAGACAAGGCGCCAACCCGGACCCAGCACGCACCTCCGCGGCCCAGCGCGCCAGCCGCTGTCCAGGGAAGGTGGAGCGCGCCTTAAATGCCGCGCGCTCCGCCCACGTACCTGGGGCGACACAGCTCACTGCATCGGGGACGCCCCTGGGGAAGGAAACCGGAGGACACGCAAGTCTGGGTGGGGTAGGATTGGTGGCCAGGGATCTGAAGATCTAAGGTGGTGACTCCTCTTGATACTTGGCTGGAGGACAAGGGGTCTGCCTTAGGGCGGGTCTGGCGACCAGGTCCAGCCGGTTGCGCAACAGCAGTGGCACGCGCCAGGTGCGTGCAGCCCCCGTGCAAGCGCCACTGTCTGTCTGTCAGTCGGACCCCGGGCTCCTGCAAGCCCTGGGTGCACCCCACGCCCTGTGGAGCTCTTCTGAAAATCCACACCCACTTTCTTTTAAAAATGCAGTTTCCTTACCAATAAAGGAATTTATTAAAAAGTGTGTAAATGAGGGTGGGGTGGAGGACTGCAGTTTCTAGCAGCAAGTATCTATCTAAGGTGACTGGGCAATAAATACCAATTCTAGAGTGAATTTGCTTAGATAAGTGAGACTCTGGAGCAGTCTAGGCCAACCGCCAAAGACTTTTATCTCCAGAAAAGAAATAAAAATCTGGAGTTTTGAAACAATATTGAAAATAGAGGTGATAAGGGGACCTGAGTGTGGGGGTATACAGGGCTTTAGGAAGGCTAGATCAGAGCTCCTAGGAGAAGCAGGCTGAGGGTATGTAGAGTCAGGCTTTGGGTGAGACTTTGAAGACACAGATGGATAGCAACGGTCTCCATAATACAACTCACAAGTGCTTCTGTCTTTACTACTCCTGCCTCCTCCTTTTTTCCTGCAATCAGAAAGGGCAAAATTAGAAATCTAGGGTTTTCCTACTACAAACCAGGAACAAAACCATGAGTCCAACTTCTTCAATCTTAAGGGTTTGGAAGACTGGCTGGGATACCTAGACTCACTCCACAGATTGTTTAGACTTGGCGGGGATATTATGTTCCAACACAGACTGGAGCCACAGTGGACTTCTGGAGACCTCTGTAATGTCTTCCCTGCTTCCTCCAGGGGAAGAATGTTATTCAAAAAGAAAGAACTGGAGATAAGAAGGAAACACAGAATCTAGGTGAAACAGCTCTTCCACCATTTGCTTGGGGTCTGAGGGCTGGTGCTACAGGTGACTATTTATTTACCAGTTGTTCTGGTCAGCCCTTAACTCTGGAACAACATAGGCTGGAGAGATCCCAGAGAGATGTTCCTGGCTCAAGGTCATTATGGGGTTTCAAGAGCAAACTCAGAATGTGAAGTGCAGGCAGGGCTTTAAAAATAGAATTTAAAGTATTTAGAAGGTGGCTGGTTGTATCTGTCTGCATCAAGTGTGTGGTAGTATAACATCAAACTTGACAATGGTTACCAGTCAGGTCCTGTGGTACTTCCTGGGTCTTACAAAGATGAAGTCCTGCCTCCTTGTTGGTTCCATCACTGTTCCTGACTTCTGCCAGGGACAGTCTTAGTTCCTGCTGCTGGTCCTTGAGGCAGTCCCTGGTGTTATGTGAGATCTGGAAGTCTTGATTTCTACCAAAGGGGGGGCCATAATACTTCTAGTCTCCTGGGCATCCCTCTTCATTGTGAGGAGAGCAGTCCTCAGACGACTGTGACCTGAGCACCTTACCTATAGATCCAGGTATTGGATTTCCCCTTAGACATACATTCCCCTTCCTTTGGTTGGAGACTGTAACCCATGGTGTTCTGGGCAGAGGAGCGCCGAGAACCTGAGTACTGATGGCCTCTTGTTGATGGTCTGGTTTTGAAGGAAGGTAAGCTGCCCAGGAACACCTCAGCCCACGGATGCCAGAAGATCTTCGGTTTGAGGATGCGTTTCCTGTCTTTAAAAAGAATCCCACCTATGCTGAGGGCCTCTTCTGTCACTGACAAATAAGGCAACAGACAGCCAAGAGATATATACGTGTTCCTAGATTGCTCTTCTTAATTCATACATTCAAGATCTTTACTAGACATGGAATGACAGCATGAGAATGATGCCACTCTATAGACATTATTGTTGAGTTGAAGAAGAGGTAAAATGTATTGAGAATAAAATAATGATGGACATAAGAGAAAAAATAATTTACACTAAATAGTATGGTCTAAAACCATTAGTAGTTTAAAGAAAAGAAACATCTGGGGGAGGGGGAGGGATATGCTTTAAATGCCCTCCTCAAAAGTCACATTGAAATTTAATCATCTTTGGAACTAACTAAAGAGGCAGGGTCTGGGCTAGGGATATAGTTGAATGGTACAATGTTACTCCTTTGTACAAGAAAACCAGCAAGCGAATAAACAAAACTCAGAACCAGACATTGCCTTTAAGAAGTGATTAGGTCATAAGGGGCCTGCCCTCCTGAGTGGATTAGTGATTCAAGGGTTGTTGAGTGAATGTATGAATGTGGAAAGTGAGCCTGCCATACAAATCAGTTGGCTTTGTCCCTTGGATGCCCCCTCTTGCCACGTAATGCCTTGTGCTCCTTTGGTTCTCTGAGAGTCCATGGCCACACCACGTGCAGCCTCTGGAACAATGAGCTGAATTAAGCCTCCCATCTTTATAAATCATCCAGCCTCATGTATTCTGTCATCACAACAAAAACTTGGGATTTATTACTTGGCTACCTTGGTTTTTCGTTTTCTTTCTTTTCCTGTCACTCAGCACTCTCCAGAGAAGGCAGATGAGAGACAGAAAGAGAGGCTGAGTTCAGGCCCTGCGATTTAGACTTCTAGGTACCCTGAGTCCTCCTCCCCCACCCCAGCTAAGGTCTGGTGTAGAGGGCTGTTCACCAGCTGGCCGTGAGGTATGACTGTGAAGATTCAGATGTACAGGGAAAGGGCCCAGGTGACGATGGAAGAGGAAGCTTTGTCTCCTGTTTCACATCCGGACGGGCTGGTGCCTCTCATGCCCACTCGCTCCCTCCTTGTCTCTGGATTCCTCTCCTACACAGTGGCCTGGCCCCACCCAAAACCCTCCCCACACACCTGCATCTGCTCTGTGTGCCAGACTGTGGCCAAGCAAGCATTTCTCTGCTGACCAGCACTGTCTGGCGTTGAAATGAGAATGGAAACAACAAAAGCAAAACAAAGCTGCAGCCTAATAAACCTCTATATTGTTTCCTCATTTCCTCATGATAGGAAATGCCAAGATTGGCACATGTACATCCTGCCAGGGAAGTATGCTGCTATTCAGAAACTGGCTCTTAGACTTCAGCACGGTCCTGCTTGGGGCTGCAAAAGACTGAGGCCAGAGCAAGCAGTGGCCTTAGCAGAGGCAGTCAGAGGATGTCAGGGGTTCAGTGGAGCCAAGGGGCTTGCCACAGGGCATACTCTCCCCTCCCTTGTAGATAGAGTCCCTGAAATACAGTGTTCCTGGGACATAGTAGGTCACTCAGTGTTCTCAGTGTTTATTCTCTGCCACTTGGTTTGGGGTTTTGCATGCGTGTGTGTGTGTGTGCTGTTATTACTATTTATTTTGTTTAAAAGAAGATCAGCAAATTTATGTATCTTAGGCTGGCTCTGAATTCACTATGTAGTCCAGGTTGGCTTTGAACTTGCTGTGATCTTTCTGTCTCAAGTTCCAAAGTGTTGGGGTTATAGGCATCAACCATTACACCTGGCTTAAAAGAAATCATATTTAAAGTGTACAGTGATGTTTTGTTATACACAGCAAGATTTATTAGATGCCAACTGATTAATACATCCACCTTCTCAAATCATTATCCTTTTTTTTTTGTTTGTTTTTGTTTTTTGAGTAAGAGCCCAAAGCTATCCTCTTAGCAGATTTTTCAGCACAAGGTATTATAACTGTAGTCCTTGTGTTGTGCTTAACTTTCTGGAACTATTTAGCCTATTTGCCTCTGCAGTATACCTCTTGACATCCCTCCTTCTGCTCCCATAAGGTATTGTTTTTAAGAAAATAAAAATTATCATTCTTTTTTCCTTCGAGACAAGGCCTCTCTCTCTATGTTGCTCAGGCTGACTTTGAACTCCTGTACTGAAGCACTCCTCCCTCCTCAGCCTCCTGAGTAGCTGGAACTATAGATATGTGTCACTGTCTTTGGTTTAATGCTTTCCTTTTAAGAGATAATTGGAAAATGGTTGTAATCTGAATGCTTCTTTAATTTTTATTTATTTGCTGTTGAGATAGTGCCTCATATAATTCAGGCTGGCTTCAACCTTGCTATGTAGCCGAAGATGACCTTGAACGTCTGATCTCTCTACCAAAATGCTAGGATTACAGGTATGTGCCATGACACTTTTCCTTTTTATTTATTTATTTACTTTTTGTGTGTAGAGGTGTCTTAGGGTTTCTATGACTGTGAATAGATGCTATGACCATGGCAACTCTTATAAAGGAAAACATTTAATTGGGGCTGTCTGACAGTTCAGAGGTTTAGGCCATCATCTTGGCAGGAAGCATGGCGGCATGCAGACAGACTTGGTGCTGGAGAGGCAGCTGAGAGTTCGACGTCCAGATCAGCAGGCAGCAGGAAGACAGAGTGAGACACTGGGCCTGGCTTGAGCATCAGAAACATCAAAGCCCATTCCCATTGACATACTTCCTTCAATAAGGCCACACCCACCCCAACAAGGCCACACCTTCTGATGGTGCCACCCCCTGTAAGCCTATGGGGCCATTTTCATTCACTCCACCACAGCAGGTTTGGTTGTGTATTTGTGTATGTCACGTGGAAGTCAGAGGACAACTTATGGGAGTTGGTTCTCTCCTACAGTGCCACAGGCACTTTATAGCATTGTATTAGTTACTTCCTTGATGCTGTGACAAAGCACCCTCCCAAAAGTGACCTAAGGGAGAAGGGGCTTATTTTGCTTCAGATTTTAGGAGTACAGCCCACTGTGGTAGGAGATTGAGGCAGCTGGCAGAGCTGTATCCCCAGTCAGGGGACAGTGAATGGTGCCAGTGGCCAGCTTGCCCTCTCTATTCTATTAATCCTGGGAACCCAACCATAGACTGGGGCCAGCACATTTGGTACAGGTCTTCTCACCTTGGTTAACCTAATCTAGAACCCCACCCCCCAAAGTCATACCCAGAGGCTCATTTCCCTGGTGATTCCAAATCCTATCAAGGTGACAATCCAGATCAACTATCACAACTCCACCCTTTGTCCACTTGACAGTCAAACCTACCACTTTTAACTCACAACCTTCTATCTGTTGGCCCTGTAGGTTCACAGCCATCTTACAACACCAAAGTATATTCAATACCTGTACTGGCTGGTTTTATGTGTCAACTTGACACAGGCTGGAGTTATCACAGAGAAAGGAGCTTCAGTTGGGGAAGTGCCTCCATGAGATCCAGCTGTGGGGCATTTTCTCAATTAGTGATCAATGGGGGGAGGGCCCCTTGTGGGTTGTACCATCTCTGGACTGGTATTCTTGGGTTCTATAAGAGAGCAGGCTGATCAAGTTAGGGGAAGCAAGCCAGTAAGGAACATCCCCCCATGGCCTCTGCATCAGCTCCTGCTTCCTGACCTGCTTGAGTTCCAGTCCTGACCTCCTTTGGTGATGAACAGCTGTATGGAAGTGTAAGCTGAATAAAGCCTTTTCTCCCCAACTTGCTTCTTGGTCATGACATTTGTGCAGGAATAGAAACCCTGTCTACCCAAAGTCTAGACAATACCCAAGTCTTTAACAATTTTAACACTGTTTAAAAGTCCAAAGTCTGAGTCTCATCCAAGACTCAAGGAAATCTCTTAACTGTGTGCTCTTATAAAATAAGAACAAGTTGCATACTTTCACTATACAATGGCAGAAAACAAACATTCCTATTCCAAAAGGGAAGAGATGGAGCATAGCAAGGAATAGCTGAACCAAAGTGAGGCTGAAACCCAGCAGGGAAAGCACCAACTCCTATAGCTCCACGTTAGGCATCTAGGGATCATGATGGAGTAATCTGCGCTCCACAGAGTTTGGGCAGCCTTGCACTTTCAGCTCTATGGTTCACAGCACACACAGCCTCTCTCCTGGGCCCATTCCACTCTATACCTGCAACTTTCCTCAGCTGAATCCCATGTATCCCATGGGTATTCACCTTTGCAGCATCCTTCAGTGGCCTGGCAGGGCTTCCTTGTATGAACTCCAATCCTGCCTCACATTACCTGGCCTCAGAAACGTCCTATAACTGTGAAGCAAGATTTCACGAGCCCCTCAATCTTGTATCTTTTATGCTTACAAAAGCAATCTCACATGGATGACGCTGCCAAGTTCTACTACCAGTTCCAGACAGACCTGACACCCTTACATCTTCGTGTGGCATTAGCCGATGTGGGTCCCCAGGCTGACTCTGGGGAGCCATTATTTTTTTTTAATTGGTCAGAAAACCCGTTTGGATTTGCTCTCCATTGAGGTGGCTTTCTCCCCTTAAAGAACTTTATATTTTAGTCTTTGATAGTAGAGTCTTGTCCTCAGGACACGTTTGTTATTGCCCTGGTACATGGTGACAGGCTTTCCTTTAATAATTACAGCCTCTTTTTTTTTTTTTGCACCTGCCTTGGCTGTAACTTTAAGCTTGTGTGTGCTTCCTTCCTTACCAAACTGTAGATTTGGGGAGGGGGGAACCCTAACCCTAACTTTTCTTCCCAAATGTTTGCTTCTGTTCACTATAAACATGGATGAATGCAGTAATCAATACCCTTTCCACAGCATGAATACTCTTCTGCTTTGACGTTTCTTCCACCATACAAATCAGTCCTCCATCTTTAAATGCAATATCAAACTCTCAGGACCTGAGCAAAATTCTTCCCCAGAATAGCAGATGAATGGCCTCCAGCCCAGTTCATGATAGAACCCTTGTTCTCTGAATCTCCATGACCAACCTCTACTGTTATTTCTCTCAGCATTCTGATATTTAAATCCCCACCCCCAAGAATAGCACATTATACTCTGCTTATAGTACTCTAGGGCTTTTCCAGCCCAAAGCTCCAACTCCTCCCAGATCCCTCCTGCAAAGCAGTTCCAAAGGCATAAGAGTCACAAAGCCAGCTCCACCCAGACACACTTCTGGGCACTACTTTTCTGTATTAGTTACTCTCTCTCTCTCTTTTTTTAATCTGAGATAAAAATACCTGACAAAAGCAACTTAAGGAGAAAGCTCTTGTTTTGGCCAATAGTTTGAAGGTACCAATTCCAACATGAGGATCAGGGTCACTTTTCAAACAGTGAGTCCACAGTTAGGGGGCAGAAAGTGATGAACAAACACCTGTCCTCAGTTCATTTTCTCCTCTTTATTCAGTCTGGAACGCTAGGCTATGAAATAGTATAGCTAGATTTAGGGTGGGTCTTTCCAACCTATCTAGGAAATCCCTCACAAACATACCCCAGAGGCTTGTTACCATGGTGGTTCTAAATCCCATCAAGTTGACAATCCAAATTCACCATCACAAGCACACCTGCGTGTGATGGTTAATTTTGTCAACTTGATAGAATTTAGAAAAACTATGGAAACAAGCCCCTGGCCCTCTTGTGGAAGATTCTTTAGATTAGGTTAACTGAGATAGGACTACCATAAGTGTGGGCAGCATGGTTCTATGGACTGGCATACAGGACTGAAATAAAGGAGAAAACCAGCTGAGCACACTCATTACTGCCTCCTGGCTATAGATGCAATGTGACCTGCTGCCCCAGTCTCCTGCCACCCTGATTCTCTTGCTACAGTGGACTGTACTTTGGACCTGGGAGCAAAAATAAACCCTTCTTCCTCCTTAAATAGCCTCTGTCAGGCCTTTTGTTACAGAAACAAGGTAAATTACAAATACACTGAGACTGTAGTAGGTATAACTCGCTTTATCAAGAATCTTTGAAGCTACCTGTGATAACACATACTCAAAACCCCAGCAAACCACAGGTCAAGGTGGGAGGATTGTTAGTTCCAAAACAGCCCAAGTTACAGAGTGAGATCCTGTCCAGTGAAACTAAAATAAAAAGAGTCTTGAAATGAAACCAGGCAAAAGGCGAATGGTACTCAGCTAGCTTAGGAAAGTCGGTCAGTGACTCCTCCCTTCCACGCCTCAGTAAATGTATATTTATGCACCATTCTCAAGGTGAGCTGAGCTATTCTAAGAACCGTGGGAGAGAATATCATTAAGAAGCATGGCCCCTCTTGTGTATATGTTACTAGTTGATCTGCTAGCATAAGAGGGATCAATTTTAAGTGACAATCCAAGGGAATTAAATAAAAAAGAATTTCAGATTGTGGTTCTTTTTCCATCGATGGTAATAAAGCCTGCCTATTCCTCACATTCCCATGCTGGAGACGACGATGCCAGGCTAGGTTTTGGGTGTATTAGAAGGATGACCTTGACCTTCTTCAGTCAGGGTTGCAACAAGCTGGGCACACATGGTGATTACCTCACTATCTCGGCCATCTCTTTTTCCTTGATGTACTTTGAATAATTGTCCGTGGTTGCTCAACAACCAAAGTCGGCATGAAGTAAGCTGCTCTGACTCTGTGAAGGTATCTGAAACCACAACTTCAAAATAACCCAAACTTACCCTTGAGAGTGGGACAAAGAGAAGCAATGCAACAGGCGACCTGGGGGGCCACTTACTCCAGACCTAGGCTCAGTACTTGCTGATCTAGAAGGATGCCTGGAGATGTCGAAGCACCGTTGAGAGGAAGATTAGAACCTTGTAGACAGCACAGATAAGCACTAGGGAAACCAGGGATGTTAAACACACAGGGTTGTTTCTTCAACTGAAGGGATGTATAACTCATTTCCCCCCAGAAGGCTGGGAGCAGGGGTGGCTAATATCCCAGTGATCTGTGCTTTCTGTAATGCTGGGCTCAGACTCCCAGGCTGTTTATCTTAGCCTTGTCTCCCCTAGACCTTAATCCTGAGCATTGTTTCTCAGTCAGGGGAACCCATCTTTAAGGAAGAGGTCATATATACTTTGTAAAGAGTTTCAATGTAAACATTTTATAAACTTTGTGAATAGGCAGGAATGAGTTATTTACCATCAGGACACTTTTCCTCAAAATTGTGCTGTGCTTAAATATGTCTAAAATAAACTGCCCAGAAACAGACTCTAGAACCTGAACCAGTGCCGGCTACTGAGTCTTGATCAACCAGACTTCTGGCCTCATTCAGATCATTACTCTGCCTGACCTGGAGTTTGCAGAGACATCCCCACCCTCCCCGCCTTCGCCACACAACTGGTACCTGAGGTGAAGGGCTCAAACCTCGAAGAAGGTAAAGAAATTTTTCTTTAAATAGAAGTAGGGGGTAGGATTTTCAGTCTTCTCATCCAAGGGGTCATAACTCTAAGAGGGAGAGAAGAAGAAAGATAAACATGGATTCTTCTCAGTTTTCTTTGACAAAAACATTTTATACAATTATTGAGATATTTTATAAGATCCAAAGGGACAAGATATTCAGAGCAACAGCTCTGCAAGTCTGTATAAGCAACTCTAAAATGGAAGCCTTGGTTTCCTAAACTGTAACTGTCCAGTAGTCACAGGCAAACTGGGTTTTCCTGAAAGGGAGACTGGAATTAAGGTGGGGGTGGGGGAGAGAAGAATGGAGCCAAGACAAAAGTTCTGATCAAGGCTCAAAGTTTATTTTTCAGTTCTGCGTTTATATAGGTAAAGACCCATCCTTAGTTTCAGCTGGGTTCTTGTTTCAAAACAAGCTTCAGCAGGCAGTCTTGTTCTTGCAGGAATACTGTGGATGTGGTAAACAGGAGACTCCATTGCAAGTGGGCTAGCGACTGTGGCAACAAGGTCTGATTAGCCCGCTCAAGGCTGGGGGAGGGGGTACAGTAAACAAGGAACTGTAGATGTTGAAAACTGGAAACATTTAGGAACCAATGTAAAACAGCCCATGAGAAAGGAGATTAAAAATCCCTGCCAATTATTTTGCAAGCAGTAAGGTACCGTTTGGATCCAGTCCAGGAGAACCACGAAGAGGGAGATTCTCTAGACATACCTCAGCAGGAAGCTACTGCTCCTGCATTTGAAGAGACTGATTAAGATAGGCTGCCTCCTCTTTCAAATACCCCAAATTTATATTCAGGTACAACAAATATTCCTTCTCATCAACCTGATTCAGAAATTCAGTCTCTTCTGCCCCACTTCCAAAGGCTACTTAGGGAAGACAACCAGGTCACAAGGGTCACAACAGGAAAGGGACTGGACTAGACCCTTATCGTGCTAGTCCTTACAAAGCCTCTGATATTTAAGTCCTCAAGACCCAAATGTGTGTCAACATCACCCTTTTGCTTTTGAGTTCTTAAAGAATTTCAGTAAATCTGTTGCCATCAATGGCATGTATGCTCCATTTACTGATATGAGTGGGAAAATGGAAGCAGGGATATTGTTTCTCCTGGGGACTGTAAGCAAATATGCAAAGCTCCATTAGCCCCAGGACAATACTCGATGTGGAAAGCAAAATATTATGATGAATGTGATGAACAGGAAGAAAGAAACCGTAACAATAACGCCCCTATTAATTCAGGCATGCTTCAGGGAGTGGGACAATATGGTGACGCGCTCCTACAGATGAAAGGTTCCTGCCCACTTTTCCAACAAGTACACCTCTGTGCACAACTACTCCTGATCATGGAGAAAATGTGGATCCTCTGGCCACTCTTAAACAGAAGGTTAATGAGCATTGGCCCGAGTTTCTTGCTTGCATTAAGAGAACATAATTACAACAGAAAGTAATTCGTGGGGAAGCCACAGATAGCCTCATTAGCCAGCTCATGTTTGTAGAGTTACTGTGGCATCAGTGGAAGGTGGCACTTTTCTAATTGGGTAACTACCACTCAAGACGTTTGTAGCTCCTCTCATGTTGTATCGGTCAGATGAATGTAACTGGTACCAGAACTTCAAAATAACCAAAACTTACTCTTGAAAGTGAGAAAGAGATGGAATGCAGCAGGAGACCTGGGGCCATTTACTCCAGATCTAGGCTCAGTTCTTGCTGACCCAGAAGGATGCCTGGAGAATGTCACAGCATCATTGAGAGGAGGATTAGAGACTCTGTTGGGACTTCAGGTGCTTTGTAAACAAACATGAGGAAATGAGGAAAGGAAATGAGGGAGTACACTATTAAGACAATTGGGAGTGGCCCAGCTACATATCTTATTGGATGGTCCACCTGAGAAAGGGTGGTGGCAGATGCCCCATTCTTGCAGGCAGGCAACACCGGTCCAGCTCCCGAAGCGTTTCCTGGTTCTAGAGAGGTTGGAAGTAGGAAGGGTCCCATGCAACTGCAGGACATTCTGTCCAGGTCCACACAAAGGAAAACACTTGGGTGTTTTATGGGTGATCTTATTGAAGTTGATCGTATTGTGTCCTCTTGAGAAATAAAGCCACTGGCTACTTAAACATGGTGCATGTTCACTAACAGCAGCCGGCTTAATTGCATAATAGAAAACAACAGAGACAGATAAGCAGGCCCAGGTCCAGGACCAGTTTAATTTACATGGATCAATGCCTTAGGTGTGAGTCAGGGATTTAAGCATGAAGATGTTAAAGACAGAAAACACATTTCACAGTTCTTCCTAAACAAGAGTTTTCAAGTTGGAAGGATTTCAGTTGAGTCCTGCAAAGACGTCAGCCAGAAGAGCCCTTAACAAGGTAAACTCATTCCAGGTCTCTGTGGGGCTGCTTACCACAGCAGATCTATCTGGTGGCTCTACTGTCACCCACTTTTAGGCACCAGATTCTCATCCTAAAGCTCCCCCAGCTTCTGGTGTGGCCTTTCTTCTCATACTTGCTTATCATTTCACTCTTTCATGACTGCCAGGCAGAACACAGGTGGCTTGCTGGACTTGCCTGGCATGTAAACAAGGAAGATATTTTGAGTATGTCTCATATATTATAAGGGACATACTCAAAAAAAGTTCTCTTTTTAAATTGAAAATGGATCACCCCCAAATGCAATATATTCTGATATTCTGATCACCACTTCCCCCTTGCCTGAATCCTACCAGATCCTCTCCAGCCACACAAATCTATACACTTTCTTTCTCTCTTATTAGAAACACAGGCAACTGAAAATTGAAAAAAAAATATAGGAAAAATATCCAAAAGAAACATACACAGACACAGAGACACACACTAGCACACACAGGAATCCCATAAAAACATAAAATCAGAAAACATAATATATAAGCAAAAGACCTGGAAGGTTAAAAAGAAAAGCCAGACAAAGCGTTATGAAACAAAACCTCAAAAAATACCATTGAGTTTGTTGTGTGTACTCTTAGTAAGACTCCATTGAAGAAAACGATTTTTTCCTTTTAGAGAAGTTATCAAATTGGAGCTAGCTTCTGGGTTAGGGATGTGGACTTGAATGGACACCTTTGTTCTTTTAAAAAAAAATTATACATTGCTTAACTTAAATGCATATTTAACTGGGCGTCGGGTATTTTTATTTGCTGACTCTAGTTGCCCTCCTCCCTGTGGATGCCATAGGTGTGAGTCCTTCACCACTTGGCTGTCTGCAGGCACATCTGGGATCATTGCCGAGCCTCCAGGTCTGCTCGTAGCCAGGCCAACTATAAAAACAAACACTTTTAGGGTTTCTCTTTTCACCAAGCCTTTCCCACATGAGCTCACAGGTGCAAGATTACCCCTGCAAGTGAGCGCAGGAGAAAAGTTTTAAAAATTTCTTTAGTGGCCATCACTTTAGGCAGAACAGAACATTCTTACCACCCATGCAAAGATTCTTGGGTCTGAGAATTTAGCAGTGGGTATTTGGTGCGGTTTCTGTACCGGTGTTTAGTTCTCTGAGACAAACGGTAGGGGGCGCACGTCCTGTGACCGACCCAGCTTCTGATAAAGGGATGAGATCACAGTTCAGCAGGCCACCTGGAATTACTCAGGCTCTGGGGATCTCGCCCCCAGATCTACACCGCCATGAGCCAAATACTTCCTTTTCTGTTCAAACAAAGGACAATCTAGGTGAGAGACAAGCCTTAAGCAAGCAAGCTAGCAAACAACAAAAGAATCAAGAGCTACTAAACACTCCAACAATTAACACAAAAGATCAAGAAGAAACAGGCTGCGGTGTTTCCCTGCGTCTAAGCCTACATACAACTTGGAAACGATGTCCACCTCCTCCGACTCGCTTCTTCTGTGAGCAGCAGCTCACTATCTGCTTTTTTTTCAAGAGCAAGGCTTTAGGTCTTTGGCTCCTCTGAGCTCTTAAATGGGTTGTCTTCCCAGTATGTGCGCTCCCGGAGGAGGCAAGTACGATACTTCCTGTCTTCTTTCTTTACTTTCTATCTCCCTCTCTTTCCTCTTCTCCCACTCTCTTCTTTCCTTTTAAGTGATTCAGCACTGTGTATGTAAAAACACACACACTCGCATGTCTACATACATACACATACATGCACACATGTATGCAAATACATACACACACACACCAACCAAAATCCTACAGAAAACAAACTTTCTAGCTTTAACATTTGCTGATTTGAGAACTCTCTAGTTACTCTGCCCTTCTGGGTGCCTTGGCACTGATTTTATTGTATCTAATCACAAAAGGGTGCTTCGATGTTGTGGCACTTAATCATGGATTAAGGCATCTCGTAGCCGTCTCCTGATGGAGGGCCTCTTTTGTTCGCAGGAGAAGGGGCTGTGGATTTCTGAGTCAATATAGTCAGTTTCATCTCCAAAGACCACGTGAGGCCAGGTGCACATCTCACCAACAGTGACAATTGTCCCTGCTGGTGCCTCCTGGCCTCTGTGAGCAAGCAATATACTTCACACTTTTAAAAAGCATTTTATAAATGAATGAAAAAATAAATAAAAAGGAAAGGTCATGTCTGGTCCCAGGTTTCAGCACCAATTGGGTGAAAATAAAAGAAATAAAAAGGAAAAGATAGGAAACATGACTGCCCCTAGGTATGGCAGAGGAGGCAGTTTATTATCGATAAAAGGGAGAGTGGAGCCGGAGTGGACATGCCAGACTGAGCTGTGTGGGAGAGGGGCAAGGGAAGGGAAGGAAGTTAGGTGCAGCACTCAGGAGACCCGAAGGTACAAAGACAGAGCAGGTAACCAGAATGGTTGGATTGTATAGGGAAGAGCAGCCCAGTCCACTGGGCTGCAGAGTTTAGGGGAGGAGAGGTATGCCATCCAGGAGGGCCCTGTAGCAGGTAGAGACTGAGGGATGTAGGGAGAACCTGGCAGGCCGGTGCACTTGAATATGTCAAACAGGCACCTCGGCCTTTAGTCTCAGGCTTGAAACCTAACAATAAGTCCTGATGCATATTAATTCTCCAGCAACATCATCAGAGTGTCTCCAAAGTAATTTTAGCTTCCATTATATCTGCGCTTTTAGATGTGATTTCTTTTGCGTGTTACAAAAGGGTGGGAGAACACGTTGCCGTTGAGCCTGCCTTCCTACTGGAGTCCAGACTGTGTCTTGCACTCACGTTCAGGACTCACTGGGCACACCTGGTTAACTGCAGATCAGACCAAAAGAAAAGTGGTCAGTGTAGGCAGCTCCCTGCCTAGAAGGTACCAGGCACACAAGGTTGATCCCAGGGAAAAGCTTAGTCACTGCAACAACACATGGTCATGCTACATTGCTGTATCATCTCACGGCTAGGCATGTGTCCCTGGAAGGAGGGTGGTGGTAGTAAAATTCCAATGACAAAGGCATCTGGACACAGGAACTTTGGCACCAGCAGGCTCTGAGCATCCACAGTGGTGATGATTGGTGGGAGCCCGAGGTGTTCAATGGGTACTTACAGGAAGTGGTGGTGTGTCTGATAGGCCCAGAATGAGTTATCAGGGAGTAGAGAGGAACAGGGGAAGAGAGTGGGTCTTTCCTGGTATTTGGAGATGCGGGTGTGTGTGTGGGGGGGGTTGTTCCTGTAAATGCCAATATTCTGGATTAGTGGAGAATATAGCTGATAGGACACAGCGTTCCTTTTTTGCCATTAGTTTCTAATCCCGGAGACCCCGCAGTGGGCCCAGGTGCCTGTGGTTGCCACAGGAGACTTTTCAGCTCCATTGGATGAATCCTGGGCTTTATTATTGGCTCTCCATTCTATGGGGTTGAATTGCTGGCCTGATGTTGTCCGGCAGGCTTGGCTGAATGGAGGCAGTGTTTGTCCTGCAAGGTATGAAAAAGGGCATACAGAGACTGTCAGTCCAGATGGCCCTAGGTGGCCCATGCTCCAGCACCACACGCCCAAACCTAAGAAGAGACCTTGCATATCTTTCAGCATTTGAATGGCTGGGACTTGGAGATATCTTTCTTCACACCTTGACTCAGACTCTCAGGGATGTGCTCTAGAACCACCCACTTCTCAAGAAACCAGGCCCCACAGTGGCTGGGAACTGGGTTTAATGGCAAGAGCATTTATGTTCTGCCTCAATCTGCTGGTGATGGAGGGAGGGGATGCTGGACAGAAGTGAAGTGCTGACTTGGTCCACCCTCCCTTGCTGCAAACCTTTGGATGATTGGTTTCCGAGCTCGCTGGGCTAGCCTACGTGTAGTTCATGCTGAGCATGGATCTGGATGCTTCTGTGAAGATAGTTTTAAAAGACCTTATGAACAACTAAGGGCATAGATGCTGAGTAACAGACAACCTTTTTCATAAAGTGGCAGGCCTCATCCAATCAGTTGACGGCCATAGGAAGTTGTTACTAACAGCCCGGAGAGCATCATGACACTACTCCACCTGTACACAGCAGATTTCCTTCATGTTTCTTTGAGCCAATTTGCTCCCCACAGGTGTCCAGGCAACAGTGAGAAACAATCTGTTCCGATCAGAGGTGCACTGAGCAGGCAGTCTGCATTGGATTCATTCCAGAGGCTGCAAAAAAAAAAAAGTGATTTGAATCTCAATTTTGCCAAGAATGGTGGTATATACTTTTAGTCCCAGCTACTCAGGAGGTTGAGACAGGGGGACTGCTTTAACTCAGGAGACTCCATCTCAAAAAAAAAAAGTTGCAATCACTTTTCATACATACTATGGACTGTTTCTAAACAAAGGAAACACGACATGTGTTGTCTGCTGTGTCTAGATTACTTGTACTTGGAGTTGGGGAGCTGGAAAGATCTAATCAGGTGTGTAAATATTGCTTTATTGACCTCTCTGCTCAGGCCATAGGGAATCAGGCTACTCAGCTATGATTAGTCAGGCATGGCGACATCTGGAGGATTTTCCTATAAGCAACTCCCCAAATGTGCCATAGAACCTTCCGTCCAGAAACACAGCCATGAGGATGAATACATTCTTACTGTAGCCTCTTCCTCCGCTGTCTAATGGAAAGTAAAATGGCTAATATGGGAAAACAGTACAGTCTTCTCCACAAAAGCAAAAAAAGTGGAGCTTATGGTTCAGCTGTCCCACTGATACACAGCCAACAGATGTGAACTCCGCATCTTGAAATGACTCTTGGCCTAGATGGAGAGTTCAGTAGTTGAGTGCTTGCTTAGCATGTAGATTGGCCATTTGTAGCACAGAGCAATAGTATTCACAAGAGTCAAAAGATAAAATTATCCCAAGTGTCTGTCAACTGATGATTGGATAAAATAAATAACATGCACACACAATGGAATACTAGTCAGTAATAAAAAGAACCTAACACTCGTTTGTGTGTAGTGAGAATTTTGGTTTCTTAAAAAACCCAGTTATATTATGTGAATATGTTTTGTTTTAATCCTAGGTGTGGGATATAGGGCTGCCTCAGATTGTCCACAGCCACTATGATTTGTCTAATGCTCTAGGAAGGCTGTGACTTTTGCCATCTATAGACAGTTTATGATTGGAATTCTGGGAACTCTTGAGAGGGTATAAATTCGAGAGCCCCAAGTGGGCCAGTGGCAGAACCTGGTTCCTGCTGCTGCTGCTGCTGGTGGTGGAGGTGGTGGTGGTGGAGGTTACTGCTGTTGGCATTTGCCATTTTGCTGTTTTTTGCTGAATTGCTGGTTTGCTATTTGCTTTTTTTTTTTGCTGCATTGCTGGTTGGAGATATCCTGATGACGAAGACTGGACTTACCCCTAGGAACTCAATGCTCCTAATCAGCAGGAAGTAGTCTAAAGAGATCTACACTCCTTCTCCCCTCTAACCTTCTTTCTCTCTTACCTAGTGTTTCAGGGTTGGAAGGGATTGGGGTAGAGAAGGGTGATAGATATAAGAACCCAATAAAGTAGACAAAAATTACAGTTACATTTGTGGCAACATGGGTAATCATGGAGATAATACTAGACAAAGCAAGCCAGGCATGGAAAGACAAGCATGAATATTATACATGGAATCTGAAAGAGCCAAGCTTTCAGGGGCAGAGAGTAGATGGAGAGTTAGCCAGGCGGGGGAGGATGGGGTATTGATCAACAGGTTCAAAGTTTCACATAGGTAGAAAGAAAATGGTGGTTTGGTTTGCTATTTCATAGAAGAATGACTATAATTAACAGTATTACACTATATAAATGGTAATAACAAGGAGGAAAGATTTTAAATGTTCTAATGGTAAATAAATGAGAAATATTTGGAGTCATTGTTAACTTATTCTGAATTGATTGTGGTAATATATATATACACATATATATGTGTGTGTATATATATATAACAAAATATGTTTTACCAAAATATGTACAATTATGATCTGTCAACTTAAAAATTAATTAACTAAAAAATAACCCTAAGGATCCTTCCTAAGGGTATGATGGCCTCATTATTTCTTTCCCAGAATTTTTCCAGAACAGAACACTGGTCCACTGACTTTTTGACTTGGGAAATCTTTTGGCGGGGGGAACTCGGCTTTTTTATGAGTTAACATTAAATCAGAAAGAAAACAGTTGGGGATGATGCCCAGTAGTGAAATCCTTGCCAAGTATGTGGGGTTCCTGAGTTGACTACTCATCATTGCACAAAACAAGCAGGAAAATGACTAGATCTTCAAAGTATATATAACAGCATTAGCTGACCAGCAATGGGTTGTAAGAACACATCCTTCCTTTCCAAGCCTGCACACTGGGTCGCAGGTCCAGCTTGCTCCATGACCTCTTTGGAAAACCTGATGTTTCAAAGACATTCAGACACAGAAGGGAGATAAATTCTCTCCCCTCCTGCTAAAGCTGGAGAGGACTAGCTGGTGCCCTGTGGTGGCAGAATGCTTTGGAGGCTAGGACACCGGAAGAATCTTGGCTTTGACCGTTTTGTTGTTTGTTTGTTTTGGTGGCACTAAGAACCAAACATGCACGCTAGATAAATGTTCTTCCACCAAGCTCCACTCCCACCCACGACAGTGAGTTTTATTTTTGAGCAGCTTTGTCATCTAGCTAAAGTGGGGGAGTTAGGAGGCAGCGCACCGCAAGACACACCTGCTGTGGGAAGCTTACACAGGACTGAGAGGATAGCACACTGTCAATCAGGTAAAAAATGCTTTCTAGTGACGATGAGATCAGCACATATGTACTTAATACAATTTGGGAGAGGTGACACCTGAAGTTACAGGATAAGTATCAGCGTGCTCTAGATGCAGCACGGACAGACAGCCCAATCCATCAGTATAGCAGTCCAGCTCTCTGTAACTGTGGTGGCCATGCCTTTTGGTCCACCAGTTCCCAAAGGTGATATGAAGTTTCCTTCAGCATTAAAGTTATTTGTGTAAATATGCTCCATATAGAGCTTTTAAAATTGCCAACAGTTGGTGGGGCTGGAGAGATGGCTCAGCAGTTAAGACCCCTCTTCCAGAGGACTCCAGTTCAATCCCCAGCACCCAAATGGCAGCTCACAATCTGTAACTCCAGTCCCAGGAGATTCAATTCTTTCTTTTGGCCTCCAAGAGCACCAAATATGCATGAGATATATAGATATACATGCAGGCAAAATATTCATACACATAAAACAAAAATAAATAAAAATTAAGTTGCCAACAGCTGGAAGTGTTCAAAGGGATAGAAAATGAGCCTTGACCTACACCACAGCACTGTAACAGGAATACATGGCACAAATCAGCTGGGGACACTGACAAATGTATAGAAAATACCAGTTTAAGGATGTACCTCAATAGCATAAGTTTAGGTAAAAATAGCAGAAAACATTTTTTTTTTGTCTACTGATTACAACTATGTAGAAATACGTATGTGTAGGCCAACAAATATGAAAGTATTTATTGGGATTAGCAGTTTAGATATTAACATTCATTTGGCTTTTTCTTTAAAAATATTTAGATTTACTTTTATGTGTATAAATATTTTTTGCATGTAGGTATGTATATTACATACATGCCTGGTGTCTGGGAAGGTCAGAAGGAGGCATTTGATCTCCTGGACTGGAGTTACGCATGTTTGTGAGGCCCCATGTGTGGGAGAAATGTACTCAGGCCCCCTGAAGTGCTCTTAACTGCTAAGCTATCTGTTCAGCCCCGTTTCTCTTTTCTTTTCTCTTCTCTTCCTTTTTCTTCTCTTCTCTTCTCTTCTCTTCTCTTCTCTTCTCTTCTCTTCTCTTTCTTTCTTTCTTTCTTTCTTTCTTTCTTTCTTTCTTTCTTTTTGTTTGTTTTAAGAACTTGTAGGGGCCAAGGAGAACAGGACCTTGCTGTGAAAGCATGAGGACCTACTTTAAGTTCCTTGCACCCATGTAAAATGTGGGGTGAGATTTTGTTTCTCTGTAGTGAACACCCACACTATGGAGCATTGGAAGGGAAGGATGACTGGGGCTTGCTTAGTTCTAGGTTCAGTGAAAGAGCCGGTTTCAAGGGAATAAAAACAGACAAAGCAGGACAACTATATTCTTTTCTGGCCCCCTCACAAGTCTGCACACACATGTGTGCAAATGCCATATATATCTACTCCACACACAGACAAACTGGAAAACTTGCATTAGTGCATTTTGACTGTACAAAGAGTCTTCATTGTGATATTTCCATGTATGAACATAGACTACTTTGATAAAATTCATCTCCTTATTCTATTTTGAAACATCATCATCATCATCATCATTTTGAGACAGGTATCTCTCTGTGCCTTGGCTGTCTTGGAACTCACTATAGAGCTCAGATTAGCCTTGAACTCAGAGAGATCTTCCTATCTCTGCCTCATGGGTGCAGAGATTAAAGGAGTAGCCACCACGGTTGGCTTACTCTTTATTTTAAGTTATGTGTGTTTATGTGTTGGTGTGTGTACATGAATCTAGTGTGCATGGAAGTCATTGGTGTCAGATCCCCATGGAGCTATAGCTAAAGGCAGTTGTGAGCCACCCAACATAACTGCTAGGAATCAAACTCGGGTCCCCTGCAAGAGCAGCTTATACTCAAAACTGCTGGACCATCTCTCCCGCTCTCTGTCCTTCTTTCTTATTCCACTCCTTGTTTTCAATCCTTAGACTTCCTCTCTCTAGTTTTATGCCCCCGCTTCTTCCTGAGTTTCGTAGGAATGAAAACATGCAGTGTTTGTCTTCATCAGACTGATGCCTTAACAGATAATCTCCTGTTCTAGCCTTTCCCTTTCGTGACACAATTTCATTCTTTATGGTTGAGTAAAATGCTATTCTGTACACTCATCACCTTAATCCATCCAAGTGGATGGCCACGTATAGCTGATTCCCTAACTTGCCTACTGAGATGGCTGTATGGATAAATGTGGGTGTCAAGCCTCTCTCTAGTAAACTGGCTTTGATCCTGTTGGGTGCATATCCAGGCATGGTAGAGGAGCTCAGAATGAAAGCCACTCATTAAGTTCTTTTTCGCCGGATTTCATTGAATCTCCCAGGAAGGTGAAGGAAAAATTATTCATTTTATTTTCCCAGGGCTTGGCAGTGACAAAGACTGCTGTGACGGTCAGTGTGACAGTGTGATGTATTTACTTGCCAAGGTGGCAGTCACAAGTCACTTGAGTCCTCATTGAGGCTGCTCTGAAATAATCTGAAGATACAGCTGAAGCTGATCATGATCAGTGGGCTTTAGACTGGAGAGAGTGTTCTAGAAGGTCTAGATGGGCCCCCTCTAAACAAGTGGAATACTTTGATAGAAGACTTAGTCAGACCCAACTGAAAAACCCCTAGTCCTAGAACTCCAGGAGGCTGGGGCAGGAAATTCACTTGAGCCTGGGAGTTCCTGGCCATCTTGAAAGGCATAGACACACCTTGTTCTTGATAGTTTTATGCCAGCTTGACACAAACTAAAGTCATCTCAGAGGAGGGAATGTCAACTAAGAAATGCCTCCATAAGACCTGGCTGTGTGCAAGCCTATAAGGTGTTTCCTTAATTGGTGATTGATGGAAAGAGCCCAGCCCATATGGGTGATGCCAGCCCTGGACTGGTAGCCCTGGGTTCAATAAGAAAGCAGGTTGAGCAAGCCAGTAAGAAGCATCCCTCCATGACCTGCATGGTTCCTGCCTCCAAGTTTCAACACTGAGTTCCTGTCCTCATTTCCTTTGATGATGAACAGTATTGTGGAAGTGTACACCAAATAAATAACCCTTTCCTCCCCAGCTTGCTTTTTGGTCATGGTTTTTCATTGCAGCAATAGAAACATTGACTAAGACAGATGCCCAAGAGGAACATAAAAAACAGAGCAGAGCTGAAGCTTCCATCAGGAAAAAGAAATTCCTCCTGTGACAGTGGCTTTAGATTCTGTCCCCAAGTAGCCTTTCCTGTTGAGCTTCAGCCCACCTTCCTAGCCCTCATAATGGCATCAGCCAGTTCCTTGCCCTTCACCCCATCACTTCTGGCTGGACTCTCACTGATAACACTTGCTACACATTCCCTTCTGGGCAGTCACTGATGGAAAGTCAGTGGGGCTAAATGACTGTTACAGTGTGATGGAGCCAACATGAGCATCAGATCCAGGTCTGCAAACGGCAGTCATTTCTGGAATGTAGCCTGTTCCTCAGGGCTACTGACTCAGCATAAAGCAAGGGAGGGTTCATCGCATGTTCTCTATTAAAGTTCCACAGAAGAGTTTTATGAGAGCTGATATAAGCAATGTTTCTTGGAAACGTCAGACAACTCTGCCTCATCCTGTCCCTTCACAGACTAAGAATAGCAGCACAGGGTCTTTAAAATGTCTCAGGAGACAGTTTCCTTTTATTGCTGCTCATAGATGAAAGGAGGGCCAAGGAGATGAAGTGGAGGGCAAACATCTAGAGTCTAACGAAGGATGAGATTCTGGGCAGCTGGTAAAGCTGGCTAAGTGAGCTTTCTTCCTGTCTCACTGTCATGCGTGATAGCTTTTGATATTCATATTCTCTCTCTCTCCTCTCTCTCTCTCTCTCTCTCTCTCTCTCTCTCTCTCTCTCTCTCTCTCTGTGTCTCTGTCTTTCTGCCTGTCTCTGTCTCTTTGTGTTTCTCCCTTTGTCTCTCTCTGTCTGTCTTTCCCCCATCTCATCTATCTCTGTGTCTTTGTCTCTCTGTTTCTCTCTCTCTCTCTCTCTCTCTCTCTCTCTCTCTCTCTCTCTGTGTGTGTGTGTGTGTGTGTGTGTGTGTGTGTGTGTTTGTGTGCTTCATGCTCTAACCATATTCCAAGCCCACTTACTACTTCGGTCAGGCAGAACACTGAGCCCTACAGCCCTATGTCGCTGGAACATAAGGTAAAGAGAAGAGACTAGACCTTTCTCATAGGTGACACCCAACATTCTCTCAGAAACTAGAGAATCATCTTTAGTCAATTAATTCTAGAAACAGGAAGATAGACTAGAAGATCTTGGAAAGTTCCTTCCTTCAAAAAGAAAAAAAAAAGAATTTGGAAGTCATGAGATATGAACTCATCACTGAAGGTCAGAGGCACGGCTCCTCCCAAAGCAGATAAATCTCTAAGGTGCAAGGAAGGACAAAATGTTCCCCAAATATATTTACTTACAATTAGACTTTGTATTTTCCTTATGAGTGCATCATATTCTTAAAATAGAGTTTTAATTTGTGTTCTCGTAAAGTTTGTGCAAATATGGATTCCAACCTGGGAGAATGGCATTAGCAAGATCAGGCACGCGCAGTGTGTGGCTGTGCACAGAATTCAGTGTTCTGTAGTTCCCTCTTGAGGAACAAAGTGCCAGAAGTGATAAGTACCCTCCTTTTTATTAAAAAAAATTAAAATGTGAAAAGTTAAGTAAGATAGCACTACGCAAACAAACATGGCATCTTCGTAGCCCTCTCTGTCCTTGACCTTAGGTCATCACCACTGCAGCCTGCTGCGATAGGCTGTCCGAGCTGAAATGTCTGAGCCTGGGCTAATAGTCACAACCCATTAATAATTGCTAAACACCAATATGGTCACACAGTGGGGATATAACGTAGAACCCAAGTTTGTGTACGTAAGAGAATTGTGTTTTTCGGTGAATTTAATTTCTGTTTTGAAATCCATTTGCCAGCGGGTAGAAAGTCAGTGTTGATATATTAGTGTCTCTTCAACTTCCTCTACTGCTGAATCTGGCAGTCTTGAGGGGGCTTTTAGGGGGTGAGGTATTTAGGGAGAGACTTGTCTTCCTGGAGTCTGTTTCCTGGACGGATGAAGCTGTTATTGGTTCAAATGGGAGGAGAGGAACACTTGGCACTAGGGGTCAGCTGAAGGAAGCGTCTGTAGGGTGGAGAGCCAGCCAGCGCCTTCACAATGGGCTCAGCTAGCATCAGATTTCATGAAAGCTGGGCTGGCTGAATGATACAAATCTGCAGTTAAGTTCCTCCTTCTAAGGCGGCGAGCCAGTTCAGCCTCCAGGGGCGGTTCAGGACAGAGCAGATGAATTCTCGGGTTTTTTTGTTTGTTTGTTTGTTTTGTTTTGTTTGTTTTTCTTTTTCCTCATCTTACCTACCATGAGGAACTGACGGATGGCACTGTGAAGAGGTAGAAAGCACAGCAGCAGAAAAGACGGTTGGAGGAGCAGGAAGGCACCTGAATGGCAGCTTCCTCCACGGCCTTTGAAGCCCCGCCTCTGGCTCAAGGGCCCACTGAGGCCAGAGGCTGAGCTGAAACTGGACCCACTGTGGTTTGGCTCTGCCTTCTGTCTGGCAAACAAAATGATCATTTGAAAATAATAAACATTTACACAACTTTCCCCCAATCCTAACATCTTTTTCTTTTTTTTATATTGGTGTGTATTTCCTTGTATATAGTGCCGGGTTTCATAAAGACAAATTCTTTCAGCTCACTGTGTCCCTTGATCATATTACCTTCCCACGCTCTCCCTGACCCCTCTCGCTAGAGTCCTCCCTTCTAGTCTCCCTTTTACATTCATATCATATCGTTACAAAATGGTTTTGTGTATTCATGTCAAATAGAGGATCCACGAAGGAAAGAAAACATGCATTTTCTTTCTGAATCTTGTTTCTTTCACTTAATAATGATGATAACCACGTGCATAGTCTTCCCTCCCGCCCCCCCCCCAAAAAAAGCGACAGAATTCCACTCTTCTTTATGGCTGAATAAAATCACTTTGTTTATTTGTGCTGCATTTTCTTTATTCATTTATTTGTTACACACCTTGGCTGATTTCCATAGCTTAGTTGTCAGGAAGAGAGGAGTGGGAAACATGCAGACACTATCTCTGTGCTAAGGTGACTGGGAGTCCGTTGCTTGGACTCAGGAGCGGTACAGCTAAGCTGTCTTGTAGCACTATTTTTAGTCTTTTGAGGAAACTCCACAGCGATTCCCACAGTGGTTAGACCAGTTTACATTCCCACAAGCAGCTTAGACTGGCTCCCTTACCCCATCCTTATCAGTGTTTGCTTTCTTTATGATAGCCATTTTGACTGCGGTACGATAGAATCTCAGCTGTGACTTTAATTTGCAGTTCCTTGCTAACTAAAAATATTGGGAAGTTTGTGTGTGTGAGTGTGTGTGTGTGTGTGTGTGTGTAGCATTTGTACTTCAACTTTTAATAACTGTTTATTTCATTAGCTCCTGTATGGATTTCATTGTTTAGTTCTTTTTTTTTTTTTTTTTGCGCTAGATGTGAATTGTCTGACAGAGTTAGGTTACCAGAGGTCCTCCACTGTCTTCCACAGACAGATTGTCACCTTTCTACATTGCTTTTTATTTTCTAGTTGTTTTTTCAATCTCATACGTTTCATCTGCCAATTCTTGGGATTATTTCCTGAGCTATGGATATAAAATAAATATGGATACCTACTTTCCCCAGCACCATTTCCCAAAGGGCTGTATTCCTTTTCAATATATGTTTTTGAATACTTTGTCAAAATTCAGCTGGCTATATTCCACTGATTTATCTGTGAGCTGTATATATACATACATACACATGCATACATACCCCACATGGAAGCACAATTGCCAATATCATGCTTTTTTTGCTACTATATCTCTGTAGTGTATGTTGAGATTAGATATTGTGAAAAGATATTGTGATACCCACGATATCTTTTATTTATTTATTTATTCATTTATTTACTCAGGATTGGGTGGGCGATCACCAATCAGGGTCTTTTGTGTTTTTATATAAATTATAAATTTTAGGATTGTTTTTCTAGTTCAGTGAAGACTATCATTGGAATTTAATGATTGTATTTAGTCTGTAGATCACTTTTGATAACACAGTCATTTTTACTAATAAAATTGTGCCCATCAGTGAGTATGAGTATCTTCTAGTATCTTCTTCAATTTCTTTCTTTAATGTTTTAAAATTTATATTGTAGATTTCTTATACTTCCTCAATTTGGGTTATTCCTAGGCATTAAAGCTAAGGTGAGTGGAATTGCTTTCCTGGTTTCAACAGGCCGGTTGTTGGTGTAGAAAAGCTACTGTTGCTGATGGTCTTAATTACAACTTGCTGCCTTGCTGAAAGTGTTTATCAATCCTAAAGATTTTTCTAGTGGAGCATTTAGGTTTCTCATACACAGGAATCACATCAGCCCAGTACTAAGGGGGGCTTCAGTATCCCATTCTCACCAGTGGACAAGCCACACAAAAAGGGCAATACCAGAGTTAAATGACATTAAAGATCAGGTGGACTTGACAGACATCACAGGGTATTATTTTTTACTCTGCAGAATACCATTCTTCCTAGCAGTCATAGAGTTCTTTAAAATAAGCCATATTCTGGGGACATAACTTTAATGATGTTTCTCAAGGTCTTTGAAAAACAAAAACAAAACAAACCAGTATGTGGAAAGAAGTAAAGATCAGAGTTAAATGACATTATAAATCACATAGACTTAACAGAGATCTATAGAATATTAATAGAAATTAAAAGAACAATATAAAGATTCAACCAAACAAATTGGTTCTTTGTAAGGTGAACAAGATTGACAAATACTTAGCTAACCCAATGGAAAGAAAACTGTAGAGGCTACAAATGAAATAAATTGGAGGTGAAAGGGGAGATATTACAGCAGACACCAGTGAAATACAGAGGAACATTAAAACACACCTTAAGCACATAGCCCAATAAATCGGAGTGCTAGAAGAAATGGATACATTTATAGACACACATGATCTATTAAAATTAAACTGAGAGTAGCTGGAGAGCTGGCTCAGTAGTTAAAAGCACTTGTTTCTCTCTCAGAGGACCTTAGTTCAGTCCCTAGCATGCACATGATGCTCCACAGCCATCTGTAACTCTATTTCCAGGGGACCTGATAGCCTCCTCTGGCTTCCCTAGGCACCAGATAAGCACATGGTATATGTATGTGTGTATGTGTGTATGTGTGTGTGTGTATAAAATTATATATTACATATCATATATAAAAATATACTTCTACAGACAAAGCAATAATACACATAAAGTAAATAAATCTAAAGAAAATTAAAGTAAGTAAATAATAAAATTAAATCAAGAGAATATAAACGAGTTAAATTATCTATAACAAACAGTGATATTTTAGAAGTAATAAAAGGATCTCAATGAAAAACAGGTATGTCATGCCTGTGTTTTATCCCAGCAATCCAGAGACTGAGGCAGGGGGGTCTCTGTGAATTCGAGGTTGCCTGGGTTACATAGTGAGATAAAATCTTCCTAATAAAAAAAAGCATCACATTAGAGTACTCAGACCACCCAGGATGTGTATACTATCAACAGACCCTTAGCTCCCACTCTTGATTTTCCTCTTTAGTAACTGTTCTTCCTTTTTGTAAACTCCCTTTCAGGCTATAGAAGGGACCAGAAAGAGAGGGAAAGCCAATCTATAAACCTTTGCTGAACTGGAGTAACTGTGGGCACCAGCTAAGTGAGGGGTAAGAAGTATTCAATTTGCTTGGGCTTGCTTGGAGTTAAGGTGTTCAGCTGTTCAATGGTTTCACTTGGCAATTTCTTTCAGAAGCATCCAGCATCAGATGTGACATAGGACCTCATGTGGGTCAGAAGAGAGGGACAAACCAATGGTAGGAGCTTCTCAGGGCAATACAATACACACAGCTGGGCTGAGAGAAAAAGAAGTTCTAGGGTAAAGATGTGCCAGCTTTGGGGCTCCTTTTCTTGGACATGAAGAAGTTACAATAGTTACTGAAATGCTAATGACTACGCAATGAAGTCTATGATGGATCTAAAAGTTTCTTATAGCTATCTAGTAGGACAATGGGCCTTGACTCTTAACCATTATCGCTAACTCTTAAAGATCTTGAAGGCTTTTTGATTTCTTTTTTTTTTTTGATGTACATTTTTTTTATTATTTATTTTATTTTATTTTTTTAATTTACATTCCAAATCACTTCCCCTTTCCCGTTTCCTCCCTCCCCGAAAGTCCCATAAGCCCCCTTCCCTCCCTCTTTTCTCCATTCAACCCCCTCTCGTTACTCTGTCCTGGCGTTCCCCTACATCCAGTCTTTCCAGGACCAGGGGTCTCTCCTACCATCTTTTTAGAAATCTATTGATATGCGGATTGTGTCTAGGGTATTCCGAGATTCTGGGTCAATATCCCCTTATCAGTGACTGCATACCATGTGTGTTCTTTTGTGATTAGGTTACCTCACTAAGGATGATATTTTCAAGATCTGACCATTTGCCTAGGAATTTCGTGAATTCATTGTTTTTAATTGCAGAGTAGTATTCCATTGTGTAGATATACCACATCTTCTGAATCCATTCCTCCGTTGAGGGACATCTGGGTTCTTTCCAGCTTCTGGCTATTATAAATAAGGCTGCTATGAACATAATGGAGCATATGTCCTTATTGCATGCAGGGAAAGTCTCTGGGTATATGCCCAGGAGTGGTATAGCCGGATCCTCCGGGAGTGTAATGCCCAGTTTTCTGAGGAACCGCCAGACTGCTTTCCAGAGTGGTTGTACCAGCTTGCAATTCCACCAGCAGTGGAGGAGTGTTCCTCTTTCTCCACATCCTCGCCAACAACTGCTGTCTCCTGTGTTTTTGATCTTAGCCATCCTGACTGGTGTGAGATGGAATCTCAGGGTTGTTTTGATTTGCATTTCCCTAATGACTAAGGATGATGAACATCTCTTTAGGTGCTTCTCAGCCATTAGATATTCTTCAGGTGAGAACTCTTTGTGTAGCTCTGTACCCCATTTTTTAATAGGGTTATTTGCCTCTCTGGAGTTTAACTTCTTGAGTTCTTTGTATATATTGGATATTAGCCCTCTGTCGGATGTAAGGTTGGTAAAGATCATTTCCCAGTTAGTTGGTTCCACTTTGTCTTTTTGACAGTGTCTTTTGCCTTGCAAAAACTTTGTAATTTAATGAGGTCCCATTTGTCTATTCTTGATCTTAGAGCATAAGCTATTGGATGGCCTAAACAGTCTTTTACTTAATAGTTTTGTCAGAGGCTGTACTCAATTTGGATCAGGTAGTTTGACCAGCCCTAGTCTGGGCCATTAAAACAGTCAGTAAGGTTCCACCTGGCTTCACATGGCCTTGGCCAGGGTCTGAGTTTGAGCAGGAGGGGTGCTGATTTACGGTCTGTTTAGGGGTAGGAGGCCCAGGCTCTTGGGGGTGATAGCCCCAGCACTCTTCAGTTCCTTCTGACCTTGGCAGAATTTTGTTCTGGATTAAGCAGGCTTCAACTTTCCAACTTTCAAGATACTATTCCAAGTAGTTGGCATAATTGCCCACCCAGGTATGCCCATGGCAGGGAAGGTGGGTGAAAGGTCTTGAGACATTCATTAGGTCAGCAGCTGTAGAGAATCACCTTACCAGTGCCAGTGGGGAGCAGGAACGTCTCCAGACTCCAACACCTGACTTTCACTTTTTTTCCTCCTTCCTTCCTTCCTTCCTTCCTTTCTGGTTCCATCATTTCATTGTTTTTCTTTGTTTTCTTTTTTTCTCCTCCTTTCTCTCCTCATCTCTCTCCCCTTCCTTCCCATCTCTCCCTTCCTGTGTCCCACAATCCCTCATTTCCTTCCTCTTCCCATCCCTTCAGTTCCTTCCTGTGTAGTGCCATGACTCAAACCCAGGTCCTCGCACACTAGCAAGTGTTTCATCAATGAACTACATCCTCTGCCCTTCATTGTTTCTTTATGTCAATTTCTGTTGCTTCTTTTCCCAACCCTCCAATTTATTTACCTGAGCTGACAGGGAAACTTTGTATTTGTTCATCTGTGTATGCTTGTGTCAAAACTTCTGTCAGAAGACACTAATTAGGATTAAGCTGTGGTGACAGGATGTTCCCTCAGGCATTCTAGATTCGGAAAAATAAATATAAACTCTTTTTCTATTAGTCCTCATTGTGCTTACAGAGCTGTATGGTCTGGTTTCTCAGCAGATGGAATGAGGAAATGGGAAATTCCATTGTTTGCCATATGATTCTCAACAAGGCTAGCAATGGGGTCTCAAGCCCGCAAGGCCTCACTAGAGCATTGAAACATTTGCAGCTTGGAAAATGGGGGATGCTGAAAAGATAAGATCACTGAGAACACATGTATGCAGTCAGCTTATGAGCCACACCAAACAAGAACTGACTGTTGAAGGTCAACTTTACATACTCAGCCCACAGTAGAAAACTTGCAAGTTACTGGAGAAATATAAACAACTGCTGGCTGTTGTGACAAGCTAAGATAGGAACAGATCCAAAATGTATACAGACTAAGGCAGGAGTGAGAATACCCTTTTTATTTAACCTTTTATTGGTTCTTCGTGAATGTCACATCATGCATCCCAATCCCACTCATCTCCCCAACCCTCCATAACCAACCCTCTGCCCTTGCAACCTATGCGCAAAACAAAACAAAAAAAAAAAAAAAACTGGCCCATCACTCCTGGCATCCCAGGAAGAGCAGCTGTGCGCCTCATTCCATTGAAGAGGTTAGTTGTGTGTTTAATTTCCCTGGCTTCTTAAGCGCTTATGTGTGCAGGGCCCTTTTGCTGTCTACGGTCAGGCTTGGCACCTTGCGTCTTCACTTCCTGAGCTTTCTTGTCCTCTGCATCCATTTCTTACAACCACACGTTCAACACAGGAGCTCTATGGTAGAAATCACAGTACTTTCTAAGTACTGGGTGTACACTCTCACTTTTTGAGATTCTCTCCCAGATACATTGTTTGCCAATGAGTAGAAGGGTGATGGGTCCTTTTTATGAGCTGTGTGACTTTGTATGACTTCTGGTGAAGATCTGGGGACGACTGTAGACAGAGAAGCCTTATGATTGAATTCCAGGCCTTACATGTGCTAAACTAATGCTCTACCACTGAGCCGTACCACCAGCCTGGTTATAAGATTTTAACTACACCATTGTCTTGCCAAAGGAGAAGGTTGAAAGGCGTAAGCAAAGGGATAAAAGCAGGGTAAGCTATGATATAAAGTCTTTAATGTTTGAAGGTTAATTAGTTAAATTTTTTGTAGTACTGGGGATTAAACCTAAGTTCTCTCATGCTATGCAAACACCCAACCACTAAGATATATCTTCAGTCTTCTTTTGACTTTTTATTTTGAGACAGTGACTCACTAAATTGTATAAGCTGGCCTTGAGCCTGCAACTCTCAGTCTGAACTTCCCACGTAACTGGGATTATGGACCTACACCTGGCTCTCTTTTAGTTTTAGAGGAAGTATCTCACAGGTAGATCTTAAACACTCCGGCTTCTGTTGTTTTTGTTCTCAGTCCCTCAAGAAATTGGGACTACGAGCACATGCTGTAACGAGTGACTTTAGAGTTCGACCTCAATGCTGAGATTTTCATCCTGTTTTATAGTTAAGTGTCTAATTGGCTGTGACATTGGGCAGTTGGTGAACTTGGTCGGCAGCCACATATAGGAGCTTATTGTCAGGAAGGCGCATATTCTGCAGCTCAGAAACACCTCTCAAGAATCTGAGAGCCAGTCTCAGGAACTTAACTAGCAAAAGAATAAGACTGTAGTCTCTAAGACTCCATAGAGGAAAAAAAAGCAAAATAAAATAGCTCTATAAAATAAAAATTCTGTCTATAGGAGGACAGAATTCTAATTTTGATGATCAGAAGGCAAATGGAGAGACTGGCAGACCCTCAAAGCTCATTGGCCTGTAACTATCCTAACTGAATCAGTGAACTCTAGGTTCAGTAAGAGACCCTCTCTCAAAAATTAAGTTTAAGGATGATTAAGGAAGACACATGACATTGACCTCCCCAGCCTCAGCCTGCATACATCCTCACAAACATGTATGTATCTCTCTCTCTCTCTCTCTCTCTCTCTCTCTCTCTCTCTCTCTCACACACACACACACACACACACACACACACACACAGAGGTGCTTATAAGAAGAACTTAATAGACACCGCAAAAGTATGTGTCTAAGGTCATGAGTGTACCTTGTATTATAGTATGTGTCAAAGTTTCTGAGTGTACCTTGTATTATAGAAGACTACAAACAAGAAAAACAGTCTCTTGAGCTGGGGAACACATGACTGTCAGAAATGGTTGTAGTATATGAAACTGTCCGGTTACAGGGAACACTTCAAAGACATTGAGAATAGCTACAGTTGCATAGTCAAACTATGGAGAATCAAAAGCTAACTGAAGACTTGAGGGGAGGCCAAGGAAAAGCAAGGGAAGGGTGCAAAGATTTAAAAATAAAAATCTCTTATAAGTTTCTAACAAGGACAGACCAGTATTTTAAGAAAACTTTATTGTCTTAAAAAGAGAGAATCAAAAGCAGATGTGGTGGCTTATGCTAGGAATCCTAACACATGGGCAACATATTAAGGCCCTATTGAGAGACAGAGAAAGGGAGGCAGAGAGGCAGAGGTAGAAAGAGAGCGAGAGATAGAATAAATCAGGTTCTTATTTCTTTATTTCTTTCCTTATTATCTATTAGTTAATTTTTTTATTTTTATTGAAAAAGGAAGTAAAAACATTTTATGATAAAATTGAAGATTTACATGGAAAATGTTTCTGATAAAATTGTAGAAAAATGTAGAAAACCATGTTAAAATTGAAGATTATCATGGAAAATTTTATATAGATGTAATAATGGTAGACATAAAAGTATTCCTAAGTTGATTAAAAGTGGAATTATATACATTTTCTGATAAACTTGAAGATTTACATGGAAAATATTTCTGATAAAATTGAAGAAATATAGAGAAAAAAACATGTTAAAATTGAAGATTGTCATGGAAATTATACAGATAAAATGATAGCCATAAAAATAATTCTAAATTGAACATGGAATTATAAACATTTTCAGGTAAAATTGAAGATTTACATGGAAAATATTTCTGATAAAATTCAAGGAATATATAGACAAACACATTAAAATTTACTATTTAATGGAAAATTATACAGATAAAATGGTAGATATAATAAACCTTTCTAAATTAATTGAAGATGGAATTAAAAACATTTTGTGATAAAATCAGAGATTTACATGGAAAACATTTCTGATAAAATAGAAGAAATATATAGAAAAACATATTAAAATTGAAGATCATGAAAAATAATGCAGATAAAATGGTAGATATAAAAAACATCGCTAAATTAATTGAAAGAGGAATTACAAACATTTTCTGATAAAATTGAAGATTTACATGAAAAATATTTCTGTTAGACTATGTCTTTTTATTGGGGAATTGAGTCCATTGAAGTTAAGAGATATTAAGGAATAGTGATTGTTGCTTCATGTTATTTTTGATGTTATTTTTATGTTTGTGTGGTTATCTTCTTTTGGGCTTGTTGGAAGAAGATTACTTTCTTGCTATTTCTAGGGTGTAGTTTCCCTCCTTGTGTTGGCGTTTTCCATCTATTATCCTTCGTAGGTCTGGATTTGTGGACAGACATTATATAAATTTGGTTTTATCATGGAATATCTTGGTTTCTCCATCTATGGTAATTGAGAGTTTTGCTGGGTATAGTAGCCTGGGCTGGCATTTGTGTTCTCTTAGGGTCTGTATGACATCTGCCCAGGATCTTCTAGCTTTCATGGTCTCTGGTGAGAAGTCTGGTGTAATTCTGATAGGTCTGCCTTTATAAGTTACTTGCCCTTTTTCCC
This sequence comes from Tokudaia tokunoshimensis, assembly GCA_036184795.1. Classification (NCBI taxonomy): domain Eukaryota; kingdom Metazoa; phylum Chordata; class Mammalia; order Rodentia; family Muridae; genus Tokudaia; species Tokudaia tokunoshimensis. The sequence continues at coordinate 69,463,883 of BTHU01000011.1, forward strand.
TTACTGCTTTTAATATTCTTTCTTTGTTTAGTGCATTTGGTGTTTTGATTATTATGTGACAGGAGGACTTTCTGGTCTGGTCCAGTCTGTTTGGAGTTCTGAAGGCTTCTTGTATGTTCATGGGCATCTCTTTCTTTAGGTTAGGGAAGTTTTCTTCTATAATTTTGTTGAAGATATTTACTGGCCCTTTAAAAAGTTGTAAATCTTTGCTCTCTTCTATACCTATAATCCTTAGGTTTGGTCTTCTCATTGTGTCCTGGAGTTCCTGGATGTTTTAGGTTACAAACTTTATGCATTTTGCATTTTCTTTGACTGTTGTGTCAATGTTTTCTATGGTATCTTCAGCCCCTGAGATTCTTTCTTCTATCTCTTGTATTCTGTTGTTGAAACTTGCATCTATGACTCCTGAATTCTTTCCAAGGTTTTCTATCTCCAGAGATGTCTCACTTTGTGATTTCTTTATTGTTTCTACTTCCACTTTTAGATCCTGGATGATTTTGTTCAGTTCCTTCACTTGATTGTTTGTGCTTTCCTGTAATTCTTTAATGGATTTTTGTGTTTCCTCTTTAAGGGCTTCTTCCTGTTGACCCATGATCTCCTATATTTCTTTAAGGGATTTTTGTGTTTCCTCTTTAAGGGCTTTTACCTGTTGACCAATGTTCTCCTGTATTTCTTTAAGAGAGTTATTTAAGTCTTTCTTGAAACCCTCTATCAGCATCATGAAATACGATTTTAAATCCAACTTTTGATTTTCCTGTGTGTTGGGGTATTCGGGACATGCTGTGGTGGGAGAACTGGGTTCTGATGTTGCCAATTGGCCTTGGTTTCTGTTGGTAGAGTTCTTGTGCTTGCCTTTCACCATCTGGTTATCTTTGTTGCTAGTTGGTCTTGCTGTCTCTGGCTGGAGCTTGTTCCTCCTGTGGGCCTGTAAGCCTGTGTCCTTACTACTGGGAGACCAACTCTCTTCTGTCAGGGTCTGTGCACCACCTGCCTCCCTGGTGCAAATGGCAGCCTGAAGACCTCTGTCCCAGTTGCTCCACAGATCTTATGTCCTGTGTGCTCGTAGCTGTTCTCTTCCAGAGAGAAGGTGGCGTTCTCACCTGTGCACTCAGAAGTGAAAGCACTGCTGGGAGATCACTCTCTCCTGGCAGGTTGTGCACAGAAGGCTCCGGAGCTGCCCAGATCCCTGGTCCAACTAGTTAATTTAAAATAATATGAAAACATTTTTCTTCCTGTCATAACCAGTTTGATCACATTTAAATTTCCTTTGTCAGATTCATGCTTTAAAAAGACCCAGTAGCTTGCTTAGATGCCCTGCCGCCTGCTGGAGCCTTCTACTGGGTTCTGTATTTCCTCCTTTCAATTCTGAAATGATCCACCCAACCTACTTTAGGACAGAGGTGCACTCTATCATGCAAACCTTCTCCTCATACACAAACCACCCAGTTTTCTTTTCACCATCCTCATCGGGGATGCATCAGAATTCCCAGAACCCCTTTGCATTTTTTCTCTACCATTTACTGATTCCACTCTGCCTTCTCTTAATTTCCTTCTGTAAAAGTTATTCTAAAACAATTAATTAAGAAAATTTAAATTAGACAAGATCCCCTTTCTCAATAAAGGAACATATTTCTTATCTTACTGGCTTTCTTATTACAATGCATCTTAATTTTTTTCTTATATTCTTTACATGTAGAATGCCCATGAGAATGGGGAGTTTTAACTGTTACCTTAATTTCTAGTGAGATACAGGAGGAAAGCAATTTTGAACCATATAGCAACAGTTTATTAATAAACCCCAGTATATGTTCATAGTATCTTTTCTAAGGAACTTACTATGTCAAGAGCAAACTTGAAACTATATTTGGCAAATGATGATTCAGTGTTTTAGCTTACTGAGAAATGACTCAGACATTTTATGAATATGTCAATTTAATTGGCATTATGTAACTTTAAAATTTTAAATCATCAAAAAGTTCATTTACATTTCCCCTGGTAACATACACCCATAATCCCAATATTTGGGAGGCTGAGGTGGGATGATCATGAGTTCAAGGACAGCCTGGGCTACCGAGTAAATTTCAGGTCTCAATAAGACTGTGTCTTAAGAAGAAAAAGAAGAAAGAGAAAGAAGAGGAGGAGGAGGGAGGAAAGAAAAGGAGGGGGAGGAGGTAGATGGAGGAGGGAGAATGAAGGAGGAGGGAGGAAGAAGAAGGAGGGGGAGGAAGGAAAAGAAAGGGAGAGAAGAAGGAGGAAAGAGGAAGGAGAAAGAGGGGAGAGAAAGAAGAAAGGAGGAGGGAAAAGGAGGGAGAGGAAGGTGAAGGAGGGGAAAGAGGAGAAGGGAGGAGGGAAAAGGAGCGGGGAGGAAGGAGGAGAAGCCATTTATGACTATCCCATTTAATTACAGGTATCCTATTTATTTTAATGATCTATCTATAGATTAGTTATGATACTGAGATGTTAGATAAGTATAGTCCTTATTGCAAGTTATTTCTATGTTAAAAAACTCCAGCCGCTAAGTATCCCCTTGAGACACTGAGGATAATGGACATTTTAAAAAAATCTACCTCTGGGTACTTTTTTCCCATTTACTTTTCTTTCTTCGAGGTGGTGTCTGGTCAGCTAGCACTTGCTGGCCTGGCATTGTATTTGATGGCCTCAAACTCGTGGTCCTTTTGCTTCAGCTGGCTGGATGTACTACCAAGTTCAGCTTTACACGGGAGCGAGTGATTTGGGCTGAGGGCCTCACACCTACATGGCTAAGTCTTTGTCCTCAGTCACCTCCTCAGTCCCATGGTTATTTATTAGACAAGGTCTTTCCATACAGCACAGCTGGCCTGCACCTCAGCATCCCACTGTGTCTCAAGTGCTGGGATGACTGGCCTGGGTGCAATACACTTTGACTTGTGATATTTTCTCCTTCAATGGGTTTATCAAAGTGTAATCCTATAGTAACAACTCTAATATGTGTGCATTTATAACTCTTGTTAAGTAAGCAAAGTAAATATTGAAATAGAACATATAAAATCAGAGCTTTGTGGGAGATATTCTTTGATTTATTTTATTGAATTCCTGATTTTAAGTATACTGTTTCTACTACCAGATACTTGATAGCAGGAAATCTAGGTCTGTTTCTCTTTCCATCTCCTTCATTTCCTAAGTCCCTTCCTCTCTTTATTTTTGCAGTGTTGGGGATAGAGTCCAGGGCCTTGGCTGTGTTCATCAAGTACTTTACTACTGAGTTGCAACCCCAGCCCTGTGGATCTTTTAATGAGGAAAGGGTGTTACCTCAGGTCCAGGCTACTCTGGAGGCTCAAGGCAGGAGGATCCCAAGAGCCTCTAGGTGTGAGGTCAACCTGAGCAGCATGTCAAGATTATCTGCAAATTAAACACATTAAAAGGCTCTACACCCATTTGAGTGATTGTGTGGTAACCATATTCAAGAGCCTTTACAGGTCTAATTGTTTGTATCTGTGCTCCCATAGGCAATAACTGTTGAATTTAATCTAAGTTTCAAATAGCTCATTGGAGAAGTAGGTCCTCATAGTTCCTTTCCATGTCACCCACCTCCCAACCAAATAGCTGTGCTACAGTCAGTTTGTGGAAACATGTATACAGTAAATAAGAAATTGATGTATGGATAATTCTGAGTGTGAGAATTGCCCTGTCCTAATGGCTCAGAGAGTCACAGAGACATTATTGGATAATTCAGTCAGTTGCTTGTTCTGTGGGACCTTATACTGGTTATTTTTCCCCCTTTTTCCTCTCCCCCACCTCCCACCCCCACTGGGTCTCACTATGCTCCTGGGCTTAGTTTCAGACTCATGGGCTCCAGAAATTCCCCCACCTCAGCATCCTGGGGAGCTAGAACAGAAGTGTGAGCCACTCATCTAAACCAGAAATCAGTTTCTTGCATGCTAGAAAAATCCTGCCCTAAAATCCCCCTGAAGGAACTGGCCCCGAAGAAGCCCTGGCTTGTGCCACTGAAACCTTGACCCTAAGAACTGACAATAAATTTGTGTTATAAAAATACCTTCTTGAGCTGGTGAGATGGCTCGGCAGGTAAAGGTGGTTGCTTCAAGAACTGAGTTCATTTGATTCCTGAGAACTTCATTGTAGAAGGAGTACACCATCCCCTGCATGCTATCCTGGCACCTCACCCATGCACCAAATGGCTTCTCTTTATTCTTGATTCATCAAAAACCTCAGATTTCTACTTATTAATGGCGTTTGGAACCCAGAATCTTAGATCTGAAGATTTAAAAAAATCCTCAGCTGGTAACGCCTCCCATTTACTTCTTTCTTCTAAGATGTCCACTGGTTGCCAGATTATCACACACACATACACACACATAAATATAAGCACATACTATTATATATATATTTATGTGTATATATATGCATATACATATGCATATATACATATATATTCTCTTTAGAATCCCCCTTTGTGGTTTTTTAAGAAACAGCTTTCAAATCCAATCAATCTTCTCCTCCTTTGGTGACAGAGTATGATTATATAGTTTGGACAGCTCTTGAACTGAAAACCTCCCTGCACCATCCTTAAAGGCTAGGACCACAGGTTTGTATCACCAAACTGGGTATAAATCTCCATTTATGCCTACTTTGTTGTTTGTCCTATTCATTAAACTTTTCATTAGGAAATGTATTAGTGTTTCATTCTGAACATTTTATTTGGTATCTTTTCAAATCTGTCCCCTTCTTTGCCTTTTCTCCTTTCAGAGGTTTTGTTTTGCTTTTTACCCTGTATATTTGAGCTCACTTGACTATCATTTTCTTTCTGTTCCTGGATTATGTGGAACGTGTCAGGCTGAGCTGTACTGCTGGCTGTGTCAGATGGTCTCTCATTGAGTGGTCTCCTCACACTTTGCCATTTTGCATTTTGAGCTCATGGTTAGTGGGGCTTCTTTTCTTCTGAGATCTCTTCATGTTTTCACTGTGTGAATTTAATATAAAGAAAAATTTTAGATCCAGGTATATAGCTCAGTGAGATTGTCATTTCCGGCATTTGAGGCTCTGGGTTCTACCCCAGCACAATAAGAAAAAAATAAAACAAGCCCTATGGTGGCTTGTCTTAAAAGAAAAAGGTAAATCTTTCAGCTTAAATAGTTAAATAAGTTAACCAACTTAATCTGGAGAGACCATCACAGCCAAAACTACCAAACAGGCCAGTACAAGCAAGTACATCTCAATCCTGACCCCACAAAGTGGCTGGGAATGGCCTAACATCAACCAGTGACTTCCCTCTTGTTTTCTCTTCCTGTATCCAGCCCCAACCAGTCCCTTACCAGAAAAGTAACTTAGACATGACATATCTGTTCTTTTTAGCCCTTTTCTGGTGGTAAGCCTTCTTCTGATCAGCTCTGGGAATAATTTGGTTTTATGAAGTTGTCTACTTCCAGAATTACAATTAAAGCCAGTTTATAATTTTTTTTTTAAAAAAAAAAAGATAGGACCTCAGTATGTAGCCCTAACTGGCCTGGAATTCTCTATGTAGCCCAGGCTAGACTCTAATTTGTGGCAGTCTGCCTCCTAAGTACTTGGATTACAGAAATTATGAAGATGTGCCACTATGTGAAGCCCAGCTAAGATCTCAATATCTCAGCATCAAAGAGGTCAAAGCAGAAGAGTTATAAGTTTGAAGCCTGCCTGGTCTACACAAAGAATTTTAGGCTAGCCTGTGCTCCATAGAGAGACCCTGTATCAAAAAACAACACAAACAAACAAAAAGAGGATCTTAACAGTTGCGAAAGTGTGGTAAGTGTGAAACGTGGCCAGGGCAGTCTATTTAATGATAGGTCTGGGCTTGGGGACCAGGGTCATTTAACTTCACATTCTGCCTCTGTTTGATCCTTGCAGAATCTTGCCTCTTCACATTCCTGCCTGAGCTCTGGGTTCTCATGGAAGTTCTTTCTTCCAGTCAGTGGGTCAGTTTGTCCTGGGTACCCTTTAGAGCTACTCTTGGTGAGGATGTAGGATCTGGTCTTCTGTTGTAGCTCTGAATGCAGCAGGCCCCAACACCCCAGGGCAGCTTTGGCACAATTACCTGTCTCTTCCTGTTTCTGCCCGAGTCTTTCTCCCTCTCTCACACTCCTTTAAGATTAGCCTGGCATTAGAGAGTCATTCAGTTCATCAAACCCAGGGATCTGAAGCCATGTTACTCAGCTGTATTTCCAGCAGACGTCACCATCGGCCTTTTTGTTTCTCAGTGGGCAATGACTTGACAAAGTAGGCATTTATTTACTTATTTATTTATTTTTTTATATTTTTATTTATTTCTGTTTTGGGGATGGTCTTACTATGTAGCCCAGGCTGGCCTCAGAGACTAGATCCATCTGCCTCATCCTCTTCAGGGTTGAGATGATATGATTATGTCCCCGCACCTTGCCTACTGGGGTTTCAAGATTCCATTCTGTTTTCTCTCTATACTGTGTAGTGAATTCAAGTATTTGTGCCACCAGGTCTCAAAGCTAAGCCCTCAGTAGAGGTTTGAAGTGTAAGGCCACCATCCCTCCTATAAAAGGAGAGGTATAGAGGTATACCATGGCAGTTCAGAACACACGCTTTGCTCCTGTCCACATCTAATCAGTCTCAATTCTATCATTAACCGATGACTACCAAATTTCTGAATTTCTGTCTTCCCAGATAGAAGACCGGGGAGAGTGGGTAGAGTAGCTCTGTAGAACAATATATATGTGCCTGAGGCTCTGGGTTCTGTCCATCCCCAGCACTCAAACCAAATCAAACCAAAACAGATAAAAACCACACCCTGCTGCATAAATTGGGATCATAAGATCTGTTTCACCTGATGTAAGCATTAAACATGACCTACATAGAAGGCTTAGTATATATGGTACCGTATGTTCTATCTGCTACAAATACATTCTTGTCACCATTTCTTCATCTCTCCAGAGAGAAAGAACAGAAGTAAAATTGGACACAAAAAGTAGGTAGGAGCTCCGAATGAGACCCTGGGTCTAGCCACACAGCTATGTAGCTGTTGGCTGTAGGTATGCAGAGCTTTCCCCAACATAAACTTTCCTGTGTTGTTAAATTACCCGCAGAGTGATTGTGAAGGATAAGTGACACCGTGGTATGTGGCCAGTGTTTGATTATTTGGCCAGACTAACTCCATATGCATACAACAGGGAGGCCCTTATGAGTAAGACCCCTACATTTGTCATGCGTGTGTGGCACCTGTGCAACCAATGGGATAAACAAAACCAGGAGGAAGAATGCGGCCTGAATATATCAGGGCAGGACATGGTGGCACAGCTGGGAGGCTGTGACTACACATGCCACTGCAGTTAGTGTGTGTGTGTGTGTATGTGTGTGACAGAGACAGAGGGACAGAGAGACAGAGTGTATGTGTGTGACAGAGACAGAGACAGAGACAGAGAATGGGGATATTGTTTCCATGCTTTTTGCCCTTTCACGGGGTGTAGAACAAGTCCTGCCTGAAGGACCTGATGCTGACTTCTTGGCTCGTGGGGTGCTCAGTGGGTGGAAAGGGGAAGGCTGAGTCATTGCTTGGGAGGAGCTGGTGAAGGTGTAGGTGGAGTTCTTGTAAGATGGGGCTTAGTTCTACTACTTTGAATAGGAATTTGCACTTGAGGTTTCCGTCTCAATAGGAGAGAAAATATAAAATTGGAGAACAAGGAGATTATGCTTCCCACAGTGGCCCAAGAGCTTCTCTTCGGCAGTAGATGAAAAGAAACCATACATGAACTCAGGGCCGACTCTCACTTGGCCGTACAGATTGGAACCTCTGAGCAGTCAGCAACATCACCGGCTGCTAGGGTGTCCCTCACTTTGAAATGTCTACTTAGACGCCCTCTGGCATATCTCTTCGTGCCCTGAAGAGATTGCTCATTGCTCAGCACGCTTATTTTTTGAGGTAGAATCTGATTATGTAGCCCAAACTAGTCTTAAACCTGTGGTCCTCCTGCCTCAGATCGAATTCTGGGATTGCAGTGTGTACCACCATCACCTTTGAATATTAAGGTGCCCTTTTGGGGGGGGTGGTGTGGGTGGTTGATACTGGGTTTCATCATGTGTCCTGAGGTAGCCTCTTGAACTCCCTGTGCAGCCCAGTCTATGTCAAACTTGCAGCAATCCTTCTGCCTCTGCTCCCAAGGGTGTGAATTACAAGTGTGCATTACCACATTTAGTACAACACATTGATTGTGTGTGTTGTAATCCATGGTCAAAGAAATTTGCCATAGGAGAGCAGTGTGTTTATTGAGGGGTATGTAGGTATGTTGTTCATGTAGGCCTTAAACACTGTCTGTTACTATTCTCTGTTACCTGTGCCTGTGGTCATACAGTGTACACACAGCAACTCTGTCAGTCAGCCTGTCCCTTACCTGTTATTGACAAACTGTAAGAAGTAATGTCCTCTTGTTAAAGAAATTAAATAAAAATAGTAACACTCAAAATGGAGTTGGAGGTGTTCTAATCAGATCTGATTTGCTGCAGGCGCATCCGCCCCATGGAACTGCCTCTGAATCATTGTTAGCCTCTGCAAACCTCTTCTACGATGAACCTTTTCCTCCAAAGCACACCAGAATGGAGATGGGACTCAATCCCTTTCTTAAAAGACACCCAATTTCAGACAGCAACAACGGTGATTCCCAACTAAAAAGTACCATCATTTCTGAGGCCGGAAACTATTGGTATAGCAACCATTTGGTCAAATCTTAGTATACTTTTAAGGTGGCTTGAGTCAGTGGTTTCCTAGACTATAACTTGAATTAGTTTCAAATAAATATAAATGTTCTCACTCTCAAGTAGGTTGACTTCATTCAGAAGGGACTATCCCTTGGAGCTTGACTTCATTTATAATATTAGGGTTGAAAGGTATATAATATAACCCTTTGAAATTTTTTTCCAGAGTCTTCACTATATAGCCCAGGCTGGCTTGGAACTTTTAAATCTCCTACTTCTCCTTCCAAAGTTTAATTGACTTTATTTTGCAATCTTAAAACAGAGTAAGTACTCTGGTTGGCTGAGCAGATTTAATCCTCTAAAACAAAGCGAGGCTCTCAGCCTAAAAGCAGGAAAGAGTGGACTAATTGTTTCCACATTGCCTCCTTTGTAATAGATGACTGTGGAATCAGAACAGGTGAATGAATTTCCGGTCAGATTGTTTCAGGTCACTTTGGGGGCTTGGAATTAAAGCAGAAGTTTGTCATCATGCCGATTCTAATCGGCCTGTTTTGAAAATTTGGCTAACATCTCTCCTGATTCTTCTTCACGTTGGTGAGGAGAACTTTCACGAGTGACTCCATCTTGCTCTTCAGTCTGGTTTTCTAGAGCCCAGTACAGAAGCTTTGTCTAAAATGACTTTCCTCCTTGGCTTTAGCAGGATTTAATCACACAAGCTTTGAGTTCTCCTATAGCTTCCAGAGTTGTCCTGCGTTTTAGAGTCACAGATTCCAGCCGGATCAGAGCCCCTCATACCTGAACGTTGACACAGGGAAGAAGTATTTATTGAGAGCTCATTTTGCAGGGCTGGGGAGATAATTCAGGCCAATCTGCAGTGCCCACACAAAGCTGGATGCAATGGAATGTGTTTATAACCACAGTGCTAGGGAGGCAGAGACAGGCAGACCCCTGAGGCTCACTGGCCCGTCTGAGCACACCCCACCTTCAAGCTCATTTTGCACCTCTCTTGTTCCAGAGTGCTGTTACCTGAAGTTCCTGATTTTCTGTCATCCTAATTCTAACATCCTTTGGGTTAATCCCTGGTGTTCATAAACCCTCCCTCCTCATTGTTAGTATTTTTCCACTTCTTTATGTCAGACATGCTTTTTCTTTCCTGCTCGGAGAGCGTAAGCAAGGTGACCTTCTATGCCAAGATCCTAATGTGTGGGGTTCTGTTTGTTGTTGTTGATTTTGATAATAAGAAGAGGGAAGAAGAAGGCTAGGAGGCTGGGTAGGAAGACCAATTACCAATAATGTACTTATATGGTCTTTGTTTGGTGCAGGAGGGTAATGTGTGTGGGAGGCTGCAGGTGGTCTTCTCCATAAGCTGGACCATTTTAGGGACCTGCAGGGTTAGGGTCCACTGACTCTTTTGTGACCCAGATAAAAAGATATTTTGTGTTTTCATTTTGACTTCCTGGAAAGCCGGGTGCTTTGCACATCCTGCCCAATATTCGATGACTCATCGTCTCTGTAGGAATTTCAGGTCCAGAAGAATCTGAGGAGACTTTGCTCTTGGACTGTAAAAGCTTTTTAATTGCAATTGACTGCTCGGAATCTTGTTCCATTTCGTTTTTGTTGACTCTAGCCTTGTTAAAAAGTCTTAGAAGCTGGGGCCAATGGGCCTCTCCTTCACTCTCAGCTACTCTGGAGGTTCAGCCCGGAAGATGAGCTGAGTTGAAGGCCAGCCTGGGCAAGATGGCCAAAGTCCTTATAGATTAGATTTTGAGATAATTACAGGAAACTCACTAACTCACAGTGATTCCTATAAATGTAGTGGAGGTTCTGGAACCTTCCCAGTTCACACTCTATTGGAATGAGAGGTTAAGGGGCCTCACAGGAAGATGATGGATGCTACATCCTCTGTGCCTAATGCATACCATAGTCACACTGAGTGTGGA